>OY804522.1:19018855-20427992 GCA_963680855.1 Lepeophtheirus nordmannii
TGACTGTGTATGTCTCAAACACAGTCACTCAGTCCTCACAATTTTTTTTATGTATATACGTAGCATTTAAAAAAAAGCAGTCAACTAACCTTTTTATAAAGATTCTTGGCACCATAGCATGCCTTTTTAAGCCAAACTTTGACCTCTGATGTTGTTGCATTTGTGACACACTTATCAAAATAGGGTGTTGGAAGAAGTTCTTCGAGTCTTGTAAGATAGTCCATGAGGGTTGAGCACTCATAGTAGCAATAACATTTGCAGCCAGTAATGTCACAGCAACCAGGATAAATATGATTCTTGATTTGGTTTGTGCTAGGACAGGCCTTGGGTATCAAATCATCACAAAGGTTCTTGCAAGTGTAATAAAGAAATAGTTTATCAATGTATGAAGGAGAAACATCTAATAGAATATATGTATATGTATATATGTATGTATTTACATAAATTATATTAGTTTATATGTATGCAATAATCTGTACTTAATCACTATTTCGAATCGATATTTTTATCATATCTTTTTTGCTTTTTTTTTAAATATATTTATATTTTCTAATTTATTTATGTAAATACCTAATGATGCAAGAGCCCTTAGTGAAAAAAAAAAAACTAAAACGGAAAGGAAAGGAAATGCATTTGATGAAGATTGATTTACAAAAAAATGTATATGTTTTAATGTTAAATGCTTGTTTAGGTAATATTCTTTATTGATTTAGGGCAAACAAATTGAAAATATTGATTTATAGCATTAATAAAAATGAAATTGACCCCCTTTTAGTCTGTTTCTTTGCAACAAATGCATACTAAAAGTGAAAGGGGTTTGTCTATGAAAAAAGGGAAACATTCGGATAATTAATTATTGCTACGTAATAAATATCATTTAATAGAATACATTTATTCTGGATAGAGTTTTTTTAACGATAAGATATTTCATTTTTACAATATGTACATACATCGAAGTAACGTATAAATAAATGAGATTTTTTCCCCCTTTGATTCATATCTTGCTATCAAATTACGTTCTATGTAGGTATAGGACTCCTATAAGTCAGGTCTATTGAAGGATTTTTTTTAAGTTGAATGTTTTATCATTAGAAATATTAGAAATCATTTTAAAAAATGTCATTTTTCAAAAAGGTAATAAGAAAAATTCGGCGTAGGAAATTTGCAGGAAGGAAAATTCACCGCAGGAAATGCTCACCACAATGATTTCAAAAGCCTTATAATTGAGTATTTCTAGATCATGTTAAAAGTTATTGATTGAAATACCTTAATTTGATAATATTTGTAGAACTAAAAGAATTTTTTTTTATTGTAATAAAATAAAGTAACACATTTTGACACTCAGGTTGCTAGATAATACCCAAAAATAATACTTTTGGCTTTGAAAATTGATGTCATCACGATCTCATTTATTACTTCTTCTATTCTAATAGGAAAAAATTCCATTAGATTTGAACTATTGGCATATAAAGGTATTTAAATCAAAGAACAGTAACAGGATCTAGAAATGATCAATAATTAAGTTCGTAAAATACTGAAAGTAAATCCTTTTGGCGAATGTCCCTCAAGACGCAGTTTCAAACAAATCATAATACTATCAAAAAGCTGAATAAGTAGAGTATTTGTTCACTTATCTCTGATTCAGTAATGAGCTGATAGTAAAAGTCCCATTTCTCCTTTTTCCTTAGATCAAGGTCAACAGAAATTATTTCTTTTTGGGGCTCATAAATGGCCATTCTCTTGAATTCAATCATGTTCTCCATTGCACCAAATTTGCTATCACAAACCTCATTCCTCTCAGGATCTGCATCGAATAAAAAATGCCTTAGTCCTACTTCTTTTGCTTGAAAAAACAAAGCAGAATGACATGTGTACAATTTGAGATCCTGTTTGTTCACCCACGAGATTTATACACACTTTTATTTTGAGAGTGAGTCTTCTTGATGAGGGACTTGAACATTTGGAACTTTTCTCCAGAGGTTTCTGCTATTGTGTGTAGGGATCCTAGGAAAAGGATCAACATCATCCAGCCTCTGATATTTTGTATCATTCTTTCTCCTTTTTCCTATTTGTCATCCTTCATGATCCTCTCTTAGGTTATAAATCATTGGAATTAACAGGACCGATAAATCAAAATCGATCTCTTTATTTTAATACACATGAAACAGAAGTATCAATTGATCTATTGAAATTCATACTTCGTTCCCTGTCTTTGAAAAAAAATCATCTTCTACATAGTATAACAATATTAATTTTAACATACATAAAAGGGTGTCTCTCGCAGGATCTCATTTTCTTGGGGTTTATGGGGATTTTACATCTATGACAAAGTCCCAGTAAATCATGAATTTAATTATATATCATAATGTAAGGTTACTTTATGTAATTAATTATAATACAAAGTTTAAAGGATACTGATGATTCACTTGAGATAAAGTATTTAATCATTACTGTACTGCAAGTTATGCACAACTCGTTAGTAAATTTATAAAATGATGCCAAATAAAGTATCAAAATATTTCACATTCTTAAAGACACTATTTTTATATCCTAGGTGGGTCTCACATAGTATTTAGATACTTTATAAGTAAATATTAACTATTGTAATTAGCCATATTATAGCTATTGATTATTCTTATTATAAATATCTTTCCACTAAAGATTTTTTTTTTTTGATCTTTCATGAATGTGTACTTAACATATATATTTTCTTTTTAAAATACACAATAATTCAATTCAGTTTCACAGTATTTGTTATATACCATCTCAACCTGAGTTACCAAAATTTAGTAATTGTGTTTCTTGGATCTTGATAAATAATTACTATAAATATTAGTCTCAAAAAATCCATATTGGTTAAGCCCTATCTACTATTTGTAAGTAACCAACTTTTTGAGAATATAAACACTTGCTTCTGGAAATATATAAGTTTTTTTATTTTAAAGCAGCCATTAATTTATTTTCCCATAATATTTTTTTGGGTAAATTTGCCTTTTTGTTTCATAATTCCAATATTTCATGTTATATATCACATTAAAAACGCTCTTTTTTAAGTGTATGACTTGATAGTTTCAAGTAAAGTTGAGTTAAAGTATGCCAAAAAATATTGAATTCACGTTCGACTTCATCTTATTATAAGAGCCACCCAATTCCTCACCTCCATCCTCCATTGAACTCACTCTGAATTACATTATTACACATACTTTGTTGTATAACATATTATATATAAAAATATGTTCATGTTGTAATACAGTATCATAGAACAGAAATATAAATGGATTCATTTGTGTCTGAAACTGGAAGGAGCTATTTCATTTCTTTGGGTTACCTATTTCTCATCTACTTCTGACCCATTTAGGGCATTGATTGGTCCGTGCCTACTTTCCCTCAGTATCTACTCTCACTTATAATACGAATTAGGAGACCTAAAACATGGCTAATCAAATTTTTTATTTCATTTTAATTAATCCTAATGGTTATATGTTTAGGTGATGTTTTTATTTCCTTACTTCATTCGATATGATAATGATATTGAATTAGGTAGGGGAGAATAAGAGTATTAAATAAGATACAACTTAAAAGAAATAAAGAAATTGTTTTAGGTGTCCAAATCTTAGCTCTAAACTCAAGTATTTCCCATGATTTACATTATCAAGAATAATTGTACATTTCTTTGCATTAAATATATACCTAATAATCCAATATATGTCTATATATATAGATTCGAATCTAATTTTAAAAATATGGATTTTAAAATGAAGAATCCTCTTTTAGGTCATAAAAGATTTACTTATTTCTAAAGGTTTTATATTTTAAAGAAAGTTTTTTTTATTAAAATTTATAAGCATTCTTTTGGAAAAGGGATTAATTCATAATGACGAATGATTTATTAAAAAAAAACTAGAATAAGAATATATTTATACCTATATGGTACGACATTGATCGAGCAAAAAGTTTGTGAATCTCAAGAAATAAATCCCTCCTGAGGGCATCAGAATGCAATAAGAGAAAACATAGATTGCATTCTGGGGAAAGTATAAGGGAAAGTGGAATGCTTTCTTTTTTATTTAAAGCTACCTGCATGTTACAGTGACTCTATCATAATATTTTTCAATAAATGTTATTGCTCTGCAAAGTTAGGATGAAGTAAAGGAGAGCCACTCATCTACAAATAAACATTTTTTAGAGGTACAAATATTCTTTGAATTGTACTCATTTCCCTATATAATGTACATACATACATATCAATAACAAAAACCTATGGAACTCCACAGAAGCAAGAAAGTATAAAATTGATTAAATCTTCAAACACACATTTAAATTTCTTCCTTTAAGGAAGAAATGGGATATTGCTTCAAGGGCAAAAAAAAAATATTTTTATATGTATATTTGAGTTGTTATCATTTTGAAAGCTTTTTTTGTAAGGAAATCTTTTACAAATGTCAAATTAAAGGGGATATGAATTTTAAAAAAAATGAAAATAACTTCAAAATGGCAATATCTTTTTTAAATGTATCAATTGTTGAGCTGTTCTTCATTGAATTGGATATTAAATTGTGTCCACCATGATGGGTTATTTTACCATTATTTTATATACAGTCATTATTGAACTCATACCCTTTATAGCAAGTATGGAAGGGTGATATATTTTGTACTTTTGCCCAGTAACTTAAGAAAGAAATCAAAAATTATGACAGACATAAACTTTTAATGTTCTTACAAGTCTCTATATAAGTATGTATACATATATTTCAAAATTTCTACTGCCTTTCCTTCAATAGCAAATTGATTTCAATGCACATAAAAATATTTTGCCATAGTAATATCTTTTGGATTTTACATTTGACTCTGAGGGCTTAATTTGATTATTTTGCATATATTATGTACATACTATAAAACCTTTAATAAATGTGCTCACAAATTTTTCAATAGATTAAAATACTTTCTAATATTATTTTTAATGATTATGATTTTTCTACAAATTGTAATTTTATGTTAGCACTGCTATTGAACTGTTTGTAATCCTTTCACAAATTTAAATTGCAAAGCATTCAAATGAAACTCATGAGAACAATGGGTTTTTTTTCTTCAATGAAGTACAGATGCGTTGCATTTATAATATATATATATATAAATTTGTAATTTAATTTTCTCATGTATCAATAATTGGCAAAAGTATTTACTTAATACGTGTAAAGTTTGAAAAATGTGTAGCGGATTTGAATAGTTAAAGTACAGCTAGGTACATATATGTATATCCACCACATTTGAAACTATAACTATCAAAATTTTTATTTTTAAATTAAATACGGGAAAAGTAATTATACATTAAATAGTTATTTGTTGATAGTTGTTATATATGAAGCAAGGTTTTTTTAGTTTAAAAATGAAAAGTTCTGGGATTTAATTAAATTAAAGGAGAAAACAATAGATGACTTTATTTTACTTCTATTTTATATATATAAACAAAGTGTTGAGATCTGATACAAAAAAAGTTTATAGTTTCAACATTCTTGATAAAAATAATAAATATATGTAATTATATTTTTTAAAGAAGAAATAAAAGTATTCAACTGCCAAAAAAAGTTGAATCTTTTTTTTTTTTTGTAAATATACGTATATATAACTCCTTAATCTTGGACCTTGAGACTAAATTGTTTTTTGGATTTTTTTTTCTGAATTATTAATACAATCACGATAGGCTTTCAAAGATTTATATGTGAGTAATGGGGGTTTTTGCTTTTTGACTTTCTACAACTAATTTTCGAGACGTCTCGCGATTAATTATTTCATAATGTAAACTTTATTTATGTCATTTATTGAAATAAAAAGTTTAACAATTAATGCGCTACATGCATCAACAAACGATGCCCAATGAAGCACCAAAATGTCTCAAATTGATGACGTTTTTTTTTTCTATAACAAACAATTCTCCTTCTTGTACAAATTTGGAACTTTATGTATATTTATGTAGCAGTATTTAATGTTTCATACTTTTATACCGAAGGAGCTGCTCTTCCAAGATGGGTTTTACATATTATCTAGATGCTTTACAAGTATATATTACCCGTTCTAACTAACTATATATCTATTGGTGAGTTTTAGTACCAATATATTTCAAATAAAGTCTCACGAGTTATGAGTAAAACCAGCTTAAACTTTTCGTTTTCTTCTTAAAATATATATTAAATCATTTAAATTTCACAGTATTTATTATTTACTATTTCATGCTAGGTTTAAAAAATTAATAAATTAGTTTCCTAGGATCTCGTTGAATAACTATTTTTCGGGGAAATAAGACATTCTTGAGTATACATAAAATTGTAAGAATAAATTCTGACAAAGCCAATTAATATCTATTTTCTTGTGGTTTTATTCTTAAAATAAAGGAATCGACAGTAAATATATTTTTTCTACGTATACTAACTAAAGAAACTAGTAACAATGATATGTCAATAGTAATTTAAGAAAAAACCTTTAATGAATGAGTTCTCAAAAAAGAAAAATACAAATAACACATCATGCAATATTTTACCCTATTTTTTAAATGACATTCCTTTTTTTCATTTATAATTTTTTATGGATGATATCATTAGTTTAATTATTTAAAGTCATTAAAAAGACATAGAATTAAAATTAAGATATTTTTTGCATGTGATTTGACGTATTATTTACTTAGAATATTAAAATATTTGGCAACCAAATTGTGTCAAATGTGTATAGCATCCTTACTTGATTGAATATACTGAAGGGCAGATTCATAGGAGAAAGGCAGTTATGTCCAACTCACAAGAAAAATTATAAGTACATATGTATAAATTACTTCGTCAAATATTTATCTCTCCAATTACCTCTTATTAGTGTCTTGAAAAACAATCCACTGGCCTTGAATATTTCTTGCTGCTTTGTGATCATATCTCTACAAAAAAATAGATTATATAACTTCGAAAGAGCTCATATATTTTCTCTTTCTTATTCAAAATTGCTCACATAAAAAGCAAAACAAAAAACAACCAAACACAACACTAATCAAATTACGTTGATACAAAACAAATAAATAAAAAACTCTAAAAATATTATTCACAAGACTAAAATCTCATCATTATATATAAATAAACCGAAAACAACATAAACCAGGGAAGAATAAAATATAAGGTG
This sequence comes from Lepeophtheirus nordmannii, assembly GCA_963680855.1. NCBI lineage: Eukaryota > Metazoa > Arthropoda > Copepoda > Siphonostomatoida > Caligidae > Lepeophtheirus > Lepeophtheirus nordmannii. Next base: position 19,026,014 of record OY804522.1, read on the forward strand.
TAGTAAAAAGAAGTTCATTGTTTTTCCTATAGATACAAATATTTTTTTGAAATATCACACAGGGGTCTATCAAAAAATTGTTCTTTAATGTAGAAGAAAGTCAGTGTTGCTAAATATGTTCTAAATGGAGTACCTGGAAGTCGAATATTTTGTGACCTAGGTCCATATTTTTATTCGTAATTGCCTTTTTTCATCAAATATTTTACTCAATCAAATATCATTCACAGTAAATATATCTATATACATTAAATTAAACTTGTTCACAGAAACCTTTATATCCATTCAAATTTCTTTACAACATTTTCCACACCTAATTTAAACTCATCTAACGTTTTCTTATCATGTTTTTTAAGATATATTTTTACAATTGAAAGTAGATCTGAAGTGCAAAATTCATTATGAGTAAGATATTCCACATCTATTTTTTGTGTACAAGTCATCATTGAATATTAATCTTGCAGAAGTCTTGTATTTATCATTCTTCGGATCCATTTTGAAGAGATAAGACCTCATCTACCATACTACCTGTCTTTATGCAAAGGCCCACACTAATGAAATGGGTTTTTTTTTTGTACAAACCAACAATTTAAACCCTAGAATTTTCTGTTCCATTCAAAGTGCATTGATTAAAATAAAAGACCTTAGCTATCTAAAAAAAGTGGTTCAAAACCATTATATTTCACGCACAATTTCTTAACTTTTCTAATAATCAATACTTCTGTTGCATCCCTATTATTTATCTGGAGTGTAGATGCAATTAAATATGCTTTGCATTTCACAACTTTTCTATTTAAAAGATAAGAAAAAGATGTTCAAAACCAATTAGTAGAAATACCCTTTCCTTCAACTCTTAGATAATATAATAAATACTCCGGAGTTTATGACTAATAGTTCACCAGATCAACTTTCAAGACAATAATAAAGAAAAAAATAACAGTTAATTTATCTAATCACAGTAAATTTTCATGTTGGTTGGATAGTGTTATGATGAATAGCTTAACAGTAGCTGAGAAGAAAGTCGTAATTTTCTACATAACATATCTTTAGTGTTAGACATACTACTTTGAAAAACCACTCATACATAATTACTTCCCTAAAAAGTAATGTTATTATTTAAAAACAGAAGTAATTTGTTACTCCTAAAAGTCATGAAATCAAAACAATACCGATTTACTAATAATTTATATATTTTACTTCGGATTGACCATTAATTCAACGAAATGAGACTAATTCTATAAACAATCATACGTGTATGCACATCCATTTCAATGGCTATAACTGTGTATCGTCTATTAGCCAATTATTTAATTATGAAAATGTATTGACAATTAAAATATCTTGCACTCATTCTTAGCAATATAATAATAAATTAATAGAAATTATAGTGAATGATTTAAATAATGAAGTGAATTAAGTTATTGTAAGGTATCCCTGATTCATTTTTAAAATATCTATCAGAACATTTTACAAAAATCATAAATTATCTACACTTTAAATATAAATTTTCCAAGAAACAAGTTCAAATCGTTAAATAATATAAATGTGTACTAAATATTAAATTTAATTATAGTCGTATCATATATATATATATATATATACTTAGAATTTATGAGTTTAAATGTGAACTGAGTATGATTTGTTTAATATGAAATTTGAAACATGCAAATAACTTTAATACGGGAATCAAAGTTCAATTGGTTGCTTGAGGATCTGTCATTGCTATGGTAAGTTTATACATTGTTAAATTTTTTTTCATTTCAAAGTATTCACTGACCATTTAAAAAATAGTGCCTCGATTCATTGGACTTTGTACTTACCTAACTTATTATTTTATCATATGTAGGGTTTTAGAAGATTAATCAAGATTTTTATTTTTCTTCAATTATGGAACTTTGCATTTGGAAAAAATGCAACTAAAAGAGGTTGTATTATAATATAGGTCCAAATATTTAAATTGTTGTAACTTTGAAAATGTAACGACCCTTATGGACATTGTATGAATTTTTGAATCATATGACACATTCTTATCCAATAGATGATGGAATACAGGAATCAAAATTTTATCGTTGGGAAAATTCCAAGAGTGTTAGATGTAATATAGTCCAAAATGGAACGAAATGCTCATGCCAAAATTCAATTCAAAACAAGGCAATTACTCAATTAATACAACTTCTTAATTAAGTTCTTTATTTAACATTCAAATTCAATAACTTTTGTATAGATAGTACAATTACTTAACATAACACTAAAATGACAGATGGGTCCATTTTGACCTATTTAATCTGTAACAAAGATTTGGAAGAGAATTCACTCCCCCCTCCCCCCTTTTTTTTTTTCTAAAAACCTTGATAGAAATGTTTTCATTTATGCGTAGAAATTTAACTCTAGCTTTTAACTTCCTAGGTTACATTATGATCATGAATTATAGACAATTACACTTGTCAATATATTCAGAAATGTTAGAGTCGAAGTCAAATTTATTAAGGGTGTTTAGTCAATTATAAGAAACAATTTTTTTTTGTAAAATTGGAATATTGACTTGAAATGTAGAGCTTTGATAAATATCAAAATGATTACACAATTATTTTCTTGGAGTATAAAAGAGAACTTACTTTGCATAAAAAGTCATTAACGACACATCAGTCATCTTAGTGCTAACTTATATATTTAGACGTCTATGTATTTTAATCAAATGAAAAGAGGTTGAGTTAATCATTATTATAATTAATTCCTTAGAACTGTAACTGTGATGTCACATTTAATCACGACGCCTGCAGAACAGATACAGAAACCAAAGAAGAGTTTCAAAAAAGATTTAAGCGCAATCCACAATCATCTTTAAAATGCATGTGTTGCGTTACTGAGACATGTACTCTCAAAACCCAATATCCTGTCAAGCAGCAATTTTCCCCCTTTGATAAAATTAGGAAAAAATTTGAGGCTTTCGAGAAAAATCTAAAAAATACTTTAAAAAATCTCAAAAATAAAATTAAAATTCCTTGAGGCCTGCTTATCACCAAATAAAAATACAAAATCTACAAAGTTTTTTTTCTCTTTATTTTTTAAAGAAAATAATCTATTGGTTTTTTCCCCACCAGTAATGAGCTATAATAATTAGATTATTCATTTTTTTATAGATACTATTCAAGAGTTATATACACAAAAATAGCATTTTCGATCACAGAAAAATACTTTGTTTTTTTAAATAGTCAAAATTAAAAAAACAAAAACTACATAGGCTTTCCAAAGTATTCACAAAACAGTTGACTATACTGTATTAAGGAATTTAATTTCTTATAGCAATAAATTTAGCTTTAATAGTACATACTTAAATCATAATATGGATTTGAAAATTTTAGATATCCATGAAACAGACTATTACCATAATTTAAGACATCCCATTTAAATGATAAACGTCATTATTTAATTTTGTATAATTATTATAAAATATGTATTTTTAAATCCTTTCACTTTTATTGGAAAATAATTAATGAAATAAAAACTAACAAACTACTGCAAAATGTGTGATGGTAAATTACAAAATAAATTTATTTTGTTACGAATTTTCAATGAACTAAACTATATGTGATATAAGTAAGAATACTTTATCTTTTATGTAACCCCTTGATAAAAAGTAATTGATAAACTCATACAAATAAGAAAGTATTGGTTATATAATTTGCTGTAAGAATAATGGACATAGGACATTGATAGAGTAATGTCATAATATACTTTTTAGGAAGAAACTCTCATAATAAAATTCCAATAATTTATTATGAGGTATGTAGTACAAAAACCAATACAATTTTTCGACATTTCGCTATCCTCTTCAAGTTACATTTTTTTCTAAAACTATCCATTATATTAGTATTTATTTAATATAAGAGTATTCAAAAGATATGTACATAATTAAATAGTGGACCTTTTGAGTCAATTTAGTTTTACATTAAAGTATTAATGTCAATAAGTATAAACTATATTGAGGGTCTTTGATGCATTGTAAATTTTACTTTTTAATACATTAACTAAAATTTGTATGTCGATTAAACAAATACAAAGGTTTAAATAAAATAATCAGACCCAAAAAAATTTTTGAGCAAGAATTAAGATGCTATGTCAGCTGATAATTTTTTTTTATTGATGATCATCGAGGTTCAAAATATATGTTGCAACTTATGGTGTCAATTAAGATATGGCTGTAGTGAGAAGCTCTTGCTTACACCTACAATGTTTATTAAGTGCTATTTATAATACAAAAATTGATCCTCTTATTAGAAAAAAAATGCAGTTTTCTGTACGAAACTTTATATTCTACTTTTTAGACTACTTGGTCAGAAATAAACAATCTATTTTATAAAACTCACACCAAAGATATAACTTTGACATACGATTTACGTTGATTTTTTGGAGGAATATTCTACTTATTCTTATTAATTATCAGATATTTTGGTAGACCATTATACTTTGTATTTCTATGAACAATTGTTTGTGTCATTGATGTTAAAATATATTGTAGGAAAAGTGCAACTATTTTTGAATGGTTGAAAAAATTTTATCTTATTTATTTTTATTGATTGGGTTAAACTTGATAGAAATGACAGGTCAGAAAAGATTCAATTCATGTAACATTTACTTAAAATAGACCCAAAGTGCTCAAGGTTCATAAAGGAAATCATTCATCAATAGATATTCTGAATAAAGAAGTTGGTTTTGGAGGGCTACGAAGACGTTCCATCAGAGTATACTAAATTGTTCGTCAGTCATCAATCATAGCTACTAGTGTACATAAAATAAAATAGCAGAATTTTGTCTGAATTTGGCGGTGTATACATGCAGCTGATGAGGTTTGAAATTGTTAGCTATTTAACAAAATACACAAAATTTTACATAAAATCAAAAGTAAACTTTTTTGAATGGATATAAAAATAAAAAAGCAAACTGTAGTGTCGGATCTAGGAGTTTTATTCTCATGTTTTTTTGGGTTTTTTATAGCTCAACAACTGCCATTTTCATAAATGATTACTTTATGTGAAAAATCTCGATCCTTTTTTAACATGGTGAACCATTTTATTCATTTTGTATGTCCAAAAGATACCTCCCCCAAAAAAAATAATAATAATATTTTTACATGCATACGTATAATCATAAAAAGGTTATGGTAAAGTAGGAAATAGAATTCAACCCAATAAATATGTCAAAATACGCTTTGACACCTCTACCAAAAATGTCTTATGAATTATGATCAAAAAAAAAAATCTAAAAAAACTATTTCAGTGTAGAGGTATTCATATATCATCAATGTGGAGCTAGACATTTGAATGTAATATACCTTTATTTAAAGCATACATACATACATAAATTGGAAATATATGTATGAACATATATGTAAGTATAGAAGTCTGAAATGAATCTCACATGATTATTAATAATGGTATTCAAAAATAATAATTTAGAATTTAAAAAAATTATATGTTATATTTTAAATTTCCATGTATTTATACATTAAGGCGTTAGAGAAAAATCAACTTCATACAATAAATCAAAAACTCACTCCCTCACCGAATAAACTTACAATAAATTCAATAAATCCTGACTCCACTTTTCATATCAGGGTACTACCTACAATCCTCATTTTTTATATATATAATTTATCTTGATCCTGAATTTTTGTTGTTGTTGTTGTTGTAGTTGTTCAACTGTAGCAGATGTCTCTGTTTGCCCCTTTAACATCAAATACAAGAAAAATAACAACATTACTTATTCTGGGACTCAATATATATGGTATATATATATATATATATATAGTCATAGGAATTTATGCTCAGAGCATATATATTTAACCCTACTGTCATCTACAGACCTCTACATCTTCATTCTTTTTTTCCCCTTTATCAGACAGTAAATTTCAGTGTGAACTTCCCTTGAGTATGCCCATGTTATATACTACTGTACATATATATAAAAATTATTTACGTTATAGCCTTTAATTGTAATCCGTGGATATTACTTAATACCTTTGGATGGATATTAAGGGGATATTGAATGCTCTGTGTACATCATCCGGTAAAATTAATAACCTTTCCTCGATATTTTCTCATTTGATATTACTCTACCCACATATGAAAGAGAAAGCTTTCATTTATAAAAGGGAATTGATACATTCAACATTTTAAAAATATTTGTATATCTGCAAATCTAAATCTTCAAATTGTGTTTCATCATGATAACTACATTAAATGAGTGTTGTTTAGGGGTGGGTCCATGGAAGAATTATTCCCTTTTTTCTATGCATTGTTCGTATTTTGCAATAGGAGCATTGAATATCAAATAACATAAGTGACATAATTCATTTAATTTTTCATCGCAGGATCTACATTTATAAATAATGGTTGATTCATTAGTAATGGTTAAACGGAACTATGAGTGCTGTTAGGATTTGATCAAACATGATTAAGTTACAGAGTGTTACTCTACTAACATTTGCTATGTATTTTTTTTCAGTTATCGATTTGTTTATCCTAATTAGGGTTTTAAACGTTGATTTGTTGAACTTTCTCTATTAGAGCAGATAGTTATATGTAGAGCATTGTTAAAAAGTATTTACGCAGTCTTTACAAGGATACAGAAAAAGTGTACATTCTATCGAAATCTGGAACACTGTACTGTATTCCACGCATAGAATTGAATATTGTGCTAGTCCACGATACCGGTAGTTTTAAAATCCTTAAAAACTTCTAACATAATTTGGTTGATTCCTCGGTCTACAGGGAATACACGATCATCTTTAGATGCCAGAACCTAGATGTAGACGTTACCTTACAGGTTTCATTAGAGAGAAACAGTTTTTTGTCCGTATTTTGCTAAACATAGGCAAACTAAAGGTTTTTTCTTTTCTCATCAGATTGTGAGTGAGTAACATGAAACAGAATCCTTTGTACTTCAATGAGAGGCTTCGGAGGTTTCTACAATACTCCTTCTTCACCCCAGTGGTTGATAGACTTATGTATTTTCAAAACAATTCCCTACTTGAAGATTCGTTTATTATAATTCGTAAATTCCTCAGAACTTTTCTTTTATGAAATAAACTGTCTCAACCTCTTACCACCTCATTAGTGTCAACAATATACAAAAGTTAAAATGATATTGGGGAGGCTTCTTTATCCATTTTCTACAAATTTTTCTAAACTGCATGATCGTAATATTCACTTTAATAATCTTTAAAGAATATTTAATCAAAGAAACAGATCATATGACACTCTCTTCTTTTTATGTCTAATTAAACTTTACTTATAGGTTGTTAAACGTGTTTAAATAACAATATTTTGCCTTTGTTTCTATGTGGAAATACACCAAAAAAAAACTTAATTTTATAACTTATTCATAAAATACATTCGAAGGATTATAAAATTGAAAGATGACACAATTAGAGAGAAAAAGTAATTGGATTAATGTATTAATAGTAGAGCTATTAGTTCAATTATAATGTAACATTAGACTTTTGAAACTCATAAAGATTTTTTGGAATATTAATGAATATTTCTCATTATTCTTCCTTGTTATTTTCATTTGTAATGAGACACAGAAACACATAAACACACCCTTCATTGTAAATTTGTATATCAAAAATTCTTCTTGGTATGTAGTCAAATGTAAATATTTATGTAATTATCAAAACATATACCAAAGAGATCCAGAGGGAAAGTTAAAAGTGAAAGAAAATGAAACGAATTTAATTTATGAGTTCAAATAAAATACATATTTTAATTCTTTCATAGTACACATGAAACACATGCTCTCATTATATATAATAAATATATTCAATGCAGTATTCGATATATGTAGAATTAATACTATTTAAACATAAATGGTTTCCATTTCAATTATATAGAAAATACCTAAATACTTTCTCTTTCTGCAGAATCGTGCATCATTACATTTTGTATGTACATACATATGTTTATTATCATGAAATGATATGTATAAACAGTTTATTTACTTCAAAATGCCACATAAAATAGATCATTTACAGCTTAATTTAATTTATTCATAGCTAGAGTAAAAGGACCTCATAATTACTCTTCTGTATTAAAGCTATTTTATTAACTTTTGTTTTCTACAGATCTGTAGTTGAAAACTTTTTTTTTTCTCCCTATTAAAAAAGATTAATTACTCTAAGACACGTGTGTGTTCATTTTCTACAGAGTAATCTAATTTAAGGAAGTATTTGTATTTACTTATATTTTACTCGTATAAAGATATTGAGTGGGAATAAACCAAGAGATTGTGTCTACGGACTATTTATTTCTTGCAGTATTTATACTTAATTTTAACTCATTTATTTTATAGACTCTCAATAATAATGAATGTTTGCCCAGATATGAAATGAGGAACCAGGGTCTAATAAAACCATACATAACAGTGTTATGTGGAAAAGTTAATTCCATAAAAACATAATTGAGTTGAGATTTATCGAATATTGTATTTACTTTTATGCCAAATGGCTTTTTTAAAAATATAATAATTATATTCTTTTTTTAAATGTACATTAGTTAGCTTTTATTCTGCTTTTTGCAATAGGGGCACTATATTGAACTTGCAAAAAGTTCCTTTTTTAAACCTAGGGTGTACAAATAACTTGAGGTATTTATAAAAGATGGTTGAAATAGCATTATATCATAGCAGATATTATTTTTGTTATATTAACGATACTTTATTTAGTCCTACAATCCATATTCATCATTTAGTTGTAGTGTAAAAATATTTTTTTCATAGTCCTTTCAATATATCAACCTTTTTATAATATATCATTTTTATTAAAACGTAACAGGGAATAGTAAGTAAATCTTTCAACATCGATGCAAAACCACAAAAGAGGTGGAGTAAGCCAGACAATACATCAGTATTAATAACAAAAAGGCAATATTTGGCATTTTAAGGGGATCAGCTTGAAGCGTTTACTATTAGCTACTTCAGCACAACGAAAGTACCCTTGAAAACCGTACCCTTAACAATTGTTGCTGCAGAGCTGATCTCTCATCATCAAATGTACTGAAAGGCATGGCAATATAATTTCCAAACCAAAGACGTTCCGTGACAATTTGCAAAAACCTCCAATGACACTTTGAACGTACCTCAACGTGATGTCATACCTACCCACTGTAGTTACAAGACTTACTCCTTCTGACTATTATTTGGTTCGATCAAAGAGTGATAGCCTAGCCGAGCAAAATTTCATGAGCCAAAAATTGGATCACCTAAAAAGAATTTATTTTTTCTACATGGGTTCTTTACACTACCTGAGAGATGGGCAAAAGTTAGCTAACGATGAACAATGTTTTGAATAAACACAACTTAAACTAATTTCTTTGAATAAAGCTACAAAAAAACATTTCAAAACTTGTGCATCATTCTTAATATAAATGTTTTAAAAAATGTAAAAAGCTTTTTAATTGAAGGCTTATGTTTTTTTAGGGTAATTATATAAATTATGTGTTTATTCACAAGGTTGCATAATTTATTGAGATAAAATAACTCTCTTTATATAGCTTTTATATAGATATTACATGTTAGCAAGTTGCTAACAGAACAACAAAAAGTTAATTTAGCACACCAAAGAGAGATAGTAAATCAATTGATTTTCTGTAGAACAAAGTTTTCTGCAAAGTTTTATTTACCAAGTTGCATGTATGTCAATTCATATTTAATAATTTTCCTCCCTTGTATTGTTACAATTATTTATTTTTACAGCACACTTAAAATTCAAACTCCTCTTCAAAAAACCCTTTAAAATTACAACTGAACCTAACGAAATATTACATTTGTTAAAAGCATTAAATCCAAGTATACATTTTTTTTCTTTAAAAAAATAAAGTATGTTAGGATCCTTTTAGAAATTATTTCTGAAAATAAATAATAATATAAACGTTATAGTTTTTTAATGTTGAAAAAATACTTAAACAATGGGTTTTAAATTCGTGTGTAACTTTTGAAAGACCTTTCATGTTCACACACTTTCAATTTTACCTTCTTCTTTATTTTTTCTTTTTAAAGATATTATTTCCTTTATCCTTGTATTTATGAAGTTTATATCTTTTGTTGTTGATGGCTATAATAGCATCAGTATAAGAAAATAGATACGTGTACATGTGTATTTAGATCAAGTTTTTAGATTTGTACTCTTTATTGACAAAGTTACAAAACATACATATATGAGTAAATATGGCTTTCTAAATTTTTTTTCAGCTTTATATGTGAAACCTATTGCTAGACTTTATAGGTATCCTCTACTCAGTATTTTTATTATATATTCAAATGTGTTAGTGATCACGGCATTCTCGCACTAACTTAACAATGTACACTATATAATATATCTATTCTTTTGTTAATGTAATTTAAACGTTGAATGGCTAAATACAAAATAAATTTATTTTTAAACTCTGGAGAATTCCATACTATTACAAATACTGGATGTTTTTTTTCTTTCGTTTTTGAGGAACGGCTGTTAAATAAATATATAGACATGGGCAAAAAAATCAGTTCGTACCTCTACCTTGATTTAAATTCAGTGTTCTCAGTATCGTTGAGGTAATAACTTGCTACAAATATAAGTAGCTATTGTGTATTATTTAGTATTGCCAAATAACAATCAGCAGATAAAATGTAGAGGCACCAGATGCAATGAGAGAGCGTGTACTCAATTATCATCATATATTTTATCGGCTGATTGTTATTTGACAATATCAAATAATAATCTACAACTAATAAAATCTGAGAGGACCTAGATAAATTTGAATAGTCAGAAATAGTCAGGAGAAGAGGCACACTTTCTTTCGCATGATTTCTTAATAATCAGAAATTGAATTACTTATAATTGTAGCAGTTAGAAGTTGTAGAAGTTATTTCCTCAACGTTACATAGGAGAGTTAATTCAAATTGATCATCAAGGCAGTGGTACCATCTGATATTTTTCTTTTCTTCCTTAAAATCAATTTTATTTTCCATGCTTATATCAAGATGCATCGAATGTTTCCATTTTCTACTCACCAAGTAGACCTATTTAGTTGTTTATTTCTGCAAAATTGATAAAACATGTTTGGCAGGGTTTTTCACATGACCACTGACCGGGTTAAAATTATTTAAATAAATTTGTACATAAAATGGCAAAAATTATTATTTTAGTTACATATTTAGGACTTGTATTTCAAAAAATGTAGAAATTAAAAATATACAACCAACTTTGAAACTCATAGAAAAAAACCGTAAATAAGATTTATTTTTAGATTTTGAAGGGTGTTGTTTTGTTATCCCAAGTTAACAAAGGCTCGTTTAAATTAATAAACTCCTCTTCTTGCGAAGTGAGCGAAGCAAAAACAATGGTTTTGACTAAGGTTTATTTATATTAAAGTTAATTAGATTTAAAATAATTACGACAAATGTAATTATGCAATCAAAGAGGGAACGGCAAATTATAATTAAAAGATAGTTAATCATTTGGTTAACAATCTAACCAGAGGCATCAATAGGTATACACGAATTTACTCTAAGCTGTTGAAATTATTCATTGGTAGAAAAAAGTCGATGAATTTATCCATAAATGAATTGATGATCGATGAATTTACCTATCGATGAATTAACGTCGATAAATTGATATCGATGAATGTATGTCGATAAATTTTCCTAGATCCCATGAGAAGATGAGAGGGGGGGGGGAAAGGGGATGAAGGCAGACAAGCCTTTGAGTACTTATTGCATGTATCGGATGTTTGCATTCGCATATAAATTATTACTAAATATCTCAAAGTTGTTGATAACTGCATTTTTAGATATTTGACAACTCGCCAAAAATGTACATTTGTACATTATTTGTAAGAAGATTCATGAATTCTTTACTTAATGATTACACGACCTTAATGGGTTAGTTGTAGAGCAAAAGCATTCATTCATTCATTGGGGGGGGGGGGGGGGATTAGAGGATAGTATTTTTCACTCAAGGACAAATTTTGTAACATGCCACAAGGGAGTAAATTCCTTTCATGACCCAAGCTTCTCTTGTTCATGCATAATGCATTTATTGTGTTTTATTTATCTTTGTTTCTTTGAAAGTTGCAATGTTTCACAAATGCTTCTATATTTGTTTATGTCTTTATGTATGTTGTATGTTTATGCCTTTCTTTTATTGATAGTCATGGTATATGTGTGTATATTTATAGATATTTGTGTTAAAATCAATAGACATATTTGGCAATGCTCTAAATATTTTCTTTCCCCCACGCTAACAAAAAAAAATATGAAAAATGAAGTTAATGCCTTCAAAAACATTTAAAATTTATAGACTTCCACCCAAAGTGAATATAAAAAGGCTAAGAAGTTTGAAAAGAGTATTCTAATATATTACTTTATACTTAATAAAATAAAAAATAGATCCTTCAATAACAATAGTAAGAGGGATCTATACATAAGCATACACACATTTAAATAAGGAAATAATGATGCAGCAAAAACCAAATAAAGTAAAAGTAATGTGTATGTGGAAGGAAAAAAACCCAGGATAATTTCATTGACTTCTTAATTAGTACAAACTCAGTAATATCCATAATCATAATAAACAAACACATAGTGAATTTGGCATTCTACATATATGGGAAAGTTTTGTTCTAAAGTGAATTTGTCTGAAGAGGATTAAGTCATACGGGCATTGACCACCGATGGTTTTTGTCCTTAAATCACCGACTCTTCCATCAAAAAGAGAATTTTTTTATCTTGATTTATTAAATACATATAATTTTTGACCTTTTTATATATCTTTAATAAAGTGAATTTTGAACATTTTTTGGTTTTGTTGTATAAAGATTTTTTTTTAATTTGTTTTTTAGAAGATAATTAAGAAAAAATGTATTTTTTCTATTCAGGGGTTTCTACCAAAAGAATTTCGATACACTTTTAAAAAAATATGTGTTGAAAAAGCAACTCCTGCTTAGCACAACCCTCCAAAAGATGTGTCACGCCTTCATACTGGTGCGTATTTATAGTTTGAGAAACTGTGGAGTTGAACTGTCACTAAATTATCTATAATTATATATTAATGTTAAAAGTATATTTGTTATGAGCATTTTATATCATATTTATTCTGTGTTTTAAATGACTAAAACTCATGGGGTTAATCAGGTGTATAAAAAAATTATATGGTTTGTAATTCAATTATTATTCTCTTTGGATTTTTATTTCCCTCCCCCCCCCCCTCCTCTACAATACAAAACTATTTTTTTATTGAAAAAAAAATAACATAAATATGTATTTTCTACTGAAATAAGTTTCATTATATATAAATAAAGTATATAAAAAGTTGACATCTGTAGTGACAAGTTAAAAGACATTATTGTTAATATCTACTGATACCTTAAGGATCAAATAGTTTTTAATATACATAAATAACAAATATATATTGCTAAATAAGCATTAGTTAATATCTCTTTCTTCGTTGTATAAATTAAATAGAATGATATGATCCTAAATTTTAAAATATATATAATATAGTAAGTTTTGTATGTAAAAAACGTAAATATTAATAAATATACAGTTGAAGTCTAATAACTTGAATCTTAATCTCCCAAATTTGTTGACACTGCATCACTAAATCGTCATCAAGGTCGTAAAATCAGGCCATTACAATTATTGCATGATTTCGTGATTTATTACTCTCATCTATATATTTTTGGTTCAAAGATTAGTTCAAATTTATAAAATACAACAGGTACTTGTGCTTTAATTATGTGAGTCTTTGTGAAGTCATTGATATTTATCAAATCCCCATCAAATGATATTGAAAGGATTTTTGTTTTAACTCGATGGATCTAAGCAGATGGAAGATAATCTATGGAAATATATCTTTTGTATTCCAAAGTTATTGTAAATATGTTCAACAAAAATTAGTATATAACTGCATATAAAATTTTTTGTATGCATTAAGATAAATATAATTTTTATAGTGGTTAAAAATGACAATTTACTTTGAATTTTATTTAATTTGCTACTATTGAAAAATATTTTTTATTACAAAAAAATTAATTATATACAAATCAAATAAAAAATCACGAATCATGATTCGGTTAATCACTATTTTTAACCAAATATAACCTTTTAACCTTTTTATATACATTTATATAACATATACTCATTTATCTCAATTATTGACTTTATATTTTTTTCCTTATTTAATCATATCATAATAGCTAACCATTCTGCATTCCGGTTACAGGCAAAGAAAAGTTAAATGCTGATGTTAAAATACATATATAAAGTCCATAAGACTTGAAATGACTCTGGAATTGAAAATGAAAAGAAGGGATGATCTAAAGCTATTTAAGACAAATTGAAGAAAAATATTGAATTCAAAGGAAATATTGAGCTATGAAGCGAGTCAATTTTTTGTATGAATATTCCAATTTGTTATAAATTGAACTATTGAAAGTATTCAGAAATATGTTTCAAAACATAAAGTATTAGTAAAGTTTTTTTATTGATGATTTTTCATATTTTTAACAAAATTAACTGATCTTGTCAAGTATTTATTTATCCAACTTCTATAACCGGACCGTATATATATAAACATAAATTTATACAACATGCAAATATGTACTATATATGTAATTAAATATTAACATCTTTAATTAATGTTTCATGAATTATTCATTGAGTAAAGTTTATTTGAGCACTATTTGCATAAAACAATCACCAAAAGGACAATTCACCTCAAAAATACGTCATAGAGATATATAGTATTCATATGTTAAAGCAATTTAAAGTGATATTGTGGTAAATACTGCACTTATTCTGATAGCTTTATTTATTTATTAAAGAGGAATATAAATTTTTTTTTTATCATTTAGGTAAATTAATTCATCTTCTTTGTGAAGTAATATTTGCACTGTATTCAATATAATATAGTTTGAATTGGGTTTTTAATTCAGTATCTTTGTGAATACGTGAAAGAAACAATGTGTAGATGGCAAGGGATTATGAGCTTTCATTGTCTTATTGTCGACATTTTTGGATCCAAAATGCATGCGTATAGGTATTAAAGGTTTGTCACATGTCACATTTTCACATCTGACATTTTAATAATAATAAATATAAATATACATATAAAGTACTTTTCTTCGAATTGCACAAGAACCATATATTTCAATTAATGAACAATAATTAAAAATAAATCAATGTGTATCCACATTAATCAACTTTACATATATATAATTGAAAAAAATCAATGAATACCTTGAGCCAAGAAACCTAAAAATGTACAGTTAACTTATAACATAAATATACAAACAGAGAGAGAGAGAGAAATTATAGGGTGCTATAGAAAAAGAAACATATTCTTAAATTATATTGAAGGTTTTATTTAAAACATATTGGAATGCTCCGATTTAGTACAAGAGGCTTTTCAGAGTATGATGTATATTTGACATCAAAATTATCGTAATAGGATGGACAAAATCAAAATTCCGCATAAATAATGTTATAGCATCAGAACCATAAATACTATTTATATTTTTAATCCACTGGCTTATGTTTTCGGCCTTTATTGAAGAAAAACTCTACAATATATAGTACGCACATCATACGAAATTCTTTTTAAAACCTAAATATGTATAATTAGTTACAAAGAATCAATGGTTCGCTGCCCATTTCCTTTTGAGTGCTAGTTAGGAAAGAATATTTTCTTTTCTGTTATTGTTGTTCAAATATTTAGCAAATAAGTAGTTAAATAAAAATAAATTGACTTGGGCAAATCATTATTTATTGGGCACAACATATATTTTGCTAAATTAATTACTCTTATAAGGTAGTTATACTTACATTTACTTATACCTGTGATAATTATAATCAGACCGTCAATTTTGTAATTGAAACATAATTTTTTTTTAAATAGTAATAAATCAGGGGAAAAAAATGATTTATTAAACTTTTTGCTCATAGATAATCATTCTTCATTAATAACTTGATCGAAATAACATAATTAATGAATTGATCAATATTTTATGCAAAGTATATATATATATATAGGTCCATTAAGCATAAGGCCTTAATGCATGATTTTATTAAAAGATAAATCAAGTTGTTTTTTCCTATTTTCAAATTACATACCATATATATCCACATTGTTACTACAAATATACATAATATACTCGAAATCCTTCAAATGTAATTACATGCCTATATAAGCTAAACAACAGTCAAATAAATTGAGTACTTTTTTCCTTTGGTTGTGTGGAGTTAAAGAGTAGCAAACAAAAAATGCATTCGTATTCGTCTACAAAATTTTATCAATGATATTGATACATAACCACTCTAAGCTATTACTGTCTTTATTTTCAATATAGATTAGGGTACTTACAAAATCTATTGGGATATAATATTAGCCCCTAGATGATGATAATGATATATTATCTAATTTAAACAAATGAGCTCGCTTTTACACGATCATGTGTGTTTTGTGTAAGTTTTTGAAGAAAGTAGATTATAATTTAAATAATTTATTAAACTTGTGAATATTTGTAAAGACCTACTCTAACAAAAGAACCGATTAAACTTGCTAAAATGTTTAAATGAAACATCAAAGTTAGCAAACGTTTTTTTGTAAATCATAAACTTACTTCAAACATGATGTTTTAATGAAAGAAAATATAAAAATAGAAATCTCTACTCTTTGAGTAATACAATTTTTCTTTTCGTTTCTATTCTGTGGAAAGAAATAATATTTTTTAAATATAGTTTACTTCTATAAAAAATGTCATAAAATTAAATCTACATAAACCTTTAAAAAAATTTAAAAGTTGTAATTTTTTTTACCAAAATGTTAAAAAAAAACTTTCCTTCCTTGGGGAAGGGGTGTAAGCCATCTCATACCCTAAGCCTTTCTCGAAAAAAAAATCGAATAAATGCCAATCTTTTTCCGAAATCTCGAGGTAAAAAAATATCTCAAATGACAAACCTTGATGAATATCGGCAAATTGATTTTTTTTCATCAATTTGCTTTGTGTTAGATTTTCTAAATATAAAAGTGTACATAATGAATTAATATTATTTTTACATATTTTAGGTATGTTGCATTATTTTGTTGTGATCACAAGAAAGTTCATCACGCTCCTTTTTCTTGAAGAAAAGAGTTTGTAAGAAATCTAAATGAAAAAGTTCAGTAGATAGTAAAAAATACCTTTCAACCATCATTTCAATGCCAAAAAAAAATGAAATTTTACTTAAAAAAGATACATTTTGTGAAATCTACATTATTTAATTTGTATATGGCTTTTTAATAAGTTTAAAATCTTTTGTTTTTAGATTTAAATTTCTCCAGAATAGTTTTAATCAAAAAAAAGAAAAAGTAATTTATAATGAACCATGGCTTCTTTGGAAAAAATAATTCGATATTATCATATTATAATCTACATAACTAATGCATCTCATTTTAACTATCATATATAAGTATTAGCCAAATAGCTCACAATAAAAAAAAACTTGTACAACCTAGGAGATATTATATTTTATTACTCAATATATTAAGAAGTAACACTTGACCTTTCAAAAAAGTTTATTCAAATGCATTGCAGTTTTTAATAGAAATATAATTATCTTTCACCATCCATCGTAATCTATATTTCATTTTTCAACCTTTTATTTAAAAAAGAACATGGAAATTGTATGAATATCATTGTGCTCAATGTACATATGTTATACAGTAGGGGCATGGCTACATATTTAACAAGAGAATCATGTATTAATATTAAAACTCTTATCGACAACGGATTCATAAAATTTGCTACCTCATGTAAATACCTTGTAAAATTTCTAAAAAGGGAAATTTATGATCAAGTTATATTTTTTTAGAAATAGAAATTTCATAATTTGCCACAACCTAAGCCTGTATTGCCAAAAATATAAAGGAACTTAATTATTAGTGATTAGTTGAATATATTTGATGTAATAAACAAAAAAATTGCAATGGTTATGAAAAGTATTTGCACCTAATAGTCTTTTGCTGGATTGTATTTGTGTGAAATAACCCTTCACTGAACTATCCTTGTACGGATTATTAAGTACACTTAAATGACTATACATATTAAGTATGAAGTGAATCCAAAATGGAATTGTATACTTTTAATTTCTTTAATTGAACAAATATCTTTACAACATTGAAGTTCAAAAAAACAATTTTTATTATATAAGTTTTAAAAAGTATAAACATAATTTTTCACCATTAAATCTTAAACTACAAAAAGTAGTTAGACTAATATATACATATATTTATACTTTAAATATAAATTGATAAAAAGATCAAAGAAAGTTTTTTCTTTGTTGAATTGACATGTAATTTTTTAAATTTTCAAATATTGATGTTTTCGTATTTAAAAGTGTTTTTTTATATTTTAAACAAAGTTATAAACTTTAAAACCTTGACCTTGATCTTTTGATCTTTGCTATATAGCTACAAAATATAGAAGTGAAAGCCTTTAAAAAGAGTATAAGCTTCCTGAAAATATTCTTAGCAAACTTTTAGCCTCTAAATACGTTTGCAATGTATGAAAGAAATAATGTCGTAGTTTGAATTGTACAATGGATGTCAATGGTGATTAATTTGATTAAAATGTATTCATATGAACAAATTATTACATACCTTATTCCTAATAGTTTATAAAATAATTCCATTAGACCATTTCACAAAATAACACTAAGGAATTATGTTCATACACTCAATCCAGGGTATTAAAATGAATATTTCATTTGTTTCATCTTTTTTTTTAACTTCAAATATTAATAATTTTTGAGAGAGGGTCTTAAGATTTTTTTCAACGCATTTATAAATTATGTATTTACTTTGTATAATATGTTCTTTTAAACTGGATTTTTGTTGTTGTTGCAAGGTATAATGTTTGTAAATTTCTCGTTTAATTACTTTTTTATTTCTTTTTAAGAATACACAAATATATTCACATGCAACAGATTTTTTTAGTATGAATTCTATTTGTGTTTTGTTTTTTTACAAATAAGTATTTCGTTGTGCTAATGAATAATTTGAAATATACTTAGGGAGGATTATGCTTTGAATATTATATATTTAATATAAATAAATTAGACAATCAAAGGAGTATCAAGTTTTTACTTATGGTATATGTATGAGTATTCTAGAATTTTGTACGGCCTCTAACATCATATTTAAAATTAGCTGGAAACAAGTTACTTAAATAAAAAATATTTTACACGATCCACAGCATCTGACAAAGTCTAAAATTTTTTTTAATGTTCCAAATATAATATCTTTTTGTGTTTTCAAGTGTTGCGAATTTCTTCATTTTTGTATTCTTTGTGAAAACTTTGAATTAATATTTGTACCAAATTTCAAACAAATAAATCTTTTTAAAATATGCAAAAGTGTTGAATTTTTTTCAAGTTAAAGTATTATAAAAACTTTTTTTTAAAGTCAACACCTTATTGTATGATCCATGACCTAGATTTTTAACTTTATGTAGAGCAAAATTTTGTAATGCACAAAACAGACTAAAAATATTAGCAGCTACATGATATGAAAAATAAGAGAAGGTAAAAACTTTGAATTTGAAGTAATAATATTTCAAATTAAAGTATGAAATTTATTTTTTTCAAATTTGTGAGCTGAAGTCGTACTAACAGATTAATTCCATTTTGAGTATGAAAAATTTTATTTCCCATTATTAAAAACAAGGTATTTTATAAACAGTGTTAGACACGTTACTTGGAAAGTCTAATAAATTGCCCGTTATCAGTTACTTAGACAAAAAGCAACGCCGATACACAATAGCGAAAGTAATTAGTTACTCCTAAAAGTAATGGGAAAAAAATGATGTCCATAGTTAAAAATTTACATTTAAATAAAAAAAAAAACTTAGGTATGATGTAAATAGAGCAAATATCAGCTGATTTAACTAGAAATGATCCTTGTTACTTAAGAGTTCAAATGAATTGAATTACTTTGTGGTTCAATGATATAAATTTTAATTTTAATAAGTTCACAGGAATCCTCTTTTCAAATTCATAATCAAATTAGGTAATTTTTTTCACTACACGAATAAATTTTTTGTTACTCGGCAATGTTAAAAAAATTACTTTGCCAAAATATGAAGCCTCTCAGGCCATATTTGACATAGTACAGATCATTTAAAAAAAATTTAAATGAGATTTTGAGATCAAAATTAAACATATTTCTAAGTTTTTGTACCGTTCCAACTACGATTTAGTGGGTCGAAAATTTGACTTTTTAGATATTTTTTTAGGATTTGTTTAACTAGTGAAAAATATTATGGACCTTGTTTTTTAAAAATTTATGGTGCTTGAGAAGCTTCCAAAGAATATATTGCTTCAAATAACAATGAATATGATATTTTAAGCTTTTTTCTCCATTTTTCCTTATTCATCAAATTAGCGCCTTTTTTAATTACGTCAATAAAAAAATATATTGTTTGCAATGAACCCTTCTCAAACATTTTAAATTTTTAAAGACAATGTTTAACCAAATTCTAAAAAATAGAATAAGCACAAACATATATACATATAATATAAATATTTACACAGGCATATTTGAAGATAAACATGTTAGTTAAATGTATATAGGCATTACAAAAGCAACTTGTACTGTTAGAATAACAAATCTTTACCGCAGCCTTTAAAATATATTTTATTATGTTTGTCATTGTATATTTTTATTATACCTATACGACATAAAAAACATCCATATGTTATAAAAAAATTCCTTTTAAAAATCAAAACTTTTTCAACCCTTTAGAGAACAATGTGTATAATTTTTTATTATTTTTAGAAAGATACATTTTTGAGTGACATCAGTTGACAAATATCTAGCAGATTTTTCTTGACGGTTTGTTTGTATGAACATATTGTTCTATTAGATGTTTCATAGAGCATATTCTTAGAAGTTTATATCAAATGTCATGGACAGAAAATTTAATTTATTTTGTGTCAAAAATACATATTTTCACTTATTATATATACATTCATACAAACCTATATACAAACAAATATTATATTTACACTTTAATTTAACCAGGAAAAACAAATTTTGGTTTTCTCAAAATGCGGTTCCAGCTTTAGTTTTAGAAAAGTTTTTATATGCGTTTGTACATATCATAATTTAAATGAAAATATTTTACATATTAAGAATACGAAAGAGAGTGTAAAGGTATTTAAATGATAATTTATGTTATTTTGATAAGTATTTTGTAAATACTTTGATAATATACCCCGAATAAATATACTATCAGAATGTTTCTTATTGCATTGTTTTTGTTGATTTTGTATAGTCGTAGAGGAAAATTCAAGTATGTAGTAATTAATGATTCAGACTTAAACATCCCAGGATGATTTAGTTAAATTGTTTTCCCCGGAAAAAAGCTTGGGACCTGTCATCCCGGTGGATTTTTTCTTCTAAAAGTACTTTATACTTGAGTTGGGAATTAAGACAGAATTATAGATAAAGTAGGCAGAAATCAAGTTATACGTTATTCCATCTATGCACTTTACCTCCTTAAATTCTACTTTACTATAAATAGGAAATAAATAATAACACTGGTCAACAATTTTTTTTAATACTTAACGAAATGAAGTCTTTATGACTTTATAATCTTTAGGAAATTTCTTTTTGACCTTTTTAATGTATTTTTATACCTTTTAACTATCATGTTACGTATAATATTCATTTATGCCAAGGAATATCAGTATTTTTTTGTAATTCATAATTATTTACAAAGGATTTGGAAAGACTTTTACCTGGATGATAACTCCTGGTAATTTGAATACACTTAATTTGGGGTAGTAACTGTCCTAAAAAACAAATCTTGTCACGTAGATTATTACGCCAATCCAATTTTTTATAAATGATTAATTTTGGTATGCATTTTATATAGTTGATAGGTTATGAAATATATAGATACATAAACAAAATCCATTATACCTACATAATATATATAAAAACACCCTTATTTTCAAATCGATTGCTTTTAGAAAAAAAGAAAACAACAATAACATTATGAGGTAAAATGTATCTAAATTGGACTTATTTATCTATGTATGTGATAGTAGTAGATAGATATAGGCACCTAGCTAATACACGTTTTGTGTATGATACATTATTATTATGTATAGACCTTTTGTATGTTGATATATGTATATCACTACATATCTATTTCGTGTTTCATAAACATTTCAAAAATGGAAAATACATCTTATGAATAACTTTGTATTAATAGATTTTGTTTTATGTCATCATTATTTTAAGAGTGTGTAGGGGAAGAGGGGGGGGGGGAGGTTATTGACTATTCCACGTAGGAGAAAGGTAATTTATGAAATGATACCTACTATGAATGTATGTATAAATATTTACATATGAACAACATTAAGGATTTGAATATGTTATTTTATTATGTGTTCCTACACCTAAATATCTGACTATGAGTAATGTCTTATAATAATAATAATATAAGATGTCGTAAATAAAGGAATTTGGGCTTCAGTGTAGCTTTGTAGACTTTTATTTTCCTTTTGTACAAAAAATTAGCTGAATATCCTCCTTGCATGAAGTTAGAAAGAAATGAAGTTTTTACTTGGTAAAACAAAGATATTGTATATTACACATATCAATAATCTTATTAATTATGAGTCCAGACTATATTATACATATTAGGTATATTTATTTATTATTGAAATGTGTTGTACATATAATGGTATGTATTCATAATTCAATTATTACCAATCATACAAATATAAAAGGTGAATACTTTAGGAACTGCTATTAAAAAGCATTATTTAAAGTGAATCAACGTCTAATTAAAAATTCTATGTATGTAGAACAGATATAAACCTTACTCTAATCAAGGTCGTTGGAATATTGGAACAGGAGAGGGTTATTTGCCTCTCCAATAGAACTGATAGGACCTCTTTGTCATGGTCAAAGGTTAATAAATTTACACTTTCGAGAAAGCAATTTACTTCTTCAATGCTGAAAGCCTTTTACTCTCCCATCTTTTGAAGACGGGTAGAAGAAGGATGCATATTGTTAAGATTTTAAGAATTAAATCTCTCTGAATGCAATTAGATGTAATATGAAATACTTTTTATTTAGAAGATAATCCAAATTTTAATGTGAAAGTCTTCTTTCTTATTCCCTATTATGAACAAACAAAAGCTAAGGATTATAGTTTCATATACATATATTTATAAGTATTTTTTGAAATATTTCAAAATAAATTAAATCTTTAATCAAGAAAATTTATAGAAAAATCCTCTCCAATACAATACATACAGACCAAAGAAGAAAATGATATTTACTCTAAACAAATTTTTTATTAAATAGCTATATACATATATATTATTTGAATAGGACTCAAACTCCTTTGATGTAAGTCTATTTTTTTTATTAATCCTACAGAAGTAAAAAACGATTAAAGTAATGTATTAATACCATATTTAACATTATATACGATTAAATTATGGAAATATTAATAATAAAAGTAGAGATGTATGTACTTACAAATGGGACTCTGGAGGTCAAAGGTTATCAAAGTGGTATTCACGAAACCTCAATAACTCCTACTCATTTTTGTTTGGAAGCTGTTGATTTATGTTCTCATCCCCATGTACTACGGCTGCTTTTTGAAATAAACAGAAGTACTCTGTATTTTTCCTTTATCTGTTCTCTTCAGCTGATTCTTTCGATTTAAAGAATCTGAAGTAGGTAATATGAACTCAAAAAGGGTATTATAAATTATTTTGATTAATAAATAAATCAAGGATTGTGGGCCCTTTTTGCAAATTTTGTAAATAATTCAATATTCTATTGATACTAAAAATATATTATTATATTGGTCAAGTTTATCAATATAAATCACTTCATAACTCTGCGCAAATATAAAAACTTGGCATCAAAATAAAAAATAAAGAAGGCTTGCCACCATATGGTTTTGAGAGTCGAGGTTGCAAGTGTACAAAAAAAATTGATCCTGATAGAGAAAAATGAATGTATATAAAGACTACAAACTATTGATACCTATGTGGCAGTTTGGCATTGGTAGTTGTCTTCAAAATAAAGCAGGGGTTGAAGTAATACAGCTGCTATTAATGGTGTTATATATCTGTAGCAAACCAAAATTTGTACAGTTTGTGTCAAACTGCACTGTACTATCGATTTTCTGTATTGTCTCAGCCTTAGTTGTCATATACTCAGTTCTACTTGTAATAAATGTAGTTTAATGCTAATGTTTGTACATGATATTGAAATTGCAATATGGCTCAAAATAAAATAAAAATATTTGGCCTCATGTATCATATAATAAAACTCTCATTAAGTCAACTACTTCTTTGCCGCCAGCAAAGAAATTTATAAATGGAAAGTTATTTAATATTTCATTTTCCAACAATTTAAACATTTGTACATTTTTCACTCCAATTAATGGATTAAACAGTTCATCGACTTAATAAAATGTCCACATGATACATACAGACATCAAATTATAGTATTGCAAATAAGCCTACATACAGATATTTTATTCATATTATGTACGTATTCCATTCATATGAACATAAAGAAAAAGAAAAATTAAAATGCAGTAAATATCCTTTAATGCATTTATTTTCTCGAAAATAATCATTCAATCCTGATTGACAAACAAGAAAATAATTCAATCATTAAGAGGAATTGCCTTAATTCATATACATAGAAAGTGGATTAAATAGAATAATAATGTAGATATAAGAAAATAACTTATTTTTGAGAAAATATCGTGTTTGGAAACATTTAATAGAAATTTGGATTTTTTTTTTCTTTTAAAAAAAAGTTTATTCATGTTTGCGTGATGAGATGTAAAGGAAATCCAACGGTGGCTTTTGTAGGTACATATATTACCTTTTTTCATATACCTAGCTATATATATTAATATGGGTGCTTAACCTATTACCTTGTAAGGTTATTTAGGTACCTGAATATATATATGTATATACATATGTCACTGTATATTGTAGATAAATACCACGTTTTCTATTGTTCTACGTACTGTCAGATGGCTCTGACAAAACAATTTGAATGTTAGTGATTAGTCACTATGATCAAATTGAACTCATTTCACTTGTAGCATTTCTAATTCAAATCCAGCGTCTTTGCCTATTGGCTTTTTTATTTTTCAAAATACTCATTCAGCTTTGAAAGTGTCAGGTACAAATAGAAAGCATAGCACTGCACAAAATAAATTGAGGTTATTAAAAATTATACAATTTAGATTGTTAACCCATAGGCAAAATAACAAAGTGACTCCCATCAATGACTCTTTTTTTAGATGGTAAAAGAAGGAAAAAAGAAACTTAGGCTTTACTGCAGAATAATGCTATTAAGTGTATATCGTTTATGAGTTCATCTCCTTTGTTTACGAAGGATAATTTCTATATGACTTAAACAAAAATACACATCACTTGGTACCTCCCCCCCCCCTCCATCCCAGAAAAAAAGAGTGGCTAGTTATCCCCAAGGGGTTTACAGGATCTCAGGTTAAGAACTCCTCATATATAAACACACAGATGAGTATATGTTGATATGTTTGTAGATACATTATTGTTCTACATGTGAGGAATCCCCTTCTTGCTTTTGATGATAGTCAAAGATTGATTGTAGTATGTACAATATATGTAGATATGTGATTGTTATGAGTTTTGACTACTCATTCATAAAAACCGAAAAGTGAATTAAATCAACGATATATATAAATAAAACCAATTTCAAATTTATATGAACTTTTTTTTCGTTTAAAAGATAGTAATTTGAACTCGTTGAAGTGAAATAATTAATACATATTTTGTTCCCAATTGATTACTATTTTGAAAAAAAAAATTGATTTTTGAGGTGCTTAAAAAAATGTATTTACATAGAGATTCGATTAAAAATGTAAAATCTCTGAGTGTTTAAACTTTTTTTTATACAGGATTTGGAATTGTATAATATAAACTCTTCACTATGTATACTCCATCTCGAATTAATATTTGAAGTAATTAGACGTAGGAATATTTTGGAGGGTGGGTGTTAGAACAGCAATGATACACAAAGAGATATGGAAACTTTCCAAGGAGGACTTTCACGATTCGGTCAAGTTTTTTAAAGAGCAAAAAATAGATTATTTTTTTTCTTAAATCTTTACGTGTGTTTTTTATGACTTGAAAATATAATGAAAAAAAAGTAAGCACACAGCTATTTAGTGTGCATCTAGGTATTGCTACAATTCTAACAAAGGAGAGAGGAAAACTTCAAACAATATGTTACTATTTCCCTATGAGTCAAATTTCATTATTTTGACATAAATAAAAACAAATCCGAGAAAGTATAGGAAAAACAAAGGTCCCGAAGGAGGTGTGAATCGTTTTTTGTTTTTGTTTTTTCCAACTCAACATTCTACATGCAGGTTTGTACATATGTACTAATTAAAACACATTATACGCATATATTTTTGGAGATGGAGTGACATTGCTTACACAAGCATGCGAATTAGAGCATATGATATTTGCAAAAAAAAGTTTTTCTTTTTATACAAACACATTGTATGTATGAATTATATTTTGCACCATATGAATAATGTTCTTTATTGCAACCTTTAATCAAAGAATGTAATCATTATTTTATTTCTTTAAAAAAGTTTTTTATTTATTTATTTTCTTTTAAGATTCATGAAAATTAAACATAAAAAATAAATATTCAAATTGTTTTTTCGTTCATTTATTTTATACTTGCCATTTCTGAATTTGTTAACTCTTTGAGTAAATATTTTCAAGAATGAATAAACACTTTTTACTTTTACATATATGTATAATATTGTAAATGTATTGTTACTTATTAATTTCTTCAGAAGTAAGTAATACAAATTTATTATTAAACTTATTCCATCTTATTCACATGGTATGTTTGTACATTCCATCATCATGCCTTTCACAATAAATATACATAGCTGAGGAGTACTTCTATCGAAAATTTGTGAAATTTTATCACAATTTATGATGTTAAAACGTTGACAAAATACTTTCGCATCAAATAAATACTTATTTTTTTGTATGAAGAATTTAAAACATAATCCATTGTGCAACGTTCATATTTTTTTTTTTTTTTGGATAAGTGATGCTTGAATTTGTTTGTGTTTATATAATAACATATATACCTTCTTAATTGTGTATCAAGTCGATTTATGAGACGATTTATAAAATCTGTGTGGGGTAAATTGTTAGACGGGTCAATTTTTACAAAAAGATATTGAAGAAATTGACACACTATGGAAGTTGTTGATCTCTTGTTAATTAGTAATAAATACATAACTTTATAAGTAATTATATTGTACATTTTTTTGATCATTCAGTATGACAAATACTTTTATGCATGGAAATTGCTCAATACATAGGGGGTTCTGGTACTCCCTAGAGATAATAAAACGTTGTTTGAGGGTGTACAAAAGCCCTGATTTGGTTTTTTTAAATTAACTTTTTGACTAATTTATAATTATAGATACAAATCATAGAAAACATGCTCTTACTTCCAATATTTGTTATTTTAAAGGAAAAATTATCATTCCATACAAATTAGTAGGAGTTTTTTTTTTTTTTTTTTTTTTTTTTTTGGGGGGGGGGGGGGAGTTTTTTTCAACTTAAACAAGTAAGTTCAAAGTTAGCGTAAATTTTTGCAACGAAGTCATATAGCAAGTGTCCCTGTTCAGCTAAGAAAATTAAATAGATAAACAATATAAATTAAATGCATTATTTTGCAGTAATCTTTTGTTCACGTCTAATTTTCTTGTTTTTTTATTCATCATATCATTGATTAGTCATTATTTAATGTCATAATTGATGAGGAGAATCTTGAAAGACCTCAATTTATTTTGTACAGTGCTATGCCTTCAATCTGTGTCCTAAAATCTTTAAAACTAAAAGGGCACTTTTAAGGAAAGCCCAGTGTCAAGAACGCTTGATTTGACTAACAAATCATAAAAGTGAAGTAAGCACTCTTCAGCCTTCAAGATGCACTATCAAAATCCTCTGTTTCTAGGGTCATAAAATACTATGTATCATGTGGCATATATATATATATATACAATGTATGTAAATTGGATATGAACATATCGTGGTACACGTTTGTACATATACATATAAACTTTGTTTTAAAACGAGATCAATTACATTCTCCTCTCCTCTAGAGAATATTTATAAGCTAAAAGGTTAAGAAATCCTCCATGCATAATACATAGTATTATGCTCATATATTGAAATGAAGACTAGTTGAAATAGATCCCTTTATTATGTCCAAGTCACAATTGCTTATTCGATTATCTAAATTTTTATAAACAATGGGTGTTAAATCTAGTGAATTGATTTTAACTAGTATATTAAATAGTGCCCGAGTAATTAATATGATCCTCCTAGCAAGCATATATTCTTTATTTAAAGACACTTCCCTTTCCACAAAAGAGCATAAATGTATCATACCTACTGCGTAAGTAAAACGTACAAAAAGAATAGAGAATCCGCTGAGCCACAGAGGATTTATGTTACCAGGATATTGTCAGTAAATTATAGTTTTGTTTATATAATATGATATTTTTGAACAATAATATACGTATCTATGTTTGTTTGTTTATATATTATATATACGTATAGTATAACTAAATTACTTCTTTAGATATGTAAGTAAATATATGTACATATGAACATATACATACAAAAAGGTTTAAGTTATTGAAGAGTAGAAAATCTTATTTGATTCTGAATGTTATATATGTACATACATACATATGATTGTATGAATATAGGAATAAAGTTATGTGTCTTAAATATTTATTATATTTTCAAATAAATATGTATGAGTCAATTTGTATAGTAATAAAATAAGCAATGAAGTTATGTTCGCATTGATATTTCATGCATTTACATATGTATATAAACACACTTCTATTGATTATGATGTAGTACTATACAAGCCATCATTCTATTTAGGCTACCTCCTCCTTTTCTTAGCTTATGATATACAAACATTCGTGCTTTAAACCCTTGTTGGATCGATATGGACTTTTGAACACTCGTTAATAAGGGGCTAACTCGTTCATCAGTCTTCAAATTATCCTTTGAAATCACAGTCAAAATAATAATTATCAACCTAAATCCCCAAATAGTAGTGCCACTGAATAACTTTTATCATCACCATAGTGAAGCAAATGAATTATTTGTCAATATTCTGAGAGGTTACTGTAACTTTATTCTGAGAACTTTTAAATGGGGACTCAGTTTTATATTATTCATGGCTAGTGGGTTCAACATATGACTGGATGCTTATTTTTAATAATGAAGGATACTTTAAGGTGGTCTCAGATAACTTAAAATCAATTTGACTTTTAGGGTTAAAAAATTAATTAGAAGTAAAAGGATTTCCGAATAAGGATGCACTGGGTACGTTTTAGTTTTAAGGGTTATGTAACTTTTTATCTCTCTTTTTTAAAAAAATTGTTTATTTCGGTTTATATTTTAAAAAATTGATCTTACTGGTTAGATAATTAAAATATCGATAATAATCAGCCAATTACCGATTAGTATAAAACTGCCGAAATGAGTGATAGTTGAGCATATAAAACATTATTTCATGTTTTATATATTTATAATATCCTAGTAGTTTACATTTTTGAGTACAAGAAGTTTTATAAAATATTGAATGAATGATGAGGGGAGTTTTTAAAATAACAAAGAACAGAATGATTCTGCAAATTGGCTTAATTATGCCAGTCATACTGATATTACTTAAGAAAAAACATTTTCTTACTTAGGCTTAAGCAGCTGTTTTATTGGGGGGGGGGGGGGCGAGAGAGAGAGGAACGTCAAAAGTGGCAACTTGACTCAATTTTAAAAGGGAAGAGGCATATTTAAATATTACGGGCCTTATACAAAGGGTTTACAAAATTTGCCGTCCCTTAAAAATATTCATATTCACTGCATGGGGCATCTCTGTGTGTAAGTAGGTTTATACAGCGACTATTTATTGATTAAGTTTTTTATTAAAGAAATAATTTAACGCACAGTCTATATATGTTCTTATTTTTTTTATATTTAATTCAATTTCTAGGAAAGAGTCTTTGTTTTGGGTCTTTAAAAAAAGCTTCGAAAATAGAAGGAAGTCATTAATTTATATGTCTTTTTTAATATCTAATCTAATTCAATTTGGATGATAATTTTTATCATTAAATGTTTTTGTTATGATGGTTCATTCATCTTTTACTTTAAAAAAAATATAATTGTATAGGATTACTCATTAAACACTGAGTAACTCTAAATTGGTTGAGCAAACCTAAGCCTGAAGGATGAAAATGAACATTGTTTGTAATGTAAAATGATTACACATGTAGACGTTGATAGTTATATTTGTGTACATATTTTGGGGTTGAAGAACAGCCCAAGTTGTTGTTTTTTTCTTTTATTTGTGTAATATAAATTTAAGAAAGTGGATTAAGTGTGTATATATATATTGATATAAACTTGTGTGTGCTCTAGACTTGGTAGCAAGTGGATATGATAAATTGATCAAATATGATAATAGAAGCCTAAGAGTCTTGCTTTATTTTCAAGGATGCTGTCAAAAGCCTTTGATACTCTAAATACTTTGTTCATACAGCTCTTTTAAGGAAAAAATACATCTTAGTACAGTTTTTATATTAATAAATATGTAGTTTTTCTACCAAAACCTTTAAAATTAAGTAATGGAAATTCGATTGACATTTACTTTTTTTGCGCTTTCTCTTCAAACAATAATAATCATAAAATAAGGCAGTCAATAAATCATTAAATATAATATATACATATCCAAAATAGCATCATAAATGTCTAAATATAAATTATTCTAGGTTTAATATACTTTTTAAAGCTTTAAAAAATAGTTATTTAAATTTAGACACTCTTATTAATTTGATTGATGAATTGGTATTCAATTATTCATTCATTTTTTATTGGAAAAATATATAATCAATTACTTTTATACTAGATATTAGAGTTGTAGTGGTTCTTAAAATGTTAATATCTGTCCACTTCCTTCAAAAACGTTTCTAACTTTAAAACACTCCCATCAGTTGTGGGTAGCCGATTATTATCGATGTTTTAAATATCTAACAAGTAAGATCCAATTTTTGAAATAAAAGCCGAAACAAACAATTTAAAAAGGGAGAGAAAGAGATTAAAAGTGACTTAGCTATTGACAAATATAGCTGGTGAAGTCCTTTCTTAAAGTTATTTCACCGTTCATTAATTCATTTTAAATTGATAGTCAATGTAACTTTATGATAGGTGAGATCCTTTTTAACTACTTCAGCTCAGTTAAACTTTAATCATCTTTTATGAACGAAAATATTTCTGCCATGACTCTTACTTGCAGTATTTTTAATTATTTTAAACAATGCCCAATTATACCTCCAATATGTCCGGGTTGAATGGATCATAAATCTCTGTATGTACATAATGATGACATTTAGCAAATATTGGGAGATTATTTGATTTCGATTGGGACATATCCTCAAGATTTTTGGACTAATTTGGACGGGATGTCAATTTTTTTGACTGATGCATCCCTACTGGATATATGGTATCTTAAAGTACTTTGTAACAAAGCTCTGTTGACAATTATGTAACTATTTGATTGATATTCACATTAAGTATAGTCAAAACTCCTCTTAAAAAATGCATAAGTCAAATTTTACCTAAAAAACCTTTTTTTGTGTTATCAAAAAAACCTATTACGGCACAATATTGTATAACATTTAGTATCTAACATTTAAATGCATCAGATCAAAAGTGTATCTTCTACATATTAGTAAAATATTTTCATCTAAGTATAAAAGCTTTATTAACGCAATAGCCTTAAAAAAGTATTAAAAAAAAACTGTTAATGTTAAAATAATCCTCGTACTATTTATGTACACAAAGGGTCGTTCATAGTATATTAAACATGGTGGTGTGTATTTGAGGTCAAGGCATTTATGTATAAGATAGGGTATAAAGAACTTCTAATTTTTGACTACAGTTAATTCTTTTTTGATAGTATTTCAAATAAATAAATGTAAATTAATTTTTTTACATATCTCGCTATGATAAAAGCAAGCCAGTAATATTTTTCTCGAAAATGAATCTGGATTACATTTGTTTTCCTCAATTAACTACTATTTTATATTCATATAACCCTTTATTCTTATACATTCATTAAATGGCCATCAAATGGTGTTTTAAGCATATTTCAAGTAATAATTAACGAAAAAGAAACTGCTATGAGAAGTCATCCCAAAGTCAAATAAAGTCTCATAAATCAAATGAAGACTCTACATCTAGGTAGATCTTATCTCACATTCCTTGGTATCTCAACCCATTCTATATATTTGAATATACGTATAATCAATAATGGACTTAAGTTTATTATTCTAAGTAATAAATATATGAGGCTGTTTAAATCTATAAAGAGCAAAAAAATGAATGAAGCATTTCTTATATTCTTTATTTTTGTTCATAGTAGTTTTGTATTGACAAAGGCTCTTGTTTCAATTGTTTTGAGTTCTTTAGTATAAATTTTGTAACTTCAGGAGGGAAGAGACTAACACTCATTTAAGACATGGGTTGAGAAATTAGTGAAAAATATGAAATACACGAGAATGAACGTTGAGATCCTCTATTTATGTATAGTTATGAAAACTTAGTCATTTTCTTTCGAAGATGCAATAAATTACGCTTGAATAGAAGCAATAGCTTGCATATTTATAGCTACATATAATTTTTTCCTCTCTTTCGTTTTGTATTACAATATTTGTACTTTTTTATTAGTAAGGATCGAACAGTTAATTAATATTAAAGATTAAATTTTTATTAAAAAAATATATCCAAAGGGAGTGTCTTGTTTATTTATACATAAAAAAATATAACTCAATGTTTTCAAACATATTGATTATTATTATCATTATTAGATATCTCAAACTTATCGACACTCATGTATTCAATAAACAAATTATTTTCACACATGTACACACATGCAAGGATAGCCGATAAAATATTTAAGTCACACATTATACTTTAGCCATAAGAAATATATGTCTAATATCCGTCATATATTAAACATGATCAATGTGATCTATATATATATTTGAAGACATAACTAAAACACTAAAAAGAAAAAGGGGCTTTTATTGCTTCAACTATCATAATATATACATTGATTTTATTTTATTATTTATTTATCTCTTTTTACGAACTTTGTGTTTAAAGAGACATTAAAATCATTGACCATAGTAAAGAGTGAATATGAATAATAAAAAAAAACATGGACATAAAACAAAGAATGATGGTCACAGAATCAATCTTCCGATTCATCAGTTTTTTTTTGCAAAAAAAAAACATAAAACTATCTGTACTCATGAAGATCCTTCATTATCATCTTAATGATTATTTTTGGCAGGATGTATATATTATCAATGCAAGGCAAAGGATATTGGTGCAGTGTAATGAAAAAAGAAAAATAGATGTATGTAGGTGGTTAGGTAGGAGGGATTCAGGGTTATAAATCAAACATATCTAGCGCCAAGAACCAACCAAACATAATTGTATATATATTTTGATACTCCCTACTTTATTTATCTGTATTTCTAAGAACATTATCATATACATTATTAAGTTACATATATATATATATATATATATATATATATATATATATATATATATATATATATATATATATATGTACAAGTGTGCCCCCCCCCCTCTAGTGCCATTAATCTTCTGAATCCTTTTCACAAATCTCATCATTTACACATAAA
The DNA here is from genome assembly GCA_963680855.1 of Lepeophtheirus nordmannii. NCBI lineage: Eukaryota > Metazoa > Arthropoda > Copepoda > Siphonostomatoida > Caligidae > Lepeophtheirus > Lepeophtheirus nordmannii. The sequence continues at coordinate 19,059,901 of OY804522.1, forward strand.
TAATAGGATTTCTGCATACTACTTATAATACATTTTGGTAACTTTGTTTCAGGGCCCGCCTTGGGAGGAGAGTATGAGTACCGGCTCACAAAATATCTCCTTTCTAATTATGAGCCAAGTGTTCTTCCAGTGGAGAACTCTTCCACTCCATTGGATGTCTCTCTAGGTGTCTCTCTTCATCACATCATTGACGTGGATGAAAAAAATCAAATTATAACTACGAATTGCTGGATTACACAAACATGGAGAGATACTCATCTTACGTGGAATGCCTCAGATTTCGGAGGGATTAAAACCATACGTTTACCCTTTGATCGTGTATGGAGACCTGATATCATCCTTTATAATAAGTAAGTGTTTATATTTGTACATTGATGGATTGAGTCTGGGTTGATTTTATTTATGTTGGGTGAGTGAATTTTATATTTTTTATCAACAAAAAATACCGGGAAATTTGAATTTAATTTTTTTTTTTTGAGATTCCAATAGGAGTAATTGTTATTGTTTTTAAGTTGACACTACTGTCACTCACAATTTTCTCAAACTACACGTCGAAATATTCATTAGTGTTTGAGAATCGCGTCCTTTTGTGAACCGCTGAAATCGAATTTTTCGTTTTCTTAAATGTGTGAAAGATCATGACACAAATGCAATTTAGAGAAATTTTTTTGAAACCAAAAAAGTTTAAATGAATAATACAAACTGTGTTCCTTTCAAATTTTGAGAATCTGTTGTTTCTCAAGAAAACCAACTATCCGATTTTAAATTTAATAGCCTATCGATACTCATCATTTATTGTTCTGTACTTATTGAATTAATACAAATTTTGTAATTGTTTTGAAAATTGGAAAAAGAAACATTGGCCCTTGTGCGTTGCATCGAGTGGGATGAAATGAACTTTGATGATTAAATAAAGTTTTTTGATTCCCGATATTTTTTGTTGATAGTAGTATATATAGCATAAGAAATAAATAAGACGGGAGAAGCAACCGAAATGCAGTCAAAACATTTAGAGTTGATGAAAGAAGAGGTAAATTCAATGTAAAATAATTTGAATGTATTGGTTACAATTTACTACTATTTTTTTTTTTTAGACTCTTATCCTTTTGGGGAATTCTTGAGAGTCAACTTGACTTATAAATGTACTGATTATATACAAGCCTTAGAAAATTCCTATATGAATGCATGGATTTATCTATGTAATATGTACTTGTCAATAAGTATAATTAATTAATATTTCAAAAGATATCAGATACATTCTTTTCTTTTCTTATTATCCTTCTTTCTCTATGTTATACATATATATGTATGTTCTTAATTAAGCTCCTTTATTTTTATTAATTGAATGGAGTTTAATGACAGATGCAGAATAAATTATTCATCTCACCCCTCTTATTTCTTCTTTTTATATGCTTGGAAAAGAGTTGTGTTTTATTGGATGATAAATATATTCTATGCACATATAGATAGCAAGAAAGGAACCACTTGGACTGAACACTAATGAGTCTCTTTTATACAAACATATTATTTCCTTCATAATAAAAAGGTGTCAATGATTGTTCTCTGGAAGGACTCATATCCTATCTCATTATATATGAATACTTTGTTACGGACACAATTAATTTTACTGTTGAGGTTCCCCAAAAGACAATTTGATAAATTATCTTTACATTTCTCAAAAATAAAAAAATATTAGAGGGAGGGTGGGGTACTGGAGGGGCCAGTTTTGAAAAAATGACGTAACATATAAAAGGACACGATTTTCACCTCGAAACGTTTAATTTTATTGTTTTTTTTTTAAAGTGGGAGCAATGCCCCAACTATTTTACGTGAAACACCTATACAAAAATATCCCATTTATTCAAATTTGATCTGTCTGTGCTTTGTTATGGACATTTCAATATCATTTTACTATTAAAATTCATCATTAGCATGCAAGACGAATACAATTTTAGTTTGTAGCTCTAACAGTATTGTACATATGTATATACGATGAACTCATTACCGCAGATAGTTTGAACTACCAGTATTTCTTTAGATCTCAATCCAGAAGGAACTCCTCTTTGGCTTATATTCCGTGTAACAATGGCTTTTTTTTTACATCAAAAAGAAAAATTCCTCATAGATCCCTTAAGACTAGTACTGTTCACTCTTACTCTATGTTGCCTGAGGGCAGCCTTGTTCTAATTTGTTAGTCAAAAACAAATTAGTGTCCAAATATGATCCTATAGTTGTTTTCTCACAATATATAGAGGAAAGACTTGCTTTAGTTTACATGTTGTTCAAAAAGATGTATCAACTAAATGTACATTTATAAAACTAATTGGATTACAAAGTGTACAGTGTCAGAATGGGATGCTAATTAATATATACCGTTTATGAAATCATTGAAATATTGCACATGAGCTGGTGTTATTTTGTAATAACTAATAACAAACGTAATAATAACTACTCCGAAACGAAAACAATGATCACAGTTCGTATATATATTTATGTTGCTTCACAATTTTTTTTATTTTCCTCGGATTTTCTAATAAAATATTTGTACTCTTTGTTTCCAGTGTGTTTTTGCTAAGTAAAGTCCTAATTTATCTTCATTATTATAGATGTAGTTTTTTCAACTTTTTCACTTTCTAATCAAAGTATTATAAAGAAGAAAAAATAGTGAATATTATCGCATAATAATTGACCTTGGATCTTCAAATTAAATGTAGCAAAAAAGAAAGGAATATAAAATACCAAAAGGAAGTAATGACCACTAAACCTCAAAATAAATTAAGAGTTTATTTTTTAATTTTCCCAAATTCTTCATGGACTCATTAAATTAAACTTCTTTTTTTATATATAAAAATTAAAGAGCAAGAGGTTTTAATGATATTTGTTTATTTTATGAGAAAGACACAAAAATATTCAATTCAAGGTCATTGTAAAAAATTATGTTTAAACATACTTCCTTGGTATTAAAATCCAATAAAAAACCCACATTTTTATCGAAAAATATATGAAACACAAAATTAAAAATTGCTGCAAACCTTCTGAGGGATTTTTTTTTAAATGGTCATAATTTGACTTTTTGAGGAGGGGTAATAAAAACCCCAAGAGAGTAAGAATTTGAAGAAAAAGTAACAAAGGATAAGAGGAAAACAACAAAAAAACAACGTTAGAGGGTTTATGTTAAGAGGTGCAATGTTTTACACTTCTTTTAGTTAATAGCTATAAATATTTATTATTCATTAGTTATGATAAACAATGTTGAAGTACATGTAATATACAAACACCTCTTTGTAAATGTCTCAAACAAATAGCATTGTAAATCTTTAGGTATTTATTCTATCTTATAACCTATAAGAATATATAATTTTCATTAATTAATACATATAACCAACGTAAACAAAAAAATATAGCTGAAGAAATTTATCAATCGTTAATGTACAAAAACTAATAATATCGATTATACTTAACAAACAACAGTTTACAATAGAAAAAAAAAGAAATATCATAATATTTTTGTACACACATGAATAACTAAGGAAGGAAAATGATTAGATATAATTGTGTAAATATATAGTTATACATTTTATGTACCTAATATGTCTTCATTGATATATGTATCAAGGCATTCATTTTAGAAAAGTATCATTTTTTTTACAAGTGCTTTTTCTTCTTCGAAGAGAGGAATTTGCAAAGACATATTTAGTATTGTGACCTATGTACATACTTCTATGAATGCTTTATTGCTTTTGTTCTTAAGAAGTTGATACAATTATACATAGTTTTTTGTCTTTAAAGAGAGGGGGTAGAGAAGGTTTTATTTATCAGTTGTTTTAAGCAAAAATTGCAAAATAGTATCACATTACCTACTGCAAATAAATGTATATATTTATTAATACATTTAAATGTAAGTACTCATAAATAGAGATGTAAACAATGCTGAATATGACGTCATAATGTATATAATAATACTGAAAGGTATAATTAGGCTGTTGTCGAATCTGAAAAAAAAAGAGTAAAGGAGTGAAAAAATTGTAATTATTTTGCTGTCCTATGCCAATGCAGCTTTCACTTAATCAATTTGTATACATTTTTACAAAAAAAAAGGAGAAAGAAATCATTCTCTGTAGAGTGTGTATTTTGTAACATATTTTCCTTGCAAAGGATATATATGATATTGGTATTTTTAACTCATTTGTAAATTATATATAATTTAATTAATAGACGTGTCGTCAACAGGAGTTGATAAAAAATTATAATAGCTTCAAAAAACAAAACAAATACATAATACAACTTACCAAGAGGAACGACTCTAGAGTGGTTATCACTCGTTCAAGAAGGTTTTTTTTGGTGTTTTTATATTTCTAGTAATAACCATTATAGAACTTATTTTGTAGAGACATTTATGGTGCCTAAAAAAATAGATAAAACCTTGTTGAAGATAACCATTCAAACACATTTTAGCACAATTAATACTCCTTAAAACCATTTTTATTATATGAACCAAGCTCTAAATTATTTTTGTACTAAAACTTAACACTAGTTCTGTAATGGTTATGTAAGGAACTGATTTGTTCTATTAATATTTTTTTAGTCACCATGACGAATCATGTGATGTTTATTTGTTTGTTCTCAAAGTTTTGGTGTCTAGTTGGAAAATTGGGTAATCTACAGATATTTTTGAGAACAGCTGAGATCAAATAGTGTTAATTTTGTTTAAGGCTTTAGTTGACTCAATGATATAGCTATTACAATACATAATTTTACGATAAATGCTGATGTCTTTTATCAATGACATTCACAGGATTCCCGCCCGCCCCCCTACTTACTGTCACTACAAAGACTCTAAATGTTTTTGTTTTTTCACATGATGTTGAAATATATATTTGTTTGAATCATTTTGTTTACAGATTAGGAACAGCCATTTTGATGCATAAATACTCATCAGTAAGTAAAAGAGTATGATACTTTAGACCCTTTTGTAACAAAAACATTATATTTACATAGATCTTCAAGCTATGTTGTAAAAAAAAAAAATTAGTGTCCGTTTAATAAATTGATTAAATATAAATTATTCACGTAGCTGCCAAATTAAAACAATAATTGACACTTTGTCTAGACATTTTTAAACCCTTACATCCACGTAGTCAAAATATATAACATCATTAAATAAATGCAACATTTTATTGTTTTAATCAAGGGAACTTTTGAGTAAAAGTATTTATCTAATTAAGTTGATATGTATTATTTTTTTGGATGTGTGGTACTTCTACGCAATAAACCTCTATTTTAGTGGGTATAGATGTATAAATAAACTTAAGATAAATGTATCTATATACATAATTCCAGTAAAATATTTTAAACTTTTTAAAAAAATATTTATTGGAGCATTGAAAGGAGATTAATGATCGTAATACGACAATAGGTATACCCTTCCTCTAGCTATTTACATGATTTTGAAGAAAAAAAATTCCTCCTCACCTTTAGATATAATAAATGGAAAGCAAAACTCTTGAGATTACAAGTACCTAACATTAGTAACCGCCGTTCTGAGTCTCATATAATTCAATAACATCTTCAAACGCCCAATTTGTATCTTTTATCAGTTCCTTCATAAAAACCTATCTAAAGTGGAAAATCAATGGAATTCGAATTGACAATATCCTCATGCAGATGGAGTCCAAAATATAAAAGGGTTAAACATTTGTTATTGATGTAATAAAATATTATTAGCATGTTACAGTGCTAAAATCCCTCTAGGAAAATATTAACTGACCACCATACTGCGCTCACGATGATAACTAAAAACTTCAAATGAGAGATTAGATTTACTGTTAAGGATTCTTTTAGTTAAAATTATTTAATTGTTTGTCATTTATGCATATTTGTCTTGTTTGTGCTTCAAAGATTGAATCTCCTGAACAAAGTATTTTAGCAAGAAAGTTCTCAAAATCAATATAAAAATGTCTTATAATAGGGTTTAATTTTGAAAAAAATTACCCTTATCCCTGTTAAGTTTTAATTGGAAGATATCGCTATTCCTTTATGTTTGAAGAAAAACCAATTTAATATCCAGAGCTGCAGAACTTTAGCACTTTTTTTAAATTGTACATAAAGTTTTTATGTGGGATATTCATTAAAAATTATTAAATTATAATTATTATTTTAAATCCTTTTTATTTTATTATGAAAAGATATTAATTTTGAATTTTTCACACTTTAAAAAACTTGGGTGCAAATTTTTTAAGAATGGTTTTAAAATTATAGAGGAACGGTTATCACCATTAGCAAAAATTAATTTCAATATGTAGAAATTTCAACTGGTGTCTATATTTAATGACAAGCTAATATTTGTATACGAGTATCTTATTCTTGTGATAGAGCAGAGGTGTGAGTTAGTTTGAAGATAACTTATTTTTTAACTTCAGCTTTTCAATAACCGTTAGTTTTTGATAATTCAATGAGTTTCATCTCTGTCGTAAATTCATTATCATTCTTTGCTATCTGAATAATAAAATTCAGCGTAGGTTAAATTAGAAAGGTGAAGGCCTCCTACATATTAAAGTAATAGACTCATTACATTTACAAGTAAGTAATTACTTTTACTCTTGAGCAACAGCGTTACTTTTTTGACAATGTAAGTAATAACGACTCATTTATTACTTTTACAAATAATGTATTCAACCCTGATGTGAAATTAGGGCTATTTGTTCAGTTGACATGACCCATATGCAAATTTGGGCAAACCAGTTTTAATAAATATTATCATTTTTAAACGTCTGAAAGCATGGCTCGTTGTTAAACGAATTTCATTGCTTAAAAGGAAACAAATATGCACTCCGATTATACAGTTGTTGTTGTTGTTTTTTGAAGGGGGGCAAATCAAGATTTTATTTACTCGTGATTACTCAAAAACCAAGAAAAAAAAGACTTGATAAAAATCAAAAAAAAAAAAATTATTCTTCAGATCATGTAGCACTTTTTGAATTTATTCTGAGCTAGTCGCATTTCCCGTTTTATCTTTCTTTCTCTAAAATAAACAGAAGACAAATTTGTTAAATTGAAACACATTTTAAAATTCCTTCACATATTATATAGTATGTATATACATAATTTGAAATAAATACAAATAAGTTATTGAATGAAAAACAAAATGACTTTAACTTTTTATGTTCAAGAAAGAAAATTAATGATCATCACAAATACCTATTTGTGATTTATTTATTTACCCTATTTCAAGAAACATAACTTTATCATAAATGAACAACGAATTATTATTTGGTTTATTTACCTACTTATTTCTTGGAAGCAAATACATAGAAGTACAATACCGAAAAAATGGTTTTTTTTTTGTTAATACATAAAAGTGCAAAGTATACTCTTCAAACCTCTACAAATAATGCCGGCTACGGCTTTATTTCTACTTAAATAAGAGCTCAAAAAAGTTTTATTAATTAAAATAATTAATGATCAGATAGCAATATTTAATTCGCATCTCAACCAAAAAGAGAAAAAAGAAAAAAGGCTTAATGGTTGATGTCCAAATTGTCGATTTCCCCAACTGTTGGACTATTGTCTACATAAAAGGGAATTGCTCGTAGGACTTAACAAGATTTAGTTCGAGATCAGTGGATCAACAAACAGAACTCTAATAAGAAACAAAATCCGAGGGTTCAGGAGCTGATAAAGATATATATGTATATATAACAACTGCTGATAAGGGGTTTTAATACATTATAAATAAAAAATAAGGATGAATATTAGCTTTACAATGCTCTTCATTCATTACTCCAGGGATATCTATAATGAATAATGAGGTATAGTTCTTTCATGAGAAGAAAAGAAATATTTGTAGGATTCAGCATGTTTAATAAAATCCCATTTATACCTAAATAGACAATATTACTTTATAGAAAAATATTCTGGGAAGCAATTAGTAGGATAAATGAATTTATCCCTTTCAGTAATATTTTTTCACGATTCAACTATATTCTTGAAGTTCTTGAAGACAGCCAAATTATAATTTAGGATATTCAAGTATTTTTGGTACTGTGTGAATATTCTTTAAATTTTGTTTGTCTTTACATCATTTACATTGGTTTTTTTTATAATTGAGTTGATCGGGAGAGAAGAAGTCTCATTTTGAATAATGGAATCAAAATATTTTAAAGATCCTATATTTTCTAAACTTATAAATAAAATTGACATTAAAAGTTTAAAACAGATGCAACATTCATTCAAATAAAAATCTACAAAGTCCAACTCATCCCTAAATCTTCTTCCAATAAAAATTAAAAAATACCATCAACTTGAATATTTATTATTCAATGGTTCATATAAAATCTATATTTTAATTTATTCAAAGAATATATTTTTTTATTGAATATTTGATTACCCATTTTTTATACTTGGATTATTTTAAATATAGTAACAACCATTAACATTTTTTGTATATTTCCTGCATATTCAAATACATACATATACATATAATGAACATCAAGTTGCACTCATGAAAGAAAAGGAGTGAGGGTAAAAAGAGTTATATCTTTGTTTGTATCTCTCATACTATTTCTACCTAAAATACTCATAGAACCATGGAAATGGTGCATTACAAACTTTAATTTTTTTTTTAAAAAAGGATTAAAGTTTAAAAAAAATTCCATTTCGAGAGGGTGCAATTTTTTTGACATTTTCAGATTGCATACCATTAGAAAAAGTTGAATATGATAAAATCCTTAAAACACTATCATGTATTAAAGTCTTCATATAGTTACATAAAAATTAAAAATTTGCATCATTTTGGTTTAAAATGAGAACTATAAAAGATTCAATTGAAAAGATTTTAAAAATACACTAAAACATTGATAGTAATAATAATTATTAATTTTAATGTCATCATAAAATATCTTTTTTGAAAAACAAACAAACAAGAAAGCTGATATTTCGTTTACTTTAGCAACATGTTTAAGTTACATGATTAATTTTATATTTAATAAACTATATGATAATACAAAAAAGTTGTTCAAAGATATTTATACTGTATATTTTTATATTTACTTATGAAGGTGAAACAGTTTTATTTATTTAGACCCTGTTTTTATACTTATTATACAAATATACATATAAATTGAATCAAAGAACAAGTAGAAAAAGGTAAACAACTTCAAATATGTTAATGAGCTTTTTAAAAAGAAAATTGTAAATTAAATACGAAATGAATAAGAAGATACAATCAATGATGTTAGTTGATATGATCAAAAGAATTCTATATATGTACATTTATAATTGTGTATTAAAAAAGTACGCACACACAATTTAACATCCATATATAAAAAGCATTAACTTTTTGCGTAGAATAAAATTTTATAAGGGGGAAAGGGAACATTTATGTTGAAATATTCCAATAAAAGGTCTTATGATGAGATTGAGTCCATTTATTTTTTCTCAGTCTGAATTTTATTTACAAATGACTCTGTTTCTAGGAAATCATTAAAAAAAATAAATGATTCCTTGGATCATTTATCAAAAAATGTATTTTACTAATTAGGAGAAGTCTCAAGGGGGCTTCCAAAACGCTGTCCTACTCTTGGAATAATTTAACGAGCACAACTAGTACTTCATTAAATACTGATTACGATCACGAAATCAGGATAACTGCAATTTTCTTGTGATTTTCTTATTGTTTTTATTATTTGCTATAACATAAAGTAGGTCATTTTAAAGCGCTATAACTATCCAGATACTGATCAGAATTACCTTATTTTTAGTGTAAGATCAATCAAAATATTTATATCTAGCATATTTTAAGTATTTAAGCCCAATTTTAACTTTAAAACCGTATTTTAAAGATTAGTAAAAAATGTATAACTTTAGCAAGTTTTATCTTTTAATGATGTGAGTCTTTGTCAAGTTATGTATTTCTATTAAGCTCACATCTACTTTGGTCGAAAAAATATTCAGTTAGGCTGAATGGATTCAAGCAAGTAGAAAACAATTTATGGAAATGTATCTTTTGAATACCATTGTTATTGTAAATAAGTTATAAACAAAGTTAGTAAGTATTTAAATAACTTTTTTTTGTATGCAATATTATAAGTATAATTTCTATCATGGCTAAAAATTACAATTTACCTTGAATTTCGGTTGATCTATACCATTAATAAAATAAAAAATTTTGTAATATTTTCAAGCCTACACAGTGATCATTTTTATATATATACGGTCCAAACATGTTAACTTTCTTGAAATTGATATCAATCATTCGGATTGAAGAAAACTGATAACCGACTAATTATTTGCTTTACATTTTTTCTTCTTTTTTCAATTGAACTATTTAAAATCCAATAAAACAATTACTTAAAGGCCCAATATTGACCTTCCTGTCAATTATATGATTTTCCTCATAAACCATAGAAAAGCAGTCATGGGTGTAAATAAGTATTTTCCAAGTATGAAAATCGAATTACGCTACTGAAAGACCAAGATAAGAATGTTTATATCAAATCAATGTAGGAAAAGAAAATTCTCTTTGTCTCGATTTCTTACATTCTTGGTATCGTCTTGGTCTTGGGGTGTAATATGTAGATCTGTTTTATAAATAAATTATGTAAATAATCGATTTTAAAGTGAAATATTCAAAATTACCATCAAATAAAATTGTTACACACAGTTGTTATTATTAGTAACAAATTTTGAAAGAATGGAAACTAAAAAAAAAAAAGTTTTTTATAGTTGACAAATATATACATATACACATGGAATGCACTTTTTTGCGCTAAAGACACAATGAAGGAAACAGGGGCTAGAGTCACTAAACCCCATGCATTTATTTTTTGTTATTCACTTCCTCTTTACCAAATAAAAGGTTCTTAATAATATTATAAACATATTTTATAATATGCACCATTCATATTGTGGGCAACTGTGTACAAACATGTGAGTGCCTACTTGTAAGTGAGTGAGTGAGTGAGTGAGGGAATGGTACTTACATACAAAGAAGGTATCAAGAGAAATGCAGATATGCTATTATACATATATGTGTGTATCTAGGTATTGCGTTTATTATTTTCATATCAAATATATCACTCCCCCCCCCCCATCTACTCCTCACAGAATGTTACCCCATCCATGTATGTATTTTTGTACTATATAATCTCATTATTTGTTTGTTTGTTTGTTTGTTTGTTTCTGCTATATAAACACGTACAATGTGTGTATAGGACATATGGTGTTTTGTTTTTCTTTGCAATATGTTTCATTTAACACACAGAAACTTCTGATTGCGTGAATGCACATTCATTTGTATTATTGATATACAAATGTTAAATATATTAGGCATAATATAATTATCTCCTTGTTCCTTGGAATAATTTTATGTTAAAAGAAAAAAAAATTAAATTGAAAGACATGGCAAAACATGAAGTTTTACTTAGTGCACAACTAATTCAATTTTTGAAATATAAGTGTATATTTTTCTTGTTCATTGATTTATGTATGTAACATAAATGTAGTATAAATTAATAGATCCCTCAGCTTTCTCTTAAAGAAGACAAAATAAAAATGTACATATAATCTGAGACAGACAACTATTGGACTATAATCTCTAATAAATAAATTTGGGATATTCATCACTTTACAATATTTAATTAGAGTTGAACAAATCTACGATCAAAAATCTACTTAATATGAGACCAGCACACTACTATCTTTAATGTGTCTTGCAACCTTTTTTTCTAAAAGGAAAAGGGGAAAAAGACCAATATCCGTTGTTAGAAGTCAGCCAATCAATCTCAACTCCGAAATTATTCTTTATTTGATAGCAGGGAATTGTTAACAGCTGAAGATTAGCCTATTCAAAGTCAATCAATCTACGTTCAAAGTACTAATAGGGGTAAAAGAAGTAAAAAAATCAACAGTTGATAACAAAATAAAGTGTATACATATATATTTATGTTTGTGGGGAAAAGACGTCGTGTGCAACTGCTGATAAAAAGGAGTGCTTGATATTTTGGAGATACTTTTGTGACATATGGGGACATTTCACTCACGTCACAAATTGCATAAATAGCTAAAAGGGATGCCATTGTTATGCAGATAATATAATGATTAAACAGCAAATGTATACAAAATCTTTAGGGAACTTCATTTGATGAAAAACAAAAGGAAATTGTTTTGTAGCAGAAGCAAGGGTTTTCTTCGTTTTAATTTGGTTGCTTATGCTGGCTCCAAAAGGGTCAACTTCTATTCAACCTTGTTTTTAAGAAAAGTCAAAAATGTTTATATGTATATATTTAGGCTTATTCAACTACAAGGATGATTATGACTGTCTTTTAAGATTTAAGAAGGAAGGAATGAAAATAAAAATAGCTCTGAGAGCCCAAAAAAAGAGTTAATTGAGCGAAACAAAATAAAATAACTTTTTCTCTTAAAATGCATTCCTACATTTAAAACATACAAATAAAAAGACACAAGAGGATAGTGATAATGATACTATGTATGTACATATGTAACAGTAATATTTTAAATAGTTTCATATTTTATGTCTCGTATATACTTACTTACTACATATGTATATTTGTTCATGGAATAAGAATTCAAACCCTGAAATATCAAGTCCACTGTGTAAATTAACTAAATACTACACTATTTAGAAATTTGTTTAATAAGAATGCAAAATTAAAAAAGAAACAAAAAAAACAAGTCGTTTCAATACTAGGTACTATGTCAATAGAGTATCAAACATCTACGAAAACCTCTATGTATAGACACAAAATTCCGCCTTACACCCCATACTTTATCTTAATACTTGATAAGTTACTCCTTTTTGAAGCTGTTTGCATGGTATTATATTAAAATACATAGGTAGGTAGATCATGTATTGAGAATTCACATATTTACATACATACATAAATCTGCATAAAATGGTCATTTTCAGCCCTATATTTTATATGTATGCTTAAATATAAGCACTTTTATATGCAAATGAAATGAATCAGTCTTTTTTTCTAAAACCATTTAGTCAATAAAAAGCTAAGAAAGTATGTTGATGGAATGATGAATGGAACGTGGGAATAGAATTCCTTTATTTTACATGTATCGGACACACTTAAAATATTCATTTTATTAAAAGTTGGCGTTCACTCAGTCGATTATTTTTAGTCGAAAAGAAAAATAAACTTATACAAATTGTTACTTACAATAATAAATTAATCAATAGTTGATTAAATGAAAAGAAAACCATGGGGAAAAAATGAAATCATCCATAAATTAACAGTCATTATTGACACCTTTATGTATTGTCATACATAACAACGATGAGAAAAATGCTGTGTGTTACGAAAAAGCCCCATTTATAACTTGAAGGAGAGTCTCTAACTTGAGGAACGTGTTTTCAGAATGATATTAATCCTTACCTTTTTGATTCGACGATCTGTAAACAGTTAAGGAGAGCAATAAAAAAAAGATTACACTGTTCAATGTTTTTTTTGTTTGCTATCCATTCAATTTAGTAAATCCCTTCAATCCTTAGTGGAGCCCTACTTCCGCTCAACATCCAAGTTTGGTAAATACGCATATTATTTAATTTGTATACGTTCATAACCATATCTTTTATCCGTGTCATTTCTTGGTTTTATCAAAGGAACTTAGAGAAATGTACTTTACCTAAGCTAAGATTCCATTCTAGTACAATATTAATTTCAATTCAAATGTTTTAAGGCTCCAAGAGTATGTAAATAAATATGATTATTCCATGTTTTAAATTAAACTATTCAAAAAAGACATTTGAGACATTGAATATGTGTGGCGTATATGGTATCCCAAAAGGGGTGTAAGCAATTACTTATATAGATGACTATTCTAAGAAACCTAAAGTACTCCCATTTGCTCTCTTTTTTTAAATTCATGCTTAGCAAATATTAAAAACATACGTAATATATGTAAACATAAATATGTTTATAACATAGGGAGAAAATCCAAATTAGAAAGAAATTTGCATAAAATATCGTAAAGTTTAATAAAAACACACTTTAAAAAATTGAAATAATAGGAAAAATATAGAATACTTTAAATTTTTTAAAGATCTTCTGTATATATATATAAATATATATAATTTATAGGATTTAATTATTTTTTCCATACATGTAAGTAAGATATAAACTTTTGTTTAATATTTTTCGATATATGTATATGTATATTTATTTTTTAAATATTTGTTATAAAAAAAAGTACCACAATAATTTAATGACAGACCTCACCGAAATGTGGCGAATGATAAAATCTGTGTAATTATTGGGTGCATAAATTAGTTTGATCCGTTTTTTTGTGATTTTTTGCTTGTGAATAATACCTATGATTTTCGATTATAAGGTAACAACTTGCTGCATAACTTTCAATGATTCTGCAAGCTTCTATTGTGTTTGAACGGATTTTCATCAAGTAATGTCTCCAATTATTTGTCTTGGAATTTTTTTTGGCTGTTCAGAGTGAGGCTTGTCTTCAACACTGAAATACCAATCTAGAAACGTCAAAATCATTTTTTGCATAATTTATCAGTTAGAACATTGTCACCGTAAACTTTTGCAAGCATTTGATGCGCTTTAGCTATACTTTTCTTCCAATTAAAGCAGAAACATTAAACCTTCCGTAAATGTTGTTTAGCTACTACAAAATTTGATATATTTATACTGAATATTATTGATAATTGTCTAGCCTCTCTGAAACCACCAAAATCATCTGTCAATATAAAATAATTATAAATGTCAGAGATATCTTTTTAAAACGAATTGAACTAATTTGTAGTTCCTATATTTAATATGAATGTACATAATTCCTTCTCTGTTGTAAATTTCATCCTTTTTAAATAACTCTTATATAATACATAAATAAAATAAACACGGTGTTATCTCTAAGTTACCTTACAAGCTTTCCTTAAAAAAACCATAATAAATAGTAGGGAATTATTCATAGCTAAACAACAGGAGCTAATTCAAACTCAACCAAATAATTGAGTGCACTAACAAAGGGACGAGAAGTAGAAAAATTGACTTCTAACAAAAAAAATGTAGTTTACGTTTTTATGTTAGTGGGGAAACGATGTAACATACATGTTACCAGTCTGTGTACAAATTCTGTTGATCACAGAACGACTTTGTCCATTAAGACAAATTCAATTTGTTAATTCTAAAGGGAGGAAGAAATTGCAGACACTACATAGAAAAATAAATTAAATGACGTCGTTTGTGTTAGTAACGTATCTAATCTATGTACATCTATATGCACCTTAAAGGAGGTCATTTTGCGAGGAAAAAAGTAGTTTTGAAGCCTAAAAAGATCTTACTAACTAAATGCTGCGTTTTAATATTTTGGTAATAGTTAAAATTTTATTTAATTAATGGTTTCCTTCATTTTTTAAAATATTTTAAATACACATCACAATAACAATTCGTAGAAATGGAGGTATTATTATTATTATTTGTTACGCCATACAAAGGCCCTAAATCTGTTTTAAGGACTTATGTACATACAGATTTGATGTATCAGATGATAGTTTTTATATGGTAGCCTCAGGTTTGAATAAAATTTATATACATAGTCATAATTTTTTCCCTATTTGTGTGTTAGAAAGCAGTCGTAGCTTTCTAGAACCCTAATTAATCTGCCAAAAGAATAATTATGAAAATATACATTCATTTCCAATATGAACCTCACTTAATCCGTCAATATTTATTATAACTTATTTAAAAATCTTATTCTACACATATATATATATATATATATATATATATATATATATATATATATATATGTAATAATAATATACTTACTATAACATCAATTTCACTAATGTTTTTTATTGTTTTTTTTCATAGTGCGGATTCCAATTATAACAATGCAATTATTAATACAAACGTCATAGTTACAAATGATGGGTATATTGTATGGCTCTCACATGGAATCTACAAATCCAGCTGTAACATCTCAGTTGAATACTTTCCTTTTGATATACAAACCTGTAAAATGAAATGGGCTTCCTGGACATATGATGGACTTGCGGTAAGGTTTTTTAAAGTTACATGTCACTACATTTATGTACATATATATATATATATATGTTCGTACAAAAAAAGAAAAAAAGAAATGACTTGTGTGTTGGTTAATATTTATCCATTTTCTATGGAATGTGGTCATTTTTTTATAGGAACAGTGGACTGACTTATTGAGAAAGCAGGGAAAGTATCTATTCTTTTTGAAAGAAGGGATGAAAATTATATCATATCCTTTAGAAAAGTGAGGGTTCATAAATTGTTCTAAAGCTATAAATCTTGAATGTATGATATATTTATAGTAGATATGTTATATATGTAGTACTGTACATATATGGTCGAAAGTGAAACTTTTAAAAGATATTGGGATCGCCTTGCCTTATGACAGTATGTATTTAGATACATATCATCATCATTCCCTTTTTTTAGGACATTGTTCTGTTATTTCTTTGATGATATTATAGTTGACAAAAAAGAAAAAAATTGACGTTACACTTTGAAGTTATTTTTATCCACACGACCCACAAATATTGAGTTTCAGTCGGTCTGAAATTCGTCATCAACTGTAGTCTTTAACCATAACTTTCCTTATTTTTTGTATACTCAGTATTACTTTCCTCTGATTTTTTATACAAGCTATTCTACCTTTGTTATATTTTCTTTGCTATAACATTTTATAAGGTCCATGTAAACATTTAAACATTTAATAATGAAATAAAAAGATGACATAAGGATTTCAAATACTCTATGCAAAAATTTGTAAAACTGCCCCATTTTGAAAAATGTCATTAGTATAATCTATTAATATATAGGATTTAATTATATATCTTATTAACACTTGATAAGTTATGTTTGTTCATTAAAAAATAATTTAATATTTAAGCTTTGTTCTAGTTGCTTATATTGTTTCATTCGTTTTTAGCATTTATTCATTATGTCATAAACCAATGCATTTTTGTTTTAAATTCTTTGAACGAAGAAAATCATGTAATTATGATGTAATAAAAATAAGATTTTCTTAT
Organism: Lepeophtheirus nordmannii; assembly: GCA_963680855.1. Lineage (NCBI taxonomy): Eukaryota > Metazoa > Arthropoda > Copepoda > Siphonostomatoida > Caligidae > Lepeophtheirus > Lepeophtheirus nordmannii. The sequence goes on from OY804522.1 coordinate 19,076,957, forward strand.
TTTATAAACAATATCTCATTAAAAAATTCTTACTATATGTTATATAAGTCAAGAAAATTTGACTATTTCGAAAATATATCTTACATTCTAATCTGTAATAAGTATAAATTTCTTATTATTTTTAAAGCAAAAGGAGTTCATTTGAAGTGTGTATAATTTTTATATATATTAACATGTTTTCAACTGTATTGAGGTAAAAAAATTAGGAAACAAATTAATATTGCGGTACAGCTATATAGCTTAGAAGCAAATACTTTTTGTAAACATATTAGATTATAACGTTTATAAAATATAAATTATTCATGCTTTAAATAAATCTCTTCTAGTTTATAAAAAAATCCTAAAAAAATAGGATTTGTTGACCTTTACGTTGAATTGTTTCATGATTGGATGATGTCATATGAAATATGAGATTTTAAAAGTTGACCAAGTGAGGCCTTAGAACTGCTGCCGACCTTCCCAAATTTAAAAATCCAATACTCTTTTCATTTTACATACGTGATAGTTAGTTTTGTGTTAAGGATTGAAGCCGCTTAATGAAATATTATCACATTATAAATGATTGGATATATTAAAATATATTATTACGTTATGTTTGATTTATTATTATTATTTTATTGCCTTCAATTTGTACTAAAATAATACTCAATAATAACCTAAGATCATTTTCTCTCATATGTATTCTAAAGCTTTTGATTAATACGTTTAATTAAAGTTTTTTTTTTTTACTCCTTTCCCTTGATTAGTAGTAACTACATAAATATAATCATAGTATTAATTAGATTTTTTTTTAAATATATAATTCATATTGAAGTTTTAGCAAAGTCATTTTTATTAAAATTGCATACAAAAACTTAATTTTGCATTTGACTAACGTTACTCAAGAGAAAGTGATGAATATAAAATTAACAAATTTGTGTTTTTTAACTCATTGTGGAATTATTGCTACTTTAATTTAATACACATCAACGTGTAATAAAATATTTATTAATTTTGGTAATCTGTGTTGAAATTAGAAATAATTACAAATGGACATATATGAGTTAAGTAAGATCTGAAGATACCTGGATAGAAACTTGTTCCTTATATAAAGAAAGCAGCAACAAAGTTATATAAATCCAAATAAATGTATATGGGGTTACAATTCTAGTCTGTACGGCTTTGGAATTAATCAAAAATAGATAGGTGATGAAATTTGAGGATAATGAGGAATCGATGAGTCCTAAAATCATAGTCAAAAAATTTATAACAAGGTTGAGAAAGTTTATTGAAGGCACGTTAAGAGGGGGTTGAGTTATTAAATTCAAAAACAGATGCACAAAAGATGTGAAGGAGAAATTGTTAAGTACCGACTTGTAAAGTCAAGTCTCTTCTTCAAACAAATCTTTAATGAGCACATGAGATAGGGTCTACATTTTATGTGCAAAAAAATCAAACGGAGATGTCAGATCGTCTCCTTTACGATTGTAAAAGAGATATACCAATTATTGAAATATTGGAAATATCGATAAATATATATCATAAACAGTTTGATTTCGATGGTTCTCATTAACCTACACACATGCACGAGTTAATCCATGTAGAATATGATGCAGATAATTATAATGACAATCAAAACACTACTAATGTTTTACAATATCAAATATTGATTGCACTTCCTACTAAATTACCAAATTATATTTTAAGAAGTGATGCACGTTTGATACAGTAGGATTCTAAAAGTATTGGAGGTAAATTTTTAATAAAATCTTGTAAGTAACTGAATTTTTTTGACGGTGGAGGAATACAATATACAATTGTAGGGATTGGAGCAACGACTTTTTCAGTAACAGGATAACTTATTTCATACTTTTCTCTTCTGTTATAACTGTTTTGTATTAAAAATGACGATTACTTGTTACAAAACTTTAATTTACATAATTATATGATTCTCCTCTTTGATTATATTGTGGATCATGAATTCACTATCAGTCTTTGCACAGTAAATATCAAAACTTTTAAATAAGCATATTTTGATGTTAAAATATGTAGGAATGTTGAGATTCAAATGTACTTTTCTAATTCAATTTATCTATTATTGAATAAAAAAATAAAACTGCATTTATATTAGTAACAGATCCATTACTTTTAACAATAATCATTGCATTTTATCTTTGAGAAACGTTGTTATTTTTTGGATAGTTAATTTATTACCTATTGTTTTTAAGTAGTATGCTCAACAATGACAATTTGATAAACGAATTGTATGTCATTGTTATCATACAACGCTTAAAAATAATAATGATATTATTAATATAATATAAGAAATGATTTTTTAAAATGCCGTATCGTCTCCAAAATCTCGACAACAACAATATATTAAAATAATCGGCTCAAGTTAATATTGTCAAATAACTAATAAGTACTCGAGTTTGTACCAGGACAAGCTTCTTTGGATAAACAAACATATTATGTATTCTCTCTTCAGCTGTTTCATCAGTTGACTCATCATTGATTTAAAGAAACTAACTCTGGGCATTGTGAATTCATAAAAACATCAATAATTCATTCACCACTTGCTCAAGGGTACCATAGGGTTATAAAATTACACATAGCTATCATTATATGTTTTGTCTATTTTTCTTTTGCTTTTTTGGAAGTCGAGGTTGCGAATAAATAATAAAGCTTGACGTGTACATAAATACATTTATTATATGAATTTATGTACTTTAAAAGCGATAGCGTGTGGGAAAGGGAGGGGGAAGTTGTTTCTAAGCCAAGAAAATTTCCTTCAGCTAAAAGCACGTTTTGTCATATTGTTTTATTTTACATAGTTAATATTTTTTTAATTTAGCTCTGTAAATAAAAAGTCAACTTTTGCAAATTTAATTTCTTTTCTGTAAAAATGTAATGTAGGTACTGTCTACATAAATTTCACTTAGTTGTTAAAAAGTTTCCTTTTTTGCAAAAAAAAAAATAAATTCCATAGTAAGCTTTTATGGTACAGCTAGAACGATGATTCCTTAGTATAAACCTATATAAAATAAGTATAAATAAATAAGTACATATAATTTCTTTTTTTTTTAAATTGTAATCACAACTTATAGAGATATTGGACTCCATGAAAGGGAAATCAAAATTATTTGTTATACGTGGTAAAAAAAATATTTCAACAGCAATATATATATATATATATATGTATATCATGACAAATAGATAGTTTGCACCCAGTTGAATGTATTTTGTCAAGATTTTAAATGGGGAATTTATACATGTACATTCTAATATAGGTACATAAATACCAGCATTGGAACTGACATTTTTTTATCCATTTTTTATAATAAAAAAAAATTGGTAAGGAATTTTATGTATTGTGTATGTTTCTTCCCCCGTCGTGATCTTTAGATATATAGGTACATACATCCACTGATAAATTCCTGTGCATATATATGACATTAAGGTATTTTTCCATTAATTCACAAAAAGAACAAATAGTCTTCTTTTTTTTATTTTTTTACTCATATTAAATCAAGGCAATGTACTACATATGTATGTGGATTAGTCATATGATAATTAAAATATTTATTCCTTCATTTCTTGTTCGTAAGTAAGTATCCCTATTTCCTATATTTGTGTAATGTCAATAAGAAATAATTGTGGAAGGGATTTCGGCAAAAAAAAAAAAAAAAGTTAATAACATAGCACTATTCTTCGTTATCTGCTCTACAATTTCTATTATTAAATTTTTTCCATTAACCCTCTGTAAAATACGCAAATTGAGGTTAAATATTAAAAAAATATCAGGCTAAATTATATTTAAGCTATAGTAATTGGCATTCCTACATTTAGTGGGAGGCGCTTCCTTAAATAAGAAGAGTAAAACTTCTTTTTGACTTGAGTATAGTAGGGGACTATTGAAAATCTCCAAATCCACCGAATAAAGAATCCACCGTTTGATTTATTGAATTCGTTTCACTGTTGTTTTATTTAGAATGAATATATCTGTTTATATGTATGACTGTTTATTAGAAAATTTGTATCAATGTTGGGGATTTCTAAACATATTTGCCCATCACTTTTCTTCTAGTCTCTTAGCATTTTGAATAAAAACAATGCCCTGTACTCCTAGCACCAAGTCAGTTATATAAAATGTCATCATCTACCTTATTATGTCTTGATATAATATATTCTTATATACTCATCCATAAGCCAGTAGTGTTATCCTTATACTGAATGTTTAAAATTTGTAATATTTGTAATTAAAATTTAATCATATAAGGTAAACAATTTGACTCGTTTTAGTTAGACAAAGGATCCCAAAACAGCTCTGAATTTAGCAGAAGAGTAAATTTCAAAATCAAATTCATTTATTGTTAAAAATCATTTGATTTTACAATAAACTTATCTAAAAATGTGGTTGAAAAGATAATAGTTTTTGTTTGTTTTTTTGTTTTGACACTTTTGTTTTTAGCATAGTCTTTTAGAACATTAGCCCAAATTTTAATACATAATTGTGGGAATGATTACACGTTGTTTCAATTTTCATGGATATATTATATAATATGCAACATAAGGATACTATGTTCCTGTAAATTGTTATATGATTATTGGGTAAAACTAAATTAACCGGGACAAGTATGTAAGCAATACTAATTTTTCAGTTCTCTTTGTAGATATATCCCTGCACCAAAAGTAAAAAATCTTTCGTTAATTAAAAAATGAACAAGGAATTACTGTTAGTATATACATTTTTCATTTTATTATAGTCAATATCTAGATACAGTGAGATATACAGGATAAATACTAATAATAACCAAATGACACAAGGATAAATATTTAAGAATAATTGTTATTCCAAATACATAAAAATATAAATTGAACAATTCTTTGAAATTTCATTTGAAAAGTTAATCAAACTTAAATTAGGCTTATAAAAATTAATCAATCGAGAAATTCGATATTCCATGTATTTATGGTTTCAGTAGAACTGGCTTCCATACTTTCTGATTCCTCAAGAAATTGATTTCTATTCCTAGATAATATAATATTATTCTATTATCTATAGAATAGATTGTATATTAATATGTTATACAATGAAATTATTTCGATTTTAATAAGAAAAGTAATAATAAAAAGTGTAAAAGCTAGTTCCATTCATTGAACCCTCAACGAAGATATCCTCTCAAATTAGTCTGTGGCGATGACAATGTTACACAGCTTCTTAAGATATAGATGATTTAGAATAGTAGATGGTAAAAAGCAAGTATGTTGATTTCAAGAGAAGAATACAATTATTCGATGATTTTCGAATTTAGGGGCGAAAGACTAATCGAACTCTCTAGCAGCTGGTTCCTTCCAAAATTTCCCTCAGGATAGCTGGCGCTCGTTTCGAGTTTTATTCGGTGAAGTGGATGAAACATATATGGTTCATGAATATGTCCATGATACATATGATGTGCATAGAGTCTCAGAACTATGGATCTCCCCATAAAAAAAACTCTACGTCCGCTAATAACAAATTTTAACCCCTCATCTTCAGTATTGAAAGTGGAGAATGACTCGACTGATAAATAGAAGACACTTCTAAGCATTGGTCTCGTCGATATAAAACTTCTTTACGGCTAAACCATTTGAAACAAGACCTTCGTTCTTCAAATTTATCCATGGGTCCCAGAGAACAGGAACCACCACTTTTAAAAAAAAATGAACTTTTTTCATCATCCACATTACGAAATGTTATATTTGGATGCTCAGTAGTAGTTTGGATATGTTTTTCACAAATGAGGATCTTTTAGGTGAAAACATAGAGAGATTATCAACAGAATAATAACAGCATGGTAGAAAAAAATAAAATAAAGTAAAGAGCGTGATTTGGGATCAGCGAATTTTAATAACCTAATTCTACCAACCTAATATTTTACTCCTTAATATAGTTAAAGTTTAGTCTTTACAATATTTGAGAGGCATTTGCTTATTTTTTGAAGCATCTTATGCCTAAAAAACAATATGAAATTAAATTATAGACTCTAGGCTATAATGCCATGTTATTTATTTTTCGAAATTTTGACGAAAAGTACCAAAATTTTGTGTTAGAAGAATAGCCTTGTTTTATTTAATGAACTGAAAATAGCTAGAAAAAGAAAAATTGATTTTTCTCCTTTTCGTGTTTTTTTGATTCACGCTCAATTCTTATTATCATTACACATTTGTGCACTGATTTGGTATTAAAATCGTAAGTGGGGACATGTACTCCAGACTCCAAACAAAGACTCGAGTACTTATTTTAATACTTGTCTGACTACAATAGCGTGATATTTAATTTAAATCATTTTATAGTGTATAAGTCAAGATAAATTCATTCTTTAGATGATGTGTATCTATATAAACCCAGAGTTTGTTCTTACATTTAATTAGACCTTATCATAGGGTGTTTTTTTTGTACCTATGTAAATACATTTTATAACTACTGCTAACAAAAGGAAAATATACCTCCATCATTTTATATTATAGTTTTAATAACCTAACATTGATTGGCATTTTATTAAATTAATATATTTTCCTTTGTAATATACATATGTTATAATATAATTTATGAATGTTTTTGCAGTAATATTTACATATTAAGTAATATTCAACATATTTTTTGGTACTAGGTATTTGACTCTATTATAATAATCCAGGGATTTTGTCCCATTTTATTAAATTTTATAAGTACATACAAAGTGCATTGAAACAATTAAAATCAATCATAAAGACAAAAATTTATCAATCAAACGTTAGTGGGTACAACTTTAACGATAGTGTTAAAACAAATATTTAAGGATTTTAAGTAAATATTAACCATGGGATCTTAAACGCGGGGTTCTCTATTCGTGCAATAGTTAATTAAGGAATATAAAGTATGATAACAGGAGATATATCCACTGTACAACTACCCTTTCAGGATTATATCCCTCAAGACATTCAGCCCCTAAAATAATTTAATATGTGATTAATTTTTGATGTTTTCTAAATATTTCATGAGAATATTACTCTATTACTTAGATTTTTTTTAAATGTATAGAATGAGTGTTTTCATTGCAACCAAAAGCAAATTTTGAATGGATACAAATACATGTTAGTTTTTACCTCTTTTTAAAACATACATTTGTGACTATTCAAAAAATTTAAGCATTTAGATCTTACTTATATTAAATTAAAGTATATATTAAATTATAAATTATTTTCATGTCTAATAAAAATTACCAAATGGGGGTATCTATTCTATTTTTCAAGTAATTTTCAGACGGGAAAAATTTAAAGATCCCTTTCTAAAGAAAATAATATAAATTAACACACACAATTAATTGCCAATGTAAAAATATTGAAAAAGATATTGTATCAGAGACGGTAGTGTATTCAATATTTTCATCTTTAGATAGCTAACTTACATAAATATTTAACTTTTTTCCTACAAAAAATAAACCTACTTTCATTTCTTAATAGAAAGGCAAGTCTTGTTTTGTATATCATACCTAGGAATGTAAATAATATGCAAAATGCCGCGTGCGAGACTTTTTGGAGTTGCCTCTTCGAACAGTACTTTTTGTTTTTCTCCCTTATTACTGAGGGGAGAACATCTACCTGATAGTAAGGATCTCACATGAAGAAATACATGCATTAAGGTTAATAAAGCAAATAAAATGTAAACAAAAAAGGGCTCAAGTCCTCGTATAAGTTAAAAATATATAATTTCTGACATTAATTTCAGTTAATTTTCTGCCTCTCATCTATGGTATACATAATGTTATTATTTATTATTGATGTCCTCATTTGTATATATAAAGGAGAGTAGCAGCTTGTAGCTCAGTCAAACGTCATGACAGCTCAAGCTGCTTCCCTCTTAACATTCATCAAATTGTCAGAGTTACCAGGTTGATTTTCTCTCTTTTTGATACTTACATGCCCGATTTGCATATTATTTACATTCCTAATCATACCCAGTGATGTATAAAAAGGGTCCAGCTGCAAGGCACGTCCGAGATGATGTCATAAATAACTATGGTGCCCTTGAAGTAAGGCAGAATTTCAGCCGATTATATTTCAAGAGGCGGAACGTAACTTACCATTTTGGTGTTTGGTGTCTGCTGATTAATTTTGGGCTCTTTCTTCTACATCCTTGGTTTGAATATACTTATATGCTAAAATTAAGGACCTAAGCAAATTATTTAATAATTCTTGCTGCAAATTTTCCTTTTGTTGGGCTCTCCTTGTGTCAAATTTCCCTTGAACCTTGTTACTTATATCCCAATTCAAATAATATCATAATAACTCAAATGATACTACCTGTTATTGTGAGAAACGGAAGAGTTTGCGCTTATAATACCTAAATATGTATACATAATATTTAGAATGACTTTTAGGGATCATTATTTGCTCGAAATTGCACCTTCTAGAAAACTAATTGAAAAATAATAATAGTAATAGAAATTGTAGAGCAATTAATAAAGAAGCGTCATATGCAAGGAACTGCATTTCGCCCAAAAAATCCTTGCAATGTTTCTATGTATCATCTCACATATATGAATGTTTTTAGACATATGCATATTTATATAATTCAATAAATTCAAATTTTTATGATCTTTTTCCTTAGATACACAAACTATGTAAATTAATTATTTTTTTTATAATAATGTTTTCATTATTTTTAATCTTATAAAACTCATCACTTTTTGTTAAATAAAAAAGTTTCTTATAAAATATGTATATCCATAAATTATTTACCAAAATTTATAAAATAATACTCAAATAAGTATATAAAAAATAAATCTCTGCACCTTCACTTTTATTATTTCATTGGCAAGACATTTTATGGTGCTAAAATATGGATTAAATAAATCTATTTGATCAATAAATCTTTTTAAATTATTTGATCCCTATTTTTTTTTGTATGAAAAAAAAATACACTATTGCACGCCTGTCTAAAATTTAAGGTTCGACTATGAGTTAATATAAGCATCATCTTTTGACATATTAATCCATATTAATAATAGTTACTATTAATTGATTAATGTAATCTTTTGAAAAGAATGGTGTCAAGTGGAAAAACTATTCGAAACATCTTGAGTCGTTAATTCGAATCAAATTGTGAGTCATTTTTTAAATTAAAAAAAAAAAAAAAAGTCGACTCAATATTATTTTTATTCGGTTTCATTTTTAATCACTCAACCTCAACGAAAAATAATGAATCACCTTCAGTTTTGTTTCTCAAAATCCTATTAATATTTTTTTCTGATTTTTTATAAATCATTAATAATTAATTAATTTAAATCATATCTTCTGTTCAAACTGTGAATATTTGATTGTATTTTATTTTTTATTTAAATGTGACTAGTCTAAGAACAGCAAACTGCAGCACGCTGTTTGATGCTTAATGCATTTGCTGAATTTTTGACTTCATAGGCAACCTCAAATTCAATCTTTTAAGCATTTATATTCCCCTTTGGTCTCAAAATCAGCCTCCAGCGATCTAGAGAAACCTTAGAGGCCAACAATACTTAGCTTATGTCCGTTTTTGGGTCAAATTAGCCTTAGTCTACTCTAATTTTATCTCCTTAGTCCTTCTGGTTGACCGCCATGCTCGATCAAACAAACGAATGAACAATATGACTCTTGTTGTTTATGTATAGATATATATATATAATAAAAATAAATAGTATTTGTATTAATAATATTATACTGTCAAAAGTAAGACTTCAGTATCTTAATCAAAGCAATTCTACCCATCTATAGTTTCTGAGTTACATATATGAATTTGACCATTCTTAGTTCAAAAGTATTCTCTTCTATATTTTAAAGCCTCACTTATCCAGAAATAATGTAAACATCTTTAAAATCAATAGAGGGAAACTTAAATAATCTAAAAATCGATATTACATTAAAAACTATTTACTTAGTCCTTTTCAATTGGTGTTTGTCCCTTTTTAGTTTATTGACTTAAGTGGGCACAAGACAACTTAGTACCCTTTTGCCATATAGTTTCTAAATTTGTATTGAAATAAAAAAGTTATTGTTAAAAAATTTAAATAAAACCTTTCAGACCAGAATTATATTAAAGTTGTACATATATTATTTTTTCATGATAATTTGTGACAGAGGGTGTTTAGGGGCTAATTTTACAATTACATACAACGTTATTCAATTTTTTTAAAAATTATATATGAATGTATATTGTACCATATTGATATAATTACCCTTGTGTATAATTATAATTGGATATGAAAAGGGATTAACACCATCTAAAGAACCCTAATATAAAAAATAAAAATAGAAAACATACCATATTGAAATTATCTACGTAAATATCTTTTCAGCACTATAAAACTTATGTATGTGTTGTGTTTACTCTATTTTTTTAATTAATCTCCTAGGAATTGACAAAAAAGGATTTTTCAGTGAATGATGGGATTTAAAAAAATATATAATTAATAAGTGTTTTGATAATTAAAAAAAAGTCAAACATTTGAAGGACTTTATTTGACAAGGATAAGGAAGGGATAGAAAAATTGTATCATTCAAGTGTTTATTTATCATACTATAAATTTTTGTACAAAACATACCTATTTTTGGATTATGCTCACATCTACTTGACTCCTTGAGCTAAGTGAACGTGTGTATACTCTTTCTTTTCTTTTCCATACACAACCATTTTTACATACTATGATGACCTACTCTGCCCATTTTTCAATGCAATGGTGTAGTCAATGATGCTATGTACAAGTATTTCTTTTAGGTTGACCTTCTTCTTATTTACGTGCGTAATTGATCTCACCATTCATCTACTTAAAAATATAAAAATTTGGAGTAGAGTTTCTGACTAAATTATGAAATCGTTTACAGATGATCGATTATTATATTTAAATAATTGATGTGATTACATTTGTATGCAACAATTTCTCTAGGTATGAGTTATTTCAAAATTTGCTAACATGGGTTTAATATTATCAATGATTTGAAAATGCAGATCAGTGGGTAGTTTTTTAAATAGTTTTTTTTTACTGAAAGGTGTTAAAAAATACCATCAGCTAAATTTTATATCCCTTAGACAATTTTTAGCATGATATTTTACGGCAAGATGAAAAATAACACTTTATATGTTAAAATTAGTCATTTTCAGATGTCTTCTACATCAAGGTGAAACGATGAGCTATTGTGTTCTTATTGTTATATAGGTCTACTCAAATACAAAACTATGGTGTATTTTGACTTTAAAAATTTAATATATCTAAGATGAATTATACGAATACTCTTTTATTGCTTTTAGCAATATCGTATTTACATACGTCGTTTGAAGCAACATGTTCCTTATGATTTATGTTCATAAATCTAAAATTAGTCAAATAAAGACTCAAAATAAATACCTATATGAAATTTAGGAATCCAAGATAGTTCCTCATACTTATAGCTAAAAGACTCGTGTAAATATTATTTGCCTTCAATATTGTCAAGTGTATTTCTGAATTTCTTTGTTTTAACGAATATATTGTTATCAAAACGACTAAAAGTGAAAAAGTAATCGAAAATGATCAAAAGAATGATTTTGATATGGAAAAAACGAATTGCAGATTCGTGATCAATGAGTCAAATATTAAGAGAAGCATGTAACGAATTCCAAGTTATTTTATTCAATGCATGCCTATATTAAATATTAAAAGCACTCATGTTGCTCCCCGTGGACATTAAAACATATGCTGTTCGTATATAATTAATTAGTGTGCCTTAGGAATTAAATATCCATTGAAGCTTATTTACATCTTCAATATTTGGTACAATATTCCACAATGGATTACGAATCATTCTAGATATTTCTACTAACATTTTCACAAAAATAAATACTTAAATAAATTTGTGAAGCCTTTTCCTATAAATTAATTTATAAATCAATTTAAGTTCCTTAATACTCTAATGTATGCATATATGTATACCTCGAAATTACCTAAGTATACGAATAGGTAATAGCATAATTTCATTTGCTATTTCAAATAAATACATACATACATTTATATGTATGTATTTATGCCATAAGTTGTAGTTATTTAACAGCAGAGTACATATGTACATATAGGCACATACATTCTATTTAGATAGCTAACCATTTGATGTATTTATACCACATAAAAGAAATACATAAATTTACATATTTTAAGATATTTGAAAGGAAGCAATATCTGTATGTGTATTAATTTTCAATGATGTACATTTAGTCGATTCTCTTGCTAATGACGTCAATTCTAACAAAATTTGCTTGATTTCGAGTAATACGTACTAAAAGTTATTTGCGTTTTACTGTTATTATCTTATTTATATATTATGTAGTTCGCTTATAGCTGTAGAACAAGGGAATAAAATGTTTATGCTGCTAGCTAGCAAAAAGTTTGGACACAAAACAAGTTTTTGTGAACTTTTAAGGAGATTTTTTTAAGGGAGAAAAATAAAGAATAAGAAAAATGATGTTTTCATGTCATTTTTATTCCACATGCACTGTTTTGAAAATGGACTCTCAGAAGAAAAACTATATTTTGTAATCAAAACAGTAATAATTAATCTTATGAGCAGTGATGTAAAAAACGGCGATTTTTAAGCGTGCGAGTAGTTCTCAAAATGCTTGTTAGTTGAAACCCTATATAATATTCTTTCATCCTTCATAAATCATCAAGCTGCTTTCCTTTTCCTTTTGACATAATAATTCTTATTATATGTAAATTATATTATCTATTATAAAAGTTACGATAATATCACACAACCTTTCCTTCGATTTTGATTGAAAACTTTCTTAATGTTAATATCTCTCGAAAAAGTGACTTTATGGAAAATAATTTACTCTAACTAAAATATTTATACTTCTATCCTAAAAAATGTTTCATTTCTGATATTTTTAATATGTTTTCAACCATTTTCTTGAGTTATAGAAAAGGTAGAAAAATTATAAATATTTTTATTAAATCTTCAATCATTGTTTTAAAAATATGCAAATATCTAAGAACTTATAGCTTTATTTTGTTAATGAATGAATAATCATTATTATCAAACTAAAAACTTGATGATTAATATATATAGAGAGCAGAAATTACTATTTGCGTACTTATTTTTCTTAAAAATTAGTACAAATAATGAAATTTTAGCAAAAATAGCAATAAATCCAAAACTAATGTTCCTATTTTGAAATTTGGAAAATTTCCTGTTTATTTAAGGTAATATCTACAACTTTGATTTGAATAATATGTTTCTAAAACATCAATTTAATTTAATTAATTACTATAAGTTCAAGCAAAGCTGTCTTGAGCCTGGACAAGGCTATCACAGCTACAGTCATAGTATTATATCGACAACAAATAAGCTGGCTTTCATAGTTACTATATCATATTTGACGTCATCAAGGGGAGGGGCTACTCGCACGCATAAAAATCGCCGTTTTTTACATCACTGCTTATGAGATACGTTTCCAACTAGGAAAACGTGATTTCCCTTCGCTCTCATTAGAAAAGGAATCGACTGTATTTATATTCATACATAGGAGTGTAAATAATATGCAAAACGCCGCGTGCGAGTTTTTGTGGAGTTGGCACTTAAAACAGTACTTTTTGTTTTCTAAAGCTGTTATCATTTTTCTTTGTTTTTTAAGAGGGTAACATCCATATTACCTATACATAACGCTTTACAAGAGAAGAACAGTCAGCTATTAGCTAAGTCAAACGTCATGACAGCTCAAGCTGCTTCCCTCTCAACATTCATTAAATTGTCAGGGTTACCAGGTTGATATTCTCTTTCTTTTTATTTCACACACCCCATTTGCATATTATTTACATTCCTATACATACACATAAATATCAACTGCTACATTTATTAGCCTTTTCATTAAGTTTATACATCCATGACTAATGATGAAAACAAGTTGGTTTGTATCTAGCTTAATCAAGCCCCTATTTTTTAAGTCAAATCAATTCCGTCAATTGGACAGTCATTTCAAGCCCAATTTCTTTACAATCAATTTTCAACTTCAAAAGCAAAAGGAAAAAACCCATAGAAAAATTTATAAATACAAACCTCCTTCTAGCATATTATGAATAATACTTCATCTTAGTTTGATTTGCATGCTGTAAAGCTATTGTAATGGTTCCATCGATTAAATGGATATTATTTGAAGTAATTGAAAGACGTACAGGGTCTGTTTACAATATGACGTTGCGTTGTAAAACTTTATCAAGAGAAGCTTCTTGAAGCGTCGTCAGGTTTACAATTTATGCACGTAAAGGAGAAGGTCAACCTAAAATAAATATGTGTACAAAACACCATTGCATTGAATTAAATGGACGAAATAGGTCATCATAATACAAATGGTTGTTTATGGAAGAGAAAAGGAAATAGTATACACACGTCCACTTAGCTCAAGGAGTAAAGGAGACGTAAGCATAATGTTTACCCCCGTAAGTGAGTGTGAAGACGCCTGATGGAGCTTCACGATGCAACACTACTCCGCGACACTTATTTTACTGTGACGACGCACAAATCACAGAAAAGGAAATTGGTTATATAGAAGCTTTAATAAAAATTGGGTTAAATCTGAGATATTCCTAAAATTACGGAGTTATATAAAAGTTTCATAGAAATGGACATTCAAAGAAGAATTCTATGAGTATTTGAGTCATATCATATGTATAATGCCTAGTTGTGACGTCTAGAATAGAAGTATGTGTATATCAAGTTGGTATGTACATTCAGAAGAAACATATAATATTTAAAGTTTTAACTCAATTGTAGTAAAACTCTTCAAGAACAAATTTTGTCTTCTGATTTGTAAATCTGCCATTATAAAATTGTCAACCACTCACGTAATTAATTGTTCGTTTTTACTTTAGAATATATTTTGAAGAATCGTATGATGGCTTAATCTAAGTTACTATTAAATGTTATGAGCATTGAATCATTAGTACTTGAGAGTATGATTCTTTTCTTTGACAGTGTAGCCGAAAACACACTCTACGTGAGGACGGCCAAATATTTATTAACCAAAAGGATTCAACTTCTAAAGATGGAAAGTCAACTTTTCACAGAGTTGACCACCATTGCAATGTGTCAACATTTCGTACAAAGCACGGCTATGCTTAGTAATTGGTCATGGAAACTTTCATGATTTTATTGACGTTGCTGTTAAAGGGTTGCTGTTCAGCAATTTCACGATGCAGACTGTTCCAGATGGAGTCGACAGTAAAAGAAGTCTAAATATAAATTTTAACTTAGAATTAATGTTTTATTAAATAAATAGTTAGCAAATAATTATTTAATACACCTAATCTTAAAAGCTTCTTATTTGTCTCTAATAATTGAACAATTTTAGTTAAAATTGTTGTTATAATATATAAGATTTAGTCTTCGATCATAATTTTAAGTAAACAAAATCAAGTATACATTTTGAAGCGCCAAACGAGAACCTTTTAAAAATAGAAAGCCCAAGCTTTTCAACCGCATTTTCAAATTCAGCTCAATATTTTAAAAATTTTAATCCAATCTTGGTTTTAATATACCAAACCGAAATCAATCCAAAACATAGGGTCGTTGACATCACTATGCATGTCGTATTCAAACTATGTTTATGTAGGCATTAGATATTAATCGTACATCGTAATTTAGATACGAGCAAATGAAATAATTTCTTTTATTTCGTTATTTTATATAGAATTAAATAAGATGAAGTTTTTGGTTATTTTCTAAATTTCCATGTACTTGTTGAAAGTTAAAAAGGTATTATTGAGGTTGTGTGATATTTAGTATATGAAAATATACCGTTATTTTAATTATATGCCATTTGATTAATATTTCCGTATATAACTAATTTTACAGCTCGACATACACGCAGAGGGGGAAACAGGGGATACAAGTAATTATCAAGCAAATGGAGAATTTGTATTAGAAGGCTTTCATTCACAAAGAAACGTTGTTAATTATACCTGTAATGGTTGTGATGCTCCCTATCCCGACATTACCTTTACAATTATCATTCGACGACGTCCACTTTTCTATGTCTTTAATCTTATATTACCTTGCGTTCTTATAAATGGAATTGGTAAACACGAATTAATTTATTTATTTTATATAATATGCATACTCATGTTATTTTATTTGCAGCTCTCCTAGTATTTTATGTTCCATCAGAGTCGGGAGAGAAGGTGACACTTGGTATTTCAGCTCTGCTCTCAATGACAGTTTTCTTGATGACTATACGAGAGAGTCTGCCTCCAACTGAGAAAACACCTTTGATTAGTAAGTTCTGTATGTTAGTACTAGATGAGATTGATATGATATTTAGAAACATATATATTTTAAGTAAAAGGTTTATTGATTATACTTTGATTACTTCAAGTATCTTCCTATATTTCAAATATACATTTTTATTTCGTTTTTTTAATGTAATAATTAATTTATTAATTTCTTAGAAAGATGCGAATACATAGTTTTTACACAACAAACAGTATGATGGTATAATTGCTCACAATACTATTATGTTTTCTTGTTTATTTCTTCAAAATAGGTTTGTACTATGGAGTTTCAATTTGCTTGGTTAGCTTTGCAAGTGCAATGGCTGTTGTTACGCTCAACATTCATCATCGAGGGATTCGAGGGAATGAAGTTCCATCCTCTGTCAAAAATATCATCTTAAATCAATTAGGAAAACTTTTCTTTTTCCAATTTGATTCTGACACAAAGGAGAGGATCATTCCACCACCAACATTTGGGGTAAAGACTGTACTCATAAATGAATAGTTGATGATTTGATCCTACTAACTTTATTTTCAGGGTTCACTAAGTAGTGGTATAAACAATGGATCTGCCGGTGTTCCTGAACACTCCATGATGACATTAAATCGCAGCGCCACTCTTACACGACCTGCTCTAAGATCGGATCCTTATTTAGTTCCCTCTCATGGAATGGAATCAACGTGCTGGAACAACGCTGATAACCACATAGGGAGTCGAAGGAGCTTCAGTGTGGCTGAGGATCATCCTCACTTCACAGGTATAATAAATACATTTTTTTAGTAATTCGGTGCTATGATTTCTTTATTAATACATAGAAGAAGGTCATTTCTGTCAATTAAATGGTGGCTTGAGCGTTCCACCTCCTCTTCCGTCTGATCCTCATCTTTCAGTCAACTTTATGGAAAGGATATCTGCCTCTATTGAAAAGGCAGAGAGACGCATAGCTCAGAGTGAGCATAAGGACCTAATTGAAGCTCAGTGGAAACAGGTTTCCCTCATCATTGATCGTCTTCTCTTACTTGTCTTTTTCTTAGCAATGAGCATTGCGAGTCTTGTTATACTCACTTCGAGTCCTCATCTCTACGACGGAGGACCTTCCACTCCATCCTCCTCCTCATCTGGGCAGTAATTTCATACTAATTGTTCGCAAAAATTTATCTGTGTGTTTTTCATAAATGCAGTCACGGGTGATATATGACAAGTTTTAAGACAATGTTTTATGTAGATGTATGTACATACATTTCTTTTCTACTTCATACAAATTTATATTGATTGAATGACCCCAATAAGTTTATAGTGCTTTTACAAGTGCTCCTTTGTTTCTTTTATTTTGACCCAATAACAATCATAATTACACCACTTTTTCAAAAATTAAAGAAATAAACATGGATTAGTCATGTGGACCCCGAACATTTTTTTGGTTTTTTTTTCTAATAATATAATTTTAGTTTTTTTAATATACTATACATGTCAGATAAAATTCAAAGAAAAATATTCTACTTCATGTGCTATTATTGATGATAATAATTAATACACCTTCCTACATACATAATAATAATAATGTAATAAGTTTACTCTTTAATAACAGTGTTAATTATATTAATAAGTCTAAATAAATCAAAATAATTATAACGGGCTTGCTTATGTTATTAAAGATAAAAGTTGTGTCTTTTTTAAAATATATTCAAAGTGTTTATAAAAATTGTTCATTTGTGTTTATTCAAATTCAAATAAATATAGAAGGTTTGAGTCATTTTTTTTAATCTAGCTACGGTACACTTTTTGAATTAAGGTTGCGTGATCATTATAAATAATGAAACTTTGCGATAAATTTTTATATGTATGTGTAAAAAAAAATTTCAAATTTTAATGTGTACATAAGAACTGTTCATGTCGTTATACCCGTCAGTGTGACTGACTAGATTTGGGGATTTTTAAACTTGTACGGGGAATTTTAATTTATGGTGGTGAAAAATCCTCTAAGAAAAATACAGTGGGAACTTTGACAAGTCTTGCACTTCAACAAAAATGTTAAACTGAGGACCTTTTCAAGTTCAATATGGGAATAAACAAAATCAATATAAAATTAATAATATATAAAATAATATTTTTTACCTTAATGACCGGTATTAAGAAAAAAGAAGATCAGGTGCAAAAGAGAAGACAGTTTTCAGCTGCAAAAGAAGCAAATGGTAATTGGAGAATCCTTACATAGACTCTTGGTATCTCTTAGATGACTGCTTATAGATGGATTTGAGAGGGTAAAAGAATTGATGAAAGAGGGGACAAACGGTGCTCTAAGATTAATGAAATTCATATAAAATCTAATAAAATCCTGATTGAATTTCTATTTTAAATGCTAAAAGAAATGATTTAAGCATTTCGGAGTACAAGAGCTCTGTAACAATTAATTGAAGAAGGACTAAATGAAATTACCTCAATGATTTTTAATAATAATTGTATTGCTAGCATTCATAATCGTTTTGTAGATGTGATTAATTTTGTTGACATGAGATTCTAATAAATTTATTATTATGTTAAATGAATTCATGTCACATCTACATATATATACGTCGAGCTTTTTTGTTCACTCGCAACCTCGACTCACAAAAGGAAAAGGAAAAATTTGGAAAAACAAATGGTAGCTATCCTTCTGTATTTTCCTTGTTGCCAACTTGTTATTATTTAGATATACCTTACATTGATGAGTTCAATCAATATACAAATCAATCGTTAGTACTTGTATCACAAATTCAAAAAAAAGGGCGCACAATCCTTGATTTAATATACTTTTTATAGATCAAAATCATAAATGATAGTAATACCCTTTGTGAGTTTATAAAACGTAGTGTCAGCTGCTTTAAATAAAAAGAGTCAACATATAAAAAACAGCTGAAGGGAAAATACAGTGTATTTAATAGCCTGGTTGAATGACGTCATACCATTGGCTTAGCAAGATGAACAATATCAAACTGAACTAATTTCAAAACTGGAGAACCCTGTAGGTACGTTCTGATTGTCAAGATAGAATTGTGTTTATTAGATATTACTTCTTTTTAATTTAACTCGCCATTGACGGCGCCTTCGGCGCCTTAATAAATCCTCAAGTTTGTCTCTGTGTCCGTAACCCCTTGTATCTCCAGAACCCCTTACCCTATGGTCATGAATATTTGAAGAAAAAAAATCGCGAAATTTTTTTTTTCCATTTCTCGAAATTTTTTTTCCCTAGAAATCTTCCATATGACGTGTAGATTACGCATACAAAATTTCATGACCATAGGGTAAGGGGTTCCGGACACACAGACAAACTTGAGGATTTATTATATAGATGTTTCAATTGTGACCATTATTATATATACATGCATAATAACCATTAGTTCAAGGCATATGCCTTGTTAAGCAAGTATCATTTTCTAAAACAAGGACACCTTGCACTTATACTGATATAGGTGTATACTCGGATGAGCCAAAGTTCAAAGGATATACACCTATGATGCACTTGTAAATGATATACACACATATGGCGCCATCAAAAAAAAAAAAAAGGGGGGGGGGGGGAGTACACATTCTTATCTCATTTGTATATTATGTTCAGTGATGTAAAAAACGGCGATTTTTAAGCGTGCGAGTAGTTCTCAAAATGCCTGTTAGTTGAAACCCTATACAATATTCTTTTATCCTTCGTAAATAATCAAGCTGTTTTCCTTTTCCTTTTGACATAATAATTCTTATTATCTGTTATAAAAGTTACGCTAATATCATACAACCTTTCCTTCAATTTTGGTTCAAAACTTTCTTAATGTTAATACCTCTCGAAAAAGTGACTTTATGGAAAATAATTTGACCGAAGTAAAATGTTTATAATTTTTTCTTCTAAGATGTTTCATTTGCTGACATTTTTAATATGTTTTCAGCCATTTTCTTGAGTTATAGAAAAGGTAGAATAATTATAAAAATCATTATTAAATCTTCAATCATTATTTTTAAAATATGCAAATATATAAAAAATATTAAAACTTTATTTTGTTAATGAATGAATAACCATTATTATCAAATTAAAAACTTGAAGATAATTATATATTTAGAGCAGAGATTACTATTTATGTACTTATTTTTCTCAAAAATGAATACAAATAATCAAATTTAAACAAAAATAGCAATAAATCCAAAACTAATGTTTTCCTGTTTATTTAAAGTAATATCTACAACTTTGATTTGTATAATATATTTCTAAAACATCAATTTAATTTAATTAATTACTTTAAGTCCAAGAAAAGCTGTCTTGAGCCTGGAGCAAGGCTGTCACAGCTACAGTCATAGTATTATATCGACAGCAAATAAGCTGGCTTTCATAGTTACCATATCATTTTTGACGTCATTAAGGAGAGGAACTACTCGCACGCTTAAAAACCGCCGTTTTTTACATCACTGTATGTTACAAATTGCAGGGAAATTATCTGGTGTTTTATATTTATAAATACATTAATAAACAATATACCATATAAAGCTAATTATCATTTAACTTGCAAAAGAAAACAATCATTAGCTACTCATTAATATTTAAGCTCAAAGAAACAACTCTAATTATGAATGTTATTGGTGGCCCTTAAAAGGACCGGTTTGTCTATGACATGCAGGTACAATAAACTTCTTAAGAAGACTTCTCGGTCTTCTTGGGCAAGAGAACGGCTTGGATGTTGGGGAGGACACCACCTTGAGCAATGGTTACACCAGCCAACAATTTGTTCAACTCCTCGTCATTACGGATGGCCAATTGGAGATGACGTGGGATGATACGGGTCTTCTTGTTGTCACGAGCAGCGTTACCTGCCAACTCAAGAACCTCAGCAGCGAGGTATTCCATGACGGCAGCCAAGTAGACGGGAGCACCAGCACCCACACGCTCGGCATAGTTTCCCTTTCTCAAGAGACGATGGATACGACCAACGGGGAATTGAAGTCCAGCACGGCTGGAACGGGACTTTGCCTTTCCCTTAACCTTTCCTCCTTTACCACGGCCAGACATATTTAAGATAATGTCGATAGAACTTGTAAATACGAACTAATCCTGTTAAGAGGGTCTGCGAAAGAATTTATACTCAAAAACCGGATTGAGAGCGAGTAAGGAAAGAAAAAGGCGGGAATATTTGTATCTTTGTATAGGCAGCGTATATAGTATTCATACCCCCACTACCATCCTGATTAGGGCATGTTATTAAGTACAATGTATTGTATACAACATTTACAATTTTGTTTTATATGCAAAATGTAGTCAAAGATTTTCAAATTTTATTATATGTTACAAAACTCCTTGAAATTACTGCAGAAATCAACTAGAAAATATTTACATATATATGTGGAATCTTTGAGAACTATGATAATAATTAACTATTTTATAAATTTCATTAATTACTGAGATTCATTATTAATATATTTTAATACTATAATTCAATCATATATAGTGTGGTTCTATATAAAAAATCAGTCTTAACCATGATTATGAAGAGAAGAAACTTTAAATTTATATTTTACTTCATAAATATAAACGCCCCAATATTTCAAATACATATTGTGGTCAATTATTGATATATATATTTAAATTTATGAGATAGATCAAGATACCCAAGAGTGTTGTCTTTAGCTTAAAGTCTTCATTTGTGTTCAATATGGCCTCTTAAATAGAAACATTTGTCATATTAAATCTATAATTTTCATAACAACCAATTGTTTAAAATATTTTTCTTTTTGTATCGTTTTTCTAGAAAATTATCCTAAAGGATAACATTTGCTTCTCCTTACTTTTAAAAATTGAAAGAAAAATGGCATTACGTTGTTTCTAAACAAATCCGTTGTTTGCACAACCAATGGAAACTAAATGATGATGCTTCAATACAAAATCTTGCAGTATTTTCGACATTTTACAAATTTCCAGTGTCTCGTTTGAAGTTAAAGTTCCCTTCTTCCCTTGCTCCACCCTTTCTCCCAGACTTTCTCACTGAGAGTATGTACATAGATTCAAAATCTTTTTCAAACATGATATTTATAAATGAAAGTATAAAACTACTTGTTATCCAATGATATTTTTAGAGTAAGCCAATTTTTACTTGTACCACAAATTAGAGCATTTTAGTTTGCTTTGTAAGAGATTACAAAAAAGATATTCAAGAGATTTTTGGATATAAAATTAAATAAAGCCATAAATTTTATACTAACCTATTTTGAGAATGTCACAAGTGAATGCATAATAATTGAACTACATCTACAATAAATTCATCTAATTAAATAGCTTGTAATAAATTAAGTCCAAATTGAGAATCAGCTATGTTTTTCCTTGTCTCCTTTGAAACGCGATTAAATTATGCTGAACAAAATTTATCTCTGGACGTCACAAATACAAAAAAGGGAGAGGGGCTTTACCACAATATAAAGATAATTTGAGGACAATAGAGAATATCATTAACTGAATCCCATATAAATTACTCAAAGATAGAAAAGTAGTGATTAGACGAAGCTTACATTACAAAAGTATGTATACATACATAGTAGAACAATATATGTAAATAAGAATTGGTTCGATACTCTCTGTATAAATAAGATAGGAGCGTTTCGTAGCTGTATGTCCCGGTCTCCCCATTTTGCACTGGTTACACAAGAAATATTAAATGTATGACGTCATCAAAAAGAAGGAAATCTTCATGACAGCTGATTTGTAAATGGCGTCACGAATTGCCGGGAAATTCTTTTGTTTTACTTTACTAAATAAACATACCCCCAAGAAAATGAATATTTGATACCATCTAACCGGTTAAAATCAAACAGAAACGATATACAACTCATTTTAAGCTCAAAGAAACAACTCAAATAATGAATATTATTGGTGGCCCTTAAAAGGACCGGTTTGTCTATGACATGCAGGTACAAATAACTTCTTAAGAGGACTTCTCGGTCTTCTTGGGCAAGAGAACAGCTTGGATGTTGGGGAGGACACCACCTTGAGCAATGGTTACACCAGCCAACAATTTGTTCAACTCCTCGTCATTACGGATGGCCAATTGGAGATGACGGGGGATGATACGGGTCTTCTTGTTGTCACGAGCAGCGTTGCCTGCCAACTCAAGAACCTCAGCAGCGAGGTATTCCATGACGGCAGCCAAGTAGACGGGAGCACCAGCACCCACACGCTCGGCATAGTTTCCCTTTCTCAAGAGACGATGGATACGACCAACGGGGAATTGAAGTCCAGCACGGCTGGAACGGGACTTTGCCTTTCCCTTAACCTTTCCACCTTTACCACGGCCAGACATGTTTGAGATATTTTTGATAGAACTTGTAAATACGAACTGATCCTGTTAAGAGGGTCTGCGAAAGAATTTATACTCAAAAACCGGATTGAGAGCGAGTAAGGAAAGAAAAAGGCGGTAAAAATGCACTTTTCCTTTGAATTTCAATCTCTTGTGCTTAAGCAAACAGGCAAGCGTTTGTTATGTGCTTATGTTGTTATTATGCTTAGAACCACCAATAATATGAGCTTTTAGGATACTATTCTTAAGAAATATTTTTACTTCTTGGCATATAAAATTAATAAAATATCCAATAAATAATAGTTTAAGTTTTATGAAAATATTCTGACGATTATAAGGAAATAGTCATACTTTTTTTATCCTGGATATATAACATGAAGAAGAACCAGCCAATTTTAGAGTCGTAGGATTTGGCCTGATTTATTTATTGCTAGCCACAAATGTAAATATTTGAAGAAATAAACAATATTTTTGAGCCCAAACCATTTTTTCAGAACTCTTTGGTACCAACCTTGATTTTTAATTTCTTGTGCAAATTATAACGGTATTGATTATTCTTATTAAATTTTCACAAGAAAAATCATGAAGGTTAATATTGTGTCATATATTTTTTTTGAAAATCATGTTATCAATTACTATTAATATATAAGCTTTTTTAAAAAATTATTTGATTGCTATCATTAATTATGTAAAGACTAACTAAAAAGGATATTGAAGATTTGCTCTTTGCCAGTGATGGTTCTAGTGATTATTTTAATTTTAGTTATAGTGAAAGTGATATCAAAAATATATTAATTTACATAGAAAATATTTTTTATATAAAAAAAATAAATATTAAGTTTGTCAGTATATTATTATAAAAAACAAGAATATAAAATAAGGCAATAATAAAATTTTAACAACTTTTTTTTTAATTTATGCTGAGGTACAAGAGTTGTTAAAACACTCAAAAAAATAAATTTATTTAAATTATTTTACAAGTATAGAGGCCTTTTCAAAAATTAAGGTATTTCTTATAAAATATGTATGTGTGATATGGTAGTGAACGTGTTAAATTGATTTCAAGGTTTTATTACTTTTTAATGGCTTTGAAATTATAGAAGAAAGCGTAAGAACGGGCATTAAAAGTTGTATAGAAATGTAGATTAGAGATGAGTTTTATTAAAGTGTTTAAGGCTCACGTGCTCAAAATTGGCACAATTTTTGTTCTCCTAAGTAAGAATTTTTGAAGAAAATAAGTCAGGTAACATATTTTGACATATTATTGTCAAGTCAACAAGTAGGCAAGTATATCTGGCATATTTCAAAAATGAGTTAGAACTGCAAACATATTCTTGAAGACATTCCCTTTCCTGTGTATCAATAGGTTTTATGGATTAAATAAATAATGACTCCAATCATTGCAACTTATTTATAGGAAAAAAATACCGGCCACAATCAAGAATAATAAACACCTGGTATTTATGACTATGTGGTTACTATTACTATGATTCATGGTGAGCATGATGGCGGATGTAGTTGATTCTTAATAGTTCTTAAACAGATGAACTGGTTTTGACCAACGTCAAATAAATAAATCTATGGGGCTATGAAAAAGATGGACGTTCTTTCAGGGGCTATATCGGCTACTTGTGCTGTCGTAACATTTATCCGATTGCTTTATAGGAAAGACAACAATCCTTGTTTTCTTGAGTAAAAGTGATATTTTAGCAAAAACCTTGTGCATTAGGTCTTAAAATGGCTCCTACATATTTGGCTGTTATATTTATGAAGTAAAAAAACTTAAAAGTGGATTTTCTCCTTTTTAATATTTAAAAACACACTTGCTTTCATGTTGACTTCACACATTTCTTAATTTATTATCACATGATGTTTAAGATAATGATAAAAAGAAAAATAATTTGACTGCGGAATTCGTGATCTCCCTCAATAACTTTTTTTATCAAGCAACAATTTAGTTATTTTTTAAGTAAATAAACGGGTTTGAGTGTTATTTACTTTGGAGACTCAGGATGTCTGTCATACGCCATCTTGTGACTATGAATGTTTGAAGAGTAGTTTGCTCACAAACCTAGATAAGTTGTTGTCTAATAACCTAACTCTCCTACTGGACTTGGAGCTTGAGCTCTCCCCGTTTTTAATAACTGATTGTCTCTTTAGAGTACTATAAACAAAGTCAATAGATTTTTTGTTATTCAAGGGTCAGTGTGACAATTAACTGTACTTGTTGATTTAATTTTTTGTTTAATTTCTGATGTAGAGTCAACCAATTCAGATTAAAAAATTAAATTTTCCTTATAGGACAAGTAATCATATGTATCTTACTGTTCATTCAAGAAAATGAACTTAATAATCCCTCATTTGCAGTGGTGTAGGTAACACAAATAACAAACAACAATGTATACAATGCGTCCCTGTTTAAAAGGCAAGAAGAAAAACTCAATTCTCAATACAAAGTAAATAATATTATGCTTTTGTCATAGCTTTGTTTTAAATAACTGTGCGG
The DNA here is from genome assembly GCA_963680855.1 of Lepeophtheirus nordmannii. NCBI lineage: Eukaryota > Metazoa > Arthropoda > Copepoda > Siphonostomatoida > Caligidae > Lepeophtheirus > Lepeophtheirus nordmannii. The sequence continues at coordinate 19,103,036 of OY804522.1, forward strand.
CTCCAAGCTAGGCTGATCACTAAAGCCCATTATTTTTTCTACATAACTTTGATAATTAGCCTCGGAATTTCCAAATAATTATACAGATGTAGTTTAGTAGATTACCACACGTGATGCAAAGCACATCACACAAATTCGAAGCTGGGTGGCAATGGAGGGAAAATCTTTCTTTGTTTGAGACGTCACAAGTGGAATTATATTTATGAAAATACAGTATGCTAAATACCTGATACTGTGTCAATGTTATGATTGATGAAGAAAAGTATGATTCGCGTAATTGTTAAAGAAATCAATAATAAATACAATAGAGAAACCTGTATTCTAATGTACGTTCACATCGATCAGTTTATGTGAGGTTAAATCCTGTCAGTTGATACTTACGAAGATAGATTTGTCTATGGTATTTGACAAAGGCAAACATATTAATTTAAGTGTTTTAAAATTTAAACTTAATTACTATTTTAAACAAGGAAGTGACGTCATAATGACTGCGGCAACTTTCAGATGATGGAGAACCTCTATTGATTATTCAATTAAATACTTTAAGTTAGGACTCAAATCTGTTTAAGCTCAAAGAAACAACTCAAATAATGAATATTATTGGTGGCCCTTAAAAGGACCGGTTTGTCTATGACATGCAGGTACAATAAACTTCTTAAGAAGACTTCTCGGTCTTCTTGGGCAAGAGAACGGCTTGGATGTTGGGGAGGACACCACCTTGAGCAATGGTTACACCAGCCAACAATTTGTTCAACTCCTCGTCATTACGGATGGCCAATTGGAGATGACGGGGGATGATACGGGTCTTCTTGTTGTCACGAGCAGCGTTACCTGCCAACTCAAGAACCTCAGCAGCGAGATATTCCATGACGGCAGCCAAGTAGACGGGAGCACCAGCACCCACACGCTCGGCATAGTTTCCCTTTCTCAAGAGACGATGGATACGACCAACGGGGAATTGAAGTCCAGCACGGCTGGAACGGGACTTTGCCTTTCCCTTAACCTTTCCTCCTTTACCACGGCCAGACATGTTTGAGATATTTTTGATAGAACTTGTAAATACGAACTAATCCTGTTAAGAGGGTCTGGGAAAGAATTTATACTCAAAAACCGGATTGAGAGTGTGGAAAGGAAAAAATAAAATAAAAAATTGGCGCGAAAATCATCAAAGGACTTGGGTGTGTTCATAGTTTTTAGCATATGAACACAGTAGTGTTAGAGGGTGCGTCAAAGATGGACACCAGTAAGGAGAAAATACGCTATATTCTACAATTTTTCTTCGATCAAGGCAAAAACGCGAGCAAGGCAGCTGAAGAAGTTAATAATCTTTACGGTCCTGATACTGTAACAGTTAATTATGCGCAATTTTGGTTTCGCCGATTCCGTTCTGGTAATTTTGATGTCAAAGATGCACCACGATCTGGAAGACCAATGGTGGAAAATGTGGATAAAATAATGGAAATTGTCGAATCCGACCGTCATGTAAGCACCGTTTTCATCGCACAGGAGCTAAACATGGCACAAAAAACCGTTTGGAACCACGTGAATAAGGCTGGATACAAAAAGAAGCTCGATGTATGGGTGCCAAAGGAGTTAACCCAAAAAAACCTGATGGACCGAATTTCCATCTGCGAGTCACTCCTGAATCGCAACAATATAGACCCATTTCTGCAACGTATGATCATTGGTGATGAAAAGTGGGTCACTTATGACAGCATCAAGCGAAAACGGTCGTCCAAGCCCGGATTGACGTGCAGGAAGGCTTTGCTATGTGTTTGGTGGGATTGGGAGGGCATCATCCACTATGAGCTGCTGCCCAACGGTCAAACTCTTAATTTGGACCTCTACTGTCAGCAATTGGACCGTTTGAAGGAATCAATTGCCCAGAAGCGTCCGGTTTTAGCCAATAGGGGAGGAATTATGTTCCATCAGGACAATGCCAGGCCACACGCATCGATAGTGACTCGCCAGAAGCTCCGGGAGCTTGGTTGGGAGGTCCTTATGCATCCACCTTATAGTCCGGACCTCGCACCAAGTGATTATCAACTGTTCCTGTCTTTGGCAAATGATTTGGATGGTAAAAAATTCGGCTCAATAGAAGCCTGTGAAAATCGACTGTCCCAGTTTTTTGCCAATAGGGAGAAGGGTTTCTATGAAAGAGGAATCATGGAATTACCTTCAAAATGGCAACAAATCATTGAACAAAACGGTGCATATTTGACCTGAACCGGATCTTTCTAACTATGCAAATTAAAGCCCTAAATTTCGTATCAAATAATGGATTTCTTTTTATAATTTTCCTTTTTATCACTGTAGGGCAGTGGTCCCCACCCCTGGGCCGGTAGCGGTCCGTGGATCAATCAGTACCGGGCCGCGCAAGAATCAGTTATTTCTGTTTTATTTAATATCTAAGTCTGGGATGATGGTAAAGAAGGACTTACTACTTAATCTACAGACTGTTGGAGAAGAAGAAAATATTAAGTATAAATGCAAATTTCAAAAGATAATTAATTGTGCAGGGCAGATGTTAATTATTTTTGGGTTGATAATTCTAAAATGACTCATCAGATTTCACGGACAACAGTCTACAATGCCTACTACATGTTCCTTTGTTATTTGCAACACTGGTGCCATTTCAATATCCTATCTGTGTGAAGCGGGGTTTTCTGGAGTGACAGCTACAAAAACAAGGCAAAGGAGTTGACTGGACATAAGCAACAAACTGCATGTGTCTTTGTCTGCCATTAACCCCAAATGGGACCATCTCGTTGCAAAGAAACAAGCTCAGGGCTCCCATTGATTTAGCGTTACGGACAGCTTTTGATATAATATGTTATATTGTTGTAGCAATGTGTTACTAAAGTTATTACTTCCTAATGTTATAATAGCATTGTAATGTTGGAGCAATCTGCTAATAAAGTTCCATATGAGTACACAGTGGATTCACGTTTATTATTATTCTTTCAACCCCCGGTCCGCAATTAAATTTTCAAGCGTTGATCAGTCCGCAGTTAGAAAAAGGTTGGGGACCACTGATGTAGAGGATAATTTTGTTTTATCTAATTTAATAATATTTTCTCTTATCTTTTCAAATGATTTTATGTTGTAGGTTCCAGTAAAAAACATATCTAGATTATATAAATTGACATTAAAAAATTTCATCTCCAAATATAAAAACTGGTCATTATAATTAAGATTCAATGATCAGTTTCTATAGAAACTTCTTATTCTTCGGAATGCATAGCTAACTATTATTTATATATTAATAATAATTAACTATGGTTACTGAACGTCTTATATTGGTCTGGAATGAAAATATAATATTAAAAAGGCAAAACTAGTCAACACCGTATTAACCGGATACAGTAAATATGTATCATTACAGTGCTGTAGATGCAAAATAAACTGCATTGTCATAATAATTATATTAATTAAGATCTAATCCAATCAAATGACGAGTCACAAAAACTAGACGTCTTTTGATTGTTAAGAGTTAAACATCAAATGATAGTACCTTTTAAGATTCGACCAGGTATGAGTCATTTTTATTTTCAGTAGATAATTCCAGTGGACTCATCTATAATCAGTTATAAAAAAACTATTTTAATACAAAAAATAACTTTTTTGTCAAAATCCAAGATTTAGATCTTCCAGAACGAGATCAAAGTTTTAAGGGTCGACTTTGAGACTAAGACCACCAGAAATTGGTCTTGAGAACCACATTACTAATGTTTATCCAAAAATAACGAAAACCGGATATTGATCCAGCTCATTGTTCGCTAAACTATAAGGAGTAAATGAGACAATGAAAGTTGATAATTTTTTCTTTGACATAGCCAGAATGTTACCTCATTCGCCGCAACACCATTTGAACTACATGCTTCTGTGTTATAATAAATGAAATTAAAATTCTCCACAAAAGAATTCTCACTAATTTACCTTTATATGACAAGAAACATTGGGCTTAGATAAATGAATAAAGTTAAACTAATTATCTTTCAATAATTTCATTTCAGAAGTAGATTTTTGGTTATTTTCAATTACATATAAGTGTTAGGATGCATATTTTTGTGAGCCTGTCTTATTTTAATCTCAATAGGATTATTTATGACAAAAAATTATGTTGTCTTCAATTAATATTTTGCAAATTAAATCATGTTCCCCCCAAATTAAGCAGCATCATGGACATAAAAAGTTTAAAAACTGAGTAATAAAATGTAAATACATTAGTTCACACTATTTGCGAGGAATATATGTATATACCAGGACCTGGTGCGAATGATTGAAATGAAATAAACAGCATTTATTTTAAATTATATAATATATAATGAAATACAAATGTTCCATTATATTATTTAGTTATTTGGGTTTTTATACAACTACACTTGAATTTAACAAAATAATATTTTTCAATGTTGTTGACTAATCAAGAGTTATATATATATATATATATACTTCAAATATCATTGTCCTATTTGAGAGAAGACAAGTTTGAAGTACACAAATGGACTTATTCAGGACAATTGCACTACACGAAAGAACGTCTTGGAATAACGACTTTATCTTCTAAATAAGTTCTTCTCTAGTAGTGTATTCCTTGATTTGTTGTTTATATCCCTCTACGTACGGATAGGGTTCCACTATATTAATACTTCAACAGGCCTCATCAAAAACGACTAGAAGCCAGGTGACAATTGCACAGCTGAGCAACAAAAATTATGGTTTTCAACTGGCTTTAATGAACAAGTTTTTCTTCCCGTCCTCATGAAAAATGTTTAATTCAAAGCTGAAATTGTGCTTTCACCGTAGCAATTAACAATAACCGACCCAAATTTACACTTACTTAATATCAGCATGTAAAAGTCTAACTTAAAGTATATGGAAAATGTGCTAATAGAAAATAGTTAAAATTATATCCTTCACTTTCTGATATCCATCACATTTTGTATCTTATTAATAAATAAAAAGTTATAATTGTGCTATCTAAATATCCATTAGCGTACGTATTATGAATAAGGAGATGAATCAAATATTAACTAGGCAACATTTGTGGAGAGGGTCGTTCAATTCAAGTTAAATTTGAGTTCCATTGCATTATGAGAAGATCCTTCAAACGGCTTTCAGACATATTGCTTCTTTTAGCTGCATTGATATCACATATCAAACTAAATATTCTTGGGAAATATTTGAGGAACACTTTCTTGGCTTTACAGAATTCCTCAGGCTCCGACTCAGAGATGCGATCCACTCCATGTGATATGCAGGTTATATGAATCATTTGCGGAAACATTACTTCGAAAGACAAAGCAGCATCGATACAATAGTTAGCTCCATTCGTAACAAATAATTTAAAACGTGAATTACAGAAATCTTGACCGAATACATTTTGAAGAGATTCATTTATAGCCATTTCAATCGTCGAACTGTTGGCCTCTCCCGTATCAATTACATTGATAAGGTAGGGCCTCTCGATGTCATGACCATCCAGAGAGCCAATGAGAATGGCAGCCATAGAACGTCCTTTCATAGTCTTTGTTTCATCCACCAGAATAAAGTAATCTTTACATTCGACTTTCTCCTTAATTCTCCTAAGGATGGCATGGCTCTCCTTTTCGATAAGAGACGTGATCTTGCCTCGAGATGGAACAATCATCCCCGTTTGATCTTCCATAAATTGAATAAAAGTAGGATGCTCTACTTTGTGTACGGGTATATTGCATATTGCTAACACTTTGGCCAAACCCATATCAAAGGACGATTGGCCAGTATTAAGGGGAGCCGATGAGGAACGTCTTTTCTCGCGAAGATTAATTTTTTTGCTATGTCTTGATACCTTCAAATGTTGAATTCGTCGTTTGAATTCGAATTCAACATTGCAAATCTGGCATCCTATAAAATGCCTTTTTGGATCATAGATCCAAACATCTCTACCTCCATTCTCTTCAATCCATTTATTAATATGCCAAGTTCGAGGCATTGTGACGGATTCAGCAGTTGATATGAAGACAACACACTTTAAACAATTACCACTATCAAGTCGAACAGTGTTTGTGCAAGTTGCAAACTAAAATAATAATAAAGTCCAACTAGGGCACATTCCAACACTCCTAACAACTTTTAATTGATAGAGGCTGTTGTAGGAGGAAAAGAAGAAGTAGTAGCTCATGTAAAAAGGAGATACCAACTGAAAAAAATAAAATGTCTGGCTACATAGTCTAAATTATATGTAGACTAAAAACAACGTCTCTGAAATGATCGAGGATGAGTTATTCATATAAAGTTAATCAGAATTTTTTTTAATCGTCCATATTTTATCTCTTAAGTAAAATACTCACTAAACTCTATTCACAAAGTCTTAATTTCAAACAGTTCTCTTGGATCTATTATATTATGTATTAAAATAATACAACAATCTTGATATTATTATTATTATTATTATTACATTAATAAGATCAGGATTAAAAAAATTCTTTTTAGAGCTGTATTTAAAGCTAAAGACAAGGCTCATCAGATTTAAAAGTATAGCGAAATGACTTTTTTTATAATTTGATGTTCTTTTTTAGCAGAATTGAAACTGTTTCTATTGTATCAGGTACTAACCCGGATTTTAAGTTTTTAATCCCAAACTACATATTTTGAAAATTTGTCTTTCTCCACACATATTAAAAATATTCTAATGAATAAAATGTTGTTGTAGAGATCCAGGACAAAAAAGAAAAAAAAAGAAGCTTTAAATTGAATCATGTCATAATACAAAATTCACAAAAACAGTTGAATATATTAAGATATAATTATATATTATGTCACGCTTCAACATGAATTCATAATTAATCAAAGAATAAAATATAGAAAAGGGGCTACAAAAGGAATTTCCTGTATCTATGTAGCAATTTTTATTTCACAAAGAAATTTGATGTTTTTATATGAAAATAAAATTTAAAAAATGAAGATATCAAAAATGCCACAACTATCTACTAATTACATAGGCCATAGCTATAAAATAAAACTACAAACCCCATAATATTTATATACATATATATATCATAATATACAATACAAATTGAAGATAATTAACTGTGGCTAAATTTGAAGCTACTCTCATTTCATTTTTACAAAAATTAGTCTCTGTTTGAGTTTATCCTGGAACACCGATCTACCTAGTAATATTTCTGACGAAAAAAAATTCGATTGAATGACGTCAAAAATATGTACATACTAATTTGCTAAATAGTATTATTTCATTGTAACTCTGTGCTAGGGGTGGGCAAACTTTTTAGCTCAAGAGCCACAATCAAAAATAGATTCTGTGTGAGGGCCGTACTTTAGTTATATTTTACATAAAATAATATTCAACAAAATATTTATTTCCAGTATATATTAGAAAAAACAAGAAAATCACCTGTATCATAAGTACGAATATTAATGAGATTTGTGCCTTTGATGTTAATTAATCATTAACCAACTTATCAAAATTAGGGGCCTTTGTGATTATCAGTGACATTTTCTTTGATTTATTAATTTTGAGTATCGAAAAGTCTGCTCAGAAATGTACATTGGCGCTAATATCAAAAGTCTTTTTCTTGCAAAGTTTTTGAGGTTTTTAAATTTACTTCAGTTGAGAGATGCACAAAACTCAATCAGTGAGTTGTTTTCACTCATTTTCTTCAAAGAGTCATTTGCATGCAAATCAATCAGTTCTAACTGCAGTTCTTCATTTGTTGTTTCAATATCAGAAGCAAAAGGTGAGCTAATTAAATTGAACTGACCTTTCATTGCTTTGAAATCAATAAATCATCTGATAAATTCCTCATGTAATGCTAACAGCTTAGAACTGTAACTCTCTGACAATTATTGTGTCATGGCAGTCTGTTTTCAAAAGTAGGAAATTAACAAAGTTTTGCTCCTTCAACTACTTGGCAAAAAATGTAAGCTTCATTCGGAAGGCTTTAACTTCCCAGTACCTTTCATGAACAAATACAACCACAACTTATAGTTTTGTGTTTAATTCATTTATCCTTTGTAATATGTCAACAGCAAATGCAAAATCACATACCCATTTCTCATTTTCCATTTTCCTTTAAAAATCACAGAAATATTTGCCATATTGAAAAACATATCAATTTATGTTTTGATCTTCCACACTTTTTCCATGCTTAACCAGTGCACATTTGTGTGGTAAAGCACTTCGGTGAAATTTACATCCATATCTTCCTAGAAACTTCGAAATTGTCGGTGTTTCAGTCCGTGTGCTCTTATTGAATTAAATGCACGTATCACTGAGCTCATATCATGTTTGACTTGCAATGAAGATTTACAGAGACATTCTTGATGTATAATGCAATAAAATGACAACGCATTCCCTGATTTTATCGTTCAAACGTCTCACAAGTCCAGAATGCTTACCCGTGAGTGCAGGGGCGTCGTCTGTTGCAATATTTGTCAATTTATACAAACTTAATTTTGACCTAATTCTTCAGAAGTTTTATATTCTAGGGATTTTGCAATTTTTTCACAACATTTATTAGGAATTTCATCTCTATTAAGTGTTGTAAATTTTATCAGAACAATCTCAAATCTACATTGCTTAGGTATATTAGTAGAACGAATACCAATGTTTTCTTGATCCATATTAATTATAATCAATATTAGTGTGATTTTGTAATCCATTAATAATTTAAACATTATTTACTACATGCGTTTGCAGGATGTATATAAAATAGTCAAGGGCCGCTTTGCCTACCTCTGTTCCATACAGTTCAATTGTAACATTCGATATCAAAGTTAAACTTATGAAGAAAATTCATTAATAAGGTTGGTAGATAATTTGATTAGGAATAAAATAATTATTGATGTATCTCATTTTTCAAATTTTGCAGCTATGACTGATTTCATGTTGAAACCTTACATATTCCAATATTTATGTTGAGTATTATCTAATTATAACTTTGGTCATTTTCATTAACAATACTGTCAAGTGATATTATTATTCACATTTCATTTTGATCTATTAAAATTACTTAAAATAATATTGTATTTATTTGTGATAGACCTCTAGTTCCTTAAATATTCTACTAGGCACAGAATAATTAGCAATTTGTAAATTTTCAATAAAAAGTTAAAATGATACCCTCAACGTATGGAATAACTAATGGAATCGTCGCATTGTCCTCTTAAGGCAAGGACTTCTTCATTTAAAATATTTCAATTTTTTTTACAAATTGTACAATCTGCTTATATGTGTACAGACACGACTTAATGTATATAGTTAATTAATTATATCAATAAATTATAAGATAAAATAGTTCAAGTAGTTCTAGTCCTGGCAATTTGTCGTACATTCCTGTCTCCAAATATGTTTTCCTAAATTAAACACATATTTTGTGACTTTTCTAGAAACTCTTTATCTCAAATCAAGTCATTCTCACTACTATTTGAAACAGGAGTTCCTAATCTAGAGCCCTTGGGGCTACTAGAAGGCTAAGGAATACCCTTTTGCCTAGTATGCTTATCTATGTTATGAAAGTTGTTGTCTTGAAAAATCAGAACGGAATTACATATTAATAAGTAGTAGAGATGCTGAGGGGTTAAGAAGGGGCAGGCTGTTGAATAATATTAATAATAATAATTTTTTTTTGGAAAAAACGTAAGAAATCATTAATGAAGAATGAAGTTTTTTAAAATTTATTCGTTTAAGTGCATGTAGTGGTAGAAAGAAAAGAAAAATTCAAGAGTGCATCAAGAATTACACCTAAATAACATTAATAATAGTGATGTGTTGGAAACTGACTTACCCAAGACTAAGACCCTACTAAGACTTTGGAAATCGAGACCAAGACCCAGACTTTGAAAAATCAACGGAGCCGAGACTTCGACAGTACTAAGATTTTGAAAATTTAGATCAAGACTTCGATTAATTTAAAAAACCGCGATCAATACTTGAGGACTGTTTATTGTTTCTTCTATTGTTACTGACTGTCTTATAATGGTCATGAATGAAAATATAGTTTTAAAAATTCAAAGCTGGTCAATACCGTATTAACTGGATACAGTAAATATGTAATATTTATGTGTCGTTGATACAAAATAAACTACATTGTCTTAATACTTATTTGAGCTCTAATCCAATCAAATAACGAGTTTCAAAAACAAATTGTCCTTTGATTGCATAATTTCTAATTGTTATACTGAAACATGCATGATAGTACCTTCTAAGATTCGATTTGGTCTGTGTCATTTCTATTTGTGTTAGATTATTTTAGTATCTTCACCTTTAATTAGTTAATAAAAACTATTTTAATACTTAAAGTAACTTTTTCTTGCGTTCATAACGCAGGCCAACAAATTTGATAAGTTCTTATTGAACTTTTTCCCACTTCAACTTCAATTTAACCCTAGAAGGATACCCATTCTGTGCATTAAAAAGTAATGATCCGCTTGTGTTTCTATAGTAAATTTCATTTTCTTCTGTGCACTTGTATTTTTGTCTATTTTTCTTTTTTTTTAATAGCTTTACCGTGAGTCGAATTTCTAGTGAATTTTTGATCTAAATTTTATAAAAATTTACACATTTAGATATACGGTTTCTTCTTAGTTCAGGATTATTATCGATAGTTTGTCAATCTGTGAATCTCAGCTCTTTAATGCATTCCTTACAAATCCATTTCATGTAATAGTCAACAAGTTGTTTAAGTACAAACTTTTTGCCCTACTTTCAATTTCTATGCCCCTAGAAGCCACTTCAGGTCCAAACAAATACTTGAAATGGAATATACATTAAAAACACTAGCAAATCATTATTTTTTAATCTACAAAACGAATATTCTTCTTGTCTTAAATCAAGTTAAAGTTGGAAAATGGGCCAAAAAGGCTAAAAAAGTAGGGTCTAATTTTTCAAAAACCTTAGGACTCTCGAAAAAAAATTACAAATTTGAAATCAACGTGCAAAACTAAATAACCTTTTTTATACTTATATCCCTAAGAATTTTTGCTAGTTGACCTATGTAATTAATTATTAATTAAAAGCCAAGATTTTAAATATTGAGTCTGAGGTCGAGATCATTTGATATTACAATTGAGTGTCTCATGTTTTATTGTATTCGCAAAATTAGTGATTAGTGATGTGGTTGCTCTCAGCGTCAATATCAAGGACAAACCAACTAAAAAAAAATTCGTAAAAATAAGAAAATTTGCTCTTCTTAGTTTTGACTTGGTCTCAATCCCTTAAATTCTTGGAATGAATCCCTCTAAGTCTAGTCTTGTTCTCAAAAAAGATGGTTTTGACCACAACTGTCCTTAATGCATTAAATAATATTATCTAAAAAATATTTTACGCATAAACATGAACCAAATTAATTGAAAAAGTATTATTTTACTCTTGTAAATCGATCTAAAAACATACAAAAGCAGACCCTTTAATTTCAAATTTAACCAAAAAATGTATAAAAGTTAGTATTTTGAACAAAGTAAAATTTGTAGTGTAACAAACCCTTTGTCAATTATGACATCATCAAATAAAACAAAATATTATGATCTAAATTCATAGATTACATTAATCATACATTCACTGGTATTTCAATCCACGTAATACAATGAAATTGTACATTCTTCATCTAAAGTTTTTTGGCGCAAACTTTATTTTGAAAACAAATTTTTCATTGATTCTTCTTCCATACATGAAGTTTCTTTTCCACGAAAAAGCCTAAAGTTTGCTAAAAATTTGACACCTATCATAGAACGCATCATACGATCTCCCACCTTCAAACAACGAGGTGGTAAGCATACCAACATGATGATAATTATGAGTGGAGGGAAATATTTTCCCTCTTTTTTTCACCGCGTTTTTCTTTCCTTAATCGCTCTCAATCCGGTTTTTGAGTATAAATTCTTTCGCAGACCCTCTTAACAGGATCATTTCGTATTTACAAGTTCTATCAATAGTATCTTAAACATGTCTGGCCGTGGTAAAGGAGGAAAAGTTAAGGGAAAGGCAAAGTCCCGTTCCAGCCGTGCTGGACTTCAATTCCCCGTTGGTCGTATCCATCGTCTCTTGAGAAAGGGAAACTATGCCGAGCGTGTGGGTGCTGGTGCTCCCGTCTACTTGGCTGCCGTCATGGAATACCTCGCTGCTGAGGTTCTTGAGTTGGCAGGCAACGCTGCTCGTGACAACAAGAAGACCCGTATCATCCCACGTCATCTCCAATTGGCCATCCGTAATGACGAGGAGTTGAACAAATTGTTGGCTGGTGTAACCATTGCTCAAGGTGGTGTCCTCCCCAACATCCAAGCCGTTCTCTTGCCCAAGAAGACCGAGAAGTCTTCTTAAGAAGTTTACTGTACCTGCATGTCATAGACAAACCGGTCCTTTTAAGGGCCACCAATAATATTCATCATTAGAGTTATTTCTTTGAGCTTAATTACTTATGAGTAGCTGTGGATTAAGTTTTTTATTTTGCAGGCTAAGTGATATTTAGCTTTCCTTATTTGCAAAAACAAAACAATAATTTTTGACGGTGAGTCATGTCGTCATTGAGTGCCAAGGCAAGAAAAAGAATTTTCCCGCTATTTGATAATGCCCTAGACATATTTTTCTCTTGATTAGGCCAGATTTCAAAATAGAAGCAGCTGTATTTTATATTCCTTTCCTGTTGGCGTATAAATATCTAAGCAAATAAAACAACTGATTTTCCCGGCAATTCGTGACGTCACAAACAACAAGTTAATTATGAAAGGAAATTTTCCCACTCTTTTATGACGTCAACATGCAGTGTTGTCTAGTGGTGGAGGGAAAAGTAAATAAATTGGGTTGAACAAATAGAAGGATTTTACTTCCAATGATTACTGATATATTACTAACAATAATGACAAACATTCAAAATATGTATAAAGAATGATTAAAGTAAAATGAGTACTAACTTAATGCAGTCAAATATTGAAATTTGACATTAATTGATCATTATTTTACAAGTTACAGTACTATTAAAATCTTAATCTATTTTATGTTAGGTCACAATATATTTATTTGAACCTATTAGAGAATGTCATGATATAAGTTGATCTCTACATACTTTCCACCATCCAATTTTTCTTCATTTTTTTTTAATTATACTAGATTAATCCACCAAATTACGACGTTTTCCTTAATTTTTTTAGAGTATGTATTTATATATTTCATACTGTATGTGAACATATTAAGATACCAATCTACTTGTTGTGTACATTAAATTTTGAACTTTTTGAAGTTATTAATTTAAAAAAAAATTTATATTGTTATGTTAATCAATTTTCAAATTTTTTTTTTTGATTTTGAGATTTCTTAGCTACTTCAATGATTAGAAACTTAAACATATATTTTTTTTTGAGAATGATATCTTCTTTCAATATCATCCAAATACAGTGTGATATGATATTTACTATTTTATGACTTTTTTAGTCAATTATATAATCTTACTAACTTATTTCAATTAATTTTCTCTAAAATGTATTCTTAGCAGCAACATAAAGGAGAAAAAATAAATTTATCGCGCAAACTGCGTATTTTTTTCTTCTCTTTACAGTTGACATATTAAATTCAGCATAGATTTCAACAAAAGAAAGATTTTGATGTATCATTTAAGACTTACTCTGTTACTTTATGATAAAAAAATTATCAAAGATTGTAACTTGAACTTATTATGTACATACTTTGTATCTCATTGAGTATTTTATATTTATACCTCTGACGGTTTCAGCCTACTTAATCAGTCTAATATACAAGTATTTCTAGGATCTAAAATTATCAAATTCTGCTAATTTGTGTTATTAATAATAATAAGTAATAGTCTTTGGTTCTTCTTTGCTCAATCTTGTCATTATAATTTGATTTTTATTTCTGTAAGCGATAGTTAAGTTGAGAGTAGCAAATAATCGGCAGTTATCACACAATTTTTGAAGGCATTTTTAATTATTTTTCCTAATAAAGTTCAAAATTAAGTCATTCAAAATTGTGATGTATCCAATACTTTGTCAGATACGCAAAATTTCAATTTTGAAATTGTAATTTAAAAGACATTGGATTATTGTATCACAAGCCTCAGAATAGGAACTTATTTTTACATCTATATAGATCATTAATATCCTGGATACCTGTCTTTTTCAACACAAAATCAGCTACACATAAGAATTATTAATTTCTTTCTTTCCTTCATAAGTGATATGATTTGGAATACAATAACGTTTGAATAATATACATATATCTTATACCAAAAACATGGTATTGAGTAATTCATATTTAGAATCCATCTATATTTTAGGAAATTATATGTGGAATACGATCACAACACATATACGAAAATTTAGTATGATTTATCTTTCAATATTAGTCAATGAATAAATTGGTAAAGTGAATAAAGAAACGAATTGCAATAGATACTTTTAAAATTTTTTGGTCGAATATACGTTCAGACAAATACAATCAATTCTTATTCCAAAAATACGTACGTACATGTGAAGCTTCTACCAAAAAAAAGAAAAAAAAAGAAGCCAGGTGCATAGAGCGTTCTCCAAACATATTTCTGCCTTTTTCAATGTTTTCAATCCGGTTTTTGAGTATAAATTCTTTCGCAGACCCTCTTAACAGGATTAGTTCGTATTTACAAGTTCTATCAATACTATCTTAAACATGTCTGGCCGTGGTAAAGGAGGAAAGGTTAAGGGAAAGGCAAAGTCCCGTTCCAGCCGTGCTGGACTTCAATTCCCCGTTGGTCGTATCCATCGTCTCTTGAGAAAGGGAAACTATGCCGAGCGTGTGGGTGCTGGTGCTCCCGTCTACTTGGCTGCCGTCATGGAATACCTCGCTGCTGAGGTTCTTGAGTTGGCAGGTAACGCTGCTCGTGATAACAAGAAGACCCGTATCATCCCACGTCATCTCCAATTGGCCATCCGTAATGACGAGGAATTGAACAAATTGTTGGCTGGTGTAACCATTGCTCAAGGTGGTGTCCTTCCCAACATCCAAGCCGTTCTCTTGCCCAAGAAGACCGAGAAGTCCTCTTAAGAAGTTTTTTGTACCTGCATGTCATAGACAAACCGGTCCTTTTAAGGGCCACCAATAATATTTACAATTGGAGTTATTTCTTTGAGCTTAATTACTTATGGGTAATTATGGTTTTTTTTAGCAAGTTAAGTTTGCTCTTAGGTTTGGGTTTCTTAACTTTTCTTATCTCTAAAAAATAAGACAATTGTTTTTGGCGGGAAGTTGTAGAGTCAATAAGCTCTAACATTAGAAAGGGAAAATTCCCACTTTTTGATGATGCCATAAATATGACAAGACCTTTTGTTCTCGTGATTGGGTCCAATTTTAAAAATTAAGAATGTTTCATAAGTAATTAATTAATTAATAGTAATTTACAACTTTAACACCTATTTCGCTGTTTCAAATTCGTAGTATTACTTTAAGGACCCTCTTATTATATATACTTGCATTATTTATAAGTTACAGCAGATATATCGAATAACAATATCTATAAACTATTTTTGAAGAACTTTTCTTTGTATTTTTGAACTTTATAAAACTGTATGTTCCTTACATGCGTTAGAAAGTTTATAAATTTCTTTATCTTTTTTATATCCCTTATACAAATAACAATCAGGATTATTTTACATCACTATTAAGTATGACCACAGTATTGGGTGTATAATAGTGATTTCCCTCCTAATTTTGTTATTGTGACGTCACTTAAAAACAAAATGGCAACCTTCCTCCCGTTGTAGTCTAGTATTATATAAATAGTTTAGTGGGATGATTGGTGGCCTATACGTGAGGTAATTATATCTGCAAAAATAACAATGAATATAAACATACTTCATAACATTAAAAATTTATTTAATTATTTGGGTCAATCTGTATCAAATTCCCCAATGAAGGCATTTACACCGACAACTAAAAATTAGCTATTTCAATATATAGGTTTTTACCTACCAATTCCGAATCTTTTTTTGTTTTGTCTTTTCATTCAGCTAATTCCGAAGTATAAAGATTTGTCTTTGCAAATATTATAAAAAAACTGTCATGTACTCAAAGATTGAAATTGTCTCATCTTTTGAACCTCAGTTCCAATTTTTAGAAATAAACTAGATATTTCTAATAGAATAGAAAAAATATATTTTGTACTTATTTAATTACAATGTAGTTCGTTTTGGAACAAACCTATTACGAAGTCAACATGTAATTTTTTTTCGGAAGATTAGATGACGAATGACACAGTAGCACTAAAAAACACCTAGATTCCTAATAAATTATCTACCTAATTAAATTAAAGAAAGTACAAACATGTAAATTAGAAATTTTATTATATTTTTGAGGGTTTTAAACTCTCCGAATGAGTTACAGTTTGGGAATTGTTCGAAAAGACAATTTTTTAAATGACTAGGATTATAACAATTTCTTGTCCGAGTTCTAACTCTATAATTTTTGTTTTGAATTTAAAAAGATAACTTAAGAATTTAAATCTTAAAAGATGTACTTTTGTAATCATTGATTTAGGAACATCTTCTATAAAAAAATATTCAAAGCTTTAATAGTCATTTCTAAATGTTGGCTTTATCAAGTGAAATCATTCAATGATCGGTAAAGATTTAAAAATTCTTTTTATATATATAATTTTTTAGATAAATTATCTTTTATAACAATGTGTTAAAAAATATAATTTTTTCAGTGTGCCGAAATAAAGTCGTGCTATTGTTAATGAAGCAAAATTAATATCATTAATAATCTTGAAAACAGTATAAATAGACAGTTTTGGGTATGTTAGTTCGAAAAAATTATAAAATACTTGTTACTATTTAGTTAGTCAGCCAAAAAAGTAATGCCTTTAATATTACTGTTGCTCAAAATCAGAAATAATTATTTACTAATAAAAATAACTTTAATAAATTATGTCAGTCCAGCATGATTTTATAAATGGGTACATACTTTTTGAATATAGAGATTTTTGAACCCCTGAAAGAAAATTACTGAATTCACATTTCTTAATGTTACATTATAAAAAAGGGGTTATATTTTACAATATATTATTATAGCTAAATTTCTTGATCACTCTTTTTTTACTAATTAGCAATCGGTAGTTCTCTCCCAGACCGGGGACGACAGCTATGTATGGACAAATATAGCCACCAAAGGTGCATGCATTATATTATTATTTGACTTTTATCCTCATTTCTATTGTATAAAGCAGTGGTCCTTAACCTTGTTGGAGGTACTGAATCCCACAAGTTCCATACATGCATTCATCGAACCCTTCATAGTTTGAAAAATATAATGTGTGCTTTTTTTATGGATAAGAAGAGTGTGACGTCACGAATCATGCATATGGAGCGAACTAAACCACCAAACCCCTGGGATTCGATCAAACTCAGGTTAAGAACCAGTGGTGTAAAGGGAATTATGACCTTCAAGCAGTTTTTTGGAAATTTTAATGAGCCAAATTTTAAGAAAGCAAATTCAAAGATGAATTCATTAACCATAATAAAGTTTCAGTTTTATATAAGAAAGTTTTGACCCCTCTTTATAGTATTTTTAGTTCCAAATGTCCCATGATCATCAAATAAAATAAAAAAATAGCAGGAACCAAACCTTTTACACACAATTCTAACGTTAATATATTTTTAATTTTGACTGAGTATAAAATAAACTGCTAAAACTATACAGTTCTAATTCTTGTCGTTTTCTTCTCCATGTTAATACTAGTTCTAAAAAAAATCTAAGTATATAATAATAAGATCAATACATGAAAAACACTTGCCTGCTTGCTTAAACATAGTCAATAATTCAAGCGGAGGGATATGTTTCCCGCCTTTTTCTTTCCTGTCCACACTCTCAATCCGGTTTTTGAGTATAAATTCTTTCGCAGACCCTCTTAACAGGATTAGTTCGTATTTACAAGTTCTATCGATAATATCTTAAACATGTCTGGCCGTGGTAAAGGAGGAAAGGTTAAGGGAAAGGCAAAGTCCCGTTCCAGCCGTGCTGGACTTCAATTCCCTGTTGGTCGTATCCATCGTCTCTTGAGAAAGGGGAACTATGCCGAGCGTGTGGGTGCTGGTGCTCCCGTCTACTTGGCTGCTGTCATGGAATACCTCGCTGCTGAGGTTCTTGAGTTGGCAGGTAATGCTGCTCGTGACAACAAGAAGACCCGTATCATCCCACGTCATCTCCAATTGGCCATCCGTAATGACGAGGAGTTGAACAAATTGTTGGCTGGTGTAACCATTGCTCAAGGTGGTGTCCTCCCCAACATCCAAGCTGTTCTTTTGCCCAAGAAGACTGAAAAGTCTTCTTAAGAAGTTATTTGTACCTGCATGTCATAGACAAACCGGTCCTTTTAAGGGCCACCAATAATATTCATCATTAGAGTTATTTCTTGGAGCTTAAATATAGTTTATTTTGATCATTTATAAAGGTTCTTTAAGTATAAAATTCGATGAGGGACAAAAATATCTGCCGATAGCCTGTGTAATGTGAAGTTCCTCTTTCTTATGCATAGATATATGTATAATAAAAGCAAGATTGATGATGGTGATAATTCGTTATGCTATTTACATATTAGCTATTCGAAAGATTTTCCCGCTTTTGATGACGTCATTTCTTTTATCTTCATTTCTCTCTTTCCTCCTTAAAACATAATATATATCGTTACCTCTATTGCATATTTCAATCTTTTTTTGCAAAAGAAACCGATAAAAAAAACCCCAAAGTATGCTAATTGTTAGCCAATTCTTCCCCTTAATGTAGTTATTTTTGCAATATATAAAATATGAATTTCCCTATTTTAGTTCAATAATTGATATACTTATGCCTTCGTGTAATCAATTTCTTCATCTTGGTGATATTTCATATTTTGAAGATCGGGGACAGAGGGGATATTTACTCCTTCAATGATACTAATATGCCCTCTTGTTAAGGTTCAAAGTTTAAATTTTATGCTATATAGTATATACTTTAAACAATCTAATTTGCCCCTCCAATGTTTTTTAGGTTTATGAATCTCCTGAAGTTAAATATTTTGTATCTTTTTTGAATTATCTCAGCGTGTGGTTGGTTCTTCTCTCATGTAGGGTAAAAATGAGTATATCCTTCTCTTTATGATGCGTAAATCAACTTTAGATTAACACCTAATTGCATATCATAGCACACCATAAAATCCTGTAATCAACAATTCATTGAACATATTTATTCTCCTTATGTCGATGTAAATGTAATTCGCTTTTTATGCATAAATGCTTTTTATGCACATTTTTAACATTCTCAAAAAAGAGGTTTTCAAATTACAGTGTTTCCCCACTTCTCTAGGTAAATATATTTATAAACATTCTAAATCAATTTATATTGGATTTATTTGTATTTCAAATTTGATATATTTTTCATTTTCACAACTGCACTTTACTCGATCTCTACATAGAAAGCTGAAATAATGTATGTAAATGTCTTATTTTAAATCATTTATGTCAGCTCCGTGCTAAAGTAATACTTGACTCTCAAACTGATTCGTTGTCATTCTATTATTGATAACATGCACAAAGTGGATCAAAGACAGTAAAGTACACTCGATTCAGCTCTAACTTTATACTCATACATCGAAAGAAGTGTCCTTTACGTATAAATATATAAAATGGAGTCCAATTTCGGAGATTCCCTCCATCCAAATTTATTTTGTGTGTACATTAGTGTACCAAACTGAAATGTGAACCGCCAGTGCAACACCATGGTTCTTTCCGTACAATGGTTTTGTATAACATCCCATTCCTAATTTTACATGGTAGTCGGTTCAATGATCTTGTGTTGTTATTGACTACAATATGTGATCTATTGCTTATCATTACTTTAATTACTCAGGTGTCTTAAAAAATAATAATTTTAATACAAAATTATTACCTTTTTACTCATTATCTAATTCATATTTAACCATAACAAATAAAGACTTTATCACTCAGTACATGAGTACAAAAGGAGTTTGGTGTGTCTCTTTACTAGATGAACTAAAATGTAGCTTAACTAAACATTTTATAGACCATTTTACTAAGTATATACCTAATTGTACAATCAAATTACATCCTTACACAAGATCGAATTATAAAACTTTTGAAGTTCTTGCCCTCGTCTTGATCTCGAACTCTTCAATCCTCGGTCACAAATCATTCTATGTCTTCATTTCGTGGCCATGACAAGGTTCTAATGAAACAGAAAATAAAATTTTTATTTTATAAAAAGAACAAGATTTTTTTTCTTTAGATCTTAACTTGGTCCCTTATAGCTTAGTTTCATCTTGATATCGAAGTCTTAGTCTTATCAAGGTCTCAAGTGAAATGATATTGACTACAACCGTTATCGTTTAAGTACATAACATTCATACCGGGAATAATTAGTATTAAACAAATAGAAACAATAAATTGTGTATCTCTTGCATAGTGAGATTCATGACTAGCTATTATGAAAATATAAAATTGCAAACTGTGTAATGATGAGTTGATTACAAATAGAATCTATTAATACAAATAGTACATAATTTGGTAGTGAATGTGAAGAAGCTCTCATCTTTACAGAATGTTCATTTATGTATGAATTTAAGGTGAAGTACCACATGCATATGTTAAAACATTTTTCAAAACTAGGATTAAAAATATACTAAACGGGCTGGGACATAGTTTTTATGACACATTTCGTATCACATTTTGGAACTCTTGTAGTGCTAGGTTTTTAGCTCACTTGGAGTGTAGAAGGCAAAATTTATTTTATTCATTTTGCCTAAAATATACATCAGCCTAGATTCTGCATATTTTAGGTCACAATTGCCTGGAATAAACTTTTGTCTTCGGAAATAAATCAAGAAATGTAAGATGCGTCACTCAGTTACTACTTCATTCAGTCTATATTTATGTTGTGTATACAATAATTTACCTAATAAATGCATGCTGACGCTTTCCAATCAGAATCAAGGGGGAAACGCGTCCTGGAAATAAAAACAGAAAATAATGCACAGATATTCCCGCCTTTTTCTTTCCTTACTCGCTCTCAATCCGGTTTTTAAGTATAAATTCTTTCGCAGACCCTCTTAACAGGATTAGTTCGTATTTACAAGTTCTATCAATACTATCTTAAACATGTCTGGCCGTGGTAAAGGAGGAAAGGTTAAGGGAAAGGCAAAGTCCCGTTCCAGCCGTGCTGGACTTCAGTTCCCCGTTGGTCGTATCCATCGTCTCTTGAGAAAGGGAAACTATGCCGAGCGTGTGGGTGCTGGTGCTCCCGTCTACTTGGCTGCCGTCATGGAATACCTCGCTGCTGAGGTTCTTGAGTTGGCAGGTAACGCTGCTCGTGACAACAAGAAGACCCGTATCATCCCACGTCATCTCCAATTGGCCATCCGTAATGACGAGGAGTTGAACAAATTGTTGGCTGGTGTAACCATTGCTCAAGGTGGTGTCCTCCCCAACATCCAAGCTGTTCTTTTGCCCAAGAAGACCGAAAAGTCCTCTTAAGAAGTTATTTGTACCTGCATGTCATAGACAAACCGGTCCTTTTAAGGGCCACCAATAATATTCATTATTAGAGTTATTTCTTTGAGCTTAATTACTTATGTGTAGCTGTGGATTAAATTTTTTATGTCGCAGGCTAGGTGATATTTAGCTTTCCGTATTTGCAAAAATAAAAGAATAATTTTTGACGATAGTTCATGTCGTCATTGAGTGCCAAGTCAAGAAAAAGAATTTTCCCGCTATTTGATAATGCCCTAGACATATTTTTCTCTTGATTAGGCCAGATTTCAAAATAGAAGCAGCTGTATTTTATATTCCTTTCCTGTTGGCGTATAAATATCTAAGCAAATAAAACAACTGATTTTCCCGGCAATTCGTGACGTCACAAACAACAAGTTAATTATAAAAGGAAATTTTCCCACTCTTTTATGACGTCATCATGCAGTGTTGTCTATTGGTCGAGGGAAAGGAAATAGTAGGATAAGGTTGGATTAAGGAAATATAATGATTAAAATAAAATCACTACTGACTTCATTCAGTCAAATATTCAAATTTGACATTAATTGTTTTACGAGTAACAGTACTTTTTAAATTTACTTCTAATCCAAATCATTATTCAATTCAATAAATATCAATTACATGTTTGTAGCCAATTTCATACTTTAGAGAATAAAAAAATCTCTCTATTATGAAAAATATCAACCAAAATTGCAAAAGATGACATTTTAAGCATATCAAATCAATCTAACGCCGTTGGACCAATTTTTAATGAAGCTTTTCTCGGCCATTAAATGTGTCTAGTCTAGAAAAAGGCCAACCTAGATATCCTTTTCAGACTATTAAATTAGCGGTGGATATATGTGGGTCCTTTTCTAATTTATCAAGACAACTAAATTGACACCACAAGAAGTAGAAAATCTGTATCCCTTTTCCCATAGTTTCTTATTCCCTATCTGGGATATTCCATAATAGTAACAAACATCAGGCTATATAGCCTAAGGGAGATTCTGCAAAGGGATATAATACCATGGATTATGGGAACTATAAACATATGGAATGAGTACAGGTCCCAAATTTTCTATAACGCCACTGATCAGTCTATTTTTAGTCATCCAATGCCTTTCTTCGACACTTTAAATGTCAAAAAGGAGATCAAGTTTACTCCAAATTACGGATTTTTGAATGAAAAATAGCTTATTTATTTCATTTTAAACTTTTTAATTTATTTTTTCATTATTTATCTTCTATTTCTTATGTAAATAAAATAAAATGTACTTAAATAAAAAAACCCGGGCTCAACTGAAGCTTTTTATTAAGTTGTATTTTTACTACCCCATATAAAGACACTGTACTCAATTCTAGCTATATCAAATTATGTGGATTTATCAACATTATTTTAGGAAAAGAAATTTGCCATATGAAATCATGATGGATAGGTAAAACAGTTATTTTTGGTCTGATATTTAAATATTAAATATATTTTGGAATATATATTTGACGGTTCAACTAAAAGAAAGGATGGTCTGGGCTAGCACTTTTCAATTTCTAGAACCTTACAAACATAGTTTTAAATTTGGTTTAAAAATAAAATATAAGCATACTTATGTACATATGTTATGTTAATATGAAATGGGATAACAAATTACAATATAAATTAACTATAGTATATATATATATATTTCGATGTTTAGCTAGTTAGAAAATATTGGTTTCTATTTATCTGAAATTGGTTTTCATACTTTTCATTTGAACTACAATAAAGAATATGAAGTTTTTGTAAGTTCGAATAGGTACATGAGGATCATGAATCAATAAGTCTTTGTAAGAAATTGATTCATTCTGTTAAACTATTCATAAGCATAAAACCTCACTCCCTAAGTCCCCTAATTCATCTCAAGACCTCTTTTTAATTGGTGATATACTGATTCCAACACTTTTCTAACAATTCGAAATCTTTTTTTTTTGTCAAACAATTTACTGTCTTCGATCAAAAAAACAAAAACTTCAGTTTCTTATTAACAAATTTTAGAAGTACATTAATCCCATGACATTATTCCATGAACATAAAAAGTTCTATAAACTCGTTTGTCAGTTGTTTTTATCTCATTTTGTATTTAGAAATGTGTCTTTAATATTGATCTGCTGAACTCAAATGATTACGTGCTATTTTATTTATAATTTTCCTCCCATTCATGAGAATGGCACAATTTTAAGCTGTTTTTCCTTCTTTGTTTGGTTGAAAGTTTTGAGAGAAGCAATGAAAATCATATTGTGATCACTTTAATATTTCCAAAACTTACTTATTTTGAGAATTTTTCTAAACTACGAGTAATTAGACCTTTTCCGATTTTTACAAAAATTTAGAAAAAAGCACAACAGTTCCTTTTTTTAAAAGAAATAATGTTTAATTTTGTAGATCAATACTTTGAGTGTCTTGTTTTAATCAATGGCATAAATATATAGAATGGAACCCAAACTTTGTATGTTGGCATGTCAAAGGTTTTGTGATTTATAATTTTACATAGTTCCGTATATTCTTTTTGACCTTATGTAGAGATCAACAACTTGTAATACGGAAGTTATAATATGTAAGCTGTATTTCTCAAGAGAATTATTCTCACATGAAAAATGAATGCCATCAAGATTGAATTAATCCCATGATGTTTAAAAAATACTTATAAGTATTAGTTAGATGTAATTATAAGAATTAAATTCTTAAAATCCTGAAATCCGCTCATTTAGAATTGAAAAGCATTTTTTTCTATAATCAAGCACAAAAAATAAAAATAAAACAGTGACACTATGTAGAAGAATAAATAAATGATAATAATAACAATTATTCCTTCATTTATAAAAAGATATCCTCTGAAAAATATACAACTAAAAAAAAATATACAAAAAACTAACTAATTCATAGACTTAAAGTTACGGATTACAATAATAATCATAATTATATTTGATGAAGTAAAAAAACATGTAATAAAATAAAACAGTCCCTAAGGGATTTGAATGTAATTAAACAGTTTGACGAATGGAGATATTTTTTTCTGACTAATAATTTGAGTTATACATATACAATTTTTTTAATCAATGATTGAGTTAATTTTTGAGTGACATTTAACAATGAATATAAAAGATGGAGAAAGTATCACTGTGACTTTGATCATATTGCTTAATGTTTTATCTATTTCAATCTTTTTTTTTAAACTTCATTGTATAACTAAATTTTCGATTCATACAAAAGTTTGTATATAAATAATTATTCGTATGAGAAAAAGAGTTAGTTAAGACAAATCTTCCACGATCGACTCATATAACTTTTCTCTGGATAAGAAAATGTGGATTAAATTTATCGTTATTGTGAGACTTTTCTTTTCGTAAACATAAAATATAATTATAAATAATTATCTTTATTTTAAATTTAGTCAATGATTTATTTCTCTGCAATAATGAGTTCTTCCATCCCTGAACAAAGGATGGACAATGAAAGTAAAGAAGCAGGAGAAATATGCTCATGTGGATTGAAAGTAATTGTAAACGGAACGGATAGTTTTTTCTTAAAATCCCCAAATTATTCGAATCATCCTTGTATTTGGGAGTTCCACGTTTTACCTGGAGTTTCTCTGAACATTAATTGTTTTATACATGCTATCCATGGAGTTCAGTTAAGTCCTTCAAAATGTACAGAAGACGGAGATAGCTTTTCAATCACTCTGAACAAAGTCACTGAGGCTCACTGCAATCCATTTCATCATTTTTCTAAGAAGGTTGAAAGCTCTACAATCGGTAAAATTAAACATGATAACTTTCTAAATGTATTTATGACATCATGAATAGGGTATGTAATTATGATGGAGTTCAAGAGGCGGCAATTATTCGAAATGGTGGGTCAAACATTTGAATGCTCAATTACTGGAAATTATAAAGATGCGAAGACTCTGAGCGGTTTGAAAACCGAAGAAAATGAACTATATACGTCTGATATATTTGATTTGAATCATGAGTCCTGTGGAAAAGTGAATTTCCCTCTTCGAAGAATGACAAACGGAGAAATTATTTCACCGGAAGAATATCCTTGGATCGTTCCTATAAGTATTGAAGGTATACATATACTATTATTATGTACTTACAGTCTCAGATATTTAGACAAAAATAGTAAAATATTATTATTACAAATGATAATGATAGGTGATAAATTATGTGGAGGAGTCATAGTAGGTTCACATTGGATTCTTACGTCTGCTCACTGCTTAAGTAAAGCCCAATGGGCCAAGTTGTTCTTTGGTGTTCGAGAATACGGACTCTATGATGCCTTTCAAATATCACAAGAGTTTATCATCCATCCTAACTATGATTTTCCTCATCATGACATAGCCTTAGTCAAACTCCCTCAAGAGCTAGTATTTAACCATTTTATTCGACCCGTATGCTTTCCAACTCAAAAGGAAAATGAAAACATTTATATGGCCTTCGGGTGGAGTACCAACTCTGAGGATGAAAGCACAAAATATCTAAGAGGGACATTTTTAAATACGGTAACTCTGGAACATTGTCGAGCACAGTATGCTAATCCAGATTTGAGTGAAGACATTATTTGTACAAACACACCCACTAAATGTATAGAAGGCAATAATTCAGAGCAAAAACCAGAGTTTTCTACTTCTTCTTTAGGATCAATGCAATTTGATAGATTTTTTATTCAAGGAATAGCTTCCTTTACATCAAATATATGCAATGAAAGTATTCCAACAGGTTTTACTCGAATATTTCCATATATACAATGGATAAATAACATTATGAATAAAAAATCATCTTCAATTCAATTATTTCCTATATATGATGTTCTAGATCATGGATTTTAAATATAATTTTCTAAAAATAGTATTATGTGTACTAATAATTCATTATTCTGAGCTTATAAACATATTGTGTCGCCTAGTGGATATGGATATTGAATTTAGTCAACATTAAGTGATTTACAAATATTCCTATTTCCTACTTATTTCAACTTCAAGTGTACATATAGAAATAAGTATTGCATATTAAAGCATATTAAATTATCATAATCAATGTCATAACTATTGATGTAGTCTAAAAACGATATATCTACATATATATACATATATATGTAGATATAACAACGCCTTATTTATAACCAGTCATAAAGAATCAATGAATATCTGAATATATTTATTGATTTATTATAAATATAATGAATACTATGATTTACCACTTGCTTTCACAAATCACCAAATGTTGAGAATAAGACACCAAATAACTAATTGTAGTTTTATTTATATCAAATTGTAAAACTATGTATTTTGAAGAGAAAACAAACAAAAACATAACCACTTAATTGAGAGCCTGCAAACGCAAATGATCTGGAGTAAAAAAAAAAAGAACCTTATAAAAAAGGCAAGATCAAAAATTTGTTGACCCTTTAACTCCACATCCATTAAGTTGATTAAGTATAATTGAAAATCCTTACTATAGAGTATATGTTGTATTTAGGTAGATGACCCATTTCTGTATGGGTTTCATTTTCATTGTGTAATAATAGTATAACACAATATGATACATCGATTAAAAATACAATCCTTTAGTTAGGTATTGAACAGTGTCGTAAAGGAGTGCCAACAAGGGCTACAATCAATAGCATATTAGGTTCAAATCCTATAAATACAGTTTTTCTATGTTTTTAAATGGCATTGGGAAACTGTTGGATACGGATACACCAGTAATGAGAGTAAGGTTGGCTTACATCTGATTTTATTATACCCCCTATAGGAGCTTAAATGGCTACAATCATTAAGTAGTATGAATACGTCTATTAACATACTCGGACTGGGCGTATCCTCAAATACAGTTGTTATTCATTGTTATCAAATATCGTATATCCCCCTGTTATATTAATCTGGGTCATTATAAATGGGAGACGGATGACTCCAATGTCACCCGACAGAAACTAATTTCCCAGTCTTAAATTTAATTAAGTCTTCGATATGTATAGATAACGCTAAAAGGGGGGTAGTAGTGGGGCTTAATTAAAAAAAAATATTTTTTTATGGTAATAGGATTCAAGGTAAGTAAGTATATACACTAGGTTCTCAACTGTCCTTGACATCCTAAGGTATTTTAATATTTTTTTGATAAAGGATGATTCTGCACCCCCCCCCCTCTTAAAATCCTGAAGGTGGGGATGCATCTCCCCCTTTATCTACCCTTAATAATTGTAACTTTATATCTATTCATTTTTTTTCTGAGAAATCCCCTGGTTAATCTTACGTATGGGCCACAGATTGTCAGTTACATCCATGGTATTACCTAAGTACTATTTAAAGCACATTTTTATATCTTCACTAACACAAATTTCCTTAATATAACGGTTTATAGAAGGACTTAAATCAGGAAAAAATAAAAAAAAATAAACGAGGGGGCTGAAAGGCTGTAGCGCCACCTTTCTACTGACGTCCCTTCTATTTTCGTGCTTTATAAGACGAACAAACCTCAGGAATCATAACAATAACAAATAGAAAGGAATTTGATTTTCCTCCATCATCATTTCATTAGATTCATAGTTATTTACAATCTCTATAGTAGATTGATTAAATTCTTTCATAATCTTAATTTATCAAATGTAGGTTAATAATGTAGTTGTTTATATGTATACACACAACGTATATGTACACATACGTTTTTAAATAATCTCTGTCCTTAAAATCAATAAATGTGTACATACGTCATGATGTACTTTTGCTTGTGGAAAGAAAAAAGAGCCGTCTTTCTCTCTTTTAAAAGGAATACGCTCCTAGTTTATACTACTATATTTCATGAGAGATGGAGCCATTGCTGCTCTCTCGCTCTTGAATTGGAAAAGACAGAGCTTTCGAATTGGATACACATGATCATTCCTACATTTCCATATATGTGCAGCACTGACTACAATGTTGTTGTGGTTAGGGAAGGCCTGAGGAGTAAAAAGGTCAAGTCTTTTGGGAATTCCTTGAATATAATTTTGTGAGTAATGAAGAAATATCTCATTAAGAATACTTTTATACTTCCTGTTTTAAATTATATCATAGTCAACAGGTATTTAAAAACTTAACGGCATAGCAGTTTAAAAATTTAAAGTTGTTTTTTAAAAGGGTTGAGTAAACTCTATATTAAAAGTATATATATGTAATTAAATCCTACATAAATCCTAACTAAGACGTACGACTTTTATTACAGCCTTATACCTGTATTAACATACGATACATTTTTATATCAATCAGGACTATGATATTGATAACTTATGTAAATAAACACTTTAAAAGTCGTTCAAATTATAACAAATTATAACATCTTACTTAGAATGACATGCATTTTATAATTAAATAAATATTTTTTGATTCCCAATATTTTTTGCCCATTGTAGTATATTAAATGTCAAATATGATATTATGACTTGTGATGAATAATTCTACATACAGTATATACTTGTATGTAAGGATTTGGATCCAAAAAAACGACAAATGGATCTTGATTAGAATTGCAGTCAAATGTAGTCTAAGGAGTAAATAAGACAATGAAGCCTGATAACCCCTCATCAATAACTTTTTTTTCTTCCAGCCCCTCACAAAATTACTTAAGTAGCAACACGATTCGAACAAAATTATACTGCATTATATTGAATATAATGAAATCCTATATACTCGTAACAAATATTATAAATACTGCAATACGTCTTTATATGAAACTGTTATATTTTCATCAAAATACTACATATAATAATAAACTGGAATTATATATTTCGTTTTAGGTAACTTATCTAATTTCATTCGCCATAAAGCAATAAGATATTTTTAATTATATATAAATAACAATTTGAACATTTATACCTCAATTTATAGACCATATATATAAGATGATATTATCTTTATTATATCTCTCAACCTTTCATCCAAAAAGAGAAAGCAAAAAAAAAGCCCAATAATCAGTAGGTAGGGAGCCAAATCTTTCCAACTGCGGAACGAATTATAGTATGACCAAATATGGTTTAGAACACTGATAAGAGGCATAAATATTAGAAAAACTAACAGCTGACAAAAAATACAGCATAAATTGATATGTAAGTACGATAACGCTGTCATTTTTTGTGATTAAAATCTAAGAGAATGATACCAGTGATTTCATTTTCAAAATTGGTTTTTGTCTCAAAGATTAATTTTTTAAAAGTCGTGATCTCATATCCATTAAAACCTCTCAAAGTCTTATTCTCATGGTTAAGCAGCTATATAGATCAAAATTTTCATTTTCTTAAATACAAAAAAAAATTTTTTTTGTCTTCTGTTCGTCTCAATAACTTAAAGTCATAGTAATGCCTTGGTCTTAATCTTTCAAAATTAGTTAATGTGATCATGACTACAATACTTGATGATATAATGAAAAGGAGAAAAATTGAACTTTCTTTTTCCGGTCAAATTCTTAAAAAAAGTCATGGAGTTCTTATACATCATTTGAAATTTGGGATGAGGTTTACGTTTTGGCTAATAGTCAAAATTTATACAATTTGAAAAAAATTCTTATTAGAATCTATAAAATAACATTGAAATGAGATTTTTCTAAAATTAGAAGTTGAGTTGAAATGAATTCCGGGTTAAAAGTAAGGACCAAATTTCAAAAGTTCTTATTTCTTGTTTTGAACTAATTTGAGACCAGAAAATTTAAATATATATTTTGAAAATTTCATTCTTTTTTGTTTGTTAACCTTTTTTTTTAAGTTTTACTTATATATAATTTATTAATTTTTTATATAGAAAAAAGCTATTTATTTATCAAATTAAGTTGACAGTTATAATTTAAAGTTGTCCGAAAGGCCCATTCTTTTTTTCTAAATTTAGCATGTGCGATACTTCTACGGTATATCAACAGATCTAATCACACATAATTATAACTGATTACAATTTATATTTTATATGACAAGGTGAAGTAAACTTTCCGGTATATCCAATGCCTCATATGGCTATAAAAAATACTATATTAGCCGTCTACTTTCTATTAGAAAAAAATAATAATATCGCAGTTACTAAAATTGTCAATCTCAATTATGTTATGAGAACATCAAAAACCCATTAAAAGGGCAAAATATATTATTACGTCAAAAACATATTATTGCTTCAAAATCAAATTGTGACAGTTTTGTAAACAAACAAAATATGAAATTGGAGATGAAACCATCGCTTACTTACACTATCTAAGTGCCAATATCTCATTATACCAACTCTATCTGTAAATTTCAAATATTCAAGAGCTATGTATAACTGATTTCATACCTAGAGCAATGAATAGAACTGCTCATATCTCAACTATTTCAAAAATGTCATTTAGCATAATTTGACTTTGGACCAAGGATATTTATTAATATGTTTGTATTTTTTCTTGCCATAAATATGAAGTCAAAAAATGAGATTAAAACAAAATTGAACTCCCAAATTCCATTACCTCAACTTCATGAATTTATTCAGACACTTTTTAACAAAATTTAATTTGAGTTTAACAAATTCACAATCAGAATACATATAAGAGGCTAGAGTAGACAAGTCAACAGCTAGGAAAAGATACATGGTAAATTTTCATGTTAATTATAAACATTTCAACTGAAGTATCATCAAATCAAATAAATATGTATTAAAACTGTTTAATTCCTTTTGATTACTTTAATTATATATAATTAATGTATAATTACCAGGTATTTAGAAAATTTTATTATATCAATTTTAAATATAATTGTCGTTGTCGTCATTGCTGATGAAGCGTCATTATCTTTTTTTTTTGATTAAGAAAACAAATTATGTTACTTTTTTAAAACAAAATTTAAACAGTTAATACATCGAAAATTTTTAAATCCTAAAAAAATCAAATCAATTTTTCCTTAGAAAAAGATTAATCCTGAAAATACTTGCTAATTTAATACACACTTTAAACTATCTGGGTTCAATGAACCCATGTATATATATATATATAGTAAAACTTAGGAACTCGGCTTTCTTAGTACTCGACATATTCGGAGTTTGAGGTAAAATGTTGTTAAAACTTTGTCTCTGAGCTCAAACAAAACTTTGGAATCCGACCTAACATTTGTATGCAATATAAAGTTTGTGCTTCAATCACATATTAGCGTTGATTCAAAACTCGACTACATCGCTTCTCGACGATCCTTCCAGAACGACTTAGAATCAAGTTACAGGGTTCTACTGTATGTACATATACATTTATACTTACCCTATGTATATGACAAATCTCATGTGATAAGATTTGGCATCAATTTTTACTAAGTTCTTCTTTTCAATTATTTTTTTTTTCATTTGTGGGTCTAGTGGACAGTATATTTCGTCTTATATTACGACCCTTAAAGTAAAAAAATCCCCCTTAAAAATTATTAAAAAAATCTTATACAACTTATTTATTAAAGTCAGATCTTATATGATATATGATAAATTCATAAAAATTGCTCTTATTTTGTACCTTGTCTTATCTGACGGTCGCCTTATACAACGAAATATACGGTAATTTCGAGTAGTATAGCTATCGTTACTCTATATATCGTTATATAAGGAATATTGAAAATTAAATATCGTGACAACCCTAATATTTACACAAAAAAAGTTAACCTGCAAATAAAATGTCGCAGGATCCGTGCAAATAAGAAATAACAATAGTCTAATATTTGAACCTGATAATTAACTATTAATTAAATATTGCGTATACCAAATCTCTATACCTATCAGTCAAACTGGAATTATTTTGTTAAATGTAATTTCAAGGCTCACTTCCTTCTGTATTGAATTTTTTTTCTTTTTTTAACATGTTGATTTGATTATAACCAAAATAAAATACATAGTTGAAAATTTTTTTCAACTACTTTTTTTCGTATTTTTTTTTATTTATTGTACTCACTTTTTTTACCAAAAAATTATGAACCTATTAATTTCCTCTTTATAACTAAGAAACTGAATCACATTATAAACATATTAAACAAATTCTTTAAGAAGTAATATTATATATGTATATGTATAAATATATATTTTGTTTTGATATTTCAAAATATACATGAATATTTTCATTCTTCAAGCGTGTTAATTTGTATAGTTGAATATAAAATTTCCATTTCTAGATAAAAGAGTGGAATTTTGACAAAAAAGATTTACTTTTTTTTCGTATAAATATTTCGTAATGTATAATGCAAATATATATAATGACGTTCATATTTTATTGTACTTCCTAAGTATTCCAAGTTCTTATGGAATATGACCGAGGTCCTTACTATAAGACAATGCCATTGTTTGAGCAATCTGTAAAATATTGGTATTTATAAAACGATATCTAGACAAATATAGTCTACAATCATTTTCAAGTGATTTAATCATTCTGGAAGTGAATACAAAATACAAAATTTTTAAGAATAAAAAACTCTTGCTTTTTCATTTTTAAATTCATTAGATGAAGTTTCTTTAATATTGATTTTTATGTAAAAGTTTGCTCATTTTCTCCAACATCGAACATTCAATGCAACAGAATTTTTCCAACATGGCGTCCCTTTTAGTTTATTATGCAATCTGGGATGAGAGCACAAACACTCTTTACATGATAAATATTATTTATTTTTTTAATGTCTTTTAAAAAAGTAATTATATGTAATTATTCATAGAACATTGTATGATTTTACATTTCTTGAATATTTTTGACTCTGTTACTAACCAATCCATAAAAAATGACTTTAAAAGAAATAATAACAATACATTAATTTTGTCTTACAAAAACCGACATGACTTGTATGCTAATAATTTTTTTGAACAGTTGGCGATTTATTTTGCATTGAGGAGTTTTCTAATGAAGAAGTACTTCTTTACTGCTTTAACCAATCCTAAGATACAGTTAGAAATTATGTACATAGAAAAAAGGATTGAAAAACAACCTGGCCAGTTTCACATCATGAATTCAAGCATCATTTATGTATGAAAAAGTAAAACTCATTGATGACTCGCTGCCTCCACTACGTTTATTATGAACATGTGTTTATGGGAATTCTAATCTATGTATGTATGTATGTATATGAGTCATCTGTTTGAGTTCTTACAACCTCCATTTATAGGAGGATTGGTTGTGAGTTATATTTATTAGGATCAGAGAATAACTGTATTTATGTAAAATTATTTCCCCAAAAAAATCTTACTTATGGAAACAACTTAGACACAGGAAGAAGACAAGGAATGTCTTCTAATTCAATAAAAATTATATGATATGAAACAAAGCAATGGAACAATTACATACACACATATCATGTGTTCATGGAAACTATGAAACTCATGTGGGCTGAACATGATATTGCTTTTTGTATTTTTGTGGAAACTACATTTATAAAATGAAAATATTCTGTACTTACAGACATATTTCACTCCCAATTGTTTTTTTTGATTGAAAAATATATCAAAAAATATATGTATTTGTCTATGAAATAAAATATAAATATATCCATTGTTCTTATAGGAAAATGTTCTTAATAGGTTTAAGTTTTATTAAAAGTATATACATTAAGTATTTAATAAATGAAAAAATCATAACGGAAGTGATTTTTACCAAAAGGGAAACTTTGACATACTTAAAGAAATGTAAATTAAGATGAATCATGAAGAAATCACTCGTGTGTATATTTTTGTATGTATATTATGAAACACCTACAGATTTCTACATGATGAAAAATAACAGACAAACTCATATATATATATATATATATATATATACATTGCTTTGTTTGATTAAAAATCTAATTACAGATGGAGCAGGTGTAGTATACATATAATGCATGCAAGTCTCTCCCTCTGTGGAGGCACATGAAAAAAATGGATTTATAACTAAATTTTCCATGTAGCTATGGATAAAGTGTTCATGGACTAGAGTATATGAATCACTGCTATAATTTAGTTACACCTCTGGGTATTTTTAAAGGATTTTCATTTCGCAAAGAGGCCCTTTTTAACTTGATGATGTAGACACTTATCTTGACAAAGTGAAAAAGAAGGAAATAATATATTTATTTATAAACTTATGACCAATTTCTTTAAATTTATTACAGAGAGTCACCTTTGACTCTAAATAATTAAATATATATACATTAATTTACATATAAATAGTTTATTTATATGCATATTTAGAGATTTTGACATGCTCTTAAGAAATCAGAGACGAAATTTTTCAATAAAATTCTCTCAATAAATATAACCTGAAGAGTTGAACCTCTTTTCTGTTTCTGTATATTTGAAGACATGGCTTACTTATACATCATCAATAGCTACTCAAAGATAAGATATTGAATTATTGCCTACTGTCATTTCATTGTTTTTTCATTTTTTGATGATAAAATATCTACTAAACAAGAGTGAAAATGACAAATCATTGTACGTTTGATTTGAGGAAAGGTATTGATATAAATGATTTTAGTTCAATATACTTCTAATTTCATTAGAAGCAAAACAATACAACTTTTTCAAATCCATAAACATTATACCTCTATGTATTTGGATGATAACGAATACAGAATTTTTCTTTCATTGAAGGCGTTGAGCGACCTCTAAATGATAAATTTTTTCATTGGTACATTAATTTACAAGACAAAATGAAAAGAATAGGGTGTAAGACATCCTAATATAAATATAAGTATATATACATATTAGAGTGTTTGCTATTTGGAAAGTTTAACCAAATCCAAAATGGTCACACATCACTAGCTGTAGTTTGGTATTGGTCAAAACACACTGAGATATTTTTTTTGAGCCATCAAAAACCGTTACCCACCATCCATTCAATGTTACAGTAGTAACTGGAAGTACTTTAAAATACCATCAAATTGACAAAAATAAATATTATATAAGTTTCCTATCAGAAAAACAAATTTTTATAAATTTCTTTGCTTTATAAGCAAACAAATCGATTTTATTACTTATGGATTCTGTATGAATATAGTTCAATAATAATACTCACCAATACTCACATTTTGCATAAAATCTTAATTAATTGATTATTAATCTTACATTCGATGCTATTTAAATGTACTCCCGGTTCATACCGGAACTTTGAACGAATGGTGTGTAACGAATTTTGATGGCAGAGACAACTTTTTTAAGGATAGTCTTACCAATAACAAACCACAACTAGTGTGTTATGATTATTTTGGATTTGGTTAAGTTTTCTAAATAGCAAACACTCTAATACATATCATACACAGAGATCACACACAAAGATTCTAAATAGTAAAAAAATTGAAACCTTTTTTAAAATTATGTTTTCTCCTTGGAGATCCCTAATATATTAGTCCTCAAAACTAATATTATTAGGTTATGTTATTTACTTTGATCTTACAATTTTCTTATGCATATAGTTATATATAAAACGAAAGGAAATAATTTCAATAATTTTCCTCCCTTGAAGCTATGTTACTATGAATTTTTAATTTTAGTATTTTTTTACATATTATAATGTTACAAACGCATGTCGAGTAACATTAAAATGTAAAATATTATATATGTAATATAATTTTTTTCAGCACTTAATATTTAATACTCCAATCATTGATCTACATGACTCGAACTCTAGTTTTCATTGATGTATCAAAGAATTGTATTCTTCGAATAACAACTTTTGAATTCTTGCTAATTGAAAAAGTTACGACTGATGGAGCTCAAAAATAACTAAGACGTACGACTTTTATTACAGCCTTATATCTGTATTAACATACGATACATTTTTATATCAATCAGGACTATGATATTGATAACTTATGTAAATAAACACTTTAAAAGTCGTTCAAATTATAACAAATTATAACATCTTACTTAGAATGACATGCATTTTATAATTAAATAAATATTTTTTGATTCCCAATATTTTTTGCCCATTGTAGTATATTAAATGTCAAATATGATATTATGACTTGTGATGAATAATTATATATACAGTATATACTTGTATGTAAGGATTTGGATCCAAAAAAAAACGACAAATAGATCTTGATTAGGATTGCAGTCAACTGTACTCTAAGGAGTAAATAAGACAATGAAGGCTGATAACCCCTCATTAATAACTTTTTTTTCTTCCAGCCCCTCACAAAATTACTTAAGTAGCAACACGATTCGTACAAAATTATACTGCATTATATTGAGTATAATTAAAATAGAGTTCCAAGAAGGAACACCTATTAATTTACAAGAAAATTGTTATATTACTCTTTAATAAATAAAAAAAGAATGATATTTTCCGAAATATCATTTTATATTGCATTAAAATGGGGATATATCTTTTCTATAGTATTTTTCTAATTTGTGTATGACCATACATATCTTGGATAGTGTGAATGGTATTTTACCTTCTGCGATAACTTTTATTTCAACGACTATTATGTTTTTTGTCATAGATGGTTATACGAGTTGAACAAATTTTTGTTATAATTATAACAGGAAATAAAATTGAAGAAAGTCTACCGTTTTTTTAAACAGACGCTCTCTGGATGCATTTTATGGACAATTTTTGTGAATTAATTATTTAATATCAATGACACAGTCCTTTTGAAAAAAAAAAAAGCCTCCTCTGCTTTAATCATAACCTTATTTTCAGTTGATATCCTTGTTTACTTTAAAAGTCGGTCTTTCACGTTTATTAGAGCAGAGATATTTCAGAAGTTTGAAAAAAAGTTGATAGCTTCAAATAACGTTTTTAAAGTTTGTCACCCTGTATCTTGGATTTCCAAAATACTCTCCATTTGTCAATACTCTCACAAAGTAATCATCCTGAAAAAGGAGTGAACAAACTCCCAAATACATAAAATGCACCTTTTTCTACAGTGTGTCAATGAGGCCAAAATCGCTAAAAGGATGAATGTTTAACCACTAAATACACATGTAATTGTTTAAAAAGAGCCCCCCAGCAATCATTTATCACTCAAAAATTGTTTCAATTGGCAGGCTGTAATAATATATATATGTTTTCTAAAGTTGCCATCATTATTTCTTAATTATTGTAGAGGACACATCTATTAAATAAATAAGTTTTGACAAAAAAAAAAAAAAAACTGTGTTAATAATTCATAAATCATACCCTCCCTTTGCAAAGAAAAGGAGAAATAAAATACTCATTTTATGGGAAATGACTTCTTTCTATTGTTTTCCTAGGAATGTACACGAATGGTTCAAATAAAAGCGGATAATAGCAGCTTCTTCATTCTCTTCCTTATTGAAGAGACAATAGAACATCAGCTGAAATAACGTGTTGTTTTACGCATACGTACTGGGGAAGCACAACTCTGCACATAATAGGATTCAACGAGAAAATAGAAAAAATAACAACAATCTCATGCCAGAGGCGGGGACTCGTACTTTGAACTCGATTTCTACTATAATCTGCAACTTCCGACGCGGCTCGGACTCGTAGCCAAAAACCATGTGATTAGACTCGACCTTGTCCCTTAAAACTTGTGAATTGACTTGGATTTGAGCTTAAAGACTTGTGACTCAACTCGGACTCGTAAACAGCTCTGCCTCATAATCTTTTTTGGGAGAGTGATCCTTCCATTCAATTAGAACCACGTGCCTTTAATGAAGAGCCAATTATATAAATGCATTGAAAATGCAACAATCAATATAGATGATACTTGAAAACATTCATAAGTTTAGAAACACATTGAAAATGTGTTTTCTATTAATGCAGTAGCATAATTATTATCATGCATAGGCAGCTCCGTAACAAAATTCTAAAGGGCACAATTCAAAAATGGTCGTAAACAAAAGTTTAAATAGTATGTGGTCTAAATTATTCGAATACTAAAACAATAATTAGTTAGTTCGAATAGTTTCAATTTTCAATTATTCTTATTATTATACATTATACTATGTACATACATTAGATATTTTGTTGCAAAAATTAGTAAAGTAAAATATGAATATTTTGTAAAAAAAAAAATGTCATAGAAATAATTCATGAATAAATAACCAATGTAAAAGATGAAGAAGAAAAGAAAACTTTTCACATATATTTTTAAAAACAATATTTATTATTCATATATAATATAATATATCAAGTTAAATAAAGAAACTTGAAGGACGTATATATATATATATATGGTATGTTCATAGGTTTACTCTATGTAAAAAACAAACAAAGCTAGAACTGCACAATGTTTCATTTAGTTGGTTAAAGTTGTTTTGTTTTAAAGCAGTACAAAATTCCCATTAGCTCCATTATTGTACCTATTCAATCCAACCAATTGTAATCCACTTTCTGTATTTTAATCACACTCAAAGGAGGTACAAATTAATCTATAGTACTATCTATTCGAACAATTACTTAATAAAAAGTTTTATTTGAATAAATTTTTAAGCAATTTTCCTTCGGAAAAATAGCCATGAAAAATGCATTTTCTTGCAAATCCAATTTCCTTATAAATGCCTTATAATCAACATTATTTTTTTTAATTGTCATATCTATATAAACGTTGTTACATATGTGTTTACACATGGCATGTATTTATTAAAGAAAAACTTACATATATTATTTAGTATTTTGACTCGTGTCATAGATTGTATCATAAATCGTCAAGTTGAGGCATATAGTTAATATACGATAAATAAAATAGTATATACATTTTTTTTTTTTAAATCCAGGAAGATTCTTCATAAAATGACTTTAATAATAATTATAATTTAAAAGGTGAAACAGTACTATTGAATGTTACTAGATGTTATAGAGAATCAGTGATATTTGAATAAAATTAGATTAGTTTTGGAGTTGTGAGAGTCCCACTGAAATGGATATACTTTTATAATTAATTTTGTTCCAGATGGATTGGGGAGAAGAAAGATAGGGTAATTGGAGAAAGGTATCCGATCCTTTCAAAAGTAATAATGATCTTCATTAAGTAGACATTGTAAATTTAAATACTATGCATTAACATATTAGGGTTTGACGTATAGTAAAGGGAGATAGACAGTAAAGGCTCTATTAGACATTTGTCGATTTTCTTATGAATCCCAATTGAACAATAAGTATTAACTATTTTGCTAAGCAAGTTTTTTTTATTTTTTTTATAAGGTTGGCTGTTTATGCTTCCTCGAGAAGGGTTGGCAAATACAATCCTGACGTCTCGTGTAAACACTCTATAAGAAAATTAGGATGAAAAATAGTCTCAACTCACAGAGCATAAATATTGTAGAAATATCAACTGAATACGGATATAGGACTTTAATTTATTGGTCCCTTAAGAGCATATAAGTTATGTACATTATCTACGCTATCAGCTTTCTATATAATTTGTGTGAACTCTTTTGATGTTTCTGTATAACAGATGATCTCCAATGATTTTTAGGAGTAATTTTCGGAGTAATCGGTTTCAGGATGGTGGAAGAACAACGTCTGATTTAGGCTCTGAATAACAGGACATGAGCAAACTAGCATTTGTACATGAAGGTGGTGCATATTTATTTTAGTTATAATCACCTAACTTGCGTTTTTGTGCACTCACAACCTCGACTCTCAAAAAGGAAAGGAAAATTTTGGAGAAACGTATGGTAGCTACTCTTCGGTATTTTCCTTGTTGTCAACTTTTTAATATTGGGTAAAGTTATTACTAAGATTACTATTGTTAAATTCTACCAATATACAAATCAATCGTTAATAGTTGTATAATATGCACAAATTCAAAAAAAGGGCACACAATCCTTGATTAAATATATTTTCATAGATCAAAATCAGAAATAATAATAATACTCTTTTTGAGCTCATAGCATGTAGATTCAGCTGCTATAAATCAAAAGAGTCAAATGGTGAAAAACAGCTGAAGGGAGAATGCATACTATTTTTGTTTATCTCAAAAAGCTCGTTGTGATACTTAGAACGACGAGCTTTTTGGGATAAACAAAACACACTGTAGGCAATAACTCATACCTTAAAAGCTAATAGGGCATGATCAAAATAACTAAACATTTATGACTGCAAGATGACAAAGATTGTTTTATTTTAAAGAAAGTTTTAACACTCAAAGATTATAGGTATATTGATTTCAATTGTCATAAGGCAATAAATTAATTGAGGTTAAGTGTTAAATTGACTATTAAAGTTCCGAGATATATTGTGATGAATTTTATTCTATTAAAAAAATAATAAAAAATAAATTGAAATAAAATTAATATTATTCCTTAACTAAGGCCAATGGAAGCAAATACAAATATACCTTTTCAAGTTCAATATGAGAATAAACAAGTTCAATATGGGAATTATTAAGTTATATATGATATTTCAAGAGCAATGGATCGTTCACCACGTAGAAGCAGATACTTTAAAATTGCAACAGCCTCTAAAAGGGCCAATGTTTATGTTAGTGGATGTATTGGTCCCTTGAGGCTTGTTCATTATGAGAATTAGCTACAAAAATGCTGAAAGAAATTACTTAATCATTTTGGAGCAAATATATATATTTAATTTTGCATCTTTATTTATGTTTTTATTTTCATGAATTATAAAATTTATTATTTTGTTACATTTTCTGACTATTGTTTTTTATTATTTATTCCCATATTGAACTACATATATATAAGGAACCAACAAGATTTATTCTTTATTGACTTGTATCATATGTAATTATAATTCAAAACGTGAACAATATTGCACTAGATATTGTATTTTATTTTTCAAATGAATTACTAAGTATATTCATTAGACATCTAAATACTCTTATAAATATATTATATATACGCGTATGTAATTTACTCAAACAATTTGTCACTTAGTTATTCAGAATTTAAAGTTTCTTTATTTTATTATTTTTATGCACTTCATTAATTTGCAAGTCCTTTTATAAAAAAATAAAATTTGTTCATTATAATTTCATATATGTATATATGCGTATGAATATTATTGAATGTTTCTATATGAGATTTTACAAAATTGAGAGGAATGTATTTTCTATTAATCAAATAAATTTATAGTCAAGTTTTTAAAGAAGTTCATGCAAAATACATTTTGAAATAAAAAAATAAATAATACTAATCAGTTTATGTACATGAATTTACCATCCCAATTAATTGAGTTGTTAAATAGCGTACACATTTATGTTACACATTTTTTTATTTTGCATCATTGATGTTTAATTGTTATATTGTGTTTGTGTTTGCAAAATATCGACATATTCATTATAATTACTCAACAAGGATGTGTTTCTTGTTGGGATATATGTTTGAAAATGCTCCATTCAAATAGGAGTACCAATATGGATCGGGGACTGTAGGATTTTCCTGGAGGAATTCATCTTCAAAAGCTATAAATTATTATGTAAATTTAATGAAATTTTTGAAAATAAAGTTAGCTCCTAGGTAGTTCACAACCGGCTGATACCGAATTAAGTTCCGGTGAGGTGGGGCTAATCTAGGAGCTAAACAAACAAACAAACAGGAGTACCAAGATCAAAACTTGAATGAATACTTAAAGACATTATTGGGCTGTATATCCAAATATTTAAATACTAACAAAGACGTTCTTAATAATACTAGCACACGCTAAGAAATATAGTGTCATTAAGTAAAAGTAGATAAAACAGGCTATGGAAGTATTGTTGGCTCCTTATGGGTCGAAGAAACAGTAAAATAACTCGAAAAGGTGCTTAGTTGTAGACGAAAATGAATGCTGATTTTTTTCATCTTTACATATGTAGAACATAGCGTTATAATATAGACATAATGTGTAGATACAAACAGATTTTGTTAGTCTATAGCAAAGACTATCTCAGCCCCTCTAAATCTTAGTCACGGATTCTGAGTTGAGACGATATTGATCACAACACAAATGATCATCCTAGAAATGATCAGTATGATTTTTCGACACAAAATAACAAATCATTATTCAAGTTCCAACTTGTACAATGTACATACATACAATAACTGGAGGCAAATGTAAATAGGTAGTGGTTTTGTACGTATATATGTATCAAGTCAACAAGAAACCAAGTTTATCTGAAATATATGAGTTAGAACTGCTATCATATTCTTGTAGACATTCTCTTTCGTTTGTGTTAATAGTATATCTCGATTAATTAAATAATGAGTCCAATAGTTGTAACTTAATTATAGGAAAAAAATACCGGTCACAATCAAGAATAAAAAACTTCTGTTAATTATGATTATGCAGGGACTATTACTATGATTCATGGCGAGCATGATAGCGAATTAAGTTGATTCTTAATAGTTCTTGAACAGATAATCTGGTTTTGACTATCGTCAACTAAATAAATCTTTGGGACTATGAAAAAGATAGACTTTCATTCAGGGACAATATCGGCTTCATGTGCAGTCGTAACATTTATCTGATTACTATATTGGATAGACAACAATCCTTGGTTTCTCGACATAAATTGGCATTTTAGCAAAAACCGTGCGTAATAGGTCTTAAAATGACTCTGAAATATTTGGCCGTTATATTTATAAAGTAAAAAAACTTAAAAGTGGATTTTCTCCTTTTCAATATTTGAAAACAAACTTGCTTTCCTGCTGACTTGACACATATGTAATATACGTCTTCGTATGATACACTTCTTTGTTTAAATTCTTACATACTTATTCTGAAAACAAATTTGAACATTGTTTCTGTATGACTTCAACAAGTTAAAATTAGATATAACGTAATTCATTAAATTCTTGTATTGTAAATTAAAAAAAAGAAGCAAGCAAGTATAACTCACAAAAGAAAAAAAAAGAAGCTTTTATGATCACTCATTTTTATCGATTAAATATATTTTAATTGAGTAAATTTTTTCAATGATTGATTTTGTGTCTATTCCCAGTGTTATCCCATAAACACTCCAATTTACATTTTCTGCATACTTCTTTTGCCCTCTTTTATGTTTTGAATGTAGATTGGTCAAACTCAAATCAGCTTTTGTTAAGATGCAAAAAATAATACAATGAACATAAATGAAGAATAATTACTCAGTTGTTCAAAATTGATTTTGAGCCTTTTTTTACAATGCAAATAACTTTGTGCATTACATATCAAGAAAATAAAATTGGACGTTAATGAATCTTCTTAAACAAAAGAATTCTTTATAGTATGTACTCGTATATATTTAACACAGGATTATCTAATACACATGAAAATGTATTTTTTCGTGAGCTATTCATTGATCAACACTTGCATCATATGAATGCATACATAGAACGTTGATTTGTTGAATTTGGCGCAATGCATGAAGAATTTTAATAGTTTTATTGGTATTTTTTTATAAATTCAATAAGCGTAGTTTTATTCTATATCCTCAATAGTAACCTTGCTCGACATTGATTCTTCCTATATCCATGTCAGTATCATAACAGATCATAGGCTTATTTTTCTGTTATTTTGAAGGTGTATTACAAGGTTATTACTATGGGGATTTTTGTAAATCTACTGATGAACAGTTACTCCACAAAGTTTTGTTGAATTATGCTTGAAAAGATTCAGTGGAATGTCTGAAAAT
Organism: Lepeophtheirus nordmannii; assembly: GCA_963680855.1. NCBI lineage: Eukaryota > Metazoa > Arthropoda > Copepoda > Siphonostomatoida > Caligidae > Lepeophtheirus > Lepeophtheirus nordmannii. Next base: position 19,147,068 of record OY804522.1, read on the forward strand.
AGAGAAATCTAAATATTTTCCTATTTAGGAGTATAAACATACTCCAATTGGGAAAATATACTCTTTCATTACCCATGATGTGCTATATAGATTTCTTTCTGCTTTCCAGCACAATTCTACTAACTTTTCATAGGGGTTTAGGATTGATTTTGTTTACTGTATAAATACTATTACAATGTAGTTATTTTTAGACAAATAGACACAAGATTCCATTACTTCTACCTCACATGTGCATGTAACATACATATGGGAGATAACCGGAGGAAGGTTTGAATTAGTTTGCCCTATATAACAGCATATTTAGAATCACTCTTTGGTTTTCTGGAAATGGGTAGCATATTGTCTTTAGTAACAAAAGTTACACAACTACTACGAGTCTTTTACTCCATCATGAAGACAGGATGGCTTAACGTCTTTTAAGTCAAGGGTTTTTCATAAAAATAAATACTGTCGCTTCAGGGGGAGGGGGTACAATGTAGCCCTGATATATGCTAGTAGAGAGTACTCACATTATATTTAAAGCACAAATATGACTCTTGGAAAGGAGTGGGGAAAAACGACTTTCTCGCAGTCACAAATATGTAGTGAAAAGGGTTGAATGGGTCAAGTAGATTTGAAAACTCTCTCATTTTATTCCATACAAGTTTAAAAATAATACATTTATGTGGATTTATTGAGTATTTGTAAATACTCAAGTGTTCACATTTTATCTTTTCTTTTTATATAGTGAAAGAAACATTCACTCTTATACAATTTTCATGATGTATTTTCACAAATAACTGTTACTGCAGAAAAATATAAATATTTAAATAAGGAAAAGTAGTTACTTATATACCTTGACATTTGTTGTGAATGCATGGCTTCAAATGAAAAAAAAATCATGCATAGAATACCAACAAATCAATATAAAAAAATATAAATAATTTAATATGCTTGTAAATGCATATTAGTAAGTTGTATTAAATGGTTTAAGAAAGTTGAAAATGAGTTTTTCAATTTGAATCTATAAAATAAAAAATAATATAAAAGTTTAGTATTAAACATCACTAAATGAGAAGTATTTATTCAAAAAAGTAATTATTTGAATTATATTCCTAGTTACATGAATTATAGTAGTATTTATTAAATATAAAAGTGATGGATCCGAAAAGGATAAAATATATGTAAATTGATTCGAGTCCTTACGACTCATTTCAAAAAATGATTATTTTGACATTATATAATTAAAATTAATGCCTATTCAAGTGTCAAGTCTTGAATTACTGTGAAGAAAACCCAACTTTATATGTGGAAAAAAGATATTTCCATAATTGCCTTTGACCCATTCAAATTCTAAATATATCAATCGAACAAGACTTGATGATGCTTACTCAGAGTCCTATATTGTCTTTTCTCTCTAAAAGTATAATTCCATATACATTTTGATCAGAGTTGGTTTTTATCACATCTACTATTCCCCTATACATGGAATCATTGGCTCCATCTACGTTTGAATTTTTCATTCAAATATCGAGCGTGCGTTGAATATATGTATGTAATATAATACTTCGAAAAACAACAACAACAACGTTTAAACATCTTAAAGAATCATTCCAAAGGCGCAAGCAGTGTTTTATAGTCTCTATATATGTACATACATACATCTGTTTGTACAACTTTCTTTTAAGATAATCTTACTCAAAATGCCGTGTTAGATCTATTGGTGTGACGTTTGAATATATGCCCCTAAAGGTGAACTACGTTGTTATATTTATTGAAGCGTGAATTAAAGTTGAAATCGTTATTGATCATAAATTTTTAAATGTCTAGATATATATTGTGTCCTTCGAGCGATCCCTGTATTGAATAATGTACAATGTTTTATATATACATTTCAAATAAAATAAAATAATACTTTTTACCGAAATTAATTAAGTGCTTTTAAGATAAACTAAATCAAAAAATATACATATAAATTATCTTTAGCATTGTGTTACATTAATTGATAGGAACCGGGATTGAATTCATTTCATCAAATCTTACAGAAAGGAATAATTTCAATTAATGAATACTGTAAGCTGAAGGTCTACAGATAAATATCCTATTAAACGTGTTTAGTGGAACGAAGATTGACATTTAAATAATATATGCGTCTATATTTATTGAATAAAAGTATTTTATTCTTATTTTTATATTTTACAAATTTCAAGAATCTTCATTATTATCTAATCATATTGAAGAGACTATAATGTGTGAATACAAGAAAGAGACTATAGAACTCTCCATCGATGAATAACGGGATATAAATAAACAAATTTAAACTCAAAGTTTACATATTCTTGATAGCACAGGTCTCAAAAATTCTCCGAGGTTGAAGTAGGATCGTGTACGGAAAGTTCGCCGTGATCTTTTCATCTTTGGAAAGTTCAGTCCCCTCTTTTCATACGGAGGAAAATTCATCCCAAGGAAGTTTCATCCCGAGAACGTTAATCCCAAATAATAAATATTGCACGCAGCACTTCTTGGGGACTCAAGGACCACTCACATAACAACTTTGAGTTTAAGCTATCAAAAAAATCATGGGGATGATAAAAACCTTATTTTCCAGGATAAACCTAACGGAGAAGTTTAAAGTATTCAAAATCGAGCTCCTTGTTGGCCAATCATCTTTGCTGAGAAAAGCAGCGATATGAGCTCAAATCTAATCTCAAATTCGATTCATGGAACAGAGCAGAATCTTGTTGAAGAGTCCAATATGCAAAATCAAAATGTTGACTAGCCCATGAAAGTAATTGAGCTTTTAAAATGCTCTCAATGTAACGATGGCTGTTGATTTTGACTCCAGAAGAGAAGGGATAAAACTGAATGGTGATCTTCAAATAACTGTCATTGCCCATTACAGTACGTGGATTATTTCCAACATTCACAATTTGCCCTTCCCAGACCCATCCTTACCCCACACTGACTCATTTTGAATATTTAAACACTTTTGAACGTCAAATTTCTTATCATCCATAAAAGCCAATTTGTGTAGCTCGCTGTTTTCCAAGATATTCAGGATATGGCTACATCTATCTAGTCTCATTTGTTCATGGAGGTCTGAAAACTCATGTCTATTTATCATTTTCTAAAGGAAGGTCCTGAAGTTGCCTGTAAGTAATCTGTGCATTAAAGTCCTACTCCAACGGCCAATTTTCTTGCAAATCGACGTAAACTCCTCCTAAACTTTCATCTATTTAAAAAAAATATGTTTAACTCGAAATTATTGTTTTCTGCCTTGACTCGATTAGTTGGATATCTGGACAGACTCTTTGAACTTTTTTGAAGCTCCCCAAATCGTTTGACGAGCAATAAAGACTTTCTTTGTAATGAACTAATTGTTGCCTTCTTTTATATGGAGGTTTACGATAGCTTTTCTTTCTACAGCCATCACTATAGTAAAATTTTAACACCTCAGACACAAAATGGACTTATTAAGGATCAAATCAAGTGCTAAACAAATTATCCTGTTTAGAATAACCTATTTAAACTTATCTTGAAATTGTGTTGCAATAAACATGGCGGTCCCTTTATAGTATATTTTGTCGCGAGAGAATTATTACATTAATTATAACATACAAGAACATAAATACTTATTTCTAATTTTCTAATCATTAATATTACTCCTTTGTTTCCTGCATAGGAAAGTCACTTTTTATCTGTAGCTTTATCAGCAAACATGTTTGCTATTAGAATTTTTTCCCCTCATGAATATAAAAAATATCATCCACACATAACTACATACTGTAATCATATGCCATCCTTTTTCAGATTTATATACATATTTGTAAACGAAAGGCTGAAAAACATTATAATATATTTACATATGCGTACCCACAAATATGAATATATTATACATAGATGATGAAAATGTCTTTTTAATCATGGGATAAAAGAAGGCTTTGCCTATTGTTTAAAATCTTGTCATATTTATCCCTGTTTTTCGAGAATATGCTGTGATAAACATCATCAAAACAATTTATTGGTGAAAAAATTGTGTATGCTCCTTTAAAGTTCAACTCATAAACAAGGGACGATAGTATCACTAAAATTTCAACAACACTATGTATTTTTGTGACGGCTTATTCCTTTATTTCATTTTGCCCCAGTTATTAGTGTCCTAATTAATTGAGCACAAATTATTCCTTGATAAGCTCTGATTATCCCGAAAATTATATGAGAAATAGTCCATCAGTTGCTGAGAATAACGTAATTGGCTACTTATCATCAGAATGATTTCTAAGTAATCAGATATTTATCTATTTTTATTTATAGCAAGTTGTTGCTTTAACAATACAGAGAAGACTGAATTCAAATTGAATACCAAGGTAGTGGTACGAACTGATATTTTTCTTTCCTTCCTTGAACTCAACGCAATAAGAACATTTTGCCCATATCTAATGATGACATTATCACATAGGCTTACCTTAATTCCTTAAAGGATAAGTATTATTTATTAGTGTAGATGAAATGAAATATACAAAAGGTTGAGTATGAAAATTAAAGATGATTCAATTTCAAAAGAGTCTATGAAGATTCTTCAGATCTTCTAAAATAATTATGTTTGTACTGTTATTTTAGTGTTTTTTTTTTATGTTTATTTTCCTTAACTTTAATATTCAATTAAAGGTACATTCTATCAGTCAAACGTATTAGACACTTTTACATGGTATTACATTTCGTTTTTTAGCAAAGTATAATTAGTTTAACCCTGGAATACAACGTACAATATACTTAAAACGTATAATTTAATTAAATAATACATGTCACGTACACACAAAAAGAATGGGAAACCTGAAGTAATTTTAGCAAATGTATTCAATTAGAATAACATACTATAATATCCTTCGGTTCAAAGTCTAAAAGTGGATGTAAGTTTATTTTTATCTTACATTAAACTTTACAACACTACATAATGTAGCTCTCAATATTTGGTTTATATGGGGATTATCATAAAAGTAGGTACTATTTAAATGTGGGTTTACCATTCATCAGGTAATCCTTGAGCTAAGTGAACGTCTTTTTGCTTTGCACGAACAGTGGACTCTAAAGTATGGCCTAAAACTGATAGTGGAGTAAGCAATACATATAATAATCATATATAGACATGAGAAAAATGTTGAGATAAAGTTAAGCTAAAGGAAGTATAGGAAGATGTAGTTGATGATCAATTTGAATTCAATCTTCTCAGTATCGTTGAGGCAAGAAATTGCTATAATTATTATTAGAAATGTAAAAAATATGCAAAATGCCGCGTGCGAGATTTTGTGGAGTTGGCATTTTTAACAGTACTTTTTGTTTTCCAAAACTGTTATCATTTTTCCATTATTTGTGACAATGCATCTACAATAGCAAATACAATGTTAGAAAAGGGCTCATGTTCTCATAATAATTGTTAGTTTACGACTTGTAAGCTAAAGATATATAATTTTCTGCCTCTAATCTATGGTATACATAATGTTATTGTTTATTATTGATGTCTTTATTTGTATATATAAAGAAGAATAGCAGCTTGTAGCTCAGTAAAACGTCATGACAGATCAAGCTGCTTCCCTCTCAACATTCATCAAATTGTCAGAGTTACCAGACTGATTTTCTCTTTTTGTTATATTTTACACACCCCATTTGCATATTTTTTACATTCCTATCTATGAATGGTAGTATGACTATAACAGAGAATTCCATAATACAATTAGTAGGAAGAAACAAGGGACAACTTGAGTGCCTTAAGAAGAGTTAATCCTGGTGGTGATGTCTCATGTGACAACTTCTCATGTAGCCCTTGTGCTGTTTGTACCTCTTCGTTCGTGAATATCTCAATCTAGATAGCCTCTTGATGCTTATTTTTGAGTTAGAGGCTCTTTGTTGAAGCTTGAGTAAACTTTGACGGTGGTGGAAGTGAGGAGAGGTAATCTCCTCCTAAATTTACTTTATCGAAATGTTTGATATCTTTTGAATAAAAATCTTCAATCTTGCTAAAAATATGAGGAAAAATAAATTAAAGAAATGAGATTGAAACTCATAATTTCATACAAATTATAAAGTGCGAAGAAAAACTTATTTAAAGTAAGTACTTTTAAGTTAATTATGTACAATATTGACTAATAAGTAAATTTAATATTCCATATACTAGGCTATGTATGTTATATGTATTATACATATATATTAAGGGATGCAACTTTTGTAGAGAAAAATAATATTTTTAAGATTAGAAAAGGTACATTCTTTGTTTGATCAATGAGGTGTCGACATTTTCCTCTTAAAGAATAATTAATGCATTTTTTCGCCTACTTTTGATGTAAGTTTTGTTAGAAATGCATAATAAAATTATATTATGAATTAAAATAATAAAAATTATCGTTGCACCTAGTACTAATTAAATTATAGAAAGTTCTCCTCCCAAGTGCAATAGCACTAATAGTGTACCTTTTTCTATCCTAAGTCATACATAAAGATGAACATTTTGAAACTATTGAAGGAGTTATTTAAGTACAAAGGATTTGGCCGACTTTTGAGCCTACTTCCGTCCCCTACGCTCCCAGGAGTTTCTACTGGTAAAAACAAAGACTGGAAATGGAATTTGCATTAGATATTCTAGCAGATCATTATTTTTTAATGCACAAAATGACTATTCTTCTAGGCTTAAATTAAAGTTGAAGTTGGAAAATGGGCCAAAACAGCTTAAAAAGTAGGGTCCGATTTCTCAAAAACCGTCGGACTCTCGGAAAAAATATTTATAGATTTGAAATTAACGTGCAAAACTGAATAACTTTTATTCTACTTATACCCCTTAGGATTTTTGACTGTTGACAAGTGTAGTTAATAAATGAATTATTTAAGTATTAGAAACAATGAATGTTTCTTCATCAGGAGAGATAACATACTATAAAAGTTTTATTGAACGATGTTTTCCCATGTTTATATTTTTTAAATTAATGTGGTGAATGTAGTAACAGAGTAAAGATAATGAAAATAAAGAAATACCTACTTATGTATCAAACATTTAAAGTATATGTACATCTGTACATGTGTATTTATCTATATATAAAAGTATATATAATTACAAATTACTTGAACACAAGATAATCTCATTTGTACTTATTTAGCTATACCTAGATACCTGGATATTGTAATGTACACATATACTTAAAAGTAATTTACAGAATCAACTGATAATGAAGAAAAGAAAATATCTTTTAATTGCATATTTCTATTTTATTTTTTTTGGTCTTAATATATAAAGATAATAATAATATATATATATAAGTGTAGACTATTTTTATGGTGTTATTATAGAATGAATAACATTATTACGCATTTGAGCGAACACCCTTTTCTCATTAAGTAAACTTAACCCATCAAAGGTGATAATTAATTAATGTAGTTAAAAGGAATTCAATGGCATAGTTTATCTAAGAAGAAGCAATTAAATATAGGTCCATATACATAGATATATCAAACACAATTGTAGCGTTAGAATGCAAGGGCATAGTTAATAAGAGGCTCAATAATACATTCTTATTGCACTTTTAAATTCATTCATTTAATTCCACACATTATACTAAATTTTGAGACACAAAAAGAATCATGAAGTAATGAAGGGAGAACGCTATTTCTTTTTAAAAAATTTGTAAAATTCCTTTCACAAAATACGTAATATATTAAATGTATATTCTATTGGAAAAGCTTACATAATATATGTATATTATTTTACATAGGTATGTATACTTTAAAGCTTTGTAAATCATTTAAACTGTAGAGAATGGAATGTTTACAAATTTGAAATGATAAAAACAAACATTATTTAACTTAACTACTCGGATTGAATTTAATTCAGATTTGATCACAATGGATTTCCTGAAAAGTCAACAATTCCTTCATTCATGTATATATATATATATGAATATTCTTGTCAGCTGTTGTTTTATATATATATGCCCCTCATATTAACGTTCTGATCGCTGATTTGTTGAATTCAAATCGTTTGTTGTGAGGGTAGGAATCTCTACAAAAAAATAAGGAGTAGGTAGGAGTGAAAGGGAAAGAAGGACTCACGGTATTATGAGTCATAATTTATGACTAAAGAATCTTGTTAACATCAACTGTTTGTCTGATTTAGGGAGCAAAGCTATGAACTATATATAAATATTTAGAGGTGACAAAGGGATTTGGATTGCCAATTAGGCATAGTAATGCAGTAGTGGTATTTAAACTCTTCAGTCTGTTGAAATGAATAGAATCAAGGACAAGGGGGTAATGTGTATGTTGATTCGCCAGACTCTTCTACTCTAAGGTACTGGATTAATCAATAGACAACGAAATCATCGGTTCATCACTTTCCTCTAGGACGGCTCTCGAAATGACAATGAAATAGAGATATAATAACCAATAATATTAAAAAGACACACTCTTCTAAGGATACTTAAGGTTACTTCTCATAATGGATTGATTTTTTGTGTCTTTTAGGATCGACATACGTGGCAGTTCAATATGATTTTGAATACGAGAACAAATGTTTGATATAACTAAGATTTTTTTACAACTGAAAGAAAATTATTTCCTTCACATTTTGTAATATTATATTTTTCTAAAAAAAAGATTAAATTACCGAATTTTATAATTTCTTTTTTATAGAATATTAAGTAAACAATATCACACCAAAAAATTTATTAATTACTGTTCTTTTACAATTATTTCTATAGCACTTCCACAGTTATGAAAAATATATAAATATAAACATCGAGGGTACACACATTATATTATTACTTTTCCTAACATCATTTCTACTATTTTACAATTTTTTTTTGTAAATATGCATTACGAAAAATAAATTGAACGAAAGATAAATTCATTTACTACTATAAAAAGTTTACATTTACATATGAAACTTTTGACCCCTGTTTATAATATTTTAAGTAGCATATGTCTTATGATTACCTTATATCAGTCAAAATAGCTAAATACATATATAAATCATTTTCTGGCCTTTTTCTTATTTTACTCTCAGATTTAGAATCACTTTGAGCCACTCCAAGTATACACATGTAGGGCTAATGATACAAAACTAACTAGATATGATAAATCTTGTATATAGCTTCATGTTTATTTCTCTGACATAACTATATAGGGTGTTAATTTGAATATATGTAGATATATTATGACCCTTAGACCATTTTTTGAATAAATATTTCCCCTTCATATGTCATCTTATATGAATATGAATATACTTGTTATTTTTCTTAGATATATACGTACTATACTACATAAATATTCCTACATACTATGAACATAACTACACACATATTGGTACATAAATTATTAAAAATATTAAAAATGTATGTTACTATGAGTATTACATTTTCCCAAGTGGAATCTCCTGGCGAATCAAATTACACGAAACGTTTTAGGAATTAGGTACATATAATGTTTGGAAGAGGAAATTTTTGGCTTAATATTCCAATGTTGTAGTAATATTTTCATGTTGGAATAATGAACAAAAAGTTTATTTAAAAGATATTCAACATGTACGCCTTGTTTAATAACTATAGCCTGAAGTCCTCAAGTGAAACCTTTTTACAGCGTTTATATAAAGCGGCCGTTTTGATTGTTGAATTTGGCGTCAAGATGGAACTTTTTCGCTTTGAATCTTTCCATGTGAAGAATTTGTATGTTTTCATTTTGAATGGGACCATATTAAAACTTTATAAACATCATTTTGAGGTCATTATGAATTATTCGGCGTACTGTACGGTCAGAAATTCCTGGCTCAGACCTTGTACACTATCGTGTAACAGTCAACAAAAGTAGTTATTTATATGCAATAACCTTTTAACTCCCATTAGTTAACCTGAGGAATACTAATTATAAAGATATCTTCATCGTATTTATTGATTTGTGAATTTTACTCATTCACGTTTTCAACACCTTTTTGCTCTTCACTCAGTCACAATGCACCCATTTCTTTTTTATTTTCTTCATTTTTCCTTACTTTTAAAGTAAAAAAAATAACAATAAGAAGAAAACAGGACCCTATTTATCTTAAAAAGTACATACTATAATATACTAAATCCCATCTTTAAACCCACCTAGTGATTTAAAACTAGATTCATAATTTTATGAATTGAATTTATTAAGCGCTTTACACGTAGATTATGATTTTCAAACATTTTTAACAAAATTATCCTTTGCAAAAATGGAGATTTTGTAACCACAAATACTGCTTGTTTGTATAAGGACATGACCAAGGTAAGTGACTAACGTACTCCTTAAGATTTTCATCAATTTTTCATTTCATTTCCTTCTTGAGGCAATTCATTTCCCTGGACAAGAAATGTTTGTAGTATAAAAAAAACCCTCTGAAATGAAGTTCCATCTTGAATTAATGAAATTGTTTGTAATGTACTGTACAAATGTTTGTGTTCTAAGATGTTTATTCTTTAAAAAAATTGTTGTTTACTTTGTAGGTTTTAATATTTAAATTATATAAATCTTGATAAAATCCATATGGTAATACCAACTACATTTACTTAAAAGAATACATATTTTATCCAAGTATTAGGATTTTCTTTCTATCTCTCATCCTTTTTTTTTGAAGACTGGAAGAAAAAAAAGGTCAAAAATCATATAGAAAGCAATTCAATTCTGTTCTAATTTCCAGTTGTTGAACATTTTTTATTTTTTTACAGTAAGGATGTGTTAACTGCAAAAAAAATTAGTTCAAATTCAGTAAATCAAATATTAATAAAAGGAAATAGTAGATAAATGAACAGTTGACGACAAAATAAATACGATGTAAATTTTGATAAAATGATGTAGTTACAACCAAAAAATAATATGAAATATTTACAGTTTTTTATAATAATAAATTAAATAATGCAATGATTGGAATTCAATGTTTAGAGGTTCGATATACGTATTCATAGAGAAATATCAAATTTTTTTCGCATAAAAATAATTAGTATGTGTTCTATAGAACATTAAATTACCCAAAAAAAAAAAATATATACAATTATAACAGTACTTGACACCTTAATCAATAATCTCTAATTAGTTTTTTCGTATCAAATTTATGTATTTCAGACAATTTTTGATTTATTTTTTTTGGAGTATTTTTACACTTTTTATAAGTTTGAGCTAACTTTTAAGCAAGAACAAAATCAAAAATATGTATAAAAGATGTATTTTAATAAAAACTATGGGTTTATATTTCATGTGAGCTTCTCCAATAATGAGAAAATACAATGTAAAAAAAGTCCTCTTTTTTTAAGGATTTTGTTTTTAGTTGAATAAAACTTTGGTTCTACATTATTTTTTAAAAACAATAGGAGTTTTTTTTTGGAAATAAAAATAATTGATTAATCATTTACAAAAGAGTATTTGCTTATAAATGACCTAGTTCAAGAGTAAACTTGATTTGTTCTCAACTTTATTTATGCTCAAGGTTTATATAAATATATATATATATATTATTCCTTTTTAATACAATATCACTGAATGTTTAGAATTTCAGACCTCTTGAGACTCACAAATTACTTCATGTTCAATTCGTTTGAACTATTTACAACTTGTATTCAACATACATACACTTCTCTTCATATAATAATTCCTTTTGTTAAAGTATAAATACGTAAAATAATTTTATTTATCGACATATGTAGATACTACAATCATATCTTAGGCAAAATGATGTTCACGCTCAGTAATTTAATACATACTTATGTATGTATAGTTAGTAATATGAACATAAAATGAATTTTACTCTCCCTGTTGACAAGTGTAGTTTGAGAACATACGTCACTGTCAACCAAAAAAAAAGAATGTTAATAGAGTAGTCCTTTTTGTATTTTTGAATATGAGTCACATCGTGTTATTATGCCAAATTAGCAAAATTTATATGACAAAGAGAAAAATAACAAAGGTCTACAGGCACATTAATTATGTGCTTTCACCCTGTTTTATAAGTTTGTTATATCTTTTGCAATATTTATATTTGAAATACTTAGGCAGGTACGTATGTAAAAAAAATAATAATAAATTAATTCTTTTAGTGGGATTGTACGAAAAATGTAATGCAAAGTTAAAAAAAAAATAAAAAACAACTAATGTTACTTATGAGTAAAAAGTTTTTTTTTCTTTTTGTTGTTAATTGTTGGACTGCATCAATTATGCAAATGCCGATTCTAACAACATTTGATGGATTGTTATTTCAATTTGTTGTGTTTTGTTCATTAACAACTGTAAATAGTAATTTAAAATACATTTACTGGTTCTAGCCGAAGGACTTTTCACCGAAAAATACTCTATATATTATTATATAGTGTCAATCAGGAGAATGCGATTTGCAATGAATATATTTTACATATACATTTTGGATACAAAAATGACGAAAACTAGAACTTGATCAGGGTTACGGTCTACGATAGTCCAAATAGTTAATAAGACAATGAAGAGGAATATCCTCTGGCTATGACCTTTTTTTCTCTTCCATTTATCCACTATGTTACATAAGTTGCAACACAATTCAAGCTACAAATCGTTACTCTGTCATAATAAATATAATTAAAATAGAAGGAAAGGAATACTAATTAGTTTATACATAAATATATGTATATATGACAAAAAAGTAATATATTGCCCCTTAATACATAAATAAAGCTAAAAGAGTAAAAAAAACTGGTGTCTAAAGTTAAAAGTACGACAAATTTCAGGGACAAAACTGAAATATTATACAAAAAGTTTTACAACGATTTAAACTATTAAAATGTTTTTTGGAGACATCTGCCAAAAACAATGTTTAATATTATATTTACCATTTTACATTGCATTAAAGTATATATATATATATATATATATATATTATGTTTAAGTAGAAAGGCTGGAACTGTTAGCAAAATCAAAAGTATTATACATGGTGCTAATGGAAGTTTGAATCTGAGGGTTACAGGTTCGAACTCTTATAGGTGGATTTGCAACTTAAGGAGAGGCATCATATCGTGAAGCTTCATCAGCGTCTTCAGGCTAACTTACGTATGTAAAAGCATTGCTTACGTCACTTGACTTCTTGAGCTAAATGAACGAACATAGTCTCTTCCTTTTTCTCTTCCAATGAGTTGACCTACGCTCCCGATCATTTCATTATTTGTCCCTTCAACGAAAATATATTCCGCGAACACTTTATGGAATGTTTTTCTAACATTATATCCCTACATAGGGCTTCACAAAGGAATAATAAAGGATGGAAAATAAAATGGAATTATATAAATATAATCATTTTCAAACATTTACATATGAAAGAATATCTTAATAGCATAATAAGTTGTTTATATTCAAACATAACACATTTTGTAATCTTTTTGACACAAGGAAGATTCCCTTTCTTTAATAAAAAAAATTTATAAGACTTTTCATGAATTTGTATGAAACAGCAAAATAAAAAATAAAAAATGAATAGATTACTTCACAATGCTTTTTTAATGGCTTTAAATATGTACATAAATAGGTAGAATCATGTGTAGTTATATAAATAGATTTATGAATATAACAGAGCTGTTTGAACATGTTTTTGTACCATACGAGACCATGAACTAAGAGATTTTATTGTATGTACAAACGTACATGTATGTATGTTATAATTTATCTAAAAGTGTTTAACTCTATCTACTTTTTGAGTTTCTATGTATGTGTATTGCTGTTAACAGTAATAGCATCTTTAAAAAAATGCAAAAACGACAAGAAAGTAGAAAGTCTGAATTGCCTTTCTATTGAAGTACAAAAAAGTGTTTCATTTCTTTAAGATTTGTTAAAGCTTTGTTGTAAGAGCAAAAATAATTCTTAATCTTTTTATATCTAATATATCATTAGTTACATACCTACGTTTTATACTTTATTTTAATTGTAGGATAAATGAAAGCGGTAAAATTTACTTCTTTTTATCCATAACAAAAAATAATAAAAAAGCGTTCACAAGAAAATAAAAAGATAACATTTTCATTAATCTAAATAATTATAAAAAATATTTTTTCAATATATGTAGATCTCAACTGAAATGGATTTTGGTTAGACCCGAGGCAGATTATTTAGTAGTTAAAAAAACCGATAATCGATAAATCGGCCTATTTTTTCCTTCTTCAAAGAAACCTTTGAAATTTATGTAAAAATAACTACACAGAAGTATAAATATGGCTGCTTTGGGCACTGCGTATTTTTTCTAATCACTGAAGCAAAGAGAGGAGCCATCTGCCAAGTTTAGAGAGTTTACATTTTGTAATTATCATTATTCTGATAATTTTCAAATGGTGGATCCAGTTTTAATTGATTCATGGCCGGTGTGGATTTAATAAATATTAAAGTAATACTATCACATACATACCTTGAATTACTGTGAAGCCTTAATTCAAATGCAGTCAGTGCCTGGTCGAATAAAATATTTATAATCGGGAAAAAAAATTAATATGATCATTGAGTGTCATCCTATTGAAATTCAAATTTTTTTGATTTAGACGTTTTTATTTTATCACAATATTAAACTTCATCAAATGTTCTTCCTAGTGTATCACAAAATTGTGTTTGGCAACTTGTAACTATTGAAATGAGCCCTTTTCAAAATCAAAACTATTTTTTCCCAATTCATACTCCTTATATTCCAAACCATAGATAAAAAAAATACTACCCTTCAAGTTCAAAAGACACTAAGAAGTTTTTACGTCGTCTGATACGTATCCATAGACAGTTTAGGAAGTTCTGCGCCTCCAAAGTGTAATTGTTGTTTTCTTTTTAGTAATGTAGAAACTGTGGATTTAATTTGTCTTTTTTGAATATTTTAAAGTGAATTTTTAGTTGTTTTGTTAATTTTTATTTTTTATCTCTATGAACATATTTTATCAATATTAGAGAAAATACATGTAATAATGAACATTATCTATCGATTACCCATTTTTAAAGTCGTCATGTTTTTTTTTAGTTTTGGGATTTAATTATAAACTATAATGTTTATTTATATACATATTTTTGTATATGTAACTTTCCTAGACCAATAAAGAGTTGGAGAAGAAAAAATATCAAATCATATACTTACGAAACTAATTTATATTTCCTTTTGCAATAAATTAAAGTCAATCAGTCAAAATGATCTCACTCCATGAATTACAGTGAGACATCATTAAAAAAAATACGAAATTTTAAGAATGAGGTTAAAGAATAAATTTAATATTATGTAAATTTTATACAGCAACATTCAATTAGTATAATTGAATTTCGTTTCTTTTTGCATTATATTAGTTTGAATCTAATTATTCTTTTGTATCCCCTTAAGAAAATCTGAGAAACGTATATTTAAAAAAAATAATAATGTGACTCTTATTTAAATTGATCTTATGATGTGTATATTGTTATTTAAAATCTTCTTAGGATGATTTGCCTTAAGGATACATACTGTAGTCTTGTATCTAGTGCAGGTTTCAACTAGGTAAATACAGATTTTTATGTTTATATACCTACATATAGGTATACAAACATAGAAATTTGTGTACATAGTATAAGTGATATACATATCATGAACTAAGGGCTTTACATGACACATATAAGCGTATGTATTTACATAAGTTTATATACTTGAGTTATTTCCCACTGTTCCCTTTTATCTTCAACTATTCTTCTTCTTCACGTAGATACAAAGCTATGTATTGATTGAAAAACAAGCAAAACATACTAGTAAATAAGTAAACTAATAATTTGATTTCACTGAAATATAGTTATTCCTTGTAGAAAATATACTTTGTGTAGTTTGACAACCTTTGTTCAATGTGAGTCCTATTATGATTTAAAAGCATGACTTTGGGACAAAAGCACAACTTGATTGGAAAGATAATTGCATTTCTGCATACATACAGTTCAAAACTCCAGAAGGAGGTTCAAAAAGGGATGCTGTTGAGTTTTGAATCAATGGCAACTAGGCGCACGTGATTCAAGTACCAACTTCACTTTGTTTATAAAAGTCATGTGAGTTTGGTTGGATTCCATAGCTTTGTTTTGTGTTGAGGAACACAGTTTTCCCGATTTATTGTATGGAACTCCAAATATGTTAAATACCTGGCGCTGTAGGTTTAAAAAAAATATCCTAAATTATTTAAGACAGTACTTTAAGGATATCACATTAAAAATCAACTTAATTTACTGCGTAGTTTTGGAGCTTATGCGTAAGAGATAGACTAACAGATGAATAGAAATAAAATAACACCAACTAATATTGTGTTTATATAATAATTTGAATTGATAATACTGTACTCAAAATTATGGAAGTTTGAACTGCAAACCCTTCAATTTTTTATTGTGTCAAAGGGACTTTTTTTGAATTTTTAGTTATTATTAAAAGAGTCTTGAATATTTTCATGAACTTATTGCACATTCAATGTAATCTCAATAATTGAAAATTAAATTCTCATGTGTCATTTCAATTTGTACAATCTTCAAGCTACTAGTTGGGGGTAAAATTAATCAAAATACATACTAATATGATGCGTTTTGTATCAAAGTATTAATCATTATTAAATCATATTATTATTTTGTCAAATTAATATTTAATTGTATAAAAACCAAATTGTAATTATACTCTTATTTTTATAAATACAATCATTTTTAAATTGGAAGTTATAGAGTAAATAATCACTACATTTCTCTAAATAAAGCTACAATAATCTAAAATAGAACAATAACAAAGATTTACCTACCTACAGTAGTTTTTTCCACATAAACTTGTAAATAAAAACTTTGTTTTTCATCATGCAATAAGATGGATTTTTTTCTGGTTCTTTTTTTTTTTTTTTTAAATAAAGTTTTATTTAAGTAGATATTTACCTTTTTATGTATTATATGTGCACATAAAAATCCATCTTCATCAGTTGAATAACTCTTAAGACGCAAATTATTAAATTTAAAGGTATTTACTTAAGCATAGATATTTCTATTGAGTCAATATTTTTTCTAGAATCATACCGTAGAAATCTTGTACAACATAAGTATGTAATATAAAATTTATAGTTTTAGCTTTACTGAAATACTTGTATTTATTTATTTTTATGTTTATCTCTGCAATATAACCATAATCATTCCCATGACACTTTCAACCTAAAAAAAAAAGTAAAATAAATTGTAAAGGTTCTTTTAACAAACATCGTTAGATGAACAAATCATCCTTTTGAAAGAGTGAATATTAGGAAATTATTTTTATATTTTATACACGATATAGCTTTCAAAACTGCTGAATGGATTGAATTGATTTTTAGAATGTGATCCCTTTGGGTCACTGTGCTGAATAAATACTACTTTTTTATACCTTAAGACCTATGGTATCGTTTTGGGCGTCTATAAATTCAGTTTTTGTTCTAATTTATACTATATGTACTCTTAGTGTTTCATTACATTCTATATAAAATCATGATCATATAGTATGATCCCCTTGACTGAACTTTGAGATATACTGCTTAAAAATGAGGTTTTAGTGTTTAATAATTACTTGCTTCCAGCGTCTTAAGTTTATATCTATGTATCTTTTTAGGTAAGGATTTATTCAAAAACAAAGCCTGATAGAGGGTTTCATCATTAAAATGAAAGTTCTTCTGGTTTATAATCTTATAAAACTTAGACTACTGAGTTTTATTCTATGGACTAGAACGTTTATATGGCCAAAATATTGGTTCAAAACAAGTTTTGATGAAATACTAGGAGTATGCCTTAAAGTTCCACAAAAATTGAACTCGCAAACGGGATACTTGGTGTAGAAAAATTGATATCTTATGCTCATTTTGTTGTTTAAGACATAGGTATACTTTAACGAGCTAAGACGTCGAATTCAACATGAATAAATCATGAATAGTATTTTTTTTAATCTTCATTAAAGTAAAACAAAATTATTATTATTTAACTAAATTACAATTGTTTTTTCTAAAATTGCTTCGTTTAGATTTTTGTCCATTCATCCAATATCCTTTGATGGTTATTTTTTTTGCACTTTATATGAACTATAAAATATTTGATTAACTTTGGGATCAATTTATAAAAATATAAACGTGACCCTTCTCTCACGTAAAAGGATGTATGAAATTAAAATTTAATTCAATTTAATATACTTTCTGAAATGAAATTATAATTCGATCAAAAAAGTTAAATATAAAGTAAATTTCCAGAGTATGTAACTAATATGAACTGGATATATTTTCTAGTTCTTTAAAGTAAATAGAATAAGATCTATTGATCTGATCTCATCCGGATTATAGATCCTACAAATATTTAATCTAAATCAATTGAACTTTGCTCATATAGTATGAATCCATCATTAGCTATGACACTACTTTTTAAATGAAGTTACATAGAATATAAACTCGGACACAGAGTTCTAAATTAATGCGTGTCGTAAACAATTCAACACATTGATCTTTTTTATAAGTTAAAATAAAATGCTAAAATTTAACTTAAAAAACGTGCGTTTAGGACATGTGGATTGATTTTTGTTTAGTTTTTGGAGAATTTACTCCCCCCAACAATTCTGTTATCTTTGAAAGTGATATTATTTTTATTTATTTTAAATCCTTGTTTAAACCTTACAAATATTTTTGCTCAAATAAAATATTATAAAAAATTACTCCATTCAAAAAAAACTTTTGCAAAATTGTTCATAAAATCCATTCGACATTATGCTAGTAACTATGTCTAAATATTAAAGAACAAAAAGTATTTATAAAATTAAAATTTTCTTAATTTCTTTGAAGTACTGCATTAGGTCGGAGTCCTTGCAATTTGAATTAATACTAAATTAATATTAATTAATATTAATGTTATACTACTATATAATATAACTTTGATATTTTGTCATTCTTGCCATTTTATAAATAAATCAAATGGTACCTTAACCAATTCTTCCATCTTGTTGTATTATTACAATGAATGAAAGTTATAAAATTTATAAATTAATTTAATAAGTCCATCCTTGACGCACACTCAAACACTACTGAGTCAAGCAATCACAAACTTGCTCTAAATGTTTCTTTCGTATGAAGTCTTGTCTTTCTAATGCCATATAGCTTAATAAAATCGCACTTATACAACGCTCGATACAGATCACTAAAGCCATCTATTGCAAAAATAATGGATTTCTTTTTACAAGACCTAATATCCAATGTTTTTCATAGAATGTTTTTCACAAACTATTAAATGATTATTCTTTGCTTCGATTAATCTTCTTATAAGAAGATAATCAGAAAGTTTTCAAGTTATTAATCATTAGCAAAATCAATTTAAGCCAACATACAATAGAAAACATTACATAACTGATCTCATAAATTACATATTACATACATACATGTATTTGACTTCAATACGGTATATATTACTCCTAATAATATATGTATGTTCATACATATGAACGAATATACTTAATAAAATATTCATGCTCCATTTGAAAAAACTTAAAAAAAATAAATTGGATGAGTTCAAGGAAAATTCTATGCGTTAAACTTTACTTTTTTTTTTTTTGGCATTTGAAAATATATTAAAAAAACTTTTTGTTGCAGTGAAATATTACTTTTAAAACGTAAAAATGGATACAAAATGTTTATCAATTTATATATTATATAAAATTTATATTATATTAGGAGCTTATAGAAGTTTGTACAGGGGTAATATTAATATTTGTATTCAAAAATTAAGAAAATGAATAAGATATTAATAAATATTTATAGTAAATTATGCGTCATTTTTTAGTTATTGTGTTTTTTTTAACTTTTTTATTACGAAAATTGTCAAAAAAGTTAGTATTAATAACTATAATTTTTTATATATCATCTATAGTCACTTTATATATGTATATGGAGTTACTTGCTTAACTTTATGCCCTGTTTTCATACTTTTATGTACATAAAATATATTCTGATATTATATTTTACTTAAACTTAATGAGAAATGCTTCCCAACATGTGGAACATTTATTACATAGAACTAAAGTTATATAAGTAGTTAATTTGGTAACGACAGTGGTTATAATATAATTTATAATTAATAGTATTAAAGTATAATTAATTATTGATAATTAATAGACAAAGGAACAGAGATTAATGGAGATGATCTTTTCATTTAAAAAATTTAAAGATCAAATTTTCAACTATCATATTTTACACTTTTTTTGATTTATTCTCTTTGGAAAAAAATACCAATTTTCTGACTCAAACAAATATCATTCCAATACAGTTTTAGAATCTTTAAGCATTAGAATTTGATTCATATGTACACCATTTATCGCTATCTACAACACTAAGTTTCAAAAAGAGACTCAAATCTTTAAAAGCCTGAAAAGTGCAAAAAACTTAATGACCTTTATTTGAAGGACACGTACCATGGAATCAGTGCCTTATATTTACTTTCAATGGATTAAATTTAACAATATTCAGCCTATTTTGATTTCAGGACATTTTTGCTTGTGTAATTAACATGTATCAAATGTTTAATATAAATATTTATACATAATATACAAGCAATTTCTTCCAATATTATTTATATATAGAGTATAATTAAAGCTACTTTTGGCTACAATGGATCAAATAATTAAATGCTCATTAATTTCATTTTCCCGTGTTTGTGACACAAAATTAATCATTGAATAACAGCTTAAAATCAGAAACATTTATATTTCAACAATAAAAATATTTATAATTATTATTTTTGGCTATGAAGAGAGGTTTAGTTGTGCATCACTTATAAAAATGTTCCGTGTCTCTATACTGTGAGTCTATTATTCTGTCTAAAATTCTAATCTATTTGTTTTCAACATTTATACTCTTTTATATCAATATCCATGCATTTTCCATGAAAAAGGTTTTCTTTTTCTTATTTTAGATGATGAACAAAAATATAATGAAAATAAAAAACTTTAATAATATAACCAGAAAGGATAACTTGCCTGAACCGTCTCCATTATGTATTTAATAAATATTTTTAGTGTCATTTTGTCTTGAGATAATGGGACTTTTAATTGGAAAAAATATAGTTTTCATATCTGCATGATTGGACAAAAACCAGCCAACTAATACATGCACAACTAATATTAATTATTTTGAATTTTAGAGTTGTTAATACTCTTTAAAAAAAGACATTGTAATATTTAATTTGATATCTTTCAAAATGCTTCATCTAATACTGACAAGATCCACCTATAGAAACATTAAAAGCTATTTGTATCACTCTTTACTAGAAAATTCAAAAACTACCAGTATGAATTGCATCTTCAGTTTAAAATATTAGAAATAAATTGAATCATAGAGTTGAATAAACTCTGATTATAATGCAAGGACTTCAAAAAATATTCACCCTCAACCAAAGGATGTTAACATTAATCCAGTTATTGAATTTGTTTAATTAAAAGTAAATATTCTACCACCATCTATTGTTAAAACTGATAAATCCATTTTTTTAAAAATTTTTGTTCAACAAGCAGGTGCGTTGTACATGTATCTGTTGTTTTACTTAATACTAATAAAATAAGTAATGGTGTATTATTATAACATACCTGTAGTTGTAAATCATTGAAAAAACAATTCCCAACAGGACTGTAATGTTCATTACGAATGCTAAATACAACATGTTAACGTTGCAAAAATCTATATATTAGTTGTCCAAATTTCTTTGTTCTAATACATGCATCATACATAATATTGTATGTACTTATATGAATAAAAATTGATGAAAGTTCTTGCAATTATAATTAACCCCTTGGCCGGGAATAACGTGTGTGGCACGTGACGATGTACAAGTGCCATTTCGGGCAATAACAAGCTACACACGTTACAGTTACACATTTTTAATTTGCTCAAATATATTGCAAAAAAATTATATTCCTCATAAAATGTGCAGTAATTACAATGTATTTGACAGTGATAATGATAGTAATACAAATAGCGTCGTTGATTATAGTGATGAAAATTCGGGTTTGGACAGTGATTCCAGCAATTTACTGCCTATTTAGAGGTGTGTTAGGCGAATTAGCAGTATTACAAATACTTCATAAGATCGGATTTGGGAAAATATTGATAATAAAGTCACTATTCATTATTTTTCGGGATTGCCTGGAATCAATCCAGAAGTTTTGGCTAGATTAGGAAATGAGAATTTTTTTGGAATAAATTTTATTTCATTTCGTATCAATTTGTTTTATATTCTAAGAAAATGGATCAAAAATTTAAATGATCTATTTCGACACTGTCCAAGCTAGATTAATTTCCCAGTTAAAGGGTTAAAATATCAAATGAAATAATCCGAAACTCTCAACTCTCTTTTTAACGACCATCAGACATTGGATTTATAGCACATATTTTTATTTATCTAAAATAACTACTAACTTTTATGGAAAAGTCAAACATATTTCATATTTTATTTTCTAACATTGCATCGTTAAATGACAACAAACAAGAAAAAAAAAGATATTATTTATATTTTAGTTTGCAACGTGATTCAAATGACGTTAAGTAGGATATTTGCAACAGTTTTCATCCTTTTTATATTTTAATCAAATTTGTATGTTGTTTATTGTTGCATGTAGTTTATCCAATGAAAGGGGGTAACTGTCTGTGTTGAAACTATCACACACAGCCTCGATTTTTGAAGTCAGAGTGTACTACTGTTTTTGTATAGTACATAAATTCATACTTTTACCTCACTATGATAATAATAACTATTTTGTCCATAGTTTTAAATTCGGAATTGTACAAGACGTATAAAAATGGCCGATTCTGACCCAAAAACGGCACTTTTTTCATCTTTTAAGTTCCTGTACTCTACAAAAAAAAAAAATAGGATATGAAATTTTTTAGATTGTGTTTTCTTAATGACTTCTATCAGAAAAAAATAAATAAATCAAACAAAAAAACTATCCTCAAAATGAGGCAGTCTAAAATAAGTATGTATTAAGGCTAGAATGTTACACAAATACCATGGTAGGGTACGAAACGCTCTTTGGCACTAACGGTTCAAAAGTTTCATTATGTAAGACAATTTCTTATATAAATATAAAATCGAACCACAAGAGTCTTAAAGGATTGTTTCACGGTTCAGAACTAAACGGTTACAGTCTTACTGTATATATGATTTAAAACACTTAAAATTGCAACTGATTTGTTGTAGAGTAAACATTCTTGACAAGATGTTAAATAATAATAATTAAGTCAATTTACATAACCATAAAAAGTATGTTCAATTACTTACGTATAAGTGTGAAGTCCCAGGGAGAACAGAGGGATCACTGCATAAAGTCAATAAAACCGATTACATATTAGTACAACTTGTACTTTTGCTGCATCTAGGGCTTACAAAAAAAAACCTTACCTTTACATTTTTTTTACTTAATACATAGCTATGATAATAGCTTATTCTATGTTATTACCTTTGTATTTGATTAAAAAAAAGGTGGCTGAGCATAGGTACATACGTAGGTTGGGTGTATAAGAATAGCCCCAAATCCATACAATACCTATAATATACCTAAATACATTGTAAGTACTACCTATGGAGCAAGAATGACTCATTAGGTTGTCATTTTTTATAAATTGTGCCACGTTTAGATATTTGAAGAACGCCCACTGCTATGTTGAAAAAAGGTAGAATTAAATGAGCACAAGTAGATGGAGTTACTCAAACACAAGAAGAAAAAATGGGGATGAAACTACAAGGTAAATTCTACAAGGATGCTAAAAATAATGTTCCAAAGACTCTAAGGATAATTATGTTAGATTTTACACATTTGTATCATGACCAGACATCATTTTATAGCATCCATTAACTGAAAAAATATAGTTTATCTGGTTTTTTTACGATTAGAACTCCACTCCTCCTTAACGTTATAATTCCGATTCCTTTATTCATGGAATATTTTATCTATGAATATTGTATCTTCTTATAGTTTTTACATGGGTTATTATAGAAACTCATAATATTGAAATGGCAGCACATTTTGAAACTTTCTTCAAGCTTCCTTACCACTCTTAAAATGATAAAAACGTTGAAATTAAATCTTACTGGAAAAGTAATTGAATGATAAAATAATATAGCAATTAAAAGATGATGTGTGTCCATGGTAAAATTATGGGCGATAATTAGATGAGGATAACCGAAATATATAATGACCAAATTTAACGAGAAAATGATTACTTCTTAAAAAGTAATCAATATTTGTTTATTTTGAAACAAAGGCGCTATAAACTCATACAAACCATTTTAAGCAATGCAATTCATTCATATACCCATTTACTCTCTTTTTCTTATAATATTTATACATGGGATCATTGAAACCTTCTTATTTAAATAAAATGAAAAAAAAAACACAGATCACACATTAAAATATCGGAATAAGGGTTTTAAAAAAATAACCATTTGCCTCTCCATTAATGCTTTTAGGGTTAAAAGTTAAGATTTTATATTATAAACCTATGATATGCCACTCCAGAAGCTTGTTTTAGACCCTTTTTATTCTCCTATATACGTAAATGTTGACGCCTAAAATCGCAAGTTCAGTTATATTCAACCATGGGATAATCAAAGTTAGTTTTAATCCAAAAAAGTTGATACTTTTAAAAAATTTGTATGTTTATTAATAGAAATCATAAGCATGTCAATACAAAATACATTTACTTTATAGACTATTTGTTTAGGTGGTTCTTAATTAGAGGTTTTGTGAAACTACTACTTTGATTTATATCTATCTAATAAATAAAATCATATATCCAATTAATATTTTTTATTTAAATAATAAAGTGTAAAGTTTGAGATTTATTGATATTACATACTGTGGTTACACTACTGCCCAACAAGCCACCAAAATGTTTCTAATTCTCAATAACACTTTATATAAAAGACAATTTTTATTAACGTATTTGAAACTTAATTTATGTATGTTTCTGGGGCTGTTATGAATTATTTCATATTTTTTAAAAATGACTTGCAAATCTTAGATGGGTTTAACTATTCTAATCATCAATATACCACCTATTAATGATTTCTAGTACAAATTTTTTTTTTAATAAAGTGAAAAGTGTAGGATTTTTTTACTAATGCATGGGTGAAGCTCCAATTCTGCTTTCTAGAAAAAGTATTGAAAAGTTATTTTACTAATATATGATGTAATTTTTATAAAACTAACCTCTCTCCCTCACACAATTCAGATGTCGATACAAAATTAAAATAAGCCTTATCTTTTATATATATATATAAAAGACATAATCCAGAATTTGAAATATTTCGTAACATAGTTGTGCATAGTTTGTATAGCTTTATCTGAAGTGAATCATAAATATATGTTTATTAAACTTTTCATTTAATGAATTATATATGGTAAATGAAGCTTACATAATGAAACAATTACATTTGATATTTTTTGTAGATGTACGACCCAAAGAAAACAAAAATCCGTACTGTCATAAATTAGACTCAAGAACTATAATGAAAAAGTTGTTTATATACTTGTTATAGAAGTAAAATTTTTGAAGGATAAGTTAGAGACATGAATAGAATCATCATTTCTTAGTTCTTGAGTAAAAACCTTTGTCCATGTGATGTGCTTTGATGCATAAAGAGTATTGATATAATAGTGTAACACTAGAATGACCATAGTCGTCCTTATTAAGACTTTTATTTTGGAATCTGTTGAAGCAATGGATATTATTATTTGGTTTATTTTTTACTTGTCATTAAGTTTTCAATTAACATTTTTCTTTTATATATCTTGCCTTGGTTTGATATCATTTATCATAAAAAATGTAAATTTTGTCGAAATGTTTGTCTTTGTAAAGCTACTGGTTTATGATTTTGTATTTACCTTGTTTTTTTTTCTGTTTAACCCAATACATTTGAGTAGGAGAGTCTGGCCAACACAAGTGCCATCTACATAAAAAGTGATGAATTTGGAGTTTTAGGACTATTATTATAGCAACTACTAGAGACATTATAAGTTTGTCTGTAATAAAATGTATTGTTAGAATAGATTCGAAAAAAATTGCCAATAACAGAGGGGAGAAATACAGAGTACATATTTTATAAATTTATCTAATTTGTGTACTTTTGGTTTTTACACTTGTTTATCAAAATCAATTGTTGACTAATCAGACTTACCTACCCTGAAGCACCGTGTCAACCAAAATATATTTGATTTACGATACAAATGGGGTTGCAAAACCGAAGACAATATTCTTGCATTGCAAATTATCAATGTCAAGTATAATAATAGGAACTAATAATAACATATGAATACGAGTAGTCAAAATGACGATTTAGCTTGTTTTGATGACAAGTACAAAATTAGCCAATTGAGTGTTACAACCTTTCAAGTAGAGCTTTACTATAAAATAAATTTCACTTACTCTTAAACATACATAACATTTTTTTCTCTTACATTCTATTAAATACATGTATGTATGTACAAATATGTATCAAATTACGACATTTGAAAAAATAAAAATAAATATGAAGAAGAGAAAAGTCAACTCTTTTCTATTCTCTCTCTCTCTCTCTAGGGAAAGGTAACTTTTTTTTTAAACATCATTCATAGTAAACATAAACATTAAGTAGGTAGATACATATTTAAACTATACATTAAAATGTGACCATTGTAAGTAGCTCTACGCACTTTCAAATTACCATGAAGTCTCTCAATACACTTAGATAAAGGGAGAAGTATGAAACCCAATTTTGACAGAGGGCCACATGAACATTATGACTTTTACCCTCAAAAGACCCAATGTAACTATCCACTATGTATACAATTACTTTGCATGCCTTGAGTTTGATCCTTGATTTATGTAATCACTTACACATAGATTGGAAGTTAATTAAATATCTATGTTGAGTTTTGATTTTTTTAGAGTAATATAACTCTATATGAAAAATAGCTGTTATTTTGTTTGCTACAGATAATTTCAAAGACTTCGACTTATGTCTACTCCTATGTGAATCTGTTATTTCGATAAATTAAAGCATAACCGACACATTAATTTTTGCAGATTCATCCATAGCTTTAAAAAATATTGATATGATTCTTAGAGTATTAAGGCGTTGAAGGGAAGGCATTTAGATTTTGGGAGAAGGGTAATTCAATTCAGCTGAATTTGTCACTGTTCACTAGAAAGAAACATCACTAGCTTTTGTATTGATAGAAGTGTTGGCTCCATCTATAAACAATATTTTCATTAATTTAACTTTAAGCTTCAGTAGTTTCCTCGTCATGTAGTTTCACCACCATCTGTTCATGATCATTTATGCAAGATACAGGTAAGATCTTAATTATAACAGTAAACAGAGCCATAGGCTCTTAAAGAGGATAAAATATATATAAGTATATATATATATTATAAGTCTATCAATGTTTTTATTATCTTTGTGGTTTTATGACTGGACTGTATGGTATGTACATCAATCAAACGTTTGAAGATGTGAACTGTTAAAGAAAAAATTTTGATCTTTAAGAATAACACCTTTTTTTATGCAAGTCATTTGTGATATTTTCTCTCACTATTATAAACAAATTAAATTATTTTACCAATAGAGGGCTCCCCTCTAAAAAAAATTAGATTTTTAAGAAGGAAGTTCAGTATGGGAAATAAATATTACATCCATTAATTTTAACTTCCATTTCTACATTCACTCTTTTATAGGCTATTCTCGACCACTTAATGGACTAAGTGGAAAATAAATGTAAGAAAAAAAAAAAAGATCATGGCTTTTTTTATCTTTTCTTCCATTTGAGTAAAAAAAATATAACTCTATGAGAGATATACATATATTTTGAAAAAGAACCTTGAATCTCCCTCAACAATTTGATACAAAATTGACACAAAATAAATACCAACATACATATAGTACATATCCAGTATTAATGCTACAAATTGTTACTTAACTAGGGATTGAATGGGTTAAAGATTTGTAATAACTAAATTTATTATATATGTAGGTAATTAATAACGTTGAAACTTGGCTCGAGATCGATTTTATTTTTGGGTCATTATTTCAGTCAAGACCACAATCCCAGACCATGGATAAAATGGATTTGTTCTTAGAGTAAAGATTTTGAAAGTAACTATATAAGTAATTGGGTATAGTCAATGTAATTCTGAATGGAACAACAAATGTTATGATAATTCATAATTGATTGAACTGTAAAATAGCTAATGACGTCATTGTTGTAATTTTTACTTATGCTCCTACATACATGTATAAAAAGTGGACCCAGATCGAAGTTTTAGATGATCTTATATAAAAAATATTCGAAGTCTTATTATATTCAAGAAACTACCTGAATTCTATCTAACTCATTTGATAGAACGAATCTCAGGATCTGTACAAATCTTACATTTTTTTTAGAACTCCCAAACAGCACTACTTGCTTCAAGTTTGAATAAGTACAACAAAAGTTAGACAAAATTACCATTAAACACAAACACTACGAGCTTTTTTTGTTCACTTGCAATCTCGACTTTCAAAATGAAAAGGGAAAATTTTGGAGAAACGTATGGTAGCTACTCTTCTGTATTTTTCTTGTTGCCAATTTTTAATATTGGGCAGAGTTATTATTTAGATGTATTTTATATTGATAAACTCTACCAATATATCGTTAATACTTGTATAATATTCACAAATTCAAAAAAAGGGCGCGCAATCCTTGATTTAATATATTTTTTATATACCAAAATCAATAATATTAATAATACCCATTTTGAGTTGATAATATAATACATATTGTCAGCTGCTTTAAATCAGAAGAGTCAATTGATGAAAAACAGCTGAAGGGAGAATACACAGTATTCTTGTTTATCTCAAAAAGCTCGTTGTGAAACACGTTGTGATCTGTATGTTATCCTTCAATCATTCGTCCAATAAATAAAAGAAGAAATGAAAGAAACCCCAAAATTCACTGGTTACGTGTGCAACTCTTTTTAATTTATATATGTACAAAAGTTAATTCGAATTCAATCAATCCACAATGAATAAAAAGTTTTCAAGTCGACAAACTGATAAAATACTTTCATATGTGTACATATACTAAAAATATTTGTACTAATATATTATGCAAGTTCTTTAAAGCAATAATAATAAGATACATTTATTTATTAAACAAATTTGTATTTTCCTATTTTTTCAGTTCCTCAACCGTTTTTTTTTTTTGCAAAAAGAGTTTTATTTTATTATTCATGAACATAGTATATATATATAATTATATTTATACATAATATGTGCATAAGAATATCTCTAAATTAAACTTTAACGATTAATCATTCGTGACATGTGCTTTCAAACTTTTATTTGTTGTTCTTATTGAAGATTTTATTCGATTTTAATATATGTAGTAGGTATAACTATATAACTATATATATATATATGTATATACCTAAATATATATCTCACATAATAGTTAATTTATTTCTTACATGTACATATGTATGTTTAAACATACAGATATAAAGTTTCTTTTCATATGTAGATACGTACTAGCAAAAACGTAACGTTGTTTTTCAAACAAAACATAAAGTTATGAACGTTCTAAGTTCTAAAGTTTGTATATTAATTCACATTAATATCGTATTGTATATATATATATATATATATATGTATTTAAAAGCTACAAATAAATAAATCTATATTTGCTTGTTGTACAAAAGCATGAAAAAGTATTGACTCTCAAAGGGTAATTTGATTGTCATACCATGTTTGTGCATAAGAGTAGTATTTAATTACGTAGGGGCATTCTTAACATGTTTAATTAATTAAAACATATAATTAAACTCACATTCAAAATATAAAATATATATTCATTGTTTAACATAATTATGTATTGAAAAAATCAAACGTTACTACATCTTTCTTGAACGACTTCCACGACTATTTTACATACGGACATATTATTAAGCCTAGAGTACATAATATGTTGAAGTTATTCAAGCATGTATTTGATGTAATATTGTAATCTGATTTTTAGTACGTTTTGTGATAAGAGGAGAAACTTACAAATATATGTAGGTATTGAAGCTAGAGTCCTACATAGTAAATGTCTACTTAGCATATAGATTTTTTTTTTTTTTTACTGACTGAGAGAATTTTTTTCCCCTCTGTGGCTGAATTTTGTTACAATTAATATCTCATGACTCGTTAAAAATTCCTACTTTTCTTTATAATTGAAATTATTATTATTATTATTATAATTTACCTTGAGAAAACTATTTAAACATATGGCAAACATAGATACAACTCTATAATAAATTTATATAATATGAAAATAGACAAGAGATGGAGCTAGGTTAGTTAGCTAAGGATCCATTCATGTTGCAAATAAATAAAATGATTAAAATAACCCCTTTTTATTTTGTCATGAAGAGTAATTCTTGCTTTTAGTGACACGCTCTATGATTACATAGCCTGACATACTAATCCAAATCCATGAATGAAGGTATGCTTGACCAACGTACTTTGAATAACTTTTGTAGCTTGTTTTCATACTTTATTCATATTAGAATCAAGATTGTTATTATTAACGATAAAGTAGATGATATATATTCAATAATCTGTTCATTATTTGGAAAGAGTCGACTGACACTCTTAAATAAATACATAATATAATTAATTAATTTGAATCTTTTATAGAATGCATTTCAGTTTATTAGAGATTTTCAAGTGCTGGCTATTTGTAAATATTTTGGATCTTTATCCAATTTTAAAGAGTCTTAAATATAGCTCAATTTTTGTCAAATTTATTTTTTTTGTTAGAAAAACCAAGAACGGTTACAATTAGC
Source organism: Lepeophtheirus nordmannii (assembly GCA_963680855.1). Classification (NCBI taxonomy): domain Eukaryota; kingdom Metazoa; phylum Arthropoda; class Copepoda; order Siphonostomatoida; family Caligidae; genus Lepeophtheirus; species Lepeophtheirus nordmannii. The sequence continues at coordinate 19,177,892 of OY804522.1, forward strand.
CATTTTTCACGTACATCAAAAATAAAATGAAATCATGACATTTATACACAATTGTATAATATAATGATGGTTTATTGATACAAAGATTAAAAAATAACTTCTTTTTCGTTGTAATTTAATCAATTTTTCGTTGTTTTCGCTGTAGTTTATATCATTTGAATCAATTAATTATCATTGATTATTTTGTTATCCCTTGATTTAGTTTAATACAATTCAAATCTGACTCATTGAGACGATATTTGAGAAAGAATAACGTTCGGTACAGAGCTGTTGCAACAAGTTAAAATCGTAAAATATCTTTTATATGTGAAATAATAAATTAAAAATTAATAACTAATAAAATAAAATTAAATTTTATCTTTGATACTAGATAGATAAAACGAGTAAGTTCAGGAGACTGTAAATTTCTTGAGAAGATACTTTCCAAGAGCCAAGATCTGATACAAGTTCTTTTCCCGGCATATTCATGTATGTATAAACGCTGGATAATTACTGATTAATGATCAGGTTACGCACAAAAAGATGATGAATACGGACAATGGTGTTAAATATCTAGGTGCGGACACCCAATCCAAACTTATGTTTTCGATTTTCAGCAGTGATGCCGGCTCACCCTAAGGAGAAATGAATAATATAACGCTGCCACAGTTTACTACTTTTACTAGAATTTTTGATGACACCGCTATGAATCCACTACTACTTCCTATCTCCTAATAGGGATCAATTAATCAATTTCACATAATAAATAAATCAGTGTAAATCCTTCGAAGTTTTTATTGAATAAGTATTAATACATCATGAGAATGAAAACAGTAGTCATTGAAGATACGAGTATCTGAATTTAATCTCAACTAACTCCATCTCTTAAGAGAAATCTATTTAAAAAGATGGGCGTGTGTCTATTTATAGATGTCAAACAAATCAACAACTATATTTTCAATACGTGAAATACTGGTAAACACGTTCAAAGTTCTTTTTTGTATGTTGTCAGGAGAGAGAGAGAGAGAAAGAGAGATATGGTACATATAATATTTTGTAAAAACCCTTGCTGAAATTTTGTCCTGAGAGGGAGAATTGACAATCATTTCACATCTAAGTGATTTAAGGTTACACCACATATATGTACATAGAAAATGATATTTTCCGGATATTATTCAGACAATCAATTTATTGATTTTTCACAAACGTCATAGCAAGAGAATAACTCTAACAATATGATCATCTCATCACTTATTGTCTATTGAATTCCTCGTAAAACACGTTATGTGCCCTTATGTATTTTCTAAATAAATATATATTCATTTAAAGACTAATTTATACATAGCAACAGGAACGATGCATTTTTATTTTGTTAGAGCAGTTATTCAACAGCTCCTCATATGTACTTACATATTAATTTATACTTAATTAGAGATGGGAAATTGGTCGAAATAGAGTTGAATTTGATAAATAAGAAGAAATTTTTTTACTGGTACAGCCTGTTATTGCATTGTAAACCCGTGTGTCTCTCGCCAAGAATGATTTCACGAAATCAATTGTTTAAAACAAATTAAATTAATTTCATGTAAGAAACGGCATATTTACATAACGTGCAGATAGATTAATGTAGTTAAACGGCCTTCAAGTCATCGTTTTTTTTCAAATTTTGTTGAATTTCCCTTGAAAATTATTTTAGAAAATGTGGAAGTTAGAAGTTACTACAGAGATATTCATCAAATGAGTAGAAACTGTTCAATGGCCTGTCAATATATAGTTTATAAATAGCTAAACATTTGTTTACTTTGATATGTCATGTTTCTTTAACAAAATAAACGCCGGGAGGGGGTGAAATATATCAACATAATGTCATAAATTAGATTGATACATTATTTAATGAAAATAATTTAGAGGAAGTTAATGAAATTGCGAAGAATTTGATATCATAATATATACATTTCCCTTATTTTTTCATGGTTTTTGATGGGTTAAACTTCATTTACAAACAAATGACCGTTCAAAACAATTGTATTCACCTTTTTTATAGCATATGCATATATGTGTACAAATGCTTTCTGTCTGATTTTTTGAATAAAATTGTAATTATCCATGGTTGATTTATAACTTTATAAATTCGGAATCATTTGGATTGATATTTTTTAAAACTAAAAACATATTGTTTCACATATATGAAGGAATTGTCATTCATAGATTAATTTCAAGGATTCAGTAAAACAATGAAGATGAATTAGTGTTTCAATATCTTAATAAATAAAACGTTTATTGTCAAATAGCACTCCTTGTGTTTCATTTCAACGTTTTTTACTCTCCTAATGCTATTTCAAATGAAAGAACTCATTAATATCCCTCAAATTTAATTATTTTGACTTGCCTTAATCATTTAAATATAATTAAGTTACTGCAAAGCTTAATGAAATAATTACCTTCATTAATTATAAGATATTAGTTTTAATTAATTTAATTTATTGTTGATGAAATAAAGATAAAAAAGCTTGTGATTAAAATTGAATTGAAAATATATTGATTTTAATGTTCTTTTCTACATAAAGTTATTATTTAATTAAAAGAAAAAAAATTAAGCAAAAAGTGTATGTAAAATCAATTTAGCTACATCTTGCCATGTGTTTATGGAAATACTTACATAATATTAATTATAATTAAGATATTATTTGTATTTCTACTATTTATATATAAGCATTCAAAGTCTATTCCATTTACATTACAAGAAAAATAATATCTTAGTTGATTTTTTTTGTTAGTATAGTCAATTTTTAGTTTAGTATACCTTTCTGTAATAATCAAATCACCGTGAGTAACATTTACACCCTATAAAGTCTTCAAACGTGTGTATTTTGAATAAAACTCCATATTGATGAATTTGAAGTAGTCTGAATTAAATTAAAACCTTAATTTTAGTTTAAAGTTATTTTTAATGAGTCTACAATTTTGACTATGGCCCCAAAACTTAAATATTCATTCGTTTGGGGGTTAATGAACAATTATGAAAAATTGATATCCGTCTTGAACAACGGTAGAATAAAGATCAATAAAATAGATGGATGGAGAAAAGATCAATCTTGATCATATTACACGGGTCTTCCTTCACTTTAATGATACGAATATAAAATTTTAAAGATTCTTAACATGCTTAATTATCGTTGGAACTCTTGTGCAATTTAGCCCTTGATGGGTTTATATTGATGTCTGACACACAGAAAAAGGCTGCATGAGTGGTTTAATAACTAAAGCTAATAATTTTTTGAGCCATCAGGTAGCATTAAAGACTCACACTCATCAGGTTTCAATTGCATGAGAGCAAATTGGAAAATTGGAAGAACTTTCAATTCATATTACTTGAAGCAAGTAGTGCTGTTTGAGAGTTCTAAAAAAATGTAAGATTTGTACAGATCCTGAGATTCGTTCTATCCAATGAGTTAGATAGAATTCAGGTAGTTTCTTGAATATAATAAGACTTCGAATATTTTTTATATAAGATCATCTAAAACTTCGATCTGGGTCCACTTTTTATACATGTATGTAGGAGCATAAGTAAAAATTACAACAATGACGTCATTAGCTATTTTACAGTTCAATCAGCTATGAATTATCATAGCATTTGTTGCTTCATTCAGAATTACATTGACTATACCCAATTACTTATATAGTCACTTTCAAAATTTTTGGTCTATACTCTAAGAATAAATCCATTTTGTTCATGGTCTGGGATTGTGGCCTTGACTGAAATAATGACCCAACAAAAAAATCGATCTCGAGGCAAGTATGAACGCTATCAATTACCTACATGTATGATAAATTTACATATTATATATCTTTAGCCTATTCAATCCCTAGCAAGTTACAATAGTAAATATGCTTTACTACGTAGTGAAATTACATTCTGAAGAAGAAGTTTTTTCTTCCCTTTGAAAAAACAAAATAAAAAAACACCATGATTTCCCTTGTCGATAATATCTTTTTTCTAAAAAAGAAGCAAAAATTTTGTTTTTCTTCAGGAATAAAGGAAGGATGTAATTCTTCTCCAAATGAAAGTTATACTCATTTAAATATTTGATTTTACAAAAAACTTTATTTTCCTAGATATAATTATCCCTTTTGCTAATACAGCAGTAAAGAGGATGATTATAAATCCATTACTACATAATTGATAAATATGTTTAGAGTCTTTGTTTTTGTGTAACTCTATAATCAAGAACTAAAATCTGAGAATAAAAACTCTCAAATCTATTATGAATCTATTACCTTGAGTAAAAGTACTTTATAATTTTTTACAATCTCATAGCTAATTGCAATATTAGAGCAAAGAGAACTTTTAGATTCAAAGTATGAATAGTTTATTTGATTCCATGTTTCAACAATCTCATTTGACCACATAAGTGTATATTTAGTATTCAGAGTTTGGCTCGTATTATAAGTTGAAATTAGGGGCTGTTAACTGTTATTGTACTGATTTCTTAATTAGATTATTCTAAATAACAATCAACATTAGAGTGAATCTCTCCTTTCAGAAAGATCCATTGTCACCCTGTCATATTTCCTGACTACTCAATATAATTGTTCAATAATATTCTAATGGTAGTTAGTTATTATAGAATTCGATGACAGTCAAATAAAAAAAAATTCTAATACTCTAATAGTTGTAATTCACGTTTTTAGATATTTGTTGTTGAAAGAAATGTATCATGTAGGGAAGACCAGAGAGATTTACAACAACTTTACATAGAGTATGTTTAAGTTAGATGTACCCAAAATTAACACAAGATACTAAAATTTGTTTGTTATCAATTAAATTTATTTAAAGATGATACCAATTAGTAGTTTTTCCTCAAACTTCATCTGAGTGCGATCCGTCAAATGTGGAGGCTATCCCTGTTGTAGCAGCGAACAGTTGCAATAGCCTACAAAAATCATGTTTGGGTACTAAATTAAGAAAATTAGATTCAACAATATTTTTTTGAGTAATAAAAAACCAGACAACAAGGGCCAGTGTCAACAACTATTCCCGGTCTCCCCTATAAGTATTTATAAATATAACACAATTATTAATTGAATTTACTTGACTTGATCTTGGAATCTGTGGATACATACAAAGTCTATAAACAAAAAAGCGTGCTCTTCCCCGTTGTGTCATAAAAATGTCTTTTTCGCATTACTTGTTAATTTGATAAGTAACATATATTGAGTAATATGTTTATTTATTTAATCATTAGCAAAAAAGATTGACATATTCTGACTCTATATGAAACATCACATAAAATAAATCTTCAATTTCTAAATTTAATTTTTTTAATAATTTTTTAAATGAAAAAAAAGAAGTCTTAAAAATATTAAACATAAATTATGATCAAGATTTATTTAATTTCAATACAAAACTTTAGAATAGAGAAATGATTTAAAACTCTTCACGCAATTTTTCTTTGTTTTATTTTTTTACAAAAATAGTTCATCTAAATGTCCATTGGATGTATGTATGGAGGCAGACTCTTTTAACAACTCATAGATTTTTTTTTTCTGTATCTACCTCTCTTTTCTATTTGTAGTTTTAAAGAATAAAATAAAGTGTGAGTAGTCTATAAAATCCTATAGAGACTTTGCCGAGTAACTTCCAAATCACGTATATAAGATAGAGTTGAATAAGTCATGGATTCAATTGTACATACATACTATATAGTAATCATTTAAGACTGAGGAAGAAAGTGAAACATGACTTGAATAAGTTTAAGCCCTATTTTTTATGTGGTAATGAACACACATTTTACACATTTAAAACTGACTTCTACTTGAATAGCTTCATAACTTTTTTTTTATGTCAACAACAAACATTCTTTTGAAATGTTTAACAAAAGGTAGACTTAGTAGTCAGTTTATTTCTTCTTCTTCTTCTTTTGAATAGTTGATTTTAAAAATTTGTGAAACATGTGACTGTCAATAAGGAACATTAGTTGAATGAAAAATTGTCAGTAACAAAGTTCATGTTTTATCTTACAAATAGTATGAATTATGTACATAATTTAGTATACAAATTGTATTACTCCTTTTTTATTTTGCTCGTATTTGAAATTATATATTTCAAAATGATTGAATTGTTTACAAAAAGGTCTCATTGGCTTTAAGGTTTTTGATACTTAAAAGCTTTGTTAACTTTTGTTTCGATGCAAGGATGCGCATTTAGGTAAATAAAGTTGAAAAGCTTCTTGGATAATAATGTTCGTTAGAATGATCAAGGTAATTGAATTTTGAAATGTTTCCTCGTTCATTTCTATGCAAATACTGAGCTTTGAGAGAATTTTCTTTTACTTCGTCAAGCATGCTTGCGTCAGAGTAGAGAGGTATATAAAATATCGTCATGAGGAATTGAATATAGTAGCTATGAAAAAAAAAAAAAAAAAAAAAAAAACTCATGAGAGACGCAAACTTAGAAATTCATTTCTAGATGGAACTTGTATCAAATTCATTCCATGGAGAGACTTGTTTAATGATGGGGATGTGTTAAATTTGTTGTTGGACCAAATAGACTACTCAATCCACTCACTGACCTAATCATTCCTTTCCTTCATTCCTACTCTTATATGTCAATCTGTAGAAACAAGAGATGAAAACCATTCAAAAGCTTTGTTAGATTTTACTAGAGTGTCTCATTGGGAAAGCCCTATAAAACAGAGTACACCTGCCTTGCTTCAAATTTCAACAATGGTTGAATAACCATGTATGTGAAGGAAAGGTTAATTCATTACATTTGAGGTGTTAATCGTTCAATCCAAAATGGATTAAACACTTTTTGAATTCTGAATTGGTTAGTATTTTTAATTTAAAAAAAACTAACCTAGAGATCTCAATCTTGATCACGTCTATTTGTAATTGTCTCTACTAGCATTTACATTGTGTCAATATAATTTTTAAGGATACTTAAGTTTACTTTTGAACTGTTTGTACTTTGAAGATGATGTAATATTTGATTTATATACTATGTAAATTTGATTAACATATTTAAAAAAAATAATTATGAAGGATGTCAATCTTTTCTATCAAAAAAATATTTAATTAACAAATTTTTTAGAGTAAACGTCATTTTATATCTATAGGATAATTCATTGAAATATATGAAAACATAGAACACTTAGTAACAATTTTTATGGCATCGATTGAGATATTTTTATCGTATAATTTATTTTTATATGACTCTTGCAAAAACTCATTATTTCGTGAAGCTCATTGTATTAGCTTTGAGTAATTTGTATCTAGGTTTATCATATTTTAACCAATAAACATTAATTGCTCTAAAACGTAGATTCTCGACCTTTTTAAGCTACTGTAATCCCTCAGAGCTGCTTTATAAGAGTATATAATAATACAATTTCACAGCTATTACTATAAAATTTAGAAAATTGTTTTGAAACAATCTATGACTTCCCTAGAATAATTATTTTACTATTTCTATACTGTAAGGGTTTTAAAATTAAATAAAGTATAATGCATTCCATTCTTTATATTTTTACTAATCGTAAAATAATAATAATAATAAAATGAAGTTCAATAAATCAAATGAGGAATAAAGTATCAACCATGAAATGGATAAACTAAAGTTTATTTAAAGTATTTAACATACGGTAATACGCTGATCAGTCCAGTTAATTGATTCCAGGGATATACCACACTCCTTTTTTGCTTGTAGGTAGGAAAATATCCTATTCATTGAATTACTAAAAGGATCCTCAATAGGAAAGGCTGTACTACGTAAGAATGATATAACTCAGACTCAGTTGCATTCAGACAGTTCGAGGTATCGCTGAATATTCAAACCGAACTTAGGGAACATTATTCATTATTCATTAAAAAGTAAATGTAACATCATCCATTGCTTATACCTCGCACATACTCAGTCCTATGTACACCATATCTCCTCTTGCGGCATTCTCCCCTAACATTAAAGCTTACACTGCACATTGCTGTCAACTGGCGATTTTTCTACTTCTATTGTCTCTTATTAGTGTGCTGAACACAAATTGGTTGAGCTCGAATTAAATGCTGTTCAGTTGTAAATAATGTCTCACAAATAAATGAATAATAGTTCCAGATTTGGGAATAATTGGCTAATTAATTGCCTACTAAAGTATGTTCTTTTTCTTTTTCTATCTTTGGGGATGAAAGGTTGCGAGACAGAATGAAGAAAACAATGTGTTCTATGCGTTCATCTTCTACTATGGATAGAAATAATTTATTTGTAATTAGTGAAAAAAATAGGTAAATTTATTTTAGATATACTTGCATTTATGTATGCGCACATTAATACCTAATTTAATTTATATGAGGTACTTTCTTGACAGGTTTATCTAAAATATATTAAAATAACCTACATTATATACATATATGTACATATTTTAAATTAGCATTCGTTATACATTTTTTTTAAAACATGAACTAATTAAATTTAAAATATAAACCACTCACTATGTCAAAGAGGCTAGTTATTTTACCTACACAAATGTATGATATAGTGAAGTAAAGTGCATCACATCACATTTTTCTGTCAAATCTTATCAAGACATTCTACATATATTGAAGAACATTTGTTCCATTGGGTGACAACCAAATATGCATGTATAACAACAAAGTATGAAAAAACTTCTCTTATGAATTTATTGAAACTTTAACGTGATTTTATTTTAAAGTTATATATCCTCAATATATAATTGATTCGCTTTTATAGTCTACTTAATCGTCCCTTAGTAACTTTTGGAACTTTCTTAGGTTTAATATTAATGTTGTTGGTAGAAATTCTGAGAACATCCCTCTTGGAATAGACATAATTAATTATAATTAATAGAAAACTGCTACTTTTTTCCTCCCTGTTCCCCTCCTCTGGAATTATTCGCTACAACAGTGCTGCCCAACCTTTTCCGAACATGGGCCGGATTTATGAAAAAACGACGCCAGTGGGCCGGACTCACATAATAAGAAAAATAACAGTTGTAAGCTTCTGCGTTAATAACAGGAATAAGTTAAAGACTCACGCACGGGCCGGATTCTAAGGCTTCGTGGGCCGGATCTGGCCCGGGGGCCGGACGTTAGGCAGCACTGCGCTACAATCATCGCTGGTTTTTATGAAATCCCCCTCCCCACAATAACTCACATGAAAATAAATTAAATCTTTGCAAAATGTCCAAATATGGGTTTATATTTGATATGGAATAATCCAAACCTGAGAAAATGCAATAATATATAGGTAGGTCAAAAAGTCCTCTCTTAATGTTTTGTTCTGTGATAAATAAAGGAGGGGCCTTATTTTTAAGTCCAAGTGATGCATTTAAAGCATGAATAATTTTTGGTACATAATTTATGTATAAAAGAGTATTTGCTTCCATATGGTTCAATACAGTAGCAATATTGATTTGATTTTAATGCAAGAATTACATATTAAAGGACTCAATAACATAATATATTTTGTGTGTTGACTTCAGTAATTTAAGTTGATTGCAAACACAAATGATCGAAAACCAAACTACAAGGCATAGAATTAACTTTAGTATAAATTATTTTTCAACATTATCTTCATTTCTATCAATAACTCCGGGTTTGGTGAATAGGAGGGGGTAATCAATCAATCCAATTGACCTGACAGCTATAAACTCATTTGTTATATTTTTTTGCAGCAGTGATTAGAACCACTCCTGCTTGTCCATGATAGTTCTTTAGTCCTTGAATTTTTTCGTGAAAGTGTTCATCACTTTACAAAAATAGGAAGACATCATCACCTTGGTACGAACGAGTATAATGTTCTGTTAGATAGGCCCCTTGTTATTAGCCATCCTTTTTTTTATTTTACTCTCCTGCACCTTGAATTTGATGGTACCCATCTGTTCCTTGGGATTCATTGATCGTTATCTCCCTTTATCTCTGAGGTAAAAACAAAAACAACGTTGATTTCAGCCATAGAGCAATAGATTCTTTTTTCAAAATAGTTATTTTTGAAAGGCTTTGGACATCAAATCATCTCCATTATGTGAGCTTCAGCTTTGATACTCGTTTTACAAAATAACAATCATCCTTTAGAACCCTTTCCATAGTACAGTTGAAATTCCAACAATATCTCCTCTACACTCACCCGCCTGTCACCATCAATAAATTAATTGACACTCTTAACCTTGCCCTCTGTTCTTTTTTAAATTTTTGGCTGTTTGTCAGAGGTGTCCTTGCCAACCTTAACGTCAGCTAAATTGCAGTACATTTGACTAAGGCTAAGAGCATTGTCTCCATGAGTGGCCATACACAATTTGCATCAGGTTTTGGACTTCAACACATGCAAGGTCAACAGCAGAGTCGTGAACTCGTGTCATTGCAAAAGAACGAAAAAAAATGGATGGACTTTTGATAATTACATTTTAAATTTATGTTCTGTGGCAACGTAAACGCCACAAAATCTTCGAAATTTGTAGTTTAACCTCAAAAGCTAAATTCGCTTTTGTGGTCGTTCTAGTATTCAAATTACTTCAAAAAAAGTTTCTTTATTTACACAGAGAACTAAATATATGTTATGTAAAACATGCTTCTAAATTGAAACTTCAAAAACATTTAAGAAACTATAAATTCATTGACGTTCAGCTAAATAAGAATATTTTTGATAGAGACTATATCTAATTTTGTCTCTTGGAATAGGTCAAATTAATTTAAAAAAAAAACAAAAAAAAAAAAAACACCTCGTTTGACCTTACTTTTACATACAAAAGATACGAAGCAACTTAAATAAAATTTAAATAATAATGATTCATTTTTATTAATTAACATGACAATGTTTCAATTTAATTGAGATTTAGTTATTGGATAATTTTTATGAGCTGTGAAGACTCATGCTATAAAGTATAGAAACAGTTCTATAAAAATGCTTACACGATATGTATCAAATGGTGACTTTAATTTTGCTTGTATTTAATTATATATACAAAAATAATAACATTTCAACGTTGATGAATCATACGTTCTGATCCCCTTTATGTCTTTGATCATACGCCTCGCTCAATCATCATCATATAACATGATCATGTCAAGTTGCAAAAACATTTTTGTCATCTACCCCACGAATCCTCATTCTTTTATATTAAACTATTTTGATACCAGGATTCGTTTCATTCCTTAAAAGCTCGACAATCACTCCATCTATTATCGTACAACTAAAATATTATTTTTTTTTTCAAAATAAAAGTGAGTGGGTTTTTTTTTTCTTATTTTTGAAGTGGGAGGTTACCTCTTCTACACTCTCAAAATCCAGGACATACATAATTTAATGGAAAGAAACACTACCTCCTTGAATAGTAAGGTAGAAGAAGAAGATTCCTTTACATATATGGAATTACCTACATACAATAAAAGGATGAGATGATTCACGATACATACATACATACATACTTATTATTATGTATTCCTCCCATACTGTTTGAATGAGCGCACAGCGAAAATAAATAAGTATGTAAGTATGTCAAAACGAAAGTTGCTGACGCTCTACTAGAAACATAATTATGTACTATGTACGTTGACTCTTTTGAATCTAATCAAGTACATACGGAAAATGATTAACGAAATGAATTAATTTACCTCATTATGGATTCATTAAATGAGTAATATACCCATATATTAGTGTTTTTCGATCACTAACAATAATTTATGAAACTGCCTATAAAGTAATATCCTAAATAACTACTATTTTTTTTTATAAATGGAGCGTTTGTTCATGCAGAACATATGAGTGTAGCCAATCAGATCTCAGCCTTGATTTATCGAATGAACCGATTAAATTCATAGATGAACTAATCAAATTCATTTTCTAATTTACGTCATAAGTCAATAAGAGAATTCTAATTTTTGACTATTCATTCATTATATTTATATATTGAGTTAAAAAATGGATACAAATAATTATGTTCCCAAAGGTAGATCTAAAACATTCACATCTCCAGTGGTGATGTGGTTATTGAAATTGAACTTGGTCACAAAATCACTATTTGATGGTCTGGGTTCCAACTCTTAAAGCTGTAGTTTACACTTAAAACCTTGATTTTGTCAATTTATTGACGATAAATATGTGATTTTCTAACTTAAAATATTTTTTTATCATAAGTTACAACATTATTATATAACAAATAAGACTGTATTTGAATGAACCCGCATCGATATTTCACCAAAATGTCACAATGGCTCTTGAACGAGTGATCTTGTGTCTATAAAATTTGAAGGAAGGATGTATGAGTACATGGATCCATCATATCAACTCATTTCCAAAAATTCTCTGGAGGGATGCCGAAAAAATGATATTTTTTTTACTCTTCATTCCATGATTTCCTTAAATGATTCCCATTATCAATATGCATCATAAAAGTGTCAAATAGTAATGATTCCATGAATCAATAAATATTTTATTGTTCCTATGATAAAACGTAGTTCTCCATTAATTTATATAGTGTTACGGACAATATTCGTTTCGGTATCTCGTAAGTCGGTCTTGAATACATCACTAATCTTCAGTGTATCTCCTTATAAATGACCTTAACATCTTACTATAAAGCTCTCAACTATAAAGTAGAGAACTATCCTATAAGAAGATGGACAATCATGCATGCCGATAACTACATACATTTATATTAATCTCCTTTGGTTTATGTTTGATATCCGAAAGGAGTCAACTGATAAAAGAGCTGAAGGGAGAATACATTGTATTTTTATTTATCCCGAAAAATGAGACGTTACTCAGACATTATTATAACTTAAAAGCCTTAACCAATTTTGATAACGAGCCAAAAACTACATCAGACGTCATTAGCCAATAAACAATGATGTAAAAACATATTCATGTCTTGTAAATAAACGTTACTGTTTGGAAATTTCCGTTATTGAGTATAACGCTCAATTATGCAATAATCATAAGAATGATTGAATGAATGTTCTGTTAATGATGTGGCTCTCATAGAGCAAGCAACATCTACATTATTTGATTACTTTAATTTGCAGAATGCACTTTGTATTGAGTAATGCTGGGAATATTTAAATAAAATTGCACCTGATAAAACGAATATGTTTGAATGGAAATCATTATCAATAAATGCACAAAGAGAAAAACATTTATTTTTTTCACAAAAGAAGTGGTAATAATGAAAATATTTTAGAGTCAGACCAAATTATTATTATTATAAATATGTACTAGATATTTTGGTTCTCTAAAAGTATAGCATCTGATAATAACTTTGTTGGTACTCCCAATTATGTAGACATGACAGTTCTAATATTTTAAATCAAATGTAGTATAAGACTTTCATGTCACGCTATATTGTGTTACTATGTACATATAAAAAAAAATATCATTTATAGAAATACTTCATTAGTTTCTATTTAATTTATTTTTACAGGTTAATGTCAAATAATATTGTACATAAATAATGAAAAAAATGGGGAAAAAGTGTATATATCTATATTTGATCAAAGTGGCAAATTTTAAACAAAGTTCGTAATCCACTTTTTGATAATAATTAATTAATTATTTTCTGAATCTAATCCGTTCATACATAAATACAAAAAAAAAGTTATTCACCATACTCTATCAAAGTTGGAATCATATATAAATGCACACTACAATTTGTATTGTTATTTTTTTATGTACATATTTGGTTTTAAAAAGCAAATAATGCTGTTTTATAGCAGTGTCATAAAAAACTATAAAACGGGATATCCTTTGTAATGAATACTTACATACATATGTAAAGTGTAGGTATACATTTCAATATTTTAAATGTCAGGGAAAGCATGTTTTTAAAAAGTTATAGGAAAGGTGATATATTATTCATCAATGACTACATATGCATTACCCTGTTTTGAGTTCTTTTATCGATTAGTTGTCAATTGTGATTTAATTTAACTTGTACATATTTTCGAGACTTTCCTGGAAATGTAAAGCTGAAACATGATAAGTTTTTTGTAGCTATGAGATAAATACATATATTTAAATACTAAAAAGTTGATACAGTTAAAGTTCAGTTATTTATATTACGTATGGAGAAACTTTTTCATAATTTTCAACTGTATTATCAGTATAAAAAAACACTCTGTAATAGAGTATTCGTATCTTGTCAGATGTCTTATAATTGATCACATAAATAATAATAAATTTGATAAAAATTCAACTTTGTTAAATAATAAAAAAATATAATTTTGTTTTTTGGAAAACATGACCATTATATAATTAAACTCTAATTATCTTTTGAATTAATTTTGAACAATATTTATTTTGATACAATAGTTATTGGGATCTCTAGGTTAGTTTTTTTAAAATTAAAAATACTAACCAATTCAGAATTCAAAAAGTGTTTAATCCATTTTGGATTGAACGATTAACACCTCAAATGTAATGAATTAACCTTTCCTTCACATACATGGTTACTCAACCATTGTTGAAGTTTGAAGCAAGGCAGGTGTACTCTGTTTTATAGGGCTTTCCCAATGAGACACTCTAGTAAAATATAACAAAGCTTTTGAATGGTTTTCATCTCTTGTTTCTACGGATTGACATATAAAAGTAGGGATGAAGGAAAGGAATGATTAGGTCAGTGAGTGGATTGAGTAGTCTATTTGGTCCAACAACAAAGTTAACACATCCCCATCATTAAACAAGTCTCTCCATGGAATGAATTTGATACAAGTTCCATCTAGAAATGAATTTCTAAGTTTGCGTCTCTCATGAGTTTTTTTTTGTTTTTTCATAGCTACCATATTTATATCCTCATGACGATATTTTATATGTATGTTTTATTTCTCTACGTTGAGAAAAAGGTATGGACGACTCTCAACGTAGGCACAGGAGGGGGGGGGGGGAGAAGAGGAAACAATTCCTATTCCTCTCAAAAACTCAGTTGAAAAATTACATTATCAGAACTACATGTAATTTATGATAGTCATCACATCTCTCCTTTTTATCAAATTAAACATTGCTTACATCTTAGTACGAGCCCATCGCCCACAGAGTTTTTTTCATCATCAAATAGGTTCATATCCATTCAGTTTGATTTATTTTAACTTTGCAAATTTATGCTTAGACGACTTAGATATACTTTAAGTATTATTAATTTTTCTTTTCTTACATTTTTAGTTCAAGTTGAATTGTATAATAGACATATTATATAATGCTTCTTATATATGTAGGTTTTTTCGATCGCAGGAAAACTTTTGTTAATAGTGTAATAGTTGCAAAGTAATGAACCCTCATCCTCATTTTCTAAAATACGTTCTTGTTAATTTGTCAAAAAACATCAGATAAATTTTATTTGTGTAGACAAAGTTTCTAATCAATATAGATTGAAATTCTTATTTTTTTCTTAACAAAAATCCAATTAATTAATTAATTAATTATGATCCATATTAAAACAACCAATAGGAAATAATATCATGAATGACTAAGTAGACAAACATTTGATCTACATTATATATTTATGACGTAATGTCGAACATCAATTGAATTATTGAATCTATGAATTTGATTCATTCATGTTTTGTTAAGAAGCACATTATATGTAAAATTTGCACTTTTATACTTATTTAATTTATATTTTGACAGAGTATCGTTTGTAATCAGATAAGTTTTTAATAATTTATATTTAAACTACAAATATTGCTTGATATTTCCATACAAAGTTGTGATGACGCAACTCTATCAAAAATGAAGTTGAATATATTGAAAGAATGAATTTACATATTTTGATTTGTATCAGCAAATGGAAATAAATTCATTTCTAAATACTATAACTACAATTTTAAACACTAGATAACAATCTACTACAAAATCAAACAACTTTTGACTATTTGACTATAACTTATGTAACAAAAAATAATAAAAAAATATGGAGAAAAATTTTTTTAGTTGTTATCAAATTTAGCTCCATATTTGTATTTATGACCAAGGAAAACTCAACTTAAGTGATCCATAATTGAATACTATATAAATACGTCTGCTCGATCTATTAACCTACATTAAATAAAGTATTATTACATACAGAAAGAGACGCATGAGTCATTTCATTTGGAGGGGTGGGGGTGAGGGGGGTAGAGTAGAACTTCAAGATTTTTTTTTTTTTTTTAACGATAGACCTTTTAAGGATGTGGAAAAAATTATGCACGACCTTGCTTCTTTGGTCTTACAGATGCTAACTTGAGAGAGGTGTGGTTATTCATGATTAAATAGTTTGAAAAATGTTGGATCCTCTGTTATTTGTTGTGAGATACTTTTTGGCTAATTTGAAATGTGTACATAATATCAAATGACATAACGTTGATTGAGAGGTAAAATGACTAATTAGATAAATAATAAAAATAATGACGTAAGAGATTTAATGATAGGTCGCGATTTTCTTTCGTTTGGTAAATACTTCTTCTTTTTTTTAATTAGTTGATGAATAAAAGTTTTGACATCTTCCCAGAATCATCATATGAAAGCTTTTTATGTAATCAGGTTTTTTAAGGTCTATATTATGGTGAAAATCTTGCTTTATAAATAAAACATGAATAGAGTTCTGAGTAACAACGTTCTTGGTACTCGTATGTACCTACATTGTACAAATTAATATATTTAAAAAAAATATATATTCATAGTTTCGATAAAACACAAATTGGGTTTGTACATTCTGACAAAACGATGGCTCTCAATCTTTTTTAATCATGGGTATATTCCTTTTCCTCTAGATTATTTAATTCTAAAAATATTAATATGAATGGTAACAGTAATGTAACCAATTTGACATGAACTCTGCTAGAGAACTACTGATCTGTACTATCATTATAGATAAATAATTATCTTAATTCAGGTGATAGTTACCCTAATTAGTCAAGATCTCAAAACATATTTTTTTTATGTAACTATGTAAATATTTTGCTTAGGGTCAAAAGTTATCAATAGGGGGTTGATTCAACGGTGAGGAAATACTTTTAATCTTTTTTCTTCCGTTGAAGGAAGTTAATTTTAGCACACCCAATAATAATTTCTATTTTTAACTGTTTATTCATGTGGCTTCTTCCCTCCTATGTAGGTATGTATTTATGTACATTCCAACGCACTCCCAGTTATTCCAGTCATGTTACTAGGAACTGGCACCTACCTACCTATAGTATATATGTAGATATACAGGAAATGTACTGGATGTTCTAAAGAAATAGAGTAGCTATTACCTAAGTAAATACACTACATTCATATATATACAAAGATAATATGAAGTTGTGAATGGTAAATGTGTATGTAGATACTAGCAAATTTTAGACATAAAATCGTTACTATAATCTATATGGCATGTAAAAATGATTTAAGAAACGCAGGTACGCACTTACATATATATATATATATATATATATATTTATACGATGAGACTTCAAATAATTTTCATTGGATAAATAATAATGAAAAAAATGTAAGACATTATACATATCATGACAAACTTAAGAGACACATCACGATGCTATGTCACTAAGATTAAAAATTCATGAATAGCATTTTATCTGTCAACTGTTGATTCGTCTACTGTTAGTAATAAGCCCTTTTACGTAATGAAACGTCGTTAACCCCACGTACAACAAAATTTACACATTATTTTGTTGTCAAGTTGACCTGAACGTTGATTGGTTTTGACTGAATTAGCCTTAGCTTAGTTTCAATAAAAAAAAATGACCCAACATAAAATGAAGAACTAATTAGTTAACTACACCCCTTGGATTTTGAGCCTATTTTTCTCTTTCTCTAGAGAGGAAAGGTCGTGATAAACAGCTCAACTCAATCTTGTTAAGCTGTGACTGATTATAATTAGGAATGTAAATAATATGCAAATCGGGCTTGTAAGAATCTAAGAAAGAGAAAATCAACCTGGTAACTCTGAGAATTTGATGAATGTTGAGAGGGATGCAGCTTGAGCTGTCATGACGTTTTACTGAGCTACAAGCTACTATTCTCCATTATAAATACTAATGAAGACATCAATAATAAATAGTAACATTATGTATACCACAGATGAGAGCTGGCAGAAAATTAACTGAAATTAATGTCAGGAAATTATATATTTTTAACTAATAATAATTATATGAGGACTTGAGCCCTTTTTGTTTACATTTATTTGCTTTATTAACCTTAATGCATGTATTCCTTCATGTGAGATCTTTACTATCAAGTAGATGTTCTCCCCTCAGTAATAAAGAAAAAATGATAACAGCTTTGGAAAACAAAAAGTACTGTTCGAAGAGCCAACTCCACAAAGTCTCGCACTCGGCATTTTGCATAGTATTTACATTCCTAATTATAATTGTCCTGTATGCCAGTAATATAAATGTACCGGGCAACTCGTGCATGCATTTAGAACAGTGCTATATTAAAGTTGTATTATAACTGGTACTTGTTGTGTCGTCAGAAAAATATTTGGTTCTCAAATGGTGTAACAAAAACACCAACAAGTAAATTGTATAAAAATGCGAATTGAAATGTAACAAAAAGTATAAATGATACTCCAATAGTCGGAAAGAGTGACGTAATCACTAAAAACCATTTAGTTTAGGAACTTTTATCGTTTTCTATTAGGAGGAAAGGATGAGAGCTTCATTTTATTCGCTCTTTGCCATATCGTTTATAATATTTATAGGTAGAATATTACAGGAATAAGAATTGCCTGAAAAAAAGACTAATTAAAATTACAAAATTAATATTTAAAATCTCAAAAAAAAAAAAAAAGAAGAAGAAGAAGAGATCAAATTACAATCCCTTTAGGATTGTAACAAATATTTTTCTCAAATATATATTGACTCTTAGCAGTACCTATGTAAGTACATAAAGTGTTCCTAGACTTGATTCTTTTTTCTTAATCAGTTTATTTATTATTTTTTCTAAGTTATTTTTGTCATTTCAAATATAAAAGTTTGTCAAATCAATTGAAAGAACAAAATTAATTCTTTCAAACAAAACAGGAATTTTAAAAATAAATTATTAAAACAACGTGTAACTCTATTTATTTTCAAAAACCAATTGAAGTCCTTTACAAGATATTTTTATAATAATACATAACCACTATTCACTAACTACATTATACATTCACTGTCAATTAGAAAAATAAAATAATTAGGAAAACTATATATTTTTTAAATAATTCTATTAATTATAAGGATAATTTGATTTAACATTTGAATTTAGACTTTAAACTATATTTAAATAATTGTATGCGACACTCAATGCATTCAAGAAGTGTAATTCAAGAAGCCTCCTAGACCATAATGTACAAGACTATATTTTTTCATTCCCATTGAAACTCCAGCGGGTTACCTTTATTTAACCCTATGGTACTCTTCAAATTTTGAACTATTATCAGTTGACTCAAATTATGTGTAAGTACACAGAGATACAACATACTCTATGTTGTATATAACCAAGTATATTAAATTTAAATTACAATCATAATCATATTAGTAACTAGGGAACGAATATTCAAAAATATTATTTTCCCCCAATGAAAAATACATTTAAAAAAAGTTATTGCTCATGGAACCATATAAAATTGAATTTCCCATGAATCATATATTTATATAGCTGAAACAATGATAATGCTCAAGCTTTTACTCAAAAACTGTAGATATATTGTATACACATATAATTTTTTATTTCTAGGGTTGAAGAAGAACAGGAAAAGAGTTTGAGTTGGCAAATAAAATACCTGAAACCCATTAAATATTTTTTTATTACATAAATTGAATTAAGATGTGTAGATATACATACTGACATGAGGAAGATTGCGTATACGTATGTAGAGTCTACTTATTGAAAAGAATGTAGCTACTCTGAGTGGTAGTAAAGGCATTTCAAATATATAACTTTTTTTATCAGGGTTAACCTAACAATTTTTTTCCAGTATCAAATAATATTTCATACTTATCTATTGATTAAAAGATTTGATTCAAATAGCTTTTCTCTTATTGAAAACGAAAATATCTTCATTTGAGTGTATTTTTCAACCTTTTCTTTGAAAATAAAAAAAACGAACAATTCAGCTTCTAGATAGCCAATGACGCCATTCTCTCAAATATATACTTGCACCAAATTATCATCCTTTTATTAATGATAAAACACTCATTAAATACAAGGATAGTAAACGTCTCAGAAAAGAAATACTCAATACAATTTCTTCTTATTTGAATAAATATCTTCCCACGAACATGAAAATTTGACATTGTATTTTTTTGTCAGCTGTAGAAATTATCGATTCTTTTTCATACACAAATAATACCATAGAGGAAACTAGGTCTATGTAAGACTAAGCTGATGATTTCAATGAACAAAAAGTGTAGAATGCTCAACGGATTATCATTGGATGACGTCACATTTGTTTTTTTTTTAGTTATTTCAATTTTAATACAGAGGCAGTACTTCTGCTTAACTGTCTGGATAATTGGTTTCATTAATTTATTGGACTCAGTGCTACAAACTATCAAGTTAATTCAAACCTCTCATTAAATTTTTTTTGAAACTGCATTACAACAAACTCCTGATCGATCGACTCTAGACTAAACGGGGGAAATATAACTATATCTAATACCCCTTTCCCCTACTGAATTTATGGGACAGGCACAAGGTTTTAAACCTACTACGTCCCTATTAAACTTAACAGGCAAATTATTATGACTCCTCCATATTTTTCTTTATCTTGGTCCAACGTTGAAGGGTGGAACATCTAAAATTAAATATTGTGAACCATTCCTACAATTGAACAAATAATAGTCTAATAGTTGGGTAAAATGACGACGATATTGGTTCGAGTTCAGTTCATTTCTAATCTTTTACCTTTCTTTCTTTTTTTTTTGTTCAGAGATACTCTAAAGATCCCACAACTTGTAACGTGTACTGTTTTATATGATGACGTCAGTAAAATTTAAAGTACATTTATTATTATTATTATATATTCAATATTTTGGCATGAATCCTAAAACACACACTCACATTAACATAATATTTTAAATGAATGATGTCAGTATTCTTAAAGGTATATCTCCAGAGTAAGGTGGTGTGACCCTTTGTTGCAATTTTCATTATAAATAATTACTTTGAGTAGTAAAGTCTAAAAATCAGCTCATTAGTACACAATAAACATTTCCAAGAACATGAGGTACATGATGAGTACAGCTATATTTAAAACGTTTTAAAGGAACGCAATGTTATTCTATGTAGCTTGAATGTAGGCAACTCTATCCTCCGATTTCCTTTATACAAACATTAAGTTATGTAACCTGTGAATTTTGTTATCCCTCACTCCACATATTCAATATTTTTAAAGAGCTAGACTAACACATTACATATATACCTATATATATATATATATAGTTCAAATAACTCATTTTTTTATTTTAATAATTCAGTAATTTCTTGTTTTCTTGTTGGTTCACGTACAAAATTTAATTATCGTGCCTTGTGTATTTTTATACCTCTAATAAATTTCAACTTAAAGTTGAACTTAACACAGAAACATAGATTGCTTTAGAATTAAAATTAATTATATAAGTAATAAATTAATTTTTGATATAATATCCCGCCTATTCTGGTTTGTATATTTTTTAATTTTTTCGAGCTGATAAACTCAAAGAATAATTCTGTAAGATTTTACAAATGTTTAGAAAATTAAATGTAAAGTCTAAAGATATTTTTTTAAATTTATCTATAGATCCATGAAAAAAGTTTCAATGGAAAAATTAATAGAATAGCATCTTGTATCCTCTTGTATTTTTGTCATTTGCACAATAAGTCATTCCGTCTACAAAACATGTTTCCAATTCCCCTTTCCCATTCCCATTTTTTATTTTTTTATATTTTTTTTTGAGTTTATAAATTTTATATTCCGGGAAGGATTATTTAACT
Source organism: Lepeophtheirus nordmannii (assembly GCA_963680855.1). Lineage (NCBI taxonomy): Eukaryota > Metazoa > Arthropoda > Copepoda > Siphonostomatoida > Caligidae > Lepeophtheirus > Lepeophtheirus nordmannii. The sequence goes on from OY804522.1 coordinate 19,199,805, forward strand.
CCTTCATTAGTACGCATCTCCTGCTCCATCTGTTAACAAACATCCAGTTTTTTTATGCATATAAAACAGAAGGAGTGGGAGGAATTTCATGTGGGAGGTTATACTTTCAAGAAACCCAGAAAGTTCTATAGGAAAAAAGATATGAACATCTGTTCCTAATAATGGGCATGGCTCCTTTTTATGTACGTAATATTTACTTTTAAACAATACATTTGAATCCTGTATTTTATTTAAGCCACCAAGTCCATAATTCTAATTAATCAACTCAACTAAATACTACGCCGCGTTATATTTATGCGCAAGTTTTCTAGGCATGAAAAAAGCTGACCCGTTCACATTAGTTAACATAAATAAATTCTTTGTTATTGAATTTTATCTAGACACGCACTTTTCTTTCCTATCTTTGTAATTTGGTGAAGTATTATAAATTATGTATATAAACACTCATTAATTTATGTGTTTTTATGGTTTTATGGTACAATTTAATATGTACAAAAAAAGTTCTTATTTTATTAAGTCAAGAAAAAATGTGAAAAAACTCTAAATTATGTAAAAACATTGACTCTTCTTTGCACAACAGATCCCATGAACAATATGTCTATCACTATTTTATTTATGCGTAAATATTGAAAAATATTTTGCTGTTGTTGTATCATATGTTCAGATATTATGAATCTTACTCTGACATCATTTTATTAAACATCTTCTCATCATTTTCAATCTTATACGTATATTGGAAATATTTTAGGTTAGTTTTTAAAAAATTAAAAATACTAACCAATTCAGAATTCAAAAAGTGTTTAATCCATTTTGGATTGAACGATTAACACCTCAAATGTAATGAATTAACCTTTCCTTCACATACATGGTTATTCAACCATTGTTGAAATTTGAAACAAGGCAGGTGTACTCTGTTTTATAGGGCTTTCCCAATGTGACACTCTAGTAAAATCTAACAAAGCTTTTGAATGGTTTTCATCTCTTGTTTCTACAGATTGACATATAAAAGTAGGAATGAAGGAAAGGAATGATTAGGTCAGTGAGTGGATTGAGTAGTCTATTTGGTCCAACAACAAATTTAACACATCCCCATAATTAAACAAGTCTCTCCATGGAATGAATTTGATACAAGTTCCATCTAGAAATGAATTTCTAAGTTTGCGTCTCTCATGAGTTTTTTTTTGTTTTTTCATAGCTACTATATTCATATCCTCATGACGATATTTTATATGTATGTTTTATTTCTCTACGTTGAGAAAAAGGTATGGACGACTCTCAACGTAGGCACAGGAGGGGGGGGGGGGAGAAGAGGAAACAATTCCTATTCCTCTCAAAAACTCAGTAGAAAAAAAAAGTATAGAAATGTCATAATGCCCTATGCATATAAATATTTTAGCAAGATGTAATTAATTCAGCCGAGGTTTCATAATTGTCTCTACAGTATCTCTCATTTTGATACTATTCTAAGGTCCAAGAGACAATGAGCAGAGTCTGTATATGGAAATCATGAACAAAAATATCCATATCACTTAGATCGAACATTTTGAGAATAATTTTAGCAGGATAACTATTTTTAATCATGCAATTTACGTAAGCTTTTTGTTCAAGTGTTTTTTGTTTTGTTCCTGAGTACAACTGTATTTCATTAATACACTTTACATTTATAATAATTAATTAAATTGATATAGATTGAAGCATAAAAAATAGAGACATATCTACGTACATGACTAGAATAATATTAATAAAAACTGCTATGAAATCATATAGCAAAGAAATTATATTCGCTAAATACTAAAAAAAAAAAGAAGCAACTTCAATTCAGACATATTTAGATTAATAAAATATTCTACAATACTCAAAAAGCATAATTCAATTTGTGGTAATTTTCTTAATGAACGATGACAAGTTTGAGGGGATGGATTTTTTTAAGCTTCTGAATTCATTTTAAAGATTTAAAAGCTTGGCTATATAATAATTAATTTTGCTGTGATTAGGTCCAGTGTATAAAAATGGAAAATTGCAAAGTCTCAACAAGAAGCCTTACTGTTGATTTACTATCTCCAACAAACGAATCCTAAAGTCTTTAGTGGCATTGCTTTTGGAAAGAAAATGATTTCAAGTTTCCTTTTCAACTTTACAGAAAACAAAGTTCTTCCATAGATATATCCAAGTGTCAATGTATTTGTGGCTACACGATGAATAAATTCATAAGTGTAAAAGTCAAGAGATTCATCATAAACTCGGTTGAGAGTATCCCTTTGATAAACATTTAGTCCCAATTACTCTCTTTTTCTGACTATCTGTCTAAGAAAGTGGCGTCTTCACTGACTTGTGTAACTACTCATTTTTAGTACTCTTTCTTTTTTAATAGACTCAAGGAAAGTCAACTCCCTGTTCTCAACAAACAAATCTCCAACAAAGTCTGTCTTTCTCATCAACAACATCCCCAATATAAAATCAAGGCTTGGATTCTGAGCTACCCTCTCCTGCAATTTCATTTGTATTTTGAAAGATAGACCCCGAATAATTGAGATTATCCTCTTCCAAAAACTGTTGATGGTCTTTGTGATTTGAAGTATAAGCTCTAGACCCTTTCCTTCTAATTCTTCAAAGTTTAATCCAATTCTAGCCTTCAATCTATGGTGTAGTTTCCCTTACCTGAAAGACTCAGAACCCAAAACTCTCCTAAACCATTTATCGAGCAATGATTTCCAGAAATTCTTGAATTCTAGAAGACCCAGACCTTTATATAAAAAATAATTTTTAAATAAAAAAAGTAAAATTTTTTATCTTTTGGTATATAGAAGACTCGATCCCTTAGAATCTAGGTATTGTCTTGGCCCTTTCAAAGTCTTGGAATCATTTTAATCTCAATTCCTTCAAAGTATTGGTCTTCCTATCAAGATTAAAATAAAAGCAACTTGATTTTTAATAATTTTATTTTGACTCGCACAAAATATCAATCAAACCGAATACTTTTTTAAAAACTCTTCCTTTTCCTCATACCAAACATGCAAATGGTATTTGCTTGTATATTTTTTGATATGACGTTCCATGTACATAGATACTTTTATTTCGAGTTAGTTTAACTCATTCAAAAATATTAGAAATGTTAATCCTTAAATTATGTAAGAGAATCTGCGTTAATAACTTTAAGTAAGGGGTCACACTCCCTTTACATACTAAGTCATCTCTTCTCTAGAACTAGAAGACTACAATACATTTACTCCTGTACTCAAATAGACATAAAATACTGAGTTATCTGTGATGCCCTTTTTCCAAGCCTCATATCCAGCACTCCCTTTATGACTCCTCATTTTCTCTACCTAGAATTTCATGACTCAAGAGTCACCTTCCCCCACTGACTCCATCTAGATATAATTATTTAATAATATCACTTTCAGTGAGAGGAAATCTTTCCGTTCAATGCTTTAAGGGAAAGATGCCAGCTAGGTAGGAATGAATCATTTTGTGGAGTTGGCCCGCTTTAGCACACACACACACTAAAAACCCTCATCTCATATATATACGTGTGTTGTTGATACATTTTACCCTAGACAAAGATATTCAAAACTTTTCCCCCAAATAAGATTTTTTTCATTGCTAATAAAAAAATAAATATTTCAAATACATATTGTATGATAGTAATTTTGAATACAACAAATGTATGTTTGAGTGTATTGATATGTATATATATATATATATACAGTACATTCTCAGTGTATGACTATGCAAATTTGATATGCAAGTCTAGTTGAATGAGTCTATTAATGTTTGCATCTCGTAAGAAAATGCCATTCCTGTCTTGTGGAAAAAAAAAAAATAGAGAGAGAAATACATCGGATAGAGATATGTAATATATAATACATGTAATCCCTTAAAAAAATTTTTTGTTATGCTTATTGTTATTTCATAATTTCCTCTTTTTTTTTGTAATGCAATATCGTCGACACATGAAATTTGAGAAATATGAATAAATTTATGTTTCATTTCTATGAATACATACAAAAAATGTAGGTGAAATATAAATATAAGTTTTCAGCTCCACCTATAAAACTCGAGCACACTCATTGTTCCGTGTGTGTCTATTAATGATTCATTGTACATATGTATGTAAATATAAGCAGGGGTAAATATGAATAAGTATTTATGTAAGTAAAACTATCTTTAAAATTAAGGATGCAAAAGTCTTTATTCAGAGCAATGAGTCACATATTCATAATATAATTTTTCTTTATATTTAAGATTAAAACAATGTATAGAATGTCTTCATTTAACTCTATTTCATTTATTGTCACATAAGAACAGTTTAATATATATATATATATAAATATTAACCAATGAAACATTCCTTAAGTTAGTGGAAAATATGTATGAGACATTTTTTCAAAAGTTATAAAAGTATAATAATAAATACATTTTTCACTAAGAAATATTTTAGTCAAGTATTAAATATTTAAAAAGTAAACAAATGTGTACATTAGAGTGTTTGAGTAGAAATACTCTGTAAAATTATTTAAACAATGATTTAGTCTTTAGTGTAAAGAACTGATTTTGAGAATCCTCATTTTGTAGGATATAGAATCATATAAATTCTTTGAATAATGCATTGAGTAATGTATGTTTTTTTCGTTCTTATATCACGACAATGAGAAAACTATTGAGCTAAGAAGGAAAAAAGCAATAAATTCTACTCTTTCTTTTGCAATTTTTGACTACATACTTTTCCTTTATGCAATTTCTTCAAAAATAGATGAAAACAGCACTTGAATATGTGATTGAACTCAAATGCGCACTCTAGAGACAAAAATTTAAATAATTTTCTATGTAAGTTAGTGATAATCTTATTTCTTATTCAAATATTTGGAAAAAAGATAAGAAATATAAACAATTTACTAAAGATTAAACCAAATGAATCTACTACATTATGTGTTTTATATAAATCTTACACCCATTGATAAGTTTATAAAATACAGCAAATTGTAATCAAAAGTTAAATAATTCTAAATTTTAATTTTTTAGACTGACGCCATTAATAAATTTTAGGCTATTTTTGTATACTCCACCTATTAATGGAGCAATTTGTAATTATGTATGTGTCCAATACCAATTTGATAAATATTTATATTTTGGATTAAAATTTAATCCATTCAAAGTTTGAGCAATGACTAAAATTCAATGTTATTTTTTATCTCTTTGATTGGTTTGACAAAATAAGAAAAATATTTAGTTAATCAAATAAATAAATCAGTCTTTGAAATGTACGAATCTGGATTTTATTTTGCATACTTTGACTAAATCCATTATAATTGTCATAAGTACTTACAAAAACCAAGTATGTAGGATTTAGGAGCGAGCCGTTAAATTAATTTGTTTCTGTCAACTTGTCAATGGAGCCAAATTAAAAAAAAATTGATTTGTGATTCTTGTAAACCATTAAATTGACAATTAGAGGCTGTAGATCAAAATGAAGAAGAGTTGGTGAAAGAATTCATCGGTAATGTATAAATTTGAAAAGAAAAAAATATGAGTACTACAATTAATTAATTAGAATTTCTACATATCAATTATACTTGAAATGACAGCTGTATTATGTGGAGAGATGTTCTTGAAAATGAGCAAATTCGTTTAAGATCCAGGTTTTCTAATGCATTTATGTTTTAAGAGCAGTTTTGGTCACAATATTAGTCAGTAGACTGTAAATAACTAGAAAATTACCTTTCCAACTCTGAAAACGGATGTTTTTAGTCAGTCTTCTAGTTGAAAAAGGAAAATTATCCTATGTTCTGACCAATAATGTCATTTGTTATAGACAAAATACCACTTTATGTACATATATGTATAGTAAGAGGCTTCTAAATATTGAAAATACCCTTACACAGTACTTAGTTTCAGCCCAGAGTTTTAATGAAAATGTAATGAGGTATGGAGAGTGTAGTAAGTTTTAGTATTCTGTGGAAGTATCTGGGTCAAATGTTTAATAAAAGTTTTTTTTTCCAAGGGTGGTACAGTTTAGTGCAATCTTGATTCTTCATTTTTATTTAAGAATGAAGGAAAAAAGTTGTAGTCCATCGAACTACATCCGACACTTTACATACATATAAATCGAAACAAATAAGTACCAGAGCTAAGTCCAAAATTCGTGGGAAGTGGCTGAAGCAGCAGAAATTTCTTAATATTGAATGGGGAATGTAAATCAAATATACATACATACTATGAGGTGAACAGTAATTTATAAGGACAATGAAAAATAAATTTAATAATAAAAAATCATTGAATATATCTTAAAGATATCAAAATCCATGCAAATACCGTCTATGATTTATAATTTTGTTAGGTATCTTCTGATATGAAGCTGTATCTATCTAGATAGGCCTTCACTAACCCCTTTTAAAACGATCAATTCTCACATAGCCTTTACATCTCTTCTAAGTGAAGCTGTGTATAGCTTTGGAAGTAAATTGTTTTGTATTTCCAGTGTACGTAGATTGAGGCATGATTTTGACATGATGTATTCTTCGTTTTTTAGTTAGAATTAAACAAGGATTATCAGTTAATAATTAGTTCATGATACAGCCATTAAGAAAAATAGAAATTTTATTTAATGATGTTTCAGTTGATCTGTTCAAGGAATAATTCAATCCATATCTGACATTTACAACCTTTTGATATTATCTTCTGCCTAGTTTGTGAAGAACTAGAGCTTTGGCTTTTACAATTCAATTTGAATTAATTGAGTGGCTGCCTTGAAAATATTTTGGATTTTTTGTATTCAGATCAAGAAATGAGTTCTATATATTTTATAAAATGTTATTTTTATTGTATTAAACGTCTGTGGATATTGCAATTCGTGAGAGAGATTCTATAAAGTAGAAACTTCAAACTTAACATCCCACCGTCAATTGATCTCAGACTGTATGCCATACTGTTTGTGACATGTTCATATTTTAAGTGAAATGATCAAATATAAAGATATAGGTATTGAATCACGACACATAAGTAAACAAAATGATTTCCGAGTTCTAACACACTATTTTCTAGGATAGGAAACTTGCAATAAATTTTTCATAAGTCTTTTCCTCAGACATAATAAAATTTATACATTACTATGTGCTATCTCCAAAAAAATTGTTGTTCCCACAAAAGTTGCAAAAAAAAGTCCTCTCCTCATGGAGACGTGAACCCAGTGGTAGAAATTTTGTTATTGACATATGAAAAATATTATCGATTGAATAAAAATATGATATAATCTTGCATCCAATTTTTAATTTTTTTTTCTTCGACTACTTAAAACATGTTTTTGCATCAGAGAATCAGGGCTACAATCGAATTTGGTATTAATATCTCTACTTATTTGCACACATTTATAGTAATAAGACTTACATTTCTATTAATAAATTATTCTGATTCATCCATTGGAATCTCCCTAATTTGCAATTTAAGTTCACCACTAATATTCCCATTAAAATAATACTAATCTACAAAAATATTATATTTGAAAGGTCATATTTAAAACAAAGTAAATTTCATAAATTAAGCAAAATCTCTGTACCAGTTGTATTGAAACTAGAGGGCAAGGGGGGGGGGGCACCAAAGCAGAAAAAAAATAATTGAAAGTATAAATACCTTAGTCTACGGAAAAGGAAAAAAAAAAAACTCTCTCTCCGAATAAATTAAAATTCGCTGTTCTTCATTAGTTCCTTAGATTAGGAGATTTCAACACGAGCATAGTTCTAGTAAAAAAATAATGAATTTTGGGTTCTACGACATAAATTCATTTATAGAGAAACTTTTATTAGGAAATTTTTGTTAACAATAGAACTTTTTTTATATTGGAATACAAATTCACTTACAAGGAAGTGAGGAAAGATATATTATGTTAAAGTTCATGCCCTTTTTTTACTTCTGGGTTTTAAATTTGTTTACAGATAGATCAACTGCCCTTTTAGCCATTGATTGATCTGACTCTTCTAATCTAATCCACTTCTCTATTTGAACTATATATAGCTATAATTCACCTCACAGAATGGTAAACAATCAAGTCGAGAGGGATTCAACTGATGTACCTTATTTTGTTTTCTTGATACTGAGTACCATTGGCGATATTTAAAATAAATAAATGACTTTGCTCTGAGGTCAATGATAATTATAATATAAATAAATAAAAACCTTTTACCTGTATTTTTGTTCTAACCTATATCATAAATTTGAAAATATGTATGTAAATAAATCCACTCATACTGAATCAAAATACCTCAATTAAATGTTGGAACGTTTATTTTATAGAATATAAATTGGGAATTTCTCCTTTCCTTGATTTATGGTCAAAATTACTTTCGAGTAAACACATCAATATATATAATTTCTACACACGGACCTTTAGCAAACTTTAACCCTAATTATAATTATTGAATGATAAAAAAAACAGAGTGTGGGAAGCACGTGTACGTAATAACTTTTATTTGTTTTTCCTCATCAAGAAATAATATATACTTACCTGCAATATGAGACAGTTAGTTAGAAGGGCTTTCTTGATGTTCATGATTACGTATTAGTTTGTAAAGCATGCAATCGTGAATGAAGGAAAATTGACATGCCTTTACTTTGTATCTTCATAGGGCATTCTATGCTATTATTAGTATTTAACGACATGGATGTATAATTTTAAATTTATTATCTTTAATGTCTACTTCCATTTGTTTTAGGAAACTTCTTTTTTATTTTATTATTGCCCGAATGAAGAACCTCTTCAAATCAATAAACAATTCAGCACAAAGGTATGTATCTCCTTACTTATATACCTAGAGACATGATATATGTATTATTAATGAATATATTTGTGCATGTTTTTTTTTACTATGTCCAATCAAAACATAGATTAGTTAGATCATGTCGTTCATGATAGATATTTTAAATTGCTAAATTATTTATGCCCCTTACATGGGAATAATGTTAAAGAAGTCGAGTCTTTACAGAGAATATTGATCAGACATAAATGTTCCTCTTCTTAGGAGTATCACTTGAACTACATACATATTTAGATAGGAAAGTAAATTTTGAGTGACATTGATCATCCATCATAAACTCTTGCTTCTTCAAAATGAACATATATACATGTATAATCCTAAAGCCTTGCTCCATGCTCAATTGTATATTTTTCCTGCACATTTTACATATCTATTTTGCAACAAATTGTTTCATGTGAGTTGAATTATAAAAATAAACAAAGAGGTTAGGCGATCATGTTTGTTCAACTATGTGTGTACATATGTATGTATTTGTTGTTGACAACGCAGTGTTGAGCAGGGTTTCATATTTGTACTTGAAGACACATAAATGTGGTTGATATATGTATGTATGAACACAGATACAAAAGTGGAGCCTCATTTATCGATTGTATAATTTATTAAAGCGTATTATTATTTTGTGAAATTAATACTTAACTGTATCAAATAATTTTTCAGATATAGCTATGTATGGTTGCCGATTTGGATATCGAATTTATTTTTATATTTGTTTGATATACACTGATTAATTGTACTTTTTAATGTCGAAACATACAACTTTTTATCAAATCGTTGAACAATGTGACGTCATAAGGCTGATATAATCCTTTGTTTTGTGCCAACTTTTTCTATGTTATCACAAAATATTTTTCCTATTTGGTAAAAATTAACTTTGTACTTTATTTATCCTCTCTGTAGATCAATAAATTTTAATATTATTTCACTAATTGATAGGCAAAAGTCCAATGCTCTCTGGAATTGGTGATGCTTAGAAGTAAACAAATTTACCTCTTATTAGAACCCAAATTTTTTAGTTAATTAATAAATTTATTGCAAAAGAAACTCCAAAGAATTATAAACAGAGAAGATGTAGCTTGGACCTTGAAGAATGAAATTTGAAATTTCAAAAAAGTATATTAAAAAAATCTAAAATTACTTGGCACATTTTTTTATTACTCCCTCTATGCTTATAACATGTACTTAAGTAATGTGTAGCTTATATTTGTTTTACCTAAAGCTCTCCCATAATCAAAAACTTTTATAGAGAGTTGTTTCAAATCTGTATCAAAGTAAGAGGTTATAAAAGTAATAAAAAAGTTCATAAACACACATAAACATTCTCGTTGCTATTTTATGTTTATTTGAGTTACTTAAATAATGAAAAAATTACTCCCCGTGTACTCCTTTTTTATATAATGTGCCAAGATATTTGAAATGATATCCGTAAATATCAAAAAGCGTTTAGAGCATGCAAAGCCTTAGTCAAAGAAAATATATAGGATATTTTCTCCTTTATTTTGAAGCAAATATTTTAAAACTTATACTTAATATGAATTATCATTCTAATTTATATAGGTTGAGTTATTCAAAAGTAAACTTGAGTTATTATTATTATTGTTATTTTTTCTAATTTAAGAAATAAAATGTAACTGAGTCGATATTTTCTCGTGTCGACAGGAAACTAAAATGTTAAAAGGGATGTTTGATACTTATTAGTTGTGTAAGAAGCAGATTTTCACTGTTTTTTTAGTAAATAAAAGGTAAATTAAAGGATTGGAAATGAGGGTCATAAAATTAATGTACCTACAAAAATGTCAATTGAAAAAAGAAAAAGAAGAAGAAGAGTTGTGGAATTGTTATTATTGTTTTAGAAAGCTGAGTAATAAATTACTCTTAATTATAATTGGTGGAGAGAGAGAGAGAGAGAAAGAGAGCAATGAAAATAAAATTAAAAAATCTAGGAACTTGTACATTTATTAGAACATTATATGTAGGTACATATGCCTCAATAAATCTTCATGTAAGCTTTGTGCGTATCCACTTATAAAAAAGTTTGTATTCCCATAGTGCTCCACAAATTTTTAAATTTTGGTATGTACATCAAGACTTGGATTAACAAATTTCAAATGTTTATAACGTATTCTTAGATATGCAATACAGAATTCTAGAAAAATTCACCTCACGAGTTTTAAATTACATGCATGTATTTAAGAACCAAATTATTTTTTAGAGTTTTTAGATCACGGCTATTTTTTTTTTTTATTTGAATATCTTTATATGTCAATATGCCTGATTTGAGGGAGTCATTTAATATAAGACTAATGAAGATTTTATATCTTGGCTATTAGATAATACTATTTGAAAAAATTGACTATCTACCAAATTAGAATTTCAATTGGCTACTGGTTTTTAACTTTTGTGCATGAACCTATGACTTCTGTACTTTGACAAAAAATTGTTACTAATGTTATCCATATAAGCCAATAATTCCTTCAGATATCAAATATTAGACTATAAAGATATTCAAATAAATGAAGAATATTATGATCTAGAACAACTCAATAATAAAAGAGTTGGGACTTTGTCGCAATTGTCAACTTTCCATTTCCAACTTTTGCCTTTTTAAAACAAAAGTGTCAACTTTTAAATTTTGTAGAAAAAAACAACGTTTGACTGACGTTGATACCTACATTTATTATGTACGGAGCAGGGGAGAAGAAAATTTGCTCTCTCTCACAACTATGAAATTCAATTGACTCCAAACCAAAAAGGTAAAAAATTGAAAGCCGAAATAGAATCTGTTTTTTTTATATCATTTTCAATAAATTTTGCCTGTGTTATCAAAACAATGAAAATGGAGATGCCTTCTTCAATTATGTACCATGATAGATCTGTCGATATAGTGTTCGATATGGAGTGGAGGATATGTAATTCGAGACATAAGAGGACCCACTATGGATGTGTTTCACAGTTTCAATAGAATTATGAAATTTTACCTCACAAGATTGACTAAAATGATACCTTCCTCTAAGAAAGAGTAGCATTTTATTTCCTATTAAACTGTATAATGAAATATTATATTTACATTAAATTATCGTAGTACTAAAAAGCCATAATTACAATATTAAAAACTGGTGTTGACGGTGTTTAAATTTTCTCCAGCAACAAATCTTGATGTTGAAGGGTCCTTCAACATGTTCAAAAATAGGAATAGTTATTGGAAGAAAGGTTTGACCCGTGAACATTTTGAAAAAAAAATTAATTTGTGTCGCAATTTTCTATACAACATTTGAGCACCTTTATTGCATCTTAGCTCTAAAAATAATGTTCTTTAAATAAATGTTGTTGTTGTTTTAAATCCTTACAGCAAATTGTCTTGACACGGATATACAGATCTATATCAATATATATTCGTAATTAAAGTGACAAAACAATCAATGTATATTATTAACTACATAACTATATTAGATATACATAATAAACAAACTATTAAGGACTCACATTATTTCGAAATGCACCTAAAAAAACCTTTATATATTATGTACATAAATAAATATCCAATTCCCGATTTATAAATGTTATGAATAAATTCACATTGCAAACCCATAAAAATGTCAATAGTCTAAATATATACATAAATGCCATTAATTTTATTGTCAATATGACCATTCTCCTCCCAAATCCCTTGCAAATAAACATATGACTAAAAATACTTATATTTTTACATTACTTACTATAATCACCCTCAACAAAAGGGTCAAAAATGATACTTTTATCAAGCTTTTTTACGTAAAGGACTATGTTGGTAGCTACAAGATGCATCTCCAAGGTGGAACAAAAAAAATTGAATGGGTCCCTTTACTAAAAATAAAATAAAAATTGTACTATATAGAGTAATAGCAGCTATTCATGTTTAGAATGAATAGTGAATTGTACCTTTTTATCTTATATACCCAGATTGAAATTGGATCATAAACTCTGAATGACTGTCACAAAGAAATTAAAATAATATTATTTTATTTTATTTTTTATATAAGAAATGAGAAAAAAAGAGAAAACATCGCTTCGATGATGTCATAGAAAGTTTTTCATTAACATTAATTAAATTCCAAAAAAAAATTTCCTACAGTCTGAGAACTATGAAATAACGATTCAAAGTTTAAGCAGAATTAAATTTCAGTCTATTGTCTTAATCAAAAGATGGGTCGTGAAGAACCGATTTTCTAGCAGAATATATATTCAGTCTGAGTTTGGATCTTGACACTAATACTTAAAACATCTTTCATATAAAAATATAATTATCTTTTTATTTAAGGAGGCGATGTCTTAATTATAAATACAGGATAAAGCATGAAACATCTAATGTAGATTTATTTATTGCATAAAAAACTATTCAAGGAAATACAATTTTATAAATAGGTATGTATATATATAAAACTTAAATAATATCATGAGAAGGAAGAAACAACCTTGCAAATACATATGTACATTCTGCATAGTTGCATAATGCTTTAAGCTATAATTTTGATATATGTATATGCAATGATATTCCTTGATTGAGATGAATTGTTATTATAATATTTATATATGTATCGTTTACAAGTTATAATTGTTACGAGCTGCAAACCAAAAATGTTATTGAATAATTTACAGAAGGAATCATTTGCAATGCTTTTTGCTTTTGTCTCAATTAATGGGAGTTGGCTTAACTAGGATACGCCAAAATTTTATATAACATATTTACTTCTGTTTGTAACTGATTGAATCTATAGATAGATCATACTAGTTATTTTTGTTTCTTCACAAATTGCATTTGAATGTGACCCATCAAATGTATGGGATGGATGTAAATGATAAAAGTGCATTTAGTTTGAGTAAGAAATTTAGAAAATTTAAATACAGAATATTTTTTGAATATGTAGGCTTTTGAAGGTGAAGAATCGTAATATATCATGGGACATTAGAAACAACTGCTGATTTCATCCAAACTTGTGAGTAGAATATTGATATGAGGAAATTATCTTTAGTCAGATTTTTCAAGATATCTTCATCATTTTTTTAGAGAATACATTCATGGCTATGACCATTCATTTTACTTGATAAATTGTTTCAATCCTTTTCCTGTGAATTCAACATTTGCATAATCTGCAAATTTCTGAAAGCTCTGAAATTTTCATACAATTAGCTTGTAATATCAAACACAATAATTACACCTAAGATTTTAAAACAGTATGCCTTTCTATGTGTATTTTAGCCAATTGCCTTATACCGAAAGGTTTTTAAGATTGCTTTTATTCAGATTGTCCCAATAGTCTTAAAACTAATATACTTTTGAAAATATATTTTACCAAACTTTAACTGACGACTTTTTACAGAATATCATAAGGTGTCTACAAGTAAGATGCAATATCTTATTAACAATTCTTGGTCCTTTAAGTCTAGTAACTCCTCAGTACAGTTCAATATGACTTAATACAAACTCAAAAACAAGGAAAATAAATCTTTCCATAAAATTTTAAATCTCCAAAAGTTACATTGATGCATTTGCTTGGCACTCAACAAATGGGTGATAAATATTCCTCTTTGGCATCAAATTCTATTCAATACGAGATTTTTTGGAAGTTTGTTCGTTATATTTAATGAAACCAATATAAATTATATGTCCCCAACATGGCGTCATATCGATTTATAATGCAATATGTGACGTTAGTGAAAACACTTTATACGGGTACAACTGCAATACCAAAGCAAAATAATCAATAATTCAAATTATATATAAGTAATCCCTTGTACAAAACAATAAGAAACCGACTACATTAAGACAAATATAAACAAAAAAACAATGTCTCAAAGAAAAATTTACAAAAATGTCAACTCTTGTTTATAAATCTCTTCATCATATTAGATAATTGTGATGCTAATTCACTGTCTCATGTTGTAACTATTTTGGACTGTACCCTAATTATAATGAATGAATTGTATTAATGCCAATTTCATTAACTATTCGATATCTTAATTTCAGATGAATATAACTAAATGATAGGTATTCTGGTGGCTACATGCATTTTAAAGCTCAAAGCTCTATTTTTCGTAAATACATAATAAATATGGTAAATTAATAGATTAAAATAAAATGGTAGCATTATAGTATGGTTCGGAGTTGAAATGGTTGCTGTAATAAATAGATACGTCTGTTCAATACATACAAATAGTAAATGCACAATATGATTGTACAATTTGGAATTTGATACAAGTTACAACTTGTATATTTACAATATATATCTAAATATATACATTAGGGTTTTTCATTTCCTAGGAAAATGTCTTTCAGCAAGAACTCGGGAAATCAGCTTATAAAATTGCACAAATGATACTCTGAGGTAAAATAGTGGATAATAAATACAGTGAAGTTTCACTTCAATAGAGCCCAGTGACTCAACTGCCTCAGGGTTAGAGATATTCGGAGTTCAACGTCGAGTTTAGTGTTGCCTCTGATCCCAAACAAACCTTTAGAATTTGACCCAACTCATGTGACTTTTGTGAACAGCATACAGTGGCTGCTCTTGGTCACATGCTACTAGTTAGAGTTAATTTGAAACTCGAGTGCATTGTTTATGGAGGAAGAACGAATTAGCATTGAGTTCCCATTTAGGAATTGAAGCTCCTTTGGTATAAAACTAGTAGACATATTCTACTCCTTTAGAAACATAAAATAAGTTCAAAATACAAGAATGAAGATGATATTATATATATATAAACGTTATCAAGAATTTGAAACACTTTTTGGTGCTCCTTTAGATATCACTTTTTGTGCATTCATAGTGTAAATCGTCAAAAACCATATCTGAAATGAATTATTAATATGTATTTATTTCACCTTGTGATTTACACAAAGGAAACTTACTTAATACATACGTATGTACATTATACATTATACCTTAGAAATCTAAATTACAATTTTTATTCAGTTGATATAGTTTTATTTTACATGAACATTTTGCAGAAACATTTTTCTTTGCAACTTTATTAAATATTAAAAAAGTATGTATACACGACATTGCATTAAGATCTAAACATATATGTCGTCTTTTATATTTCATTATATTGCTTTTAAAGAACCCATAAAGTTATTAAAATTCATATTGTTAATATTACAAAAAATGATTTGTTTTTCACTAAACCAATTACTGGGAAATATATATACTACAAATATGTACTTATGGATTTTGAATATGGATATTTTTTAATCTATGAAAGAAAATTATAATCAAGTTTTCCCTCAATACAATTTGATTTAAAAATCTGCAAACTGTATTAAAATATATTTTTGGGACTTTGTTTCTTTTCATTTATCGTGTTAAATTAAGAAACAGGGTTTTTATTCAATAAAATATTATTGATTATATGTATATCCTTCAATATTATTATTACGATATAACACTAATTTATCGTATACAACCCCACGGAAATTACAAATAAATAAGCATAATATATTTATATCTTTTGTTACTGCATATAATGCGAAATTTTTTTGATTTTGTGCTTTATTTTTACTACTTAGTCCTTACTTTATGATAGCAGGTGTATAATATATTATTACTATATATAAATTGCTTCTTATTTAGACCAAATAAAAAGCTTATTTAAGTATCATTTGAAACATTAAGAACTGTCTATTAAACTCCTTATAAACTGGGTTTTTTTTTTTAAAATACTCCCTACATTTTATAGAGTTAATTTATTCTCATTAAAGTATATTTCAATATGACTAATAGCAAATAACGGAACTTTTGGCATTTTGTTTTACCATTAAGAAATCGTTCTTGTGTATTATTTAATCAATAGCAATAACTGTATTCTTATTTATAGTAAAGAGGTAAGTGCCTCCTAATAATTAATTTATTTGCATAGTATACACACAATCTTTCAGGCAAATGTTACATACTTTATCAATGAATATTACAAAAACATGACTAACAATGATTAAATACGTCTGAAATCAAATACATTTTTTTAAATAATTATGTTAGTAAATAAGATATTTAAATTACACTTTAAAAAATAAGTATGAATAAATCAATTAACTTTTAAAAATAATTCTCTGTTAAGTGTACTCGAGCTAAGGAGTCTGCTCTTTTATTTGATTACTGAAGTAGATCCACCGTTTACTAATAATACTGAAGAAAGCATTCGAAATCCTTAATTCAAATTAACTTTGATTTAATCATTATTATATAATTTTTTAAGTAAGGGGTGGCTCAAATACTCTTATTTTACTATTGCTATGCCACAATGGTACGTACCACCAAAACAACAACAGCAGTGACCATTTATATGTATTTTTTTATCAGTTGTCAATTTATCTTCAATTCTTGCTTTTTATTATATATTATATATTTATACAAGGTCTATACCTATGAAATGAGACATTATTTTTCAATTTCTAACATTTATTGTTGAAAAAATGGCGACAAATTTAATCTTCAAAATAATAGCCATAGTTAGAAACACAGTTTGCCCATCTCTCAGGCAATTTGTGTATGCCACGTTCAAAAATTTAGCCGTCTTTGGTCGCAAACCAGTCATCGAGCCATTTTTTGTCTTTTGCGTGAGATTTGAAGTGCTGTTCTTTTAAGCCGCGATCCATCGATGCGAACAAGCAATAATCTAATGGTGCCAAGTCTGGTGAGTCAGCCACATGCACCAAAGTCTCCACCAATTCCAGGGTTACTCTTGTTCGATGCAGATATGCATTGTTATCAAGAAACTTTACTTGGTGACGCCGATTGGAATATTCTGGGCGTTTTTGGCGTATAGCGCTATTCAAATCGGCCAATTTCCCTTGGTAGCGTGCGCCGCCAACTATTTCACCGGGTTTTAACAACTCACACCAAACCATACACACAGCATTGCCTTGCGGCCAAAACGATCTGGTTTGGCCGATATTTTAGGGTGCTTCAAACCAATGTAGGCTTCTACAAGCATTTGATGTGCTTCAAAAGCGTTTTTTTTTTAAATGAAAGCTGAGCTGAAAGCCTCACTTCATAGGTATAGACCTATTACTTATTATGTATGTAGTAAATTAGTTTTCATCATGTGCTTTTATTATTTATTTGTATGTATGTAATCTTTGAACCGTTACATAATTGTATTTAATTAAAAGAAAAAAAAATCTCATTTCATGGCACTAATGAATATATTATTACGAAAAAAAACCTAGTTTTTTCCCTTCTTATATGTATACAAACATTATTTGGATCATACTTTTTCATACCACGAGCACAATATTTTTCTTAGAATAATGCAGAGTTTTTCAGAAAATTAATTAAGATGAAAGACTCCTGTGTACTACATAATATGTAGTTGATATATGTGTAAAGAAGTGCATGATTAGCAAAATGTGTCTGAGGAAATTGGAGTATGGGCACCTTCAATTATGTTTGTATAGGGGTAAAAAAATTATAGATACATATTGTGTATTGTTTAAACATTCAAATCTTAGAAGAAGTGATGTCCTGCCTTTTTTGTATCATACTCTACTTTGCTAATCAATAATAGATATCTACCACAAAAATGTTAAAGGCTGTCAACGATTCTATGTAATACTAAATTATGTTAAAATTACATTTATTCAAAACTATCTTTCAGTCTACATTTAGTCATGTGATCAACTGGTAGAGGGTCATTGTTTTACTGTATATTTCATTAAAGGAAGGACACAATTACCATTATGTAAGCTACGTCTTGTTGAATAAGAGTCAGCTGACAAAAATATGTATTCCATAACCATCATTTTCCTCTCATAGAGTGAAAAAATTAATTTGATGTAATAAATACAATTTGTTCTGTATGCCCCTTTGCAAAATATTGTAGCATTGGAGACTAAACATATTACACGTACATGGGTAGATTATAAATGTCCTCATTCAAGATCATTTAATGTACGCCAACAATACAATTGCATCAAATATGTAGAATAAATATTGAAAATCAATTAATAATATTCTCGCTCTATTAAATTGAGTTAATTAATTCATAGCTCTTCAATTTTACAACTTTTTTTTTCTTATATAAATCCATGCAGAAAAGATAAAAAACTATAAATAAAAAAAACATTTGTAGGTAAATTATGAGAGAGTGTTAATTTATCTTCTATGGCCATAAATATGCATAGTTTTTTTATTTATATATGTGATAAAAGGTTTCATATGTTCATAACTAATGCTCTAGCAACAAAATACGTTCCCTGATTGTATGTACTTTACAAAAGAGCAATAATTATACATATAAAGGTACTTACTTGCTTTCTTAATGGCATGGATTTAACTCTAGACGGGTTTTAATCGTTTTGAAATTTGAAAAAGAATGTAATAATTTGGCTCATTACGGAAATAAATTCAAACGAGTCTCTGACGCTTGCTCTAAATTGTAGCTATTTACCTCACTATAATTGCTTTCTCATTAAAAATACACAAAAATCCGCAAAAACATCAATAATTCGATCCAAATATCTTTTAATTATCCTAAACTCTATTTTTCAATGAAAAAATGAGAGTTTTTAGCCTTCGAACACCTTTTTTGACCACTCAAGCCCTTTGAAGTTTGAAATACTGCCTTTTTTCAACAAAAGTTAGTTCTTTTCAAAGGGTTTGAGAGATTTGAATTTTAAAGCAATGGGGTCAAAAATTTTCTGAACATCTTTAGAGATCTCTTCTTTAAAATTTTTTTAGTGTAAGATGGTAAGTAACATCTTCTTATAGTTTTGGGCCTAGAAGTTGTCCTATGAGGGGATAAATTTGGTGTATTTCCATATTTACTTTCATTTTGTCTTACTCTGGGGAATCAATCACACGACTATCTTCCTAAAATAGTTAAAAGGAGGTTATCCCATCGATTGTAGATAATAAAACAGAGTAAAAGAAAACGATCTAGCTAAAAGGATAAGGCTAAAAATACCTTAGAAAGGAGTCAGCGGTGATTTGATTATAAAATAAGAACAATTTAAATGAAGAAGTACTGTCTGAGATGTACATATAACTTATTATCAATATTTTGACGAATCACGGTGCTCAGACAATCAAAATAACCATCACTCACTATTCCATTATGTTGAAAAATCTGTTCTTTCCAGTGTTAAAGAAAGCCTTTGTAATGATCTGAACAATGTTACTCTTTAAATATCACATTTTCTTAAAGCAAGAATCAAGGGATATCCAAGTATTAGGATAACATTTTTAAAGCCAGTTGTAAATATTTTACTTACATGCTACTTTTATTTATTTAAGATAGGACGAACAAGAACATTGAAAAACTTTTTAAAGATAAAAAGCTCAATTACAGTTCATTCTGAATGTTAAAATATTAACAACTAATGAACTTTTTTGAATGATCTAATATATAATAATCAGGAATCGCGTGTTACGCTACTTTATACCTACATTGACTGCCTAATTTTAGACAAAGGTGTATCTTAGGTATGATAAATGTATGAAATGTGAAAATTAGAAGATTCTTTTGAGAATTGTAGTAATTCTCTATATAAAATTTGTATTTATAACTTATTAAAACAAATGTAGCGTTAAAAAAAATGTTTTCCTTATCTATACTCACAGAAAACTTAAGACACAAGTGAAAGTATCCATATTTTTCTTTGTATGAGCCTGGATTTAAATACACCTTTAGCATAGAAGATATGAATACAAAAAAGCTATAAGTAAAATTCATTGTTGTATTTCAATTATTTAGCTTATCTGCAAAGTTCCTAACGTTCCCTTTGATGGGAGTGGGTAGTTCATGAAAGAAAGGGCTACAAGAACTCCATCTATTGTAAGAATTATTAATACAACTTTTCTTACAGTGGTACAAAAATAAAAAAAAAGAAGTCATTTGGTTGATATAAAAAAGAAAAGGAATATGGAGGGACTAGAAAGGGGTCTTATTCTTGAAAATAAAACAATTTCTCATGACTCTATATACATTTATATATTATACACAACTATGTATGTACTTCTTTACAAAAAATGTAATATTATAGCTAAAGAACGCAATAAATAACGAACATAAGAGCCCTTGAAAAATGGGATACGTAATAACGCTATTTATTTTTATTTTTTGAGTAATTAACATGTATCCTTTTCCTATGCAGACAATGCATGACGATATGAAATTAATATATTATTTTTTTTACCACAATAAAGAATATATATTTTGTGTGTAACACGTTGGAGTGACTTAAAAAAAGTATTTAATAAGGCTTTTTAAAATGTTGATTGAGATAAAATCAAAATGATCTCTCTATAAATATATATTCATTTTTAAAGTCGTCATGGTTAATAAAAATTCAAATTAAACTGATATATAACTTCTTTCATCTCATTAGACATTTTTCTGGAAATGAGTCATATTTCATAATATGTGTACGGTGTACTTATTATCACTCATCTTTTCAAAATGTGTCTGTACAATTTAACGGAATCATCAATGTTTTTTTATCTTTTATAATTATTAAAGAAATATAAGTTACAAAAATAATTGTCACATATATGCACTCTAATTATACTTTACTACTAAGGGTCATTACTAACCAACGCTTTTAGTGCAATTACGACATTGTAAGGTTTGATTGCATTTTAACCTCTTGAGTGCATGACGATCGTACATATAGTTAATCATGAATTTTTTGACCATTTTACATACAAAAATAAAAATAATAAACAAACAGCTCTCTGGCTCCTTTCCTTTTTCTATTAGAGTAACCATAGAGAACTGTAGAAGTTGTCTATGAACAACACCCCTTGATACAGAGAAAGGAATAGAGGGAGAAAATATGTTTTTGTTGCTGTTAGAGAGCAGACTATATAATAACATATATATATATATATATATTATGTCGTATGTAGCGAGTTCGAATGGGACAATAGATTTAAATGCAAAAATACCCCAAAAATTATCTACATGTTACTAAAAGCCCTAATTTCATATATTTATGATGTGCAAATAAGGATATAAGTTAGATTTTCACATTATTTACTAATGGATTTTGATAGTAGCTTTGTCATGGATTTGCACTTTTCTGAGTGTTTTTTTTTTTAATATTAAAATACTCTTTCATAAATATCACACAAGTGAAGGAAGATGCTTAAGGCAGAGACACCTATAAACTTTTAAATGACTAAGAATGAGTAAATAATGGTAATTAAGGAATTGATATTTGTATAACAGTTTATGTCATTGTGACAAAAGAGTAGGGACTGAGTAGACTATAACAAATAGTAATATTGAAAAGAGAGACTATATTCACCCATTCGGAGTCCTTCAAACTTCAAATTAATGTTAATTTGATCAATACAAACCTTGTCATCTTTTATAAATAGTTAAGCCCCATCTGTGAATAGAATTATAAGCTATCTTTTATATCTGTTCAACTTTTACTCTTAGTTCAAGGAAAGTCCGAGTCGTCAGATGGAAATTTTCCAAATACTTTTTTTTTGCTAATTAATTTCAAAGCTGAGCAAAAGGTAATAAAATGACTTGGACCTTGGTTGGAAATGAACACCATAAATGAACCCTTTGAATAATTAATTGTTCTAATTGTACGCGAAATTAAAGTTTAAAAATATATTTTTATTAATAATATATATATATATATATAAATAAAATGATTTAATTTATAATAATAACTGCATTGAATCAATTAATTATCAAGGGGTGGTGATCATATGTAATTACATAAAACAAACTTACATAGATTTATATATAGTGTGATCAATAAATGAGGAGTAAAGCAATAATACAATATACTAAACATTGAAATGGACATGTTCGGGCGTGTCTATATGTAATGTACATACGTTTATTTACAAGGCATGTTCACCTTTACATTACATTCGTGTACTAATAACTAACGGAAAGGGCAATACTTCAATGGCCAATATATTCAATATCAATGAACTTTATTAAATTAATTAAGGCAGTGTTTATATAATGACTTGCTAATAGGATATTTGTTCATTGAGGATACAAATGAGTAGCTACGTGAGGTTAAGTGATGTAGGGCACTTTCAACAAATCAGAAAAGTAACGACTGAAGGTTAGTGTAGGCTAATAAAAAGTTGTTTGATAATTACACGGATATGTAAGTATATATAAAGTCTTAAATATAATGGGATACATGTATGTACAGAATTGAGCTTCGTATACTCGAATAAGTATATCATATCATGCATGACCTCAAGGTTTTAACAATTAGTCTTTCATTTAAATTTAGAAATCAACATTAGATTTGTTAGAAGTTCGAAATTAGGTAGGGGGAGGTGCTTCTTTTTTCCCCTGGAAGTACGTTTGAGTTACATAGATGTACACAAATTTAACACAACATACTCATATCTGTTCGTTATCAATAGAATTTATTCATTGACTATACTAATTAGTAGGGTTCTTTTCACCAATTGCAATTGAATGCAATCTGTCAAATATTATAATTGATATCGTAGACTGGGACAGTTACAACAGTCAAACAATCAAGTTTGAATAAAACTTAAGAAAGTGAGGCTAAAGAATATGTTTTGACTAAGAAGTCACTTAACTTTTCAATTTATTATTGCACATCAATATAATTTAAGATTTTTACTATATGTATAGTATATCACTGACTACCCCTCAAAATCAGTTTTTATTGAATTTCTCAAAAAAAGATGATAAAAATGTCTATCTTTCTTTGTCAATAGACCTCATTATATTATACGATTGTAGTACGAATTTCATGGCTGAAGCTTTTTTGATGTTAAAAAAAAAAGGCCTATTGAACTAATAGCAATTAGTTTTTCCCGGTCTCCCCTACTACTAGATAATGGATATGAACACAAAGATATTTTAGGCACATAATAAATCATAATTACATATAATACAAATATAATAGGCAATTAGATTATATCGCTCCCACACTTTATCAGTTTAATGCATTAATAGTGGGAAATATTCTGAAGCAATTTTTGTATAATATTGCTCATGTTCTTATTAGATAATGTTTTCTCAATTGTAGTGCATTAATTTTAAACAACTTCAGGGATGAGGAGGTATTCACACATAATAGGAAAATGGAGTCATTTATGGTGTTTTTTTACAGCATCATACTTAATTGGTATACATATTTAATTCATATGTAATTATAAATTTCAAAAAATATTAACTAACATTTTGGACTATATAACCAAGAACGTTATTGATATTAAAATATTGAATAGTGGTGTGGTTCTCAAAATCGGTATAGAGACGAATTTTCAAGGGTATAACTTTAGACTCCTCAATGCCTTGACTTTGTGTTAGTATCGTTGTCAAGGCCAAGAAAAAAGCAGTTAGATTAAAAAAAATATTTTCTATCAAAAAATTAAAAATAAGGATTTTTTTCTTTCGATCTCATCATAGTCTCCGATCCCTCGTCTTGTCTTTGCTTCAGTTTCTCAAATACAATGACTAAAACATTTGTAAATTTGTATTTATGAATGTGTCGTTCATCTACAGAGATATATTACTAAATGTTTCCTTTAACTGTTTTTGAAGTTTATTATAAGTTGTTTCATTGAAAAAAAATAAACCATATAGAACATTTAAGTGTACTTTAAGATTTATTTCATTTGACTACATATGTTCCTCCTGAAATATAAACTGTTCGATGTACTAAACATCATAAGTAATTAAAGACAATAATTTGAATATATTGCACTGCAGACGGAAGAACTTTGTTCTTCACCGTTGTTGTGGGGATTCCATCATGTATTTGTGAAGTTTTTCCCAATGAAAAATGAGTGGATGAATGATCTGATTAAACTAAAAAATACTTTACATGATAACATTGATTTAAACATATCTGTATTTGTGTATGTGACTTATAGATACCTTTCAATACATATATTCAGATTATATACACTACAATTGTTAATTCCAAATTCGATTAGTCTGGTTTTTTTACTTTAGTCCGGTGTATAGTATTGAATAATGTACATTATATATATATATCAATTATATTTATTTTTTGTTAAAAAGCATTATCCATATAATATATTCATAACTCAATTCTTACAAACCATAATAATGATCTTTCAATTCATGACCCTTTTAATACAATACAATTCAATATTTATTTGCAAAAAGAATAAATTTTTATTTTGTAGCACTGCGAGTCTCAAACAGTACAATATATCTGCAATCCCAGATAATTGCTCGAAGTTACTTTATATATACACCTTACTTTAGAAACAAAAGAATAATTACCATAGTGTCGACAACATAAACAAACTTAGAAAAGTTGTTTTTGACTTTTTCATTTCATTGAAAAGTATCTATAAAATAAATAAACTAATATTTGAAACTAGAAGATCACGAAAATAATCCTTGGAAAAACAAAACAATGTTCTTATAAAAAATATCTAATAACAAACCTTTTTATAAAACTGCCAAAAAATGTCTAAAAATAAACCCTCTTTCGAAAGGTAAAAAAGAAAATTAAGAGGGAAAAAATCGGTCATTCCAAATATTATATGGAGTCTATTGACAATATAAAGTATAAATTTCATATTTTAATATAATATGAATTCAGTCTATGGAAATATGAAAAGGGTGAATATTTGACTTGATTATTTTTCATTAAAGTGACTTGCTTCATACCTTGAGTGGTATTCCTCTTCGTTGATACCCAGATATAATAAAATGTACTTTGATCAATATATTTTCATACCTATACTTTGATCTATCAATATGTATATAATTTCAAGGCTCAATATATATGTTAACACCTTGTAAAGACCTTTATGTATATTATACATAAATTTTAAAATAATATATTATTTAACCCAAGGTTAATATTAAGCGTACTGATAATATTTTTAACCAATCATTTTAATTAAAACGATTAATCACTATATAATTCTTAAAATATATATATACATATTATTAAAATTACAACCATCTATATACGTTTAACTATATCTACAAATTAGTGAGTACTAAAGCTGCATAACAAAGTAACCAATAACGACCACGTGATTGTTTTTTGTAGAAATAAAAATATTCAAAAGTTGAATCTTTGATACGCTAAAGGCGCTATAATATCCAATTAAAAACGTAATCTCCCTATACTTACTTTTGTTAATTCAAATTGAAGAAAAACATACTTCTATTGATAAGTTGAAAAGAGACTTATAAATATATGTAGACATAATAGGTTTGCTGCGGTGTCTTTTCATCATATTGACCCTGATGTGTCAGCATACGTCTATTCCTTAAAAACATTCAACTATCAACTGCTTCTTAAAAATCAAATTCTGAAATTTACTGGGTCAAAATAGTAAAGCATCATGAGATCATTCAATTACTTGCTTAAAAGGGAGGCCATATACACAGTTTTGTTCCACTTAAACGTATTTTGAAGTCCATACTCGTCGATGGTAAGGCAATAAATAAGTCCACCATTGGAAGAAGGGAGGATAACTTAATGAACAAATTTTCTTTGATTTCTCTCCATGTTTAAATAAATGTTTTATGTTCAGAAAATCTAAAAAACTGTCTTTAACCTTTTTGTTTTTGTTACTTTGACTTAGTTCTTTAATTATACCCTAGAACGGAAAAGGCATTGATTTGATTTAAATTGACAACTGAATGACGTTCCAACAATTTTTCATATTTTATTGATAATCAATAATTAAATATAGATGAAGTTCAGTTATTTAAGAATAAAGACCTCGAATATACCTTCAAAAGCAGTCGAAAGGTAAAATTACAAAAAAAATCGAATCTTTAACAGCCCAAAATAACTTTTTTAAATTAATAATGAATAATTGAGTGACGTCATTAGTATCTCGCAAGCGACGTTTTGTGGACAAAGAAAGATTTCTCGTAGTCAAAAAAATCTTTTCCACCTGACCAACAGGGTTCGCTACTTTGTTTTATAGCTTTTGTGAATACTATTTGAAGAGGTCATTATTTCTTTATTTTTCACATAGACAATTTCCATTAAAGGTTTTTTTTTAATTTTCCATCGTGGAATGTATTCCAAGAGCTTGTAAAGATACGATGTTATGACTAAAATTAAATCAATTTGAATGAGTTGTTGAACAAGGAAAATAGTTTTACGTGTATCTCGAGTAGCTGGATATGATCTAATTGAAATCTTCTATTAAATAAGGAATACCACAATTATTTATAACGCTCAATTTTATTGTTTTTTAAATTTATGATCTTATTGTATAAAGCAAAATTAAACCTTTATAAAACAGTGTTTAAAAGTAAAAGGTTTCAAATGTTTTTGATAAAAATATTTATCAATTTAATTTCATGATAAAACAAAGTATGATGAAATAACATGTTAAGAGGTATGTAAAAACCTTCTGTACCAAACTTACATACATATATAATCTAAAAACCTTTGATAATAATATTAAAGACCGTATGTATGTACTAAAAAAATGAAACATCAAAGAACACGAATTATGATCAATAAATGTAAAAAAATGATGAGAAACATGTCCCAATTCTCTACATGATTTGTCAAAAAAATATCAACGCTAATAAATATGCAAATTTTAGTGAATGTATTTCTATATTTTTTCCATAGATGTGACATATTGTTTTTGATGATAGCGGAATGTCTGAATATTTTATTTCACTATCATAATGAATTTTTGAGTGACAGTTTATATGGATTGTATCTGGTTTCAACTCAATATATATATAATATATATTATGTAAATATTTAAATGTACGTATTTGTGATTGTAAAGCCCATTCTGAGGGTTGAATCGCACGTTACATAATCTAGATATTTTTGAATCCTCTCTATGAACAAAAAATTAAGAAATTATTATTTACTTTTATAGCTTCAAAATTAATACATTTGATGGTGTTACGTTTTGAAAGTATTCTTACGTCCACATGAATATTTGAGTACTTAATTGTTATTCTTACCTTTTCTCTTCCATACGCATATATTATATAATATATTATATATATATATATATATATATATAATATTAATCTAACGAACTAGTTGAGGCTAGGTTCAATTATATAGGAAATGTTAGCCCTTGTCTTGACTTATGTTAATTTTAAGCCTGTAAACACATGCAAAAGCTTCTCTTGATGAAGCAGGAACATCAAAAATTTGGATGATTTTTTGTGTTAGCTGTTAATCTCCCTTTTCTGATTATTAGTAGTATGATCTTTGATTAGTTAAATGTAATTTGTTTGTTTGTTTGTTAACATATTCCTACTATTAAATAACATCATGAAGTAAATGACGTAATTGGTCTGCAACTAACTCCTTTCAAGCTTATTTTCTTTCTCTTTTTCAAAGAAAGAATAAAAGAGTAAAAAACGATCACATCATGGTAAAAAAAAAATTCTTTCCAGCGACTTCCAACCCCTTCATGATCATCTCAGTTAGTAAAATATATTACACATGTATTATATTTTAACATGTGACAATTTCCTAAATTCTCGTTGAGGGGCCATTTGATAAAATAAATTTGTTTGTGACATTTCAAATGACTACAAAAGTCTTAAATATTATCCTTAACAATGAAAAAAAAAATGTCACAAAATAAATATTTTGTTTAGATTTATATCATATTTCATTTTTGTAATGATGTGTTTAAATAAATTTAAGCTCCATTAATAAAGAATAATGATAACTTCTTTATCCCTCTCTTTTTTTTAACATTTAAACGTCATCAGCTGATATGTACCTCTCAGAGTTACCATACAAATTTTATACGACTTAATCTCGAACATAATTAAATTACATACTACATAATGGACCAATCGCACTAACTTGACTCAAACTTAAGTCTAGTTTAAACGCAATGACGTCATAGGTTCCGAGATTTTATATTATAAAAGTAGTCAAATTTGGAAGAAAACTATGAGTCTTTTACAAGCAGAGTTATGTTCATCTTATATTAACTCAAACTTAATTTAGAGCTTAATTTTGAAATAGATGGTAGAAATTTGTTAAACACGGACTGTGCTTGATAGTATTGAGACACGTATTGATATTATCCAAATGTCTTTACTATCAAATACTAAACTCCAATATCGGAATACCTTTCAAAAATCATTCCCTTGAGATATTAATCCTTAATTAGTATATGTACATCATATAAGTTTATCATATGATATCTTCACGACACTCTTATTCCATCTACGTACTTTGTAGCTCTTCTTCAAGGATTAATTGATGGGAAATATAACGTAGAAGGATCACTTTAATCATAAATGAGATCCATTATTATACTAAATTCAGCAAAACCTGAAAGACTGAGTCTCATCTCATGTTGTATCCATTCAAGAGGAATCATTGAAATGTTCGTGTAGAAAAAATATTAACTGGGCTTATTTATGAATTTGAAGTCCCTTATCTTATATTTATTGATTGATAATATTCTTGCTTTATGTGTATCATTGGGATGTTAAACATACAATAATATAGATTTTTTTCCAGAAAATACGAGAATAAAGGAAGAGTTTTAAAATAATAATGAGTTATTTTAAAAATAAATTGAAATAATTTATGTATTTTTTGAGGTTATTTAACGTATATATGTATATGTCTTCATATTTATTGTATTGAATACATTAATAATAATTGAATAACAAAGATATATAAAAAAATGTATTTGAGTATATTTATATGACAATTTAAGTACATACATATATATTTTATAATATCAACTAAAAGGAATTATCATACAACAATTTGTATCTTATTTGAGATTTCTTGACTTTCTACTTCTAAAAATAAATTACAATAAAATGAATTCAGAATGTTAGAATACGTTGATTTATTTTTACGAAACTACAAAATATGTTTCTTAGCAAGTTCAACTTTTGTCTGTATCTACATCAAATGAAAGATTCCTTGCATTTTGAGCATTAAAAAGCTCGCATTTGAGATCTTCTTTAATACATATTTTATTGACCCAGACATCATTATCATTATTAGTAACATTTATAACAGATTAAATTTCTTTTTTTTAAGTCCACTTAAGTTATGTATGTATGTATGTATTACTTTATAACTTCTTCTTCCTCGATTTATAAGAAGGTTGTATTGGCTTTCCTTTCATCACTTGCAACTATTACCATACAATGCTAACAAAAACTATTTTCAATCGCATGTGATCTTTTATGCAAGGAAAATTTTATTTTCAAGAACCCAAGTAGTTTTTTGATGACTGTCGTTGCAGCTATGTGACACTATGATTGTATCTATTTTTGAGAGTGTATTTGGTGATTTAATATGAAAGTCATGAGATATATGTAGTCGGCATTAATACCCATTTCATCCATGACACATGTAAATCCAATGTGTTTATAAATGAATTAATAGAGTCTAATGTGGATTCAAATTCAATTTCAGAGTTTCTTTAGTAACCAGTGGTGGAAAATACTCTTTTTACTATCTGAGAAACAGTTGATTTATGAATTCAGAATAGAGTCTCATTAACTTCCTCATAGTAGCCGGTTAAATAGAAAAAAAGACCGGTTAAGAGTCGAAATAGTAGATGTTTTGAATTCTAGGACGAGGAATCGCTGCATTTTTGATTCTAACATTGTCAATTTTATTTAATTATCATTTGCTTACGTAAAATTATTCATTTGATGTCATCATAATTAGTTTGTTTGTAAATAAATGAAGGTCTTCTTAGATTTTTTTAGCTCAATTAAAATACAAGTCGAGTTGGTGCAACCGGACCCTAATGAATTTAATTTACGACCCTCTTCAAAAAAAAAAGTGGAGGAACAGAGAGTGTGAAAATAGAGTCAATATAAAGGCGTGTGTATTTAAAAGTTTGATATATTTAGTGTCATAATTCCAGGTACATACAATATGATTTGCAAGTCAAACATTGATAAGAGGTAAGAAGAATCCCCTCCATGCATTTTTTGTTTCATTAATAAAAACGACTATATGCTCCTAAGAATATAAACTGTATGTATATTGTCTATTGACACAAGCATTCAAGGTGCATATATTACAGTATATAATAGTATATATTTAAATTACAACTCCGGTATACGTGTAAGTTAAGTAGCTCTTTGAGTACGTAAATTTCTAATCAAATCAATAAAAGTGTTACTGTGCGTTAAGGGAAACATTTTTGTTATTTTTCTTCATCCCTATTTTTATATTTCCACCCCAAAAAAAAAAAAACAACAACAAATACATACTTTCTAAATATTTAAGAGAGACTGAAAAAATAACGGATACGCGTGAACTCTATGTATTTACAAGGAAGATCGAATTACGTTTCTACATTTACATCACTACACTATGAAGTAAAAGAAAAATACGAAGGAAAGTGACTTTCTTTTATTCTCTGAACAAAACTAGAGGGCGCTTGTATCTGGAGAAACTTTTAGTGTTAATCTTTTTTATATAAAATTATACTGTGTGTATTATGTTTAAATCAAATAAAGGAAATCTGTTTGTTTGATCAAAATATAAAGATACAAATAAATCGTTGAATAACTTTTTTTATTGTTGTCATATTGTTTTTTCCTTTGACATCAATTTTGATATTTCGCATGTATAATTATCCGCAGTGATCTCTATATGAAACCCTTGATTTGATGATTATCTTACAACAACGTTTAAAAATTAAATATCGTACATTTTTCAAAGAGATTCATATCTCGAAAAATTAATTTATTATATAGTTAATAATTATACAGTGATAAAAACCTAACTCCTTGTGTTTTTTGCTGTTTTGATATGAATATTTGAGAAGAAAGCTATTTTTGGGAATTCAAGTTCGTTCGACGTCATACCTCCATTTGAGAGAAAGTCAAGGGGGATTGTTATGAATACATTTTCTAACTAAATGTTGATCATGATTATCAAGGAGTACAAAGTTAAGGATCGACATTATAAAAAAGAATAATATGACTTCACTGTATACTTCATAAACACTATTAAGTAGTAACATAATATTGAAGTCAAAAAGGACATTAAACCTTGAAAGAGAATAATGAAGCCTATTAACATAGCTATTTTATTGATATTGTTAAGGTCCTTAGTATATACAATGATATAGACTTTAAGCTCTGAAGGGGGGGGGGGTGATTAAAAAAAGAAGTGATTACACAGGTCAACAAATTTGAAATGTCAAAAATCCTAAGGGGTATAAGTATAATCAAAGTTATTCAGTTTTGCACGCTGATTTCAAATCTGTAATTTTTTTTTCGAGAGTCCGACGATTTTTGAAAAATCGGACTCCACTTTTTGAGCTAATTTGGCCTATTTTCCAACTTCATATGGCATAGTAGACGAAAGTAGGCCCAAAAGTCAGCCAAATCCTTTGAACTTAGCCCTTTAAATATTGTATGAAATGGATTAAATAAGGAATGGATGAAAGAGCTGAGACCCACGGCTTTCAAACGAGATGTCTAACGCCCGATAAAAATCCTAACTAAATATGAGATTTTTTGGGGTTGGCACTTTGAACAGTACTTTTTGTTTTCCAATGCTGTTATCATTTTTCCTTTATTACTGGGGGAGAACGTCATTTGAGGCTTAATCTTACTTTGAGTTCAAAATTATTTTGTGCTAATTTTAGTTTCCATATTTATAATATATATTTATATATAATTTAAGCATATACATATTTAGTATCGAATCTAATAAAAGTCTAAATCACATTCTGTAATTTTTTTTCAATCTAGTACTGAATAAAAAATAAATATTTTGATTTAATGCGCTTATGCATACTGGGGTAATTTTAGAGTCAAATATAGAGGAAGAGGGCTCAAGGAGCTATTTGGATTGCTTTTCTTGCATATATTATACTATCCATTTTTAAAGCTTCCATTTGAAAGGAACACAAGCATTTATGTTAATAAAGAAAATACAATGTTAACAAAAAAGGGTAAAGTCTTCGTAATAATTACACTGGTCAACAGCCAAAAATCCTAAGGGGTATAAGTGTAATAAAAGTTATTTAGTTTTGCACACTGATTTTAAATCTGTAATTCTTTTTTTCGAGAGTCGGACGGTTTTGAGAAATCGGTTCCTACTTCTTTAGCTTTTTTGACCCATTTTCCTAATTTAGCTTCAATTTAAGCCTCGAGGAATACACATTCTGAGCGTAAAAATTAATGATTGGCTAGTGTTTTTATGGAAATTCCATTTCTAATCTTTGTTTTGACTTAAAAG
Organism: Lepeophtheirus nordmannii; assembly: GCA_963680855.1. Lineage (NCBI taxonomy): Eukaryota > Metazoa > Arthropoda > Copepoda > Siphonostomatoida > Caligidae > Lepeophtheirus > Lepeophtheirus nordmannii. The sequence goes on from OY804522.1 coordinate 19,232,796, forward strand.
GACTCCTAGGGACGTTGGGTTCCGGACTAGGCCCAAAAGTTGGTCAAATCTTTTGTTCTTAAATAACTCCCTGAATATTCTCACGGTAAAGCTAATAAAAAACAAGTGCTATAGACTGTAGTAGTAGACTGCGCGCAGAAGAAGACTCTGAAATCAGCTGAAGATAACCACATTTAAAAACATGGATCTCTTATTTAATTACAAGGCAACTCAGGTTTACAGATTTGATATCAGAGTGCAAAACTGAATAACTTTTATTATACTTATACCCCTTTTGAAAGTTAAAATTGGTTGACCTGTGTTATTAGTTTACGGCTTATTACCTAAAAATATATAATTTTCTACCTCGCATCTAAGGTATACACAATGTTATTATTTGTTATTGATGTCTTCATTTGTACATATAGGAAAATAGCAGCTTGTAGCTCAATAAAACTTCATAACAGCCAAGCTGCTTTCCTCTCAACATTCATCAAATTGTCAGAGTTACCATGTTATTTTTTTCTTTTTTTTATAAGCCCAAGGTGCATATTTTTTACATTCCTAACTATGAAGTAAATTAACACCATTATTTTCAAGTCAATAGGTGATCCATTGCCTTATTTTTGGTTATTCAGTGGGGAAGAAAGTACAGAATTTAACAAACAAAGTGGTACAAGTCGTTTTACACAATCTGTAAACAAATAACACAAAAAAAAATAGACGCATCATATTATCTATAATTAATTTTAACTGACGTCACAGATTGTATATGTCATGTTATAAACTTATTTATTTATATAGTTATGAAATAATAAAAATTCCGAAAGATTTATGTTAACGAAGAAAAAAACAAAACTTTCACATCAAATAGAAAGGACTTTTTTTCTTATTATTATTTGATTGTTCAAGATGGGAGACCCTTTATATGATGACGTCACGTGAAAACTTGTTTTATGAAAGTTTAATTGCGTAAACATTTCTACTATTATGCAGAAATAATTTGTAGATATGTTTTTATTTCAAATGATTTTCTCTAGGAACGTGTTTGATAAGATCATTATTTACCTTATTCAATAACAGTTTTTTGCTAAATCAACAGTTACTATTGTTCAAGGCTGTTTAAAGGTGAAAATACATAGATTTATAACTAGGTAAAACTTTCAACATACTCAACCCTACTTCAACTGTATCATTAGAAAAATAAAACAGAAGCTATACAAACAATATTCATAGCTTCTCAAGTATGAAACAATAATAATAATGAACCTAAAACACAGTGTTAATTCTCTAACGTAAAAGTCTATATTATATTTTGTAGTCAACTTTCAATTATTGACTTCTCTTTGACTGATTAGTGTTTTGAACGTTGATTGGTTCAATTTGAATTAGCTGTTGTTCAGCTGTGAACATCTATAATTAACGATTATATGGGTAATAATTCCATATTTATTTGGGAAGAATTAACTAACTCCCACCGTTAGTTAATTCTTCCAAATATTGTCTTTAATATAATTAATGAATTGATATAAATTTAAATCATAAGAGGGGAAAAATTTGTGTGGCTCTGTGTCTAAAATTATTATTTTACGCATAAAACTTTTTTTTAGAATTAAATGTATATTCAAATACAACTTTTTTAAATAAGAGTAAAACTAGTTCCAAATCCAATTGAGCTGTCATGGTATTTAACCGATAAAAGACAATTAAATGATCAGACTATCTAACTGACCACCTATTTATTTTAATAATTTTTTTGATTTTTTGTACATCAGGTATTGATTCCATTACTCATCACATCATCTCCGATGTATTTGTATAGACATATACTACCTGGAGTCCAACTCTTTCTTCATCCCATTATTTCATCTGCGCGAGTAGGCTTAAGGAAATTTTCACCGGCATCTTAGCCCATGAATAATTAATTATTATAATAACCTATTTGTGGCCATAAAGATGGATGAAGACTTCACGACTTTCAAGATTAAAATATATTGAAATATCTAAATTTCATAATAATAATTGATTTTGATTATTGAGTACATTGTAGTCTATATATATCATGCTTCATTATATTATAAATATACAAATTATGACTCTCTAGGACATTCTGAAATGTTTCTATCCTCAATGGGTAGATGGAGAAATATATATAATTTAAGGGACCTACTATTAAATTGTTAGTAAATAAGGAAAGCCCCCCCCCCCTTTCCTTATTTGCTAACAATTTAATAATATGATTAATAACAGTTTATGGTCTTTAGAAAAGAGGAGATTTGTCCTAGAAATTTATATTGAAAACACAACATTTGATTAAGATATAAATTTAATATTAATATATAGAGTTGATTTTTGAGTCGCTAGGTGCGCTGAATTTCTCTATAACTAATTACGCAACCTTGCATCGTTACTTCAATTAAAAAAGATGAATTTTGAGAAGGAAGGACATATATTTTAAATATATATATATATATATTTTTTTTTCTACTTTGTTACATAGCTATATTTTAAAAGTAGCGCACTTTCTAGCATCCACTTAATTATATTTATTTAAATAGGGTGAACTTAAGTCCATTGCACGTCCCTTAATTGCACTCAACAAATTTCCTAATCTCTAATTACATATAAGTATACTAATATACTCTGTTCACGTTGTGGATATTTCCAATTGATATTGCAATGTAGTTTGAACATTGGTATTTAATTCTTATGTTTTTATAAATCTTCAATAAAACACTTTGATTATTATATCTTTTAATTATATGTCTATTTGTAAAGACGTAGGAGCAGGATCAATCCCTTCAAGGCTTTTATAAGAGGGAAAATAATTAATTCGAATTCATCATATGTACATCATTAAAGGTGAGTTGTACATATAATGAAAAGTTTATGTACATACAATGATGATAAAAAGTTGGTTTTTCCTTTTCCCCTATTACAAAAAGAATACATATTTATAATATTTTGGTACATAACAACTTTGTACAATAGTTTAGAAAAAGTTTGTATGAAGAGGGTATTACTATTTGCTCCTTCTTTAAATAATATATAAATAATTATAGTTCATGAATAATATTCCAAAGAAAACAGCTTTTATAAAAATAAAAAAAAACCTACTGCACAAAGCTAATGGTTTCCACCAAGGAGTGCTTCTCAACATACATACGTACATATAAGGCTATGTGTCCTTTAAAGGTAAATATCTTATTTGTTCAGAATATATTCAAGATAATTGCACACTCCATACCAATTTTCCAAGAAAAGGCAATATTTTTGCAATAATTATTAAAAAACTTTTTTAAATAGTATAACTATACATTTACCTTTAATCCTACGTACTTCTTCTTTAAAAACTGTATGATTATCTTAGATATCATCCCATTTTGCACAAATTTTAATTATTTATACGTTCATAGATGGCGTATCTATTATTAACCAATGTTTTTTAATGGAAGAACATATGAATGAATGAACTCTGATCAAATTTAACTTTGAAATACAATCATATTATAAAATACTTATATAGAGACTTTTCTTTGGGATTGTATTATGGTTTAAAATAATTAAAAAGTATCAGTATACTTGTATTTTTTTTAATCATTTTGTGAATTGTCTTACTACGCTTATAAAAACTAATAAAAACTAGTCTTAACATATAAGTACAGTTACATATAGATGGATATGGTATCAAATTATCAATGAATATATTCTTTGCAAAGAAACTATTATCTATTACTAAATAATTTTAAAATAATATATATTTGTATTTCATTGTCTCCCACTAAAAATAATTATTATTGTTCCTTTATAAATTTGTAAAGGTGGTAATTGAACTCACAGTTATAAAGTCATAAGATGAATTTACAAAACGACTTAAGGGGGGCTTTGCTTTGTGAAGATTCATCTGGTGTCTTCGGACTCACTTACGTTTACACAACCATTTCTGCATACTATGATTAGAGCCGTAAATCCTAAGTATTTTTTCGTGTGCGATGTTTTTAGTGATTGGCAAAATCTATACAGTATTCTCAATATATAGTCATTATTTCTTAACTCTTGAGTGGAGAACATGTAGCACTCACCACGTGAAATGGAATAATACATACCGTCCATAAATAATAACCAATGAATCAAATGACCTATCGAGGGGACTTAGAATGCTTGATATAATACAATCTTCTGATAGGTATGAATTTGTGTTTATTTCCTTTATCCCCCTTTCAAAGAACATGAATGTCTTCCCTTGTAAAAGGATAAGAAAATAACTGATATAGTAAAACGCAATGACAGCTAACCCATCTTTTCACTTAAATATTCATCAAATAAGTTTTTGCTTTTTTTATTTTACATACCGACATAGCTTAGGATTGATAGCTCTAAATATGATCTACGCTACCTATTTTTTTTAATACAATGGTCCAGTTGATTCTATGTGCACATATTTATTTCAGGTTGTCACTCTTCCTTACCTGGGTAAACTATAAACCTGACAACGTATGCAGAAACTTCTTTTGATGAAGCTTTGATACACGACACCTCTCCTTAAATCATATTCTAAACACACCTTTAGACGTTACAATCGTTCAAAGAGTAAAAATCTGCATTTTTTTTGAAGTGTTTATTTGTGGTTTTAAATTTGAGTTTTAAATTTGCAGTAAAAGTACATTTTTATGGCGGTGATTGATGGATTGTCTATTTTACTAAATGTAGATAAATGGTTGTTCACTAATCTTACTAATAACTCATTAATTCTACCTACCTACATACATCCCATTATAATGGTTATAAGTAGTAATTGAGGAGCATCATATTATTTCCAACATTACAATATACGTATTTCTAATTAGGATTGATGTTGCTTATTATGCAATGGTAGAGAGTGGTAAAACTCCTTAAAAATATATGAATTTAGTTTTTTGAAATAATTTGAAGAAATGAAGTTAGTGTCTCCTGTATCATCTAATTATAAATAACAACGTTCTTAAAAAAGAGATGTAAACCTTTAAATACTTAAATAACCATTCATTGAAACGGATAAAAAATTTAAATTTTAAAACTTCAACTCTGGGTAGATTTTTTTACCAGTGAATTAAAAATTAATGCCTGAAAAGCATTGACATTTAACATAAAAAAGTTTTTCTTTTTATAAACTCTTTCTGATTTTTAAATGTAACAGAATGAACTCCATCTATGAATGAATTAAATATCCAAATAACAAAAAAAAAACATATCTACATAGAGAATTGGAAATTTCTTCACTGGACAGGTACTTCTATAAATAAATACATAACCCTTCACGTGATGCATATACTTTTTTTGGGTTCATATTTTATTTTTTCTAATAAAATAAATCCATTGAAGGTACAAATGAGTCATACTCAGTTAGAATTTTATCTTTTTATTACTGGACAATGTACTCATTTGTTTGGGTCGTCAAATCTACCACATGAACAAACTTTAGACTTTTGATAGTTTAATATAAAAATGAGATATAATGGGTTGACATATTTAGTGAGAAGCAATGGAAAATCAACAGAGGTAGTAGGTATTACGTTAACAATGCAGCAATGTACACGTATTATTTATATTGCACTTGATAAATATATATATATATTTCAGAGATATATTTTGTCCAATTATGGAGTTTATATGTAAATTTATGGAATGGGTTGGGATCATGTGATATGTTTGGTAGTGTTTAAAGCCTTCATTTGAATTATGTCACTTTATTTGACTCTATCCTGGTCTTTCAAATATAATTTGTCATATACTTTAACTATGACCTGTACTTTTAGTGACCCATAAATATAATTTGAAAAGTCTTCGAAAATTTAATCAGGATAATTTAGTAATAGAAATGGAGTATAATGAGTCAGTTAAAAAAGACAAATGTAATTCAGAATATTTTTTGAGAAAAATCATCTTCGCCTGTTTTTGTGTTGAAGGGTCCGATCACATTATGTAGTTGCAATTAAATCCCTAAGTTTGAATAGTAAAATAGTTTTTTGACACGCAGCATGTTTTGGGGAAAACTTTCTCATGATTGCCATGGAAGGAGAAATGTCCAGGCATCTTTAGCGGCGAATTAAGATCATCTAAGATACCAAAATCAATTTTATTAGATAACTTAAATTTATATGTAATATGTAAATATTTATATTTTTGCTCCAATGTTCGAATTTTGAATTGTAGCCAATCACAAAGAATGACAGTATACAAAATAAGGCTGTTTATTTAAATTTAACTCAATTGAGAAACATTTATTGAGTCCACGAGGCTGTTGAAAATTGCCTTCTACAAGAAGCTACGGTTTACTACCTAATATGCCGAATTTTCCATTTTATTTTAGCCATCAGATAAGTGAATGAATAAATTACAACTCTACGCAATGAAAAATAGTATTTATAGGTTTTAAATGGACTAAATACAACTGAACAGGGGATATAACTAAAGTTTATTACTCTGTAAACTTTAGGATTTTTATTCGTCATGAATTAAAGGAAGAAAATAATCGATTTAAAGATCGGGTTTTGGTTAGACAAAGTTTTCCAATTGAATAGTTAATTTATTTAGACTTGATTCATGCTATTTTTTTCATATATATTCTTCAGCGAGACTTTTTGTCTAATTAGCTAATTATAAACGTTTCTAACTAGACCTTCCAATCAAGTATATCAACCGGCAATAGTCACTATAGAACCCTGAAACGATGATATAAAATATAGATTCTGAATCCTGATTAATTATATGATGTTTGTAAGTGAAGAAGATCCTTTACTAGAATATTATGTGTAAGTGACAGTCCGAGAGACATAAAACACCAAAATTAATATAAAGAAATCAAAAATGTACTAATAATTTCGATATCAGGAAAGTTTCAAATGAAATATAATGATTAATTATACCCATCTACTTTTTCGAATTAATTTTTTTATTATTAATATTCCACTCCGTAACAGAAAAAAAACAGTATAAAATTATTATTATTTATTGAGAAAAAAAAAAATATAAAAACTTTGAAGACTTGTTTGGATCCATTAAACATAAATATATTTTAAGAAACTTTTGTATTTGTGTTTACTTTGGTATTTGTAAAAAAAAATAACTTGGGTACAGATCGAGTTTTTAAAATTTTAAAAAAAGTAGGGCAAAGGATGCATTTTAATATATGTACATATATTAGGGATTCTTATTACTCAGAAAATTGTCTTTCAACGTGATCCTAGGAAAACATTTCCTAAATTTCAGGTGGAAAGTAATTCTTGGATAATAATCCAATAGCTATTTGGTAAATAATAAATACTTGTTCAAATAAATATATCATTTTTTATACTTGTAAAACATCTAAGTGATACGTAAGACCCATTTAGAATTAACAACTTCCTAAGTATAAAAATAAAATACATTTCAAACTGCTCCAGAAACATTGTCAATTAAAATACCACATCATATCTACTGCATAAATCGTTAAAAACTTTATCTCAAAGTGAATCATCAATATGAGTTCTACCCTTCATTTAATGAATTTAATAACTATGAACTAATTATTTAATGTGATATTTCTTGAGAATTTCAAATAGGTATAGAACACTGAAAAATCCCGTGATAAACCTTATATAATATATATACATATAAGTAGGAAATAGAGTTTAATGATAGATTAAAATGGAGTCCCGTATGTAGTTATAAAGTGTTTGCCAAAAGAATAATTATCCATAATATTCAGATTCAATATGGAATGATGCATTAGGGGCATCAAATATTTTATTCTCTTTTTATGTGTATTTATAGCGATAACTTATCAAGTGCATGTCATGCAAGCATATTCATTAATTGTTTCATGCTGTTTATATAACTTATATTACACTGACCATAAATGGAAGTGTAATAGACCGTAGGTATACATACTTATAAGCGATATACACCTTTGGTATTTCCTTCTAGGGTTATACATACATAGCTATATTAAATCTATTTTGTAAATAAATAGATATTAACTATGTAGATTTAAATACACTCCGTATTAGGATCTTATTCTTTTCTTATTCAACAAGTTAGCGCATGTTTGTGGTATATTTTAACTCACATGGCAAAAACTTATACATTCACATACAAAATATGAAGTTTGAACCCTAAAACGTGAGTATTTCTAGTAAAGAGACGTCGATATCAATTTAGGATGCTTTATAAGATCTTTAAACGTGTGAAGGAACGTGCTTCCTCATTTAAAAACACAATCAAACATGTTACGACTATTATATACAATTTAAATTTCATGAGCATGAAAAAGGAATCGATGGGGAGCAGGATTTGTGGGCATTAATCTTTTAAACATGAGTTGTAATCATAGAGGAGGAAGGGTTTATGAACTTTATATTATTATGACTTATAATGGCTCTCCTACAATGTTTCATTGGATATGGGTAGATGGGTTCATAGGAATACATTCGACAAAAGAAAGACATTTTATGATACCTGTTGTGAAGTTGAAGTCGAAATTATGAAGACTCTTGTTTTAAGTGTAGATAGATACATTTTAAATATGCAGGATTAATAATAATTATTCAGTCTTATTTTCTCTCACAATCAAGTACATCTCCTCCTTTTGGTATGGGTGAAAGTGTAAGTATGACTCAAATTCACTCGGTATATTCTTTTGATAATCGTACATTCTTTGCCTTGCATAAATTCCAATAAACATCATTAATCCTGGTTCTTATGACATTTGAAAAAAAAAAATATATTTTAGGATTAAACTTCAAATACGTAAATAAGCATTTTAACATGATTTTTTTTAGCCAAAATACAATTAAGTATCAATGCTCAATGATTGAATATGAATTAGATATAATCTCATTGGGACTTTCTATTCTATTGAACATATATTCTATGGAAATCCTATTTATAAATATATGTATATATATATATATATATATTTACATAAATTTGCTCTTGTAAACGGTTCATTGGCAATAATACCCCTATTTTTTAATATTCTTTTTTTTTTACATTAGAATAAAAAAGATAAGCTCCTTGTCATTTTACTCCCATGATGACTATCAATTTGAAAGTTTACTCCTCTATTTAATGTCACAGAATATACAAACTAGTTATTATTTAAGTAAACCCAAAGACCAATGCTAAGAAGTGCTTGATAAATTGAAGCAAATTCACAAACGATAGTTTAAGTATTAATACCTAAGATGTATGTATACATATTATTGCTAATAAATTTTAAAAAAATATATAATTCATTTCGAATCTGTTTTTTGACAATTTAAATTTGTATTTTTAATAATATATCATTTTTGATTTTTGTCAATATAGGTGTACATAATATCTACTTATGAAAAATGTAATAGAAATAAGTTTTTCCTATATGAAAGGAAGATGGATTACTTTGAGATTATAAATCACAAGAAAATTGATAAATATGACTACATTATTCACTCATAAAACTACAAATATTCTTTAAACAATTTTAACAAGATTAATTATAATTATTCAAAACGCCTTGCAAAAACTTATAAAGTAAAGGTTGCGCAGGTTAAAAAATGTTGCGTTATATTGATTGTGTTCTTTATTTTGTATTATTACAACAGCAGTATGTTATTTTTTTTTGTATCTCGCAAACCTTACTTCAAAAAGAAACAAAAGAGAGATTCAAAATTAGTTGGTAGGGATATTCTATTCTTCTCAACTTTGGAATTATTTTGTCATTGAATGGTTGATAATAATAATAATTGTCCACAGCTTAGCATTTGAAGAAATTCAAGTTCAACATATAAACGATCATAGAACTAATAATAATTATTAATTAATTAGTCAAGAAGTTGTTCAATCGATAGCTGACATCAAAATACTGTGTATATTTTTATGTAAGTAGAATAACTCTATAATAGATTTGATTTTTCCTCTACCTACATCCCGTTTCATTTTATTTTGAGAATTGCTCAAGCGGTATAATTTTTAATGACACGTCGTATTTTGATCAACAAATAAAAGAAGTTTGAGAAGAATCAACTGAATTATGCTAATTATGTTATTCACCTGAACTTTTGAACTGCTTCTAATTTAAGTAGTTGCTGGAGATATAATTCGAGTTCTCTAAATCAAAAATTAATATACTAATAATGGATTTTTTTAAAAATTCTAGTAAATTCGGAAATAAAAGTGATTACATCACTGTAATAAGTTGATTTTGAACAATAATTTTATTAAAAAGGGATCCTAGCATGTAACATATCAATTGAATGAAGCAATTTTATAATGCTTATTCAAGCATTGCAATGACTTGTTATCAACTATTTTTTATACAAGTCAAGAAAATTGTTTTTTCCCCGTAATATATGTAGAATGTAATGAATTGATTATTAAAAAAACGTTTTGGCGATTTTTTGGACTATATACTTCATTTTTGATAAATAATAATTATTATAATCATAAAAAAGAAAATGGTTACAAATTCAAAATGTTTGAATACATGATTTAGTTACCTATTTTGTTAGATTTATAAATGTATATTTGAATAAAATTGAACTCCTTTTAGACCTTATAACATATTTACATCATTTCCATAAAAAAAGAGCAATAAAAACACGGGTAGACCTTTGCAAATACCTGTTTATTTTATAAGCCATTCAAAAACTGACTCTCGCGCGACTTGCTTATTATTATTTTGTATATGTATAGCGAAATGGTGTACAACCCATTGCTAATGCCGGTGTTCATAAATTTAATGTAATTGATCGCTTTAAATTCCTTTTATTTTCTGACTCAGCTAGAAACAGGGAAAATAATAAAGACTTATCGACGCATGGTGCGATAGTTGTATAGGTTGTGTGAGCCTTTCATTTATATATATATATCTATAGATACGAGTAAAATGTTCCGTTGATTTCTAAAGGAATTAATACAAAATATAATAAATTAAATTTTGGATTAAAATGTATTTTAATAGTAGAAACATACAACAAAAGAGCATTTTTTTAGGACTCCATGTGATTATTTTATAATTTATGTATATGTACTGTATAAATTATGTATAAATAAGGTCTATTACTATAACTTTGAACACTCCAAATACTATTTCATTTTATCATAATTATATTAACATCAAATTGTATTTTGATTAATGAATGCCTATATGTATATTTCTAGAGAGTGTGTGTGTATATATACAATTAGAATTGAGTATTCCACACAACTCAATGCTATTTCATACTATTATTGTTGAATGACGTAATAAGTGTAAGTATTATTAAAAGAGGAGTTTCAAGAGAAATTAATCGTTACATGCAATTATCTTTCTAAATGAAAAAACAGTAAGGTTAAGAAAATATTTAACCTACTGATATGGAACATAAAATAGAGTCATGTCAAATATCGGTCAGTAGTTCCCTTTTACGTTTGACCGATCAATGGACATACAAAATAGTTTGTAGACTACTGCTTTACTTTTTAATTATACTTACAACAGCTATGTATTTTTATAGTTGATGCAATGTTTTAGATTACACAATTACTTAGTTTGTTGACAATATTTTAAAGGAATATCATATTTTGTCCATATATAATTTATACATACATAAAAAAATAAAAATGAAATGTGTATAAATATACTTCTCAAGGTTATCAAGCAGGCCGGGAGTACGATTTTTTGTACAATGCATCCCTTAGGAATTCAAGTTGTGAATTTTATTTCAATTTTTGTTTATAGATGGAGCTCCAAGTGTTAGCATAGTTATATGAATTACGCTTGAAAAGTATTAGTCAAACTTTAGGTATACAACACTTTTGAGATCATCATGAATGTCTTGATACTGACTCAAGAGAGCCTTTTATTAAGTAACTTTTTGGGAAAAAAACACTGGGAGATATTATAATGATTGGATTTTTATTGCTTAGGACTTTGATTATCTCATGTAGTTCAAGAGATGAGATAATTTGATAAATATATGTTGACACTTAGACAATTTACAGAAATATGTCAGTCCAAATTATTAAATAATTTTAGCTAGAGTTTGATTCGAAACTCTGAAAATTTATTTATCGATTATTAAATGTTAGAGAGCCCTTGGTATGCGCAATCATAAATTTCTTGTACTATTCTATATTGTTGTAATTGTGCTGGGCCTAACGTGTCAACGAGGAATTTCTAAATAAATTTATGAATACAAGGTACTTTAAATGCGGTTTTTTTCCTCTTGCATTTGACATTTGAATCTAAAAAATAATTAAGTAAAACTTTTACATCGAGCGAACAAAATAAAAAAAAAAAACAGTTACAATTTTCTTCATCAATTATGAATGGACAATATTGTACCTCTCCTTTTTAAAGCAAAGAATTGAATGTTTCATAGTGTTATTGTGATCAAGTTCAACATTAGTTAAATTAAGACAAGTCCAAGAGAGAAAAATTGTTATTTTTTTAATTCTAGGATACGATTATTTTTTAACATTAATACTTCTACTTTGAATACTTTGTTCTTGAAACTCTATCAGGATATTGAAGAAATCGAGACCAAAATCTTTAAAAATTAGACTTGATTCTGATTTCATGACTACTAAATAGTATCTACATCTACAAAGCCCCTACGATGACAATAATTTTTTAGGGCAGAAAATACCCAAAATAGAAGGAATATATACTTTATATAGTTTATCAATCTGAATTATTCAATAAAAACTCCTCAAAAAAGTCAAATACCTGCACTAAATTTTAACTCAAAAACTATTTTTGAAGTATGACGACGAGTATGAGATTTATTGTCACAGATAAAGATTTTGATCCTTTTTTTTTTGTTTGATTAACTCTTAAAATATTTGTTTGAATTTTTTGTAAAAAAGTTCTAACAACTAATTCATGTTTAGATAGTTTACTTAATTAGAAAGTAATTCAGGATGAAATAAAAATTAAAATATCATAGGAAACTCTAAATAGGAATACAAGATAAGCAATTTAATTCAATGATAATTACAAAATGAGAAATGAATTGGAATCAAAATATTTAGTTTACGAAATAAATAGACTACTTACATACTTCTATATAGTTTGTTAATTTAGTATTTTAGCTCGTAATTACTACGTTGCCTCATGTTTGTTTATGTTTCATTTTAGAAGTATCGAATATGTAAAAATGCGGATACGCAGGTGAGAATATGGATAATACTAATATAGTCACCTAGATTAGTATTTATTTAAATGATTTTAAGCAATACATATTCAATATATATACGTGATTAAAAATAAATTTTTAGTATCGGACTAAACTTATTGAAACCCAATGTTGTAATTCAACATATTTTTAAGATTTTATGAATTTTCTAAACTACACATTTTACATTATTTATTAAATACATTGTTGTTTTTATCTGTAGGTTTTTTTTGTTCTAGAACCCGTCTATAGCCATTTTATATTTATACACCAATCAAAGGTTTTTTAAGGAATAATAAAACATTGCACATATGTTTTGTAAACAAATATCCGGTAAAAAGATCACAATATTTGTATTTTAATCATTTTTCTTTGATAAACAACTGATGATTGCTTTTCAAACATTTTTTTAAATACGGTTTTACAAACAAGGTGTGCTTATTTGACACAACATATGTTGTACGTGGATATCATTATATTGTTAAACTCTTATTTATCATAGGTAACAGGTAATAAGGCTTTGTTAGAAGGATATTCATTCATGATGAGTCAAAAACAGTATTATGTGCAAAAAGGTGTACATATTATGAGAAAGAGGATCATAGCCTAGGAAATTCAGACATAGCTGCTATGATAACTCAGTAGATTTTCGAAGCTTTTTTCACTTTACATAATTACATAGTAGTTAATGAAAGCTACATGAATAAAAATAATATAGTGAATAGGAAATCCAAAAAAAGAGATAATTTGAATGAATACTTTGCATGCAAAAATAATTCAAAGACAGTTTAATTATGTCTTAAATGTGATAAGGTTCAAAGAGAGTTAATTTATTCAAGCACAAAAGTATAAAAAATTGAATGAATTTCTTCTAAGGAAAAATTTGCAATTCTTCTTGGCTGATATAACCATATTCCTCATTGTATTAGTGGTATTGAGTTATCATCGATTATAATTAGGAATACCTTTGAAGAGAAATGAAACCATCTAAGGACAGCAGAGGACCTACGTATCCAATTGAGATACTCCACAACTTGGAAGAACTGATCAATAAGCCCCATTCTCTAATCCCTACAGGTCCAAACTCAGATCTGGATGTTCTTTTAGAGGCATCTATTTCTTTAGCAAAAAAACAACTAGACTTAGAATCCAAAAGCTGCCTCCGCTTTTACGAGCTGTCCCTACCAACATCATTTTGTAGGTTAATGAGTCTTGACATTGATTCATCTGTAGGCGGCTATACAACAATACAAAAATGCATTCAAGAGAAATGTGTGGCTCTCATGGTGTTAATTGTTCTTAAATGGAGGAATCCCTATGATCAAGAAGAGGAAGAAACGTTTGCTTCAAGTGATCTCCTTTCCTTGATTTTGAATCCACACTCTAGATTTCATACACTCCATGCCAAAAAACAGCCTCAGAGAAAATCATATTTCACAAAGGATGGATTTCAAAGCAATGGATCACTTTTAGACTTTATTGAAATATTTGGTTCCCTTGGTGGGTTTGATGTTATTTATGATAGATTATATCACCCAGCAAAATCTGGAATTTGTCTAACCAATGCTATAATTAAACCTTTTGGCTTATGTGCAGAGTTCCTCTCACATGAAATACTTCAACGTTATTTCTTACCTCTTCTACAACAAATCCCTTCATATCTGGAGTCATTGTATGAGGAAGAGCTTCATGAAGAAACTTATGATGCCTGCATTCCTTCCATCATTAAAGGTTATGATGCATTTTTTAATCTTTTTAAAAGTACATATGTACACTTAAATACAAATTTAAAAATCCTGAAGCTTGATATAGTCCGTAATTCTCTATCCTAAATTTAAATTTACTTTTTTTCTCATGACTTTCTCTCATTTATTTTCAAATTTACATAATTGCAATTCAAGTTTTTCTTCTATTTATAGCTCTTAAATCCCTCTCAAACGCCACACTCAATGACCTTGAAAATAAAGAAATAAATCGTAGATTGGAAATTTTTAACCACCAAGTTCATCTCAGGAATTTAATTATGTCCTCTTCCAAAAAAGATCCTGAAGAACTTCTGCAGATCATATCATTCATATCAAATGGTAGCTTAGGTCTCCAAAAAATTCAAAATATACTACAACCGGAAAGTACATCGTATTTTCATGATAATATTATTCCTTCAAGTAATAAAAGAATATTCCAATTGCTTTTTGAAGAATATCTTGATCAGCCTCATTCTCTCGACACACTTAGACAAATCATTTCATTCAAAATAAATGAGGGATCTTTTTCTTCACAGGATATAGATGATATATGGAATGCTCAATTTGGTCCTCACGAGTCAATTATTCACACGCTTCTGATCCAAATCTGTATGGATTTGTCTGATGAACAAATTGACATTCTCTTTGAAAAATTCAAATGTTCCATGATTGAAACAAAAAATAATCGAGTTAAAAGTTTACTCGGATTAATGGAAAAAATTGCAGAAGTTGATGCAAAGGGCGTTATGAGAATGAAGGTTTTGAGGCTATTTTGGTATTTGTGCCACCATGATAATATTTCGCATGCAAATATTAATCAAATAATTACTTCGCATGTGAAGATCCTTGATGGTTCATTAGATATGGAAACTCAAAAAAACCACTGGCTGCGAGTTTGTATTGAAGAATTCAGCTCGAAAAGAAGAAAAGGAGCAATTCCTTCTCTTAGACTCATTCGAGAAATTTGTACACATTATCCAGAGCCATCCAATATTGTAATTCAAACTTCAGAACCCATACCAATCGATGTAACAACTCAATACAATATCATTAACGAACTACATGGATGTCATGCGATTCTAACTAAAGTAGTGGAGAGTTTGGTATGTCTCACTCAATATAATACTCTGCAGATGGGTTCATCTTCTTACAGCACTGATTTGCAAGAACATTTAGATTTTATAGGTTTTATACTCAAACATGGGTCTCTTTGGCTTTTAGAAGCTCCAGCTAAAACAATATGGAAATCTTTAACTGAAAAATCCAATTTGAAAGAAGTACATGACATATGTTTTAAATGGTTTCTCGACTTGATGAAAAATGAGCTAGATATGAATCCAGATCATGTCAAAAGCTTTTTTGACAGCTGTATAACTCAGCTTGATCCAAAGCTACTCACACTGTCTGGGATTGAATGTTTTTATATATTTTTTAGATCGGTTAATCTGAAGGAAAACAAATTGTCAAGAAATAGTCTTTTGACAAAGGATTTGAATCTTATTGGTGTTGACTATATTTGGAAGATCATTCAAACTTGTCCTAAAAAAGTTATTGTACATAGGGCCATTGACATTTTAAAAGAAGTTTACACTCAAATTGATCCCTCTCTCAAAGATGTAGATGAAAATATTGGAACGACTATACTCAACTCCTTTTTTGATAAGTTATATCTAATATGATTACTTATTTATTCAAATAATAGAGTTTTCCACTTCATTAGAACTTTTTTTTTAATAAACAAATATTTCAAATATTTATATACAAGGTGACTAACAGTTTGAAATATATATACTCTGAAAATTTGAGAGATTAAAACCTTTAAAATGAGTAAAATAGAATATATATATATATATATATATATATATATATATATATATATATATATATATATATATATATTTTAAATCCTTTGCTCAACTTTTCAGAATTTTCATTTAAAAGTATAATCTGGTTTTTATCAAAGTTATATGATGACAAGAGAATAGATTTTTCTTCATTTTCAATACGTGAACGTGGAGTGACTAGGTATAAGATTAGATAGTGACAGGTTGTGATTAAAGTGTCTGTGAGTTCTAGAAAAACTCACTACAAGGATTTTCGAATAAATATATGTATTTTAATAACTTTATGGTTGAGTATGTATATCTAAATCATGTCATTTTACCTTGATTTGAATTTCAATTATGAGGAATGTGCAGGAACTATTTTATAGTCACAAAAAAACACAATTCACCTCATATCTCCCGAGAAAAACATTTCAAAAACAGTTGGCCTTGCTTGTTTTCAAGTTCATTTATTCTAGATGTACATACTTGTGTAATCATCACACCTTTTCAAATTTGGGTCGTGATCACAAAGATGTGAAGCATTTGCAACCTTTACCCCATGTGGTGGAGTGAATATTAAACGATGTGGGGGTAATTGCTGCTTGACCTATTTTACATTGAGAAACTAAGAAAAGTTACTAAATGTGTGGATAATTTAATGAATTTTAATTCTTAAAATCAATATCACAAATAATAATAACTGTAATTTTTTTTAAAAGAAAGAAAACTTCTTTTAAAGCTTTCTTTCCCTCTTCTGGTCTCATAATTTAGCCTTTTATTGTTCCTTGTCTCCTTTATACATGTCTTTTCCTCAAATTTTTCTGTAATTATATTTATATGGTTTAATATGGTTACAATTGTATGCTGTAATGCAACATTTAATCCATAATGCTTATTATGCAGCTGACCAAAAAAACTAATAATGATAAAACTAAAGTTTACTTATATAAACAATATCGATTTTACTTTTTTACTCAAGAATCGCTTTTTCCTCAACAGATCCTGAATGGAACTTAGATTTGTTTTCACTATACAAACAAACAAGCAAAATTATAGCTATGTTTGAATTATCTCAGGATGATAACTTGTGTCCCTGTCTCTAAAAATATAGGCAGGAGAGTTGATTCTAACCTTTACCCCATTGCAACAATTACCCCACTTTTGAAAAAATTTACTATCTTCACAATAAAAGTTCCCATAGTCTACATATTTCCAACTTTTGGGTTAGAAAATATATGACTGTACAATCTAATCCTTCCTGTATGTAGACAAAAATATGTTACTACCATTACTCTAATATTCAATCTATGTAAAGAGTAAATTTAGTTTTTTCTTCATATCAATTACAAAATTAAAAGATTAATTTATGTACTCTTAATTAGTTAGTATCCCGAAAAAGTTTTGGTTGTGTGTAGTTTAGCTGTTCCACCCACAAGTCACCATTTGCTGGTAAATTCCTCTTTTGTAAAACTAAAGCTAATTCTATTGTTATGTGATATATATATATATGCACAATGGTTATAATTAATAATAATAACAGCCTCACACTGATATTATAACCCTCAATCAAACTTGGTATGATAAACTTAAATCAAATTTGATATATTGTCCCTACTCGACTCAAAATAGTGGCTGATTTTATTAGGGGCAGAGGAGGGAGCTTCTATTTATGAATTTTCTATAAAATTAACAAATTATATTTGTAAAATTCAAACTTTGTTAGACTTTGATTATATTAAAAAATATTCTAAAATTGCGTTTAGATACTGAAATTTTGTATCCATTGAAAATTATATTTTTACCTTTTTAAATGTAAGGAACATTGAATTTCTTAGCTTAAAATAATTCCAGGGAAGCATGAGATAGCCAACCTTCAATTAATTTACCGTATATTTCGGCGTATTAGGCCACCGTCAGATAAGACGAGGTATGAATTTATCATATATCATATAAGATCATATAAGACGACCAACAATTATTAAGGTTGGTTTTTTGACTTTAAGGGTCGTCTTATACGCCGAAGTATAGAGTACTTATCTGTATCAGTTAAAAAATTTGTAAATAGACCACCAAACCTAAGGTTTTAAAAACTGGTTCTACGAATAACTAAAAATCTAAAATAGATCAGAATAAAAACTCTGGGACGAATTAATCTGCGCCAAGACATCTAATAGGATTAACTAATATTTTTCCATAGAATATAAATGAAATAAATAAGATGTTCAAATCCTGCAATTTTGATATTTTTTTTCTTCATTAGTTAAAAAAAAAGACAGTAAGTACGTTTTTAAATCATAATTTTTTTCACATTCGGTCCTCAAATTTTGCATTCTTCATCTCCGTTGTGATACTTTGATTTGAAATTATCCATAATACTTTGTTTTTAGTACTAATGTTTATATTTAAATGGTGTGAAAATAAATTTAATTGGAATAAATGGGTTACAATATTTTAAAAATATGATGAACTGACATGGGATGAATGACCTTCGATTATATACTTAAAAAGAGGAATCTGTTTGAAATGATATTGTTTCATCAGATGTTTTTCTATGTATGTTTCTAAAACGTGATGACACTTCAATGTTAAAATAAGTGCCATGCGTGTTAGTGTCACTTCTCATGCTACTCGGTTAAAGTTGTTTTTATCATATACTCTACGGAATTATCATCAGTTGCAGAACTAAAAAGACACTTGTGTTGATACAAAAACAAAAATGGGAGGATTCTATATAAAGCTTGCAGAGACCTTGAAGGGCACAATTAACAAAATAAGCGGAAATTCAGAGAGTTAAATAGTTATTTAACAACAATATGATTGTGACAGTCTGTGAAGAGAGGCCTAGAGTCTGAGAATCTTCAAATGAACCATGGAACAACCATAAAGTCCATTAAGAGAATAAATTTCAAAGATTATAACTCTGTATATACCAAATAGTTTACTACACAATTGATGGGTCCAATTCATCCAACTCTATACTATTAGCAAAAAAGACCAGGAAATTTGAATTTAATTTTTTGGGGATTCCGATAGGGATAAATATTTTTTTTTTTTTTTGAGTTAGCACAAACAATCACTGACATTTTCCCAAATTACACATGAAAATAGACACGTCTCGTTTTGTGAACAGATAAAATCTCATTTTTCGTTTTTTTAAATGTCAAAAAGATGATGACATAAATGCTATTTAGAAAAATATAGCTGAACCAAAAAGTTGACATGAATATTCCATATTCTAACCTTTTGAAATTTTGAGAGTCCACGGTTGATTTCTCGAGATACTACTCAAGAAAACCGACCATCCAATTTTTAATTTTAATATCATATATAAACTCAACAGTTATTGTTCTGTAATTATTAACTTAATACAATTTTGTATCTGTTTTGAAAAACAGACAATAACGTTGGCACATGTACATTGAATCTGTCTGTTTTAAAAGTAATCAGTCCATTATAATTAATTCAGAGGTTGTTTGATCAAATATAAATAATAAATTTGGTCATTCATTTCTAATGTATCTACTCAATTTTATATTTCATATAGTATAAAGGTGAAAATTGACTATCAATATTGCAGAAATTACAAAGAATGGATTTTTACTAATCCCCTTTTTTGACTATAAAAAAAATTATTTAAGATGATTTTATTCTAGTTTATTGAATTATAATGAACAAGAAAACGAAAGTTCTACCCTCCCCCCCTCCCCGCCTATCCAAGAAAAATAAAAAATATTTCTTTTTTTAACCAGTGGTATGTTTAAATCTGAATTTATTTTAAATTCTCAATGACAAAAGAGCTAAGAATAAGAAATATCTATTGAAATATGTTTAGTGATGTTACTGAAAATCTGGGTTCTGTAGGCTGGATTAACTCGGGGGTCCCAATGCTTAGAGATCCTGTAGGATTGTATTCCATACGTCATTATGTATATATGTGAAAACAATTCATTTTCTACTTTTTCAGTACTCACTTAGGTCAAATGTTCATTATTAGCATGGATATGCTAACTGCTGAGCAATATTTTCACGTAACGTCAACATTGTGGAACTCGGCCATTTTGAAGATAAAAGCTATACAAATTATGTATTAATAATATGTTATTAAATCCCTCTACATTTAAATTTACATAGTGTATTCAATTAATTAACTATTACCTTCGGATATTTTTCTCCAATTACCTGGTCTGCTGGTCTCTAATCTATTCTCGGATCAAAACTAAATGTAAAAATCTGGTCATTTTGTGTAACTTTTCATTAATTATTATTATTGATTTTATTTTATTCAAATATTATTATTTCTCCCTGGTCTCAAGTTGTGTCCTATACAGGTGTGTTTAGTATTATTATTATTTTCATTTTTAAAGCAATTTAATGAGGTTTCTTTGATTTTTTGTTTTTTTTGGAGGGAGGGGGGGGGGGTAAATTCGTCAACTTTTTTTCATAAAACTTTTATATCTTCGATTTATTGTCCAATTTGAGACGACAATATAAATAATGTCATGGATAGACATTGCAAAATGTTGAGATAAAGTTGAGTTCAAGGAAGAAAATAAAAATATACTTTGATATATCAATTTGAATCCAGTCTTCTCAGTATCGTTGAGTCAAGGATTTGCTACAATTATAAGTATCTATTGAGTATTGTTCTATATTGTCAAATAACAATCAACAGATAAAATGTAGAAGCACCAAATAGTAATTGCAGGCATAGTTTCTCATCCCAACAAAATATCCATCCCTATCTATAGGTAAGAGGCAGTAAAATTAGTTCCTAATTATGTCTCTCAATCTTTCCTTCAAACAAGAGAAGGACAAAATTCCATAATCATATGGAATGAGATTGGCCAACTATGTCTTTTTACCCAACTGGTAAACTATTCTTCTACATTTAATTTTCTTATAGACTCTAGCTATAATTCTAAACTCATTCAATAAGTAGGTAATCTTAATACAGTATTCTTACATAATAAAGCAATGCTTTTATGTACATCCATGAATGAACATGGCGTTTTTATTAACTCCACTCATATATGTACCTGTGTTGACTTTGCACTTCCATATAACAACTACGCAGATGTAAAAGTAATTATACCTGTAGTGCATGATATTTAAATAGTTGGATTAAGTATCATGAATAAATGCACATACATATGCCCTTATAATATTTCTAAGTGTGACCTGATAAAGGTACAATGATGAAGGAATTGAATAAAAAAAAGTCACCTATTGATGGCTCGAAAATGACACAACCATTGTTATTGTTTTCAAAAAAGTGGACGGAGGACAATGGCCCTTTCTCTCCTAGTGCTTGTGGGCCTTATAAACATTTAAAAATAGTTGATCAATAGTTTGAGTATTGTTTTAAATAAATAATCAGTTAATTTATTTTTTAATAAGGGGGAGAAGAGAGAACCATTTTCTTGGTGTTTTTTTTTGTGTGTTTTTCACGTTCCCCACCGTTTCTATGGCTAATGTTCATTATTTTAATCATAATAATAAAAAAAAGCTATAATTACATATTATGGCTTTTATTAAACTTCAAAATATGTTGGTTTAGTCAATTACATACCTTATATTTAGTAAAGGTACACAATGGTTTCTTTCATAATTATGTGTTTGACAGTTATTTAAATGAATATTAAAAGTATAACGAATATGTTGATTTAAAATGTAAATATCTAGCTTTATTGAATGCTCTGCATTAAAATTTTAGTTGGGTTTATTCAAAACACTAATTATTATGATTATTATCATTGTAATAATCATATTTATATACATTTTTTGTACTTAGATATACTATATAATATATCAAATGAGTACCTTCATAGTTATTGAATGATATGATATATATATTTGATGAACATTTTACTATTAGCTCGATAGAACGTTTTCACGTGATGTTATCATTCTAGAAGTTGGTGATCTAGGAGCCATAAACAGTCAAATTTCGTAATAAAAGCCCTTTGTTTTGTTAAGAATATAGAAAAGAGTGCATTTTGATGTCACAAATGGACTGACAAATAAAAGGTTTTAAACTTTTTCCCTCTATCGAAACTATATATAATATGTGTTTAATATATTCTGGACCCTAAAAATACGTATTTAATACATGTCAGTGCATTGTTTACTAAAATAGAATGTGCTGTATTTTACCACAAGTATATTGATTTTTTGCCCGCCAACTGTACATTAGGATCAAAGTTGAATTCAACCCTGACCTTCTAGTATAAATACTCAATTGAATAGTCAATTTTTATCAGTGATGGTTTTGACTCAAAAACGTACATTAATTGTTGAACTTTAATATAAGGAAAATAAGCTTAACAAAGTTGAAACATCTATTAGACTTTTTTATATCGTATAAAAATGGTTGTACCCGTTTTTAAATTAATTAAACTATGCATTTTGTGTCATTGTAGGAGTACTGTACGAGTTCAAACTGTTATTATACATGCTTTTAGGTTCATTGTTTCAGTCAAAAACAAAAAGTTTAATTCTTTGATTGCTGCTTCTCGCTCATTCCTCTACTCTTGGGGGTAAGTACTATAATTTTATTATTCGTTACACCTTCATTATTATTTATTTATCAATATTGTCTATTAAATATTCATTTATGAATATTATTATGTTTTATCTCTTGAAATATCAAATTTTATGACGTTTCATTTCATTTGAAATTACAACGTAGAAAATCTACGCACAAGCACTTTTGTCCTTTCTACATATGTACCTTATCATAACTATTTCAGTTGTTTAATATTATCCTATCCCATGAATTTATTAAATATTTTTGAGGAAATTAAATAAAGTGCAAATGTATATTTAGGTCTACTAGAACTTAATTATCTATTTGATAGCGACAGTAATACATCAGATGATGAAGCTGAAGGACTTTCAGAAAAACTTTGTCAACATCTACTCAAGGCCCCCTTCGCCTAATTATTTAAAATTCTTAAAAAAACGTTTATGGGTACAAATTCTTTTTGAAAAAAATTAGGCACGGAGTTCATTTAGTATTCAGTAATGAAAAAGTTTCTTAAAGCTGTACGGAACAGGAACCGACATGTAATTTTGACTAAAGACATTAATCAGGTTATGAACTGTGAAAAATGCTGATAAAACGAGTCAAACCTTCCTACTTTTGTAATTTGGGGTATGGTATCCTCCAATGGGGAGAAGTTTCCTTTGTTTGTTTGTTTTTTAATATAGGTACAAAAATCAACTCCGTGACGTTTATTGATGAGGTATTGGAGCCTATGGTGAACTTTTTTTTCATCAAATATACTACCAGAAACAAAATATGTGAATTTTCAAAGATTTTGCGTCAAGTCAAAGTTAAAAGGAAACTCAACTGTTGTTAGCATAAAATATCAAGGAGGTTTTATGAAAATATGGTCCTTTCCTCTCCAGATTTGGACCCAATGGATTACTTCATATGAATATTTTGAGAGGAAAGTAAATAAATCCAGTTAAAAAAATATTGATGCTTGAATGCGAACGATTGTTCGAGAATGGAACTAGATTAAGAAAAAAATTATTCGTGATTCCTGAGAATGATAAAAACGGCGATTGGAGGCTGTAGATCAAAATGGATATGAAGAATGTTTCATAAATAGGTTAATTACAATACTTGTTTTATAAAATGTAATAAAAATTATTTATACCAATTAACTGTACTAGAAATTAGACCTTCATTTTGTAAAAGCTATGGTAATTGGCAGGGAGATTCAAATTATATATGTAAATAAAATTTATTTACATATATTACCGTCATATACATTTTTTTGTTTTTTTTTGGGGACTTAGTTGCATTTTTTGACCTTTATTTATATTTATTCTTGCATTCTAAGGTCAAGAAACTTTTTGAGGATGGCTTTATTTCTACTTCAAGATCTTGAAAGAAAAGCATCACTCAGCTTTAAGAAAACTGCCTCTTGTCCAGGCTTTGTTCATCATTTAAAAGGTTCATGAGAGCTTGACCATGTCAAAGTTTGTCGACAACCTGAAGGAGATCCTAAAGAAGACACCAGTCTATGAGAAGATGAGTAAGATTGGCGCAGTGCTCTCTGGGGAGAATGTGTCTATTATATATTTTATTTATGTATCAACTCTATGTTCCCAACATGGTCACACATTATTTGGTCTATTGTGTAATTTATAACGTATGTAAAAATGTTTTAAATGAATATATCGAACAAAAACAATTGAATACATATTGTATGATGTTTTTGCTTTGATTAAAGTAGACGGAAAAATTTGATTACAAGATATGCAATTGATTTTCAAAACTATATGATTAAAATACTTTTATGCTTAATCGGGCTATTAAATAATGTACAAATTGTGAATCTGCACTACTCTTGTTGAACAATCAATAATGTTCTATTGTTATCGACTTTTTAATTCTTTAACCAGAAAAAATTTAATTTTTCCCTGGATGTAAAAACATTTTTAAGTAAATCAGTTTTCTTTGGTTACTCAAATCAGTATACATATCACAGCTTAATTCAACTAATGTAAAAATTTAGACTATATTTTTTGTCAACTGTCGATTTTTTGGGTATTTCTCTCTCATTGATTTGTTGAGCTTGAATTAGCATTTGTGAACCTTTTAATAATTTTATACAAATAAATAAGCACAGTAATTGAAAAAAAGTGGCCTTCAATTAATTAATTTTGGGCCTTCATTTGATAAATGGTTGCAAAATTTATTTTTATATTATCTTCACTCCTTTAACTGTTTGAAATTCTTGTGTGTTTTTTTAGGTTCATCATGCATATTGTAGAAAAATATAGTTTACTTTTTGCACAGTAGAGGATTCACAATGCATTCATTGAAAAATTGATCCTACTCTGGCATAAAGTTGTTAAAAACTACTTTATATACTAATTAAGGAACAAAATAAATATTTCAAAACGACCGCCCAAATATATTAGATATTTTCAATCAAAAATGAAGACTCATTTTTTGTGTTCTAATTTTAATTTACTTAGATTTAGCCTTTTCTTAATCATAGAAGCAATGATTGAGTTCCATTGTTCTGCAGGACTTTATAAGTAGAAATAATATCTGATAATCTGATGTTACTGGCACTCAGAAATATGCACTATAAAAATCCAATAAGAGCAAAGATTTTACGATTAGTTTATTCTTTCAATGAAATTTTAACTCCATGAATCATATACTGATCAAGTATTGGGTTGACTTGAGTCTATTAAGTCGAGTTGTTAAAGCTTGAATTGACCCAAAAAATAAGAAAAGAGGAAGATTAAGCACCCAACCATGCCCATTGTTAACTTATTGGTTCAAAAACAATGTTTATAAATACTTAGTGTGTACCTTGATTCCAAATAGGTATAATGTTTGGTTAAATAAATGGCAAAATATTAGCAATGAAATGTTCGGAATTTTAATATATGTACGAAATGAGGTCTAATCATAATATTAAATGGGACTTATGTTTAAAATAAGTCATTATTATAATTTGATGAGGTGTAGAAATTCAAAATCAAACCAAGATTTTTAAATTAAAGAATCGTCGTACAATTTGAATCGAATCGAAAAATGAGTTACCAAATTAATAACTTCTCTATTCATCACTACATTATTTTATTCAACTCAAGGTCTTTAAAATCAATTACTAATATTCACATATCAAGTATCTTTGCCTTAAGTAAATACTTTACATGTTTTGACTCGCTTTTATATCTATGAAACTTAAATAGAAAGGCCATCATTTAAAATACATATAACAAAAAAGCCACAAACAATACAAATATTGAGCTCTCTTCAAACAAGAAATAGAGAAGTATTTTACGTTTGCTAAGGTGACAAAAGCATTATAGACGGAATAATCAGTTTTTAGAAGATATTGAAGTAACATTA
This sequence comes from Lepeophtheirus nordmannii, assembly GCA_963680855.1. Taxonomy (NCBI): domain Eukaryota; kingdom Metazoa; phylum Arthropoda; class Copepoda; order Siphonostomatoida; family Caligidae; genus Lepeophtheirus; species Lepeophtheirus nordmannii. Next base: position 19,259,389 of record OY804522.1, read on the forward strand.
AAAAAAATGGACACCTATGATACTCAACACATTAGATCCTTAAACATCAACAATTACAAAATCATTGACTCATTCAATGCTAATAATTTATTACTTTGTATTGCTCTTATGGTACAATATAAATATAAAGCGGTTTCATTTGAAAACACCGTTTGTAAAGTTTACTCCGTCAGTTATGGAGCACAAGAACCAAGTGTCACCGTCTATGTTAAAACAGAGTGTATTTATTTACGTGCTTACTTCTAAAATTGAATGTAATTGCATTTATCTATTTATAGATTGTTCATTGTCCAATAAAACGATTGGAAGCATTAATACAGGTTGTATTAAAACAACAAACTACGACTCTTGCATGTTTTTGGGCTATGGGGAAGAAGTATCATTTAATGGATTAATATTTCATGAAAGAATCTGCTTTGTTGTAGTTTTTATACAAATATCGAGGCCTTAGATGATTCCCAATTTAACACTGTTGCTATACCATTTAATAACAAAAAAAATTCAAAATATTTTCAAAAATGCACTTAATATATTAATTTTTTCATAAGCCCTGCTTTACATTTGTATTCTGGAACTTAAAATATACGTATCAAATAATATTTTTGTCATAATCCTTTTACTTTTACTGAGCATAGCTTTAAAATCTATTTGGACGTTCCTAAACATCTTGCTCTTTTAATTCCGTCTTCTTTAAATTAGAAAAAAATTATCTTTGACGCTTTATTTAAGAAAAAGGATAATGTACTGAGCCAATGGTATATCACATACACAACTTTAATGAGTTCAACAACAACAACCAAAGAGCACACACACGAAAAGAAACTATATCGTGAAAATGAAGATTCAACAAACAAATCCAAAAAGTGATTTCTAAAGAATTCTACAATAACTACGTAACCATTTTTCCTTATTTTTAAGGTTTTATTTCAAAGGTAATGTCAGAAGGCTTATTTCTAAACATTGTTTCGAATAGAGATATTGTTTACATTCCAGAACCGAATAAAGGCTCTCAGTATCTCAATAACATTAAATCATTGACAATGTGAAACTCAGTATACAAAATAATCGTAGATATTATGTATCGACGAAGACTTCAAATTTAGTTTCATATAAAATACTCTACAAATCTCAATATGGATTTGTAAGATAAAGCCAAATAGTTATTTATCTGACAAAATGGTTTTGGAACAATATTATGGAATGAAGTGCATGTTAGACGTCATGTGTTTATATGCAGAATAATTGACTTAAGTGTCTCCAACGCCTTTTTAAGAAAACGTCACCTAAAGTCAACTCTATCTCCGTTCCAATACTTTCCAATAAGGCAAAGAGTTGATAGGAACATCTCTCTCAAGAAATATAAAATGTATATTTATCAAATATTTGACTTCCTCAAAAACATGGTTCAGGGTCAAATTGTTGTCTGGAACCCTTTTAAATGAGTTGTACAATTTTTTAAAGATGATTGTAGCCTATGTATCTGTTGCAAAAGCACAAGAGAAATTAATGAACATTTACTTATGAACTCTTATCATTTTATAGACTACAACAAATCCATCAATTTGTATTTATAAGTCCATTTTGAAGTTCAACTCACAATGGTTGACTTTTTGTTGGACTACGTTTTTCTTTAAAGCCAGAAAATTAACACTCTCATAACCAAATCTTTAGATACCATTTGCAGGATAGAGTCAAAGGGAATAATTGATATCAGTAGAATCATAAACATTGCCAAATTTTATGTTTATACAACTATAGTTGTATTTAAAAATGATTAAATTAATAAAATTATTTTAATATTTTATTGCTTATTATACATATGGTATGCAGAATAATTGACTTAAGTGTCTCCAACGCCTTTTTAAGAAAACGTCACCAAAATATATACTAGCAGAGGTATCAAAACTTGTTCAGATTTTTTAAGTTTAATATATATAAAATTTTTAATTAGATGGTATTTTTATTTGTAATATTCATTAATAGTTGACAAAATAAAAACTATTTAAAAATTATTATTAATAAATAAATTATGTAAGAAAAAAATTTTAACAAGAGCAGTCTTTTTGTATTAATTATGATAGAAAGAAAATTTATATTTTAAGGTTTCATTGCAAAAAAATAGCAATTTCTAATATATAAATTCACAAATTTGAATATACACCATTTAGAAGTACATAAATTTCAGGCGGATCCGTTTTCCAGTTTGCCTGTTTACAACAAAACCCTGATACATGCATAGAATGGTCAATGTCATAGACAATTTATCTATCTGTATGTGTAAAGTTCATCTTACACAAAGAATTTATTCGAAGATAAACTGCTTTTATGCACAAAAGGAGGTGAAGGAGAAAAAATTACAAAACAAGAAAATAAACCCTTCAAGTGAAAACTTTGAAGCCCTTGTTAAGAAGAATATAAGAGGCCTTAAATCAAATATTTGCTGCAACAAAAGTTACTTGAATTCTTCATAACTTTTTTTTTTCATGTAAAAAAACAAAGGATAATTATTTGTAGTATAGAACATTTTGTCCTTTAACGCCCTACCTAGGCCTCTTTGAATCTCTTAAAAATTTAATCAACTCCTTATGGTTGATTAAATTTTTAATTTCATAGAAATTTGGTCCATTATTAAAGAAAAAATAAAAAGGTCAAAAAACAAATTTATAAATCCATTTTAAGACTATATTAATTTTAATATACCAGATTATCAAGCACGCTATCAAGTATTCAAATTTTCAGCTGATCAGTTTACCCTGTTTTCTTTATCCTTTTCATGGACTCTCTAAGGAAAGTCTGATGTCAGAATGTCTAAATAATTGCTCAAAAGTTGTTTATGTGGGAATGACACAAATAGTCAATAAGAATCACATATTTAAATTAAAATCTTCATTCAAGAAGTAGTTGAATGATTGTTATGAATTTGTATATCTAACACAAGTCAACAACCAAATCCTAAGCAAATGTAATGAAATGGTCTTGAAATGAAGAGTAACCCAATAATTAATTAAAGAGAATGACATAAAGAGCTGGCTACCTTCTAATTTTGGACCTTTTTTGAAAGAAGAGTAGAGAATTGCCATAAAGATCGCTATGTGATAATAAATGTATGTATTATTCGAAATATAACATTCGATATGCTCAAATATCTAATGAAATCTTTAGAATTACAACTTTTGTGATATAAACAACACATCTAAAGAGCCTAAACTCCTTTCAAATAATCAAACAGATGAAGAATATTTAAACTTGTTAAAAATTAAAGGACCTTGGAAGAAAACGCAATAATTTAAAAGTTGAAAGATTATATTTTCATTCTAATTCAACGTTGACAAGTCAGGAATCACCATCAAATGAGAAAATATAAACACTTATCTACAAGAATTATAGAAATCCTTAAATTTTCGTGATGAAGCTTTATGTATTATTACTTTAAATGTTTTACCCATGGAGTAATAATATTTTTCAACCATATTGTACAAGAGATATAACGAACGTATTAAACTCCATCTCTTAACATATTTATCGCTTGTTGTGTTCACATTATTCATCATCAATTAATTTACAAGAGTTATAATGAATGTAGTTGTTATGTGTAAGCACGCATGCCACGTAAATTATATAAGCTTAATAAAATCAGTTCATTTGAGGATTTGATTCGTTCATTTTACTATATTTTTTTTAATTGTTTCTAGATTAGTAATGACAAAGTATATTGGTGCCAAAATTTAGCAGATATACCAGAGCAAAATACCCTTATTACTGACATGCCCCTCAACATTTAAAATAGTTAGCTTGAACAATAAAATTCTACTAACTTTGCTCTCCAAATAGATGAACCAACATAAATAACTGTTAATGTTGGTTTGATTTAAAACCAAAGATACAATTGTGGAAAATTGGAAGAGCTGTCGGGAAGCAATGAAGGTCAAAAGACATTCTATGTATATGGTGTCCTCTTGTTTAGAAATTTATGTTTTTTCATGAATAGAGTGTGTTGTTATCTACACTAATGAAACTCCCGCAATGAGTGAATGAGTATAAGGAATAGTAGTACTCATAAAAAAAACTCTGCTGTGATAAGGACTCTCTGTTTTATTCACAAGAAAGTTCTGTGTTGACAAACTATTGGGGATGACATAAAATATGTTTTAGATATAACTGCTCACATGATTATTTTTATAATGTACTATGAAAATATTTTGAGATAAGGGACAGCTCTTAACAGGTGTACATCCTGAACCTCTTCAAAAATTAAAAAAAATTACATTTCACTGATTGTCTTGAAGATTCGAAAGGAGTGCAGAAATTAACCATTTTAGAAGATATTTTTCATCTTTTGAGCTCAATAAACCAGAATGTAGCGATGAAAAGACTGAGAATCACTATTATAAGACAACATTAGAGTATAAAGATCATTCAATTTTTTGGCATATGCATATACCTACCTTATAAATATATCCGTGTTGGCATTATATATAAAACATTATCTTCCATGATTCATGTGGATACTAAAGCAATTACACACTTTACGAATTTATAAAATGTGACATCTGCATATCAATGATATTAATTTATCAATAAACATATTTGATTGAACTGAGGGCTCTAGAGAAACATGGTTTTGTCTAGTGTTGGTCTTTTTTCAATATAAACATGCATCTAATTAGCCTTCATAATGACTAAATAAGTAATTATAAATCCAGCAAAAAATTTTATGTTTTTTCGATTTTAAATAAGTAGTACATGTTAACATAAAACACTTATTGAAAAAGTATATTTTATATTATATGTACATTTTGGAATTTTTCGAATTGCTCAACATGCATACATAAATATTAGAATAATAAAAAAAAACACATTGAAACGTATATATATATATATATATATATATATATTTATAATACAAATATTTCACTTTAACATTGGACTTTATTCCTGGAATGGATATATATACTTATATAATATATAAAATATAGGAAATCTAAGAAAATAGTTATTGCTATGATTAAACACTTTCCATGGGCTATAATCAAGGAAGCCAGAGAAACTAGACTCGAATTTGATTTACTTGCACTAATTTCAAATGTGGCCTGACTTACAAAAATGCAAAAGGGCTGAAGAAGTGAGAAAATCAACCAGTAGTCGATAGCTTTGTTGTATGCAGTAACAGGGAGAGATCTGGATACTCCTTGATAAATTGTATAAATGACCAATAGTGTGGTCAAATTAACCATGATGGCTGTGTTAAATTCTTTCTTATGAAAGGACAATGTAAGTAAAGCAATGATTTGAAGGCAGAATGTGGGCACAAAAGTTGTCAAAAATATGTTATTTATAAGTCTTGTTAATGTAATTGCTATAATTACATTTGTTGAATTTTTTTGAATTTTAAGACAAGATATTTCATACTGCATAAGGTATATTTTGTCAAAGGTCAAAGACTCATTTACTATTAATTTCATTTGTTTTTGTATGTTTCTGGGTAAAGATATTTGGATCTGACATTCCTGTACATCAAAGGGGTAAAAATGAAATTGAAATAAACACACAAAAGTAAATTGATGTCGAAATTGAAGTATAATTTGAAGATCTGATCCAAAATATTTTATACGGTTATGCAAATAGTTGAAGGTATTCCTCTGAGCTGTGGCACCTTTCGTCTTGGCAATGGATATTTGTATGTGATTTTGAAGAGAAAGTTGATTTTCTCTGTTTAAAGCATTTTCAAAAATTAGAGGAGGAATCCATAACTTGTTGCTGTCATTTTGATCAAGAATTCGACCTTGCTTAGCGTGCAAGTCAAAGAAGTGAAGTCGTGAATCCTTCCACATCAAATGCATTTTAAAACCAATTTTTATTTGGTTTTTCGTTTCCTGGATTTCATGAATGGACTCTAGATGAAATTTCATTTGTATTTCATTTTGTCGGGCTTTTCCTTTATTATTTGGTGGAAATTCCTTTCGATAGGACTTTGCTTCTACAATTGAACAATCAAATTCATCTTCTGCATCAATGCAGTCTGCTTGATTGTCGCAAACATTATCTATGGGTATACAGCTCCCATCCTTGCAAGTGAATTCAAACTTAGTACACTAAAAATAAAATATTGTGAAACATTAAAAAGTGAATTTTTATATTTTACGAACCAGAGTGAATTTTAAAATAATCTTTTCGTGAAGTATCTTATTTTTTCTCTCATTGAGGTAATACCATATTTTTGTTCCTATTGGATACTGATATGATCCATTATAGAAAGCTATGACATCATCTTTGTTTTCTAAGAGTCCTATCACCCAAATGCTATTTCTTTTCCAAATTATGTTTTTGCTAAAACCATTGAATACAATTTTCTGTCCCATGCCCATATTGTAATATCTATTTTCAATGTTCTTAATGTGCAATGGAACACCTCTTAGAATATAAGACTTGATATAGATAATATTACAAAAAGATCTTAATTTTCTCGAACATAATTCTTTAAAAATAAATCCAGTCGTCAATGAAATTGAAACGCATTCCCTTTTAGGATGGTATATTCCGCCAAAGTTGAGTTGATATTGTTTTGAACACGAATACTTGCATGATAATCTACTTGAACAATTCAAACTATAACACTGATTTGGAATACTAAGAGCCCATATCTTATAATTTAATTTATTATTATAAGGTGCTTGATACATGACTCCTCCCAAAAATGTACATTGAGCTATGGCATCATGAAATTCAACAGGCTCTATAACAAGAATAAATACCACAGGGTGTAATAACCCAAAATTCGAAATAAAGATCTGAAAAGTTATTTTTTAAGTGAAATGCTTTAGAAAAAACTTCATTTTGACTTGCCTTCTTGAAACCAACATTTTTCCCAATATGTAGAATATTTTTACGATCCGACCATGAAAATATATCTACTTTTAAGGTGGAATGCATAAATTTTTGGATATAAAAGCGATATCCTAGTGGTTTCAATATTTTTGATGAACAAAAGAGTAGCGAAATCATTCCTTTAAAATTCTTCCCAATGGGTCTACCAATTTTTTTAGGAATAGATCCACCCAGAGTTAAGTTATGAAAAAAGTTACTATTGAACTCGTAACGTCTTGAAGTTTCATTTATATTTAATATCCAATCTGAGTTCCAAATGACTTGAACATTGCTTCCTGCAAGTTTTGTACCAGTTGAATCAATTAAATTTTATTCAAGGAAAGAAATTAACAACTACCTTTTTCTCCATTTTCGTTTATGACGAAGCAAATATTTTGCCAAACGCCCATGATAAGTGTATTTGTATAATTCATTAAATACTCATATTTTTCCATTAAGCATAGAACAGCAACATTATTCTTTGGAAAATCGATCCAAAAACTAATTTCAGGACTAGAAATGACTCCTTGAGGCACATGTGCTTCTATTTTAAAGGTAAAGCATAAGCACAAAGTTCCAAATGTGAAGTTATTTTCAGGTTCTGTATTGGATTTAAATTTGATTGTATTATCCTCAATTGAACCATCATTTGAAGGAAACACAAGAACATTCCACTTTATCAAGCAATAAAATGTGAATAAAAAACATATTAAAGACAATTTAAACTTATATTTAGAGAATATTAATGTTGTGTTTTCTTACATTAGCTCTTGCTGTCGTAGATTTTAAAGTAAAAATGGATGAAAAAATCACCAAATAGGTAAAATACGACCAATGTTTCCACATTGAAGTATTATGTATCTCAAATAAATCCTCTTGAACGAATAAAACTCTATTCTTTACAAAAATGTTTAATAAATTAAATAAAAGTAATTGCTTTCATTTTATGTCACATTATATGAAATAAATAATAAGAAATATTGATTTTCTTAGTCTTAATTTAATTATGTATGTATGTAAGTACACCTGGTAAAGTCTTCATTTTTCAGACAACCATAATTGATATTTCATAATTATTTGGGAAATAATTATTACATAGCTATGGAAAGGTGATGACTCATTGAATTCAGATTTGGATTAACATTCTTTCAATTTGACGGGTGATTTTTATTTGATCAAAAAAATTAGCGTATAATTTTCATAAATGTTATTGCTTTTGTTTTTTGCAATGTTATTATGTCTAATACTTATCGTTTACACGACGAGCATTTTTGTGCACTCGCAACCTCGAATCACAAAAGGGAAAAACAACTAGAGGCTACCCTTCCGTACTTTCCTTGTGCCCAACTTTTTAACATTGGACAGAGTTATTATTATTACTATTCAACCAATATATATATAAATCAATCGTTCATAGTTGTCTAATATTCAACAATTCAAAAAAAAAAGTGCGCAATCCTTGATTTAATATATTTTTTATATGTCAAAATCAATAACATTAATAATACTCATTGTGAGTTGATAGTACGTATGGTCAGCTCCTTTAAATCAGAAGAATCAATGAAAAACAGCTGAAGAGAGATTAAAGTGTACTTTTGTTCATACCAAAAAGTTTATCGTGTTAACAGCACTGTTTTTAGAGAAAGAAAAAAATGACTCTCCTCTTCTGGCATATATGTAGTTTTAAAATATTACGTTTGTTTTTCTATTTTATATATATTTCAATGAAATTTACAAATTAAATTACATTTTTTATGGCTAGTAACATTCATCCGTTTTTATCGTGATCCCTCATTATCTTTAGTTAATCGAATAAGTAAATCAATCTTCTATAGGTCTAGTGTTCTACTCATTACTTTTAAAACTGTTAAGCGTAGATAGATTAAATGAAAGTTAGCTACCTTTGATTTAGTTTAATTATTATTATTATCTTACAGAGGGGTATGCTGTAACTTAGATTTAAAAAAATTAAAACTGGAATTTTCAAAGGCTTCTAAGCTCCAATATTAAAACATGATTTTTATTGTCTTTAATAATTAAAATCTGTATAATATATTATTTATAAGTAGTATTATAGCCAATACAACTTTTTTTTTGGAAAAAGTTAAGAAATTAATTGACTTAATCGGGTTATTTTCTTAAAAAAACAACAACCATTCAGTAAAAATTTCTTTATATTTATTCTCCTCACAGAAAAGGATTTCGTTGCATTGCTTAAAGAGAGTATAAGGTTATTCATCTAAAAATCGAATCTTATTTAATATCAAATCTAGAGTCTTTTGGATTGGATCTATATGAAATCAATGATACAAAATTAAAATAATATTCTTATTGAATCAACAAATTGAGACGGGGTCAAGACAATTTATATCAAATTAAACATTTCCTTATAAGAAACATACCTAATTTATATGCTTATTGGAACAACAGATTTATTTATACAAATATGAGTTTTCTAGGTCGTGGAAACAATTGATGTAGAAATAAAAGGGTTCGAATAGGTGGTAAAGTTTAGTTTATTATAGGTATTATCTATAGCTTTAGCTTTGTAAATATCGCCATGGTGAAGGTTATTTTTACCAACCTTTTATGAAGAAGTTGAGGAACTTAATGGCTGAATAGAAATTTAAAGTTTATGACATCAAGTTATAACTTCAGCATTAACGTTCATCTTTAGTGAGAGAGAAAATGAATTGAGGAAGAATGAGGTGAGCAAGTCTTTTTTAAAGACTAGAGTGCAACTAATCAAAGCTCTCTAGAAGCTACAAATTCGGAGTCACCATGAAATAAAAAAATTAAATGCAACAAACATTCGAATTAATATTCAATTTTAAATGTATAGAGGTTATTATAGTACTTCTTCGTTTTATCAAAGTTCATACCGCGCTATTTTTTTAGCATCAATTCCCTATCATTCATGTAAAATCTTTTAAGAACATAAGGAGATTATCCATTGGTTACTTTTAATAATTCAGTGAAATTCAAAGAATAGTTATTTGCTTCTAAAACTATTGTATGTACAGTCGATTCCCTTTCTTACAAGGGCAAAGATAATTCATTTTTATAGGATGGGAAAAGCCCCTTTATTGCAAGTCGATGTAGAGTTCCAAGTCTTTAGAATAAAGTCTCAATTTTTTGCTCACAATTTCAAGTCTTTAAATATTTGTATTTAATTTAGTCCTTATATTTTTTTTCTAACTCATTTCAAGTCTAGTATTTGTGAATATATAATTCTTTAAAATACCTGAAAACGCACCAGAGTTTTTACTTGCCTGAAATTGAACCAGGGAATACCTAATATATAAAATGCCCATTGTTTCACTTTCCAAAATAGTTCCAACATAAGTAAGGGTTCTTTAGTCTTTTGTACTTTAGTACAAAAAAAGACATTTGTGGAAAAGAGTGAGTATTCCATGTATTAGTTAATTATTTTCTGCCAATGTAAACAATATAATAAGCCAAAAATATCTTACTCGAAATGAGTTTTTTCTTTATAAAAGGTACATTAAATAGTACTTTGTTTTTTATTTGGGAAAAAAGAACCAAAATGGTCTCAAATCTTGGTAAAGTTTTTGATTATGACACAAATGAGCCAACATTATTTTTTTATAACAGGGTGATAACTTTTGACAGTCCATTTTCAAAAAAATACTTCTCGGAATAAAATGAGATGAAAAAACATATGAAGTACAATAAATGATTATGATCTGAACCGGAATTATTATCCATATTTCTATCTTTCTTCCTAAAGAACTTCAAAGAATCAAAGTACAATGCCAATAAACAATTTTTACTTTTGATAAGATAATTTTTGTATTTTTATTCGCAAAAATCTCACGTACATAAAAAATCACAAAACCTCTACAGTAAAATTCAATGTCAATTTTCTACCTGAATTTTTGACAAAATAAGAATAATAATTAATGAATAATTTTAGTGACATTGATAACTTTGATTGTGATCAAGATCAATCAATCACTAATGAGCTAATAGAATGCACTAGAAATTAAAATTACTATACAATAATACATATGTACATTAACAAAAGAGAGTATAAAAAACCAAGAAATCTCTTATATTCAAGTCGCACCGCTGCCATCAATTTGGGAGTAAGCCGATAAATAAGTATCAAATTCAAGTAATAAACTACCTCGTTTTCTAATGAATGTTGTTCTTTATTCTGAAGCAGCTATCACATTTCATACGCAAACCGCATTGAACACAGTACCAATTATATATCAAATTTACTGCAGCTAAATTATGAGTGACACATAATCCACTATAAAAATATTAATAAAAATGATTTTGACAATGTCTGAACAAAATCAATATTTTTAAAATTATAGAGGTAGTGTTGAAAATGTTTTATGCAGTGATTTATATATAGATTTGAGTATCATTGATGGATATTTGATTTGCTTACCTAATAATGATTATACATACATGCATAAGTACTATAAAATTATATATTTGTATCATTTAAAATAGTCAAAATAGTTTGAAAAAGATTAATATCACATGGAGTATAGACATATTTGTATGTAAATATAGATAGAACAAATAACATTTATAAATGTAATGGTTAATAATGCTAATTTAAATACATTAAGGAATAGAACAAAGAAAAATATATATAAATATATGTATGTATATATCTATGAAAACACGCCATGTGTAAAATGTCAGTACAAATTACAGAACCCAAAATAGATGTTTAAAGCTTTTTTCTTTTTTTTTTTTTTAGCCAAGTATATTTTATAGTCTTAGACTCAAAGTCGGCAGTGTTTTTTATATATTATATTGATATATAAAAAAATCTATTATTTTGTAAATATCTATGAGTGCATTTATTTAAAAAAAAAAAAAAGATGTATTAAGATTTTAAGGAATTTTTTTTTCTTTTACATATATTTCTTCTGGGACAGGCAGTAATAAAAGCTGAATATTTATTTATTAAATTACAAAAAAAAAAAAAAACCCTACAAACCCCAAAAAAATGCCCTTAAAAACAAACTTTCCCACTTTTCAACCCATTTCGAAAAGTAACTCTGAGCAGTTTTTAAGAAGTATCAATATCATTATAACTCTTTTTCCCTGTATCTTTTGATTCGATAAACTGCATTTGTCATTAAGAAAGTAACTTATTTAAAAATTAAAATTTTGATAACAGGTTTTTAAAAAAAATTTCTTTCATGTGCCAGAACAATAAAGTGAGGGCCCATGCCGTGAACAATATATATGGCACAGAAATATACATATAATTTATTATAAATGCGAATTTTTTTGTTCATTTCATCGTAGTAACAATGCAATTTATACGTATAATAAAGTTAATGTCTTAATCATGGCACAGGATATTTTAAAAAAAATAATGGAAATAATTTTTTTTAATGAATTAGCAAAAACAAAGCCCTATTGATTTTTATAATCGATTCCTCACTAAACTAATGAATTCATGTTTGAATTAGCGTTTCTTCTTAATAATTTCTTAACTACTATTTGAATAGGCAGTATTAGTATATGGTCCACTGTAAATGGAGGATCCAGTGGTGGATAAGTCCTTTCGTCTCCTTCTCTTGGACAGAAGAATCATAATAGCAATGATAACAACCACAATGAGTATAAGTCCGACAATTGCAATTCCTATTGCAAAGTTCTTTTGAGGAAAGCATATTTTATCAGGTTGATGAACGCGTTGTGGCTATAAAATTGAAAATATGTATATAAATGAAAAAAAATATATTCAAATATGTTATGGTAAAGGCTTTCTAACTTACAGCATCTTCCTCTCTAGGCTGTTCGTCATCACTTTTTCTGACAAAATATCCTGAAAAGACTCTTACATTCAAATCATTTTCTGCTAAATCATAAGAGTCTTCATCTGAGTCTAATTTTGTGATGGTTTGACGCTTCCTCCTTCTTTTAAGTGTATTCTCACCGTTTAGATTGCAGATGGGTGGCTAAAAAAAATTGCATGATTATATGTAAACCTTTAAGAAAGCAAGAAATCAATCTTACCACATTATCACAACCACCAGCGTGTTTAATGCACAATCGAACATTACATTGGTAATACACTGAAGGAGCATACGGGAACTTGTGTGCATGAAAATGTACATACACAGTAGTTTTTTCAGTGCTGTACTCTAATGGTCCCATAATTTCATAATCAACAGGGCAGCTAATAGATATACATATATATTAATTAATGGTTTTATGCTTTAAAAAAAATCGTACCCATCTTCATTTATGAGTAATTGCTCAGACCATCCGAGTCCATCTCTTACAAGACACTCAGTTACTTGCATTCCGTAGATTTCTTGATCATCAATGGATACAACAAGAGTAAGCAAATCACCAATTTTGACACTCTCTGCAATAGCTCCATCAGAGGGTTCTCCTTGGTAAATTTTCATATGCGTTCCTGGCATTGTTGTAGTGTCTGGAGAAGCAGTGGTTCCGAGTGAGCTATCAAAATTTAAAGAACAAAGTAAAGTTTTTTGGATTTATGGGAAATATCAGATTTAAATATTACATGAACCCTTTTGTCAATGCTTGAAAATACCCTTCAATAGTTTCAAAAAAATTGTGCCCATTCAAAGTATTTTTTTCTCAATTTTTTTTTTCAATATAATTCGTTAATTATTATTATTCATAAATTAGATTAACATTGTTTTGTTAAAAGAAGTTACACGTGTATCAATTTTAGAGCAATACTTTGAGGAAGTATTACATCTATCACTGAGATTAATAACATCCTTGCCATATCTTTTTAACGTTATATACATAGAAACATGTATTTCTATCAAAAAACAAAGTACATTATACCATAAGTATAATATGTTTACCTTAAATGGACAAAATATGAGCTTATTATGTCCATTATGGGCAATTAAACTCTTACAGAGTCTTACAATGACTATGTGTCTTTATTAATTATGAATTGAAAGCCAACATTACACTATACAGTGTAACTCATATTTTTTTCTTATTGCAAATACACGTAAGCAAATGCTGCCTGAGTCACAAAATGCCAATAATAAACATGCACTTTTCAATGTAAGGATTGTGAATTAAATTAATTTGTTTTTTTAGTTAAAAATGCATTTAGCTTGTTTAAAGATATTGCGTGGGATACGACTCGCTTATTGGTAGATTCTGCGAATCAACCTTGAATCTATTCTTATAATTATTTTAGAATCATTCTTTTTTCCAAGAAAGATAGATACACCTTCAAACAAAGATTGAATTTTACTATTTAGGTATTTGAGAATGACTAAAGGATGCCTTCAAAAACAAAGTCATATTTTAAACAAATAATTATAACACAACAAGGATAAATGAATCCCATTTTTTCAGTTAAGTTATATTACATTTGAACTCTACTATTAACAATCTACATTGAAAGTATTTATTTAAATAAATGATAAATATTGTGTATTATCAAAAATTATTCCTCGCAAATTTCATTTATTTCACAAAAAATAAAAATGTTGAAAATTTTTTACTAGAAGAGTGAGCAATGTAATACTCAAACGTTCAATGCAAGTTTTCTTGAATGGTATTATTGACATTTTCTTTTGGTTGTATGGATGAAACACAATGATAATAACATACAATTATTTTTATAAAATAAATTTGAGAGACAATTAATAGTTTTTAACATTAAATTGTGAAGATCCAAATAGTAATTACTTACTTAGATATAGGACTCGTTAGTAAAAGTCTTTCCTGCGTTTGATATCGGCATCGTATATGGTACCCTCTTCCTTGATTTGTCACTAGCTTTCGATGAGGTTGAACAACTATGGTATTGAAGTACTCGATACCTGTGTTCTAAAAAAATAATGAAAGAAATTGTTTAAATATTGATAAACATTACACATTGTTCATATTTTTAACATAATATTATATATTACGATAATTGTATCATTTAAATAATAAAACGGAAGTATAAGGTTTTTTTGAGACACTCAACCTATCATCTGCCTTTTATTAAAAAATACAAATGTGCTCCGAACTGCAAATATTATCTATACACTCTGATAAATGAGTTTGTTGAACTTGGTTCATTGTAAAAATATAACTATTTTTTTTCTTTTGCATTAAATATAACAACTTACGACATCGGTATTCATGGTGTTGCAGGAATGAAGAGGTATTTTATAAGTGACGGTTCCTTCCAATTCAATAAATTCTGTCATACAAGTGGAGTTCTTGGAGAGTCCTTTTGGATAAATCATTCCGTTAAAATAATTGTTGACAGTTTTTATGTTCAGCGTGATGTCATGAGCATTGCAGAATATACGGATATCCTTGACAACATCTGCAAAAACATGATACAATTAATATAATAATAGACATACACGTCTACACGGAATGTACAAAGATGGGAACGTGATACCTTGTTTCATTAGAGCTTTGATAAAGAATAGAAGGATCGTCATTAATGTAATTTTAGTTTAGCCTTCAGGCTCATTATCAAGATGAATGTTTCCGTCTTCTTTTTAATAAAGAGACGCATCATATTTTTTATATGTATACTTTGGAATGTTTGTTTGTATGCATGTATGTACATACATATTTAAATGAATACAAAGACTCAGCATACTAAACCCTTACAAAGAAAAAATAAGCGTGTAAAAAACCTACAATTAAGTTATTAAAGCAACTTATATCACAACAAACAATTAGAAACAAAAGTTTCACGGAGTGTCAAATAAGATTTGAATTTTGCTAAAAAAAAAATAGAAAAGAAAAGATGGTGAATAAAGAAACACGAAGGTGTAATTTTGCAGATATTTTCACAATAATTATGACATGTAATTATCAAAATTAAGAGTCTATGTACCTATAATTACAATTGTGTTTGTACATATGTATGTATAAAGAATTATAGGCTCAAAGAGGGTCAGCCTTTACTCTGTTTGTTAATTAGTCACGAATTTTTTGAAAAGATGCACCAACAAAACTCAAATACATCCTCCAACAAAATGAACAATTCAGTGAAATCACTTTTTTATAGCATAGCATTAAATATGCAATAATAAAATATCGGAATAAGAAAAGAAAAATTCTCAAACTCTATAGATATTTTGAATATTTAAATAGAAATATTCTCGTGTTGGGAACATTACATGATGATTCTGTCTCATGAGATGAATCATGCCCTTAATCTCTACATTTTTTTTATTCTACTCTCAATTACACTCCATTCCCTAATTAAAAATTATAATTTTTATTTTTTGTAATTTAAGAAAATAATAATTATTTCAACTGAAGGAACATTCATTACAACCATTAAAAAAAGTATCTACACACAAACGTATATAAGTAAGTAATATGTGGGCGTTATATATATATATATATTTACAATTTTTAAATAGTGCACAGTGATTTGTAACGGTGCTTCTTCATCTTTCTTATTTTCATTTAAAAAATATATTATGCTCGACACAAAGCAAACTTGATTTAAAAATTATTTGTACATACAGACATAGTTATGATGATTGGAATGATGAACAGAAATACAAGCTATTGAATGTATACGGAAGACAAATAATATGTAATAAAATATTGATAAGTGAGTATGTATAAGTTAAAAAAATGACATTTTTTTCTTTCAAATGTTTATATGGAATTAGAATAATACAGCGTTTATATTATTTGTATTTTATGAACGGCTTAACAAAAAGTTGTTTTTTTTAATCTCGATGTTGGTAACAAAGAAGACGTCATGCTATTTTTAGATGACTATTACAGGCTCTGACTTACTTATATTTTTACCGCTTATTCAGGAGTAAAATATTGACACCAAAATAAATATGTGTTATCTTGATAGATATTCAGATCTTCTAATGTATATCATCAAAAGTTTCTATTTCTTCAATATTTATACAATTTACATAAATTTTGGATCATTATGCATGTACATTCATACATATTTTTTTATTTATTTTTTAAAGAAAAAAAAAACGTTATTCGATATTTAAATCTTCACATTAAACATCACGATCTTTGTATAATTTATCGACTTTCTATGCTCCCTACAAAAGTTAAAAATAAATAAATATCTTAATTACTTTTTGATAATTTAATACCCTATGTTCCTACTGTCTAAACATAGTTTTGAACCAACATTTTTTTTAGCTTCCGTCATTTATAATAGGTATTTTTACTTCCATCATCATAAAAATGAAATTTTTTGTTATATAATGTTCCTTTTTTTTAACATAAAAAAAAACGGCGAAAAATAAACAAAAAAATGTACAAATAATTGGATATGACTTTAAATGGAATTCAAAATTATATTTTCAACCCATATTTTATAAGGTATTATGGTCTGATGGTTAGAAGGATTATTATTATATTGAGTAATTTGGAAGGATTTATGGGCACACACATATCTATTTCTGAGTTTATGAGCATGAAGCCAGAGTCGTCATTAGTGATAGGATGAGCAATCTGTACATTTTTTATGATGTCATACTCAAACTTTTTTCCTTATTTTTTTATACCAACGTTCGATACCTAAATTTAAGTTATTCAAACCTCTTCATGGCAATATTTTTTTTGGAACAGTAAGGGAACAAATAAAAAAGTGTTTTTTAGCTCATATGTAACTAAATAGATTCCTACTACGTTTTAGTGACCCTTGAAGAAACTAAAAGATGTTAGACTCTAACTTAGAATAAAATAATTTGTGATACTCGTTTGAAAATCTGGTATCCTTTACTAGATTTTTCAACTCTCAATTATAAGAACAAAGAAATGGTAAATGAATTACCCGTGAATTTGTATAAAATTTTTTAATATTTATGTATTTCTTCCATGGATAGAGTCGTACAAGTTAGTTATGCATAGTTTTGCAAGTGTTTTTAGAGCTATATACTTACTTTTTTTGAAATTTTCCTTATTTGATGATATTTCTCCTTTTGTAGAATCCTCCTCTATGTGATTTCCTTTTCTGTTTGAGGTGTATTTAAACTTTTGAATGTTTACATCACCACTTATTTGTGCAAGTAAAACAGGTACGTAGCTTAAGAAAAGAGCCAAATGATACATCGTCTGAAACAAACAAACAAAATATATTTTCATTTTTTAAGTTTATCATCTTTCATTTTGTTAAGTACAGTTAAGTCAATCAATATAATTATAGCTTTTTAAAGTCTTTGTTATTAGTATAGTTTTATCATTATTTATATATATATATAGGTAGGTATGTATGTATAGTTTTAGGGTTGTTATAAAAAAATATGTTTTTTTAATGTTTTAAACAAGAAAAACAATCATTTTCTCTCCTACGCATAAAAAAAATATGTGGTTCGCCCCAAACACTCCCTAGATTTAACAATGGGAGGAAACCATCACATGTTTAGATGTCGCTCAAATGCTACTCCATTTTATTTCTTAACAGCAACAAGGAAAAAAATATTTATTTTCATTTTTGCAAAAAATTGAATATCAAATCCATCACTTCCTTTTAGTACAAAGATGGGTTTTTTTAATGTAAGGAATAGGAGCATGTCCATTTTGTATAGTGAAATGTTCCTAACTGTATTCCCCCCATAAAAATTGTAACAATAACACATATATGTACATACATAAATGGGTAAAAATTAGTCGGAATAAAACTGGCAATTCATTGTAGCAGGTAAATGAAGTTATTTTGCAATCTTTAATAGAGCAGACAATTGATATGGGATTGTCAAATCATTTTCCTTACTGAATTATTTATTTAATAGTATGAATACCTTATCACGAAATACTAATTGCAAAAAGCCAAAAACGCTCTACATATCTACAATTGCTGTTAATATTGCTTAATTTAAAGTATTGGGTGCTCTTTCTCTCTCTCTCTCTCTCTCTCTCTCTCTGATGCAATTTGTTGCTTTGTTGAATGATTTTTAGAATATTAAATACTATGCATGCATAGAGTTAATGCTTTTGAGATACTGCATGGTGTCTTGCTCATTTGACAACGGTTTAACATTCCTTTGACAACTCTTTTGATTAGAGTGATAGGTAATCTATGATAGCTTAGTCATTCTATAACTTGTATCAATTTCCTTCCTTATACACATGAAGAAGGAGGAAATGAAGAAAAACAACACTTTGAAGGACGGACTCATTAAGAAATCTTCATTTTAAATCCAAGTTATGTATACAGGAGGCACATTTGGAAGGTATATATATATAATAATACACATACATTTACCTACAAACTTAAGTACATATACTATGTATTTCTATACATGAATGCTATAGTCCCAAACACCATGACTTTGCAAACATTTGTGAGTATTCACAACGGTTCAATTGTCTATATATACAACATTCATGTATATATATATATAAATATATGTAATTCCCAATATCACGGTCAAGTCCATTTTCCTGACGCATTTGTTAGTTAATATGCGTATCTATAATATATATATATAAATAATATTAATGTAGGATACTCCTCCAAGAATGATGTTGCATGATATGAAGAAGATAGGGAGAGTCATGTATATACATATATATATATATTATATATATTTATAACCCTGGTTACCTACGTACATTCATATATCGGTACACCATTGACTTGACTTAAGTTATGCCTCATGTTTATATATTGAGTATGTATGTATATACATACATACTAAATTTATTAAGTCAGGAGGTGTTATGTTATTCACTCATGATACTGTGTAATATCGATATTTTTTATACTCATGTCCTCGAAATTAAAGAGAAAATAACGATGGGATAGGATCAGAACAATTCATTTTAGGTAGAAATGATTGGGCACGGAAGACACAGAAATATGTATATCAATGTTAGCCAGCCAGTTGGGAATGAGCAAATTCACCAAACAATCAAAGTCGCAAAATGGCACAGTCCTCTTAAGACTCTTAACAAACAAAAAACTCAGTTCATGATCTCATACTCTAATAGCCAATAGAACATGAGTAAACTCACAAAACATGCTTTGTCACAAGATGGTATAGAACTTCTGAGTCCTAGTTAAAGAACACTAACGCACTGTTAGGACATTCTCAACGAATGTGAAACTTTTATCAATTTATTAGTTGTGAGTTGTTCAGAGCTTAATAAGAGCAAATCAAGAAATCTACGTTCGTTACACACTTTAGTATGTGGTAAGAGTAGACCCGTTAATAGCTGACACAAAAGAAATAGGTGGGAGTTGTTGATATTTTGGGGATAATATTGATTGTGGCAGAGGTAGGATTTGAAATTGCTAAAGGTTTTTTTTTCTCCCAGCAATTACATATAAAGGATAATCATAGGTTTATTTTTGGGTAACTCCCATTGCCTTATGTAAATACATACATGAGTGTTTAACGTTAATGGTACATATTACATACAGACGACCTATGTATAGACCTATATTGGTTTTTTATGAATATTTTATTACAGAAATCCCTTGCAACAAAATCCAATTTGTGATTACTAAAATTCGTGGGATGAAAATAATGTTGAATAGACACTTAACTAACTGATAAATAAACTGCAAGTTTATTTAGATATTTATACCAATATGTATTGAGTTTAATAAAATTATATAATAAATGGGTGTATGGATTTATCATGTTACAATTGTTATATGTACATATAGCCTCTTTTCATCAATTTTTAAAAAGAGTATATGTAGATTATGTATAAACTAATAAATTTCAAATAGAACTTTAACTCCGTAGTTGTAAAACAAATTTTGAACAATAAAACACAACCTACAATTGAATTTGTATTTCAAAATGTATGGATTTACGAATTTTTAATTTGGTTTCATGATAAGATAACGTTAGTAGGTTTATTTTTCTTTAAAAAAATAAAAAAAAATAACGATACCCTCCCATTTGAGAGCAGAAAAGATTATTTTCTTTATAAATGAGCACTTGGGAAAAAAAAAAACGTTTGCGGAGTTTTAAAAGGGTCTTTTCTACGTTTATTTTTACTTATAGGTAGTAAATTGTCATCGAGTTTTAATTAATTATACTTTGGCTCGAATCCAAATTGTGATGAAATTACACATGATATTTTAATTAATTATAAGAATCCTTGAATATTAAAAATAAATGAAAAACATTTTTGCGAGTTTCCTACAAACACTTTATATGGGCGTTAATAGATTTTTTGGTAATAATTTATTGTTCCCATATGTCCAGAATTGATTTCATTCAATGCTATTTTTATACATGACTTGATTGTTAATACACACTTCTCTCAATAGATGGCCCCTTCAAACAACTTATTATTACATCTACATACATAATATGCAATCATAAAAGTAACATATTCATAAATCATTTAGCCTTGAATTAAATAGTCTTGTGTTCACAATAGCACATGACGTCATAATTTATTATTTTAGCATCGCAGCGATAATGACGACTAGAGACAGTCATAACCTTGAAAAATACGTAACTAACAGCAGGAGGAGGAGGAGAAGGCGGAATCGAAGAAGCAGCTGTAGTAAATAGGAATAAGGCGTAAGATCCTACAGAGATTATCATGGAATAAGAAGAAAAAAAAAGAGGGTTTTTAACTATCGTTTTAACATCATACATATTTACAATGCAAACTGCTTGAGCATGCAAAAAGCTTCTAGGTAAAGCAGTCTCAAATTATGTTGTAAATAACTTAACTTGTTGGTTTATGTAATTGTTTGGTTTGAAATGACCTTTAATTTAATGCGATTTTTTTCATTAGGATTTGTACATAGACAAATTTATTAGATCTTTCAACCTTTCTTCCAAGCAGAGAAGAAGAAAAAATCCTAGAGTCAAGGGGAATTCGTACTATTTCCAACTTGTGAACCATTTTCCATTTAAATTCTAATAGAAAAATCATCAATTGATATTGTTGATGTTTTGTGGATACCAAAATGTCAAAAACGTGCCTGTTAGTTTGGGTTAATTTCCTGGACTACGAAACAACTTCCCCTCCCTTTCCCCCTTCCACATAAAAATATATATTTTCTTCGCAAAATTGCCCTTTTTTTTATTAAATTAACAACGTGAGTTCATGAAGATTGGATAGTTGTCGTAGCACAATCAGAGCCCCAAGCGGGTGAAAAAAAAATTAAAAAAATGATTATGTATTTGTATCTTTACCACATTGTTTAATTGCTTTGAGAGATACCATATCGAAGAGTAAAATATGTATAAGAAATTCGATAACTAAATTGAAAAATGAATGACACACAATTCAAGGTTTAAAATATTAAATTTTTTCCATCTTATATCAAACTTTTTATTATGTTAACCCTCTGAGTCATCTTCATTTGTTTTAGTTTTATAAGCCAGATGTACCATCCCCGAAATTAATTTTTATTTCTTATGAGAAAATAATAATAAAAAACAATTTACCTTTTCTTTTCTTTTTTTATCAAGATTTGCTTTCTTCATCATCATTTAGGTTTAAACAAGGATGTATGTTGTACATCTGTTTATATAATTGTACATTAAATAATGTATTTTGTTATACGAAGAATAAAAATAAAAATTACACCCAAGAAATATTTTCTCTTTTATTCCCATTTTAAACAAACAGATTTAATTTGACAATTTCTTTTTTCTCACCTCACTACATGGATGTCATAGGTGTTAAAAAATGATAAGAATTAATTTAGTACGTAGATTATGTATACATATATAAATAAGTACGTACAAAGAAGGGATCTTGATATTTTATGCCTTTTTGAATACTTTTAGAGACATGATGTCATAGTTGATTTTATTTCATTAGACGCTTTTTTTCACTGTGTTAATCAAACCTCATTCCATCAAGAACAAAAACATATTTAATGGAATAAAACCTCAAGCGGCCTCACATCCCACATACATATAATAAATAATATACATATTTGACTTGTCAATCAAAATTAATATTATAGAGCACTTATATTTCTTATTCAACTGATGAAACTACATCATCCACTACCTATTATTTTCTTCCAAGAATGAGTTAAATGATGAGGTGGCTAAGATATCTACATATTATATATAGTATTATCATATATGTATGTAACTCTGTCGAGTTTTGTTCATTAAAGGAGAGGAAATGCTAAATATGTACAATTATGAAAATATTAAAAATGATTACAAATAATATTTATCAAAATGGAATTTCCATTATACCTTTAAGTTGAATAATTTTTTGTCAACAGTTTTTTTCCCTCTCATAAATGTCTTGCACATAAGTAGTTATTTTTATTTTGCTTCTCTCAATCTTTTCACCAAAACTAGATACATAAAAAAAAGACTTAAAGGAATCATTATTTTTCCTTCAATAGTACATAGATATAATTGTTCATGGGTTTATTGAAATGTAACAAATCAACGTTTAGAACAATAATGAGGTAAAGATAAGTAAAAGAACTGATAAAAAAATGTAGTTTTTATGTCTGTGGAACATTTGAAGTACAAAAGATTCTAATTGTTGGAACGAATGACGTCATAGACTTCTTATAATATGAATAAAATATAGAACCTTTTTCTAATGGCACAAAGATGTCTCTTAATGTGTCAAAATATATGTAGTTTATGTAAGCTGATATGGACGTGAGAGTATGAATGTGATATATGCTTCATCGAAAAATTCATATAAAGAGTAAATACAACTTTCATGTAGCATAATTTGTTTTAAGTATGCTTAGAATCACATACAAATACTACAATCATGATTGAATTTGTTTCAAATAATACGTCGATGTAAACCTTCGGTTTATAAATAATTATAATTGCTTCCTTTCCATTTTCTTATCAAAACCACTTGTCAAAAAATAGTTGGCTCTCCATAAATTTACAATATACACTAGTTTCACAAACATAAATGTATTTTGATGTATGTATATACCTACATACATATCAACTAAAATAATTGATGCATCGGCCAAAAAAAAACAATAAAAAAACACTTGAACAAAATACTTCCGGATTCGTGAATAGATCAATTCACATAAAGAATATCCATGGAGTGGTCAGTGTTTTTTTAATATTTAGATATTTGTTACAAAAGTACACAAAAATATCGTTGTTGTTTTTTGAACCATTTGAGTTTGTTTTATTTAATCAATTTGTTAGGAATTTAGTGAGTCTTGTCTACATACATACATATGTAGGTATGTATCTACATAAAGGCATCAGTGATTTTACCTTGAAATTATTTTGAAAAAGGTGAATAAACTGAGTAGAAAAATATATAAAATATTGTTTTAGAACTGGTATTTTAAAGTACTTCCATGGATAAATATTACATATATTATATATTGCTAATATCATGAATGATGGAATGCCTCAATAGAATGTGTTTCAAAAAATATAAACATACACCATGTAGGCCTCCTTATACTAACCATAACAATAATAATAAATACTTCTTATTAACTTCATCTCATAATAATAGCTTACAACGTTTGTTTTTTGTTATTTTTTCAAGTTTTTTTTTACTTCGTCGTACGATAGTTGTACTACTTCCTTCCTTCCTTGTTCTGTCTTCCTCTTCTTTGAGAAGCCCAAGTAATAGACAGAAGGAGGAGGAACTTTCTTGTTCATCATACAGTAAATAACAAATAACATCCATAATACAAATTTAAGGAGAGTCCCTGTTTACGTATTCATTTTGTAGAAAAAAATAAATCAAAATTTTAAAGTTTGTACTGATAAGATCTTTATAAATATACTTATAATAAAAAAAATAAAAAAAAAGCTTTATAATATATCTATGTATGATGAGTTTTTCCCTTGCCTTTTAAGGTCATTTGACATAATTACAAATAGTTCTTTTGCCGGCCATCCAATTTTATTAAATACTTGAAATAATTGAACAATTTCTGATTTGGTTAAAATATAATTATTATTTAAGCACATTGCAAAGATACTATACACTTATGTATAGTCATAATTATTTATATTGGTAGAATAGTCAATGGTATAACTATCCATAAAATATGTATTTATTCCACAGAACTTTAACCACAAAATATTGATGGAGCTTCAAAAGGACAAATGATATGACGTTGTACATAAATATTCTTCTCATAATTTGCTTACAAGAAAAATGTAGCAGTACCGTTTGTATTTCTTTGCTACATACATAATAAGTTATTTTTCCAATTTATAATAGTCTTGATAATAAATACTCCAACCCCACTACCATAACAAAAATTTTTAATTATATAAATGTCTCATTATATATGTATGTATATGATTGCCTCTGAATCACTACCATAAAAATTTCCTCTTTCACAAGCATACAAAAAGACATACACACTCATAATGAATGTGGTTAATGATGTAATTTTAATGGACTTATGAGCAGCAAGTTATGAACGATATAATTCCATTTTTTATGGATAATTTCATTGTGGTTGGTGGATCTGCTACATGCTATGTGTCTACATATGTATAAAGGGGTGAAAGGAAAATGGGGTTCGAATATCTACTTCAATTTCTCTCTCTCTCTCTCTCCACATACATATGTTACAACTCTGACATCATAGGAGTAAAAATAGAAAAATATAAGTCGTTACAAAATTTCCATATATTAAATGCAGTTTTTTATAGATTGCAAAATCGTATGAATAGATTTCACCTTTGTGTGGGAGTTTTACAGTAACTTATTTTTCCCTCTTTTTTTTTTGCCCCAAGTCTACCAAAACTGATATAAATATATATATTAGTTTATATCTTTACCTTTTAAAGTCATAAACAGTGACACAGATTTTAATAACTGGTTTCTATGTACATTTTTTATTTTTTTTTCGAGCAATAATGTAAAACTATTTAAACGTGTCGTGGCGTTATAGTAATAAAGCCCCAAAATTAAGCAATTATCTTTTATCTGCCTATATATATATATGTACATATGAAGGAATAATGAGGGAACCAAGCGTGAGGAATAGAATTGCATGATTAAAACGTGTGTTCGTATGTTTTACTAAGTTTTCTACTCCCTTGAGCGGACCTCCTCATAAAAATAATTTAAGCAAATTAAAAAATACAATCGTGTCACTCTCTGAAACACAGACACACACACACAAATCAATTTCAGAATGTCCTTCAGAAGTTGATGTAATAATTGTTGGCATTTATCTAAAGGTATTTACTTATACATGGTTCTACATACATAGCCCATAGGATATACATACATACGTGGGTGAACAAGTTGTGTCTATGACATCATTGCTTGCTATTTATAACCTTTTACTCGGTCACTCTAAGGTATGTGTACGTACAAATTGTAGTGTTGGGCTTTTCTATAGTAACATATGTATATGTATATATATATATAGAAAAGAGCGTATCTTATCATCTCTAAAATGTTTGTATAATGATCAAATTACTGTTTTGTGGACGGGGTAGAAATTAAGGGTATGGGACACTGACGTCCATGAATGATTCAAATATATATATATTTTAGAGGGGATACTAATGAAAATGTTGTGTGGGTTGATATTTGCAAAACTATGAGCGTAGTCCAATGAAGAAAAAAAACCTAGGAAGTCTTTAATAAAATAGTAGGTGTTATCATCATATAAATGTTAGTTATGTGTCATATGTAGACTGTATAATATACGTATGGCCAAGAAACATACCAATTAGTCATAAGTCCTATTGGTGTGTATGTGATCAAGGAAATAGTTGTGGCCTTGCTCAATTTTAACACACTCTTGGAGCGCAGATTTATAATTTTGTTTGTTTTTGTAACAAAAATAAGTTTCTCAAACTCCCACCCCCTAAAATATTCAGTAGAAGGGGCTATTACGAAACGCTATCATTTGTAAGATTTGAGCAAAGATTCTTCTCAGCAAAAAATGCTTTTAAAAAAAATTAAATATTGTTGTTTATATTGTATTTAAACCAGACACATGCATACAACCATTTGATATGACATAGAAGTATATACAAAGTAGGCAACATCTAGATATTAGTTTAAAAAACCGCTTCAAATTGTATCGGTGAAACAAATGAGTCAAACACAGAGGGTCGTTGAACCCGTCAGGTCATTTTGGCTATATAAAGTCAGTTAATGCACAACGTTGTATGTCTTTTTACATTCTCTAACGCCTACACAGATTTTTGCATGCAAAACAAAATGATAATTTATCTTATAAAAAAGAGTAGAAAAGATAAAAATTTCTTCTACTTTTATTACTGTTCCTTTTTAACCCCAACAAATACTTACTTCTCCGGATTTCATTATTAAAAAGTGATACATTCTTTGCTGTGAGCTGTATAACTGTGTCAGTAATATGAAAACCAATTAGAGCCTTTTTTTTTTTTGAAAATGATGAGTCATTTATATACTTTTTTGAATTGAATCCTAAAGCTGAACTAATTAAAGAGCACAAAAAGATATCAACAACATTATTTAATAAGGACTTATTATTGCTTTTTTTATAATAATCATTTATTTTCTTTCCTCAAAAAATACCATGAATTGTTCTTCGTACATATTTTTTAGAAACATATCGAAATTGTTACATACATATAGCAATTATCAACCGAACAAAGGCAAAAAAATAAATATAGAGAGCCTGCGTGGGTTGCGAATGTTTCAAATTTGTCCAAAATATATTTTTACCTCTCAAAATAAGACATGTTACAAAATCAAAACACAAATTAAGAACCTTATTAGACACAATCATGGATACGTATCTCTATGAAAGGGTTTCCTTATGGGGAACAGCATGTACATATTTACGTTAAGAGCTAGGGTGAGGCACATGATTCATACACACAATATTATACACATTTTTGCGATAAAAGACCTGCTCACGAGCACACCTGGTGAGTTTATTTCCCATAATATGAAGATGTCTTTATTTCGTTTCAAAAAAGGATTTCCCTTTCAAATTGTACAGAGTATATGTATTAGTTTGGTAGTTCTTAGAATTCAAAGAGTGATTTGTAGTAATAATAATAGCAATTTATTGCATGTGAAGTAACTGACTCATAGATAGGTACATACATACATTGGCAGTAATATATTAATACCTACATACATAAATGTGCTTGAAGCAACATTTCAAGCAACAAAGAGCAAACTCTCTGACGGATGGAAACGTGGGCGCCACACATTAAATTTTTTTTTTTTTGTTCAATAAGCCCACAGAACAAAAACTTGTTGCCTTAAAAAAAACATAACTTTTGTTTCTACAAACACACATATTGGGCTACAAAGAAAAGGAATTGATAGATACATACATAATTAAATAAAAATCGGTTCACAACTGTTGACTTGTCAAGGAATAGATTTTAAATAAAAAGTATTACGTAATTCATTATTATATTATAACGTCTCATAGAAGTTGTACTTATTACGTAATCCTTAGCATGTATTATTATACATTTACAACAGGTATGTATGTACATGGATACCAACACGGTTTCGTTGCTGTATAAAATTGACGTCATAGTTTAAGCCTATAAATAACTACATACATATGTTGTAGATAAATAAATAAATACTTCTCGTTCCCATGGGAAATACATATGTTGCACTATTCAAATAACATTTAGATTCGAATGCAGTGCAAGTGCATTTGCTTGCAGAAAAAAAATTGGATTAACTATCCTTATTTGATATTTGGAAAAACAATTTAACTTGATGAGTCACGAGTGTTATCCTTACCGTTTTGCTATGGACGAGTGATTTAAACATGATGATTTGTATTTTTGATTCCTTAGATGGATTGAAGAAGAAGTTTTTACATTTATAGATATATTTTTTTTTTCACATAAGCTCGTATTGAAAAATGTATTGGAAGGGTCAGAGTTTGAAGTGGATGAATGGGTTACATGGCCTTTATCAGACTCATTGTAAATAAGGATTTGTTAACAATTTTTTTCCGTCACTATTTGTTAGTAAATCTTGTTATCTAAGAAAAAAAAATCACAACACCAAAACAAACGCCAAAACAGACTGGTAGTATAAAAACACAACCAAAAAGATTCTTGGAAGTCGTGGTATAGGCGCGCTCCTTAGGCCTTCGAATATGTATTGATATACTAGTAAGAAACGCACGTAGGCCTGCTTTTTGTCTGTAAGAACATTACTATTAGCATCACATGAATGGTTCCATGACACAACTTATTTATTCATCATTTTGATTCTAATTCAACTTCTTTTTCTTTTTTTTAATCACTCACACACACACACAAAATATTATCCAACTCTTCACTTTAAATGCTTGAAATTCAACTGACATATATTCGTAATGATGATTTCAAACGGGGTTCTTCTATGACCTTCAATGTGCGTATCCAGAGGGTCACTAGGAAGCGTTGACGCGCGTAAGAGGGAGTGAGATGTACGTATCATAAACAGAGTTGGGGTATGTTTTTATGTATGCATGTATCGAAGCATTTTGAGTTCCTCTTCCTTGAAATATCAGCATCTATGATTGTATATGTACACATATTTATGTTATATATGTATGTATGTATATAGATACTTGTAACATACATACAGGCATGGTCTTTTATGTATGTGAGTGCTTAGGTACGTACCAGATCACCATTGACAAAATCTATGCATCCACATAACATGTACGCCTATCCTTGAATCAATTAAAACCGTTAATCGAGGTGTTTTAATTTATATGAATGTTTCAAGAGTGAAGCACACAAATAAAAACCACAAAATTGGTTCATCACTACTACTACTACCACCGCAAAACAATTATGTGCAAATTTTTATACCATACATATATTTATACATGTTTTGTTGGTACATTTCCTTCTCTTTTGACCTTGAATATGATATTAATGCATTGACTTGATGTATGTTTTAAGCACAAGTCTCTAATCGTCCCGTCCTTGGATGAATACTTACTAATTCCCACAGAAATTAAAATATATATAACGTATTCACAAAAAAAAAAAAAAAAAAAAATGTTCATAAAAGCTATCCCATGCCACTTCTAGATACATGTGTAAAGTCACGCTTTTACACAAATATCTCATAGATCCCTATAAATATAAAGAAAATATATTTATATATACACTATTTTTACAATATTTTTATACAATTGTTTTTGATTCCATAATGACTTTAACCTTAGTTATTATGTATGTGCATTTTTTCTGTATAAACATGTATGTATACCTATTTATTATTCTTAAAAGCTTTTTAGTCCTATGATGCAAAATATAATTTAATAATTTTAAGATAAATCATTGAACTTCGAAAACAAGTTAGTTTGGCCTTAAAAGCTTACTTTTGATGAGCTTTTTAGACCCAAATGGAGAGGAGGATTATTATTTACTCAAAAGATTAGTCGTTTAATCTACTTACTTGACAATATCATTAATACATTGTACTACAGGTACATGTTATGTACATACCTTGAAATCAAATTGAAAGGAAAGACATTGTAATTATTTCAGCTGTTATTATCTTTGTATTCAATAATAAAATATTATGAGCAGTGATGAAGTAAGGATCACATGAGAGCAAGTCAAAGTATACCAAGATATTAAGACCAAAATTATTTAATGTTTCATAGAAAAGGAAATTTTTAATAGAACGTACATAGTTGCTTTGCTCTTGAAGCCAAGAACAACACCTTGAGGGATCAAAAAAATGCGATGAAGTCCTTTAAAAATTAGACTTGAGAACCTCATCACAATTTAGTTGTTGTTGCTACAACGTCTAAAGCCTAATGACGCATTAAAAGAATCCATCAGTCTTACTCCTATTTTTGTTTCAAAGAGATATTCTTTTGAAATCCTTTGATGTTTATGAAACACATTGCAAATAGTCATCCGTCATTGGGATATTATTATTATTATTATCTTCTGTTAGTAGAAAGATCATGATGTGAAACAATTCCAACATCATTCATCAAATAGAAGACATGAAGATAAAAGTAGACTCAAGTGTGTTCTTAATCCCTTTTTTGTTTTTTCCTTCAGTTATAATTCAATTTTTTTCGCATGAAGAAACTCGTTCATGACTCCACTGAAAAAGAGGTCGTGACTTTCAAGGCTACAATTTTTCTTTTGTTCTTGTACTTTTAAACTTCTTTTAATTGACATACAAATTATTATTATCTCTCTCTTTCTCTCTCTTGAGTATGCAAGTTTTTTTGTTTTGTTTTCAAAGACATTTTCAATATTCGTTGTGCATTGACTCTGAGTTACTTTATAGCAATAAATGTACCTACGTGTGTATTTTATATGTAAATATGAATGTACTTAAGTAAATAAAACTTTGAAAAAAGGTGCAAAGTCATGGATTATGCATGTAACCTTTGATTAATTGCTACTCCTTCATTAACAATTATTGTGAAAAGTGTTATAATGAATTTCAAGGATTCTTTTTTTAAATAAATTATATTCAATATTATATGCAAAGGAATTGAGACATGGTTCTTTGAACCATTCATCATTGGCGTACATAGGTTTTAAGATCTGGGGTAGAGAGATAATTACCTATTTAGATCCAATAAAAAAAGTTTTTATGTTTTGAAGAGGTCTTGGGCCCTAAATCTAAATTTGTCCAGGCCTTTTATATACATATATAAATGAATACTACAAATAAAAAGGATAACAGCGGGATTCAAGGTTTTGAATTTTTTGAGGTAGTGACCATAAAGGTATTTAATATACATTTATTAACTTACAAATACAAAAATATAGGAATTTAAACATCTTAAATGTTAAGAACGTGGACTGCAGCCTCACGGCGCGTGGAGCATAGGAGTCATAGAACATTCCAATTTTTCTGTATATTTTTTTAGTTAATAAACGTATCTCATATTTTAAATTTTACATTATAATCGATTCTGATATTTTTGTATAATAATATTGAAAAAGAAAATTAATTCAATATACAAGAGTCATATATTTTGATCAAAAAATAGGATACTTCTTGTCAAAATTGTTTCAAGCATAACCTTAAGAATTTGATGAGAGACACAATTGTTTCTTTAATTCCTCATATATAGTTTTTTTAACTAGAAAAATATATTTATATAAACAAATTCGAGATATGACCTTCCAAGCCTGTTAAAAATGAACATTTTTAAACCTGTTTTTGACCTATAATGTGCTTGAAAGGTCTAAAAATAGATTCACAGACTTTTTATTTTTCTAACAACTTATTTTTGCAACTAAAGGTACCAGAAAATAATTTAGTGTCTTTGATCTGGGTCATGAAAACGTTAGAGTCGAGTATATTTATTTAAAATATTAATCAATATTGATATTAAAAAGTCAAGGCATAGAACTCGTCACTTTTCTGATTTAATTACATAACTCTTTTTGGAACTAGGTTTTAGCTGATAGCCAATACTCGTGTGTTAAACACATGGTTCTATTGCTGTATATCCATGTTTTAAGTAGAATTTGATTCCAAGTACAAAAGTTGTACCACTTGCCCAACAAAAAAAAGATAATATTTTAAAGGTTTTTGTGGGTGATAAACTAAACTGACTTGGACTTTCAGTTATCCCTAAGATAAGTTTACAGACAAAAATAATTCATAACTAAGTAAAAAAAAAATGCCTGAGTTAACTCTATGAAATTTGAATTTGTATGTTAAGGTTAAATTAAGAATCAAATATTTAGGATTCATGTAATCGTAGTTAGGTATACGACAATCTTTATATTTATAAATTTATATTTAAATTATTTTGTTTTTTTTTGTATATTTATTACACTTTTTTTTTTTTTTTTTTTTTTTTGGGGGGGGGGGGAGGGGTTATGAATACTTTTGCTATCCTTTTTCCTTACCACATATTGACCTATTCTAAAATTAATTTGGAATTTCATAAATTCCATCAATCTTCGTAGGTTTTTTTAAAAAAAATATTTTTTTACATAGCTTTGTCAGATAAGAAATAATTATTTGTCAAAAATAATTCCAAATTATTATGAAGATAATAAATAAATATTTTGTTTTGTCATTTTATTTTATATCGAATTAAAAATTACAGGCTTGGATTTTTTAAATCCCAAATATTTATCAAGGATTCTTTTAAAGTCAAATAATTTCCTTGTCAAAACATATATGTACATACTTTTTTATTCATTTGCCAAATATAAAATATAGTTTTTTTCCTGATAACAAGGACTTTGCACTCAGAACAAATATATATATGTATATATATTGCACAGCCAATAAATCTTCTGACAAACATAGTCAACCTTCAATATTTTTACGGACTACTAATTTTCTTCCTTTTTACCATGTATTCTACTTCTTTAACATTTTAGGTTTTTGATTCGAAGTATCTCTATTGGTAATAAATTTTAACTTCACACTAAAAGCAATAGATGTAGCTATATTAACTATGGATTGATATTATGTATTTCACAAAGTCTTCAAATTACTATATCTATTTTTTTAATGGCTAGTTTATAAATTGAAATATGGATTGTGCAATAACTTATCTATGAAGACTTAGCAAATAGCATTATTAATAGACATATAAATGTCGTGTGTCAACAAAAGACAATTATGAGCAAAAATCAAGAAATGATATTTTTTCTTCTTCTTCATAAATATGAACAACCCCACTTTTCATGGGCAGTATATTCACATCTTGAGAAAGGTTAAGACAAGGATATTTAGGCTTGTTAGCTATATTTTAGAGCCTTGATATGATTTATAACACTTTATTGTGCATGGATACGGCCATTCAAATATTCAGAATCTATCATAATTTTTTTTTTCAATTAATATCGTTATTTTTTGAGTCCTTGAAATGTAATTTGCTTAATCAGAATAATTTATTCATAGAAATGAATGATAATTAATTAATTGATATAATTAGCTGAAGACTAGAAATACCGTCTATACATATTTATTTTTTTTAGGAAGGTCACCTTTCCTTGTTTAAGCCACATGTGCCTGAATTTGAATTCCTCGAGTAGTATCTATGTTCTTATATTTGTTGTTCAAAAATATGTACAATCATTGAGTGTTCATTTTTAATGTCTATGTAGTTCTCTGCTTCAGTTAATAATGGAGTATTGACTCGTGTGTGAACTTCTTTATAAATATATTTTAATTCATTGCTTGACTGAAGCAAGTTTGTTGGAGAGTGGAAGGATATAAAAAAGGAACACTTGATAGATTTATTATTGATTACATCAAATAGCAAAATATCTCATAACTTTTTCCCCATGAAACAGATTAAAACCTATTTTAGATCAACGATGGGTTATAATTGTCTGAATCACAGCATGATTTTCCATATTCATAGTAAGATGATAAAATTGATAAAAATACTGGAGATGAAGAATTGATCATAAAAAAACAATAGGAGAAACTACGTTTTTAGAATGTGTTAATATATAGATATAAAAATTTGTTTCAAAATTATATACTTGCTCCTAGGTTATGTTTAGCCTGGACCCTTATTTTTAATTTTATAAATAAATAAAGATAAATATTATTTTAACAAAACAAGAGTAAAAAGTTTAAAAAACTATATCAAAATATGAAATGTTCTTATAGAACAAATCATTGGAAATAAAGGGCTTCTACTACCTATTTCAGGTACTGGATTGCATTGAGTAATCTCTTTACTTATTTATTCTATGCTGTTCTTGTGATAAAAAAATAAAATTCAGCACTGAAACGACCAATGTTGGTGGCAGACACTCAGACTTAATAATATAAAAAAGGAATTTGATGTTTTAGCCTTTTCCACAACAAAATTATAGAGGTATTAATTGTTACTGTCACATCATTTCAACTGTACTCAAACTCATTAACCTTGAATGGGAACCCCTAGTATCATACATACATTTAGTAGAAGGTGTCTAATATATAAAGCATGCATAAAAAGGCATTGTTGAATATCAATTTAAAGCCAAAAGATACATAATTTCTTTAAATTATATAAAATAAATATTTACCTGGTTCTATCAAAAAAGTTTCTATACCCTTATAATTTGAATATTATGAAATGCGAATGTGTTTTTTTTAAAGTTAATAGCAATGATGTAATTTACAGTCTGCTTCGTATGAGTATGTACATAATATGTATAGGCCTTCCTCCGCATGGAATTTCAAAAGCAAGAACAGACAAATTCAAATTGCTTATTTTTTTTCAAAAAAAATAGTCGCATATGGAGTCTACATAAAACGAAACAATATTATTTTATAAAAAAATGGAAACGCCCAATTTGAATCTTCCAACATATATGTACTAGGTGCTATAAAAATTATATCGACCTTTATAGAGTCTTAATATCATGACCAAATCAAATAAGTTTAAAAAGGGACATATTTGTAGAATCTACGTTTATGTGGTTTCCCCCCCCCCCCCAACAATGCTACTATGTCTTATTAATTGTTGAGTTGTACGTAAAAGTAAAATATATAATTGGGAGTGAAAAGATGTGGTGGCATTTTATGAGTAGAAAAGGAATTTATGTAGATTATGACATCAAAGCATGTTACAATTTCTAATTTGTTTTGTACTAAGTCAAAGAGGCATGTAGAGGAACATAAGTCATTCTTTGTTTAGTAATTTGAAGAGAGAAAAACCAAGTAGGACTTTCTCTGCATTTTTTTTAAAAAAGGGAAAAAAATTAAAAGATTAAATTAATATGATTAAGAATTTTCACACGAGCAGAGTACACTTTTCTCTCTCTCTCTCTCTCTCTCTCTTTATGAATACAATGAGTAAGGATAAAATGTGTGAAGATATATGTAATTTCTACCTTTTTCTTCAACTTACAGACTTTTACATATATGATGTTGTATGTATGTATGTACATGAGTAAAGATATTTTGACCCCTCTCGAATTCAATAAGTCGATGAACCATCCTACAGCATACGCGTTAACGGGAAGAAGGAGAAAAAAAAAGACAAAAGTACATAAGTGAATTTATTTCCGTAATCGAGTCACTGTCTACTTGTATTATTATTTAAGTAGTCATGGATTGCTTCAAGGTCAACACCCCCCCCCCCCCCTTTCACCGGTCAACAAACGCCATAAGAAGATATACTTTAAATAAAGATGACAGACACTACAGTTATTGTACACACATTTGATAGATACTGTGTTCCAACGTACATGATGAGCAATTCATGACATATTTCTAAAGTAACTTTTTTAAGTAAAAAAAAAAAACATAAAAAACTTATTTGAAAAATTGCTCCGATTTAAGAACATAATAAAACATGTATTGAATGCCCTAATCCTTTGGTTTAAATATCATACCCTTGAA
Organism: Lepeophtheirus nordmannii; assembly: GCA_963680855.1. NCBI lineage: Eukaryota > Metazoa > Arthropoda > Copepoda > Siphonostomatoida > Caligidae > Lepeophtheirus > Lepeophtheirus nordmannii. The sequence continues at coordinate 19,295,461 of OY804522.1, forward strand.
AATTATTTCATTTCAAAAAGGGTTCAAAAAGAAAATGGTTTCATATCTTAGATACAAATATACTAAATACATACAACTACAATCTATGACATTTGTAATAGTATCTATAGTTTATGATAAGAGAACTACATAAAACAACTTCAAAATAAGATCCTAAAATTCATCTAATATATTATCCACTGGGGAAGAAAGTTTGTTGCAAACGATAAATATGTGGCATTATTTATAGTTGCAATTTAATATAAATAATACAAATCATTCTGCAGAAGCAAAAAATAGTTGTTTAACAGAATTGTGTCTCCAATCCATTAACAACTCCCATATATTTTTGGTTAGCTGTATGTAGATTTAGTATTCTGAATGTTGAGTCATAGAAAAAGAATCAAGATCTTGATAAGCTGTGAATATTCTCAGTATTAAATGAAGAGTAATTCAAGATGTAGTTTGGCCCAATGAGGTAGTTGGTAGGCTAACGAGTTTATTTCAGGTATTTAGTCCTTCTCTTTTTCGTAGGAAAGGTTGAGAGATAATGCTACAAATAATGGGAGTGAATGTGTGAATGACAGTATTTTTCCCTTCTCTTCTTTTAAGATAAAAACTATATAGGTCCTTAGTTACCAAACAGTGAGGCAGCCCCGCCCTGTCTATAAATGCCTACATCTAATTGAATGAGTACTATAAAATGAACGTTTTAACATGCACTCTATAAAGGCTATGTTTAATTAGACTCATTCGTTTTGTAAATTAGCCATTCTTTCATTTCCTGTATTATTATTATAACTATTATAACTCTACGTAGCAAATGATGAAATAAGCTACTTTACAATATAACATATATAAATATATAATTAAATATGAATCTTTGACCTTCGGAGTATTCAATTTATTTGATGGGAATGGAAGGACTAAGTTTATTGACCTTCTGTTCATTTATTTAAGGTGTACAAACATACGTACACATGAGGTAAATGATTTGATCATTCAATAACTAATAAGGATAGGAACTACGATTTATAATAAATGCTCAGCGTACATTTACAATGAAGTTGTATTGAGTGAAAAAAATATAAAAATATTGAATTGAATTTTTGTAGGAATCAAAGTCTTTTTATTACAACGTATGTTTTATAATTTTTGATATTCATGATTGACTTTTGTAACAATGATAAGCAAATACCAACATTTTGAATATGAAACATTTCTTTAACGTATTTTTTGTTGCGAATCTATTTAATCAAATGGTAAATTTAACTACCCTCAGACTAAAATTAATAAGTAACATAGTACATATATGTATTGGTCAGAGTGTTGTCACAATACCAAGTATATTAACATTTCTTTTTGACTAAAAATATCAAACGAAAATGTCGCTTAGGGCAGTTCACTTTTTCTTTGTGATGATATTGTTTTTTATAAAAGACAATTTTCATTCTTGATTTTTTTACGTCATTGGTAGAAATAATATTTTTATGACCTCATGACCCTGCAAGTATTTAGTATACATAGTACTGTTTTAAATGTGTCAGTTCCTATAAAAAAATATAAAAAACTAGAAGAACAATGTGGGGAGTCTAAATGAATTGGCAGCCTTCTTTTGTAGTGTGTTGAAATGCTGAAATCCAATTCAACAACTGAACGTAAACATTCAAAAATATCCCCCTAAATCTCGTGTTCATTACAATGAAGCAGTAGAATATACCGTGAACTTCATCTCGAAGGTCGAAACATCGTATTGCTTCGCATATAAATGTCCATTTAAATCTGAGGATAAAAAAGGTTCAGGGAACCTTAGTTTTCACAGGTTCCTAAAAGACATTGATATCATTACAACGATTTTCAAATGAGGTCCAGATCTTTTAGAAAAATAAATGCAACAAAAAGCTCACGACGTTCTGCACCAAAAAAAAAAATTAATTTTTTTTTCTTATAGTAGTAGATTGAAGTTAAGTTTTAATATCAGTAATGTCCTTAAAAATCTTAATTACATATAAAAATTGTAACTTTAAGCAAAATAATTTTTTAGTCTGATGAATGGGCAAAGAAGACCGCTAAAATAAAATGGGAAACAAAATGAAAAAATAAGGCAGAAAGAATAACTAGAATAACTTTAGAAGAATGTTATCTTTGATTATGTTTACTTTTATATTGATATTAAAGCACTCAAAAGAAAATTTTTGGAAGGTGAAAAAAGAGTAGAGCGTTTCGGAAAATCTCAAAATCGAAAGAACTAAGAATTATATCAATTCTTTAAGGGTAAAACAAAAACTATTACCTATTATTCGAAACTTCAAGGAACTAGATATTTATTTTTGTATTTTAGGAGGTAATTGATGACTTAAGAGAGCATATTATGTTTGTCAAGAAAGAATCTGATAATATTATGCAAGAATTTTATGAAATTTCAAATCTACTTTTTTTCCTATTAAGTTTAGGAGTTAAGTTATCTACAATTCATGTGATGTAATTGTTGTGTAACAAGAAGCTGAAAGAGTTTATGCTAAACAGACTTTAATGGACAAAACTGCTCTTTTAATAATACATTTCTTCATCTTTCAATGGCCAGCAAAGTTATACAAATAATTAGTGAAAAACATAATTAAGTATTCAATGCTCTTAATAAGCACATGCTTGATGGAAATCCAACAAACACTCACCATTTTTTATAAGTCAAGAAGTTGTAATCAATTTGACAATTTCAGTCGGAGTATGTGTAGAAGACAACTTGCATAGAAGTCTTATTCAGAGTACAATAATTATCCTTTAATAAAATGTATTAAAAACTTAAATCTTATTTATGGAAAATAAATATCATAGATTAAAAGTTGTATTTATTATATAACCATTTAATTTGAATGACATGGTGATAACTCATTATTTAGACTAGAAAAAATAATTAATGTTTTGACTAATAATAAAAATGTTTTTTAGAAGCGCTATTTAAAAAGTTATAACAAAATATAAAAAGGTTTCAAACATAAATTTTAACATTTTACTATTACATTTAGTTAGATTTTTTGTTTTGTTTCTTTTTTTTTTCTTGCTTGCTTCTTCCACTCGGTAGACAGGTTGCACTTCTATTTTTTTATATATTTTCTTTGGCCTGTAAGCCAAAAACGTATCAATACAGTCCTTGCATACAAAATCTCACAATTGCTCAGATAAAATTTAAGCTCCTCAAAATTCAATATTGACACCATTTTTACTTTTGAGAAAATCATTCTCAAAATTGTTTTAAAGGTATTAGTACTTTTTTTTTCATTAGATGAAAGAACAACTTTTTCAGACATGTAAAATAAGGCTACTATATAGGCAAAAATATCGGAAATTTGTTTATTTATAAAAAAAATCTTTAATTAATCATGAAAATTAATTTTATTCTTTATTTTAATGCACTTGTGCCACAGTTTTCTTCAGTTTTCAAAATAATTTGCATATTGAGCAATATATACAACTTTTATTTTAATAGATTTTCGCTAGGTTTAATATTTACAATTTATAGTCGGATATTTTAAAAAACAAAAAATTCGATTTTACCTATTCACAAAAGGAATTTATCTGTAAGCACTTTATACTAATTAAGATCACAGTTTTTTTAACTATGTTTTAACTGGGTAATTTTTCTACAAAATAATCTTAAAGATTGACAATATTGAGTCTCAATTATTATAATTAATGATATACAATAAGCATATTATTTAAATCTGTGGTTTTTCTTGGCTCCATTTATCTGTCATCATCATTGATAATTGGAAAAATATTTGATATGTCATTGAGCAGAATCAACGTATACATTATTTTGATCGATGATGCTACTAAATCCCCTCATTGGCCAGGTGAGGTCAGTATAGTCATTACACGGAAATTAGGATAGCGTAATAAAAATTATAGGGTACATAAATAAGATGAATTGAGGATATCAAGGATACACAACATTTTTTTGTAATGGTACATTTCACTCCAAAAGTGTTGAAATATTTCCTTTTTCCTTGTAAAAGTCTATTATTTTTGGAATCAAGGGTATAATTGCTTCGTGTTGATAATAAATAGGGTAATTACTCCTGAATTTATGTCACAGTTATCGATTTTTGGGATAACCAAAAACACACTGTATTTTCCCTTCAGTTGATTTTCATCATTTGACTCTTTTGACTTAAATCAACTGACTCTACGTGTTATAAGCTCAAAAAGGGTATTATTATTATTATTTCTGATTTTGATATATAAAAATATATTTAATCAAGGATTGCGCGCCCTTTTTTGAATTTTGAATATATTACAAGTAGTAACGATTGGTTTGTGATTGGTAGAATTTGTCAATGTATATTATATCTAAATAATAAACTCTTTATACTATTAAAAAGTTGGCAACTAGGAAAATACAGAAGGGTAGCTACCAGTTGTTTTTCAAAAAATTTCCTTACCCTTTTGTGAGTCGAGGTAGCGAGTGGACAAAAAAGCTCGTCGTGTAAGAAATGAAAATCTTTAACAAAGCTTTTAAAGAGAACAAATTTACATTTATTTTTAAAATAGATTTCTCCAATTTGAAAGAGGTATATAACACATAGTTAGTCCTATTATAAATATGTTTGTGGGCGTAATTTAAAGAGTCAACGTTGACACTCTAAAATATTCCCATCAAAAAAACATAAAAGTATATACAGATTGTTAATTTTATGTTGACGTTTGACCTACTTTGGCAAAAAGAAAACGACCTTTAAAATATGTTAAATGTCTACATCAAACATTCTTGTTTCTCTCCCTATATATAGAGAGTATAATAATTTAAAAAAATAATATTCTTTATAATATGCTCAAAGGTATTATGCGATTGTATTTTTCTAAGAATTTTTAACTTTCCCAAATTATATTTAATATTATTATTATCTTCTTTTGAACAATATGTACTTATGTACTGTCTTTGTATGTACATCGTTTTCTAATCCTAGATTGTCTCTTCTTATTGTTAATGGTAAACAATTTGCATACTCTATCGATCAATCATATCTTTCTAAGCAAGGGTTTTTGTTTTGTTTGTTCATGTATGTTTTGTATAGTAACTAAAAGATCAAAAATAAATATATAATAATACGTAAAATAGGTCATAGTTTTGTATATACATACCTAGAATTGAAAATTAGCAAGCAAAAAAAAAAAAATCCATGACTATTTTCCATATTTAATGAACATTGTGTATTAGCCAAACACTCAATCATCAATTATGATTTTTTATGTGTCTCTGTTAAAACTTTTGTCATGTATATTAGTGGAGTAATATATTTAAATGTATATTTAATATCCTTTTTTTCAATGGTGGATTTTCTTTTTTGAAAACATATGTGTGTATGTGTTCGCAAAGCAAATGTTTTAACTGTATAATACATCATTCTTAAAATTGATGAATAATCCATATACATATATATATATATATATATATAGTCAAATAAAGATATTTTTATGGCTTAAAAAGTTTGTTAAGGTTTTTTTATACAGAAAACAAAAAACAAAAGGTTGTCCATTGATTTCAAATTTTTTGGTCAAGGAATTTATTCAATTATAAAAAATATACATCTCATAGTTGGTAAAATAACCATTTCGTAAAAAGAAATAAAATGTTTTTTTATTCCTTTTTCGTAGTTTATTTATTTGATATTTTTTTTAAAATTTATAATACTTTGCATCTGGTTAAAAATAATATTTGAAACCATTCATCAAATCAGTATCTATAAGAAACTCCTAAAATATTATTCAATATATATATTGAGTACTTCCTTTTGGTTTTTAAAGACATTTAAAGTAATTTACACACTATTAGTTGTAATTTGAAATTATACATAGATTTAAGTAAAATGATTGAGTGCTTCAAGTCATGGAAATGAACATTAAATAAGCCATTCCATTTATATTTTCTACAAACCTATATATGTATAAAAATAGTATCCTAATCATGTCTTGAACTGACTTTCTCTTGTTTGCGTGATACAAGTGGGTATTATAATAGCATCATCATAATCAATTAGTTGTTTCTAAGATGTCATACAAACATTTCATATATCTTTTTCTTTGATTAGGTGCGCATACATCAATTGAATTAAATTACATATAACTTTAATGCAAAAAAAAAATATTATATTTATTTTTTACTTTTGCGACACAAAACCAATCCATTAAAGTCACATGAGATTCAAGAAGAAATTGTAATCCATTAGTAAAGTGACTTTTTTCTTTTATATGAAATATTTTCCCAGGAGTTACTACGTCTTTTTTTTTTTTTTGGGGGGGGGGGGGAAATACCATATATGTAAATGTGATCTTTTAATATACATATCTTTTAAAATATAGATTTTATATCAAGCTAATATTTCCTTTTGTAGAAAAAACTTTGCATTATTTGCATTAATTAATATTTCAAATAACAAGTTCATTTATTACAACTTTGCTTTAATCAGCCATTTTCTATAGTTCGTAATTTATTTCACAATTGGATAATTCTACATGGTGAATCATAATTTGTCACTCTTTTTTTTAATGACAAGACAGTAAATATTTGAATCTTTTTTTGCAAAAAAAAAAAAATTTCATTTTTCATAAAACAAGCAATGCTTAACTCCCCCTTCTCCCTCTTTACACCTATTTGTATCAATAGAAAGTTTTATAACAGAAAGAAAAACTATGCAAAAAAGTTTGTCTACAATTTTTTTTGTCATTTTTTTTCATACATAAGATCGATTATAAAGTATATTTTAGATTTACTTTTCCATTTATTATTTATTTATATATATATATACTTGATGTGTAATACACATGCAATTAAAATAACCATTTGCTTGAAGGGAAAATGGAGTACATAGTCCATTATACATATATAAATGTTTTTCATTGTAATAAGAAAAAAAAAGTTGTTAGAACTTGTCAAATGACAGTCAAGCAAACAAACAAACAAAACATACATAGGTACAATCAAGGTTTTTTTTATTGTACTAACTACTACAGCAAACAACAAATAAAGATGAGAATAAGATGATGCGTAGAATATCCTCTAACCTTTTTCTCTCACTTGATTTTTTCTTTTGTATGTACATATGCTTCTGACCTTATATATTATTATGTTTAATTTATAAGACTCGAGGTTGAGAAAACACGTTCTTTTCTTTGGACTTTATAATAGATAGATGGATAGACAAGAAATGACTTTTGAACAAATCTTTCTTTTAAATCTTTTCTTTTTAAACAAAAACAAAAAAAAAACTTTTAAGAGGATCATAAGGAACTTGCAAAAGATCTACATTCATTAGTATTGCAAAATATCATATCATGTACCTCTTCTTCAAATCTAGCTAGGTACCTATGTAGATAGATGTCGTGTGCAATAAAGATTCATCTTATACATATATAAGTATGTATGCACATTCTTAGGTAGGTGGTGGATAGGTATAAGATGAACAATTTACAATTTTTACAGCCATCATCAGATGTGTGCTTATAGTACCATTCAACTAATAAAAATATTTTTGACATTATGAGAGTATTGCTAAAAGTACAATTTAACGAGAAGATTTATAAATTCTTTTAAATATGCATTTAATTTTTTTAAAGGAAATTTTAATGCATCAAAAAAAAAACAAAAAAAAACACAGCGATTGCTAGACCCTAAGAAAAGAAAAACATAGTGTAATTCACATAAAGGGTTCTTGGCATAACTGGGCAACATGTCTGTGCCATAAATTTAGTGCAAAAACAGAAAGAATTGTAATATACAGTGCAGTTCCTCATTTGAATACTCTTAAAATATCATTAAAATCAACTAATTAGATACATGGTAGTTTGTAGCGACATGAACGTCTTAAACGGTTCAAAATTCACGCAGAATCAATTGCTCAAACTGTCTGAAGAATTCATATATTCAAATTGAAATAACTAAATATAATTCAAAGACAATTTACGTGACATACTCCATTGAGCATCTTTTTGAATATCATTCCCTTTGCATCAGATGAAGTCAATGGCTCAGTCTTGCACGATCTTTTTTTTCTCTATGAGAATTGATGTCATGGATATACATAGTAGTGTCTAATTAGAAATATATTAACTAGTCACATGCTACCAAGAAATAACCTAAAATATGTCTTCATAGCCTATTTTTTGAACTAAAATCGACGTCTAAAAAAGTAAAATCAACGTCATATTTATTCGGAATTAACTTTCAAGTATCCTACGAACGAATGGTTAGGCACCACTGGTGCACAGGTGTATTATTGGTATATTTATACAGGTTGCTCCCATTAAATAACGCAAAAGATAATTATTAGAAGGGATCTTTTCACTAGAGAAATAAAAGTCTACAAATTAAATACTATGACTTAAAAAACATTAGTATGATATTAAAGTCACATTTACGGCATTTATCTAAATGGATCCTTTTTCCATTTATGAGGGGAAAAACCATTAAAAACATTGTATGTATTTATGTGGTTCACAGCTTATTAAATTTCATTTTCATTGACAATGAAGATAATTTGTCAGCCCATTCAATCCATCAACAAATAATAACGAAACATAAAATACGCATCTGTTTCACGTGATTATGTACAAACCTTTTAAAAGTCTTGAAAAACACATGACAGTGTGAATGTCAACGACTTTAGAACTTGAATTCTATATCCAGCACAAGGTTGTCAAGATAGAACATTTTATTTTTTATAAAATTCAAAATAGTTACCCAAACCTTGTATGAAAGTAAATGTAAAATGTTTAATACATTTACACTGTTGTATGAAGATATTTCTAAGTATTTAATTATGCACATATTTGTTTATGAGTGTTCCATTTAAAATTTGAATTTGGAACAATATTTAGCTGATCAAAAATATCATCAAAAGAAAAATTGAATGAAATTGATTTTATGCCAATCATGACTCGTAATTTATAAATACCTACACGCTCTTTCATTCATTTATTAATATTTTTTTTTGGTTAACAAATGGCATTTCACAATGGCATAAATAGTTTCAAGGATGATAAGTCAGATAGTCTACGCCTTATATTAAATTTAATAACTACACATTTCATGATATATTTGTTCGTGCAAAATATAACAAAAAAAATGTCTCAGGAAAGATTTATCACACATTGATGAATAGATAAACTCCGTATTTAAAAGTCTTGGAAACGGCTTAATGCAGTAACAATTATAGTAAAAAAAAAAAATACTTACACTATTACCGTGAAAAGCAAGGCTCAAAAATCTATTTCAATGACGTTAGTGTGAAGACACATTTTTTTCTCTTAATGTTTTGAATTTTGAAGCGCATATTTGATCCGAAACAAGATGAATCCGACATTAAAAATTTCATTTTATTCAAATAATTTTTGGATCTGTTGCAAGCAAATTATCATCTCAAGTTCCTTTCCTGATTCCAAATTTCTGTTTCTTTTCTAGGCAACGCCTATGATTTTTGGATAAAGGTTGCTTCAAATCCACATCTGTAAGTAGGGAATTTAAGTTTTATAATATTTTTTGAAGGTCTTTTCCTCTCTTTTTGATGGTGGTGATTATTAAAATTATGGGTTATGTTATATATAATGAGCATATATAATATTTATAAACCTAAATTACTCTATAAATTATGGTTCTACATTTTTTTTATAGATAAAGCTTGTATATTAGATACACGATTTAAAAAGTATAGTAATACCTAATTTTATAAAAAAGTAATTGTTGACAAATATTTACAATGTGATGTATCGACTACCTAAAAATATCGATAATACATCACAAATAAGTATTCAAACATTAGTTTAGGCTATTTCTAGAAAGGTCCTAGACCGCTGTAATTTATTTTAGGACAGATTTAATTCGTTCACTGAACCGGTTTTGCGAACAATTTTGATTTAATTCGATCTCATAAAAAGATTTGATGTTAAATTCTAAACTGTTCCTATTTTTTTTTTAAACTTTCAATGACGTCATATATGTTTTGAAATGAGTAAGCGTCTTTATAGTGACGTTATACCAAGTTTTATATAGACGCTGTTTTATATATATAGGTAGGTACAGGGGCGTACTGGGGCGAAAATTTCCACCGGGCAAAGAGTAAATATCTTGTACGATAAAGGCGCATTATGCTAAATCGAAGGGGCGCCTAGTAAAGATTTCAGAGGGGCGCACCGGTCATTGACAGGTTGACCGCCGGGCCAGTACGCCCCTGGGTAGGTACCTGGTTATAGGGGTAGAGGATTATATTAGAATACCAGGCTCGTCGCCGATAGGGCTCCCAGAAGTGTAGAGGAGGAATGAGGAACAGGGTGTCAGTAGGAGTGACATTATTAATAGTTAGTTGTAATGAATAAAGAAAAGACACTGAACGCACAATATGAACATAAAGAATTAGGAATGCTAAGAAGAAGGGAACAGTACATATATTTAAACAACAAGTAAGAACTGATCCGTGTAGAGATGCAACAGACTCAATCCTTCTTTTCCCTTTTAAAACCTTTAATTGCAGCTTCTCAAAGGTTTTTTTATTGAAAAAAGTTCTACTCAGTATGATGGGTATCAATAGCACCACCAATTTATTTTTTTGCCCATTTTTAAAAATGTACAGAAATATAGTAGATTTATTTTTGAAATTCATTCCGGTTGATCTGGCCAGATCTATCCACTTATTTAGTATTTACGCCTATGTTTAGTATAACAAATATTTTTCAAATTAATATTTTGTTTAAAATTCAATTATAATCCATACAAAAATTAGTTCTGAATTAGCATAGTTGGTGTTTAATTCAGTGTTCCTTTAATCCACCTTCTGAAATATAGATCTAGATAAAATCCCTTAAGACCGAATTAAAACAAATTGGAATTAAGTTAAAACACAACTGCATACCCATTTGACCCAAACAACATGATACTTTAGTACAACAATGTTTATTCCAAATTACAACCTCAAGGCCATAATAATCTACTCAAGCATATGTTGGTAAAAAAAAGTGAAAAAGTCATATTAAAATTTGTAAAAGAACTATTGGGAAAGTAATTCATTTCATCTGCAAACTTATAAAAAGTATGAAAAACATGTTGTATTAATGTTGAACAAAGGAGATTAAATAATATCTCAAAGAAAGTACTTAGAAATCAACTTTAAAAGTTATGATCTAAATTTTTGATAGCACCTTTCTAAAAAATGAATATATCCACCATAAGATCTTTAAAATAAGTTTTTAAAATATGTAGGTGAAAAAAATATTTTGTAGTTCGTAATCAAATTGAGAAACATTTCTTGATAATCCATTATTAATAAAATAACTTGAACAATATATATAAGTACATAAATAACTAATATGAAGCATCAAACATTGATAACAAACCATCTGCCAGTCAAAGGGAGGGGAATTTATATATAATGAAAAATAGGTAAGTACATATACATATATAATATATATTCATGAATGGTTATTCAAGGAAGAAATTCCATACTACAATTGTATATTTTTCTATTCTTTATTTCATGAAGTACACAGTTACTTAGTCGGTGTTCAAAGGAATTATCAGTAAATAATAGAATACTTTAAATTGAATCGTATTTAAAACCTTCTCTTGTTGTTTTCAAGGAAATCCAGTTTGGGCAGGAAAATACAGCAAATTGAATTTTTTTTTCAACTCAATACATTGTCTGAAGGTTAAGTACTTACATGGGCTCCATGAACAAGCCCATTAAATCAATCGATTTTTGGCAGTTTTAGATGAATCAATAATTCACCAAATTTGCCAGCCATTACACAAATTTCGTTTTCATAAAATTCCAATTTTAAAAATTTAAATAAATGTAATCAATTGGTTTTAATTACTAATTTATTGAAAATTTAAAATTAGTCATTTCAAAAATGGCTGTTTATTGTTAATTAGCCTTGTTGAAGTAGAAAATCCATGTTGTTTATAGTACCCTTTTAATTACAAATGTCTACAGCGATACGAATTTTTTTAAAAACCGATTGTTTTTTTCTTACTAAAATGTAAATTTAATTCAATAAACACATTTCATATTTCAAATATCTATATTGGTAATAATCAGCATTATAATTTTATTCTTTACAAAGCCAATAATTGCTAGATTCAATTGGCAAGATGATTAATTGGTATAAAAAACTAAAAACTTGTATAAAATCCCCATGCACGTTTTAAAAACTCTTCCAATTAACATTAATGAATTTCGTTTCTCAAAATCTTCTACAAATGATCGACTTTGCGACGATAATAATGAAAAAATGATAAAATAGGCAAAATGACCTTGTTTGGACTTGATCCACCAAATCAATGAACTTTGAATGAAACACATTATAATCAAAGAATGATCTAAGTATCAAATATTTCATGCATAAAGAAAGCATTCCGGTAATGTCGTACAAATGAACTTCTTTAATCCTTGAAGGATTGATACATTTGCTATATTATTTTTGATTATTGCATACATAGCTGTACGAGATGGAATTCTCAAATTTATCTCTAGATAATCATGTTCAAAGGAAGTAATAATGAACAATGGATGAACCTTGACCAAATTGTTGGATATTTTGCAAGGTTATATTTATTATGAAAAGGTTCAAACTACTATTTGCAAAACTCAAATAATATGAAGTTGATTATAAAATTAGTTGTTCGAATATGAAATTCAATTATGTTGTATTCTCCGTCTTGTGCCTTAAATTCCAGAGGAAAATATTCTTACTGTCATGACCAGGAGTACAATTATGTATGTATTAAAATTATCATATGACGAATGCAAAGTTAAAACATGGATATAATATAATATAATAACTCATTTTTCTTACTAAGAAATAATTGAATCTTTTATATATATATATATATAATATAAGAAAAGATGAACTTGACTGTCACCTCAAAATCTTTTTGCACAAGAATATTTTGTATGCTTGAATACTTTTTTCCTTTAAGAAAATCAAAATCTTTTGTGGACTTCATGATGACAATTTAGATTCATACAAAACAATCACAAGCCGGTAAAAGATGAAATGAAATATACAAAAAAAAAAAAAATAATCGTGTGTGTAGGAGTATAACTAAGATTACTCATAGCATTCAAAGATTCAATTTTACCCTTTTTTTCTTTGTTCTGCGCATATGTGTGTATGTATACAACAAATTAAGAGTAACCTAGATCACGATTTTCTTACATACACAGGAGCTAAAGAGTGAACTCATTGTTTGTACACTTGTATGCTTTTACAAAACAATATATTTTTTTTAGGTTAAATGCAAATCGTTGACCTTAGCGTTGACCTTATTACATTAAAAATCGGATGGTTTTTTTTTTTTTTTTTTGAGTAATAGGTTATGTATCACGAGAAATAAAGTAAGAATTTCCAAAATTTCAAAAGAATGCAGTCTCAAATGTTCATTTAAATTTTTTTTATTTTACACAAAATTTCTCGAAGTTGCATTTTTGTCATCATCATGTTTCAGACATTCTAAATAAAAATGAAAAATTCGATTTTAGCTGTTCACAAAAAGGACACGTATTTTAAACACTAAGGAGTATTTTGACGTGTAATTTGGCACAAATGTCAGTGACAGTAGTGCCAACTTAAAAACAAAAATCCAAAAAAAAAATTAATATCAAAATTTCCAGTATTTTTTACTCATAGTAGTATATAACAAAATTGATTTTATTTTGAAATGGAACATATTGGAATGTATCAACTCTCCCTGTTAGGAAGGAGATACATTTTACACAAAAAAACGATCTTTGTCCTGTACACTTTGTTATATATCTTAAAGAATATCAATTGTGTCCAAGATATTGATTTGCAATTTGCAAAAATTAAAAGACGAAACTCATGCATATTTTTGCACTTATGCAACAAAAGGCAAACAGTGTATCAACTCTTACTCCCTTCCTTAATAAAAAAAAACCGTCTTAACGCAATAATACATAGAATATATGTAGACGAGACGAAATATGACGAAACAAAGACAAGACGAATTGAAAAATTGCAGACGAAAATAACAATTATAAACATGACAGAGTATTTTTATCAATGAAAAGAAATATAAACATATAATATGGAAAGTGAATTGATTATAAATAAAATGAATATACCATTGCAAATATCAAAAGAAAATTTAAAATCTTCAAGAGGAAAGTGATTACTCAATTACTGGCAAATTCAACTAAAGAAAAGTAATATATCTTAAAAATAAATAAATAGATTAACGCTACACTCTCTAATGAAGTTTACAATTGAGCTAATTTAATGAAATAATTATCCACAAATTGAGCAGAATGATGTGATGAATTTCTTCATTGGTCGTATACATATTTAGATACTTATAACTGTTTATAAAAGCTTATATCATGTAATTAGCACCTTTACTGCTATAGACGAGCATACTCGCCAACTAATTTCTACTTTTTTTATTGTGTACATAGAACATACATGAAAAGATATTTCCCTTTTTTATGCGGGTAACGAGTATTAACTATTTAGTCTATAACTATAATTAAAATAGCGTGGTAATTTTTTTTGTTTCCTTTCGGCATAAAAAAACGAACGAAGAAAAAACTCTGGCAGCAAAGGTGTTAATTTAGTTTAAATGATTCGGCTTAATACATTTTCAAATGCATTGCCCAGTTTTTTAATTTATGAATAAATACATTTACACAACGGGCTGTTATATTCAAATTTGGCTTTATTTTGAAGTGAAAGTGTTTGTATTAGTATGAAGAATATATCCATCACAAACTTTATTAATCACTTATTTCAAATTGGCTGAGTGTGGGTCCCATTATTTTGCATTATCTTTATATTTCACTCTCTTCTTTCTACTCATACTGTTGCTAAATGTTAATCATCAATAATATAATACTTTCCGTTTTGTTTTTTCATCAATGATTCATAAGGAAAATATACTGTAATATTTTTCATGAATTTAAAGTTTATTAATATTATCCTCAAAGATTATAAAAAATAAATCAGTACCTTTTAGTCAGATGGTTCTTGACAAAAAACACGTACAATATATTCATCTAAAATAAAAAATAGGAAACAAAATATCATTTGTTCTTATTTAATGAGCCATTTTAATTTGACGACAAAAAAACACCCAAAAAAACCACGAATGTATACATAGAACATCATTCTTTGGAAGAGTATTATTAAATATATTGAGTAAGACGCATACAAAAATTACACTTAACAAACACTGAATAATAATTTTCATTCATATATTCCTCTGAGATCAATAATGTTGTTGTCATCTTTTATATTGACTATGTGGCAAATTATGTAGGGAAAACAGAGAGCTTTGTCAAGCTCAAAAAGAATTAATTGTTTTGATGAAGTTCCCTTGTTTAAATCTTATAGTAATATACTTCTCTGTGATCATTAGAAAATAATTGCAAATTTCCAATCGATGGGAAAAAAATAAAAAAAATAAATAGAATTACTGTATTTTTTTATTCTATTTTTGGCAGATTGCAAACTTTTTATAAATAATGATTGATTATATGCAATGATAGTAGTAGTAGTAGTGGTAGTATTAAATTGAATAAGAAAAATATGAAATATATATTCTTTTTATTAAAGAAGAATAATAATAGTTAAAAAAAAACTTGATGAAATAACTTTGAAAGACCCACATAACATAAAGTTTTTTGGCAAAAGAAAAGCAATCAAGAATACGCTTACTTTATAGATCCAAAATATTTGGATATACATACCTAAATATGTATATAAACTAATTAAAGCAAAATTTTAATATAAATATAATCGTAGGATGCATCGCTGCTTTTTATTTCAACCCTACGTAGAATATTTGTAGTCAAATCTACGTAGGTATATTATATCATAAGTAATTGGTAGAAGTTTTATACTACGAAGAAACATCAATTAAAAATATATATTTAGACACACATCACCAATTTTGGTACACTTTACATGTGTATATATTATAAACTTTCTGCTACTTACAAATTGTGGTGATTGAAAGAACAAAAATTAATTAAATCACGTAAAAAAATTAACCGTGTCAAAACCAATTCCAATTTTGTAACTGCAAAGCTTAGTATGCTGAATTATCATTATCAATAAGTTTTCTATGATCTTTGTTTATTACATGTATGTGAACCTTCATCAAACATTAATGAACACATTACGGGTGTCAAATGAGACTGAACTCATGGTTCATACTATTGTTTCTATTAGTTTTTGAAAAGTGTACCCAAATCCAAGTTCTGACTTGATGCGTTCACATATTATTTTTCATCAGATAGTTATTTAAAGACAAATACATAAAGTATTGATTAATTGAGTAAAATGTGAGAAAATTAATCATTTGCCCAAATACATATACATACAATGAGTTATACACACTATAAAAGATTCTATAAATGTACATACTTATTTACACGACTAAAGAAATGCAACTTCCATGATTAGTTATTCAGTTATGGATTTTGATTGTTTAAATAACTGACACTTTTTTTTTACAACAATTCATTTTTTGCATTTTCTTCATAAATAGATTTTTATATTTAAGATTTCATTTACTATACACACAGTATGGAAGACTGGGAACAGTTGGTGCATGCTATTTTTCTCAAACATAAAAAAATACATAGAAATGAAAGTCCAACGTGCAATTATATAGAATAATGAAGAAGATTGATTAAAAAAATCTGACATTTTTGTCAACTTTTCTTTGAGATATTTCATAATAACTCATTTTGTGAAGTAAAAGTAATTTATTATAAGATCAATGTCATCGAAATAATTATATCGTTTGAACTATTGATCTTTTTGCTGTTACTTGATGTAATTTAGTAAAATTTCATAGCTCACTCAAGGATGAGTAAGTATTATTTGAAAAAAATGTAATGTCTTGTTGGAAACAAGGGATCGTTGTAACAATTGTTTTAATTGTCCACGTGTTGCTCGTTCTTATTCGTTTTTTTCCCTCATATATGAAGTTGTCGGGCTCTGAATAGGATTCATTCATTTAAATCATTAAATGTATCCTATCTATAATACTGATCTATTGAAAACATCTTGTAATATCTCATTGTTCAATAATAAATACTAAACGAATTATAATTAATACAGCACTTTGAAAGGTATATTTATTTATTACTAAAAAAGTATTGTTTTGTCTAATTTTCTTATACAAACTCAATTTTTTTAACTGTTGAAACATTTGATGAATTGTATTGAAATACAAGTTGTGAAAAATTTACTGACTTGTGGAATCTATAAATAAATTCAATTGATACGAAACATATTAATGTATGCTATATTTAACTCAACTCAAACCTGATCCAAAAGCAACAGTTATTGGTCTCCCCTGACTAAAAATGTCTGCTTTTAAATAAAAGCAATTGATTGGTTGGCAAATCTATACCTTCCTTATATGAGACTACAGAAAATATATTTATTTATATTTCTGTACCTACATCATTGATGTATCTACATAGCTGATTCAGCACTCTGAAAACATCATATTCATTTTTTATTTATTGAAATAAAAAATATTACAAAATATGTGTTTTATATATTATTATATAATGGGTACAATATCTGATTGCTTCTTTGTACATAAGCTAGAATATATGTATTTTTTTTTCCAAATTATATTTATGTATTGAAACGTAGTTTCAACTTTGTGTAACTATGTATTTAAAAAACTTCGGCATTTATCATATATTACATATTTATGTACATTCAACTGTCAGAATATGAAAAATAATAATTATTAATTTACATACGTTTGGAATATATAGACTTATGTAGAAAGTTACCCATTGCACTATGGATAATTAGAAGAATGATAAACATTCCCTTTTAAACATACCTAAATTAATCATCATTTATCGACCACCTATAAATTATTTTTATGCATACGTAATTATAATACCATATACATATTTAGTGCCTCAAACTTATTTCTCATAACTGAATATCAAGATGCAACAAATATGATGATTACAAAATAGCTAAAAAAACAACAATCTTTGATAGGGTTGTCTGGAAACAAATCCGAATGCATTAATATTTCTTATATTTGTTAGCTGATTATTAAAATTAAAATTGAGTCAAAACTTTAATTCAAATTGAATAATTATTATTTTATAAAACAAGTGATTCAAATAAATTTCTACAGCTAAAATGTTTATTAAAGTTGGATGTTAATTTTTAAACTGACAGGAGTTAATTATAATTTTAATGAGGCCGAATACCTTTCGAGAAGATCAAAAATGATAGTTTTAATCCTACGGCAATGTCTGATAAATATTATATCGTACTATTATAAAGATTTGAGCTGGAAGAACTCCAATATAAATTATTATTGACAAAGTCCAAGGAAATATAATATCATCTAAAGTTATCAAGATCATTCGGCTCAGTTAAAGGTTGACTCTTCTCATAACTATCAGTAAAATTTGCCTGGTTATACAACTATTCAAATTGATCATACATAATACGATCTTGAAGACAATCTAAAGAACAATGGATCCTCAGATTGATTACTCAAACTTATGTGTGAGATGTGTCGAAAAAATTTCACTGGCTTGTGAAAACCACTCAAAGTACCTTCTTTACTGAGTTTATTGAGGATGTTAAATCCTTGAAAATAAGATGTTCCGCCCTTTGCTAAAGTGGACTCAATATCGAATTAATAATAATGTAGGGCGTATATGGCCTCGCAGTATAATTTTATGGGCATTTTAGCTGTAGAAATACTTGTTTGATCAGTTCTTCTACATTACAACAATTATTTAGTTTAAATTAAAGTTTTTACTTGATTTTGCATTGTAATAATCAGCTGACAAATATTGGAAATATGAATGCATTCATAAATGTCTCCAAACAACCTTTGTGTGTCCTAGGATTAGTATATATATGTATGTATATACACGTACTCTATTCTTTAAGAAAAATAAGTTCATTAAATTTTGTTGGCAAAGATATGAGACAGATTCTCACACAAGTCGTATATTATTTCATATAAAGAAACCCATCTTAAGGCTCTCATTACTTCTTTTTTTTCCTTTTTAAAGAAAGGAAAAGTCCTTCAAAAATATCTTTTTAACACTTTATAATTTATAAATGTTTTTTTGTTTTTTTTTCTCCTTTAATAAAAAAGTCAAGGTATATAATGTATACCCAACAGTTGTATTTTGCTCTCAAATAGGAGGAAATTTCAGATTGAAACACATATTTTAAGATGAGAATACATTCCAGAGGATACATTTTAAATGAAAAAAAAGATACTTTTAAGTCTTTTTTTTATATAAATACATATAACGTAAATGTTGTATTTATATATATATGTAAATTATAACAATTCCAAAAGAAGAATTTAATCCATTAATGAAACTGAAATTACAACATGCAAGGACGAGTTGAATTGTTTTAAATCCATCAAGTATTAGAAGACATTGTTTTAGTTAAATTAGATACATATTTACATTCAAAGATATTTGTATATCTCTAAAAATGTATTTTCATGATTACTTTGAGGAAATTAATGACTTTATTATTTATGTTTCAAGCATATTTGCTTCATTAATTCAATTTGGTTAATAAAACATTTATTTTGAAACCTTTGGGTTATATCATTAGCATACTTATTTATGGACTATAACTCATTATTGTCCTCAATTGATTAACAATGATGGAGTATTTTTTTGTTGGGGTTATCATTATTCAACAAACATTTATAATACCATGATATTATGATTGAGTGGAATAATGCTTAAAAGTACTTTTAAAAATTAAAATTAGGACCAGACTGATATGCATTTTTGTACAGATTAAGAGGGAAAATTAGCAATTGATTTATAGGCGAATTTTTATTTCTTTTAAATGTGTCTTTATAAATTGAGTAAAAATAGTTACAAAGTCCACGAGTAGTCAATCTGCTATAATTTGCCATGATTATGAGAAATGACATATTGTACATTTCTTCAGATAATTTTTAAATGCTGGTTTCTGTGTTCTAAGGAACACAAAAGTGTTTTTTGATGGAGCCAAACTTGGGACTGTATGCAAAATTTTAATCTTTTGAGAATAAATGATCAAAAGTGTATCAACTCTCCCAACTACCCCTATGTATTTCTATACATAAAAAAATCTGGCCACATATTTAAACGTCCTATCGATTGGGACAAATTAAGTGAATTTAATGATATGTCAGTCAGAATCATAGCAAAAAACATCCAAATTGTGATGATGGTTTGCTACTTTACCTGTCGTTATAACAACAGGTAATGTAGCCTGTTCACAATAAGAATAAATATATAATAATAATTGAAATTGTGTAAAACATAGTTAATAAAACCACTTACATATATTTTGTACAGGCAGGAAAACTTGGAAATAGTTGATTTAATCAACGCATGCTACGAATGTATTTTTGTACGTGACTTAATGAAGGTCATTTGATCTCCACGCCTTGACCATTCATTATTCAGAAGACAAAAGGCTCTAAAGATGTACGTACATAAATATGTTTTGGATCTGTCTTACTACATAATATGTTTACCACTATCATTTTTTATGGTTAATTATATTTAAGAATATAAATGTTTGTTAAATACTATGTATTTTTGCTTGTATTCATAGAAACAGTTCAACCTTGAAAAACAACCGAGTATGATTAATATGGTATATACAGTCAAACATAAAGGAACAAATTGAATAGACTCATTCAATAAAAACAATTAAATGCATCTATAAATCAAATGGTCACACACTTCAAAAATTACATATAAAGGCTATATAATGAATGACAATGTTGAATAAGGATTACCTTAATATAAATTAAATTTAACTTGTAAAATAAAAAATGAATTATGTGAAGAATTTGAGAGACTGCAATTCAGCATGATTTAATCACAAACCCTTTTTGTACCTATATGTATAGTAAATTATAATTGGGATGATAAACAATTTCAGTAAACCTCACTGCCAAAAAACTTAATAAAAGTTATTTCCTCAAAGAAATAAGAACATAATAATTTATGTATTTGTTTAAGGAGACGTTTCAACGCGATGTTAATGAATGGTTTGACTGCAGTATTCACTAATTGGAAATGTCATAACGATAGCATTATAAAACTGTGATATTAAAATTCAATTCTTTCGGTAATTGCGAATTTGTCCGTTTGATTTAGATACGTATGTATATAGACTGTCCAATTTTTAGGGTTATGACTCAGATCAACGAAATCCAATTATTTTCTGGTACCTATGGATGTAAAAATAAGATTGTAGACAAATATAAAATCTCAGGGTTTATTTTGTAGAACTCTAAAGCACTTTTTAGGTCCTAAACAGGGTCAATATTGATCATTTTTGACAGGCTTGAGAGGTATTATCTCTGAATTGGATGTGTGTTCTTCTTTCAAATCTTTAAAGTTATGCCTGAAATATAGAATTTTAGAATGAAGAATCCCATTTTCCGACCATGTAGAATTTATTTTCTTTTTAATATCATCCTACAAATATCTTTATCAATTATAAAGTTATATTTAGAATGTGAGATACATTTATTTACTTAAAAATACAGAAAAATTGAAGTTTTCTATGGCTGCTATTCCCAACAAGAGGCAAAAACTCTATAACTAAGATTCTTAAAACTATAAAATTAGTTCTTACAGAACCGCCTAGAGAATAGCATAATGCTAAGCAAAAACTGAACTTGCCTCAAAGAGTTTTTTGTTTGGTACAAAAAAAAGTAGCCTCTGCTCAGTTCAAGGGGATTACATACCAAAAATCAACTCCATCCATCCATCCATTCATTTTGGAATCTATGCATTTGTTGCAAACAAACATCATTGTGTAAATACCAACTTTTATGACCTCTAGATAGAAATTTTGAAAAGATGTGAATAAATAATGAATTAACAATAATTTAAGGATTTGGGTTAGTATTCTTGTTACGAAGGTCAAACACCATGACGTCAAAAAATAAGAAAAGAATGCTTGATAGATCATCCATGGATGTACGATGTATGTACATACTTATTTTTTATTATCTAAGAACGTATTTTAGCAAAGTAATTTGGCCTTTTGCATTTATGTGCCTCTTTTGAAAATTTTATTATTATATATTAAAAGAAAAAAAACCTTGAACAAGTAACTATGTCAGGAGTGCCATAAAAATCTTTATGTTCTTCATAACCAACAAAAATTCAAACCCAAAAACCTGTTTCATCAACTTATCTTGTTATTTTCAATGTCAGGTACTCATTTTGCAAAGGAAATGTCTTTGTTTCGTTTATTTTTAAGAATTGTTATTATTTCTTTTAAAAATAATAGTTTAATACTCATTGTTTTGAATCAATTAGCAGATTCATTATACCCCTTTAAAAGAGACTTATAAAATGATCTACTAAACAATTCTACTTAAGACGTTTATATGTACATTTCCAGACATATTTTTCTTAAAAAAAGTTTGCAAATGTATTTCCAAACAAAACAAGATAAACATAAATAATCTTTGTAATATGTACACAACTTGAGCAAACTCAATGCACATGAGTAATACGTCCTTGATTAAAACCAATAACCCAATAAAATTACGTATATAAATAAGATTATTATTGTTTTTCAGATTTGTTGATTTGAACGAATTGTTTTTCAAGATATTTACATATATTTTGCTATATACATGTTGTATATTTTTATATGAAAAAAATAAGAATAACTTCTAGGTATTACAAGGTCATATGAGCAAAAGGGATAGGAGGTCAAATAATGAGTAGAGGAACTGTCATGATATAAAAAACCTTCTTTCAAATCAAGGAAATGATAAAAGTTATACTGTACCTATGTTGTTATATTGAATGGACAAGTAAGGTTACACACTAAGTATAAGTATACTGTCTATACATATTCTAAGTATATCCTTTTAATCTATTTTCTTCTCTCTCTTTTTAAGTGGCTCAAAACAATTTATTATTTGTCAAATTCTTTATGAAGATTTTTTTTTGTTTTGTCATTC
Organism: Lepeophtheirus nordmannii; assembly: GCA_963680855.1. Classification (NCBI taxonomy): domain Eukaryota; kingdom Metazoa; phylum Arthropoda; class Copepoda; order Siphonostomatoida; family Caligidae; genus Lepeophtheirus; species Lepeophtheirus nordmannii. The sequence continues at coordinate 19,318,475 of OY804522.1, forward strand.
CTCATAATGTATTTAGAAACTGTGGCAGCTAGTGTTTATATCTAAATTTTGGGGATTCTTCTTCCAATCATTAAATAAAATATATACTATATGCATTTATCAAAATATCTAACTACATATATTCAAAATAATAATCAAGATGGTTGTAAACAATTCCATTAATTGATTAATATTACCTTAAAAATTAAGAAAATATGAACGTATATACGGAGGGAAAACTGATTTAAAAAATCACTTGCTCCCTCCCCTTATATGAGTTATGACTTTTGGGTGACAACCTGATATTACTGAAATGCATATTTTAGAAACTGTGATGACAATACCTTCAGTTCATCTCTAATAAGAAAATGTTGGGCCTCTTTAAGTGACGTCATTCTTGTAGAAGTTGATAATCTTTGAAAAAGCATCCAGGACCAACTTTTAAGGATACAAACCTTTATTTTTTTTAAATTAAGGAAAATAGTGAATTACCGCCGTTAATTTTATATACATCCGGAGACAATTTGTAGTCTTTCACACATTCTTTTCAACGAACCTAAATAAAATATTTAATCATATCCATCTAGTTCAGGGGTCACCAGAGTGGGCCAGGAAATAATTTCAGGTACGGGTCGAATAATTATTTGACTAAATGGTTTTGATGATAAAGCTCTAAAATTAACAATTGGTTTTAGAGTTTTATTTTATGTATTCTGTATAAAAATTGCAACTTGTACAAGACGATTGCAAGCAACAATTATATGGAGTGTTTTAGATTAAGAATATACATTTTCTTTGTATGAGAGTAATTCATTGATTTAAAACTCCATCAATTGTTCGATTGATGGCCCCCGATCTATGGTAAAAGGAATGATTATTTCTGATTAATTATGGGGGCTACGATTTTCTGTTGAGACATTATTCTTATCATTATGTTCAACTTGTTATCATATACATTATATTTTTAGTTTAAACATGTTTCAACAATTATTTAAATCGTAGAAATTGTACTTTAACAAGATATCCAAATTATAAGTACATAGTTAGCGAAATGAAAGTGTATAACTTGTAACTAAAAAAATATAGTGTTATATGAGTAAATATACGAATGTTTTTTATACATGACTCAATTATAGAGGTACACCTTTATTATACGTTCAATTATCGGTGACCTTTAAAAAATTAGTAGATATAAAAGTTAGATTGTTATTAAAAAAAATCCCATAGAGAGTAATATTTCACATTGAATTCCTCTATAATCATGAAAGAAAATTCCATACAAGACAATTTAATTGTCTCATGCATTATAATTTAAATTCATATTCAATCTGGTCAATTTTTTATTATTATAAAAGAAACGTATATAAATTGCATTGACAAAAAAATTAATTGAAGCTTATTGAAGGACATTCATTTATAAATAATTTAGTTGCGTGTACAATGCTTGAAACTAATAAATCACAATCTTCATGATTGATTATGTTACAATGTATGATGGTGTCTTGTAAATAGAAAAAAATTGGTGATATAAACGCAAAATTTTATCTATATCTTGAGGGCATAATATCAACAAAATACAATTAATATTATTATTTAAATAAATACTATTTTATATAAGCTAGACTCTAAACATCAGCATATTCATTTGCTGATTTAACTTTTCAATAGCTATTTTGAGTAAATTGTATTTTTGCATTGAAATTTGCTGCAATCTCAAATATAGTTCTCATGATATTTACAAAAAAATAATATTACAAGGACCAATAATAGTGTTCGTCAATGCAACGGCATTGAGATAAAAAAAATGCACAAAAAGTTGATATTTTATTTTTTTAAAGTATAGAGCAAAATACATGTATGCATTATTGTCTTTTTCTTTTTGCAGATATTTGCGGAAGAACAATTCATATTCTCACTTATGTACACCATATATATAATATCAAAGATTGAAACCATATCCTGAAGCAAACATAAACAACGAAACTAGTGTTAGATTTGAGTAATACTTGAGCTCGAATCATCAAAACTCGAAATATTCGAATTTAGATTCATATTTCTACAGCTAAACAGTTACTTTGGTTAACATTTTTTGTTATATGTACTCTATAGTCTGTATCTATGGAAAAATATGTATTTGTATCTGATCACTATTCGCACCAATACTGTACTTAGATGTAGTGTGAAGCTGAACATTTTGATATCAGCATCTTAGATAGAATTTTCAGTATTTGTTAGTGGTTTAATACACTAATAATATAATTTGAAAAAAGAAAGAATTGCGGCTCAGATGTTAATAACTACATATGGAAACTTAAATTAATTTAATTTATGTTTTGTTATGATTTGGACACAACTTTTTGAAATAATTTTCTCTCATGCAAATAAATGTTTTCTACAACTACCCGCATTATTTGATTAATAATTATTGACTACCTTATTCAAGAGGTCAAACTGACTTTATTATTGAACTTCTATTTTATCAATTCTATGAAAAAATGATATTTATTTGCATGATGCCTTTATTCGGATTCGACTTGACTAAATGCTCAAAAACTCAAACTTGACTCAACTCAATATTCAATTTCTTGAATTCCATAGTTATAACTCGAATTAAATACTAAATAAAACAAATACGTAGTTAAGTAGATTTATAATCAGTTGTAACTCGTGGTCAGAACTTTTACCTACCTATATTTTTATCAGATGTACAGAAATTAAGAATACAGTAATTAATTTGGTTTTTATTATGTCAGAAATGTATAACCTTATCTTTAATATTTATAAATTGAACTGTAGGATGTCTTAAAATAAAATTATAATCTTCTTAAACAAACTTTATGATATTGTTAAGAGTTAATTAATAAATGTTATTTTTTAATCAAGCATAAAATATGTACATAAGTATAAAGAATGAAGAAGGGTAGACAATTGCAAAACTTGTTCCTTTGGCTCAATTCTTGTTGCAGGTTTGTCTAAGTTAGATGCATAAAAATATAACATAACATACTTACGTTTATTGTGTTTCATTAACTTTATTTACAAACTATGACAGTAAGTTTGGTCAAAAATAGCATATAAATGTGATCTATCAAATGTTACAACTGCCTAAGTAGCCAGGGTACGGTTCCAAAATTGAAAAAAATCGAGTTCAAGATAAAAATTAAAAAATTTAATTTAAATAATATTTTTTGATTAATAAATAATAAAACTTTTCAAATTGTTGAATATATAATTCATTTTCAATTTATTATTGTACTTTAAGATTTTGTATTTTTATTTGTTATAGATCAGTGAGGAATATTATATAAGATAGGAGAAAGTCACTTTACTTTAGTTAGGGCACTTATACCGAAAATTACACTTTCTCAAATATCTCTTATTTAGTATACTTTGTATTTTAATAAATTGAATTACATCAAATGATATAGAAATTATCAATAGTTCAAATAATATACTTAGAGTGAAAAGAATGGAAAATTGACTCTATTATCACGAAAATATTGTTTCTTAAAAAAATTATTTTTACTCCCAGAAATCAGATTTCACCACATTTCAGAAAAGTTGACAAAAATGTCTAATTTTTCTTGTCAATTATTCTCATTATATTATAAGATTATGGCGTGAATTTCATTCCGAAAGGTTTTTTTGATGTTCAGTTCAAAAAATAGGACTTGTTGCCACTATACTGTCTTACAACGTCTTCCCTACTTTGAAAAGTATTATTATAAATAAAATTAATATATTCATTAAAGACAAAATAAGCTGATTTTGTTGATAAAGAAGCATATTGATTCATTTAATATTAAATATTACGTAAACTTAATCTTATTAACCATAAACAAAGTTACGATACATAATTAATAATAATCTTCTTTTGATTATTTTGTTTCTAAACTTAACAACTAAAACAATTATTAGTATGTACATTGTGGATGCAGATAGTAATAATTCAGCTTTGATAGATATTATCATAATTTTAAATAATTATAATTGATAATATAATCATTTACATATACATATATTGGAAACAATATAAGCCAAATTTATGTATAAATATTTTTAATAGAGTATATAATTTATAAAATGTGATAAGGAGACGATTGCCCTCACATATTAATCCATTGATGTTTGTTGAATTTAAGAAAAACAGGATGAGGGGTAAAAATATTACTATGAAAATGATCACCTTTCTGGCAACATCAAGCAATGTTTTTGTTTTTTTAAGATCTAAATATAGCTACAGGTTCAACCAAACATTTTGATGTGCTGCGGTGGTTTTTTTTTTTACCTGTGTTTATATCTGCATTTAAATAATCTTTTGTACTTATAAATTAGACCGTTTTATACTTGATGTTTGCAAAAATATATATATGCGTATAATTTATCTATATATTTGTGTAGAAATGTAACTTCAGGTGTGCTCTGGGATTGCAAAAGGGTATGCGAAACACAAGAATATTATCTTGAAAACCAAAAATAAATAAATAATATCTCCCTGGGATTTCATGAGTCATAAAATTCCTTGCTTCATGGAAATAAGTATTATTTTTTACTCAACTCAAAGGGATCAGATAAATTGATAAAAAATATAGATCTTTTATTAATTTAAACACTTTTTAGAACATAAATCTTTCCTTTTTTTAAAAAAATGTCATAAAACCTCTTTACAAACAGGTTTAGAATAGGAAAACTTTGTGCAAAAAGTGTGTATGTATTATGTAGTTTAACTGCATTTATAATGATTGAAATTAATTATAATAAAATACACATACAATAAAAAGTATATTCATATTTTTTGGTTCTTCAATTAAATCTAAGTAAACAATAAATCATGGAGCAAAGAACTGAATTACGGACTGAGTCTATGTAAATATTACTATGTTCATTTAATACCTATATAATCAAATGTGAGAGTAAAAAATTAAATAATTATGAATATGCATTCATTGCATACATTTAATATATTCCATAACTTTATGCAAAAAAATAAGGTTATTGTTTAGTTTAACATCTGTTAGTTTTTATTATATAGTTCACATCGAGGTCAATACACACTTAAAAAAAAATTTAAGAATAACTTTTTCCTAATTTATAGCTGAATAAAGACTTGAAAGAGAAACAAATATGCCTTTTTTAAAAAAAATTAAAAATGCTTGTCTTTTTTTTGTGTGTTCAGTAGGAAAAAAAAAGTCATTATTTACCAAGAAAGATAATAGAAAAATAATCCAAAGGAGTAATAAGAGCATAACATGTATGAATTTTAATAATTTTTTGTTATAAATCATAAAATTGTTATTTTTTTTTTTAAAAAAAAAAACATCATTTATTAGAGCTAATTTTTTGTCAAAAAATTAGAAATTTGTTGACGTTTCTTCATTATTTCATGATATATGGTCCTTTTTGATATAATTTCCTCTGTATGACAAAAAGACTCAAAAAAAATTTTTTTTTAATATATAAATGTTGTAAATATATGCTTTGTATTAAAGTTTTATATACATAAATAAAGACTATTACTCACAAGTACATAAATATGTAAATTTGGATTTTTATGGTCGTTCTGAATTACTTCTATTCCAAGTTTATCAAAACATAAATTACTAAATTATAAGTGCTTTATACAAACATCAGAACTAAGATATGAAAACTTGGTTGGAAAATAAAAATAAATAAATCATCAGAATTTGACTTTGTTGAAAACTTTTGATCAAAGAATTCAAAGTTATAAACTAGGGTTTGATAAATACTATAATCTTGAACAGGATTTAATTTCAAACACTTTATTTTAAAGTGGATCATTTACAGGATTTATCTTGTAAATAAGCAAAAAATTAGGCAAAGTTTACTTAAATGCAATTTGGTATGATGGCTTAATATTTTTTTGGTTCGTGGGTTAATACCGGAAAAAGAATCGATTTTGATGTGAAGTGTTTGAAATTAAAGTATTTTTACCCAGTATCTTGCCTATTTTTTTTGTTCTACTCAAGGGATTTTTTATGCTAGAGTTATGTCTGCAGAAATTTTTATCAAACGGGTTATTTTCATCCTGATACCGTTATTTAACTATACAGATAATCCATTATTATTAAAGTAGTTAAAAGTTACAGAAATGAATGAATGTGACTTAACTTATGATAAATGTAGTATCGTTATTAAATAACAAATTTGTAGAGTGACTATAAAACAATATGGGTGTATTTGCTTGTTGATTTAAAAAAAAAATATGAACGGATAAATTTAATTTTTTGTATAAATATGTATATATATTTACTAATTTTTATCAAATTTAACTTCATCGTTGACCTCAGTCTCAGTTTGATCAATACATACTTTTAAAGATAAGGAAACGAGGATTATAGGTAGCGATTGAAAATTGATAAATAAAATGATTAAAAAATATGTAGGAAATTTCTCTTAGATATTTTTCAAACCTACTGTAAACATTTAAGAAGGTTCAACTATTAATCATATAAATACTCTTTACGAAAAGACTTGTAAAAGAATTGATACGTTTTGAAACCTATCAAAATATACCCCATATCAGAATTTATAACCTAGGAAAGGAATATAATTATTTTTATAAGAAATATATTTAAACCTAATACCTATTTATGTATATATATATATATATATATATATTATATTAAAAAAATTAAATGGACTGCATTTATTGCATTCGAAATCAAATTTAATTGGTTTTCCCACTAAAATCAGATATACAGCGAACAATTAACTTTTAATTTTTGGGTATAAAAGTATTCATTGCTCAAAAGCCACAAATGATTTATTATTGCATTTACGTCTAATGTGTTTTCAGGTTTTCTCCAGACCTTGTGATAAGGATGTATTTTTTCTACATATCTGATTTACTTCATAAAATATTTAAAGAATTAAAAATATATTGATATACATATATATATATAAATATGTATATACTGATGTATTTGTTACGAAACAAACAAAAAAATATTTACTCTTGAGAAAGAGTTAATTTTTGTGCATCATTAAAAACTTATTTAAAAATACATATGAATATAAAGGAACACAATTATGGCCTATAGGCCGTCATGGTCTCAATTTGAGACCCATACTTAACCTTAGACTCAAAGTTCTTTATAATAATAACCCATTCTTCATCAAAGGAAGCCCCGCATGGTCAGACAAGTTTGCCTGAATCGATGGATATTTCTCTTCTAAGTCATTGCTTAAAAAAATCAAGCCTTTTTAAATTCAATTTTGATGTTTTATGACATCATCTTTCTACAATCATTACACGGGTCAACAAACTTGAAATGTCTTAAATCCTAAGGGGTATAAAAGTTATTCAGTTTTTCACGTTGATTACAAATCTGTAATTTTTTTTTCGACAGTCTGACAGTTTCGAGAAATCAGACTCTACTTTTTGAGCAAATTTGGTCCATTTTCCAACTTCAGCTTTATAATTTATGACTAGAAGGATATTCATTTTGTGAATTAAAAAATAATGATTCGCTAGTATGTATATTAAATGCAAATTCAATTTTCAGTTTTTGTTTTGACCTAAAAGGCCTTCTGTGGGCATAGATAGTTGAAGTAGGCCCAAATGACGGCCAAATCGCTTGTACTTAAACCTTGAATATTACATGAAATGGATTAGTAAGCAGTGTATTAAAGAGCTGAGACCCACAGACCATATAACTTTTTTTATACTAATACTCCTTAGGATTTTTGATTGTTGACAAGTGCTATTACAAGTCCAATGGCGTCATACAAAGATTTCTTATGTTCAAGCGGGCGGATTTTATTTACTTCAATTCTGCCTATTAATTTAAACGAATCTCTCGACGAAAGGATCGTACATTGCGATCAATAGCATTGTCTCTTTTAAACATTTACACATACCAATGGGTTAGATACTTCAGGATCCCTCTTAATTTTGTCGTAGACCACCTATCGTGATCATTCTCTTTTTGTTCATGATGGGTCCATCTTCATCACAAAATCCAGTCTTCATTTTTGTTTTAAGAATTACAACGATCATTTTCCTTCATGACTTAATATCTGTGATCTGAAAAGAGAGTTCATCATGATTAAAAAAAAATGTTTTTTTTTTTTTTTTTTTGAGGGTGAGGATTTTTCATGTTTTCTGGTCAAAAACCTTTTTATTATTACCAATGAATTGTTATAAGCTCTGTGTTTTTATTTTCTGGGCACTTACAGTTAACCATGGGTCTATTTAGGCCAAACTAAGAACAAACATTTTTTTAATCAATTATTATACTTTGAATTCAAGAACAGATCAAAAAATATATCAACAAATTTTAACAACAATCAAAAAGAGTTTCAAATTTTTCTAATCATTGATATATATGTATTTTACTTGTATGTTTATTCCTTCTAATTTTTCTGAATTTAAATGATAAGTACATTTTTAAATTCATAAAACATTTATTAATCACATTTTCATTCGAAGTTCCTTTAAAATTAATCTCTTGGTTTTTTAAATGCTCTTCTCTGATGGGGGTAAACAACTGGAATCAATGTATAATCATACTTGAATACCATAAGAAAGAAAATCATGTTTCTTTTAAATGAAAACTATTTTTTGAAATTATTAATTAAGTTTGTTATTATCTTTCGATAACATTCACGTCCAACCGAAGCAATTGTATGACATAGGTATTTGAACTTCCTTCTATTTTTAGCAAAAAATAAAAACAATACAATATCTTTTGTTAAATAAAAAGTAAAAAAAGATTCACAGAGCAATGATCTTGACATTTACACGTATTTCTCATAAATAAAAATCTTGCATACATTTTTCCTTTTTGAAACTATTTTTTTTAAACCAGTCTGAAAGGTGTTACCCTGACCTTAAGAAAATATATATGAATATATTATCAAAAAAAGAAGAAAAACATTTCTGTTATGCTTTTCAATTATTTGACAAGGGGTTTTTCGAGATATAAGCTGTTATTTAGCCTTGAGATGAATAAATTTTGAGATCAAATAACTTTAGACTTATTTGATATCTTATTCCAAACTGCTTTTGTGTTCTTTTTATTGTTTTCACTATTTCTTATCAATTAACCTATAATATTTATGTACTTTAACAAAATTTGAAATATTATTATCTAATAATCCAATATGTGTATTTAAATATAGATAAAATGATATAATATCATATAAACATTATACCACAAACAGTAAAATTTACCTTGCATTTCCTTTAGTTGTTAAATAAGGAATACAGAAGAATGGGCTCAGCAAATTATCAAATGATTCTTGGGTCTTTTTTCTATTTAGGAAAGGTTGAGAGATATATATTTATATATCTACAACCCATAAAGATCCCATCCTGTAGCACAATATATTTTTTCATATTGATGCATAGCATATATCTAACTATACATATATTTATGTATCTTGTAAGGGTAAAAAAATCGTGAGATTGATCTTTGAAACTAATTAGTTAACATATGTACATATAAATAGTAGATTTAAGCAGATGAAAGACCATCCATGAAAATTATCTCCCTAGTTTTTATCTTACAAAGTTAAAATCTCATTGGGTTTATGTTTTTTTTTTACTGTAGCGAATACAAAATTCATTTTCATGAGAATATTATGCTTAATATAATAAGTAGCAACCGGAAAGAGTTGCTGAAAAGGCATTGTTATAATTGCAAAATATAGGCACACACATAATTGAGTTAAAAAAAATATTTTTTTTGTATTTGCATTTTATTATGTACATATGTCTACGCAGCTTGGTTTGGTTTTCATTGCAGAACTGCTCATGACTTTTTTTGGTGTAAAGAGCTATTATACCTGTACTAAACTTGATTTTTGTACTTCCTCATATGATGATGATGATGATGTTTGTTTTAATTATTATTATAAATGAGAAACACATATGTAGGTATATCTACGTATACTTATATTTCTACGACTCTGGAAAGTAATTGAAGCGGTATGAGGTAGCCTTAATATACGTAAATTATACACACACAAGTAATAACTATAATACATAAGCATCATTTACAAACATATATGTATCTACAAACATACTTGGTGTGATTTGACAAGTGTTACTTAGGTAGGTAGGTTTGGATCTACAGACAAAAATGTGGATTTGTTTTAACAATAATAATCTTCCATATCAAGATAGTTTACATTTATTATTCATTAAAAGTGATAAATTGATGTAAATGTTTATATATGTATGTAGGTATTGTATTACTTATTGATGCAATCTTATTTGAAAGTATATAAATTAAATATATAGACAAATGCTTATTTACGCTTTGCTTTGTGAATTATGAATTTAACCACAAAGATTCATTTGCCTCGATATATATACATAAAAAAACCTTTTGAAACTTACTGCTATGTGCAAAAAAATGTTGGGAATCAAAAAATCTTTATTTAATCATCAAAGATTTTCCACTCACTCCCCACAAAGTAGTCCCCTTTCCCCTCCCAATGCATTGCACATGCACTAACGTTTGTTTCCAACTTTCAAAATAGTTTCAAAATGTTATTAAGTCAATAATTACAGAACAATAATTGCTGAGCTTAGATATGTTATTAAAATTAAAAATCGAATGCTCGGTTCTTGACTAATTCATTTGAAAAAGAATAGAGTCTCAAATATTCATTTTAAACTTTCTTGGTTTACACAACATTCCTCTAAATCACATTTGTGTCATCATCTTTGAGACCTTTTAAAAAAATAAAAAAATCGATTTTATCTATTCACAAAAGGACACGATTTTATAACACTAATATTTTGACGTGTAATTTAGTGCAGATGTCAGTGACAGTTGTGCAAACTTAAAAAACAAAACATTTATTCCTATCAGAATCTCATAAAAATTAAATTCAAATTTCCCAATATATTTTTGCTTATAGTAGAATACCAGCTTTGATTGTTTTATCGATCGTAACAAAGAGTTACTGAGACTACGTATTCATTAGGCTAACACTGATTTGCAAAATAAAAATTCATTTTTTTAAAGAATAAAATAGACTAATAATAATTGTTTTGTAAATATATGAATAACTATTCACTGTAATTGTATTTTTCCCCAAGTTATGTCTCATTATATATTCATATGTTTGGATACCTATTTATAATACGTACAGACATATTCATCCTTAGTTGTTTTGTTTTTAAAGAAATACATTTCTATTCTATTTTTAAAAAATATCAAATGACTTAACAAATACCTAAGGTTTTAAAACTGAGGTCATTATGCAATCAATGCCGGATTCAAAATATACAGTGTCTATCCAAAAACATATATATCATTAAAAAATGTGTGTATTTCATGTATTTAGCAATATGCAATGCTAAAATGAGTAATTTTTCAAAATAATGGCAAACATTATAATATGTTTTATTAAGGTATGAACGGGTCAAACTGATTTATTTATTAAATAATTCTGGACATATAAAGCTACATAGCATTGGGGTGTTTTAATATAAATACATGTAACTAAGACATGTGCATAGAGGTCTCTGAGGATCATTCTTTATACGAGATAATACCCCAAGTACATACAATTTTCTAATAATATATATGTTATATATGTTGATTAGACTCTGATATATATTCAATTACCATTTATTTTTGCTTTGATATTGATATGAAAGTTCAGTGTTGATTTCGTCAAACAAGACTAAACGAAATTCGTCAACGAAAGTTTTTTTTTTCGTGACGAAAACGAGAATAAATTATTTTTCTGAAGGTTTTGTCTGACTAAAAAAAACCCTTTTTCTTCCAGAGGAATTAAAAACAACACAAGTGAGCTAAAAAGTTGCTCACGAAAGGAAAACTGTGCAAGATAAACAATGTACTTTATGTGAAATAGTGTATATTTAACATCACTTAATGTGGGCTAGGAGGAAATAACATACATTCATACTAATGATACATACGCTAATACCTACAAATATTAAAACATAGTGATAAGTTTTAGAAAAAATCCATTACTCACTAGGTATAGTCTAAATCCGTCATTAACGTGATATATGAACATGATGAAAGAGCAATTAATGAAATATAAGCTAGTAATAATAATTAACTACTTTTTTCGTTGTAAAAACAATTTATTGGTGTTTTTTTATCCTGTAAATTTCTTTAATATACATTAATATACTAAAAAGATTTATATTTCATGATTTATGGATATTGATCGAATTTGAGAGGAAGGACAAACGAACAAAGAACTCAGTAAGTCATAGAATATAAAGGGAATTGATTATTTTTTTTAATTAACCAATTGTTATATTACCTATATCAAAAATAAAATAAGATTAAGTAAACCTTGAGTTTATTCAAACGTACATACGAGTTATTAGCTTCTGTAGACGGAGATTATTTCAAATGCCCTAGGATACATCTCCAATGCCATACAATTAACAAAATATATCATTCCCTTCTATCTTAGACTACAGTTTGAGACCACCTGCAGTCACCTTTACAGGTAACAAAAATGGATTCTTTGTTCGTCTTATTTAAATATATGCAAATTACTCATAAGTAGTCGAATTGCTAATTTACTATTATTGCCCTATGGATATGAAAAAACAAAAAACATCTAAAATGCTAAACAACTATTATACTTTGCATGAAACACTTATCACGCTAAGGAAATTTAATTCATCTCTTCTGCCAAGAGTGTGTATGTAGACAAAGATCTTTTAGTAAAAAAGATGCTCTAAAATAATCTTCAAACTTTGTTCCAGTTTCCTTTTAATTTATCCTATACATGGAAAACATTAAATATTTTTCTAGTTTTTGCGAACATGCGATTAAGTAAATTTTCTGTTTACTAAAGATCTATTTTATAAAACACTAATTTATCCTATTTAAATATAATTAATGCCCATCTCTTAACAATTGTTCAGATTCATCATTATAGATAATTCATGATGAACATGCTCCAAGTTTCACTCAATAAATTATTTTATTGTTTTGTTTTTTATATAATCTTGAGCTAGATTGGATAACTTTTTAATATCATAATAGTATTTACGTGTCATATAGGGACATGACAAAGGTCATTCATATACTTTAAGGTTCAAAAAATATGTTCATGACTATTCTTATATAGTTTAAGGATAACCATTTGTGTTGTTATACAAATTTACAAACGAAATTGTGAATTGTAATGAATATATTATAATTAGTATATATACATATTACGATGTTCTAAAAATCTTTAATTTTCACAAATCTTTCTAAATAAAATTTATATGCTGTAGTATTTGAGTGTAATTGTAATATATTTAAAGTTTCAAATCTTTATGTCAAAAATCCTGGCTACACAAGGTCATTTTATGAATCAAAAATCAATCAAATTAAGTATTAACATATTTTAATATAACTCTTTGCTCTCAAATTTGTCTAAATAAAATTTGTTTTATATTTGGGTTTAATAACGATATATTCAAAGTTATGTATCCTTGTCCAAAATCTTGACTATGCAAGATCATTTCAATAATAAAGAATCGTTGAAAATGTGTATTAGTGCATTTTTATATGGCTTGTTTTGTCTTAAACCGATATCATTTTAGATAAATATCGATATTATTTTTTTTTATTAGATAAGGATACTTGAAACAAATGTTTTTGATGAGGGCAACTATTGCTTGGTTCAAGTTGTTTCCTTTGATCTAAGTTATTCCGTTTGTAGTTAATAGTTTCAAATACTTATTAAGATAATTATATAATATCTAATAGATAAGGTTAATATAAAATATTATAAAAGGGGATCGAAGGCTCAATTTACCTTTCCCAGTCTGATTTCCACTTTAGAGGTAGGAAATAGGAAGGTATCTATAAATGAGAATGTAATACTTGCATCTGACAACAATTCATTGACATTAACAACAACAAAAAGTTGCAGACAAAGCAGCTAGTTTTGTTTGTAGTGATCTGAAGGCTGTCTGAATGAATTGTTTTAATACAAACTAGTGAATAATTGGACAAAAATATAGATTTATTATAGAGTCTATTCATTAAACTCCAACGTTTTCCCAATAGAACCTGGTCTGAGTAGAGACCACACATGGTAACTATTGTAACAGGTAACTTACGGCTGATATTTGACATGTTGGTTCCAATACCAGCCATGCACTTGTACAATATTTAAGATTTCAAAAAGATAGAATCATTTTTCAGAAATCTACCCAATCTCAAATATTCAGCTGAGAAAGATGTGAGTTTAATTAGTCAGTATATTATCAAAGTTCAGTCCATTTTCCAAAAAATGTCATTGACTAAGATTGATTAAAGTAAGAATATGAAGGTTATATATATTTTTTGTTATTTAACTTTAATTAATATAGTCAAGAAGGAAAGGTTATCTAAAAGTTATAATTTTTCAACAAGTACATATTTGTTAATTGGAGTACTCTTCAAATATAATTGATATAGATGATTAAATTTCTCAAAATATCACTATTTGGTACTAATGAATATTTAAAATGGCTTCGATTTCAAACAAAAATCGTTATGTAAAAATATACTAACGCTTAATTTGAACGATTTTCGATTTTTAAAAAGCCTTGCGTAGCAAGAGTTTTGAACATAGAGACCTGAAACTTTGAACATATCATAAATAGACTCAAATACAAAACACAAATTTGTTTCATAAAGATTTATGACAAAAATATTATTTCAAAATACGCTACTGCTCTATCTGAATGATTTTTGATTTATGAAATGACCTTCTGGTTTTTGAAGTAGAGACTTGAAACTTTAAATGTACTATAATTAGACCCAAATAAAACATATAAATTTAACTTTAAAAGATTTGATATAAAAAGTGATTTTTAGAACATTCTAACGCATATATCCATTAAGCGTCCTTTTTTGAGTTAAGCTTTTTTTTAGTAGTAATATATTATTTTCTACTAAAAGTCATCACGATACACTATTTGCAAAATTTTACATTTATAATACAATTTTTATCATAGCACTGGCATACCACAGATAAGAAAATTGTCATTTTTGTGTCAAAATTAATTATTTTTAGACGTCTTGCACCCTTCAAATTTTAAAACAATGTGTCAAATAGGGTCACGTTGTTTTATAGATCTTAATTTACCAAAAGAAAACTATAATCTACCATGTAATTCAACAATCTAAAATATCTGAGAAACGTTCAATGTACATATTATTGTTTGAAATTACATTAAACATGATATTTTCAGTCATCTTTTTCCTTTTGAAAAAAAAAAAAACCAAAGTAGCACTTTTTTTTACTTATATCAATAAAAGAGGGAAACTGCTTACGTTAAACTCATATCAAACATCTTAAGTTTTTTAAGACAAAGTGCACTAGATTTTTTTTTTGAAGTAGCATATTAATCAATATAGAATAAGACGGTATCCATTGAGCATCTCTTATACGTACGATAATTAATCAGATGAAGTCAAGGGCTCTGTTTTGAGAAAACCTTGTCACATCTATTGTTAATTTAGATTCTAGGACAATTTTGACGAAAAATAATATACATAATATAAAATAAAATAATGTCAAATATGAGAGTATGACTTGTGATGAATACATTATGCAATTCATAATATTGTATGTATACAAATACATTTTGCATTCAAAAATGAAGTCAACAGTATAATTAACAGGGTGGCAGTCCACTATAGTCTATGAAGTAAATAAGACATTGAAGACTCTACACTTAAGTAATTACAAAGTTACTTAAGTAGCAACAGGATTTGCGTTACATAATAGTTGAAATATCACTCCCCAAAACAAATTAATTAATTTATTCATATTAGATGAAGGAAAATGTATTATTTTTCTTAAATAAATGAATAAAGTTTATAGAGTATGAGTGATGTACATATATTTCTCAAGGTTTCATTTTTAAATTACATTGAAATATGCATACATACATACATTATGCAGGATAACTTGTGTATGCATTTTAAATACAATATAAATGTAGCTAAATGTATTTCAATTTGTTTGGCAAAATATCTGGTTGGGCAGATGTCTATTTGGCAAAGTCTCTGCCCATGAGATATTGGGACTTATAAACTCTATGGTATTATATAAAACTTTTACTAATGTTATATATATTTCTATTATTTTGATGAGGAATTATGAATTGCATACCAAGATGATGAATGAATTTCTCTGTTTACTTTCTTACATTAATTTATGTCAAGAATTAATGTTTTTTTTAGTATGTATTTTACATTTATTACCCTAGGGCAATGGTTCTTCGTCTACTTCATTGTTGGTTTACTATTTGTAAATAGTTTGATCCATTTATGCATTTTTAATAATACGTCGATCAACATGAGGAGCCTAAAAATAAATTTTTAAACTATTTTGTACTATTGATCTCAAATATGAATCTACATCTGTCTTTCTCTCTAAAATTTATGGGATCCAAAATTACTGTATGGATTAAGCTGATTCTTTGTATGAAATCCCTTTGGGAATTTCAAAGAGCTTATACCATTTTTTTTTCTGCTTCAAACACCAGAACGTATGTAAATTCTGGGGAGTTTTCTTTTTTAAAAACTTTAATCCTAACATCTCTGGAAAAACATATTATATTTAAAAAAATATTTTATGCACTCTGGTCTAAAATTTGAGCTGTATGGCTTAAAAATGGGATTTCAATGTTTTGATAAGCGATTACTAAAAACACATCAAGGTCAAGGATTACATCAAGAAATAAATGTGGTTTAGTATATTTATGGCATAGACTACTGATTTTTCCGCCCACAGTCTGTAAAACATGGTTTTTAAATGCAGTTTTGATTCAACTTAATGCAATACCCTTGACGCTTACATAATCATATTAAGTAACCATTTATTTTATACATAAATCTTAGCTATATAGATATGCTCTCTAGTCTTAACTCTGAGTTGTATAGTTTAAAAAGGGCTTTAGGTCTTAATAAATAGTTATTAAATTCATTTATCTAAAGGTTCTTCAAACTGGACCCCTTTATTATGTATATGGATTGTCAATGAGGCTCTTACATGGAAAAAAGGTTGAATAGCCCTAATCATTGTCTTTATTTGAATTTTTCAACGGGGTTTTATTGAAGAGATTCTTTTTGATTTTTTTTTAATTTATGTGATCTTGTGATAGAAAAATACTCTGCTCTGCGTTTTTTTTTTAGATATGTATTATTGTAATATCATTTGGTATTATCAATTTTTGGTAACACTACTTGATTGGGTAATAGGTTACTTATAACACACTACACAAAAATAAAATTAATTACTTCTATTTTATTAGATATATTGAATAATTTTCATTTGAAAAATTTTCGGCAGAAATTTTTAAAAATCATCCTTTTTTTAAATAATTTCTTTTAATATATAAGACATTTTAAAATAATAACACGTATTGACAACAAATATTTCTTTTTTAACAAAAAATAATCAATAAAAGTATTATTATTATATTACATATTCATATTTCTTTAAGTGAAGAAATATATGTGATTATATTTATTATTCGTTATTTGGTAAAGTAATTTTGTTACAGTCATAAATTAAGCCACAACGCTGATTACTACTTTTTATATTATATAAGTTCGAGTATAAAAACATTTTTTATTTGTGGGTACAACAGAACTATGAATGAAAAAAAATAAAACATTATTCATTTATGAATGCATTATTAAATCAATATCAAGTCTGTGCTAATTGAATAACAAAATAAATGATATAATCAAAAAATGTATAGCCTCATTAGTATTAGTTTATCAGAGATATGAAGCTGTAATAAAATAATTGAGCAGATGTATATCTAAATATTACTTGGTGTAAATGTTTACGAAATATTATTCTTTAAGAATGAACTTATTAGAGAAAACGATTCATGATTTTATAAAGTCTTTCTTGAATTAAAGAATACAAAAAAAATTATAAATACTCAACATATTCGAATCACATTAAAGTAGCAGTTTATTTATTTTTGGCAATGAAGTATCATAGAGAAAGAAAAGCATAGATTCAATGGAGTTTCAATATACTGTTTGATCTAGTTGGGCAGTAGTAAATCAAAATTCTTATACATATATTCATCATCAATTGAATTGGGGGAAATGGGTATTAGCCAGAAGAACTGTAATGTACTATTTAGTCCAGAATTGATGAGTCCATGTTAATTTAAGAATAGTAAGACTTTTCTTTTCAAGACCTTTGGATTAAAATCCACCATTTGCATCCTATTTTGTAGTACTGACATTTTCGAACTGGTTTAAATTTAAAAAATAAGATAAAAGTATTTATGGAGCCAATCACCAGGAATGTTAAAAGTTTTGATACATTAAAATAAAAATATGTGAGTATCTTTGTTACAGTGATCAGGTTTACAGATCACTGACTTTACTAGAAAAACTAAATAAGACAACGAGGGCTCATAAGGAATTCTTTTTTGTATGACCAATTTTACAAAGTTACTTAAGTAGCAACCCAATTCAAATTAAATGTTACTGTCCTATAATGAATGCTACAAAATTATTACTCCACGAAAGAACACTCATTAATTTACCACGTTTATGAGAGTAAAACTATAGTATTGTTCTTTATGAAGTAAATAAAGCAAAAATAATAAAAATCAGTATTCGTAACAATATCATTTTAAATTGCCTTTAAATATGCAAATTAGGTACAATATTATTTTTTCGCGAATTGTGCGCCCACAATACTTAAGAAGCAAACAGTATGTTGATTAGATATATAAATTTTTGATAAACGCTATTAATATAAAGTATCATGATATCAAATTGAATAATTTATTTGTTGAAAGTTTCATTTTAATAATAGGTTTCAATGGAAATCATTGATATAAATTAATGAAGATACTTCTACCACAAACATTAGGATACAATGGCTCCTCGTGGAAATATGCTGTTTGTTGTTTCTGAGTAAAGCTATTTTAAGGATAAATATACATATTACATATATGTAATATGTGTGAGTAGCAACGAAAGTAGCACAACTTTAGAATAAAGTTTCCTCACAATAATTAATCATGGCTCACATCATAAATTACAATAGCACTTAAAAAAATGAGTCTCTATTTTTAACCAAGAATCATTATTATTTTGAAATATTTATGGATGCTTCAAAGAATGAGTAAATATTGCATCATGGTTTTTTGCCTTATGAAATAAGCTTCATGGAAAGAAAATTGAGTTAAAGTTGATAAAAAACTTTTTAAGTATTTTTTATTAGCAAGAACATTATTTGAGTAAAAATAAAATACCGGTTCATAATTAATTAAACAAATATTTTAAAATTGTAATGTACATATATTAAAAAATTACACAAACGCTAAAAAGTTGTATGTACACTGCTAAAAAGAGTATAACTCTTGATTTGAAAGGAGTATTATAAAGATTTTTATCATATGAGTGATCTTTTATTATGTTTACACTGATAATTCACAGAAATATTGAGCATTTTTCATGCTTGAGCAGAACTCTCAAATGTTTTTTCCAGTAACTCCCTGCACCGGATCTAAAGTTTTATATAACTTAACATCAAAGCTTAATAACATGTATTTATTTGTTAGATCTCAAATTCTTAAATGTAATTTAGAATTTAAAGTTTCAAAATGTGCTCATATTTAAATATTTAACATGATCGAACCATTGGTTCAAAAGGTATAGTTAATTTGGCTTTCTTTAAAAAAATGTTGTGTGAGAGTTACATATTAAAAACAGCGTAAATTATACGAATTTTATAATCCTTGAATTTTTTTAAGGACTTAAAAATCTTTCATGAAATTTTATAATTCTACAAAATCTTTTGTTAAATATATATTTCAGTCAAATTTGATCAAAACATACTTTTGTACCCCTCTTATATTTATATAAGACACCCTAACATTACTATTTGATTGCACTTTAAGTCCAAAAATATTGTACAAGTAGAAGCCAAAAGATTATTTTAATGGATATATATGAATTTTGTATGGAAATTCTAATGTTAAAAGTCATGATATAGGGAGTAATGTAACTTTTTTGTTAAGTTATATATATTTAGGCTTCACAAAAAAGGTTCCTAAATTTTGATATTAAATGTCATCTTATTATAAAGTGTCATTTGATTGCCTTTAAATATCAATATTTTAAAATGAAAATATTCAAAGTTACTGTATATTTTATAAAAAAATATGAATGTATGTAGATTTTACAAAAGGTATTGAATATGAATCCGGATTTATTGTATCTAGGAGAAAAATACTATTTTTTTTTTTGGTGTAAAACGACGTTGTTGTTTTTTATTTACAATGAGTAATAAAATGTACCTTATTAAGTATTTTATATTTTATATAGCTATGGTACATATATTGCTGCTGGTTTTATCCGACTTAAGTAGACTGCTATAAAAGTTAGTCCAGTAGTATGGTATCCCACTAAATTGTCTGGTAGAGCAATAAATATTTGTCAAGGAGTTATGGCTGTATAATATATACATATAATAGTAAACTCATATAAGAAAAAAAATATCATTTTTGACAAAAATTAACTTAATCTTACACTTTGGCTCTGGGCCCATGATATAGCAATTAAATATGGCTATTGATAAAGACGCATAGAGAATGTGTCATTTGAACAAAAACCATTATCCTTGGATATTTCTTTGAGGACTTATGATACAGCCATTTTTTTTAATTATTGTTTAACGAAAATATATACTTATTTTTCTTAGAAATCATTATCACTGCATGATTTTTGTATATTTTAGCAGTGCCAAATACTGTCTTTTAAAATAAAGTAAGCACTCCTTAAAGCCTCATGGATACATCACTCCTCATGCATATATACATAAGTACATTGCCTTAAGTGCCTATGTATAAAGCAATTTGATTTCAAATTACTTTTTCCTCTCTTTCTTTTACCATTTAATACCCAAAAGAGAATCTTTCAAGGCTGTGTGTACATGTAAGTAGTTAAGGAACGAACGAACGAGAGGGGGGAAAAAGCTTGGGCGAAGTCATTCTATTTTTATATTATTATAATTCTGTTTCGAGTAGACCACACAAATAGGTACACGTTTATGAGTGAATGTTTATGTATATGATATATATACATATTCGGGATTTGAGATACAACAAAGTTAAATACCTCCGTTTTAATAAATAAAAAAAACTATGCATAATTTATTAATTAATAATACCCTTGGTGAACCATCTTAAATATGAATAATGTTTTGCAATATCCATGTACATTTTTTGATAATTTGATAAGGAACTACAAAGGTTATGATTGTAGTTGACGTTTACTTCGATTTGTAAAGTGCTTACGTACATTATCTACAAAGGTATTAATTTATGCAAAATTAAACAAATAGTATGGACATGTCAAAATAAGAAATAATATTCAAACTTGATGCTCCTTTATAAAGAAGAAGGAGATAAAAAAACACACATGAATTAGACAAGGTTAGTATTTCATGCTTTCAACAGACCCCTTTACAAATTTTATGATTAAAATTTTCTTGATAAAAAATAAATAAATATTCATTTTAGAGTCATTTGTGTAGGTATTCACCAACTATACATAATATAAATTTTGATTGCATAAAATATCATCATCGTGTAAGCATGCATTATATTCCAACGTCATATTTTCATTTTATTTTCTAATGAGGTCTTGAATTTGCTTAAGGATTTCCCAACTTTCATGCATATGTCTTGTTCTATGAGGGTTAAGTTCATATATTTTTTAATATATATTTTACTGTAATTATTATATATGTAAGTATATTATTTTTGTGTAAGGAAAAGATAGAGGAGCATGTTATTAATTAAGTTCACTCCAAATAAGGTTATGATATGAAAAATAAGAGTATAATTATATAATTTATTACATATGTATGTATGAAGATATATTTAGGTTGAAATCCAATTTTTCAGTGCATGAAATTACAATTATATATCGAGTAATTCATTTTTAAGGCTTTATACCTTTGAAATACAAAATACATATATATATATATACCTTTATTTGTATGCTTACCAAGCGGAATGATGGACTTTGATGCAGTAAATTAAATTTTAAGCCTGTAAATCGTCAAAGTCTGCAGCAAATAACTTTCTACTTAAATAAAATTTGAATTTTCTAAACAAAATGAAAAACGAACACATTAAACATGTTTGTAATAACAAAATTCAAACTTTCTATACTATCAACTGAATCATATTCAGGACATTTATTGGTAGCTATGTAATTTACACAAATATATGATTAATATATTCATCATTAGTATACATTGATGGAGGTAATCTTGTATGAAAAGTTTTCTGAAAAAAACCAATATTTCTTTGTAATATCTTTGTACACATTATGTGGTATATCTTATCACAAATAGTATGGCTTGGATACAAAATAAGTTTCAGGGCTATCACTGCCTACAAATAAAGAAATAAATATCTTCTTTTATATATGTTCATATATATATGTAATTTCGGATAATTGGAATTTGATTTGAAATAATACATATAAGGATATTGAAGTTTGACGTTGGATTATAAGTTTTGTGGGTGTTTTTATTTTATTTTATTTAATATTTGATCAAAAAGTGATGGACTCAATTGTTGTTAATGTAGTATTTGAATCCTTTCGTTGGTGTAAGTATTATTTTATACCGTAATTTTACTACTAAAGCTAATATAAGATTTTTACTTATTTGAAAGTATCAAAGTCAATGCAAAAGCACACAAAAGTATACTTAATTTATGTACAATGATTTTCCAGATCCTCAAACACTAAATTTATTCTCCAAATTATTATATCTTGTACAAAAGTCTTAATTTTCTTATAGGAATTTTGAATTATGACTTGATTTTGACCCCATATTTAAATGGTTAATTTCTGGTTTACTTCTTAAAAGTTTTTATTTTATTTTTTCAAATGTTGTGCATGTTTGTTTCTGATTATTGCAACCATTTTACATTACTAGTACTGCATACTTCGGCTAGCATACATACATATACTATTGAACTGTACTTGTTCCTACCAAAAATAAAGTCTCTCTCAAAAACCATATAGTAACATTAATATTATAACCTGGTTAATTTCGCTAGCTATGACTAGACGAGATCTACTCGTCAAGTAACGGTTTTTTTGGTGGGGACAATAAGGAGATGAAGACAAGACTAAACATTTTTATGGGAAGGTTTTATGTGACTTAACAAAATTTTGTGTCCTTCTTTACTAAATAAGATCAAAAATAAATGTGACGATATGCAGATCAGAAGTAATGTAACAAAACAAAACGAATTGAAAAAAAAAAGTTCATAACGAAATTAACACAGATCATAACAATTATAAGATTTCTAATGATTTTGAAGAAATTATAATTAACTTTTTCTTGCCACTTTTTCCTTCTCATTTATTTGAGAAATTTTTCTACAAATGAGAAAAGATAACAATCTATAGAGAAACACTCAGGGAAAACATAATTATACAATCATTATGGATGTTTAGATAAGAGCTTCGCTACCTTCGTCATTCATGACATCACTTTCTATATGTAAGTATGTAAATTCGCGTCATCTCATTTTGAAAAGTCACGATTTCAATTTATGTAAGTACATCCTATTAAACACCTTACTCTGCAATAATATGCTATAGTATATGTATATACGAAGTAAGACATTACAAAATAATAAAAAAATAGAGAATCAACATCCATGGTTATTAGAAAAGTATGTAAGTGCATATTATATATGTAGATACTTAATCCAAGAAATATCCTGATACCTTCCAAAATCCTTCTCTGAAGAGTTCCCATCTTACTCATGATATTATGCAAAATTACATTTGCATATTTTTGCACATCACCAGGAGGTTGTTGTTTTTTGAAGATGGGATATTTATGGACTGTGTACGTATATATTCATGTTCATAAGAGTATTTTCAAGCTTCCTATTCAAATACATATGTATGCATGTAACTATTACATTCTTCCATTAAAGTAGAATTGAGTCAAGTAGAAAGGTTGTTTCAATCGACTTTTATTAAATACCTCATTTCATGCCTTTAATTGAATCAAAATTGTGATAATATATTTGATACATTATGTATTTAGAATGATGTATGTATTGTATGTATATCCCATCTTAACTGTCAGGGATCAAGGACGACTCAACATTCTACACATTTTATTCCTTTAAAAGATTTCTTTTAATACCTTGTACATACATACGTCATATGAATAAATGGATTCTTCTTTGTAATTCCATACTCAGGTAATAAAATATGTACATACATTCCTAAGTATATAAAATGTACACATTTTTTTTAAACATATGTAAGTAGTTACATGAGTTAATTAAGACTAAAAATGATTTTTGCAAAGATTAAGAGAAGTATTTGAACTCGAGATTTACATTTACATATGTGTTTGGTTGTAATTCTTGAGAGAACAGTCTATGTGTCTCTCATTACATAATACTACTGAGCGTCCTTCCGGTTGTTAAAATTTACAAACAAATATTATGAAAAGAATGACTCGTAAACAGTTCTAAACGATAACTGCACCAATAAATTAAATGAAGTAGAATATTAGAATTTGACTGATGTATCCATATATTAAGGTGGCTTAGCATTCATAGTTATGAAGTAGACATGTAACTATATAGAAACTTAATCCAAGAATCCAAGACATTATGAAAGTTCATGATTTCAATTGGTTTATAAAAGAACCTCTAAATATTTTTCTATGGGAGTGAAACATTGAAAAATATGTTTTTAAACATAAGGATCACTTTTGATAAGTAGCCAATCATAACATGAATAAAAATTATAGTACTCTAATGATCATATAGTCGTAGTTAACTATAGGCACGGGCATTGGTACAGCACAAAGACATTTTCTTTTTGAATAACAGTAATAACGAAAAGTTGCGTTATCATCGAGCCATTAATATGTGACGTTATCATTGCAAAGCTAGCTTCTTCTTTTGAATTAGTTCCAGTGCCTCTGTCTACCATATAAATATATATAGGTATATAAATGCTTCCCATCCTTTTTGATGTAATTTACCAATCAATCGTTCTACCATCCAAATTTATTCAGTCTCTTACATAGAAGTAATGATACTTAACACGTTTAGTAAAAAAAATAAGCAATTCTCAACTTTATTAGTAAGAATTATATTTATTTATAGATCTTTTCATGTCAACATTTACATCTAAAACTTTCGTACCCAGCTCCAGTGAGTAGTAGTAACATTGTGTCGGCCCTAATTTAGAGATGCAGTTCATTCCAGATTGGCCTCGTCCCAGTAGAACATTTCGATGCTAAAAAATATGAAAAATAAATTTGTATTTGATTAGGTCTCAATTGTTTATATGTTACTATCGTACTGTTTCTTTTTATTATTATTTTATTTATAAGTAGTAGAGGAATGTCTTATTTGTAGATTTTACACTTTATTCAACATTAATTAATTTTGGTTATTGAACAAATGGGATGAAGGCTCTATGACATTAATTAGGACGCATAATATTAATATTTACTTAACCTAATATTCTTGCATGGGAATTATACGTATCAAAAAAGATAAATAATTAATCCACCTAAATTTTTGCAGCTTTGATCATAAAGAGTAACTGTATGTCCTTAGTAATGACAGTTTCAAGGATCGACATTAATAGAGACTCTATTGAATCGAACCGGACCTTTAATTGTGAAACTAACACAACAGAAAGTAATCGTTTAGAAAATATGTTCTCGTTTGATAACAGGTTTGGTTGATTTGATAAATTCATTCAGTATCTGAGTGTATATAGAAATTGATAGTTTCATACCAATTAACATATCGTACTTTGTGTCTCATAACATAATAAAAATATATGATAATTTGACAATTCACAGCTGAACAATAGCTGATTCTAGTTAAATCAATCAACGTTTAGAACACATTTAAGGGGAAGAAAAGTAGAAAAATTGATATCTGACAAACAAAAATACATAAGATTTATTGATGCCATAAAGATACCATTGCACTAAGTGCTTTAATTTTTCAATATCGTTTGTTTATACTTTAACAATCAATTACCTCTTGACCAATATCATGTAAGGTTCATTAAATACCAATAATTTTATGATCCTTCACAAAAGCTACAGTTCATTGTTATTAGTTGGCATGTGAACATTCCTTTGTTAATTCAATTCCAAATTCGAATGAACGTTTTTGTTGTTGTTGACAAATAAGAGTCCAATCAAGGATGATTAAAATAATGAAATCTAAGATTTAAAGTGAAGATAACATAGTATCCATGGAAATGAAAACCTTTGATGAGACACAAAACATGGATCAGGTCCCTCACTTTCATTGAAAAATGGGTGTTTCCATTCACATATACAAACTATGAACATTTGAGATTCCTTCAAAATCGTGCATTATATTTATTCATGACTACGTTGGAATTAAAGGTGGTTTGTGGTCTTGTATTTTAGGATAAAATTAAATTTTTTTTTTTTTGGTGGTACAATAAAGGTATTAAATTCATTTAAAGACGTGACGGTATACTAAAAGTATGAAGGAAATATGAAATGTTTCTTTTTGTGTTGCTTGGTGCGAGTGATGTGTGGATCAAACTCATCACTGGAGCCACTCCATGTCAATGTGAGTACATACATTTAGTAAGTGGGAACTCAATGGTCCCTGGTAAAGCCTTACATGTAAAAAAATGTTACTGCTTGGGCCTCAAGTGACACCTGTAATACATGCATATAATTTATTCATCCATCAAGATTATACTACTCTTTATTTACAAGATATAGAACATATCTTGGTATTTTTAAAAATTCAATAGCTCCTCTTTTTCCCCTTGTCAACTGTCGGTATTCTACTTGTTTTGCATCTTATTAGTTTTCTTATTATTGATTGGTTGGTCACGAATTATCCATTATTATGCCGTGAACAATTCTCCAATGAAGATGAATTTCACAGTTGGAACATCTTGGCTAATTATTTCATAATTTTGATACTTTTTTTCTGTTTCTTCTTTGGAAAGAGAGGTTGAGAGATACTGTTAAAACTGCTATGTGATTCATATGTACATACTAATACTATTATGATCTGAATGTCACGTGCTATGCACATGTACTAAATGCTTTTTTTCTTTTAGTAATAATTTATTTTCCACTTACCATAAAGTAAAACCTATTCAATAGATGTACATACATAGGATCATTATCTGTATTTAAGATCGTTACTTTTCCTATATTGTTTTACTAATGAAAATTCTTATATTTTTATAGTTAGCAAAACTATGGTAAAAGAATACAAATGACTTTATAATTCTCAAAATGCAGTTTCCCTAAAGCAAAATAAATCTTAGTAATTGTACATACTTCATTTTCCAAACACAGCTAAATGTATTTGTACATTGCATTGTATCTACAATATCATACCATGAATAAAATAGATTCCAAAGACCGCTTCTCATTTTTTTTTCTATTCCAAGGTTTATGTTCCTTCATTTTTTTTTTTTGCATCCTGACATCAAATTTATGTGAGTATTATAGCGTTTAGCCTATGCTAATTGCAACCCACAATGTTTTTATGGGTTTGAATAATCTTTGAAACATTTATTTTTGATAAAGTCTGTAATAATGTAATTTCATAGCACGTAAAGAATAATAATACCTTTTCTATGAAGGGAACTTAATTTATTATTGTGGGGACTGAAAGAGCGTATATACATACATGTATACATTATCAATACTTTTCTCCTGATTTATTCTTACGTATAGCGCTTTTCTATGTGACGTCATCATTATTGAAGTAAACCCTTTAGGAGGCTTAAGTAATCAAAGTTTATAAGTTGTTTATAAACAATCCTTTCACCGTTTTTATAAGGGAAGGATTTGGATGTTTTATTAATAGAATTGACAAACATTGGGACTTCAAATTTTACTGTCTACTTAAAAATTGTTAAAAGCAAAGGCTGAGTGGCTATATTAACTTTCAGCCGACGTTTTCAGTAGAGGTCTGTTCATAGGTTGTTAAGAGTAAAAACTTTTATTTGCAAATTTGGTCCATTAAAAAATGTTAAACCAATGTCACTTATAAATAAAATTTTTAATATTTGTAGATAGTGCTCTAAGGGGCAGCAAATTGAAAATATTTTTAAATTTATCTTTGAATAAAAAAACCCAAAGAAATCAATATGATTAATACGGATTAAAAAGATCAGCAAATTTCATAAATCTGTAGACCTGTGATTTTGTAATTGATTGTATGTAACTGTGCCTATATTTATGTGATTGAATTAATACTACATACTATAATTAAATGCTCAAAATTTATATTGCTTCTAATTTATCTTATTTCTGTTTAGTATCATCAAGTCTAATATGCAACAGTTTATAAATTTTTTCCCCATATAAAGTCATTAAAGGATGTTTCCCTCAGAGTTTTTAAAAGAAATTTGTCCGTTTCGTGTAAAATATCTACTAATATCAAAAACTATATCTTCAATATGGTGTCACTTTCGATTCATTAATCAATCTGTCATGTCAGTGACAACGCTTTATAATTAATAGATATATCAAAAATATCAAACGATTAAAAAATAGGTCTATAAAAATTAATGATAACATAAAAAATTACCAGAGTCGATAAATAAATGGTTCAAATATGAGCTGAAAAAATTACTTCTTTTTATTTTTCTTTGTTTTTCAAGGAATAAACGATCACCAATTATTTTATAGGAACTATTGATCTTTATTACATTATTTTAAATACAAATTACAGTCAAATTTGATTTAAAAAAATCCTTTGGTTCTAACTAAAAGTTTCTCTTACCCAAAATGCACGGAAAATTCTATTTTTTGATAGCTTCATTACATTGAATTAAATATGACAATTTGCTTTTAATGTCAAGACATGTTTTTTTTTACTATGAAAGATTTCTTAAATGTTTTCCAGTTTAATCTACAGTAAAATTGTTCAGTCTGCTATATTTCACGAAGATTCCATCATTAAAATTAATAGAAAAATTGTATATTTCTATCGGTGAATTTTTTGAGAATTATCTATGTAAGATTACACCTTAAAGTTGCAATTATCCGAATCCCTTTCGCATCATGTTGCTTTTATACAAAGTATATAGTTTATGGAGTAAATAATTTGGTTTTAAAAAACGTTGCAATTAAACAAATTGTCCTCTTATCTGTATTTGACTGTATTTAAACATTGAAATTGTATACAAAAAATACGCACAAAATCCATTTAAATATTTAATTTTTTGTAAAGGACAAATACATAACTTGATCATTCACTTCAAAGATTACATAACACTGGAGCAAACACTCCCTCAAAGTTTCATTTTTTTATAGAAATATCAATATACATACATAAACACAAATGAGTACGTATGTAGTAAACTTGATGCAACTTTGAAAATGGATGATGTCCAAATATAGAAGAAGTCTCCATTGTTAAAAATATAAAGAATAATAATTTTATATGAAGTAGATAAAGATTTTTATTGGAAAACTGCATATAGCATGGATATGTTTGAGACATTTCATATATCCTATGTACGTATATACATATATATAGTTATGATTTAAATCAAAATGGATGGATTAATTCTTTTGAGACTTGGCATGAATATAATATGTAATACATGTTTATAGTATATGACAACTTATCTATTTATGAGACAAATTGAGTTTATTCTTTATACGAATAATATATATACACGTAAAATATATACCTATTTTATTTGAATTAAACTCTTCTTTCTTTCTGCTTTGCAATGCATAGAACTATCAACAACATGTCTATGTATATAAAAGTTATGAATATGTAAAATAAATTTTAATATTTTGATGTTTTTTTGTTTTTGTTTTCGTTGATGAATGTGATAGCTTTAATTACTTACACCGTCACTAATCCACTATGCATACTTGAGTAAATCTTCTATATGATATCATTATTATATTAACAATAGTTGAATTAACCCAATGAAAAATGCATACTTCTATTGCAGTGATCTCATTTAAATGGATAAGCAACAAATTCATTCATTTGATAACTTGTAAAAAAAAAAAAAAACTTGCAAAAAGGTAGATATTTATTTTTTATTTGGGTACTTATTAAGTACTTACTAAGTATTCTCTCTTAGGATTGCATCTTCTTGGGGTGTTATACCTGCGAGAAGGTGATACCTCTAGGAAATACAGCATTTTATTATTTCCTTTATGTAGTTCATTACATGAAAGGTTGAATACATATTCATAAGATAAAGCTTTTAAACGATTGATGCTGTGTAAATGATGTGCTTTGTGTATTGTCAAAAATGATGCTCAACAAAGTACCAAAATGTTTTGAATCCTTGATGATTTTAGGTACGTTGCATACCACGTACAATATATAAAAAAACCATTTTTACTATTGTATTTGGAACTTAATTTATGATTCTGGAGAAGGAGACGTCTTATATTTTTATAAAAGGAGTTGCAGTTTTTAGATGGATATTAAGAAACATTCATCTATTATTTAAAAAGTTTAAAATGAACTATTGTAATTAACCTATAATTACTCATTATTAGTAGACATATTTTAATAATAAAATGAGCATTTTTGAACCTTTCACGAATGTACATACAAGGTAAGACTGGCTTAATATTTATGTTTTCTCCTTTTAAATATATAATAATCTATCTAAATTTCTCTGTATTTTCATATTATTAACCATCTGATACTGGAACTCACTAACAATCAGTTTCTCAGTAAATAAGAAACCCTAGTATCCATTTATTTTATATTTAATACTGTCATTAAGCAAAATCAATCATCCTTATTAATAACTTTTCGTCGTTAAATAATATTATTCTTATATGAGTTTATCATAACCCTTTCTACTTATTCTATATTTTATTCCTACTTTTGCATATCATAAATTATTTAGTAGACATATAGTTTATCAAAATATTCATTGAAATATATAGATGTTACTATTTCTAGAGTAGGTTATATGTATGAGCATTAAATGTTTTATTGATAGAATATTGATCTTATTGCCATGATAAATTCAATAGCAAATCTTTGGATTTAGAGATATTTGAAACAGACAAAACTATTTCATACGCTATCAATAATCAAAATATAATCAATAAGTAATTAATTTGAGATACATAATACAAGGATTGTCTAGAGCAAAATGCGGATGTGTTCTCATTTCTTTGATTTTTTTTACTGATTAGTATAATTCAATATCGATTCATTAATTCAAAGAGGACAATTATTATTTTATAGAAGTGCTTAATCTATATTTCTATAACTAAAATGTCCATAAAATTCAGTTGCCCTAATGTCTTAGTCAATATGAAGAAAGTTCTAGATTTCGTTTCTACTTTACCACGGTGTAGAACATCTTTCAAGGATTTAACATTTGAAATAAACTACTAAACAGTGGAAATATCTTCTCACATTTCATCCTTATGAGTTTGAGTGAGTAATCTGGGTATTCATCCTACACATCATTTTGACAACTCTAGATCGTATTTCAAGACCTTACTAGTCACTTTTTTAGAGCTATGCAAAAAGTCAACCTTTAACTCTGTCAGACGGCCTTCATAACTACTGATGTCATTCATTTTCTTTGCTTGGACTACTCCAATACTAACCTTCCCAATGTTAAAATATGTATTTGGTTAGTTGACGAAGTGTTAGGGTTAAAGCAATCATTGGTGAGTTTTTGATATACTTGAATGATGTCCATCAACTTCTTGTCATTTTAATATGTGTTTTTTTTTTGTGGAAGCTTCTTTGATTAATTACTTCCATAAAATAATAATTGTCTACTTGATTTAAATTTTATATTGAATTTTGAATCTTAATAATGGTCAACAGTTAAAAGGAAATATGAATACACTTCCCTATGCTTCATTTGCTTATAACCTTCGTACATACATACTTACTCATATGTTATTACTTATTACTACTAAGTCAAAATAATACGATATTAAGTTCATAAAAAACACTAAGTCAGTACTAAAAGCAGATCCAAATAATGAAATACTTAAAAATTTTATCATTCTACGGATATATGTACTTCCCATAATTTTAAAGTTATAAAACATAAATCAAGTGAGTGGTTGAAAAAACATGCCAGGACCAAATTGTTTATTCGACAATTTTAATAAACGGAAGTAAATATTTGTTTCTACTTTGCTTATTTGGTTTGAAGGTCAATGATGAATTTAAAAATATTTAGGGTTTGTTACTAAGGTTTATTTTACAGAGATACAATTTCATGGATCCGGATTTAAATGAGCTTTCATAATTCTTAAAAGTAACATCGGTATGTAGTATATGTACTTTTATACATTTTTTAGCGTGCCAATCTGTTTGTGGTAAACATTAAATTTTGATTTTTAAAAGGTCTTGCTAACTATATTTTTTTTTTCATTTCGCTTTGTAAATTAATATGTCATTTAAAAAATTTCAGTATTTAGAGACGTTTTTTATGTTAAGAAAATTACTTTTTTTTTTTTGAATATCTCATCTTCTGATTTTACTACCACCAAAAAACATTGAGATGTGATAGTTGATATTTTATAGTTTTTTAGTTGAATAAACAATCTTTTAAATTAATTTTTACTGAGTTTCATTAAAATATATTTTGAGCGACAGAACACGCTTTATTTTCTTTTCATGCATTAAATTTAACATAATAAATTCAACATTAATTGCAACCAAACGTTATAAAATGTCATTAGAACGGTTTTGATCCTTTGTTAAAGACTTGTTTTGTTACTTTATAATCAAAAGTTTATCAAAGATTACCTTATAATTTCTAACTTATTATATTGTCATTACCTCATTGAATATTTTATATTTAATACCATAGATGGTTTTATCTTACATAAACAGTCTTCTATATAAGTATATAGTATGTACATATTGATATTATGATTGAAGAAATTGATTTGTAGTTATATCCTTCATTCTATTTCTGTTTTAAATGACTTCCTTTGTATTTTTTATGAAAAAAAAAAGATTGTTTCAGAGAAAAGTAGATATTCTGATCCACACTTTTACTCGATTCTGTGTCCAAATTCTTACATACTCAATTTTAATAATAAAATCATTTGTCAAAATGAAAAAAAAACCCAATGTAACCATGCTAAATTGATATCGATTCAAATGCATTGTTGAAATAGTATTGTGTTGTCTTTCACTGTAAGACGCCCTTTGTTAATGAGAGATACTAATAAGAAGTATACAATTAGAAATTAGTCTGGTAGGTTCTTGTATGATAGATGAACAACTACAAAAACTGCATTTCATTATGAACACAATCCATCATAATATGAATGTATACCCAATAATTATACCTACTTTTGTACTTATATGTATGATGGATAATTATAATCACTGTTGCTGAATTGTACATATAAATAACAATATAAAATGTCTACAAAGAAAAAAAAAGTACTGTTTGAAAGTCAAAAATTGATCTGCAGATCAATTATAATTGGATGTGCTTTCCAAATGTGGAGATGAACTTTAAATATATGCTCATAAATTGTAAATATAGGGTCTCATAAAATTATATAACATACAGAAATTAATTGATTATTGTCAAATACGGATAAAAGCAAAATATCCTTTTCAACAATAGGTTGCACGTTGCTTGTATTCAAAGTTTGTTCTTATGTAAAGTGCATTTAAACTTTGACTTTTAAAAAAATGAATACACTTGTACTTGAATCGTTTATTTACTTATTACAATATTAAATTTAAGACATACTTAATATATAGCATGAATCATTTTTATTTGTTTGTGTAACTGACGTTTAATAAAGATTTTCCTTTCAATTATATGCTATTTTTAGAATTAATGAAGGGCAAGAATTAAAAAGTGTCATTACCTCCACGAAAATCAAAAAAGTATAATAAATTTTCTGTTAGCTGTCGATTTTTTATTTCTGTTGCCCTTATTAGTGTTCTGAACGTTGATAAATTGTATGCCAATTAGCCTTTGTTCAAGTGTGAATGATTTACTATTATTAAATGAAGACTAATTTCTCAGTTGAAAAGGACTGTCAAACTAATAACAATGTATTTTGGGCCTTTTTTCTCTTTTTTTTTCTTCATTGGATTGACATAAATAGATTTTCCATGCTGATGACGTAACAAAAAAAAAAGGATGTAAGCTTTATTTTATAAAAAAAAGTGATATAATATTTGAGCTAATTCCCTTTACGGACACCCTTCTAAAGTGCATATTTATTGCTCTTGACGACAACTTTATTTTATATTTTTAGTTAAAAAGTATCAAATTACTAACATCAATTTTGATAACGATACCAGTATAAAAATCTTAATATCGTGACAACACTACATAATATAAAGTAAAACGTATACTATTCTAAAATCATAACTTGATACTTCAAATCAATCTTACAAAATGGAGACAAATACTCATGAACCATAGACCTACTACATATTTTTCTTTATTTGACAGCTTTAATAGAAGGTCTGATCAGATGAAATACAAATATCATCAAGGTTTGTTTTATAGCGACATAGGCACGTATGTAGTTATATCTAACGGTGATCAAAGTTGTAATCGACTTTAAAAACAATAAAATGTCTAATATCTTTCTGCATGACGAAGTCTTAAAAAGAAAGAAACGAAAACAAGACTAATTAGAAAATATAATTTACTATAAATATACATATACCTACCTACATACACATACATATGTACATATATAGTAGGCAATGGGGCATGAATATGTACAAGTGTAGACACTTGTATTTTTTGCACAATTACAATTTTACTTGTTGAGTTATGCATTTCTTTTCTCAATCTTTCAGGCGAGGAAAAAGAAGCTTATCCAAATTTGGTAATATACACTCATCTTTCATACTTTTCGTCACATGATAATAACATATAAATATATGTATATGTATAATCATACAACTAGACAATTTCACTTCACTATCTGCTAATTACACTTCTTTGAAGTTTATGAACTTCAAAATGTATTAAAAAATGAATGCTTTGTAGAAACTAATTTATACTCATTAACAAAAATTTAAAAAGTTCTCTTATTATACCTTTTGCACTTCTAAAGCCTTCCTTATAATTTAGCTTGCTCTTAAAAGGTTTTTTCACAATTATATAATGAGAAGTGGTAATGTTTTGTTTTTGTTTTTACTTCTTTTGGTTCATAATCAACTCTCCCTCAAAATTCACTCATTTTAGTAATTGTAATAAAATAATAATTACTATGTATGTTAAATGAAATGATATTCCACATTTTGTTCATGGTTACTTTCTTTTTTTATGTCAGCATGTTTAAGTATAGAGGGCTTCAAGTATCATGAAAATGTCTAAATGATTAAAAATGGCAGACTAATTTGTAAAAAGTCAAATCAGTTATTGATCTGATCAATTGAGAACAATCATAATATTTACGAGGGATACTTAAGTTAAAGTTATTTATTAAAATCTTAATATCTATGAAAAGACACTTTAGTATGAAAAGTATTTAAGTAATGGAACTTAAATGAAGGTAAATCGATGGCAGAAAAAATTTATTGGCTTTGGTGATAGAGGAATGTATCGTTCGAGTCGAAAACTACATACCTATACATTTAATTAGGTATCTATATATATATGTACATACATACAGGGTGAGTCTCTTTGTTCGTTCCTTTGTTTGACCGAGCAGAACAGTCAGCTAGTACGACTGGGAGAACAGAGGAAGAGTGGAATAAGAGTGGCCTGACTATATAAAGCTCATATGTAGGAATGTAAATAATATGCAAAATGCCGTGTGCGAGATTTTGTGGAGTTGGCTCTTGGAACAGTACTTTTTGTTTTTCAATGCTGTTATCATTTTTTCTTTATTACTGAGGGGAGAATATCTACCTGATAGTAAAGATCTTGCATATATGAATACATGCTTTAAGGTTAATAAAGCAAATAAAATGTAAACAAAAAGGGCTCAAGTCCTTGTATAATTATTAGTTAAAAATATATAATTTCCTGACATTAATTTCTGTTAATTTTCTGCCTCTCATCTATGGTATACATACATAATGTTATTATTTATTATTGTTGTCTTCATTTGTATATATAAAGGAGAATAGCAGCTTGGAGCTCAGTAAAACGTCATGACAGCTCAAGCTGCTTCCCTCTCAACATTCATCAAATTGTCAGAGTTACCAGATTGATTTTCTCTTTTTTTTTATTTTACACACCCCATTTGCATATTATGTACATTCCTACTCATATGCTTGTCGGCTTACGAGGTTTTCCGAGATTGATGGAGTCTAATTTTGATGTCAGAATACGCTTTGAAGACTTAGAAGGTTGAATTTAAGGTTGTCCATCCAAAACCAAGTTTAAGGAAATAATCGATTTAGGGGATTCAGATGAGGTCATTCGAAGTCTTTAAAATCTTTTTTGATGTCTGGATTTATCTATTTTACAACCAAATATAGAATTGTTAATAAAACGACGTGCTGCAGTCTACCACATTAAGGCTAGAATGTTAAAAAAACATGTTGCTTCACTCATAAAGTAGCCATCATTGTATTGAAATGATCCATTTTAATATCAAAGATAAATCCTTTTATATCAAATATTTTTTATTCAAATTATTTCAAATTTATTTGATAAGAGATTATGTGGTTTTCTAGCAAAATGTTTTAATATTTATAAATACAAATCTAACATGCAAATGTTTTATATGCAAATGGTCATAGCTTTGAATAACATGGCAATGTGCCCACATGACAAAAAAAATATGATTAATAAAATTCATGGCTATCTTTGTGTTAGAACACGGAAACAGGTGTTGGTTTAAAAACAACAATAACCATACTTCAATGACACAAACACACACACAAGAAAAAAAAACCTTGCATGTAATGTACAAAAGCCAACTACTTGTACGTGTCGTTATATGCGGGAAAATATGTGTACATTTCAAACGTATACAATATATATATATATATATATATATGTACGTATGTTTATACATAATTATGATTATTGCAGGCCTATTTTTATTAAAACCCAAGGTATACACTCATTTTGAAGATGAGTATTGTTGTTTTTAAGGGGGATTTGTTTTGAAGAAGGAATTGTATACCAAATTTGACTTCAAGGAGAAAATATTTAAAAAAAACAACAACTTATAGAGTTTATTTAGAACTTCTTAGAGGCAAAAATATATAAAATTATAGATCCTTTCATATCAATTAATATCATGAGGTATTTTATATAGATGCCGAATATGTATATAACAAAGTATGCTAATTAATCATTGATAAGCATTGGATTTTTATCGTAAAAGGATAATTTGTCGATACCCATTTTGCTGAACAAAGATCTATTTATACAAATAATTTATTAACTATGATTCTGGGGCCATTTTGGTTTGGTCAGATCAAATCATTTACCTCAATGTGTAGGATAAGCAACCTTGCTTAGTTATTCTCCAATTAAGCAATGCATAAGCCATTTAAGTATTTCATCTATTAACGTCAAATCTTTAGTAAATTAAAACCTGAAGAATCCAATCATATATTTCTAGAATTCAATGAAGTTAAATTACACAAATTACAAGTTATAAAAATTGCTGAATGCATGCAATGATGACTAAGGAAACATTTACGTTTACGTTTATTCTTCAAAAAGAAACTTCCTAATGATGAAATGCATCAACAAGGATAAACAAATAGTATCAATTCGTGGCAAATAACTTAACGTTATACATTCAAAATCGAATCAAAATGACTGGAGTCATTAATGCTTTGTAAAGCTTTAGGAATCATGATCAATTAACAAAATGTACATTTGGCGAAATTGCTTTTAACAAATTATATGTATAAGAACCTATCTATTTATATGCATAGGTAATAAACTGAATTTGTTTGCTTTCATTACCAATATCTTATTCATTTGATTGTTGAAGATCATTCGTATAAATGTATCAATGATTAATTATTGATAATAAACCACACAATAATTTATATGAGAATCTTTTTTTATAATGTCTGAGTTTTTTTATTTATAAAGGAACTTAGCATAATTTAACCCGCTTTTCCAAAGTTACTTGTTTTTTGGCCTTTATTTTACCTAAATCAAAATTTACTTCATTTAAATCATTTTCTAAGTCAATAATAACTCTGAAATGTTTTACTGTTCATTAGGATTCAACTCAGACATTGAATGTGACTGCACAGTGAACAAATAGATAATCTACTGGGATACATTAAAAAGCCATATTGACAAAATATGCAATCCCTCAGACTATATTTAGTAAGAGCATTTGAAAAATACAAAATGTATCAAAATAAATCATTTTTAGATGACTTGTACCGTCTCTAATTGAAAGCTATAGGTCAAATGTTACAAATTCCATAGTTCATGAACCCTAATTTACAATAAAAAAATAAGATTCAAACTAAATTAACTTCACCAGATTAGTGATATTTTACTTGAGCGAATGAAAAAGGAATTAAATTAAATGTGCATTTATTACACTCTCTTTTGAATTAATAGTTTGAGCAGATAAAGAAACTATTCTATATCCAAATTTAATTATATTTTATCTTCGATTGGATTTTACAATTGTTCTCAGCAGAGATATGTTTAGTACAATCACAAAAGTAAACCTTAAAATGGGGTATATTTATATATAATATATAAAATATTTCTGCAATTTCATTTATAAAAATTCATGTCTATTTACTTTAAGCACAAAGCTGATCATTTTTTTTTTGAAAAAAGTGATAAAAATCTCTATAAATTGTATTTTAAAGGATTTGAAATAGTCAATTATTGTTATAAAATATATTTTTTTAGATTAGGATCACTTATTCTAACAATAACCACTTATTAAAGAAAGTTATTGAGAGCTATAAAAAGTGTGAATATTTGCAAAAAAAAAAAAAAAATGAGATTCTAAAGTTCTTTGTCACCCTCTCAAATCTTTCATTGTTGTAAAACTGTCACACTCAATACCAAAAAAATAGTGCTTTTGAATATAGTGAGGAGCATCAACCTCATATTGTATGTACATACTTATATATGTAGCTATCAATTTTAGACATTTGCTTATATCTAGTGCATGTGTAATGGAAATACATATATGTATATGTGATTTCTTTCTTAACTTGGCAAGTCTTTTGTATGTTTATCCATTCTGAATATTAATTTAAAAAGTTTCTATTGTTTAAATTCTTACATACAAATGTACAATACTTGAGGCTTCTCTATAATGATTAACTCTATATATATATACAAAAGAAATTCATAATAATATTTTTAGCTAGTTACTCCATATTCATTTATTGATATAAATATTGATATATCTATATGGAACGTGAAAAACATGATTTTTTTGTATGGTATCTATATTTGTGCATTTACTACTCAAAAGAATGCACTTTTATAACAATTCCTTAGGAATAAAAGAATAATTAAAATAAAAATATAACCAGGTATAGAGAAATACTTGTATCATAAAAGTTCTTTTTAAGAATTTTATATATGGTTGGAAGGAATGCTACGTATAATATCGAATGCATAATTAGCAACATGCCTCATAAATGGCCTTACAACATCCTTGGGATATTTAAAACCCTATAAAAACGGTTATTATATAAATTCCATGATTACTTAGAGGATTCATTTTTTTTTCTTGAAGCGTTTATAGGTGAGGATTTCAGGGTTTTAACGAACTTTTTTATTGAATTTTCTTTTACCTAATGCAACATAGAATAGGTAATGCTTTATAAAAAAGTCAAAGTTTCTATGATTTGACATCATTTATGATCATAAAAGTATTTTGTTTTTACAGCCAAGAAGTTATAAAAAAAATAATAGTAATTATTTTTTATGATGCTTAAGAAGAATCCAATTACTAATTGATAAAATAATCTAGTACTTCTCCATGAGAATACAGTATAATTTGAAAAAATAGTTCCCTGAGAAAATGCCTCAGAGAAAAACAATTTCGAAAATAAAAAGTTACAATGTAGTAGCAATTGTTGATAATTTTTTTGTCATTTTTCCATGGATTTTTGTGAAAATCGTTTATAAACCTACTTATTCTAATTAATATCATATCATTCCATGATTCGACAAATTAAAAATTGCTCCTTGAATTTGATATATTTTAATTAGATTATCCCTGCGGAAATTGTTTTGCATTGAGGAAAAATGCAAAATAATCAATACATGACATGTGATTTTTCAATTAAATATCATTTGTTAGGATTTCTCTATACATATATGTATGTCTCTACGCATGACTTATAATTATTTTAATAAACTATTTGTTCTTCTAGGTTTGTTATTTGATAACAACGAAAAATCGTCTTCTCAATTATCTTTTTTATGATATCAGGGGTATATAAAGTTTAATAATTACTAGCCAATGCTTTGATAAAGTATAATAGTATTTTATTTTCAATTGTGTTTGATACAATAGTTATGATTGTTATATTACATACATTGCTGGTTTTTCATTGTATTCGGTCATTATAAATGTATCAACAATGTATCATAATTTTTTTTAAGAATGTCGTAAATAAAAATAGGTCATACATACAAATAAAATCTTTTTTAATTTTATAGTTTTGGAAAATGAGAGAAAAATCATTAACTGAGATTTTGTTTTTTAGATTTTTGTAAGTTTTTTAAAAACTTCATTCGATTAACTTTGGTAAAGTTTAATTTAGCTTTACTTAAATATAGTTCACGGTTATGTCTACTTAAAAAGAACTAATAAAATTTCCACGTGCCAATTTCTAATTAGCTCATTTTCTAATGAATACACTAGTTCTAAAGTAGAACTTCTCATACCCTAGGGAGTACCCGGGATTCTGGAAAAGGAAGGAAATTTTTTTCTATATGAACGTAATTTTATTCAATAAAATAAAAATTCCTTTACAACAATAAGAGGGGTAAAAAAGTTTGAGAAGCATTGCTCTAAAGGAACACAATTTCTAGATATTGTTGTTTTGATTGATTATTGGGGAAAATCTGACATCAAGAGACAAATTTTGCGGTTGATCTTTGAGTGATAACTAATTCAAGACAACAGCAAATCATAGAAATAACAATAATCGTAGATAAATATTGTAAAATATTACGATAAGTTTCTTTGTGTAAAGAATAATATCACAACAATCTTTTGAAGCGAAAACAAACCATGTACATATTTCAGCCATAAACATGTTAAATAATTAATTATTTCTATTATTTCAAAAAAGCGCTTGAAATAAAGTGCTTTAATTACGGTAATAGTACTTTAGACATAATAGTGTGCCAATTTAAGAGTAAAATTACATTTTCCAAAACTTGGGCAAGAATAGACATAAGACAAGTATAATTCAAATCCTACAGTTTACATTTGTTAATTGTAAAAATATAATTTTCTAAACTTATGAATCATAAGACTACATCATTCTATTGAACGTATCCTCAGATGAATAACATATTTTGAATTGAATATGTAATGCAGAATACCTAAAATGATTAATTAATTGTACGTGCTTCATCATGACTCATTCCAATAACTTTGGAACCTCCGCATGTTTATTTCGAATGAGGCAGCCAAGAAACATTTGCATAAAATGAAATTCTCAAGGTAAGAAGGAGTTGATATATGTATGTATGTATAAAGTATCGATAAAAAACAGCAATCTCTGTATGAGCAAAGTACTTTGTTCTATATATATTAGTCTTCTTCAGGCAGTTATTTATATTGTGATTTCGTTAGGCTTCCAATAAAATAAGTGTTGATACAATTTAACTAGAGTTTAAACATTAAATATACCCATGTTTATTTAGGTAGATCACAATATACATATGTATGTATATAAGGTTGATTAACCTTCAATGGTTAAAACTGTATCATTTAATAAATGATTTGAAAAAAAACAACTCACCAAATATATTATTTAAAAGAACAAAGATTCAAATTAAGATGAGATACTAAACAATTCTAAAATTAGATACGAAGTAACATTCCCAAGTTCAATTTTTGAGGGCAATGAATCTTCTACACACATAATTTAGAATTACCCATATATGTGTAAGTATTTTTATTAATATGATCACTGAGTTAACTCTTAAAATTCAGTGAATTTATAATTTGGTTATGAAGATTATTTAAATAGTATATATCATACCGTTACAGCTATAAAGTAAAAAAAAAAAACTGATTTGATTTGAAGTGCAATGTAGACTATTTTTAAATCAATTTCAAGGTAGATCCTGAATTAGATATAAATACATGAGTACCCTTTTTAATGATAAATTTGGCACGGCTAGAAGTAGGCAGCTTTTCATTTTATATGTATGCAAAATGAACAACGCTTCCAAAAAAGGAGTACATATCTATATAAAACTATCAGAGTATAACATGGAATAATCATTGACTACCAGATGTTATTATTTCTTATTGTATTGGAAGATCCGCATTAGCTCAATCTACTCTAAGTCCAAAAGTCGTAGGTGGAATATTCGTATCCTTACTTTTACTTATGCAATATGGAGTTAAGCATATTTGAATCATGACGGTTGAACATAGATGGAAATAACTGGTGGTAGTTAAAACTGGCAGAAACTTCAAATAGAAGAAGTATATTTAACAAAGTTTATTATTATAAAATCAACCCTAAATAGATTAACCCATAAAATTCCAGATGATTTAGTACACATTAAAATATCACCTTGGTCCAATTGACCTATAAATATGCATTTATTAGACTATTTTTCAAGTTTAATGTAGTGGATTTGGTCAAGGATTTTCTTCCATCAAATAAAATCAAATAGTTATCATTACTAGTTAAGTAGATTAATTATATAATTACAAAATAAAAATATTTGTAATACAAATTTAAATACTTCAAAGGACGAACAAAGCCACCAAATTTTTGCCTGATAAGAGGCATGGGAAAAATACAGTCACAAATCTTTTTTTTATTTTTTTAAATAAGTCCAATGAACCCCATATAGCTTAAGTGGAAAATCAGTTTTTGAGATTGGATATGACATCAACTATAAGCAATGATGCAATTCATGAGATCAATCTTAGTCTCTTCTGGACCTCAAAGGAATTGTATTGACACTTTCTTGTTTTATAAGCCTCAAAGTCTTCGGTTTTGTCTGGTTTTGAACACAACACAATTTGTAGATGTAGAAATTCTTATTTGATTTGTCTTATATAATAAATATTTAAAGGAATAT
The DNA here is from genome assembly GCA_963680855.1 of Lepeophtheirus nordmannii. NCBI lineage: Eukaryota > Metazoa > Arthropoda > Copepoda > Siphonostomatoida > Caligidae > Lepeophtheirus > Lepeophtheirus nordmannii. The sequence continues at coordinate 19,361,710 of OY804522.1, forward strand.
TGTAATAAATCGATATATTTTTATATTGTGATATAGAGAATTAAACCGACATTGTTTATTTGCCATAAATATATGTTTGTTTGTAGGGAAGACGTGGTTGACTGTCACAATTTGTATTTATAGCGCTTTAATTGTAAGTTCAAATATTAGTTTCTTCTTCAGATCCCAAGTTATTAATACTATTAAAATTAAATCATTATACATTTTTGAAAAAATATAAAATATTATGAAGGACAAGTCTCAAACTTGAATTATATTATTTACACATCACGTAAATTTGAATATGAATTTGATACGTTAATTCAATGGATCAACCTACATGATTGGTTACATTAATGTTTCGTAAAGAAATGCTATATGTAGATGGAAAAAAATAGTAATTTGAACTCATTGTTTTGATAAATAATATAGTTAATGAATGAAAAACCTACTAATTACACCATTTTTAAAAGAATATCAATGTCAAAACTTAAACCCATTTTGTAAATTTGATTTTTTTTCTTTCTTTTTAGAAAAAAGTATGATTAATTGATTGAAATAAATCGTTTTGATTTCATTGCATTTTTTTTTCTACAGAAAAAACCCAAATATGTGCATACCTATTATTTGGTACTATGTGAATATCAAAGTGTCATGAACCGTTAGCCTATGATATGTGTAAACAAATACATAGATAGGTTATAGATATTTATCAGGGAAGAATTTATATATACAAACACAAGTGAAATCACGTTTTGAAACATGAGCATAAATTTTCATGCATGTACGTACATACCTACATATATGTATATAGGTAAATGCATAGAAAAAAATCTTCCTATTTATATTCTTATAAATGTTGTGGGATGCGATTAAATATATATTTATATACCTATATGCAATATTATTATTTTCTTCTTCTTTCCTAAGGTGATATTGAAATTGTGTTATATTCGTATTTTACTAAGATTAGAGTCAGTACAAATTGTAAAACTCAAGGTATATGTATATATATTATTCCTTATGGGTCAGTCCTTCTTTAATACTTCAATTTTGAGGGAAGTTAATATATTTTTGAAAATACTATTCATTCCTATAAACTAAGAAAGGTTGCGGGACTATTTATATGAAGATCAAAAATATTTCCTTATTCACTTTTTCTGCTGTACTTATCAACCAAGTAGATATAACTTAGATGAGTAATTCGTAAGCTATTAATGTAAGTAATGTATTTATAATTAGATATTTTGGCGTAGTCCGTCTTTCAAACCGGGAAAAAGAGGCTAACAACCTATTCTGATGCTATAAATACATATTTTTCTATGTTTTTAAGAGTCTATGTGACTTTAATTTTTTTTTATGTATGCATATATATAAATAACTGTTAAAAAGGTAATAGTGTTTATTTAAGGTTGTGGCTTTAAAGTTTTACATTTGTATTAAACAAAAAAAAAAAATTAGAACTACAATGATTTTTTTTTTTCAATATTCTTTTATAAGGAGTCAATCATTAAGAAAAGTTTGTTTAGAAAATGAATTAAACGGGCTTGGAATTTCAACTCTCCCCCAAAAAAAGTTTGGTAAAAAAGTCAAGTGAATCATAGTTATACCTCCAAGTTAAAACCATGAAGGGGAATATATCCCTACATCTTCCTAATATCTACGCGATTTAGATACAAAATGGAACTGATATAATAGTATTTGGAATTTTAGGGAATTATTACTTATTAAAATAGAAGAAATAACAAATTTTTAACTAAGAACAGAAATGCTGTGATCATGATGGAATCTATTATTTAATCCAGAAGTTGGAAACCTGTAGCCCATTGAAACTTTTATTTTTGAGATTTTTCAAGAGTATTATCAAACAACAAAGTAGTAAAAATTCGTTTACTAGTGTTATCTAAATATAAGACAGTTACCTCAGATTCCAAATATTATCAAATCAAGATATTCAAATCAAAGAAACAATAATACGATCTATAAATGCTTAATAATAAGGCTTTTAAAATACATTATATATTTATTTTAAAATCCTTACGTTGATTTTCATTAGAAAAGAATGAAAGATTCATCAGATGTGGAACAGTCAATTATTCCCTCACTTTATAGTACCTAACCATTAAATTCAATTTTGTTAAACATTGAATATCCCTACTTTGGTGACCTTGCCCTCCCACCAGCAACAAATATTGCAGAAGGACGGCATATTTAGAATGCTGTAAATTGCAAAGTATTTATACTTTAAAAAGGGAAATTAAGCCAAACGAAAATACAGCTTATTTGATTTAAAAAATGGTTAAAATTAATTTAAAACAATATTTTTTATAATGTGCAGGTGCCAAAAATTTGTAAATCTGTACAGCAAAGATAGTAATACTTACATATTACTCCCCTCTCTGAAAATTAATCTAGGCCGCCACTGATCCCTACATTTAAATAAATAATCCAACAGTTGGTTAGAATGACGAAAACTAAATACTTTTTAGATGAAAGCTTAAGAGACTCAATAAAGATCCCATGGTGTCTAGTAACTTTTTTTTTGTATAATTAAAAACATCTTCTTGTTTATTACTGTTCATCTGCATATATATTTAAACTTTTGTATTCCACTTGGATTCAAAACACAATACGTCTTTATCCTCATTTTCAGTTTGAAAAAAAAAAAGAAGTCCTATCGGAACACATAATGATTGATTACATCAGACAACAATTAACAGAGATCTGTGTAGGTGATTGTGGCTAGTCTCTTTGATTTATAACTATCCTTACTTTAACTTAAGTAATCATTTGATGAATCATCCAATGTGTTGCGTGTACATAAGAACTCCTTCCGCATTGTTATAACTTATTCATAGTATGTTAATCATGTTTAAATATGCTGGTAGTACCAGAAACAGGATTGTAGTTACATTAGTAAGAATCATTTCTTGAATTATTCCGAAATAAATCCATATATGTACAGCTAAATTCACATATATCTTGACTTCTATTAATAAAATTACCCAACTATTCAAAGAAAAAGGAACATTAAGCCACTTAGAAAAATTATAGTCAAACTTTTGTGAATATGTATAAAAAGTTAATATGGGTAATAGATATTAAATATTATATAGGATATTCCCTTTTACATCAGAATATACATATACAATGATATACCTACAAGTTCTTCCTTATCATACCCCTTCAAACAAAAAAAAGTACCCTGGTCTACGTTGACATGTAATTATTAAGAGTATCTATAGTACATAGATGCAAAAACTTGTTTGAGAGACTCAAGAACATTATCTAATAAACGTTGACCCGGATGTAGTATGGGAGTTTGTTCTAAATGTCATTTAAATTAATGTATACTCATTAAATAAAAATGATAAATGGCCCGTATTAATATAACTTATCCTTATGTACAATCCGATTTATGAACATCAAACTGCAGAAGCTTCACTACATCTCTCAACCTTTCCTCCTAGTTAGTAGATAGCAATTTATGTTACTCTTTTCAAATCATGAATCCCTCTTTGTTCAATATTAATAATAATTTGAGTTTAACAAATTAATGTTCCGAACAATAATTTTCGATAGAAATCAAATGCTGACGAAAAATGTACTTTGTAGAGTTGTTGATACTCTGGGACTATCATTGATTATACCTACAAATATAATATAACTATTTATTTTAACAGATTATGTTAATTTAAAAAAGAAACAAAAGAACTTTAATCCCTGCTGAAGAGACTACATTGAAAATATGCCTTGTTGTATGGGATCATTGCTAGTGTCATTTAGAAACAATGGTACAAATAAATTATACACAATATATATGTGCATGTCTTTGTCCTGAAGTTTCTTCATAATTATTCTCTTCCGAAGCTAATAATTCTACGACCTACTTGTAATTTCAATGGCAATTTTGTAATTTCTACATAGATAATTATAGGCATCGATTAATTGCTTTACATGTACCTATAAAGGAAAAATAAATAAACTGATTTTTATATTACTGCCTTTCTTTGATACATAAAAAAAACAAGAGGAATAAGAAAAGCTTTATAATGTGAAATTTCAGAAAAAAAAGTATTTTGCATATAGTAAGTATATTATATGCCCATATAAGAGGCTCTACGTAATTTTGACTCCCTCTCAAACTAATTTGATACATTTAGATTCATTTGTCAATTACTACAGATAGTATACTTTAATGATTACTGACTCTGCTCATTGGAGCCCAGAATAGTCTAATCAAAAATTCCTTAAGGCAAGGGCTCTCAATTGGTGACGAACTGGCACTTACGTTTCTTCTTGATCATTTTATCACTACATATTTTTATTGTACTTCAAGGCAGACAAAATTAAAGATTTTTATATTGATATTGACCAACTTTCAGACATCCTGATATTAGTAACGCCTGGTCACACATTATACTTTATGTAACTTTAAATAGAGACTGCATTCAATTTTTATTTCAATCTTTTTCTTTAATCGAGGTTGAGATAGTATTTCATATTATCATGGTTATGAAGAACAAAGACTATTCAGGAGCCTCCTCAAGGACTTTTGTTTGTAGGAACAGATCAGAAATTAGAGGACCAATTTTTGTTTTGAAAGACATTTTTCATCCTTTTTTTTTACAACTTACTAAATTTTCAATGTAACTGTTCATCCCGTCCTCAGTTAATATCGTGCTGTCATTATAACGCTACTTAAGATAATACTTTGATACCTACATATACACATATATATATATACTATTTAATATTAAAATTTTCTTGAATGAATATAAATCTATAAAAAATGTATATAATTAAAAGAAGAGATAAAATATGAGATATGTATGTTCAGGTCTAGACGTTTATGATTTGACAAAGAAAAGACTTAACATATGTAGATATTTCTAAATTACATGTATGTAAAATGTAATGGAAAAAGAGGATTAGACTATTCATATGATTTGATAAAAAAAGTTAATTAATAATTATTTCGTTTTTGCTCAAGAGCAAAATTAATTAATTAGTTAATACAGTCCACGCGAAAAATAAATTTATATGTATGCATATGTATTTCATTAACTCGAATTATATTTGCTTTAAATGCTACGCAATTAAAAATAATGGATAATATGAATGCCCAAAAAATGTGGGCTCCATGTACATATAATACCTATCCCTTTCTTCTTCTTCTTCTTCTTCTTTTTGCTCCAACGCACTAGGTATGTGTTGGGTTTTTCAAATAACTCGCACGTATTAAATGAAGGTCAAAAGGCTCTTAAGAGCTGTGTCGACCTTAAGATGTATGAATATATATGGTACATAGGTAAGTATGTATATATATGACAGAAAATAATGTAAAGACATCCTTTTGATCATTCTGGAAGAATGGATAGGGGGAAAAAAAATTCATAAAAAATAAACTCTTCCCCCACGGGATGTAAACAAAATCAAAGTCATTAATCGGAAGTAAAAAACTCCTACATACCTAAACAATGACGCATTTCCGAACGTAGCAAGTGATCAAATATTAACAAAGTTCTATCACTATTTACACCTACTATGAATTGATTATTGTTATTATTATTATTATATGCGTCAATGACCTTCTAGACTCCCTTTGATTAGTCTTTTAATTGAAGGACAGTTTTTGTTTGTAAAAAAAAAGAATCATATAAATTATTCTTTTTATAAGTATAAATTGGCTATGAAAATGTACATAGAACAAATGTTCAGGTCATTGACAGTTTAATATGACCTTCTATTTATATATATATATATATGTTTATTATCTAAGTAATTAAAAATTTCATTTTATTGGTTAAAATAATTGATAAAATCTATATTTACTGTCTACAAGTTGTGACTTGTATAAGCAGATTGTACAAGTTGTAATAAAAAAATGAGAAGAAACATTTTAAATCCCGATTTTAAAGTACGTGTGCTGTTCATCCTACATATTATCAAGGGTCTAATTTTTAATTTTTGTTAATGAAAGTTACTAATTGATAAGTATTTATTATTCGGATCAATATAAGTGCCCACGGTTCTTTCACTCGTAATAAATGACTAACAAATATTTGTTACTTCCTTGGGTTGGTTAGCTGAAGTATCCTTCCAATATATATCATCATATTTTGACTCCAACTACAATATAAACTCTTACTTTATTTTATACTTTCTCCATATAATGGTTTTGGAATAGGGTTTCATTATTTCTAAGAGATTTACAAATTCTTTAAAATCTTGATAATTATAATATTTGAGATTTAAAAGCTGGGAAAACATTAAATATTTTTTAATGAAATAAAAGAACATTCAAAATGTCTTCATAATTATAACACTATTTTTACAAAGACATGATTTTCAATATTTGAATTTAGTTATTTATAACTTTCTTTTTATTTCTAAATCAAGTAAAAGTAATAGCCATTTAATAGCTTTATTTGTTTTAGGGGATAGATTTAAAAAAATCGTTTATAAAAAAAAAATATGAGATATAATTACTAATTATGTATCGAACACAAATAAAAGGCACTTTAAAATGTTGATTCAAAAGAGCAATGGTTTCCATGTGAAGTGAAACATTTTTTAATGATGCATAACTAAAAAAAGTTGGAAATAATTTTTTTTTACTCATCTACATATATATAAAAGTTGTTATTTGATTTAATTTCTTCTAAAATAATTTTCTTCGTTTCTATGGAGTGTATATATTCATATGTTTGTACTCCTCCTGTTTATTTAATGAAATACGTATCAAGTTAACCCACAAAAAAAAAAAAAAAAAAAAAAAAAAGCCAAGCATCAAATTAGATTTGTCCTTATTTTCAATCATTTATTAAGAAATAGTATCTTTTAATAATATAAGCTTAAAAATTAAAGTTTCATTTTAATTTTCTTTTTAATATATTTAAACAACATTTAAACTTCATATTTATTCTTTTTCTTTGCAATCCTGTCAATGGGTTCTAACATTCATGTCCTATTCTTATGATAAATGTAGGCATGTTACTCCTTCACAGGAATTTTTTTAGCACAAAAGTACTTTTTCTAGATAGTTTTTAATATGTCATTAACAATAGGATAAGCTAAACATATTCTCATATTCCTAAAAGAAATTTTTGAATAGGGTAATTTATTTGGAGGCACAGTCTTTTAAAAGACTGTCATTTGAAGTGTCATTTCGTTTTTGTATTCTTTCTATTATATTTTATTTGCTTATTATTGGGAGGTTAAAACTTTCCCTTATTGAAATTACAAGATCTGTGGTTTGGCTAAAAGTATTCCTTTTAATTTATTTTTCAGTATTACTCTCATTAAAACTTTATGTCACTTTTAAAAAAAACCCCTACACATTCTTGGTTGATGGGAGAATGACTGATTTCAAATCAATGGGTTAATTAAATAAAAAATGCTGTGTTGTACTATATGTAACTATAGTTCATGAAAATTTTATGATCACTAAAATTAACAAAAAATTTAAGACAACCTATACTAACTACAAAATATTGATCAAAAAGCTATGACACAAAATTGTTAAAGCTAGTGTCTGTGAAAACAAAAATTCAGAAAATAAAATAAAATGAATTTTTAATTTTTTTTTACTTAAAACTTTTATATGCGTATATAATTAAGTAGATAGGAGAAACATATACTTACAACACTTCATAGAAGCCAAGAAAATGATTTTAGAAAAAATGTTGAAAAATTATTTTTATATATTGATGAATAAATACAAATTTATTTGTAACCTTTTTTAAAAGTTTTACTGCATACGGAAACCTTTTTATTTTGTCTCAACAAATCAATTTATTTGCATTCTTATTGTTTTTACAATCTGATTACAAAAGTTACAACTTATACAAAATACTAATTTGCACAGAACATCAATATATATGTATAAAAATAAATGTATGTTTATGAAATAAAACTCAGAGTTCGACATTAAATGTTGAGAAAACTTTGCATCTGAGCTCAAACAAAACTTTAGTGTCAAACGTGTCTTTTGTAAACGTAGTATAATTTGTGCTTTGGTCACATGTTGCTAGTTTGCAGTGATTTGGAACGCTCTTTTAGGAGTTTTAGGACTCTACTATATGTTATATGATAAATGCTAAAAAAAGTATAATAGATTTTTTCGGTAAAAATGTTACTGGTGGATATTTACTTAAGCACCAATGATTAACTGAATTCGCCTCAAATCTATTTTGTAAATGTTTTTTATTAGTGCTTTCATTGTTTATTTTTGGAAATCTAAATATATATTTTGTTCAGTTTTGAATATCTTGACTATATATTCAGGAATATTTTATGTTTAAAAAAAATGTATCACTAGGTAACGTCCTATCATTACTTTTGAAAAAAAAAAATAAAAAAATAGGCCTACACCCTATAAACATGTCGCGATATATACAAAATTTGACATTTGAAGTTGTAGGCAAGACTGCAAAGGGTATTACTAGTTTGAATATAAAAATAGGCATCATACAATTTTTCTCAATAGATGATATTAATGTTGTAGCTGCAACATTTGTAAATACAAATATTTAACAAAGATACCTACATATAACTAGAAATTGTAGACTGCTATAATTACTAATTCCATATTCTCCATATTTAATTACTTATTAAAAAAATATCTTTCTTAAAAAACAGTTATTTTTTTTAAATAAGTGTGTAAGGTAGCAATTTTTGACATTTAAATCAATCTTAACAGTGTGTTGCCACAAAAACCAGTTTTTAATCATTGTCTTGATATTTCCTTGAAGAAGAGTAAAGGTTAAGGAATAGCAAGAGTTGATTACCTGATCTAACATATATAAAGGGTTAATGTATGTTTAAATATGTGTTGTAAATCCTCTTTTCTTATATGTGTTTTATAATTTTTCTAGCCATAATGAGTAACAATATATGGATATGTCTTCATAATATATTGACCTCTATGGGTTTTATAAGAGTGAATTCATGTACAATACATGCATACTTATGTGTGTGTTTCATCAAACAAACTTGTAACCAGTTCTATAACAAAGAAGGAACACTCCAAATTCTATAGGAGAGAGGTGACCTTTAACAATAAGAATTTAGTATGTCATTAAAATTATTAGAATGCTATTATATTTCTGCTGTTTCTGTATAATAAGCTTTGAAGATCCGTATTGGTAATTTTGAAATTGGTATCCTCTCTGTCTCTCAACCCCTCAAAGTTTTTGTCTTGTTTTGATAATATAGACCCCTTCAAAGTCATGGCATCTGTGTCAAGACTAAGAACAAAGCAACTACATTAAAAAATTTCTTTTCTAAAAATATAAATAGGAAATATTATTTCTGTAGGTCTCGACCTTGTTTCAATCCCTTAACGTCTTGGTCAAGTCAAGTGGTCTCAGGTGTTATGGTCTTAACTTATCAAATTACTTATAAACACCAAATTTGTTGTTATAAATATATAATTAATATTCTGAATTATACCATTAAATGTTAAAACTTATTATTATTAATAATAATATAATTGTATAATTAATATAAAATAATTTATTAGAATTCCAAAATATTATATAAAACTTAAATTACTAATTTGTTTTTTAAAGTTTATTAGGCAATTTCTAAATTAAGGTTCTGTTTTCAGAGACAATATTGAATATTCTGAACAAATTAAGGAATTTATAGACTATTTATTTGGTTTTATATATTTTGAACTATTAATCTTTTTGTATGAATGTGTCTAATTTAACCTTTTAAGAATTTTTTCATTTCATTTTAATGCATCAGTCTGCTATAACATACCATCTCCAATTAATTAATTATTATTCTATTAATTTTCTCATCATAGACAAACTTTAGTAAAAACACACTCTATTCAATGCTTCAAAGCAATAACTTAAGTTATAATTGGCTGTGAGCGTTGTTTACTTTAAAGTTTGTTTACAAAAACTCCAGAATTCTGCGCCATTTTGTGTCTATTAATGTTTTGTGAGTTTGTTAATACACTATTGGCTATTATATTATGACGTCATGAGTGTTATTTACTTTGTTTTTGTTTACTAAGACTCAGTAGGTCAGTGCCATCTTATAGGTATGTTTCAGTCATAGATGGTACCAAAAAATAATTGTCACACGTTGTTACAAAAAAAAATTGGTTTCTTTCTTGAAATTTTTTGTTTAGGTAATTGTGCTCAGTAAATTAATTATTTGATTTGAAATAATTTCCTTCATTTCATTGCTCTTCTATACTTAAGCTATATCTTTTCAGATGAAAAATGTTCTGATTTTTAATAATACTTTCATTTTTGAGTTGAAAAATTAGTGTTCATTTTTGATACCCAATATTCTTCTTTGTGACTCTTAAGACCAATTTTAGATATGTTGTAAAATTGTTTATATTTCATCTATTCATTAAAATATAAGTCTGATTGAAGGAGGTTTGAAATTATAAAATTTTCAATTATTTTGTTAATATTAGCTTTTAGTTACATAATAAATATGTTGTTTGCTATAATAAATCCACTTAAAGGAGACGCCATCTTCATAACAAATCAGGTTATGAAACATTTGTCGTCATATCGTGTTAAAGTTGGATAATTTTTTTAAGTTTTGGTTCATAAAAGAGTAATTGTTCAGTTATCATCCAACAAATCTAGATGAAAATAGTCTCAACGTAATTTCAAAGTCAATATAATATGAAACCATTTTCAATCCTTGATATTATTATTTTTGATTATTTGTTCAAGCCATATAGTTGGAAACACAATGTGTCAAATATTCAAATTATTTAGATCATTAGACGAAATCATGAAGAATATTCATAACTGCTCTCACTTCAAGTCATACAAATTGATACAGATTTGTTACATTATATTATTGAAATTAAAGAACTTTCAAATTGTATATTTCATTCTATACACAAAAAATTAAGATGTATGCAAAAAAATAAATATTTGATGCCTACATAACGAATTTTATTTATCATGAATAAATATAAATTACTCTTCATAAGAGATACTTGTACCAAAAAATATTATGAGAACGTAATTTTATAACATGGTTCATATTTCAATATTCATATTTCAGTAAAAAGTTAGTTTTAAATTTAAATTAATTATAATTTATACAATATATCTTTTTTTAACACATCAAAGCACATTGCAAATTTGAGTTCTTATCACCACTTTAAAAACGTTAAATAAATAGCAAAATAATATTCCGACTCATAATTATTTTTAAAACTGAATTATTTCAACTCAGTAATCATAATAAATATTTGTAGAGGACAATACACTCATACAGTGATTCATTACTTATTCACTGAGTCGTATTCACGCTTTTACACCAATTCTGTACGCATGGTACCCTATATAGTCACTCAGTGAGAAAAAAGATACTATATCTTATTATATACTCAAACATACATTCAGCACCGTAACTATAGGGGGTATTTGGGGGCTGTTCCCCCAACTCAAATAGATATACATGTAATTGAGAATACAACTGCGAAATTAATAAATTAATTATTAATTTTTGATAGCAATATTTTCCCTGATAATCATTTATTTATTTGTAATATCCTCCCTAGAATTTAGATTACCCTTTCTCAGATATATTTATGTAGATTTGGTTTCAAATTCCGTATATATGAAGGAAACTGCCTATTTTTGACTGAATTTAAAAGTTTTCACTCCCTATTTTCAATAATTTATTTGAGGAATACAACTCTCATTTGTTTGAGGTTAAATACCCCTCAAAATTGCCTCAAAAAAGCAATATCTACTAAACCTTAATGATATCTTTACTTACATTTAAATTGTTCATGTTTATTATTAACTTTGGGTTTGGAATTATAACTACAATGAATGTACCTACAACAAAGAAATTCGAGGGTGCTCATTTAATTTTAATGATCAAAATAAAATGTCAAATGATTTTGAAAATGTTTGAGGTCTACATATATTCATTGGACTTTGGAATAGCCTAAAGCTGTGCTATCTAGTAGTCAATTATATTATTTATGCATTTCCATTATTTCTATATCATTATGATTAATAGTGCAGTTATTTGATATATGTAGTAATTGCATGAGTACAGCTTAATCAAGATCCATTATGTTGAAATCTCTAATAATAATTTGTACCTACCAATTTCATTTACATAATATGTAAATTTTTGATTTGTCTGCCTTTAGTTCTATGAATTAAAACCAGCATGCGACTCTACCTATTTATACGATTTATGATATTCAAATTTACATTTTTTGATTATGTCTTAATTGGTTTTGATGATATTTATGTATGAATGTTGTAGATCATATCAAGTCGAATATGAGATAGAGAAAGCTTCAAGATTATAAAAAGCATACCCAAATGTGCCTTTATCAGTTCATATACGAGGAACTATTTTGAACATATAGTTAAATTTACTATAATATGTAATTTATCTTTTGTATTTGATTTAAAGGAACTTTTACTATCAGACAGAACCAAAAATTAAAAAAAAGTACTGCGTTATCCTCTAACATCCTTACTTTACATGATCTCACGAATGATTCTATCTTCAAATGTGGGAAATTTTGGTTTAAACTTCAAAAGGCCGCAAAAGAACACTTAATCCCCGTTCCATGGCATCTAAGATTGAATTTTAATTCAGAAACCAAAGTGGAGGCTGAAATAATTGTTAACAAGCATTTAAAAGATTTGGATCCTCTAACATCCTTACTTTACATGATCTCACGAATGATTCTATCTTCAAATGCGAGAAATTTTGGTTTAAACTTCAAAAGGCTGCAAAAGAACACTTAATCCCCGTTCCATGGCATCTAAGATTGAATTTTAATTCAGAAACCAAAGCGGAGGCTGAAATAATTGTTAACAAGCATTTAAAAGATTTGGATCTCCCTTCATCGTGGAAGTAGAGAATTTTGAATTCAATTAGCAAATTTACTCATGGAAAACGATTTACTGCGCAGTTCTAAATATCCACGGGTTGTGTATACTTCAACGCTCCCTGTAAGGATTGTGGGAAACTGTACAACTCCATCATCCATGCCTTCTCATTTTGTCCAATTCTCAAAATCGTGAGAGATTTTGTCAGTCTGAACATTGACCGAATCAATGACAAAAATATTTCTCCTATTATTCTGTTCAGACTTACATCCAATCTCCGTTCTGCATCGACGAAAACAAAAGCGATAGAGTTTGCACTATCAAGCACCAGAAGTTTAGTCGCGGATCGCCTGACGTCGGGAGAAACGATTGAGATGGAAGAATTAAGAAGGATTCAAATTTCTGCTGCTGCTCGTTATTCTGCTCTTTCTATCAAGATTCCGGGACTAACTGATTCCCAGTGGAGATATGCGGGGGACTTGGTTCGCTACTTCCCTAATTTCTCCGACAGTACAATGAAGGATCTTAAAAAATTGTTACGTATTTATAAAGGTTTTGTTAAAAGACATAATTTTAATTAATTTACCGTATTTGTTGTTTGTTATTTTAAAGTTTTTCTTACCGTTTTAACAGTTATGTAATTTTTACGCAAAAAATATTTTGCACTTCATTAATGCCTAGAATGTTTACTTGTTGATAATGACTTTAACTTTTTGCGATTTAATTTTAAACTATAATGTTTATTTATATATTTTTATATGTAACTTCGCTAAAAAAAAAATAAAGACTGATATTAAAAAAAAAAAAAAATTCGTACAAATGTATAATTAAAGCTATTAGATTTGAAGAAATAGAATCTATATTCAATATAAGGAGTTCGAATATTATTGTACTTGAAAGATATCTTCATCTAAACTACACAAGAAAGAATCAATAGATACACTTATGGTAAAGGTTATAACCATAAATTGACCTTTATCTGTAAAATCTTGTTTTTTGAATGGCTACTTTACCTTGACCCGGAGTCATTAAGTGATAAACACAAGCTCTTCTTTATTATTGTTTATTCATCAGGATAATGAAATCTTCATGGTTCGATAAAAAGGCTGAGTTACATAATCTACTGAATGATTAAAGCAATTCAAATTATTACAATAGTTAATTGTTCATAAATGTCTACTATATCAGTGGTAGTGTGGCTCAAGTTTTTCAGAGGGTTAATTTGTAAATACTACTGTCTTTGAATAGCAAATGTACAAAATTTGCTACCTCCTCAAATATCTATTTTTTTAAGTGGATTTTTTAGGGAACCATTTTAATTTTGTTTTTAATACATATAAAGACTAATAAATTTATCGAATGTCATCCCCCTCATGAAATATCATGTAGTATCCTCATTTCAACATTTGAAAATTGGGTGTTATTATCAAAAAGAAGTCAAGCAGCCTTTATTTTTAAAAAAAAAAGAAGAATAGTGTTTCATACACCAATGTTTCTCAAACTGTGTGCCTTAGTGCAATAGTGAGCTCTGGAGAATAGCCCAGTGCACCAAAAAAAAAAATTGTATCTGTGATTTGTAAAGAAGCAAGGCTATTTTTTTTTCAATGACTCTTCCCTTGGGTTTATCTCTGTCATGAATGCTCCCTTGGATAAAAAAAGTTTATGAATCACTATCATTCACTATAAAGTTCTACATATGAAAATAGTACATGGAGGTCTTTAGTAACTTGATATGAACTATTTGTTTCAGAACTAAATATATAAACTAATATTCATAATGTATAGAAAAAAACAATTTGATATTATATAGAAAAGGCCAGCATATATGTACAATATAAGGTTAAATTCTATGAAGTAGATGCTGATATTTTTTATAGATACTAAAGGTATTGAGAGACATTGAATCTGATATGTTGTAAACAAATATTTTTTATTCATTATTTGAATCTTAAATTGGATATATTTACATCTATGAGATACTTGTACATATATATTGCTCAAATATATTATTCTCAGTTGCTCAATCATCTTTTTAATTTATCAATAATAAAATCAGTTCGTATAAGTATCTTTTATTTAACAAAACCATTGTAATTTTTTACACTGTCGACACAAAACTTGTGATTTTTTTTACAAAAATTTGATTACCTTTGAATGAACATTTTCCTCAGAATAATTATTACATTTATTTATTTAGAGATAACTAACATTATCCATGATTTTTCATTAATAACCCACTCCTGCAATAGTAATTATTCTTTTACTACAAGCAAATGCATTTATTTAATTGTGAGTTAATTTAATTTCTTTACAATATGCACCCCAAATACCTACGTGATATCACCTTTTTATTACCTTTGAGATATATGTACAAGAGGCATAAATTTATAGATTAGTGCATATTTCATTGTAACATACGGCATTTGAGCTGATACATAAAGTTTCATAAATAATTTTTGAGAAGCTTATTTTTTTTCTTTAAATTAATTATTATTAGAGATAATGATAAAACGTAGATATGTATGTATATTTACCTCAGTTATATGTCAAATGAATTATTATTGACTTTTCTGAACTTAAATTTAGGGATTAATCCAAGTACCAAATTAACCTTTGATCTATTTATATAATTTTATTCACTTAGAAACCAAACATGAGAGCAAGGGATAGAGCAAAGGTACCTTGCTAGATTTGTATGTATGTATACTGAAAGGATTTATAACTGCACCCTTGTTGTTATTATTTTGTACTGAAATCTGCAAAGTTTAATCTATAATCTTCCTGACATTATTAGCAAAAGCTTTCCCTACTAAGGCAGTAATCCAAATGGTGTTTCACTTTCTGTACTCACATGAGGCTTCCATAATTCACTCTTATTTTTAATTATCTCCGTGACAGAGTTAACAGTATCTACACACTTCCTTGGCTTTACTAAATGAAGGTCATTAGGTTATGCATAAGAGTAATCAGTGCATTCTGCCTTCTTATTTTCATTTTTTTTCTTCAGAGCAATTACTCTTATCATTCATGGGTATTGAATGCATGAAGAAGCGTATGTTTGTATGTATGTATTACTGATCTATCGCATACTCATATTGAGACCTTGACATTCTACGAAAAAAATATGTATATGAATGAATAATTTTCGGAATACTTAGATAATCAATACTTATTTTAATTTATATTCAGCAATATCTTACCTTGAAATAATACCTGCAAATATGTACATAGTTATAGGCAGCCCCAATGTCCTCTATTTCACTATCGTTTAATTTGTAATTCAACACGATATAGGTACATAGACTCTTAGTTAGTAATAATGAGCCTTCTCTGTAATACGAGACTCCATGACATTTTAAAAAAACAGTTAAAATGGATTTAATGTGCTGTGTACTCCCGTTCTCATTTTAAAAAAACAAAAAAATTATGCATTTATTTATTTATGTCTATTTAGATCCCTCTCGTCTCGTTTACCTCTTATAAAAACCCGAATTTTTTATTTTAATCTCAATAAAGTGGTGTAAGGAAAAATTCAGTCATTAATTTATATTACTATATAATATACATCATTTTGAGATCATCTTTTCTATACATAGTACATATTGAATGTTTCTTTTCTACCTCAATAATGGATAGCACATATTATGTACAAATTCAAAAAAGTACACTTTCAACTTATTGCAAAACAAATAGATTTAATATCTCATCCTGAATATTTATGTCTGATTAGTTATAAATGAAATATATACATTTACAGATTTGCATTAAGATTTTTCCTCTATGTAGGTCATTGTGAATTTATTTGAATACAAAACCCACATGTATAAAGAAAAAGTTTATGATTTCTAACTCAATAAAGTGAAAATTGATTCATTGATGTGATAGTTCATAATATTTATAGTTATGTATTCTAAAGTATTATTAAACAAATCTGATTTTCCTAATTTAAAAAAAATCAAAAATCAAAAGATCGACGGAACATTTAGCGAGAACGCACGTCACGTAACCTATTAATACCCTTAATGTCAAAGAAAACTAGCAATTCATTCAATGTCAAGGATTATTATTATTATTTTAGTCAACTTATTGTATTCAAAATTAGCCAAATCATTTGTAATAAAAGAATATTACAATAATAATAATTATTCATATTGATGAATGAATAAGCTTTTTTCTTTGTACATACATCCTGGAATAGTGCTATTAAAGTTACGTTTGACTTGCTTGTTCAATAGATAGAGGAGGTCATATCTTTTCTATTATTTTTTTTTATTCATTGATAAATTCAAATTCAAGTTTTTCATTGTAGCCTCATAAGCATTCATAAGTTATTACGAGATATTACCTTTAAAGTCATACCAAAAGAGGAAGTTTTTATCTTTTATTATGTTCAAATCAAAAGTGATGATTTGATTGTTAATGACAGCAAGGAATTTCTGATGGTAAATTGAATTGAATAACTATTCTTTCTACTAGATATGCTTAATAAAAGCTGGCTTTCTCATAGTATGAACAGAAAAGATTCAATTAAATTTTTGTTTGATGACAGTTATTTTGATTAAAGAACAATTAACTATATAGATTTTTCATAATTCAAATTATTTTTATATTTGAAAAAATATACGATAAATAATTGACCAATCAGTTAAAAATCAAGAATAAGATGGAACGTGGATTTCAAAAATGTAAATTTGCAATTAGGAATAGTTAGATATATTCGACGTCTATTAATAAAGCTGCTGAGTAATGATCATATTTATATATATAAAACTCTTATAAAGAATTGCCTATTGTAAGAGAAATATTTATTTAAGTTATGATATATTTTTTTTAACCACTTTTGAACATAGTAGGTTCCAAAAATTTGTAATTTCGTACTTTGGTCAATTTTACTTATTGAAGTAGGTACTCTTAATATTGATGAAATATTTGTTGTTTGTAAAAAAGGAAGTGGAATCGAGTTATATGGCTAGTGATTGAATAATTAATTTGATGACTTTTAAATGGATTTGTCAATTTTTGAAGGACTTGAGACTCGATTTTGAGATCGATTTAAGTGATTGAGGCCTAAATCTTTTAACCTGAGAAGACTAACAAGAAAAATAATTCACGACTCGATACACCTGATTCCAATGATAATAAAGGGGGAACAAATTGAGAATTTCAAGATAGTGAACTATTGTTTCAGATTATATTAGTTGAAATCCTATTTCTTTATTCTCACAACCCCTTCAACAAAGGGGTTGTCACAAAACAATGGCAAACCTTTATTCTAATCCAACGTTAAGTTAAAAATTTCTAAATCTATTTAAAAAATATAGATGTCAATTCTAGTTTAATGCTACATTGTCATCATAGTTATCAGATCAAGTATCCATGTTCAATGTAATCTCAAGGAAAATACGGTAACCCCATATATTATAATGACGTCTTTGATGACAGAGTTGTTAGCACGGTAGAATATGATTTTAACATTAAAGGATCCTTGATTTTATACCCCAGTCTATATTCAATTAAGACCAGGGGTGCCAAAACTAAGTCATAAGGTGGGAGCAGTTTAATTGTTCCGGCACCCTGGGTTAAAACTGTACATGTAAATGAGCATAAGCGAATTGAAGCTTAACTTGGACTTCAATGACTATATAGACTTGACTCGGACTTGTAAATTAGTGTCTTTGTGATACCTTTCCTCATATAGCATTCATCTTTTTTATTAATCAATTAATTTATTCATTGGCCTTTAAATGAGAATAATATCTTCCTTTATATGAAAATGTACATATAATTAATACATTTACACCAATATTTTTCACCACATTCATACCACGAGCTAATTGCCTTTTATTTTATTGTTATATCACTTATAAACGATATACAGCCAAAAATCATTCTTTTTTCCCCGAATCATTACTATTAAGAACTTTTTAAATGTACGGATTAGTGTAATCATGAGTTTAATAAAAGTTTCTATAGTTATCACATTTTTTGTGTGTAAGTATATATCTAAGTACTTCCATCTTCTAAACGTTTGATGTTTGATGGATCAAATAACCTCAATAATAGGGTTTTTTTATTATTTGGAAGCAATAAATAAATATATAGATAGTTGGACATAATGATTGAATACGTATATGGAGTCCAAAATAGTGATGTATCACATTTTCATTTTAGAAATATTCGAATCCACATGTGCATATGTAATGCATGTAATTTTTGTAATTCATGTGGATACTAAATAAAATAAATATCTCCATTTTCATCAACTACAGAATACACGGTAGAACTTCAAAGCTTGACTCTAATTTGTTCCAGAAAGAGCATCGAGAAGCAATGCAGTCCAATAAACGCCAACTAACGCCATTTAACCGAAGTACAAACTATATTTGTTTACATAAGTCACATGAATAGGGTCAGATTCCGAAGTTTTATTCGAGCTCAGAAGAAAATTCTTCTCAACATTCCGAATCAAACTCCTAATATGTTGAGTACTAAGGCGATGGAGTTCCAAGGTTCTATTGTACTTTCACCTATGATTACGTATGAGAAGAAGATTGGCGATAGTTCTTTCTGCAAACTCTCAGTGTGAGAGTAAGGGAAGAAGACGAACCCAGGAGAGGAAATCCTTACTTCAAGTGAGACAAGGGCAGTTTGTAAAATCAGGAAGCATCAACCTAATAAGGTTGGGTCCATGTGAATGAACTAATTTCTTTAACAACAATGTAATATAATACATTTTTATCAAATTCTAAAACCATAGACAGAGGAAAGTGTCTTCGAATAAACTCCTATTCCTAAGGGAAAATTTTTCTTTTAATAAAAATGAAGTAATACAGGTTCTGACAGTAGGACATACTGAAAAGTGATTGTATTAATTATTGCTATTAATTTATTTTTCAAATTTAAGAAATTTATTTGTATATAAAATAAAATATTTTGTGTCCGGAACAGATACATTTCCAATTTTACATGTGATTCCTATGAAAGATATTGTTTTGTATTAAGAGCAACATTATACCCGTGTATCTCCATATATATGTATATATCAAATAAACATGGAGTGCAGATTAAATAAAAAATTAAAAGGGGCACAGTAAAGAGTTTAGAGGAGATTCAGGCTAAAAAGTATACAAATATTCAAATTTGCCTCTAACAAATGAAATAATTGAGACATACGTATATAGAAAATAAATGCAGTACCTTTGTATCTTCTATTTTCTAATTAAGAAGATGTAAGATTATGCTCTTAACTCTTTTATTTTTTTACCCTTAACAGAATTTTTATCCATTTATTATAAATATGAATTGCCAATATACATATATAATATATATATATACATATTTTACCACGCCATATATATTTGCACGACATAAATCTAAGTTTTTTCCATAATTCATTTAACAAACTTTGACAAGGATGTATCATTGTGTCTCCTATATCCCCCCCCCCCTAAAAGAAGAAAAATATATGTATATATTGATCGTGACTTATGTAGAATCGCCATCATTACATTTATTTATTTGCATACAAACCGTATTTTTCAGTATATAAGTCGCAGTTTTTTTCATAGCTTGGCCGGAGGTGCGACTTATACTCCAGTGTAATTTATATATGTTTTTCCTTCTTAATTATGCATTTTTGGACTTGGTTCGACTTATAATCCAGAACGACGTATAATCCGAAAAATACGGTATATACTTACATTGGTACATGATCTACTGCCAAAGATGAATTATATATAATTATTATTTGGTAAATGGCATTTGGGGAAAATGCAATATATTTTTTTATAAATGAAATGTCATTTACAGATTAAATTTATAATTCAATTTCCCTTGGTTTTATATATATATGTATATATTTGTGGGAGAATTTCTGGTTTTCATTCTTTGCAGATATCAGAATACTATCCATAGTAGAAGTTTTTCAAATACTTACCTCCTACAACAATCAATTTGTATGTGCATATTCATTATAGATTGAAAAGGAAGGTATTTTATGTGTCATAATTTATCTTTTTCATCAAAAGTCATGATTCTTTTTATAATTTTTGTTGTGGACTCAAGTTAAATAAGGAAAATCTATGTAAGCAAAAAATAGGTTAAATAAAAATAAAAAATACTTTTTTTTGTTTTTCTATTTTTAATCCTTTATTATGTATAAAGCAGTTTTATAAAAATCATGGAGAATACCTTAATACATGCTAAAATATGTATTGAATGAATCATTTAATTCAACTCCTCTTTTCATTTTATCTTTAAATACTCTTTGATTTTATATCCATTAACATAAAGTGCGAGTCCTTCATTTGTTTGAACGCACCTCAAAGTCCGCCTGGAGAATTTGGGGGCAGGGTCTAATAAGGGTAGCTTAGCCAAAATAAGACATAAGCTATCTTGCATTGGCATTCGAGGTTTCTCAAGGTCACTGAAGGCTGATTTTGAGGTCAAAATAGGTTTTGAAGACTTCTCTATGAAGTTAAAAGTTACAGAAAATGGTGAATTTAGGGAGTTCGAGATAGTTGAAATGATGTTCATGAAGTCATCCAAGATTGCTAAAATTTAAACGGCATTTTAAGGCTTATAATAAATAAAATGTATCTATTTACATTAAGCAGGAGTGAACAACACAGTTTCTATAGAAAACTATTGATACAATTTGATACTATTCAGGTATCGTTTTTTAGGTTATTAAAAGCATTTTATTTTTTTAGGTCATTCCATGTCCATCTTCCCTACTATATACTGCTACGAAAGTTTCCGTATGAAGTAAATTGTTATGAATTACTCTTTTTAATAAGTTAAAAAGTTTCTACTTTTGAAAACATAAACTTTTGTTTTTATTAAAAAAAAAGACAAACCACTGACTGTTTTTTATTTAGAGAGCAATAACTGTTCTACTCCCCTCCTGTGCTATATATGTGTATGAAGCAGAAGGAAAAGAATAAAAAAATTAACAGTATAAAGTTGAAATAAGGGAAATATGACAAATATTTGTTCTATGTGCTGTAAAGGACTGATTCTAGCAATGCTCTCCATCCCAACTCACCTCACCAAATAGCCTAATAATAGACTGACAGTTAAAAAAGGAATCTAAGTAATATCCAAAATTTACGTTGAAGTTACAGGATATAGATTTTTAAATCCAGTGTTGTCGTCAACATTTTATTTTGACTTTAGTCTACTCTTTTTTCTATCATTGTAGCAATTACACCTTCCTACGTGATTGAAGTTTCAAACTCCAACCCGTCTTTCCCAAAAAAATATCAATAAAGGGAATTTCGAAAAAAAAATGAGAGTACCACCTACTTTAAACCTTTTCAGTTATGATACTGGAAGTTCTACTCGGTTATTTACTACGCTGGAGACTATTTAACAACAACATGGCTATGTAATCAATTTGATCACTAGTTCGAACTGATGACATCAAAGTACTTAGAAACAGCACAAAGTAAACAATTTAGAAAAGTACAATTCTGGAGTAATCTTCATCAAATAATTCTGCTATGTCATTTGTACAATTGACATCGACAACAGTATAGAACACACATGGAAACCGGTTCAAAAATACATTCTTCTACACACTACCTCCTCTCTTAAAGTGTGGGAATTTTTGATCTCTCGAGCTCGGATTTTATTTGTATTTGGTTCCAGATTCACTCAGGATTAAATAAAAAATATTTTTGCACAAGTGACATATGAAAAACCAACCTCCTCTCCTATTGAACTAAAGAATGCGTTGAAATTTGTTTCTTTAACACAGTTCCTGTACACAAATAAGACTCAAGTTATAAAGATGACAATTCTACATTTTTGTCCCTCTCAAAGAGCCGAAACTTATGGACGACACAAAAATGAAGAAACTCATAATAAATCTAAAGTCATAATTATTCATAGTATAGACTTGACTGAAATGAATTATTTGGATTAAATGGTTGGATATTGTCTTCAAAAAAATTTCAGTGCTGTGCTCACTTTAAAAAATGCAAAACCTTTTTTACTGACGAAAATAAGTCATTAAATGATTGAAATACTCTGATATCATTTAGAAATCATTAATCTCTTAATAAATTAGTGTTTTGATCTAAGATATGCCTCGAAAGAGCTTTTCAAAGATGAAGCTATATTTAAATCCTTCATCACAGACTTTAAAAAAATGGCCAAAATTGAAAAATATATTACAGATATGGCAGTTAAAAGAGGTAAAGCTTCAGTGGAAAGTATTTTTCAGTGCCATGAAGTTTTGAATTTTTTCATATCTCGGTTTGTTCCTATTCATTTTCTTGTTTATTTGCGTGAACAAAGATATATTTGGAAATCAAAATATGAGAAGAAGAGAAAAAGTTATATAGTCATTAATAGTATAAAACAAGGATTAAGTTAAAACTAAGTGTGAAAGAATTATGTAATAATTGTTTATTATATTTGCATGCAAAAGTGGTTCTATTTACCTACTTCCTAACTAAATAGTTCAATTTATTTTGAGCCAAAACGTTTTTATCACAAGGTAGTGCTCAAGTCAATTGTTGCAACTCTTCTTCAAGTGCTCTGATATGTACATACGCACTGTATTCTATTGAAGCGTAATTATAGAATAATTCAGAAGAATAAACAATACTTGGACAATTGCAACACTTATTGTAAGTAACTTCATTGTACTGTTATACGTTGTATGTTACACTTTCTAAAACATCTTCTCAATGAGTGAGCATTGAGTTACAATACATCACAACAATTACACACAAAATAGTCAATCATTCTACTGATATAAGTTACAGCAGAAACCATGACAAATGGACTCATTTTATAATAAATTGCAGTATATTTTTATGGTTATAGTTTTTTTTTAATGTTCGAGAAAAATGTCTTTTGAAACTACCCCTGGTCTCTTTTACTCCCTTTTTGCGCACTTTAGATTCAGAATAAATCCTATTAAAGCCATCATGGAATAGAATAAGGTAATATAAAAATATTTATAGGATTTTTTTTTTGTCAAGTCGTCAAAATATTATAAATTCTATGTTTCAAAGATAAATTCTACATATATTCTCCGATAAAAAAATGCTCTAATATATATTAAATATAGTGATATATTCAAAAGATGCTGTTTCATACTTAAAGTGAATCATTTCAACCTTGTTCTAATAAAAAAGTTATTTGTTTCCTTTTAAATATAAGTAAAGCTATTTTTATATGAGTTATTTGACATTTCTAATATTTTTGATAGAAATTACATTATAAAAACTTTTCTGGATCAACATTTTCTTGTTGTTGGAGATACAAATTGGAATACAAAAATATTATACAACATTATAAAATCAAACAGTACAAAATTATTTCAAAAATAATGATAACAAAGCGGTTTTCATAAATCTAAAGAATACTTAAATATAAAACTTCAAATAAAGTAGTACTCATAATGAAATTAAGAGTAGATTCAAGTCAATTTACGACTCAGGAAAATAAATAAATAAAAATGCATAGTAATACATATATATTTTCATAAAAAAGTTAGATGAAGTTATTTTTAGCGGTTTTAGCCAGTGTTGCATAATAGTACTCTATAGAGTTATATCTTACTTAGATATTTAATTGATTTATATGAAATCATATACGAAATCATTATATTACTTAGAAGTAAAAGTAACAGTCTTACATAATTTCAGGCATTACTTTTATTTTCTTTGATTAATGATATAGTGAATATGTAATTTCAAACTGAAAAATTGCAGGAGCGAATTAACTATTATTCAAGGCAAATTTAAAAAATTATTCTAAGATTTGCTTAAAAATTATCCCTCTTTTTAAAGGACGTTTTCTTTTTCATGGATACATTTTAAAATTACACATTTTGACTACAAATATTACTTTTCTGACAAAATATACTTATTACTATTATTTTGGTATACTAATATTGATATATTTCTTATTACTAGGAAAAGTAAAATATCAATAACCCTACACTGGTTTAACAAACATATTCTATTTATTTATTTGAAAGAATCTACAGTGAGATTTAAATTTGATTATATTACTTTATTTACAAAAATTTAAGAGATTCTTAGACTAATTATGCATTAAATGTGCATACTAAAATAATATGAATCTTTTAGGATTGATTTATTCTTTGTTATGTGTATGATAAATCAATACGGACTTTATTTGAAAAAAAAAAAAATTTATTTGTTTTAATTTTTTTAACTATCGGAATAATTTGTGAAAAATGTATATAAATTGAAATTTAAGTAGTTATATTCGCAACAAACTTAATTAAAATCACGCAACCTAAAACATGTTTTCACGAATCTAAATCAGGGATTTCTTTACATTTTAGGGTCGATCCTTTCTTTTGATTGCACCAAAGGATTTATACTGCCTTTTTGATTAAAAAAAAGAAGAGGGTTGGAGAGTTATAGCCATTTTTGTGACCTCTCAAGTCATTTGAAGTTTGACAAATGACCTTTCTATAACGAAATTTAGCTGTCTCTTAAAGGCTTGATAGGTCAAAAAATTTAAAGCAATCAGACCTAAAAAAATTAAGTGTCTCCTTTGAGATTTCATTTAATTTTTTTTTTTTTTGGTGCGAACTGGCAAATGACATAATTTTATAAGATTATGTCCACATGTTGGCCTATGAGTGGCAAAAATGAGAATTTACAGTTTTTCTTCAAAAACTACTCTGAAACTTTGAGTAAATTATTTTATCTTTATTTGTTACACCTACTCTGTGTATAAATTCCATGTCTAAATTTGAATTGGTTGCAATTTTATGGTACATTTTTTTGGTTAATTTTAGGTATTTATTTGAACAAATATATTTTTATTACAACACAGAGTTTAGAATCGACTCTTGATCAAAATATTTAAGCTGAATAATATATCTAATTAAAATATTTGTTTTGATGAAGAGCTGAAATGAATCAGTGTCGCCAACGAAGGAGAAGTGTAAAATGTCCCAAATTATTATATCTATAATTTATAGTTTCTTAAATGACCACAAGCCAGTACTGAATTGTACACTATACAAGGTCACATAATCTTACAATTTCACGTCATAAACTATGGTATATTTATTTTTTGGAGAAAGGATCCAATGAAAATCTTTCGAGGTCCACAGGTTGGACAACTCTAATCTATATAAATAAAAGTAAACTTCATTGGATAACAAAATTGAAATAAGTATGTACTAATCGATTTATTAGATCAAAAACCTTTTTCAAAGAAACATAATTATTTTTTTATTATTGATAATATTTAAGAAGTTTCTTCCTTCTCTTTATATGTATACACTAGATCAGGTTTGTATATCTCTCTTCCTTTCAAACAATATTATTTTAGTATAAAAAATTGATACACGAATTCATATGTATTTTAGTACTTTCTTAATTTTACTGCATAATCAAAAAATGATTTTAACCTTCTGTTAGTGGACATTCATTTTTTACTGTGGTTAGTAAAAAAGTTACACTTATAATAAAACGAATTTAACTACATGAGTCACAATTGAATGATACACTATATCAATTTTGTAACCTTTTTTATAGTAAATATTTCATATATTTTTTATTAGTATATTTTAAAAAATAATTTTTTATTTTTGATGAAAACTTCTATGAAACATTCGTTACTTTATACGAATTTTGATAAGATTGTGCGTCATTTATAAAAAGTAATAGCTTACATTAAAATGCCTCACTTGAAGAAAGAAAAAGAAGAATTCAACAAGTGAAAAGAACAAAAGAAAAAAATTACTTTAAAGGGAACAAATAAATTATATACATCAAACCTCAATGAAAATTTTTATAATATGCTAATGATTCCATAACAAAGACATTATCACTACATTAAAATAGTTTTATTTATTCTGACTAAACGTTTTTCAAATATGAGGTTCATGAAAGTCCCAGTTCACTAACGAAGGGTAAAAAAATAAAAATCATTTAGTTTAGAACATATATATTGTTGAATGTTTTGATTTTGAATTTATTGATAGCTACGAGCTACGTAAGACATTTAAAAGTGGGCTTAATCAATTGGATTATCGTATATTTTTCATGAAAAATATAAAAAAAATACTTATATATATTAGAATATCATTTTCTAAATCAACAATAATTCAAATTTCAAAGAGTGGACTATTCATATATAAAACCATTTTTTAAATCAATTTGATTTATAAGTAAAAAAAAATCTGATATTCTGTAGAGTATTTTGATTCCATTATCATAGAAAGAATATTTATTATTTCCACTAAACTCATGATAAAAACCAATTGATGTGATGTAAAATCAAATACAATTTAAGGAGCATTCAAAAAGTTTAAAAAGCCTTTAAATATTATAAATAGTTTGCTGTTTTTTTTTTCAAAAACTCTTGATTTTTTTTTCTCATAGTATTCAAGAATAGTTGAATCGTGAAAAAATCGTAACTGAAATAAATAAATATATTTATTCAACCTAATGCTTACCTGAATGCTTTTATATAAAGTAATACAGGCAATTTAGGGATGTATGTGATTTTTTACATCTCTTTTTTTATTGTCAATCTAAAAAAAAAAATTATTTGATTAGTAGTGAAGACAAAATTAAAATCTTTATTAACACATGTGAATAATCAAAGCCTCCTTAAAATATGAATAAATAAGCTAGATCTAGTTAATCTTTAATTAACTAATATGCTTAGTTTACAAATATAATCAATAAGAAATTAAGATCTTATTAAATAAAAATCCTTTTGGTGTAAAAAAAAAAAAATGAAACTAAATATAAAAAAAATATGAAGTAATTGAACACCCTTATAAATTTTATGTGATATATTGGTAATCATTAAAAAAAAAAGATTACCTCATAAATGTCATTTTAATTCATGAGAGGAATAAATAACTCTTCACCATTAATTTGTAAAATCTCAATTAATTATCAATTTATTAAATGGCTTTAATAAAATTAAAACAAAATAAAAAATTTCCCTGTTTGTAATTATATTCTCATTTGCTGCAGAAATCACTCGACAATTCTTATATTTAATAAATGTGATTAAGTGCTTAATGGTCAATAAAATGGCTTTAATGAATGTCCAGTAATTTATAGTTTTAGGTATATATATATATATTTATAATAGCCTCATAAATACTTTTTATAAATCATGTGTAATGTACATATATATGTTACGTAGCAAGTAACTTGTTTAGAATGAATTACTCCAATATTTTAAACATCTTCTATTGAGTCATTCAGTACATATGTATAGGAAAAACTAATGAGACGATGATCTGTACAACTAACAAAACAAGTTGTTGAAATTTTAAGGTGCTACGTTGGTTCTATTAGAGTATCTTAATATCTCAATAACATAGAAATATCTTTTGAAAACGATACAAAAAAAAAGATGAAACTATATATAAACTATTATGAATCAGAGCTTAACCATTTTAATGATTTATTATTTAGTCTTATATCCATCTAAAGAAAATAATATAAGTACATACTGCAGTTCTACTCAATTTAGTCTTGATATATTCCTAAAGCCGACAGTTTCAACTTTTTAAAATTAAAGACAAAGTATAAGTTCTTTATTGTACTCGGAGAAGGAAATTGTGTTCTTATTCTCTTCATCGATTGGACCGTTCGTACAAGAACTGAATAATTGATCCTTTCAAATGTTCCAAGGATTGTTGAATTAGAAGACTCATGTGGATTTTCATTTTATTTAGAACCGACTCAACATTATCCGTTATTGAATGTAATAAGATATATTATCACGTATTTAAATATCTTCAAGGGGAATTTAAAATCTGTATTCGACCTTAGAAACAAAAATAGTGCAAAGTATGAGCTACACAATTCTAATAATTTTCAACATAGACTTACATCATTAGTTACTAACAAACAACTCCATATTACTACTATAAAACAGTTGTTTACCAACAAAGACAACTCCAGCAGGGGTAAAATGGAAGTATATGCTTCCATTATATACTTATAATAAACACTTCAGATGATTTAGAATCTCAAATATGCTTTTATCACCCGTATGTATCATCCATTAAAAGCCTCACGCAGTAACAAGTCATATTTTTTAAAAGTTACTAACTTGTATATCATATACTTGAGGGATTTTAGTAGGTTTTTTTGTTTCTTTCTTTAAATATACCTCAAAAAGTTATCTCCATTGTATCTCCCAGCTTTTTTTACTCCAAAAAGGCACATAAAAAATGCTTTAATTTGGTGGTAGTTGACAGTTTTTACCAACAGTGGAATGATTCTCATTAAATAGTAGATAACTGTTGATAACTTGGCAAAAGCAAATTGGGTATTTAGTAAATTTACATTCAGAACCTCAATATATGTACATAAGGTAGAAAAGTTTAGAGGAGATAAAAAAATAAATATTGTTGCTTCACTTCCGTTAGTCCATTTTCATTCATTCTTCAGTAAATATAATGATTTCTGGGGAACATAATACATTGTATTTGATTAAACATTTTACTTTTATACTATCTTTACTTATTACTGAGCACTTTTGAATAACTTTACTCCAAACTAACCCCTTCATTATTTAATTATTAAATTTTTACACTTCTAATATATGTAATTATATTTTTTTTATTAAACGTATTACTCATTAAATAAGTACCAATTATTTTTTTACAATCTTTGGACAATAACTTTAGTCTTGAAGTATCTATGCAGTAGATGTAGTTAATTTTTAATTTCAAAAGTAATTTCTTCTTTTTTGTAAAGAGGTTTAGTGATCTATTTATTATATGCATCATATTATAGGTAAAATATTCAAACAAAAAATAACTGAAAAAGGGTGGTAGCAGGAGAAAAACAATGTATTTATCTTACTTATGCAAACATTTTATTTTTGCTGATAAAATTAGTAAATTGCTTAATAGCCCAATATTTAATTTTGCTAATATGAAATAAGAAGCTAAATTATGTATTTAAAACAAAAAAGTAATATTTTTTATTTAGTATGGGGTAAAAATAACCCATTGAACTTATGAGCTAATGAAATAACATATAAAAAATATAAAAAACTTTTATGTAGTTTGTAGAACTTGTGAAAATATAAAATAAAATTATAATCATAAAAATTATAACAACGTAATTTTGTTTTTAACAAACTTTATTGTTTATTAAAAAAAAGATGAAAATATTTATCAAAATAATAGAAAAATTCATGTTACATTCTGTAAAAAAAAACATCTATTAAAAATTATACGATACGTGATGTTTGTCATTATTAATTCTGTTTTATTACGTAAAAACAATAATATTTATGTATACTATTAAAATATATAGTATTACGTCTCTTTAGAAGTTGAATTTTTGATATGGTAATTGTTGCAAAAATATAACATGATTTCACTTTTAAATTTTATAGACGATTTAAAAAAAATAATGAAGAATATTGCTAAATTTGGCACATAAATATATGCAACTTTTCAAAAACAGTAAGACTTTTTGTATAAAACTATTTAATTCTTTTTTTAAAAAATCATCACTTTTTCATTGTCAACAATAAAGTTTGTAATTAGTTTTAATACTTGATTGCCTATATACAAAGTATGGATACATGAGTGAGCTTCTTCTATAATATTTTGTAGACAAGAATTTATTTTGAATACATAGATAAATACATCTATACATTGTGTTCATGTTGTAATCAAGTTGAAAATTGGACACCTTAGAATAAAAAAAATCAGATAAACCAATTCAAATAGCGAATTTATAATTACTTATTGTGTTGCAACTTTTGTAAGAGTGTAAGGAGAATGTGGGAGCAACATACATGGTACTATTGATAAAAAACCTTTTCATTACTACATTTGCCACCTGAAAAATGTCTCTAGAGCAGGAGTGGGCAATTATTTTTCTTCAAGGGCCGAATGATAAGCAGAAAATATTGTGGAGGGCCAGACCAAAAGTTTAAAATCTAATTTTAGTTAGTTTTCTTAAGTCCAAGCAATTTTTCGTGGGCCACTCAAAGTGGGCCCACGGGCCGTACAATGCCCGGGTCTGCTCTAAAGTGAGGTTTCTTGGACACCTTTGTGAAGAGCTAAAATCGAATTTGTCTCTTTTAATATGTCTGAAAGATGATGACTAAAATGCAATTTATAGAAATGTTGTTGGAACCAAAAAAGTTTAAATGAATACTCTTTTGAAATTTTAAGAATCCGTGGTTTATTTTTCGAGATATATAGTCTATTAATCAAGAAATACGACCACCCAATCATGAATTTATTAGCATATCTAAACTCAGTAGTTATTGTTCTGTAATTATTGGCTTAATAAAATTTTGATGATTAAATAAAGACTTATTGATTCCCAATATTTTTGCACATAGGACAAAATGCTTATAGATTTTGAGAATTCACAAATTTATTAAAGAGTAGTTAATGTTGATTACTGATTCATGTTTTTACTCATTCAAAATTTGCTTTTGATTGTTGTAAAAACACTCGTCCAAAAGAGTTCTAATGAAATAGGTATTTAGCCATTTTCACGATATAAGGTAGAACATTGTTCTCGGTAAATAGTTAGTACTTAGTCTGAACTGCCACACAAATAACAAAACTAGATGAAATAGCCAATCATTATATGTTTGGGAGTAAAAGGCTGGGGGGAGGGAGAGTAGTGGTCCAAGAGGTAGGTGTCCTGTTTTCTGGGAGAATAACTTTCTACATTTAAGATATGATTAGTCTAGGAAGAATATGTATAATAGTTCTTATGCATATTTTATAATGCAATTTTTATACATTTTTACAAAAATCAACAAAAAATATAGGCGGGAATTATTTAATTAATCTTTAAAAGGAAGATACTTCCACCACAATGATCTAATAAGTAATAAACATTGCTGTAGAAAAATAATAACACTTATGACAATAATAATTAATTATCCAATGATTGAAATTTGATGAGATTTTCGATAAGTTGATAGAGTAATCTTAAGACCGATTAATTATTGGGAACAAAAAGTTACTTCTTTGCTTATTTGTTGCTATTAATATTTTATATGATCTATTTATGGTAATAGCAGTACAAAAGGAACAGGAACTAGCCAAACGTTACTTTTTCTCCCATCAGTGAACATACATATAGGACAGTGGTTTTTAACTTTGTTGGAGGTACTGAGCCCCACAAGTTCCATAAATGTATTCATCGAACCCTTCATAGCTATGTGGTGTGATCAGTTACAGTCAATGATGGTCAAGCAGAATGTGATGTCACAAATCATACGAGTGGGGTGAACTAAACCACCGAACCCCTGAAACTGACTCACCGGACTCATGGGGTTCGATCGAATCCAGGTTAAGATCCACTGACTATTAAAGTAGAAAACTTAAGGTTGATGCTCAGTTTCACATCTCTTGAATATGTATAGTATAATTGTTCAAAGTTAATACATTAGATTAAAATAGTATTGTATTCTTCCTCTGATCAAGGACCTTTAAAGATAGAAAAATTGCATCATTCACGCAGTCAATGGAGTAGATAGTTGATAATTAATTCATTACAATGAGGGGTGTTATTGTTGTGTAAATGAGAAATAGAAACTAATACAATCTGTTTCAACATAAGCGTACACAACATGTAGTTAAAAGAAGGTATATATCAAAAAAATAACTTAAAAGGTAAAAAATTTTTATCCCATTTTCAGAATATTGAGTACTTATATGGATGGGTAATCAATAACAATCCATTTAAAAAATTATTTTATGACATTTTTGTATTTAAAAGCTATTTACATAATAGAAGATTGATACGTTCCTCTTTACCAGGAACGTTCCTTCCTTCTTCATATAGAGTTATAAGTCTACACATATGGTTGGTATTTTAGTACAAACATATTTTTACCTTTTTTAATGGAAAAATATGAAGTCTCAATATTTTTTTGATCTTTTATGTAGAAAAGCTTTTAATTTTCAGTGGACAACGATTAATATATCACTAAACCAGGGACTCTTAATTCATTTTTATTGCCCTTCAAGCAAAACAAAAGTAAAGTATTTCATTTAACGATTGATTGTCTTTCGCTTAGTCCTCATATCATCGTTATTTTCAATATTAAAATAAATCATTGACATTTTAAATGGTATTTCAATTTCTTTTGATATTGTAATGATTATGAGAGTCACAGATCTTTTTTCATCTTTGATCCATTGGGCTGAAAAACAAGGACTTAACGAGTTATTTTCTACATGTGTCATATATGTAGAATGTATACATACATTCTATATAGATAATTATAAAATTTATACATTTATCTATCGAATAAAAAAATCAAGTATGAATCTGTGACTTCAATATCTACTCGAATATACAACATTCTCAGGAGCATATTCAAGGATTAGTCAATGTACATATATAGGCACAAACAACATGCATTAAGACATATTCATGAAATGTGATTCCTACTGATATAAAATATTGTACATTTTTTTAAATTATATCGATTTGTCTACACTTATTTACGGTTTTTTTAACATTGATTAGTTGAACTTGAATTAACTTTTGCTGAGCTGTGATTACGCTGTATATAAATGAGGATGAGTCCAACAATTGAAAAGAATGACGTAATTGACTAAATACCATAAAAATTGTTAAAAAAATTTTCGAAGGAAAGATTGAGAGATACAATAAAGAACGTTTATTGATACATATGTTAATAATATTAGATAGAGAATGAAAAAGGAGCAAA
Source organism: Lepeophtheirus nordmannii (assembly GCA_963680855.1). NCBI lineage: Eukaryota > Metazoa > Arthropoda > Copepoda > Siphonostomatoida > Caligidae > Lepeophtheirus > Lepeophtheirus nordmannii. The sequence goes on from OY804522.1 coordinate 19,395,258, forward strand.
CGTTGTCTCATTTATAATTAAATAAGAATAAAAGCTGTATTTTATGTGTCTTCGTTAAATCATTCCTTTGTCACATTGTTTCAATTATATTGTATAACGTGATCTTTCATTTTTTTAATATTTTATTTGATCTGAAGGAGATATTTCCTTATCTTAAGATCCATGTACTTAGCTTCAAATTTTAAAAAGTATACTATAATGTATCACAATGAACAAAGAAAAACATTTTCCAACGTGCTGCAACATATTAATGGATTTTATTTTTATACTAACACACAAAAAAACTTCTATAAAAGAAAATATTATATAAGAATGCAATCCTTGGATATTCTTTTAAACAAGAACTTCTAAAACTGTACAATATGTACGTACTATGAGCATGAGAAAAGAGTAATTTATGACATCATAGTTGTTACACACGCAGATAAAATTAATGAGGAGACCTTTTAAAAGGACTATTGTACTTTTGGCTTTTTGGACCGATAAAGTTGCACTTAAGCACTTCAGATTTTACTTTTATTGCATGTACTATGATGAAGCCAACATTTTCTCTCTGTAAATCCATTTACTCAAAATTAATTTTATACTCAATGTAAAATCATTTCATTATCTTTTTATTTATTTCGTATTTCTATTAGGAAATTGACTAGAGCAATTTTCTTTTGAAGTAAAAATGTTTACCTTCATCTACCAATGTAAATTCTTCAAAATTAATCTAAGTGCTTTTTTCTTCTCACACAAATACCCTGTAAGTGCATTTTACTCCGATAAAATTGAATACAAAAGGTTATATATCTACTTCTAACCACTTCATATAGTTGCTCAATTGAAATTAGAATATATTGAATATTTTATAAGAGGAGAGAAATGCCAAGGGATTACTATTAGACAGTCTTTTTTTCCTTCTTCTTCCTTGCAGAGGTTGGTTTGTGTAACATAAAATGCATAAACTAATAAATTGTTTCTTTCTCCTATTCTTGAATTGCTTCTTGAAACAGAATGCATGTTAAAAAAAGTTATTAATATATAAAATAAAAAAAGCACAGCATTGTACATAAACATTTGTCAACAAATGCATTGAAGGTAATCAAAACGCATTCATTTGCATTCCCTAAAGTAAACATAAATAAAAATCAATAAATGTGTGTACCTTGTACAAATATACATACATGTAACACGCCTATGTATGTGTGAATTGTGATCAAATAAAAGTCATTTCAGAACAATGTACCACACTAATTTGTTTTATATTTGTAGGTATTTTCAATTAGATACATGACTTTGAATATAGGATATGTTAGAAAATGAAGATTTTTTAGTAACTGAAAGAAAATAACATTTTTTCACATTTTGAAATATTATATTTTTGTAAAAAAGAGATTAATTTCCCGATTTTATCTATGAATATTTATTTTCATAGATAAAGTAAACAATATACCAACAAATTTTTATTTATCACTCTTATTTTACTATCCCTCTGTGGTGCTCTCACATCTATGGAAGCTAGTCTTGTGCTGTTTAAACAGCTAGTGATATTTGTTGTATAAACATAACACACAGTAGGTTAATTTTTTCCCCATTATCATTTCTAGTGAAACAAGGGAGTTATGACTTTGGAAGAAAAAAACAAGTTTAATAGACTTAAGTAGACTTTCAGTTGGTTTCACAATCCTTCTGTGCATTACTACTTCAGTCGCTCTACTGTGAATCTTTGACTTCTAGTGGATTTTGAATCGAAATAGTATGAAAATTTACACATTTATATAGATGGACGATTTCTTCTTGGTTAAGGAGTTTTATCGAACAATTGACATCTCATTTGGTAGCTGTGGGTCTCATTTTTATAATGTATTCCTTATTAATCCATTTCATGTAATATTCAAGGAGTTATTTAAGTACAAACGGTTAAGCCGACTTTTGGGTCTACTCCCGCCTCACTACACCCCTAAGATTCCCTTAGGTCAAAAGAAAGGCTAAAAATGGAATTTTCATTAAAAACATTAGTGGATCATCTATATAATAAATCCTCAAGTTTGTCTGTGTGTCCGTAACCCCTCGTATCTCCGGAACCCCTTACCCTATGGTCATGAAATTTTGTATGCGTAATCTACACGTCATATGGAAGATTTCTACAGAAAAAAATTTCGAGAAATCGAAAAAAAAAAATTCGCGATTTTTTTTTTTTTTTAATTTTTAAAAAATTTTTGTCGCTCCAAATTTTTTGGCGGAAAAATTTTCGGCCTTTCAATTTTTCTTTAGGATTTTTTTTTCGCGATTTTATGATACGCGAAGCGAGCGCCGCGCGCCAAGCGTGCACCAATTGCGAGTTATTTTATAATTCACAAAATGAGTATCCTTCAAGGCTTAAATTAAAGTTGGAAAATGGACACATAAAGTTCAAAAAGTAGAGTCCAATATTTCAAATACCGTCGGACTCTCGAAAAAAAAATTACAGATTTGAAATCAGCTTGCGAAACTAAATAACTTTTATTATACTTATAGCCCTTAGGATTTTTGACTGTTGGCCAGTGCTATTATTTGTAGACGGTGTGTATTACACCATTACATGTAGGGAGTTCTAAATGTTCCTTCCTCTCTTGAGAATTAAAGAATAATAATAGCAGCCATGGAAAATAAAAAAAAAATCTTTAGAGATTGTCAACCACTAAAAAAATTGCATGCGAGTAAACACTTAAGATTTTAAGCTGTATCCAAGACTGTTTCGATTGTTGAACAAAAGTACAGGTAAGAGGCCTTTATTTTATAACAAATAATAATATAGATTGAAGTATCAAAATTATATAATTTAGGAATTAATTATCAGAATTAACTAATTTTTAAAACGAAATGAGTCAAGGACTCTAACTTATTAAAATTTCAATTATCTGGGTCATATTTTGTTATGTTATCCTTGATTTCAATCAAGTCAACATCAATTGAGATAGAAAAAGCATTCGTATGGATCGTACCAGATATAATATAATATGTGAGGACATTTCTTTTGAGCTCAATATTTGCTGTTCTAAGTTCTATAATATTGGTTGTCATACTTACATACAACTTATTTTTGTTGACACTAAATAAAAAAATACAATTTACTTTCGTTTACTTTTTAAAATTGAAATTTTTTTTTTGTACAACAAGTAAATTTTTACAAAAATCATGGATTAAGATATTAGAAGAAAACTTTTGATTCAGTCATGAGACATATATGTATTATTTTAAATATCGTGGGTATAACATAATTTTGAAATTTGTAATTAGTGAAAAGTTAACTTCAGGATTTGAATAATAAATATTCGATATAGACATCAGAAATGTTCAATAAATATCAATGTCGATATACGTAGGTATATTGATCTCATATTCAATTAGAGACAGAACTGCATATTTTCTTTGTCTATCAATATTTATTATCTTATATTATGAGTATCGAGAAATTAAACTTCGACTGTGCGGTGAACACAAATATATTTTGGATAAGTATACAATCGTATCAGTTGTAGCCCTCTTAATTGCATTGTTTACAATTTTTCCAGGTCTCTATGTAGGCACACTGGCTATCAACCCCCATCAACCTTCAAACTAATAATAAGAAAAGAATAGTATTTTCCAAATTCCAAGATGTTAAGATAGATACATTGTGTATATCATTTCAAAAGTATTTATTTTCAAAAAAATAATTGAAATTGTTACATTCTTAAAATGAAATGAATATTTAAAATAAATATAAATATATGTAAGTGCTTTCACAAATAAAAAAGTGAGATTCATTGCATAAAAATTTAAATTTAAATTACCAATAGTTTTAATTAAAATCAATATAAAATGCATGGATGCCTCTCTAATAAAAGTATAAAGTCGCTTAACAAATTAAATCTAGCACAATGGTATCCTTAAAACATCAAATATTCCTATACATATATTTTTTTGTCAACGCTAGATTTTTTACTTTTCTTTCCCTTTAATACTAGACTCCTAAATGTTGATTGTTTTAGCTCAAATAATTACTTTTCACCAAATAATTTGTAAGTTAATAGTGTGATCGCTCTGTCTTGATCTTAAAAAAAGAAGAAAAAAAAGTTATTAATGTGAACAATTCCTTCTACTAAATGAGGAATTATCCGTATATGTTGTTGGAAAAGAATTGGCTAAATATCATATGATTATTTTTCTTTTCTGAGGAATGTTTGATAGATAGATACAAAGGAAATTGTTATGTGTTAGATGTATATATGTATGTAAGTCATTTTTATCCTTTCCAAATTAATTATTGGGGTATTTGGAATGATCAATAGTATGTTCTTATAACAGAATCATATGAAACATAAAAAAGCACACTTTTCATTAAAGAAAATATCATAATTTAATTATATTTAAAAAAAGTATATACCCCAACTCATGAATATATATAAAGCATAGATAGAAAGGCTTAAAAAGGAGCAACATGGTACATACATATATCTAATAAGAGCACGTGAGCCTTCCTTTTGATTAAATAACAAAATGCATATGTGACACTCAATCTAACCTTCACATATATTATTATATATAGAATATGTATTTACTGTATATATATGTACATATAAACGATACAATTTTCTATACGACTTTAATATTATATAACATAGGAGCATATGTTTGACAACTTTTGATTAGAAAAAAAATCACTATTTGAGTTTTAATATATATGTTTTTTGTTTGTTTAATGGGTTTTAATGGTCTTTATTATAGTAATTTGGTTAAGGTATATTTTAAAGATGTATAAAAACTCAAGTAAATTTGTAATACCGTCTGTGCACAATAATAATAATAATAAAAACAAAAAAATAATACCAAAACTCTTCATTATAGTACTTACTTTAATGCATGTACATTTAGTAGAAATATTTAAATTGTTGAATTGCATATTATAAGAAACTTTTTCTAAATGAATATTATAAGGGCATGAAAACCCCTTATGATTAATTATAAAAATACATTTAAAAATATAAAACGAATATTATTTTACACATGTTATATTAAGATTAATTAATTAATATGTTATACATTTTAATATTACATATGCATGTACAAAGGTTGATAATAAATGAGTCCAGCAATACATTTCAGAGTCAAAGTGTACAAAGTAAAACGGAACAATGTTTTAGAGGCTCAAAAATTGATGAATGTATTTACTCCTTCGAATTAACTTTTGACATATCAGGTAAAATAATCCCATCACAAAGTCTCAGAAATTGCAAACTCTAAAAATTTTCATGTAAGATATTTTGTAAATTGTGAATTCAGTTTTATTTTATTGATGATCAGTTAGATTACAGATAGTTTTTATAAAAAAAGTATACATAAGAATTATACAACTAAAAGTGATGACACATACCTTAAATTATGATCCAGATCAAAAATATTAATAAAATAAACGATCCACGTATAGGCTTTAAATGGTTATGTACGTATTTATGTAATTAAAAACTTTAAATCTCTTCTTTTTTTCTTCTTTTTTTTTTGGAGAAAAAAAATGTTGATTTTGTGTTCATTATAAAAAAATAATTGTTTTTCCACCCAAAATATAACATTGATAGTAATTGGCAACTTTGACCGAATACTGGTGAATTTAAAATCACCTATGGACTCACTGAGATATCGATTGATTCTAATTAATATGTATTCATTAACACAGAGCTACCTTTAGTTTGAGTATACACAGTATTGATTAATTTTTCTATGTACATATTTTATGAAAAAAACACTATGTACATTCAATATGATTTTACATTTTTGGAGAGAGAACAAATATTACTTATGTAAATGAAATAATATTACTTTTAAATGAATTAGTTTTTTTTTTTTTTTAGAAATAGCGAACCGTTTACCTTGATTAAATTTGCCAATTTAATCTATGTCGTTTTGGTCAGTGAGTCTGTGTTTTAGAACAATATTGTAATAAGATACGCGAAGAAACTATTTTTTAGAGCATTTTTTTAATATTTAAATTGAAGGAAATAAATTAGTCCTTCATGGAGAAGAATATGAAATGAATAAATTTTAAATTTAAGCAAATAAATGACAATCTTATGTAAATTTTATCTAATTAATATTTACAACACTTTAATATATTGAAATAAAGAACAAAAAAAATACATTAATTATAAAACAACAATCCAATTAGCAATTATCTCAATTCTTTAAGACAATGAAGCTTTTTTCAAAAGTATTCAAATTTATCAATGATTGAAATTTACTAATAAATATATGTTATTAAAAATGGCAGCTACTTTTTTGAGAATATATGAGTTATTGTTATCTGATTCAAATATAATATGTAAGACACACTTATCTTGCTCATACAAACATCATGAGATTTGACCGAGTTTAAAATTAGGAATATGAATCATCAAATTTTATTCTGACTTCCTGATGTGAAAACGACATAAACTATGTGATTATTTGTGATTCATATGCTTATGAGAAATTAAAACATACTTTGTTTAAAATGAAGCAAAAAGTGTGTAGAAATTTATTTTTTTCAAATATATTTAATTCTAATTTTCTATCGTTTGTTCCAAGTATTTGATTCATACCTTTATTTCAATTGAGGTCTCTATAATGGTTCGCATGGTTAAATCAAAATTGATCTTCAAATGGAGTTTTTTTATACAGTATTGGATTTATAGAATAGTACTTTTATGCACATTGAAGGAAAAAGGAAGCAAATTGAATTAACCTTATTGAAAAATTGATTAATCGTTAAAGTTCTGTAGAAATAAAGTGAAGGGTCTTAAACTTGATTAGTCTGATCTTTTTTATTTTTGTTTTTGAATATACCACAAAGAAAAAAAATACATTTGGTATGGTTTAAAAATACTACTAGCGACATTTGTTGCCTAATAGCTGAAAGTTTCATTTCATAGGTATATACCTAATGCTAGACGAATTATGAATTGTTATTTCCTGTTTTACATAAAAAAACAAAACACATAAAGATAAAAGTTTAATGTTTCCCTACATACAAACCTCGAAGGGTGGCACGACAACTCATTTCCTGCTTCAAGGAAGATAAAACTTTTAATAGTTTGAAAGTCCCAAAAAAGATTAGTTCAACTTTATTCATTTCCTCAATGGACTTTCCTTTTTTCACTCATCTTTTTATTAGAAGAGATGTACATATACCTATAATTAATTTCTCATTATTGAGCCAGTTATACGAACTTTCTTTTTTATAAAGTATGTATGACTCTTTATTAACGCATATTAATTAATTTTTGGTTAATTCAAATCAAATTGTTATTAAACATCACATTTACTTAGTGTTGAATTCGAGTAAATAACTATAGAGTTCGAACTATTGAATATTGAATCGAGGCTTGTACGAGTTTTTGAGCACTGAATCAAGTCCAAGTACATGTATGTATAGGGCAAAAAATTAATTTTTTAACGAATTTCTAAAATTTAAGTTCAATAATGAAGTCAATTTGACCATCTCAATAAGGCAGTCAACTATTAATCAATTTTTAGGAGATACGTAATTGTATGAGAGGAAATTATTTCAAAAAGTTGTATATATAATATAGTAACAACAAAGCATAAATTAAATTAATTTAAGTTTCCATGTGTAGTAATAACATCTCAGTTGCATCATTAACCTTTCTGTTTCTTCTTTTTTGAAATTATAATATTAGAGTTTTAAGCCACAAGCAAAAATATCAACTAAAATTTTTTTTTAACTTTTTTTTTTCATTTTCCTACGCCTTTTTTTTTTTTTAAATAAAAACATAAATAAATGGATGGGTGGTCTTTTACATAAAAAAGTACTTTTTCACAAAAAATAATTTAAATTAATAAATAACTCCATCATCACAAGTCAATTATTCCTTTTTTTCCATTCAGCAATGTAATGGTTGGATTTTTGCATTAATGACTTAGGACAAACCATTTAAGAAGTACTATATGGGTTCATTCAAAATTTAATTTATTAAGGTTTTGACTTAAATAGATACCTAAATGGTTTATGAGGTACTTAATTGGAGAATAAAGTAGGTTTATTATCGTGTTTTAGTAAATGGTTAAGTCTGCCTGATCCTTTTAATCATAGTCTAATATAAATTTATATAATATTTTTTTCAGGGCAATGTCCTTTAGGCAAAATATCATCTATAAAATGGTCCACATAGAATTGATTTCTACTATGTACCTTTTTAACAAAGCGATGTAAAAGTAATTTTATAAATGCTGATGTATAGAAATATTTATATAAACGTCAAAAAAATTTAACTTCATTTGGATTTACTTCCAATAATTTAAAAAATAATAATAATATTCGTTACAATATATTAATTAGATCATAAATATTCCTTTATGATTCCAATGTAACTATTCGAATTGAAAAATAAATTTTTTGGATCAAAGTAAAAAAACACACGCCAATATCAGAATTTTGATTTTTGACATAATTACTCGTGCATTTAATGTAATTTTTACCTTCTTTTTATCAAATTCAATTTTTAAAGAAATCAAAAGATTAAAATAATTTTTATTTTTTGCAAATTTATTGGTTAGGTTTTATTTTATGAATAAAAGGATTGTTGTTCATCATTTTAGTTTACCTATGAAAAATAAGTTTAAAGATTCATAAGATTTGTTTTGATATGGAAATTTTAAATATCTCTAATCATTTTAAATCATTAGATATAATAATATAATGCAATATGTAGTCACACATTAATATTATTTTAGCCTCGTACTTAGAAAAAAATATGTAACGTGAATGGCTCATTCTTGTGTATGTGGTGTTTTATCGTTAAACAAGTCAGTGTATAAAAAATGAAGAAAGTCATTTTTCTTTTGTAATTTATACAAATACTGATCTATTTTTTAAATTAAAAAAGATTTACATTATGGGAGACCATAAATTACATTTTCACGGTAAGCTAAAAAATGTTCATCATTGTCTAATGCTTCTTTTTATCTTAAAAAAAGTTGTTTTTTTTTGTAAAAGCTTGCATTGTAGACGATTTTCTTTTAAAAACTGACTAATAAATAATGACGTCATCAATTATGCATGAATAATAAAAAATAAAAAATGTACAGAATTGGTGTACTTTATCATAATTTCTCAAAATACAAATTGAAAAGTGTTGTTAGTTTCATCCTTTTATATCAGAAATTAAATTTTCTTGAAAATTGACCATAATCTTGGTTTAACAATATTAGACAAAATACACAGTGTAGCTTTTGTTTTTTGCAAAATAGGCCTCTGTTTCAGTGATAACCTCCTCATTTGTGCAGAGTTTCTTACCGGTGAGCATTTCTTTTAAGGTCTGCGAACAGCCAGTAGTCACTTGGAGCCAAATTTGGTGAATATTGGATGTGAGTTTGAAGTTCAATTTATGTAGTTTTGCCATTGTTTTGATTGACATGTGACACAGTGCGTTGTCTTGATGAAACAAAAACAATTCCTTGACATATGCGGTCGTGTCTTTCGGCCTTCAAATACCCCAAAAATGCATATTAAAAAATGATATTAACTGTTGATGGTATTCCATTCTGAAGATAGTCAATGAATATTATACCACGCACATTCCAAAATACCGAGGCCATAACCTTTTTAGCCGATTGTAGAGTTTTCGGGCGCTTTGGACGAGGTTCACCAATTGCTGTGCAAACAAATGTCGATCGTTTTTATTCCAGAATGAAGTGATGGATCCATGTTTCATCCATTGTCATATATCGACGCAAAAACTTCGGTTTTTAGGTTTAAACATAGCCAAACACTGCTCAAAAGCATCAACACGTTCTTGTTTTTGGTCAAGAGTGAGCTTTCTCATATTCAAATGCTCATGCAATATTTAGACAACACGTTCTTTTGATATCTTTACGATGTCAGTGAGCTCACACAGCTTCACTTTTTGAATGTTCAAAACGATTTTGTTGAGTTTTTTGAGGTTTTCTGGTGTTACTGCCTCATTTGGACGTTCATTGCGTTCTGCATCATTGGTGTCTCCACGACCATGTTGGAAGTCAGCAAACCAATATTTTATTGTTGTTTCTGATAAGGCGGAGTCTCCAAAACTCTGTTCAAGCTATTGCTTTGCTTGAACGTATTTTTTCTTATGAAGAAGCAGTATAAAATTAAAACCCAAAATAACAAAAGTAGCGTCACTCTTAGCACAACAACACACAAACTAATGAATAAAATATAGTGAAATTTTAACAGCAGCCTTTTGAATCTGTGTACTAACTTAAAAAAAGATAAATGTAATAAAACCATTGCCATCTATGTTTAAGGCCTGGGTCTTTTCATCCCATGAAATATAATGCAATAGTTCATGGCAATAGTTCTATTTGAGACTTACTGTACTTTAGAAATCTAACCTGAAAGGAAAATAAATTGATGAAAATAATATAATGAATAATGACAATAAGGTAAATGATAAGTTAAGAAATTACCTAAAAGAAAAGGCAAAAATGTGGAACCAAAAAGGAAGTAGAAGCTATTTCATTATAATTTATCCAGGGGGCAAAACGAAGGGTTCATTGAAGTTGGCTGGTTCATATTTTTATTTTAAAACTAAAACATAGAGTAAACTAGCAATCAAAGAATATATAAGTACACATATTTCAAAGTTTAATCCATTAAAACTTCAGAATAGTTCTATTTTTTCAGACGACATCGTATATTCTTGTCATGAACGAGTTTACTCATTAAACAATTTCTTCTTTTAATTAAAAAAGAGTATACTCAGAACAATATTTTACACTTTTTTAAGTAGGTAAAGAGTAAAATTAAAAATTTGAAGTGTTAAAATAAGCAGACTGAGAGAGTGTAAAAAGAAATAAGATATTTATTCATACAACACTTTAGAAGGAATCAAAGGTATGAAACAAAGTTGCGAAACGACAAATTTTCGTGATTTTTGTCCAAATGTGGTTGTATACCAAAAAACTTCTTTTGCTTGCTCGGGGAAAATTACTTTGTAACTAACTACGCTACCTCCATAAGTTTACCTAGTCACTTCAAATAAAACAATGTGAATTCTTCAAAGGGAATATTATATTTAAGTACTTTAGAAAGAACATTTTTCACGGGGTAAAGTTGTTCCTTAGACAAGGAAGACTCTAGACCAGTGCTGCCCAACCTTTTCCGAACATGGGCTGGATTTATGAAAAAACGACGCCAGTGGGCCGGACTCACATTTCTAGTCTTACATTCTTTAATGGAACTACTTGAAATGGAATAAGTTAAAGACTCACGCGCGGGCCGGATTCTAAGGCTTCGTGGGCCGGATCTGGCCCGGGGACGGACGTTGGGCAGCACTGCTCTAGACACTAACTTGCACGTTTTCTCACATTGCTTTATAACCTTGGAACAGACGAGGAAAAAACTCTGACTAGCGAACATGTAAATTTTACACCTTTCCTAGTTGAAAGTGCTACTTCTCAGATATATATACTTACTTTTAAGGAACTGCAGCGCTAAATGAATTAAAAGATTCAATTTTGAAGCTAAATATTTCAAAACCGCCCAACATTGTGTTCCCTAACTTCTATTCCGTTAGTACTCACAATTTCTTAAATCAGTCATTGTTATAAATGAAAGCTTTATATAAGATTAAACTTTTACACATGGATTGTACATGACAGTACATTCTTCAAATTAGCATATTTATTAATAATTTGTGAAATGATGATACAACAGATATTTATATATTTTTGTCACAAAAAATAAAAGAAATCTTAGAATATGGAGTATATTAAAAAAAATATATATATAATATTTTTCCGTATTTGTTATCACATTATATAAATATTCAGTTTAATTAATATTATAGTCAAAAAAACAAAGCGAGGGAAATACAAAATATTTCCTAATATTCATAAGAGGATTGAAAAGCAGTATTTTCAGACCCTGACAATTACATAATTTTTTATAGGTACATCAAAGTATAAAAACTAATCAAATTTATAAACATACGCATATTAATTTTTTTTTTGTATTTTATCTAGAACCAAGAAGCCTTATAGGTAATATATATTTAGGATTAATAAAATGACTCCTTTGAAAATTACGAATGTTTATATTTTCAGAAAAAAGCATGAGGCTTGATGGTTGACAATTTCTTATTTTTTTGGTTTCTGAAACATTGGGTATTTTAGTAATTTATCTTGTACATATATGGATTTATAAATAAATACATATTAAAAACGTGACTTGTAATTATTCTCTAAGTCAACTTTCAAGGAACTTTTTAACTAAATTATGGATTACAAATTAAGAAATCGTGATTTGATAAAAATTCAATATAATTACTATCTTGCTAATATTACATCTTATAAAAAGACTTTCAAGTAATTTTCTGAAATTCACAAACTGATTTTTTTATTCATAATGGTTGACAATTATATCTTTAGAAATTTAATCCATTCATGAACAAACATAAATTTAATATGCTTTTGAGTTTTCAAAGATCAAAACTGTTAATTTAAAATCTAAAAAAAGTTAATAAAATAAAAAATATTCAGAAGTTATTTAAGTACGAGTTTTGCCTACGTAAGCTTGCTGATTTACAAGATTTAAAAAAAAATATTTTTCTATAAGTTCTCTAATAATTATTTAATAATATGTTCAAAATATGTATCTTTTGATCCGTGTAGAAACCCTATGGTTAACGAAAAAAACCTGTCTTCTAAATATATAGACGCCAAATTTGCACACTCTAATTAGCTTTCACTAATAAACATACAAGTATCATACGTAATCCTCAGATCATTACTATGGTTAAACTCAATTTTCCAACCTTTTTAGCACTTTTTGTGTTTCAATTTTTGTACGTCTATTTCTGACGTTAATGTCAATCTCACAAAAAATTGGATTAAGTAAAATGTATTTATAATTTTGTATTTTGTTGCACTTTGAAGTCTTTCTCTTTTTTAATTTTTTTTTAAGAAACCCTTAAGAAAATTTCAAAATCAAGTTATGGGATTTTTCTTGGGCTTCTGAAAATCAACAATTTAAAATAAATAGTATAAGATGCATGTAACTTTTAAGACCATAATAAATCTTCAACATGGTTCTACAAGCACAAATAACTAAGATATGAATGGTTTTGTGTCTACACTTTCAAGACTATTAATTTCATACTTAAATAAACAAAGTTAATAAAATAATATGTATTGTTAGTTGAAATATATACTTATGATATTTACACATTAGGTATGTATCTTTGTTTAAAAAACACAGAGTCAAAATTATATTTTGTATTCAAAACCTGAATGAATATTCAGTGATTTTTTTAAAGTAATAAATCACTTTTTTGACATGAATAAAGTTGGCATAAATTTGAACATTGATTTCAAAATAAATATATCTTGATAAAGAGGAGGTGGTGATGGATATAAAAAAAAGCCCGAGAAGAATCAATAAAATGGCTTTATATTCTTTAACATTTATGGATATTTTTAACTGTCCTTAACTACAAATTATCCTTGAGCTTTACAATAGTCCTAATAAAAATAAAATAATTAAGTTATCTCCCTCTAAACTTATGTCATCAATCATCATTCACAGCCTCACTAACTTTTACACTTATTCATTTAAATATTTTCACTCTTGCTTTCCATTGAAAAGTTGTTTAAGTTTTTTCTTCTTAAACTTTTGACTTTTGTCTGTCTCAAATTCACGTGCAATGACTGAGAATTCATTTACTTTTTTTATATATTTGTTTAGAAAAAGTTAATTTACTTTGTTTCAAAAGGAAGCTTGATTAAGTTCAGTTGTTGAGTGCTAATAAGACAAAATCAAATCAAAACTTTATTAGTATACATACTTATATTGGATGTTTTCCGGGTCGAAGGTTTAATTATAGTTGCTTAAGCTAATTTTTTGCATAAAATCCGCATGTTTTTATTAATAAAATGCATCAGATTGTTGAAATATTAGTACATTAGAAATATCCTCAATTTGGATCCCATTGTTGATGCATAAAAGACAATCACGGATATAGATATTCACTGCATTTTTCCAATTTTTTAAAAGAAACTACCCCCTTTCATCTTGATTAAAAAAACTCAAAAAAATACAAAGTTGTTCCAGTTATTATAATTCCCCCGTTATTTTTCCACATTATGTAATATTAAATATATATATATCCAACAATATTTAAAAGTTTAAAGCACATCGAACAGTGCCTCTTCAAATAAATAATCACTATTCAACTCCTTTCTAAGTTATTTTTATCTTCAGACTTTCAGCTATTGTGTTCTTCTATTATGTTTTACTATAAAGTGATAAGTAAATATGATATTTCCCTACCTTCTATCATTTTAGCAAGAAAATTCTCTATAGTTAAACGAAATTAAGCTAAATATCGAAAGCACTCAATTCATATACATATAATACTTATAAATATTAAATTTAGTTTTGGTCGAAATAGGTAAAACAGATTTATAGGTGATGACACATAATTATATTTTTGCAACTTTTCGTGCTATTTTCCTGAAAAAGCATTTGGATGTAAATAAATACTATTGAGAGAAAAGTTCCGGCTTAGCATTTCTCATTAGATTTTCAAATTTCAAAATAGCCAAAATGAACATTTTGTGCGGTTCTAATGTTAAAAGAGCAGAAAGTGTGTCTATGAGATTTTGATAGTTTATGTAAGCCCTCTTTAGACAAAAATGTATAGTCTTCACAATGAACTTACACGTTAGAATTTCAAATATGTAGTCAAATATTAAAATATCTTATTGCTTCAATTAAGAAATTTGAAATCATGAAAGAAGAGCTTTTGTTTTTTGAATTTAGTCTAATTTTGAATAAATTTTAGAGTAGGAACAGAACATAATTTAAATTGCTACCATTCGCACATGGGATCTGTAATCTGAGAATGTATGTGTAATTTAATTTCAAACAGTAAATAAATTCCTTCCCCCTGATATTATAAAATAAATTTTTTTTTAATACAATGGTAAACATTAATTTTTGTTTCGTTTGATTCTCTAATGTAATCTTGACGTCTAAAATGAACTATTAATGAATCTCATCTTTCAATTATAAAAAAAGTATATTCAAGTTTTATGAACAACAATTGAGTCTGATTAACTTTTAAATTTACCAGGGTAATTTTTTTTTTTTTTAAAGATCAGGTTTTTTACATCTTTATTTGTTTTTTATTAAAAGACATTTTTTATTAATCTCACGGTTTCAATTAGCATGTTTTTGACCACACTTATTCATCAAATTAAATTTGAAATAGCTTACAACTTCTCCCAGATATATACCAACATTTTCCCAGTTTTTTCAAACCTTGATTAGTCAAACAGTTTGAAAGTCTTTTGAGGACATACATATATTGATTTTTAAATACAAGTTTATGGGTTTTTATGTTAGTCATTATTATTTAGGTTAATGGGGAGTATTATGAAATGTAGAATAATAGTTGTACAATAGGTAGGCGTTATAAAATAACTGTGTTAATGACATTATTTTATGTAGTTATGATGAATTCAGACTCATTGTAATTAAAAATATAAAAAGATATTATTGTTAGTGCATAATACATCCCAAAAGTCGTTCATCATAGGTTTTATTTAAGCAGAATAAAAGTCAAACTGTGAAGTGCACTTATGTCAAACATTGATAGATATACACCTTTTATAGTCATTTGGACGGAAAATGTTGTTTCTATGACATAATATAAGTGACATTTTTTTAAGTATAAATTTAAAACTAATAACAAATGAATTTTCACACTAAATTTGGTATTTTATACATATATGACATTGATGCCATTTTTTCTCAGATAAATTTGGTCTACTTTATCTGCTTACTTTTTATTTATCATTTTTTTTCTAATACAAACATATATTCATGCTAAGAAAAATATATTTCTTTTTACAACCGAGTACTTAATTGTACCCATTCTTAATTAAAGGGGCAATTTGGTATATCTGAAAAAAATAATACAGATCTATAGTTGCTTTGGAAAAAATGAGGGGCCATCTTTCCCTGCACAGCTTTTAAATAATGAATAAATATGACACTGACGTATACTATTTTATTTTTGACATGTCGATATAAATCAAATTATTTAAATATTTATAAGTATTTTAGGATAAGCTATGAAACAATTTATTATATTTATATTTATCAAATTTTTGACCTAAGGTGTGTGATAATAGAAAAATAACATAGAAATATTGTTTATTTATATCTCAAATGTTTGTTTTTTCTAGACATTTCAAATGTACAAATGTGAAATAAAAAATAAATTGAAGGTAAATCAAAATAAATTACATATGACTTGATATAAACAATTTCTTTAAGGAAAAATATGTGGATGATGTATTTCTTTTAAACTCATACCGAGTAGACAAATAAATTGAAACAAATCTTCTCGCATTACTAATATCAAATTGAAAATTTAATGTACAAAAAAGACAGTTGAACTCTCTCCGACTTTTATGTGTAACTTTGTTGAATTTAATGAATTTAAAAAAATCCATTTATGATACAAGTCTAAGCATAATTGATTGTTACTTTCAATATCAAAATTATCAAATAGTTTAGAACTGTTTCTGCTTATTTTAATTTTGTTGTCATTATAAGTCTAGATATATTATAACATATAAAGTTCTTTATTTTAAATAAAAGTGAAAGGTTTTGTGATTAAAATATTACTTGATTAGTATTAAACAAAATTGAAAAGATTATTTTAATTTATGTTTTTATTTAGCTTCATTCAATTGGCAATTGTTTTCTATTAATAGGAACGTTTGATCTTTCATATTGTCCCTTCTTTAAACAAAGCTCATTCTAGAATCAAGAATATTCGAAGCAATGTTTTCACGAGTTTAATTTAAGTACAAATTTTCTTTGTTATCTTCACTCATGAGCTGGATAAAGATTTTACTCTATTCTTATAAATTCAAATAGCATTTCAAGACACTTCATATCTGATCCATCAAATTCATATACAAAAAATAGCAAATGAACGAATTAAAAGATCTTTCCGAAGGAATGAATTAACTATGTATAATCATTACATCATCTAGTAATTATTAATTATTTTTTACACAAAGATAAACATATATTATCCAGATAATCCTATGAAACACGAAGAAGACTTACTACTAGGTAGTGGTATTTATCATACTATTCAACCATACTAACACAAAGGAAAAGACCTTTATGATGTTATAGCATGGTTGTTGTTGTTTTTTTTTGTTTTGTTTTTTTGCAAAAGAACGTAATTTTAAGGTTATACAGATCAAATTGAAATGGCCCTGCTATTTTCCAAGAAAAAAACAACTTTTTTTTTGGTATTAAAAGATTTAGTTTTTTGCACTGAGTAATATGTACATATGTACCTCATTGAATACTTGAATTTTTTATATTTATATGGCCACTAGTTTTATCCTACTTAAGCTGTATTTTCTATAGAACTTTGTTTATTATGGTTTTATACTGCAGTAAGGATCAGCGAATACTCAAATACATATATAATTGATATAATTAAAACACTTTCCATGACACAAAATATTTTTATTTTTTATTTTTCTACTACAGTTTTAAAATTACTCAATAATTGATTTCATTAATTAATTACAAGTCGTTTTACTATAAAATACACATACATATATGTTATAAAAATACTACAAAATGAATTAACTATACCATGGGAGGACATAACTTTAAGGTTAAGCAATCCTCCATTGGCGGAAGTTTTTTTTCTAGTATTTCATATAATTTCGGCTTAACAATCTTCTCAACAAAGTCCGTGCATATTTCTTGGAGTGTAATGTGGAGGGACTCAAGTTTGATACAAACCTAAAATAGATAATTATTCAAAGTAAAAGCAATTAGGTACATATATTTTTTGGGAACTGGAACCAAGGAAAAATTATTGTACGCACATCCTTCATAGTACTGATGATAATTAGAAGAGTTTCCTCTGTGTAGATATATTTATCAAGTTGTTGCATCACAAAGAGACAGGCGTCACATTTGAAGTCGTGTTTTTGAAGCTCTGCCTTCATTGGAGCTGCTCCTGAAGGCAAAGTTAGGAAGGGTAGAAGAAGAAGGGGTACTTGGAGTTTCATGGCGTGAATTATTCAATCAAATGAAGGTAAAGTGTTAGGGTAATTCTCGATATATATACAAACAAAAAATAATTTATCAGTTATATTTGAGTTGGTTATTTTTTCATAAATATGTAATTTGTTTAGTTTAAGATAAATGAATGTCATTCTTTTTCTTCAACAAACAGTTCACATGAACAAATGAATTGAACAAAGACTAAAAAATATGTGTACTTTGATCCGTAATGGATTTACATCCAAGTTCAGAACTTTCTTGGGAGCTACAAAAAAATGTAAAATATCTTTTAATTTATTTGTTTATTTGATAAATTTTAATACTGTATAGAAAGACTCAATAGATAAGTAGGCATGAAGTGTCTTTTTTGATACCTTTTGTCCTATACTTTGATATGGTAGTATTTTGAATCAGTGGATAATCATTGGATGGTGTAAATACAACACCAAAATATTAATTTATTTCATAAATATTTTTAATATGTCTAAAAAGGTAATATTTGAAGCTTTACATATAATAGTCAATTTCTATTTTGAAAATTTATTTTAAAAAGATTTAAATAAAATAGTTAAAATTTAATGATAAATAAATTTTAACTAAAATACTCAAATTACAAAACATGAATAATTTAGCTAAAACTATAGCTTCAAACACTTTAGAAGAGAAATTATTTTTCTCAAAGTACTGTATTAAGAAGAAAAATTGAGGTTAATTTAATTCACATATACGACACGTGTAGTTTCTGCAAACTTTGTAAAATTATACTAGAATGTTTTTCATTTTTACAAAATATTGTTGCTCTCAAGACTAATGTTGATATTGTCTCCTTAAACTCTTGCTGTTGCTATCTAGACCTCTACCAAGGCAACTTGAATCTTTAAATCGTTAGTTTTAATACATTGTATGTAAGACCTCCAAATAGAATGGAATTTTTTTTTATTCTTATACCACTCAAGGATATATTTGTAAATAATTCATGTATTCATGGTGCCCATATCCCAAATATTATTGGAATAAAATCCATCCTCTCGTGATTTCCTATGCTAAATTTCTTAAGTAAATATTATTGTGAGATTGAATAAATATCGATTTCTTATTTTATCTACTAAATAAATTTGGTTAACATTTAGCCTTGAGAATAAACTTGAATTAATTTCTTCATTGTATTAGTAATGTAATAACATACAACAAAACTTTAGATGGCAATAAAAATATATTTTTTAAACTTCGTTTATGCTTTTGTATCTTCATTTGATGCTAAGTGATCTACAAACCACCTCCAAAAAGGTAAAAATCAAAATATAAATAAGTATCATATAAGTTTTCAAAAAAATTATATGTATGTGCTAAATTGCAAATCAAAAAAAAGACAGGTGTCAAAAATGACATCTCAGCCACTCTATGTAAAACTTCATATGTTATTTCTCGGAAAAGTTATAATCTATATTTTCTTCCCTTCATCATTGAAGATATAAACTATGTTTATTTTTGTTGATATCTATAAATAAAGGAAATGCACATATGTAGTTATGTGAAGTTTTAGTATTGTCAAAACAGACTTGTTCCTTTATAGGCAGTGTCGTATTTCTTACGTCATGAATGAAACTTAAAGATTCACTCATAACATTCATTTGAAATTTATAGTATAATAACTAAATATGTAAGATAAATCAATATTTAATGGATCATCAATATAATCATATTTTCAAAATAGTGTCATCCTTTTAGTGGTCATATATGTACGTATATTGTATATTGGAGAACAAAAACAAATTAAACGTACATTTTGAGTAAATACTAATAATTAACAAATTAATTAATGTTTTTATGTTTGAATTTATAACTCGAAGGACAAGTATTGATTCTCTCTTAAACAAATAAATAATAATAAATGTATGCATCTCATTAATTTTAAAAATTTCAAATAATCGTTGAAATATGGGAAACAAATTGTATTTTTATTTTCATATGTTTTAACAGAGCAATTGTTACTTTTAATCCATATTTTTATTATTTATACTAACAGAAAATGAGATTTAAAAACAACTTGTTGTAATTTAAACTTTAAAGAGGGTTTTTTTTTCTTTTAAACTCATAATACCTTTTCAATCTTGTCAAAAGCTTCTTTCTTTTTGGACTTAATACTCAATTTATCAATCCAAATATTTTTTATTCAATGAAAAAAAAAAATAGAATGTGAAAAGAATTTTAGTTAATTAAGAAGCTTTTGAAAATGATTCATAAAAGAGTAATTATTCAAAACTTTTCCATTGAAATAGTGAGCACTACATTTGAAATTATATAAAATTAATGAGATTCATACTTTGATTAATTAATTATAATCTCTTAGATTAGCAAACAGTAGGTAATCTACTAATATATATGATAAGTATGTATTTAATATGACATATCAATTAAAGAATTTTTAATTTAACTTCCATATAAAATTGTGAAGAATGAAGCTTACACTAAACTACACAAAACTGTATATGTCAAGATATAAGAGCAGAATATATAATTTATCATTTTGATGGATTTTGACGAAAAAAAATTGCAGATAGATTTTAGATTGACATGTTACATGCAAGTACGTGACGATGGGTGAAAGAAAGAATTATAATTGCTCCATCAAAAATGCACACAAATAATATCTTTTTTCATTTGAAAACAAAATACATAAAGGATCATACAAATATTATATTATATTATTAAATACATAAACACTTAATCAACTAAATGTAGAAGTGCATATGTTTAGTTCTAAACATTGATTACGAGGAGAAAGCAAGTGGTTTGATAGCACATATTCATACATTTTGTTCTCAATAAACCCCTTCACGAAAAAGTTGCAAGTGTCTTGAGCATTTGTATCAAGATTAAAACAAGCCTGTGAAATATGGGAAAGAATGTAGCAAATAACCTTTGATAGACATGAATGAGAAAAACAAGACTTACTTCTTTGAGTCTAATTTGTGTAGTGAAGTCATTGTTTTCTTCCTCTATGAATATAAGTTCATTGACGAACTTACAGGTATTACAAAGAATGCTTCTGTCTTTTAACGAGATACATGCACTGTTTATGAGCACAAAAAACGAAAGGAAAACCATAAACTTCATACAATTAGAAGTCATTGCCGCTTTTATTTATTTGTTTATTTAACTCTATGCCTCTAGGAGATATAAGAGACATATATATGTAGTAAATTTTCTTATCAGCATGAACAAGCGATACTTTGAAATCCTTTAACAGTGATAAGACATTTATCTATATAAACATATAGTACAAAAATACAACACATATAAAAAACACTAAGAAAAATAAAAGACATTGTAAACTCCATCTCTTTTCATTTAAATAATGGATCTCATGGTCAAGAAAAAGTTTAAACTCCATTAGCATAACATAATATCTTCTTCTGCGGGACCCTTTACGCTACTACTTTGTCACATTGAGTGGACTTTATAAACTATAGAAATTAGATAATTTAATACATACATACTTTATATAAAGAGTTATTACTTCTATGTACTTAAAGTACGTGCAGATATTAAATATTTTACTTACTTAATACCCTGACTTGTCTACATTACATGATAATTTATCTTTTCGACCTTTTTAACTCTATTATTATTTATTTAACATAAAGTATTTCAACATATTTTCCATTTGACACATTAGAATGAATCCTTTATCACATACAATCATCAAATTTTGTTTACTTACCAAATAGATTTAATTGCAAATTGATAAGTCCTTTAATTCAGAATCATAAAGGTAAATAAACAGAGTTAAAATCCAATTCCTTTCATCCTCTATTTAATACCTTAAGTTAAACTTTTACTTACGATATTCATAAGCTGTATCTATGTGATTTAAATTATTTGATTTGCCTGATAACTACAAAAATACATAAATGGTAAGACAAAGATTCCTTGTGTTAAAATATGGATCAGGGTTATTGCTGACCCAGAAAATAATTGAGCTGAATCCACATGGAAAGTAAACGAAAAAGTGCACTCGTTCAATGTGTTATTATTCTGTTACTTATCAATGAAAATTAGGATAGAAATTACATATATTATATTAATACATTTATTACCAAAAGCAATCATTTTTAATTCCAAGCATTATCGTCTTGCAATGAATATATTTCTTCGAAACCCAAAAATATATTTGATCCCATATTAAAAATAATTTATTGAATTTTGCTCTTATTGCTATATTGCATTCGATGCTTCTATCCTCATTAAAACTAAGGAATTAGATTTGATCCATTACATTATCCGGATTATTGAAGTGTGTTTGTAAATTAGTCAAAGTCCCTCTAACTTCTAAGAACGTTATAACAAAAATTTAATGATATTCTTAATTTGATACCATTAAGTAACGTGATCCCCATTTAGGAATTGAGTTTATCCATTGCATAGCATGCATTAAAAAAATGTTTAATACTATTTAAAGAAAAAGAAAATAAGTTGATTTAGATGGATTATTGTCATAATATATATATATATATATATATATATAGGATGTACATGATAAATATTACGACAAAGATTATATCATATCGAAAAACATTGGACCATTTAGCAAGAAATTAGGAATTTTTTGTTATATCCTATCTGAATTCTAAAACCATTTCCAACTATATATTATAAGCTTATCTTCACATTGCACTAAATTTTATTCTCTTAGTTTGCTTAATATATACAAAATTATGATAAAGGTAAATGATCCCCAATTGATACACCTGGTCGATAACGAGTGAATATTGATACATTCTTAATTCATAACAATATTAAATCAAATTAAATTTATCAAAATATCAAACAACTTCTTTCCGTGTTTCATTTTTCACAGAAAGAAAAATATTTTTCTAATAAGAGTTTCACATTGGCTTTCAAAATTAAGAATATTTATTTTATTTTACACTTTGTGTCATAAGGGTGTACACTGGAACCCAAGTATCTATTTACTTTCTGAGGGGTATAAAAACATATTAATAAGCATATTGGGCCTTTTTTAAATTGAGTTTTAACTTTTTTTTTAATTGATAATATAATTTTGGAGTAATATAAATTATTCTGTGTTAATAAAGTCATATTTCAGGCTCAACTTACCGTTTTGGTTATGTGAAAAAGACGTATAAATAAAAAAAAAAACATAGAGTGATGATCTAAAGAAAAAATGGAAACAGCGATAACTGCCAAAATAGAATAGTTATAGGCCCAAAATACCAAAGACGTAATTGTAATATTTTCTTATTAAAAGTCTCTCTTGTCGTTTGTCACAGCTTTAAAAAATTTGCTTGTTATTGCACAACTTTAAATATTATTATATTTAAAACAAATACTATCATTTATAAGACATATGATGACATTGTAAAGTTTATATGTCAATGCATTTATTTCAACAAAAATCTTCAAAATTATTATTATTATACCCATGTAACATGAACGTACAGCAATTTAATAGATGCTGACATATAGAAATTCCTTGTTTAGACTGTTTTACGTTTTCCCATTCATCTATTTGTATTATCAAATTAATTTAAGAAATATATTCTAATGAGGCAATGTTGACATACCCTTTATTTTCATGTATGGTTATACCCTCACACCTGATTTAATATAGAGCTCCCTGTTAATTCTAAATATATTCATATCTATGTATTGTATTTTATTTTAATTAACTACATGATTACATGTTTTTCAGTGGCTTGAAGGGATTTATACATAACAAATCATGTTTTTAATATATCACTCTAGCATTTTTAGTTTAATGTAAATAAATTATGTCATGTAAATATGATAATTAATTTGATTTTAAATATCTCATGATAATATTAAGAATTTAAATATAAAATTACATGTTACGAATAGATCTGCTTCCATTGTTTTGTATCTAATAATAGTTCACATACGGTTTTAAGTACCCTGCTTAGGATTGCAAAACTTTTACAATTGTCATTTTTTTTTCAGCAAAAAACAACAACTATCGCTTCTTTTTGATCATGTATGAAGGTGGCTAAACAATTCAGAAATATGCTTAAATAGTTTGTTTTATTTTTTTTTAATCGACTTGTTTTGAAAAAGTATAAATTTGGAAGAAAAATAAGCTATAATTTTAGCTTTATTTGCCAAATAAATAATATTACCCAGGAATTGTGTACCTTTTTCAGATAATCAACCCCTCAATTTGCACTGTTTGCATGGTTAAGGGTGTTAAAAATCTAATATTGCAAAGAAAATTAATTAAAGACTACCATACAATCTGGTTTAAGGAGTAGGTAGAGGCCAAAACAAGTCGGTTAAACTGTTCAAAAAGAAAAGTTGTTTTTATCGTCGTTTTTTGAGTCGTAGGCTATTTCAAATTTAATTTGATGAATAAATGTGGTCAAAAACATGCTAATTGAAACCGTGAGATGAATAAAAATTAAAAAAAAATTAATTAATACATCACCAATTTATTTTTTAAATGTTCTCTATTAGTGCCTTTATTGCTTATCCATTGAAATCTAATTACCGTATATTTTGTTGAGTTTTGAATGTCTTTATCATTAATAGAGGAACAGTTGACGAAATAAAGTAATGCTGAATTTATAAGTTCTATGGATATATACTATAAATATTTTTTATACCTATCAAAAAGTTTGAGATATATATATAATTTAGCTTTCTTGATTTAGTAAGTTAAAAATACTAGAATGATGTTTGTAACTTTAACTTGAAATAGGTTTAATATCGAAATATGGCCATAGCTCCTGAGATAAACAAATCAATTTGATTTAAATTGTTTTTACCAATCAGCTAAATCAAAATGTGATCAAACTAATGAAATATAAATAACAATAGGTTTTTTTATCGAATGCTTGCTGTTCAACAATATAATCTATCAAAGAATTCAACATTTATTTGAAAACACGTACGGTAATATCAAGATGATTTAAGGCCAAAAATAAATATCACGTTGAATCATTACACCTGCTATAGAGACGGTAACGATAGGAATGCCCTTGGCTCGAAGAATAAGTTGGACCTCTTTTACGTTAATCCTATCAATTGTTTCTTTGTTTTTTAATAAGCTGAATTAATAAATTAATAGACCAAAACAATATCCCAAGAGGGGAAGAAAATTAACTCCCAGTTAACATAGAGTAGAAGGTTTGTATTTACTAGTGCTTGATTCGCTATGGCATGCAACTTGCAGCTCAACTTGGACGGGTGGTCAAAAAACTACAGACTCAAATTGGACTCGACTCAAGCTTGTCTCTCAAGATTGTCGAAATGAAATGGAGTCGAGATGAAAGGCTCATGAGCAGCTCAGATATTTAACCTTATATGGAAACAATTGATAAACTTTTGACATTTAGCAGTTATTCTCAAATAACCAGTTAACGACCCACTAATAGGTCAGACTGATTATCACCTATACACATATTTATACTGTTACACATGTACATATGATATATAATTGTCACTTGATGTGGAAAATAGTATTGGATAGCTGTAACATTGAAATGCTGATCGACTCACCAGTAAAAAATACTCCAAATTAAATAGTTTTCCTCCTTTAATTTTGATCAAACACAAATGAAACTTTAACAATATACTCATGTAGAAAAACGCCAATAAGATATGACAATAATAGAAAAAATTACAAAAAGAAGAAGAGGAAGCTATTTAAACCCATATTTTTTTTTTTGTAAATGACAGAATAGTACATGCCTACAGTTTTATTCTTATTCTTTGAAACGTTTCAGAGTCTTTAAAAGGATATAAATATCTATTTATTTAATATAACCTACTTATGTTAAAATCACAGCTCTCTTCCCCTTCTCAAGTTAAACAATATACATATTGGTACTTATGTCGATGTACACCGAATATGAAGGAAAATTGATTTTAAATACTAAAGATTACTTATTTTTGATTCAGTTCTCTTCGAATCAATAATAATAAAATTGATTCATCACATACAATTTTATTGACATGAGCCCAATTATTGTTAAAGTACAAGTATTATTAAGTATTTACAATTTTCATATGTACATATACGTATACATTATATATGTAATGTAAAATATACATCACATGTCAATCATCTTTATTATAGAAAGTTGACTCCTTTTATTCATTTTTGAAAAAAGTTTTTTTTTTATTAATATATGTACTATTATATTAAGCCTTTGTTTTGTGCTCAACTTAAAAGTTAATTAAGTATGTAAACTTTGTTTTTTGTTTTATTTTTTCAATATCCATTTTTTGGTATGTAATATACAATTTTTTACTCGAAGACTAATAATATACTACTAAAGAAAATAAAAGAATATATTTTTTTTATTCTATTTTACGATCAAAGAGAAAATAATATTGTGTAATAGAGGCATAAGGGCTTTTTTGTGAGAGAATTGAGTAAAAAACTATCACATAATGAAAAATTAAGTGGAAATTCAGTCAAGTAATCTTGTTGGCATGGTAAAAAGTTCTTTTTTTTTTTAAACATTTTTTGTCCCACTTTTTATAAAATTTTACCAAATAATTTGTCTGTATCCAAGTTCAATGTTGCCTTTATTTTCATCACCTTTTATAACAATAATGAAAGACACTCTCAATTATGATTAAAGAGAAGGAAGAAGAATAAAAAAAAGGGATAAGGCATATTAATTCGCACATAGTACATTTTGTTATCGAATGATAGTAGTACACTTCAAAGTTCAAAATTTTTTGGATGATCGAAAGTCAATTCATTTCTAGATTAAATACTTAACTTTTGCTTAGTCTGAAGGGTAAATTAAAAAGACCAAATACAGTAAAAAGAACCAAGAAATCAGAATCCACACTCTCTAAAGTAATCAGCAAGAGAATGCTAAGAAGTCCACAAGAGGAGACAAAAAATTAAAAAAATGCTAATTCAATATCAGACCCCTCAAAACGCAAATAAATGGTAAAAAATCTTTTAAATGAAGTTTTTGTAGTGTCAGCAGGAAAAAAAAACAAAAGCATAGACATCCCTCAAAGGCAATTATTCTATGTAGTTGTTAAATCGTTTCTTAAACCAAAATTTATTACAGGTGATGATGTAGAAGGTAACTATTGTGTTGTAATCATTGTGTGGGGAAATAGACTAGTCAAGATTTTATCTATTTGGGCTGATAGAAAGTCAGTTCATATCAAAGTGAAATACTTAACTTTTGCTTAGTTTGAAGGGTAATTTTAATGGGTTGTAGCAAATTAACCTTGCCAGATGTGGGTCTCAGTGCAATACTAGTTGAGAACCCATTGTTCCATACAAAAGCTATACTTTTACTTGGCTTGAAATTAAACACATATTCAAAACTTTATTATATGTTATTGATGTTTACACGTAATGAGCCCACCAAACCTTCAAAGTTTGTATACTTTCTATTTCCTCAATACATATAATACTTTACGAAGTAGGTTGTAAATAATAAAAATATTACATACAAGAGAGCAGAATGATATAACTAATGATTATATTTTCTTTGAATTTTTTTTCAATAATATCTACTACTCCGTTAATGAACATCCTTTTTTAACGTGATTATGGAACGGAGTAAAATATTATCCGAAAAATTAAATTAAACGAATTTAATTACAGTGTAATCGGTTGAACGATACTAATAATTACACTATTTAAATTACATATTTTTATTCATAAATTATTCATAATTATCAATTAAAATACTAAAAATGTTGTATGAATTTAAAGTATGGGAAAAAAATAATTTCTTTTTTTTTAACTAATCTTAACAGTATTTGTTTGGGGTCTCAATAATATATAATTTATTATTAGTATATTTAAAAAATACTTTTTTATTTTTGATAGAAGTTTCTATGAAATGTTGAGTACTTTAAACGAACTTTGGTAAGAAAATAAGTGTTCATTTCTTCAAAATTGCATCTACATAAGATATAAGAAATTGAATATTTTATCCATTCGCTTATACTGATAAAAGAAGGGAATATTTATCTTAAGTGGGAAATAATTGATTATATTCATCAAACCTCAATATAAAATTGTAAAGTAAAGGATTAATTCTAACAAAAAGACATTAGAACTACATTAAAATAATTGTATTCATTCTGATTGGACGTTTTAGAAGCAAACTAAAAAGAGTAGACTATAAAATGTAATTAGAAGCAATTTAGTAGAAAATTCAACTTTACGAACGTACGGTTAAGACAATATCACACAAATCACCGGGGATATTGGAATGATTGACAGCTTTTCGATTTCTTTATTTAAAATTTTGTGTCTAATGTCTCTCAGACTCAGTCACTTGCATAGCATTCAGGTAAATCATGATTTGCTCTTGCAGATACTACATAATTAATCAGGAATTAGTTTTACATTAAGTTGAGCACTCTATTTTACAACATTTAAGCATTCTAAAGTAGCTATTGCTTGTTGATGGATTTGATTGGAAGAGCCAGGTGAAATATCAGAAGTATGGAAAGAAGAGTCATGCTAAAGAATATGAAAGAAATACCAAGAATCAAGTCATTGGATTTTGAAAGTTAAGTTTACCAAAATCCGATCTATAAATAGAATATCTTCTTTTTTTAATATAATTCATGACGAAGGATCATCATTAAGTTTCCAGAGATTTTGTAATCTTATTATCAATGAATATTAACTTTCCGTTGGGAAAATATGGTTGTAATTAATACAGTTTTAACATATTCTTTATCAAATTTTAATGGCTAAAATAAAATGAAAGATTTGACTTATGTATGTAATAAAATGTAGCTACTTACGTCGTAATACGTAGTGAATCCATTAAATATGACTCAAAATAGTCTATTTTTCCTCATAATGATAAGATCATATTATTGAGTTCAGTGCAAAATTCAAACATTATGGCAAACAACGCACCTATATCAATGTACATAACTATTTTAAAACCATATTATAGTACATAAGGGAAAAATATAAGTTGTTTTTTACAGCAGTTAATAGTTCCTTCCCTTTATCTTTTTTGTTTGTGTCGATGCACATCGAGTATATTTAACTTTTGGGGATTAGAATCAACTTATAACTCATGATGTGCCTTTCCGTATAACCCTTTAATATAGCATCCTTGAAGAAGACTTTATCTTAGACGGGACTTAGCAAAAGAGGCGTATTTTTTACAAAATTCTATGGGAAACCTATGAGGACCGAACCTTTTATTCTTCTTCGTATAATTCCTGATGAACTCTTGTATTTATTTTGTGGTAATATCTTTATCAAGTCAGGCTCAATAGTTTTCTGGGATTGTCCGTGTTTTGACGAATCTTTACACTGAAAACTAGAATCGCATATCCTTGATGTGCTTCCCACCTTAAACCCCTAATTTTCTTTTCATTAGAGCATTCCTTACGTTCATATAACCTCTGAAAATAATCAGTTATTACTTACTAATACACTACTAGGATATTTTGCTTCTCTACGTTCTCGATCACAAAGCGTCTATACATTCTTCTTAGAATCTTCTTCTCTATCTAGAACCACTTTTTCTTTCGAAAATCCCTTCAACGTACCCCGATTTTCCTTGACTTTTTTTTTATTTTTTTTCTCTGGACTCTCCCAATGTCCATGTCTCTTTTTTTTGATAAATTTCCAGTCTTCTCTTTATTGGAAGTTTTCTGAGCTTCTTGATTCTACACTTTCTGTTGATAGTTTTGGTATTTTTTCAGAAACTTTATCTTCCTTCCTTTGGCCAAAATTCATTATATTTTCCTCATCTGTATCTCATTCCATTTTAATTTCAATTCGATCACTGTTCATTACTTCTTCTTCTTTCTCATGGAGAAACACTTCCTCGGATAATAGTCTCTCACAACTCCTCTTATTTGTTGAGGGAGTCTCAATTGTGCTCGAAAATACTTTTCAAAGTCAGTACACGTCGTTATCTTGGTGCTGTACTTTTCAATTTTGTTTGTCCCAAGTACAGGCATCTAAAACATTGTATCTGCTGCATATTATACGTTAATTCTACCATATTTTCCTTCCCTTTATTGGTATGATAGCGGGTAGACTACGTTTGGGTTTGATTTGGAACCGCATCTTACCAGACATAATGTTATCAAAGATCACAGAATATACCATTTCGCCGTCATTTTCAGGTACTATTGAGTATGGAACTTTCTCGATATCTCCGAACAATTCTCCATATTGAGCCATAATCTCTGTGATACTCGATAAGACAATTTCTGATCCATTATTTATGGTCACCTTGACTGGGTTCTGCACCTTTCTCAAATTTTCAAGACCTCTCACTTGACATAGTATTCCATCATCTATTTCAAAGCTCCCTTTAACATCCACCAATTTTAAGATTACATTTACGAGCCTTATAAATATTAAAACCACATATCCATCATCACTTTTTTTTATCCTAAATATTTTCTTTTATTGATAACCTTTGGAAAATCTTTTTGACATATCTTATTTTTGTGAAAAATCTTTTCAAATTTTTATAATCTGCATCTTTGCATTCAACATATAATTTATTCCACATAAGGTCTATTTGTACATCGCCTTTTCTGTGATAACTCATTTTAATCTTACTTGAGTAAGAAATCACATTTAGTCAATCAATGTGCGTCTCCCTTCTATTTATATTATTCATGTCCATGTTTTTGTTCATATTTTGTCTTTCTTGTTTCGTCTCCCCATCGGTCACACTCGGTCAGTCTGGTTGATTTTCTTTATAAAAGAGTAAAACTTCCTTACTTTCACTAGGTGTTTGACCTTTTTAGGGGGTTATTACGTCATTCACTTTGTAATTATTCAAGTCACGAAAGGATCTTATTTCGTATTCTAAATTCACCGAATCTTCGATAGGTATGAGGCCCTATGAACATTAAACGTAGATATTCAATAAAGTACCTACACGTATATATGTATCCGGTTTTCCTCAATTAAGTAGCTTAGAGACAGTTAAATTTATTTTTTTGATGCCACAAAAATAAAACAACACCTTCCAACGTGATAATAAAACGCACCCATATCAATGTACATAACTATTTGAGAACCATATTATAGCACATAAGGGGAAAATATAACATGTTTTTTACAGTAGTTAATAAACATTTCCTTTCCTTTGTTTCCTTTATCTTTGTTGCCATTTTTCTCAAAAGAAAGACAGAAAATGCTAAGTTATGTTTATATGACTACTTTTACAGCGAGCAAACAACGCAAAAAATGTGATATAAAAACATCTGAGGAAATAAATATTTGTTTCCAACTAATGGTTCAATAAGATTAGGACATTAGATATTGCATCTGTAGAGCCACGTTTTATATGCTATTATGAAATTAATTCATGATAACCTTCAACTCATAATGTTTTAAAATGTGTACATATGTACATTTAAATAATACGCCTTTCTACTACAAACGATAGACTTCTCATATAATTAAATATTCAAAATTTTATATATCACAAATTCTTTTGCTTACTTACTACTATGGGCAAAAAATATCAGGAATCAAAAAATCTTTATTTAATAACAAAATTTATTTCATTCCTCTTAAAGTAGCCCCCCCCCCCCTCCCCTTGATGCAATGCACATGTGCTAACATTTTTTTCAATTTTCAAAACAGCTACAAAATTTTTATTGAGTCAATAGTTACAAATTAATAACTTTTGAGTTTATAAATGCTATTAAAATTAAAAATTGGATGGTCGGTTTTTTGAGTAATAGGTAATTTAGAGAAATCAATTAAGGGCTCTCAAAATTTCAAAAGAATAGAATCTGGAATATTCATTTAAACTTTTTTGGTTTGTACAACATTCCTCTAAATTGCAGTTTAGTCATCATCTTTCAAATATTTAAAAAAAATGAAATATTCGATTACAGCTGTTAACAAAAGGACACGTATCTCAAACACAAATGAATATTTTAACGTGTAATTTGGCACTTTTGTCAATGACAGTAATGCCAATTACCGTATTTTCTGTACTATAAGGCGCACCTTCAATGAATGACATATTTAAAAACTTTTTCCATATATAAGGCGCACCGCATTATAAGGCGCTACAGTATACGTTGGGTTTACGTTATGCATACACTAGATAAGCATAGATAGATAGACTCAATATTGACCCATATATAAGGCGCACTGGATTATAAGGCGCATGTTCAGTTTTTGAAAAAAATGAAGGCTTTGAGATGCGCCTTATGGTGCGGAAAATACGGTACCCAACTTTTACGCATTCTTGTTACTAGTTCATATATGTATTTATACTTGACTAAAAAAAATCTCATAATCAGATATAAATATCTTAAGGAAGAGTAAAAAAAATTAATAATCCCTCTAAGTACTTAAAGACAAAGATGTGTGCATGTGAATGCCTTAGAGTACGAAAGCCTTTTATCTTTTTGCATGTTAATAAGTGATATCTTGAACTGCATGCAAGTTCTCTTATTTTAATAAAGAAATTAATGAATAAAATAATGAAAAATAATGAACCAGCAGTATCATACCTAGAAAACTGCTTTCAAAATGAAAATACTCTTGTATCACATTAATAACAAAGCTACCCTTAATATTATATGCATATATTACGTATAGACAGTACAAGTTAAGAAAGTTGCAATTAAATGTTCCTTAAAGGGTGGTGGTGGAGTAAGCTGTAACCCAAAGGAGAGATAGAGCTCCTTTCAGTTTTAGACTCAATCAATATGCCTTTGAATGAAGTTGGGTGTAGACATATAAACACATTGGGTGTTTGGATATACTATTAAACATAAATATATACTCATATATATATAGCCATTGTTTGATCACTTTGTGATGCCAGGGTTCTTTAAAGATATAGATATGAACAAGGTGAATTGAGAAATAGGGTAAGTAATCAGAGTAATTGTGTCGTACTAAAGGGAGATCTTTCATGAAGTGACAAAATATTGCAAATAATGAGTGTATTTATAATGTATGTCGAGTGTCAAGGAGCACTCTGTCCCTCGACCTGGATTTAAAATTAAATTTTATGCATTGAATGTTAATATTAACTTATTTTGTTTATAAATTAGTGATCCATGGAGCTCTTTTTAGGCAAAGTCGCTTTCTAAGAATTTTGATTATAATCCAAACTTTGTTTTATTTTTATCTCCCTTAAAATTTATATTTTTCTCTTTTCCTTGTGAATTATTGTATACATTGTAGGGAGTGGAGTTCTCATTCTCCGGGAAAATGACTTTCAGTGTGATCACGGGAAATTTGGGATCCCTGTAGTAAACAGTAAATATTGTAAAATTTAGGTATTTATTTTTATATTTTAGAAAGAAAAATAGGATACATTAGTAAAAGATACAAAATTAGTTCATGCATCCTCCATTGGAAAAGAAAGTTAAGGAATAATTAAATATTTATTTGTTATAGGTTTGATAGATGTCAATTAAGGTGTAAACAAGGAGTCTTGGCGATTTTTTTTTGTTAATAAAGTACACAATAAAAAAGGAATGCTAGCCATAAATATACAAACTTGAAATATATATAAACGCAATTAAATAATTAGATAAACAAAAATAATATTCTTAACATAAATTTTTTAAGTTAATTTTTGGTGGAACTGTTAGTTGCGTAATTGTGAAATACACAACTACTCACAACTCACAATCTTAAAGTCAACTCAAACCTCACATGTAACTCCTTATATAAATAGTTTATACGTACATAACATCTGAAATATTCCAGAAACACATATCACATCCAAAATGCTGGACAATTTTTTAACGGATATGGAACCGTCTGTAAATCATTTATTTAATACATAAATAATTTAATAGTTTTCATTTTCTTTTTCCAAGTGTATATATATTTCATGAATACAAAAGTAGACTGTTGACTTTAGGGTAACTATAAAAAGGAGAAACAAACAAGGTAACAGGTATGTAAATATATTGTTGAAGTTATGCGAGGAGAAAAGCAGTAGTGTGATTCTGAGGCAATTTCAACAGTCGTTGTTTGCCAGAAAAGTAGAGTTGGTATACCAACACAATCACAGTCTGGAGTTTAACGTTGAAAAATTTGAGATGCAGAACAATTCAAAATCTCAAGGAATTGTTCTCTCAAGATAAATTTTGTTGGCACTTTGATAGTACGAAAATTGACCATAAAAAATATTTAGTTAATAGCTTAAAAAATGACAGAAGAACATTACATCCTGGCAATTGGTCTTTTTGAAAAATCAAGCTTCTACATATATATTACTAAAAAACTTGGTTGATAAGTATAGTGCTTGGAACACCATTCAGATGATAATAATAACTGAAGTAAAAGGACATCTAATATTTTTCCAAACTTTTAGGTAGTTTTGTAATTGTTTGACTCAGCATTGATTTAGCATGTGTCAAGGATGATTTGCAACAATAATGGATCTCTTTTTGCTAGAAATACCTCACTCCAATGTAATATCTGAAAGAGTTGTAAACTTGATGGAAGAGATACTTGGAAAATTGAGAAATATCTTAGTAGAAAAATTATTAAAACAAATTTACTACGAATACTATATATAATCATTTTTATGTATATCTCAGGTGTATGGTGTATATAACTGGCATATTATACAACGGAGTGTTTGAGCCATAATGTGAGCCTTAATGTAAAATATGAAGTTTTCTTAGGCGTAGGAGATAGTTTTGGAGATTCTACAATTTTTGTGAGTTTCAAGTAAAGATTAAATATTTATAACCTCACGCCAAAAAAATTAAGATTTGTTTTAACATTAAAATGTATTCTTCACACATTTTCGTTGACTTCATCTAAGGAGGAAAATCCTACTGATCTTCTCACGAATGACTTTGCTAAAAATTCATATACTCATGCTGTCACTACAAAAATTCGTTATAATTCTATTAATCTAATTAAGAGAATTAATATGAATGAAATATTTAAGTGGGAAACTTTTATTGTTCGTTGAATGCATGAAAGCAAAGGCTTTTCCTCAAGATAGACTAAAGGACGTTAGTGCATACAAATTAACTTTATTCTTTGAGTTAAAAAAATATGTAATTGCTACCACCCATTCAAAATTTTGTCTTGGGAAAGCATTTTTTATTCAATTTTACCTTTTGAATATAGACTGGAAGATTAAAGGAATGTGAAAAATATGTTGTAATATAGGGCTAATGGAGTTAAAGAAAAAGTGTCTTTAACATTAAGACATTGATAGAATTTTGTTAGATAGGAGAAAGAAATAACATATGTATTACTTTAATACGTTTAAGAGTATTCAGAAATTTAAATTTGTGGATCTTTCAACAATTTGGAGGCATACTTAATCATTATTTAGACAAAAAACTCTGTAGATAATGAAAGTGAGTAATTATTTTCTCGATAAAAGAGTATTTGGAGGGATAGTGATTATAAGGTGTAAATGACTGCTGATCCTTCTTTAATTTCCCAAATTATACCTTTTTAATATATTTTTGTTAAGGTAAAGTTTGCCATTGTAAAACTGTAGTACCTGAATTGTTTTAATTTCGGTTATATGAAAAACTATCGTATTCAAAAAAGATATGAATAATTGATTATGTAAAAGTGTTGAAGAATTTTATCTTAGAGAGAGAAAGTATAGAAAAAGGACGTGCAAGATAAATAAATATAACTAATAGGATAATCACCCAAATGCAGAGAAATGATTAATAATAAAAGCCACATCTTTCGAAAAAACCTGGCAGAGGGTACTGCAATAAATAAGAATAGATCTGACTATCATCTCGCCTTCAATCAAAATAGAAAATTATTATCATACAGTACCTTGTTGTTTGAGTTATAATATAATGGAGATTGAACCTCACAACTTATTGTATATTCGAATTTTAAAAATGACAATATTAATTCATGAGGAGAATGAAAAGACATTATGAAAAGCAACGGACATGTTAAAGACTTTTCACTATTTTTCCTAATCATTAGTTGGAATACAAGGTTCGATACTAAAGAAGGGTCTATGCATTTGTGTTCACATCATCTATTATTCATAAATTTATACGGTTGTTCAAGTGTAATGAAGCCTGAGCTTTCAAATAAGTGGGATGATTCTTTTTAAAATCCTTAGGATAATAAATTATTACCTTCTTACTGAATGAAGATAGATATATGGTGAAATTTGAAGAACTGTCGAGGCGGTTCATTAACGTTCAAATTGCAATTGATATCAAAAGAAGGGATGGATCTGAAGACCTATAACTATTTCAATAATACTATCTGAAGTTATGGTCAAACGAATTGAACTGTTGTTCAACAAATAAATATGGATTGCTAAAATTGATACAAAATTACATTGTTTGAAGAAAACCTTTGAATTATTTTTTTTAAATTGTAAGTACATTCAATTTTTTCAAAAGCTCTCATTCCTTTTGATTATTAAATTTATTTAAATTTGGAAATGAGTTTGTCTTAAATGCTTTAAATAAATAGAGAAAAGAACTGATTAAAGTTGAATATTATGTGACAGTAAGCCTATGAAAACTTTATATCTTTATTTAACTTAATGCTGAAGTCTTTTAAAAAAAATTAAGTATCTTAATTATAATTAAAGTTTGTTCTCTTTTTAATCAATTACATGAAAAAAGGTAATATTTAACTAACAGTTTACTCACTTGAAGTTCATTTCATATGAAATAAATGGAAACATACTTTGATATAAATCAAATTGTGTAACATTGTAATTGATTCCTTTAAGTATAGAAATATAACTTAAATAGACATAGGACAATTTGTCCATATCTCCTTCTGAAAGCTTTACATTAAAAGTTGACCTTATTTGTGTAAATAATAGGTGTAATAAAAAGTAATAAATTATTTTTCAATGAAATTGAAGGCTTTATTTAGCATAGTTAAAATGATCCAATTTTGATCAAATATATGTACCCCGTTTTGTTTGATAATTTGTTGCCATTTTGAAAGTAATTCCATTATTCCTGTTTTCATAGAAATCCTTTATTGGCAAAAAAAAACTGGGACAGTCTATTTTTACATGCTTCTATTTAGAACCATTTTTCACCAACTGATGTGTGTGGCCTGGTGTTGTCCTAATGAAGCATAATTCTTCTGGGCGATTGATTCCTTCAAATGGTCCAATTGTTGATGGTACAGGTCCGAATTAAGATTTTCTGCAGGGGAGCAACTCACAGAGGACTTTGCAGGTGAAAAATTTGCCTCAATAGAAGCTTATAAAATCAGACATGTACTGTCAACAATTGGACCCTTTGAAGGAATCAATCACCCAGAATAATTATGTTCTATCAGGACAACATCGGGTCTCACACATCAACTGGTGAAAAAGTTTTCATCAAACATTTAAACTTTGCTAAATAAAGCCTTCAACTTCATGCAAAAATAAAGGATTTTTTTACTACAAATATCGAAAAAAAACCTTTTATGTAAAATAACAGACCCTCAAAATTTTTTTTAGAAAGCTTGTAATGCCTCAAATTTAAAACTATGGGTAAAAAATTTTATACTTTATGAACCCTAACCTACAATTACCAAATATGATACACGTTTTATCTGAAGGTTACAAATGTTTAAGATGTAATCAAAGTTCGAAACGTTTTTACTCTTTAATGTTTTAACAATTCATAAAAGGCTAACAACAAATGAAAATATACTATTCACCTTATATCTGAAACTTTGTACGATTATCTAATGTTACATTTATATTAAATAAAATATTCTCTATGTTGCATATTTCATGAAATTGAAAATAATATTATCAAAAATTAATTATCATATAAATTTGTATCCCATATACCTTTTGCTCAAGATTTGTTTTTTCTTAAATTAAAAGATATAATATATATGAAAATGTCAAAGACACTAGTTCAGGAAAGAGCTTTGTTGCTCGAATAAAAAATATTTTACCGATGTTAGCCTTTAAATAAATACTTATTTTATATACCTATTTACATAAATTACGTAGACAAAGATAAATCGAATATCATTACTAATGAGTCGTTAATTATATCGATGTCTACTTCAGCTTAATTAATAGCTAGTAAATGAGAGTATTAAGTGAATAAATATGTATTTTTTATGACGATTAGTACGCTTGGTGCGTTATAGTACATATAAAAAGCAAATTAAACTAAAGTTTTAGTTCAGCAATCTCAAACTACTTTTTTTAAAAGTAATCATTTTATGTAGCTTATTAATTCATTTTTACATATCTATTTTAATCTATTTCAGAATTAATAGTCAAAATATTTATAACTCAATAAAACATATTTAAGTTACTAAGGTTAATCAAGGGAGACACTACTAAGGAGCATTTAGAAAATAGTCTTAAGTTGTATTTGCCACTGTATTTAATTATTCATTTTTGGTAATCTTATATCCTTTTTGTTTGTATTTCTCTTCTGACATACATATGAAAACAATGAATCATCTTTATAGTCAGTACAATATATTTGAATTAATGTCGATTTCTGGCATATCAACTAAAATGACCTTATTAGTATTATTTTTTTGATTGATCAAAAAAGAATGAGTACATGAGTTAGTTAATCTATTTTATTCCATTCAATGGAATACATCTGACTCTGTGTTTCTTCAAATAAATTATACGTAGCAATAAAATCTACATATTAAAGATATAAACTTCGTCTTATTAAAAAAACCAGCAAGAATAGTACTATAAACACGATACAAAGACAGGGTGGTTGATTAATTTCAGTCTAATTTGTATTCTTTGTAAAAAAATAAAAACATACCTAGTATTCAATATGCCCGAACATGCGTCATTGTATCTGTCTGGATATTCATGTATATGCTGTGTGCCCTCTATTTATGTAGTAGACATTAGAGGCATCTTCCAAATGTCATTCCATCACTATTATTCCATTTCAATTTCAGCATACAAATGAATCAATTGTTTACGTTTTAAAATATGATTGTGTATGTGATCTCAAATTATCGATCGATGTGATATTAATTCATGGTAAAGTATCTTTAATGCGTTCTTTGTTTGCTGACCAATCATTCATATAAACGCTACCTTCTTTATATTCCCTAAACAAAATTCATCATCTGAGCCATGTGTTTTTGAGATAAATGATCATTATTTTTTCTATTTGGAATGTGTAACATTTTCACCAAATATTAGAAGGGATTTAAAAAAATCATCATCAGACAATGGAAATAGTGATTCATAACTATGATAAATTCAATCTAGAACCTTAAATCTTAGCATAAAGTAATGGATTATACAAAGGACATACATACATTCATTGATATATACATATATATTATAAATTGGGTGTAATGGGCGAAATGAAAATTTCTGAGCTACAAGGTAACTAATTTTCCTATCTCATATGGGCATTATAATTTATATCATTAAAACTTGGAAACAAATCAACAATCGATTCTTGATCCATTTTCTATCTTTTTTTAATAATTTTGATTTCAAAAATGCATCTCGTATTATCGTACTGATAGATATTTGTAATAAATTCATAATGGATACTATACATAAGTATAATATCGATTTTTTTTCTTTTTTTCATTTCAAGAAAATCATTTACCTCTTCATAGTTATCTACTATGAAGTGAGAGGAGGAAAAACGATAATAGGATGAGAGAATGATAAAAGACTACGCCTTTACAAATGAAATTATTCAATTAATCTATTCTAACAAATATAGGTAATCAAAAGGAATGAAGGTTTTTGAATAAATAGAATGTACTTACACTTAAAAAAGAAATAACAAAATTGTGATTTCCTCTTTGTTTTAATAATTCAATCTTTTTGTTGAACAACAGTTCAATCTATCTGTCGATAACACCAAAAAGTACCTCAGTGATTTGCTTAGAACTGTTATGGGTCTCTAATCATTTATATCTATTCCATCCCCTTACTTCAGTATCAATCATACAATCCGAATTTTTTCCAAGTGATCCCTAAGTTTTTTTCACAATTGTCTTGTGAGTTCAACTCTAGTTTCAAGTCTGGTGTCGGAAGATGAGGATAAGAACGTTGAACATATATATGTATGATATATATAGAAGTATAAAATATTAATGAGTTTTCTTTTAATTTGTGGTTTATATATATTTTAGTTAATATGTTGCTATGGAAAACATAGGATTAATTATATTAAAGTGATTTAATTGAAATATTTAATTTTAAACTAAAATGTTTATTGTTGATTCTTTATATCACAATCCCTCTTGACGTAATTTATTATTTTTCTATTTGTTTATAATCATTCATTTTATATGTCATATTTATATTGGGAATTTTAATAAAAATCCCAAAAACAAAGTCCTAAACCTTTTTTTTCCCCTCCACTTGCCGAAATAATTATTAATATAAAAGAAACCAAAAAAGAAGTATCCAATTATTATTCATCGATATAACATTCATGAATATACTAGCAAGTAGTAAGTTAATTAAAACAGCTTATTTTTAGAGACATAATGCATTTTTTTTCGATTTTTCTTAGAACACAGGTGCTTCTTCGATAGATAATATACAAATTATAATATATTTGAATTAGTTAATGATTGCAAGTTGTCAGCTCATATGTTTTTTAAGCTCTATTTTCCTGTTTTAACTATATGTATACATAACATCTTTGATATTACATACATAAATCTCACTCCCGGCTAATAAATTAACAAAGCAAAAACTTTATATTCATGTAACACTTGAAGTTTGTTCATTTTTCATTACCGAGGAAAGACGACATTACAAGGACTTTTTAATAGTCCAAAATCTTTAATCCATTAGATGAGTATCAACATATTCATAGTAGTAAAGCGATGTATTATGAAAAAGATGTTTTTATAAAAAATATTGAGCTAAAATAATAGATGATCCGTGTAGACTTTGCATGCAGCTAAAAAATATCATCAATCATCCACATTCAAATTATTGTCGTGCTCCCCTTAAACTATTATAACATAAGTTAGAATATTTATTGTAAAAAAGTGAGTATACATATGTATAATATCGAGAGTGGCTTATATTAGATCTTGATCGATATATCGACAAGTCAATTAAATCGGTTGATTGTAGTTTGAGAATAATTGCAAAAGTTTGTCGATTATGAGCAATATTCCATTCCCACAAAAGTAATCAACCTTTTTATTAAAAAGAAAAAACAAGATCAAAAGCTTTGAAGTTACTTAATACTTGTAATCCTGGACATGGTCACTTCAAATGTTTCTACACCTTCATCAAGCTATATTCTACTTTTAATCTTGAAAATAAATGTAAACGAAGGATTTGACGTTACAATTTTGATCATTTGATCACTGTCAAAAGAGTAATGTTAAAAATAAAAGAGCATGGCACTCGATATACCAATGAATCAAGTTTTTAAAAGCATTGAAGGGAATATTCTTGGATATCTAAAAATCATTGTAGAAAAACATTATTGTTATGTTGATGAGACAAGCTATATGTTGGTCAAATGACCATGTTCGGGATTTTATGTGAAAATGTAATTTAAAAAACTTCATGTATAAGTGTAACTATCTTAACAATGAGAAAGTGGACTTGAGCTGATGAATGAATGGTCAGAGTGGGACTCATTTGTTTTACATATTTGAACATGTAAATATGCATTTTAAATACATTAAATATACACATGTATCCGTTAGGTCTACATTTCTTGTTGTTGCCAAGGTACCTAGAGGAATGCATTTTACATTATCAGCTGTTTAATTGCATTTATATATTTTTTATATGCATAAC
Source organism: Lepeophtheirus nordmannii (assembly GCA_963680855.1). NCBI lineage: Eukaryota > Metazoa > Arthropoda > Copepoda > Siphonostomatoida > Caligidae > Lepeophtheirus > Lepeophtheirus nordmannii. Next base: position 19,437,072 of record OY804522.1, read on the forward strand.
AGATTAACCACTAACTAATTGAGTTTATTTATCGTAGTAAAAATTAACTAATTAAAAATTAAGAATAAGGAAAGTTGACCCGTAGGCAAGAAAATATCATTGATCCACTATTATTATTTTTTTTTTTTTGGCTTTGATTATATTCCTACCAATAGTGAAAGTTCAAATGTTATCAACTGATATATTTTTTCTTAAAGTTATCATACTTTTATGACATTATATCAGGCACTAATTTTTATCAGATATATTAATTTTTTAACTACCCAATTTCAAAATAAATTGTAAATGTGAAAAATGGTTAAATAAATGAACTTTATTTAGATATCAATATGAAATCTCCAACAAGCGTCTCATAACGGAATAAGTTTCATTACACTAATCAGAGGACCTCACGACCTTAATTTATCCTACTTGGATAAAATTTGAAGGTTTTTAACATAAAATTAATGCCTTAGAAGAGTCAAAACGTGCACTACTACCAAACAGTCGAGATAAAGAGTCTCAAAGTGTTTAATACATAATATGCGTTTTACTTCTGTATAAAATGGTTTTGAATAAAAATATTTGACATATATGAATGTAAATACCTAAATTTGTGAGACAAAATAAATTCTATGATATATAATCATTTGAACTGGAATCTTTTGTTGATTGTGAATCCCTACCAAAATTATTTCAATACTACATATTAATGTCTAAAGACCATTTATTTATGAAAAAATTAGAAAATATGTATAAAAAATTTCATTACTGAAGAAGAAAAAAAAAAGTTATTTTATCGCAATATTCCATATTATATTTTATATATTCTTACAATCAAAAATTGGATCCTTTAGAATTCCCATTTATATAAATATTTATGTATGGACATTGATGAATGTAGGGCTCACTATTTATAACTTGTGGTCTTTGCCAAATTGCACAAAAATGCCAAATAGACTGAATGAATGCACCAGACTCAAAATAAAACAAACATTATTGCTCTGGAGTTAACATTATTTTTTTAGCTCATACTTATATATTTGCTATACAAATAGTCATTTTATTAATTTGTCTAAATTTCTTATTTCCATTTTAATTCACGTAATATAGAAAATTTGATTCAAAATGTAAAAACAACTTAGGATATATTCACTCATATTTATAGAAATATAGTGTAAAGGTTAAAGTAATTTAATTTTTCTAAATGCTTAATAAATTATTGAAATCATCTTGCTATTTTATTATTAATAACTAGTATGCAAAACAATTGATAGCAGTTTTTGTGAGCTGATTAAATAATAATTAATACAAATCTCTTCATACTTGAGATGAATGCATTTTGTAAAATACCTGTTCTGAAGAAAACTGTAAAAGAATCGAAATCTTATCTTTCATGTCTGAAAAATTGTTAAATTGTATTTTTTATAGTAAAATCATGACGAATTCTGGTAATCTTTTTTTTTTTAGTCCAGAGCAGAGGCCCAAAATTCTTATTATAATTAGTTCTGGCTTTGAGAACCTTAAAAATATTCGAAATACCATAATTTTATTAATAAGAACCAAATTCAAATTTTAGGATCCAAATTCATCACTACTCTAGACATTTTTATGACTATTTTTCTACTATTTTATATACATAAAAATAGTGAACCACAGCATAATACCTACAAATGAACCCTGCTTTCACATAGAACTAGGGCTGCCAGTTTGGATTTGAGGGATGAGAAAATAAGACCGGTTGAAGAAGCTGATCTTGAGAAAGAGTTAGAGCATGATGATTGTGACGCCGATGACAAATCATTGTGAGGAAGACAAAGTAGAAAATAAATGTGTGAGAAAAAAGTACTGAGGTAGAAGATACCAACAAAAAAATGAAAAAGATAGTGAGACCATTGAAATTGTAAAGCAAAAGAATGACTTTTTAAGAGAAGATTAAAAGTTGTTATATATGAAAAGATCAAATATGCCAAAAATTCATAGAAATTACGAAGTAAAAATATGAGAGCCAGAAGGAAGAAAACAAAAAGCAATCACGAGAACTTAGTTTCCACTATTCTCGAGATAGGAACTCCTGATTTAAATAAAAACTAGATTATAGCCAACTGGAAAAATATAAGTAATATTCATTACTAATTTTCTCTTTTCTGTATAGCCTAATCCTATTTCACGGATCTTCTACATAGTAATTTCAAATTTTGGATGTTTCAAAAAACATATCTCACTTGTAAATTCAATATTAATCCCAACGTAGGAAAATATCTCATGTTCACTGAAAACATGAGAACATTTACCATGTTGAACACAACGTATAATATATTCAGTGGGATATTAGTCAGGAAATTACTTTTTTCAAAGAAAACACTTGGAGATATAGTCCACACTGTTATGGATTGTCCTATCTCTAAATACTAGGTCAACATCCTCAAAAAAAAGGGGGAAAGGTCTGAATGATATATATATCACCAGTAAACCAAATTGCTTTTAATTTTTGAGCGATGACAAGGGATTGAAAAAATATAGATGGTATATGAAATCAAAACGTTGGCGGCTGAAGTATCTTTGAAAAATAATCACGTCTCAAATATACTTCACAGAATAAGGTTCAATAAGTTCCTAAGCAACAATTTACCTACTAAAATATAGATTTTGAACACTCTACTAGTTCTCTTGAAGACCAGACATCTAATAAAAATTACTCCTTATTATGAAAAGGTTATCTCAATGTTATGTGAGACCTGCTATTCTTTTCTTTTTCTCAGATCTTTAAATGAAATTGTTACTTGAAAACATTTGACATGTCTAAAATGTCAAAGAGGCCTTATACTTCTTCATGTGGAAGTATTGTTGATAACCTGTTTATATTCTTGGCTTAAAAGACTTATAATGTCTGATTCTGTATGGCTCAAGATATTGACTCAGAGATTGACTAATATAAATGTAACAACGATAGAGGAGTTAAAAGGCACTGACCTAGACAAATTAATTAAAGCATTGGATTCGGTAAATATCTTTGGTAAGAGTGTATTACCAATCCCTTAAGATATAGTATAAGCCAGAATGTTGAATTTAATAAAGTGTTAAAAACTTATTATCTAAAACCCTAGATTAGAACGAATATCGAGAATATCAATAAGTAGGAAATTTAGATTTATAGATGAAATATATATTGAAAGCAGTAAACTAAATTGATAATAGTTTAGAGGAAAGTAAATGTCTGCAAGAGAGAGGTTGGACTGAGATACACCATTAAAGAAATATATAATCAAAATAAACCAAGACTTCAAGTTAAGAGTCTGTCAAAACGAACACTCACGTGAAAATTAATTGCAAATGGGAGTCTATTCGAATGCCAGGGTTGAATAAAGATTTTTTTAAAATGTACTCACAATATAAATTGAATTGTTCTATTTAGTGTTTCCTTTAAGATTGAATACAAATACTCTAAAGTTTAGCTCAACTCATTACAAAACACAGTGGGATAGACTATGTAGTGAGGAAAGGGAAACATCTAAACATTTTAAATCCAAATAATAAGGCTACAGTCAATGTTAGGGAGGGAATTTTAAAAATAGCCAAAAATATAAACTTATTTCTTTGAAAAAATATTTTCTTTTTTTGTGTAAATTAACATTATTTCTCATTCTATTCATTCAATATTTATTTTAAACTTTTAGAGATTTCAAACAGCAAATAAAGTTGTACGTATCGAAGTATTAAGAAAAAAACTAAAGGAAAAAATTGATTTGTGGAAAAAAGAAAGAAAAAACATTGATTTATATTTTTATTTCCATCAAATAGTTATAACATATTTTTGAAAAGCCTAAAATATTTTTAAATGATCCTAACTCTGATGTTTATACGTCAATTAATATTGTTGCTTTAATATTTACCTTAGTTATAAATATAAATAGTAAAAATTTATTTTTAGATTGCTTTTTTGTAGAAATTTGATATCACATCATAGAAAAACTTTTCATTTTCTTTCATTTGTTAAAACGTAATATATTTGTTGTTGATATTTGTATACTCCCCAGAGAGGTTTTATATAGTAAATATGTAGTATCCCATATTTTAACCTACATTGAAAATACGTTTTTGTTGTGTACACTATTTTAAGCCTAGCAATACATATTCATTAATACATTTTTTTTAAAAAGTCAAACATATAATAACAAAATATAAATAATTTTTAATTATATTTTTTTGTAAGAAGTTTTGAATTTGCTTTTAGATACTTTCTGTTAAAATGTATACTTTTATAAGTTCCTTTGAAGTAATATAATAAAATATTTAATGAATAATATCTTAAGACTGTTTCAGGCTATGTAACATGGTCATAATGCTCTTAGATTGATGAGTCTTAACAATAGGGATTGCTCAAATACAATGGATAACGTTTTCTCGGGCAATTATAAACACGATCCGTTTGACGATTGAGAAAATCTGAGGCTTAAAATTTGCACCCAACACAAGTAAAATTACACTAACACAAATATCTTCTCCAATTCTATATTTACAGTATAGCACATCTTAGAAAGTCTTCATTCACTGAGGTGCTTACAAAATTTCCTTCTGAATTTGTTCGTTTTCTTCAATTAACAATTAACTTTTACTTTCATGAAAAGTTGAAGCAAAGCTTTATATAAAATAATTAAATTAATGTTTTTCATTGATTAAAGTTAACATTAACATTGTGAAGAGTAAGAGGCACGGGTATTGGATAAGAATTAGAATATAGATGCTATTTTTTTAAGGGGGGGGGGGAAATAAAAAATCATTACTGATTAAGAATATGAAAAACCTAAAAGAAATCTCATGAAACATTTACACATTCACCTGTGCCAATCAACTTTCCATCATATTAAGTGCTCAATACTTGATCAACACTTGTTGTTCTTTCTGAAATTTATAAAATTAGAGCATAAATATTTAGTAATGCTCATAGATAACAAGCTCAATATCGCTTAAACAAAGAGCCTTTAAAGTATTTTCAGTTCTTGAACTTCAAATTGATTTTTTAATGTATTAAAATCATAAAAATACCGTCAATTTTGTGTGATAATATATTATTACTGATGCAAATTTCCTCTGAGTACCCCAATTTATACATTATCACATTTGATATGAATATTCACCTCCGATAACAAAAATTATTAAATTTTATGTAGTTCATCCATATGAAAAAGTCTATACAATAGCAAATTTGAGTTTAAATCATTCTAGAAGTTAAAATTAATGTAAAGTTTTGGCTTAGCTTAGTTATGAGTGTAATTTAAAAAAAAAAAACACCATTTATTAGTGTTCATTTGAAGTTCTACAAATTCTATATTATTTGTATAAAAGGTTTTTTTCATTGTCTTGATTGTATTTATGATAATTTGTAACAATTTGTCTTTGAAATCCTAGAGTACATATTATTACTTACAAAATTGAGTTATAGGAAACTTTAAATATTGAAAAAAGATCTTAAGACAAGGGAATTTGCTTTTATTTTTTATTTGTCGATAATTTTTCCCATTTTTACTGACAAAGACTTATTTAAAATAAAATATTATACATTTCCATGTCTCTACAAAATACGGAGTAACTGTTTGAATTCAAAAAAACAAAAAAATGTTATCAGTGCTTTGTGTATAAAATCAGAACTAAAGCAAATACAATCAAACTTTTAGATCACCAATAAATATTTCAATTTTTTATGTGGTACCCCCCATAGTGTGTACACATATATTTTTGAGTTCAAATAATAATGTAAATAAATAAATTATATGATTTTTTGAAACGTTGTCAAATATTTGAAATAATGGATACATTTACTATTTTAGTAAAATATTTTGCATTTTTTCACTGCAAAACATTGGTGTGACCCTCCTTGGGAAAATGTTTAGAATCTGTATAACAATAATGATAAAAATGACGATGGTTAAGATTCATATTATTTTTCTCACCACAATCCATGTTAATGATATTACTGTGATTATAATCATCACTTGTATGTGTACCTAATAACCAGTATAAATAATTTGCAAAAATTCGCAAGAAATCAAAGACTCACAGAAAAGCTTCTAAAGTAGTAGCGCGTAGAAGGATTATGAAATCCTTCTGAGCACTACTATTTTAGTCTATTGAACTTGTTTTTTTTAGTAGCCTTTTGATTTTTAGCGAACTTTTGCTCGAAATTGGATGAAAATTTAGACTCATAGATTGACGATTTCTCTTTAGTTAAGGATTATTATCGGGCACTTGACATCTCGTTTAAAAGCAGTGGGTCTCAGCTCTTTAATGCATTTATTATTAATCCATTTCATATACTATTCAAGGAATTATTTAATTACAAACGTTTTGGCCAACTTTTGGACCTACTCCTGTCCCCTACGCCACTAGGAGTCCTTTTAGGTCGATATAAAGACTGGAATTAAAATCTGCATTGAATACACTAGCCAAATAACTATGTTTTAGTGCACAAAATGAGTATCTTTCTAGGCTTAAATTGAAGTTGAAGTTAGAAAATGCGCCAATTTAGCTCAAGAAGTAAGATCAAATTTTTCAAAAACCGTCGGACTCTCAAACAAAAAATTACAGATTTGAAATCAATGTGCAAAAATAAATAACTTTTATTATATTTATACCCCTTAGGATTTTTGACTGCTGTCCAGTGTAGTTAAATATTTATTCGTTAAAGTTTCTATGTTTGTCAATTAATAATTAAAGAAGGAGGCTTGGGGATTTCCATTTATTAATAGATTAAGGAAAAAAAAACACTATGAAAAATTTGTGCTGATATGAAATAGTTTAAAAATCATTTATCTAACAATAAATTATGTGTGAGTTGTTAGTTCAATTCCTAGCACTTATTTTACATTATTTTTCAAGGTATCATTTAATGATATCTTACACGTATGACGCACGTGTAGGCTATGTTGATAGCCTATACATATGCTCCTAAAAAAAAGGGACACTACTTATATCGTTGTAGTAAATTTAAAATATTTGAAAATTTATCATTCAACATCAATACATATACCCTATACATCAGTTTTTACAAAGCATAAACCTTAAAATTTTAAGCTGAGTGATTGTTCAATATGTAATTAAGATTTAGTTTAATGAATTGTAACTAATAGAATTTAATGAAATCTATGTAAAAAAAATAATAAAATGCAGGATTTCCCAAGTATTTCCCGGAAAACCTTTAAGACAAATCCATTATACACTGTGAAAAATACTTTCATACATGAGATGAAGTTTTATTCAATAAAAATAAACTAAACAAATATTTGCACAAGGAATGAATTTTTAATAACCATATGGTTCATTTTAAACCACGTCACTAATATGAATATATATGTATACATATACATATATATATATATATATATATATCGATTCATTTTGTATTTACTCTTTTTCACCTTGAATAACCATGACAAGAATTGGAAAGCTTAGCAACAGCACATTAGCAAATACCAGATTGAAGACCTATTATTAAAATTTAATTCAATATCTTCTTCAACAAATACAGATACTAATCCTCAAAGTTTGTTCAATAAATATCACAAAATCTTAACATAACTCTAATACATTACATTTCTCTAAATTATATTAAATTGTTATTTTAAAAAAAAATAAGTGGTTCTTGAAAAAAATTCATTTTTATCTATTTTAAATTAATCATAATAAATTTCGATTCTAAATTTTACTGAATGTGAATTTGATTGAAAATAGCACTTAAAATTATAGCATTTAATGGATCTTATTATTTCCTTTCTTCTGTGGCAAACTGAACAGAGCCTACTTCCTACAAAAATGATAGATTTCTTCATCGTGCTCTTTATACTGGCGTAAAGTTCACCACTAACACTTGATCATAAAGAAAGTTTTCATAAGGATGGTTTACTACGACGAATGTTCAATAAAATAGTACCTCTTTTATAGTACTTTTTTAATAAAATATCACCGTTGTATTCATAGTTTTTACAATTGCGACTAAATCTTGTTAAACATGAAATTAAAATTGAGTTTTTCACTATATGTCTGAATAAAAGTTCATGTACCATAGTCAAATCTAAATATATTAATTTAGCACTTTTTAGGCAAAATAACCTATCGGCAAAACTTACATATATTTGAAGAAATGGCATTGGACAAATTGCCAGCGTACGTTCTGAAACATAACTTCTTCACTTTTTTCTAGGGAAGACTAATTCGGTTTTTTTTTGCTTTAAACTGAATGAAATCTTCAAATCTCACACAACAACTCCTGTTTTATACTTAGATACATATTTATAACTTTGTATTTGGATATAATGTATTTTCTGATGATTTATTTCCGATGATTTTATAATACTAACAAATTACTTTTGCTACATTAATAGTAACACGAACCCCTCCCCCCACACACATAGAAAAAAAAAGATGAAGAATCCGACAATAAGGGTAATAAAAAAGGAAAAGAATAACATAAAAAGAAACACACAAATTATGTTCGCCATACCTAGATAATATATTGCAAAGTTAACTAATAAATTCAAAAAAGACATAAAGTATATTCTGAATAGACGTTTTTGAAGGATATCAAAAAGTGCTGACGATGAAACAAAATTATGTATAATGGAATAAGAAGCAGTTTAATACAATTCAGAAAATCCCAGTTCACTCACTTATACATATATATATATATATATATATATATATATATATATACTTCAAAAGATAGTTCTTGAGGGAAAACAAAAGCCTTTTAGACAAAGAAACCTCTTCAAGCTAACAGGAGTGTTTCCTTACTTTGTTTAATAGCTTTAAGAAGAAAAAAAAGTTATTGCAAGCAAGAGCCAATTTTTCAAAATTCATGTGAGGTAACAATTTGTCGTATCATGTGAACTCATTGAGAAAAGTTTCGAGTTCATTATATTTATTCATATATTCGAGCTCTATTTAATGTATTTGATCTGTTCAGACTCTTTAACAAAGAACGTGTGTATTTATTGTCATGTCTGTGAAGATAAATAGATGTCTCCAACATTTTATACAGTTATAAATTATAGAAAAATGTATACATTGATATCTGATGAAGATACAAAAGCTACATAACAAAAGCAAGTTGTTTTAAATTGGTTTCCTAAAGTAAAAAATGATGTTTGAATATGCTTACTCCAAGCATATAGGTACAACTACAATCTTTATTTATTTATGTGACATGTTTCTTGAGTATAAGTCTAATATTATAAAGTCAAATCCTATAAGAACAATTCGGAATACATCTTTTTTTATCTCTAAGACCTTATTGTACTCTGTAAGAGGAATATATTTTATATATTTTGCAAAGCTCAATAAAAAAATTGTCAAATTCACAATTATGTTTTTATAAATAACTATTAAGATATATTTCTAACATAAATATCTGTCTTGTACTGATAATAACAACTAGAAAGTATATACATAAACGTGATTTGATCTTTGGAGAAGAACTGAAGGACAATATTACATTAAACATAATTAGCAAAAATAACGAAAAACGAATGATTTTATAAATTAATATGTCTAAAATTGAACTTTGTACAATGTACATAAATAATTACATTTTAAATGTAATGTTACATGTAATATACATTTCATATTTTTATTATGTTGCGACTAATCCTTATTTTCCTTGAATATTGGAATTGAGAATGATATTATTGGATTTTGAAAGATTTATACTAATACTTTAGCAATATTGATCTTTGCTTATAATCTTTCTCGATACTTATAATTTCTAATATTTCAATATAGTTATGAAAAACAAATGAATTCAAAGAAAAGTAGGAGGGAAGTCAAGTGGCATTGAAAGAACCTTGATTTCTTTTAAACTAAATGACGTAAAGATGGATTTACATAAAAATATTTTCGGAAGAAAATTAAAACGTAAAAGAAACAAAACCTAATTAAAGTGTGAAATACAAATGAACTGTATCTTTTTGTAGACATGTCATAACAAATGATAAGTCATCTTTTTGTTAGATACGTATTCATAATCAATTTCTTATTATGTAATATTATATGTTTAAGGAAAGATCTTTGGAGATTTTTATACATATAGGCACTATAACTTTTGTAAATTATTTTTTAAGTGAAGTGTTATGTGTATACGTAGATTATTTTTGTCCTTAATATGTAATTTGCCAAACATGTAATTTGATGACATTTATTGCTAATAGATTGTTATTGTTAAATAATATTTGCATCTTTTCAAAAGCCTGGACTTGTATTTTAAAAAATAACTTATGATTTTAAATATTCAATTTTACATAATGAAATAAAGAACATACCTTAAATTTTTGGACAAATATCACGTATTATATATGTAAATACATTCAAATTCATTTTCTATTTAACGTCAAAAGAAGAAGAAGTCTAAAGAAATTGTCTTATCAAATTATGAACTAATTTCTAACAAATTCAATTTATTAAAAATATATATTAAATCTATGTACTTTAGAGTTACATGTTAAATATAGATAAATATTGAATATACATTAAATATTACATTAAAGTAATTTAAACAGTATATATTTATCAATTATTTTATTTGAGATGCTATAAGTTATGTTCTTTTATTGTAAATTGAATTATATTTTGCAATTTCCAACAACATACAGCTTAAATTTGATTATTTGTGTTTCTTTTCTCTATTAAAAAAACTTTTCTCTTTCGCTTTTAGAATGAAGTAACTTTTTGATTAAAAAGATTATCTTAATGTATTTGAAATCCTATATCTATAATTACATTAGTTATATTTCTTTGGTTTTTTAATTATATATAAAAAAAAAGATAAAACCAGAGCTTTCTATTTTAATCAGCCGTTACTTCCCTTTAAATACTGACACGAGTACTTTTCTAGGGTGGCTTGACATTTTAATAATAAAATGAATATTTTAGCAAACTTTTTTTGCTCTTAATAGTTGCTAAATATAATAATATAAGAATCAGTGATCAAATTGATTTTTTTTTAAAATTATAACTAGTTACGATAAACAATTTTTTTCTGAAGAGTCAATCCCCCAATATAGCAGATATTTTTTAAATCATGATTATTTTTATTTCAAATGTCTCAGGAATTCAAAAATTAGGAAATAACTTTTTTTTAATGTCAATAAGATTCATGATTGATGAAATTAAATTGCGAATTGTTTCGGTAATAATTTAACAAAAAGATGTCTGTTTGGAATATAAAATCAACTAAAATAACTTTCAACTATCTTGAGGATAATTAATATGACTTTTTTTGACCTCGTATAAAAACATATGTATATATATTAAATAAATAAATCTCAATGGAATGCCTATTAAGAATATTGTCTTCTATTTTTATTAAGTTTTTATTTATTTTTGATCTATGTGCAATATCTACAAGTAGAAATTCGTTTTGAACAAATTATATTTGATACAACATAACTTTCCGCAAATGGAAGTCAACACAAAAAAAAAAAGAAGCCCTCATTTTACCCATTGTAAAATATTTATTTTAATGCAATGGGAAACACTATACATAGTATTTGTTCATTACATTATCTTCTTTTAATATTGAACAAATAATTGCTTATATGTATTTAATATTTGCTAAACAGTTTTAAATCTTAAAAAATTCACACTATAGTGAGTAAAATTACTCCAGAGATAATGATGAATGTTAAGGAAAATGTTGAAGCTATGATTAAAAATTTGGCATGAAAAACGAAATAGTAATAATGCCTTTATAAAATATTCCACAAAATTTATGTATTGTGACAGCCTCGTATTTAGCTGTCAGTATGGATTACATTTGTTACGCCTATATACACATAAATTCAAGTGGACATTATTTTGCAACAAAATTATATACTTCAAAGTATAGGAATCTGTAAATTATTTTTGTTATTGATTATATTATCTCCTTCGGTTATTCCAAATATAATTTACAATAGACATACTTCCAAGGAATTTACGCTATACTAATGCTGAATTTATTATATTAAGTTAAATGAATAAGAAGAAAAGAATACACGTTGTACTGAGTACATTATTTTTTTTCCTTCATATCGAATAAAAATACATTGACACAATTGTAAAAATACTTTTTAAATTGACTAAAAAATATTATATTTATATGTTAGGACTCAAATGAAAGAAGCTGATAAAACTTTCAAAAAAATCATCAATATACTGAACTTTGAAGGCTTAGAACGACTTTTAAATGTTAAACTTTTCCATCGAAAAGAAAGTAAAGGGTATGAATTGATTTCAAATGTTTAAAAAATTTGTATTTGCTCTTTTTTATGTAAATATGTATTAATGTGTTCTAAAAATTCATTTTTTTATCGAATCTTTCCAAATAAAAATTTTGTGTTGTATTTAGGTCTAACTATAATATATATAAAGTTTCAAGTATCTACAATCAAATAAATTAGGTTAAACCAAATAATAGTTATTTCAGTATAAACACTTGTTCTATGTAAGTTTGTTTACTAAATAAAGATCATTGATATTGATATTTATCTAAAATGGCATCGATTCAAGACGAAACCTCTTATAAAAATATATGATAGTCCGCCATTTGAATGATTTTTTGTTGATACAAATTTGATAGAGATTTTAAAACTTTTAATTTATTATAATTAGTCTCAAATACAAAACACAAATTTTATGTAATACTCAAGAATTAAATTTTTAAAACAACTTAATTTATAAATAATACATATATATATGCTATGTACAAATTAGGGGTTTGTACAAGATATTATACATCTTATTTCATCAGTATACCAGGTATTTTAATCATGAACTATACATACATGCTATAATTTCATTTCTATCTATATATGTGTCACATTTATTACTTATTTACTACTCAAAGTACTTTTATTGTTTAATGAATCAAAAAATATGTTTTATCAATCCATAATTATATGTTAGAAAAAAATAAAAATTACATGCTTTATAATATTTTGAGTATTTCATGGTATGCTAATGATGACAGTATTTCTATTGTAGGTACATTAAATTCGTTATTTAAAAGGATACATCTTATTGTTTAATTGCAACTTGCACAATCTGCTTATGCAAGCTGTACAAAATCACAAATAGTACTCAACACGTTCATTAAACTCTCTTGTTTTCAGAGCTATGGCTCAGATCAAAGGTACCCAATTATTTTCTGATACTTATGGGAGCTAAAATAAGTTGTAGTAAAATAATAAGTCACTAAATCTATTTTTCAGACTTACCAAGTACATTTTAGGTCCAAAAAAGGTAACAAATGGTCATTTTTGATGTGTTTGTGAGGTCTCATCTTTCAGTTTTTTGCCCAAAAATTTTTTTTTTGCTAAAAAAATGTTGAATTTTTTTTAATTGTAATTTTATATGAGTGCTATTTTCAACACACCATGAGGCTGTAGTCCACGTTTCTTAACATTTGGGAAATGTAAATCCATTTTTTCTGTATTTTTAAAGTTAATAAACGTATTTCATATTTTAGATTTAACATCATAAGCAATAAAGATATTTTTAGGATGATATTTAAAAATAAAATAAATTAAACGTACCAAAGTCATAAATTTTAGTCGAAAAATTGGATACTTCTTGCCAAGATTCTACACTTGGGCATAATTTTAAAAATTTTTATAGGTACCCAATTTTTTTAAAATTCCTTAGACATGGTTTTAACACTAAAAAAGAAGTTAAAGGCAAAAAATTAAGGATGATACCTTTCAAACTTGTCAAGAATGACCAGTTTTGACTCTGTTTTGAATCGAAAAGTGTTTGAGATATTTGAAAATTAGATTAGATTAGACTTTATATTTATGCACAAATTATTCTTGGATCCATTGATACCAGAAAATAATTGGGTGCCTTTGATTTGAGTTATGACCTTAAAAACAGGACAGTCTAATATGTATTAAATACATTGTGGTTGCTATTTGGTAAGTTAGCCAAATCTAAAATTATCATTCATCACTACTATTGGTAAAAATACCCGTTATATATTTTTGCACCATCAAAAACCGTTAACACTATATGTTCCAATCTCCAGTATGAATCAGAAGTACCTCAAAATACCATCAAATGTAATTGAGAAAAAAAAATTACTAATAAATTTCCTGTGGCAAGAAAAATCAACTTTATATCTTTTTTTGCTTTTTTAATGAGTACTAACTATTTATATTTTTATACGTGTCCCATCGTGAATGATTCGGATTCTATAGATACATGTATTCAGATGCAATAAATAAAATATGTATGAATGTACATTATTATATGTTTTTTCCTACATTTTTTTCATTTCTCTCTCTATTTGAGAATGAATATGACAATTTGAACAAAACTAGGAATGCATTATCAAAATTTAAACAGTTTTTAATCAATGGAAGAAATGTATGCTATGCTAAATAATATAATTAAAATATAATGACAGATCACACATATTTATATGAGTAATAACTTTGAATAAACGAAAATGTTAGACTTTTATAAGTAATTTAATTCAAAATTAACTTTCATTTTGTTACATAAATGTATAATAATATTATTTAATTAAAGTTAATTTTATTATAATTTTTTGAATATATTTTATAAAGTTTTAAACATGTATAATATATACTGTTTGAATGAGCTTATTTTGATTATGTATCATTTAATGCCCTATTTTTCACATTAAAAAGAAGCAAACTTGGCTTAAGAGGTCACCCGTACGATGCAGTCACTTATTAAATTTCCCTTGCCTGATCGTTTAATACATGTTTGATCATATATTGGTGTATTAGGGTGCTAATCCATATTTAGTGAAAATTAAATTAGGAACTTTTTGAGCGTCTTTCCCTCAATATTTTTTTATTTTATTGTGTTTATTTAATGTACCATATAAAAAATTTAAATTTTTTCATGTTTAGAGTTCGCTAAACGCCTTCAAATTTCAGAACATGAACGAATTTTTTTTGAAAGTTTCATCATCTTTTTTCTCTATCATCCAGACTCATTGAGATAAAATGTTTGTTATTTTATAACTTTTTTTAGTTAAAGAAACATCTTTAAAATACATTTTTAGTGATATTGATAAAGGTTAAACTTGAAAATTTTGTATATGGTCATTTTAAATGTATTTTAAATACAGCTTGTAAAGTTTATGAAACTTCTAACTTATACTATCTTCAAGATGGTTTTAAAGTGTTTATTTGTACAGCTTTTCTATTCGTAAATGACCATTTAGTTGGAACAAATATGCGTGTATAGTCACAAAACATGATGGACGGCACAGTTTATTTATTGCTTTCAAGTATATTTGTTAAGTAATTGATGCCAGTTTACAAAAAAATAGACCTTCAACAGTTTAACCTTTTTGTTGGTTCTGTATATTTGAAGATATGGTTTTCTTATAATCATTAATAACTGCTCAATGACAAGGTTATTACATTTTGTGTTTTTGATCCAAGAAAGTAAATGAATGTGGGCCCTCATCTACTATTAAGGTTTTCAATGTTTTGTAGTAATATATGAAATTTATTTTGAACTTTCATTTCTTGATGATGAAATACCGATTGAAATAAGAGTGAGAATATCAAATCTTTGTACGTTTGATGATAGGAAATGTATTTAAATAAAAGATTATTTTAGTTCAATATATACTGACATTGCTAAATACAATACAATACAACTTTTGACATTATTGTTATTGTTATAGTATTGTAAGGTCATCAATTATTACTATGGTAACAAAATGATGGCTGTCTTTTTAAAAAAAAAATATCACTGTTTCCTGAAAATACATGAACAATGTAGCGGAAAATGGAAGTGATTTGATTATGACGTGTAATTTCATTATATACTATAAATGATGAAGCCAAGGACAACTTCTTTTGCATTTAGTTTAAGGACATAGAGAGAAGATTCCCACTTCCAAAAAATTATACAATTATTCCATACAAGTTGCAAGATATACAATACTAGACAAAATAGTGTTAAGTTAAAGAATTTTTTAATATTTATTTAAGTTGAAAATGATATATTATAGTGATTTTTTTTAAATGTTACAAAAAATATATATTTTACTTTATCCACAGGAATTATGAAAAAATGACTTGAGCTTTAGCTTAGAAAAAATCTAATATCTATTACATTATGGAATAACTGACTTTTGAATGTCTCTTTTTTAAATTATCTAAATTCTTAGAATATAGATTTACTGGAGTGCTGTGCGAGTCCTAATTTAGAAACTTTTATACAAACAGTTCTAAATTTAAAAAAAAAATGTCTCTGAAGACGTCATGAACTTTGTTCTTTTTATTTAACGATATATCAATTACACATATCATCACGCTTATGATGAAAGATATTTCTGGTTAGTTATACAAACCAATATAACTACAGAATCAATGAAAATCAAGCATTTTTCAGGAAAATAAAAGCACCAGAGTACTAAAGTATTTACTTAGAGAGTGCAGTTTTTGATAACTTCCTTAAAAATCTATGCTGTGAATCCTTTTTTTTTTATACCTTTAGGATAACTTCCATTGACTTCCATCTCCTGTACGTCAAATGTTTATCATTTATTGGTTTCATTTTTGAATTCACAGAAAAACATAATGGATGGATTGTTTTTTTTTTTGCAGACCCAAGTAGTGTAATTTTAGAAAGGGTGCGTGTTGTGACATCTATACATATTAGTACAATACATCACGGTCAGCCAGTAAGACTAGGCGGCAGGGTGAACTAAGAGTAAATGGACCCAAAAAAGTCATATGTAATGACCTGTTGGCCTCCGAGGGTTGACCAACATCACTGAAGGCATATGTGTAGATACGATAACAATATACTTTTTAATCTTAATCTACATAAATATTTTTTTGCTTTTTGGGTAATGATTTCGTGATTGTTCAAATAACGGTATCGATAAAGATCTTTCTGAGACATAATCTATATGTATAATCGTGTTTTGGATTTTGGATGTTTGTATACTTGAGGCAAAAAAATAACCCAAATGTGTTCAGTTATGCGTTTGCATAATAAGCCTGTAAATGTATAGATTGCTTTAATATTTGAATAGATTCGAGGAAACAGTATTGAGGCTCCATACAATTAATTATTTTAGATAAAATTAATATTTACTTAACCTAATAATGTAAGCTACTTCGTGAGTTGGGTTCGAATTAATCATAAATCATACTTAATAAAGTGTTAACTTTCACTATGCAACGTAATTTAATATTTTTTGCTACCCAAATTTTAATGATTCTTTCATGTTTACTTCTATATCAAATGTCACAAAAATTGAAGTTTTAGATCAAAAGTTTACTCTTGTCTTCTACAAATTAACTTTTTTTGTACATATTAAAAATTTTAACTCATTTTCAACATCAAGAAAGGAAATAAATGAATAAAAAAAGTCATACATAGATAAAAAACTTTCAGTTTAAAAAATATTCTTAACTTTGATGTATCTCATTCTGAATTAGAAGATTTGCTTTTTAAATGAGCTAAAAAGATATTTTTTATAAAGGGCTTATAAATTTCTAATTTTAAGTGCAAATGGTATAAATTAATTTTTAAATTAAGTAAAAAATACAAACCTTCAATTTAAATTTGTAGCGTCTTCAAAAATCCCTTAACTATAATTTTATTGATAATTTTGAGGGTTTTTTTTCACTCAAAATTTGAAAAAGATCCGAGGATAAATGGGTTTGAGGTATGTTTTAAAGATAAAAATAATGATGTTTTGGAATCATTTAACCGTATTAATGTATTTCTGTAAATTATCTACGTTTAAAAGCTATATTTGATCTTTTTTACATTATTATGGTGCAGTTGAATCTTTTTTATTCTTAGATTTTTCTATTTATTGTTGAAAAAAAACTTCGACAGTTTTATTATATAACTTTTTTTTTCAATCATCAATTTTTTAATTAACTTTAAACTAGGATGTTTTCAAGGTGCTCTTTTATTTATATCTAAGTTGTATTTTATTTTAAATTTAAAATTATAAACTACTATCGTTATCACCTAAATTGAAAAAGCCCCATGTTTACCTTTTTACTCTCTCTAAAGTAATTTTCTCAAGTTCAAAACTAGACACAGAAATGTTCTAAGCATTTAAAAAAACTGAAACTTTTGTTTGTAGTTTTTATTACATATTTACAAATTAGTCTGAATCTTTAATATTCTAAAAAACAGAGCATATGTTTACCACGAACTTCAAACTTTTAATTTCTATTTTTGTGTTATTTGAACTAGAAGAACACATAAAATAATCATTAAAATCAGAGTACAATGATACTGTAACAAAGCTGTAATCAAATTAAATTGATTATAACTTGGATAATAAAAAGTATTTGTTTTTTAGACTGGAGGTAAAATTTTGAAACCGCTTGAATACAATAGCACTCACAATTAATCCCTAAAAGCCCCAAAATTCACTTTTATTGAGAACTCCTTATTTAATAGTTACCAAAAATGACCTACATCTGTTTATAAACGCAATGAACATCATTAATGATCCAAAAGAGTTCATAACCAATGATTAGAAGACACATTTTATAATTACTCAAAAATAGTAAGAAATTTTTTGAAGGATAAATTATATAATATGTCTTTCATAAAAATCCATAACTCTTAAACAATGTTTACAATATAATTTAAAACATTTTTCATATACTAAGTCAAAACATAGAATGCTGTATGGCTTATATGGAAAATGTAAAAGTTATGTACATAATTTTATTTATATAAATTTATTTATGTAAATCAGGGATCAACTCCTTCAAACATTAAAATAATGTTATGATGTGTGATAAGTTGTTTTCCATATAACCATGGAAAATATATGTATAATGGAAAATCTTTTATAGGATAAAATTTTTATTTACATACATAAGGATACCAACGTATATCTATGCAAATCAAATGTTTTCTAATATAAAATATACAAAATACACATAAAATATTTTTAAGGTTTTATTTTTATTCCTCATTTAAAAAAAAAATATATTTATATATAATAGGTTTAAATATGTGTTTGACTGATATTTAAATACTTGATGTAGGATATTAAACCATAGAATATATTTACCATTGTTTTTTCAATCGCTATTAAATAAATTATGTAAAAAAGAAGGGAAAGTTTTTAACTTTTATGATGAGTTATGAACAGAACCATAATAATATGAGATGACAAGGCACAGAATACAAATTTCAAATTTCAATTATTTAGTTTACAAGCACCGCAGCCAACGAACTGAATCATCAGAGAATGTAAAAAGAAAGATATTTGTATCAAAAAATCTTAAAACACCTTTTGTTCAATATTTTACTCCTACTTTGCATGTACGAAAAAAAAAATCTAATCTATTATTGGTGATTTAGATTGGTATTTTTTCACGAAACATTCGGATATATGTATATTTGTATCTGTATGCACTAGTATTTTCTCTCAAGATCTTGTTTTCCTGGAATTTCCAGGAGCTTTTTCCTACGGAAAATTCCCTGGAAATCCTACATTTTATTATTTCATAACATTGACTTCATTAAATTAAAGTTTAAAGACATATTGAAGAATCATTCTGCTTAAAGTATCTACAAATTATACTTTGCAAATCATGAAGTATATGCATTGATAATAAATTATACCCAACGAAATACCAAAATGTTCCGAATATTCCAACTTCACTTCAACAATATATTTTTACATTCCTGTTCCCTTGTTTGTTTTTCCTTTTTATAATTATCCTAAGGTCTACAGTCTACTTTCGTATTCATGAAATACATTGATACATGGAAAAAGATAACAGAGACGAGAATATAAAAAAGCAGAAAAAAATGTTCTAGAAAAACTCTGAAAGTATTACAGAAGAAGTATCGATAAAATTAAAAGGAATTGAAAATATTTCTCTCGATAGAAGGAGAAAATTGCTCATCACTTTTGTGAATACATTTAAGCGTGTGGATGAATTAAAAGTTGTAGACTGGCTAAAGTATTTTGGTGACGTAACCAATCATTATCCAAAAAATAACCCGTTTGACAAACAAGGAGAGAAACTATTTCCTAAGTACAAAAACGTCTGGAGAGACAGCGACTACATGGCTGAGATCATTGCAGATCCATCTTCACTTCCACAGATCTTACCATTTAGAGGAAATTTAATTGAAATTAACTTTACTGGGGTCAAACTGCAATGCCAGAATTGTTTTAAATGCGGTCAATTGAAGCTCTACTGTAGTGAAAAAAGAGTGAGAACTTTTGACTATGAAAAAATATTAAAGAATTTTATTTTAGAAAATAAAATTATGGAACGTAATTACGAGAGTATTATGGAGAATCAAAAAGTAGTAGAACCAGAAGAAGAGGGTCATTCTCCGAAATGTGATGCCATCAAGAAAAACCAGGTAGAAAATTCAAATATAGCCGATCTTATAATAGATAATTGTGATGATATATCCTTGTTACCTAATATACAACCTGAGGGCGAAGGTATAAGATGCCTTAACGGAGATATTACCAATCAAAATAGTGAAGTAATTGTTAAAACTAATAATTTGGACACAAATGAGGGTACCAATTCAAGTCAAGAAAATTTAAATGAAAATGGAATTTAGACAAGAAATGGGCATGACTCGAATGAGATCAAAAAACTATCCAAAGTTAATAAACCAAATATTTCTTTGGATAATATTCTAAAAAGTAAAAAAAGATCAGGCTCAAATACAAAACGAAACACCCCGGACTCTGGACTGTCCCCACAAAATTCACCGAGCATCAAGCAGAAAAAAACTGACGAACCTCCGGATGATAAGTTGATTTAGTAGTTTCAACACTTAAATATAAGTATTCTATGCAATCAAAAATAACAGATTATTTCTCTGAGCCCATTTCGAATGAAATGTCTACAAATTTGGGAATAAGAAAAATAATATCACTTAACACAAGAGGAGGAAAAGACAGAAGAACTAGGCATGCCTTGGTGAAGCATCTCCTAACTTTCAATGCAAATATTATTTGTCTTCAAGACATTAAATCTCTCGTATCTTCTACTTGTGTTAATCAATGTTCGTTTTGTCATCCAAAAGGTTATTACCACTTCTTTACGAGAAATGGATCAAGTAGAGGGGTTCTGACCTTTATCACAAAAAGAATATCAAATGCATTCTGTATCAAGGAATACTCTGGAAAGAGTGATATATATATCCTAATATTATGATGCTCAGTAAAATCATCGGCACTTTTGACTTGATTGACATAATAGAAAAGCATAATCCGGAAACTTTTTCCTGATCTAATAGAAGAGGAAAATCTAGATTAGACCTAGCATTAGCCTCACCGTCGATTGCGTTTAGAATCAAAAAAGCTTTGTACCGTCCTGAGCCTTCTTCAGAACACAAGGTTGTTGAACCAGAGCTCCTTTGCCAGGCCCATAGAAGTAATTTCAAGTTTTCAAACTGGTTGTTGCACAATGAAGTTTTTAATCGAAAACTAAAAAGAAATTTAGAAAAATATTTTAATGATCATATTTCTTCTAATTGGGCCATCTTTTTACTCAATAATGTTATTTCATCAACAACATTGCATTTTAAATTTCAACAAAAAGTCCAAAACGAAAAACAGAAATCCCAAAATTAAAGATATTTTAAACAATGGATCTTTATTTACCCGAACTATTATATCAGATAACATCAACTCCTTCAGAATAGCTGAAGTTGCAGAAGTGGAGATGGAAGCGAAAGAAGCCCGGGAACAGGACTCCAGTAGAAGATTAAGACATCATTCGAAAGGTGATAAGTTCATAGCCCGCTCGCTTTGTAAAATTATTGATAAATGAAAAACTCTTACTGATAAAACAAATATTTTAAAATATTTTTACTCTCGTTTTCAAGATATAGTTGGAGATAAAAGAGTCCACTTCCCTCGACCAAAAAAACAGTCCCAGCATCTTCGTAATGAGATATTTTCTTCCGAGAAATTATGTTCTTACATAAAAGAAAGACTAAAAGTAAATAAGGCTTGTAGCCCTGATGGCATCACTGGAAAAGTCTTTTTTCACTTTGCTGATCTGATAGTTCCCTATCTTCTAAAAGTCGGGGACAAAATGGAAAGAAAATGTAAGATGCTCAAAATTCTGACCAGAGGAAGAATTGAACTTATTCCGAAAAAGGGAGATGGGACTGACTTCAGTCACTGGAGACCCATCACTGTATTAAATGAAGCCTATCAAATTTTATCCGGTACTCTTGCCGTTCAAATGCATGAGGTTTTAAACAATAAAATTCGATAACACCAAAAAGGTTTTTTTTAAAAAAAAGAAAAATTTGTGATATTTTGCGGAATTTACAAGCTTTTATCGATTCCGTAGATAGCAAAGGAAAATTTGGAACTATAATTGATATAGATTTTTCTAGAGCTTTTGACTCCATTTTTCACAGCCACATTCTTAAAGCAGTGAAGCGAATTTTACATTGAAGGGAGCTCTACTGTTTGCCAAAGATATATGGAATTACTCGATCTGCCCGAAAATTGGAGAAAGAGGATTTAAGCTCCCTAAGTGGAATTGCGGATGGGAATAAGTTTACCACCCAGTTCTAGATATCAGCTGACCTACTCAGGTTCTATCTACCATGCAAGAACTGCAGATTACTTTTTAATTCAACCTTGCATGCTTTTGTTGATTGTCGAGCCATAAATATATTGCAAAGTTTTATAAAGCTCAATATTTGAGGAATGGAAGGAGTCCGAGCTGAGAAATACTGCAAAGCAGTAATCCTTTTCGGCTTTAAGAATAAAGAAAATTTGGCTAGAACCAAAGCCATCAATAATGCTCTTCTCTCCGCTAAAGCTCTCATCGCTAATATAATAACTATGTATAAACCAATCCATCATTGGGAATTGAGGACTATCCTTCTTTCGGCTGCAGCGAGATATGCTGCTTTGGACATCAAAATTCCCTCTTCTCCGGATGGTGCTTGGGCATATGGGTCTGATGATATCAAATACATTCCTACTCTTTTCATTGCGTACAAGGAAACCATCAAAAGACTATGTAAAATAATTAAAAGTTGAAAGTAGGGTAAATTTAGAATGTTTATTGTTATTTTTATTATTATTGATTGAATGATTGTGAATTTTTTATTTATTTATTAATTCGATGTATCTGTTATGTTCAACCGTGATGCTAAAATAATAAACTAAAATGTTTTTTTATGTATTTTCTATACGAATTAGCATCATGTTTTTATATATTTTGTTATTATTTTTATTGTATATATCTTATTTGGACTGTGAAATTAAAAAAAAAATAGAGACAAGGAATCGAAATAAAAAACTATCAAATTATTTATATGTTAGATAAATGATTCCAAAACGATTCCATATCCGTCAAAAAGTTGTCCATTATTCAGATGTGATATGTGTTTCTGGAACATTTCAGATATTAGATATGTATATGCTATTAATATAAAGGGTTACATGTCAAGTATGAGTTGACTTTTAGATTGTGAGTCCTGAGGAGCTGTATATTTAACACAGTTCCACCAAAAATTACCCTAAAAATTTATGATAAGAATATTATTTTTTGTTTTTCTAATTATTTAATTGAGTTTTTATATAATTCGAGTTTGTATATTTATTGCTGTCATTCTTTTTTTCTTTTTTTATGTATAGTGTATTTTATTCTTGACTTTATTAATAAATACAAATCCAGACAATTATACACCCTAGACACTTCAACCCTCATTCCCAAATCCCTCATTACTTTTGAATTACTTATGTTATTGTAAAAAAAGTGGTGAACTCAATGAAAAAATTTTTCTAGAAGTTTATGGATCACTATATATGTCTAATATTAAATATAATATACAATATTAGAGTAATGTTAATTCAGAACATTATATAGTTATTTTATTCAACCATTACATGTATAAAGAGTACTTGTAATCTGTTACATAATAAAAAATTATAGGATACCTCTTATAAAACCAAACTTCTATTGGAGACAATAAATGACGTTCCATTGGCAAAACTTTGTGAATCAATATTTCTCGTCAAATCAACTTGATTGTCATCAAATTGAAATATCATCCGTGTAAAGATCAAAGATTTCTACCTCAATAAGAAAATTACCAATTATTAATAACTGTTCCCAGTTTATTGAGTTTATAAAGTAATATTTAAAATGTGATGAACCAATTACATCTTAACAAATCTTTTATTTTGTCTTAAGATAAAAATAGACTGAATTTAATAAAATTTGATTCCCTGATTCCAAATATGATTAGATCCTTCATGTAGAGAACATAATGTTGTATGCAATTTTTGGTATTTTTCAGATACGAGGCTTTCTTTAACACTTTGTGCTATAAATAGAGATAAAGTGTGAAAATATGATTACAAACTTCATCTTTAAATATTCTAAGCCATTTTGATTATGGCTTTATTATGTTTGTAGCTCTAGTGATTTTTGTTTGAGTTAGAAAATGAATGTTTTTTCAAGGAGAATAAATCAAGAAATGATAGAAAATGTCTCATTTAATTTAATGTAAAGGCCTCCTTTAAAAACGATTTACATCGATGTTCATATATAAAGTATATACATACATATGAAACATGAGATATTTTTTTACCTCTTAATGTATCTCCCTTTTCAAGCTATTACTTTTTTTTAACTATAGTATTCATTTCTCTTTATTATTAATTTGTAGATGGGCTCCAAAAGTCCTTCACTTTTAATGTCATTCATAAATAAGTAATGTTAAGAAAGGGTATGTAGGAGAAAAAAAGCAATTGGTCAAAAAATATTTTTCTTCTTCTTTTTATGTGACTTTTTTTAGGTGCTTGACATGTATTTTCACCCGTGAAAAAACCCAAAATAAATGTTTAATAAAAAAAAACGCTTCACGTTTAACATGAACAACTGAAGTTATTATTTATTTTCTAACTTTTTGTAAATAGAATAAGTAAAGCCATTAGACATAATGTTATACTACATACATTATACCCCTGCTTTTTGAGATAGACTCAAATGCAATACTTTCTCCCTTCAGCTGTTAGAGTCAGTCATTTCAAGTCAAAAAAATATTAATATGTATGTTATGTACAATACGTTTTTCTTTAATTTCTCCTTTTCTTTTTTTTTAATGGGGAAGCATCAAGAAGACTAAAAAGCAAGTCCTGCATAGGTATAAGTAATTTTTGTTTACTACGCACCATAAACCTTTTTACAGATGGTCAGCTCACTGAGTGTATTTGTACCTATATATCGTATAACCTCATGTATCCTTATTTTTTACCATAAAAGACTCTAAGAATGTTAAGTTATTAAAACATACTTTTGAAGAAGCTTTTATTTACTGAACTTGGATGCATATAAAAAATATAATAATTTACTAATAATTGAAATATTTTGTATTTCTTGAGGACATTTCCATTTGTTTTGTTTTTCAAATTTACTTGATGGTGTATATTTATAAGGAAACTAAATATAAATACATTAATTTAATAGAATAATGCTACTAAAAACAGTAAATATACAAAAGCAACCATTACTATTTTTGATATCATTTGTGCTCGAATAATTGCATGTCATTTGTGAAAGCAAAATGATTATTTTGTTATTCAATAAAGACTTGAAAATTGTTTTTATTATGCTCTCCTGCCATGCAAGTTTTCTTCTATGCATTATTCTATAATGATGCTCACAACAACAAGGCATACTACTTTTAGATGTATTAAAAAATAAATACGCTGGTCACATGTTTAAAAAAAATATGATACTGAAATTTACGTTGAAAGCACAAAGTGTTAAAGTATTGCAATAATTCCAAAGGATTCGAATTTTATTGCGTACGTGGGTGTGTATTTTTTTGGTTGTTAACATAGTTGTATTTTTATAGAATTATGGCAAAAGTAATTGATTACATGATGCACAACTAGTATTAACTTATTACCATTGCAAATGTTATTGATATTTCAAATAATTTTATAAGATTATAATAATACATTTAAATATAAAGAAGTCGATTAAGCAATGAAACTAGTCATCAGTCATTGCATGACATTTGAGAAAGAATTTTTAGACTCAATGATATAGCAAAAATTAAACAAAAATAAAATATTTATAAAGGGAAATTTCATACCTCTGTAAAAAATTATTTATTTCCAGGGATCATAATAAATTGATTTTGGTAAAAAAAAGTACTTTTGATCTATTTTTATTTAGTAAGGGACATCTTGAACCGCTAAACTCAAACTAAGCCCCTCTATTAATTGATTAATTACATAATAAATCATCGTAATACAATGAAACTTTTTTAACTTCAAATTTATGTGCTCATATTCATTTCTATTTTTAAGTATCTTAGTCATCAAATATCTTCTGAGAATAAATTTAGCCCTGATGTAGCTATCAAATAGGAGTAATTAATAAAGAATTTTTAATTTCGAAAATAATTATTCCTTTTATTAGAGGTTTAGTGGTGGGTGAATAACAATGCGTTTAAAAGTAAATACTTTACTTTTTTCTTTCGAAACATCGAAGTGAAGTAAATAATTTGCTTAATACCTCAATACTGACTCAAAGATTAGGCACATATATTTTGGGCATTACAATTTTGGAATTTACATGAAATAAGAAGTAAAACTATACATTCCAATGAAAAATGTTCCATGTTTTATTAATTATGATGTAAAAAAATATCTCTTTTGACTGATGACAGGTTAATTGACTCTTTTATGTCTTTATTCCTTTTTGTTTTAAATTGATACACTTACATACATATTGTGTTTTTATCAAACTAGAAAGTAATTCAAGGTTGTATTAAAATGTTATTATATAATGACTTAAATTAGCTTTAAAAATATATACATTGTTTTTGTGTGGCATAAGTTAAATGGTTATTGAGTATTAGTTAAAATCCATGTTTATGAATGGTTTGAACTCGATAAAAAAAGTATTTGATAGAGTTAAAATAAGAGAAGAATTGTCATATTCATGATCTGAGCCAATTTGTATTGTAAGATCAAATTTCAATTTAGGAGCTTGAGAATAATTTTGAGCACTTTTTTCGAAATCGCATGAACTAATTCATTGAATCCTTTGGAATATGTGTTTAAATGGCATTGTTATAAAAAGAAAAATTATTTGTTATCAATCATCATGGATAGTATTAGAAAATTCCTGTCTTCTAAACATCATACAAATGATATAATATATAATAAAACAAGGAAGCCCCTATTTCATAAGAGCGTATATATTATATATGATTGATGGTAAAAACTTAAGCAAAGTATTTCACCTTTTAAAAAAAAAAAAAAAAATCTGATAATACGAAATTATATATGTATGTACATACATATATTTTGTTATTTTTGAATGGATTTAGTATGTCTTTTATCATTTTAATACATAACAAAATAAATGATACTTAAGTGATTTATTATATTTACTGGATTAGTTATTTAGAAAATAATTGACTCTGGATTTCTTAAAAAAAATTGTTTGTACTAGATAATGTTACTGGTATATCTACAATTTAGCCGTCAAATATTTTAAATTCTAGTTAAATAGTGCTTAGTAGGAAAACTAATGGATCACCCTTACCCTTTAAATGGTACTTTTTTAAAATAAAAACAAACAAAAATGAACATAACATATACATATATTATATGTACATATACCAGTCATTTTGTTCAGATGTATTTTAAAGTCTTTAATAACAAGTAGTTTTACTATTTAAAGTTTGGATCTTTTTATTGTAAAAGAAAATAACCTGACTAAATATATTTTTGATGTACAATCATCTTTTATTAAATAGTATAAAGTATTTTGGCTAGATTACTTAATGCAACATTAAAACTTTTTTTATATTTATTATACATCAGATGAATTGCTTTCCAATAAACCATTTGTTTAGTAAATATCGTTCATCATTTCTTTTTTAATGGCATGGAGATTTAAACACTCCTAAACTCGTGAAAACTTTATTAAAAAAGGTGAAAGATGTCGAGTATTATTCAAGTGCTTCATAGTCTTTGGCAGGCAATCATGTCTAATACGATGCATATCGAACTAAAAGCGTGAAATGTAGAAGGAATGATAAAATACAAAAATGAAATAGATGAAATCATTTTAAGAATAATATAAACTCTTTTGTCATTAATAATATTTGTTTTAGATTCCTTTGGCACTATAAACTATGTATTCAGTTTTTGTATTTTCTTGAGTCTTTTTTGTTACAAATAAAATACTACTTTGTAATCTGTATACTGTACAAACTCTAACTAATCTAGAACACCATGTCAATAATAATAATGCTTACATCAGAATAGTTGGGATTATATATATTTTATTACACTCAAGCGTAGCACTACAATCAAATACAACGATTAATCAGAGTTACTCTTCATGAAAATAAACACCATCAAACATACATATTTGGTTGGATATACGAAATTTGTATAATTTATAATAAGTATACGAAAATAAAGGAAAAGAAAGAAAAAAGAAAGTGACCGCTGAAAGTATGACGATTATGTATAGTTAAATCTTTTAGATACGATAATTCAAACCAGGAAACGTAATGACTCCTTAAGGATAAATAAATGCTTCAATTAGTTATCTGCTTTAGGCTTCTCTTCAGTGCACTTATTCCCTTTTCCTTCCTTAACATGCTTGATGTCCACCATCTCATAGCCATTTCTATGTACTCCATGAGGACCTGAAGGTCGTATGCAGGTTATAACAGCCCAAAAACCTCTTCGAAACGGCTCAGATAGGAATGCATACAGAATGGGGTTCACACAAGAGTTGGAATAAGCCAAAATATGTGCAATTATTTGAAAGGTCATGTTCCTGGGAGTGGACTCATAGAGATTGAGGGATCGAAGTAGAAGGATGATGTGAATGGGGAGCCAGGAGAGAGTGAAGATGAGTACAACTATCATCACCATTTTAATAACACGTTTTTTATTTTTAATGGATTCTGCAGAGACACGCCCAACTGGCTCTTTGGTCCAGAGTCTGTAGAGCATTACAGAGTAGAGTCCAATGATGAGAAGAAGAGGAAAAAGATATGCAGATCCAAGGAATGAAACCTGAAATGAATGAAGAGTATTTGATTTTAAAGTATTAGTCATCATTTTGTTTGTATTTCTTTTTTTTTTACTGAATTTCTTCTCATAGTAATTTATTATCTCAAAAGAACTAATAAAAATGAGCTAACTATTAAAAAAAAAATGATCCAAGGTATAATATTTCATTTTTATAGCTTTTTTTTTTTGCCTAATTGCAATATAATGCTTCTATTTTTCAAGAAATTGATAGTAATAAGTTGATCTAAAAGGTTTTATAATTTTTGAGTATTTATATCTCAATCCTTACATTTTCCCCAAAATAAAAGTTAATATAACATATTTTACATAATAAAATATTAGATAAAATTTTATAATTCAATTATAGTTTCCAACGATTTGAAAGTTAGTTAAGGTTTTGGAAAGGTATATTTTTGACATCTATTTCATAGTATTTTTCCTACTGAGTCTCTATAAAAATCCTTTGCATATTTTCAAAGAACGTAGATTTGTAAAAATATAATATATGTCTGGTGGAAGAAGTTTCAACTATTTCATTAATAAACTCATGAAGAACCAAATTTTTAATATTATGTGTAGAGTGTTATCAATAATAATCAAAAGAGACACCATGTTTGATACATAAGTTGTATATACAGAGTTGTTGAGTACTGAGTGGATAAATGTCATCACAAAAAATCTAAAGAAAACTTTACCAGGGAGTTTTAAAAATGGGGGGAAAACAGTTATTTTGGAGAAAATGGTTTTTTATTATTTTTTTTTTTCGTATTTTATGTCTTTTACAATAATGAAGCTGCGGGAACACACTTTAAATGTCGCATAATATGTCTGATAACAAATCATGAGAAAATTTATTTTTGGTCAAAATGTATATAAAATATATTCATATACTATATTAAATAAATTTAAACATTGAGAGACGAATTATAATAATGATAAATAGGCTACACAATTTCGTATAATTTCAACATATTTTATGTGTTTATATAGGTTAGATGAAAAATATTGTCAGCATAGAGATGATTTACACTCCAAATGAGTTGAATTTTATTCAAATATATTATAAAGAAAAATATTTTTTTAATAAAAAAGAGATCTGCTGAACAAAGATTTCATCCTTAGGGACTCAAATTTACATATATTTAAAAAATACACAATGTGTTCCTACCAAGAATAACTATAAACTTTGAAAAACACTTAATTTTATTCAAAAAATTTCCTCTAATTTTTTTTAGAGAAAAAAGTTTAATTAAGAAGAAAAAGAAAAAAAAATATGATTTTGTAAAGTAAGAATATAAATATAACAAAATATATATTTTTGTGAATATATGTACATTGCTATTGTTAAATGTAAAGTAAAGTATTTTGATATTAATCTTTAGAGTAATTTGTTTTTCAGTTAATTTTCATAATAAATAAGTTTAATGATTAAATGGCGAAACTTTGGCATTATATATGTAATTGAATAAATTTAGTATTTTATTATCTTTTAAAATTGATTGTATTTTATTTCTATTGACATACAAAATACTCACATTTCATAATTAAGATTGACTAGTTGTTTGTTGAATATTTTTTTTACAAAAAAACTGTTTCAAATGCTAACGAAAATGAAATGTTTATAAATATATATTTGATACCAATCATTTTTTAATTTGTACTTCATAATACATACATAGAAATATCTTAAATTATTATATAGAAACATAATAATCAATTTTTTTTAATGCATGTGGAACGTATCAAAAAATCCAACTCACCAGCAATATTTTTTTTATTTACATTGTATTTGAACAAAAATCACACGAGGTAAAGTGTTAAAAATTTTAAAAACCTGTGATAATTAAAGTATTGAAGGTATTAAAAATAGGAAGTCAAAAAATCGTTCACAATTAGTTAAACAATGGAATTTTTAGTAATTTTTAGTTATTTTCATTGGCAGAAAGTTCACAGCTCTCACTTCACCTTGTAGATGTTTCATGGTGAGTAATGTTCATCTTGAGGACTGTGAAATTTCACACAAAAGTATTTTTTACTATAGTTTTATAATTCATTAGTCTCTATGGTGGTTTTCACAGTAAAGAGATGATTTTAATAGAGATGTAGAGATACTTGAAATGCATTGAATTATGGTAATAGAGAATTTAATCTAATTGGTTTATTAAAATGTTGACAAAATTTGAATGTCAATTCAAATATAATATTCAAACAGTTTTTAAACGTTGTTACAAATGAAATTTGTTTAGATAAGGAATGTTCTACTCATTAGATGTATGTAATATATTGTTTATTCATTGGTTTTAAATTCGAACATAAGATAACCCTAAAAGGGCTCCATTTTATTATTACTTTTACTTAATTGGGATAGAAAATAATTAGTTTTCTACAATAAAAATGAAACTAGAAATGAATCACTAATTATAAATATAAGTTCTCTTCATTGTAAAATTTCCTTGAAGTAATCTTTCCTTCAAATATATAATTAAAATATATAGTAAAAGTCATAGTTGAAGGGTTTTTTTTTGTTTTTGTTTATCAAAGGTTTTACTTGAGCAGTATATGAGAGAGATATGTTGACTCTTAAAGTTTAGAAAATCAAGATATTTATTAATACAATATGTTACGTTTTCATACTTGAGATTTTACTGAGACATACCATAACAGCAGTAGTTTTCAAACTGGGACGCAGGCCTCTTTTGAGAGCTCTTTATGGGGAAAACCAGAAGTATAATTGTAAATATAAATACTGTAAATCAATAGAGAAAAAAATAACTGGAGGGGGGGGGGGCAGCTATTAAAAGAGTTTGTCGATTATTTTTTAAAGAAATATATAGACATAAATGCACCAAGAAGTAATTTTGTAATTTATAAAAAACATATCCTTGTGCTTAATGAAATATATTATTAAATATTTGGGTCATTTCGAGATAAATTGAATATGAGATCATTTATCAAAGGATGAATAAAATAAAAATAAAAACCTTTGTCCTTAAACTTATTGCTGTACAGCTTTTATTTCAATAGACATATATGATGAATAGACTACTTCATGTGTTTAATTTGAACTTTATAATTGTTAAATTAGGACATAGCTATAATCTTGATTACATTTCTGATACTTTTTTTTTTGTTATTCATATCGAGTTTCTTTTGATTGATAAATCACAATGAGTTAATTCAATATTGAGTAGCGTTGAAATATGGTTGTACAACTAATATATGCTCTCTGCCTTACCTGAAAAATGAGAAGACTCCATCTGATATTCCATGACTCTGGTAGGAATGAAACTGTTTGATTATTTAGAAAAATGCAATATGAATGATTCGTGATGGGAGTGACAACTTCTCCATGAGCTGTAAACACAGGCAAACAAAATAAAACTGTAAAAAACCAGACTAATGAGATTGCAATGCGGCAGTTCCGCTCTGTTCTCCATGTCATTGACTCAATGGGATAAACAACTGCTAGGAATCGATCTAAACTCATGAGTACGAGAGTATAGATGCTTATAAATGCCGTTCCATAAATGAGGAATTGTACTATTTTACACCTAGAAAAAAAATATTTTTGTTTTTGTTAATTAATGATTATTGTAATTCATCTACATAAATAAATATGATCAATTTTTTTTTTGGCATCTATCAATTAAAACATATTAATGTTTTATGGACTCCTGCTTTTACATTTAGAGATAAAATATTAATCAAAACACCAAATGTATAAATTATTTGGCAAGTTAATAGAACACTATAAGAAAATACTTGAGATGTTTTAATTATATTTCTGTACCTGAAAAAAACAACAACTATTGTTTTATAGAGAATATTTATATTCAACAAAACAAAGCTTTTCGTTTTTCTTAATATAAATATAGTTAATGATGTACATTTGTATATGTGATGTTTATTTGAAGAAGACTCTTTATAATTAATTTACAAACACAATACAAAATTTTTTTTTGTTGTTCATAGTTTGAATGGTAGATGTATATTTGCTTTAGTGTCAAATAACAGGAAAATGGAGATTTTAGATTTTAAATTTTGGTTTTGTGTCCTACAAATTGATTTTTTTAGTGTATATTAAACTTTTGAAACTCATTTTCCACAGGAAGAAAAAAAAATGGAAACTAAGTGATAAATTTAAATTCCCCAAAAATAAAAAATTTAACTTTTACTCACCTGTAAGCAATTTTCTTAAGTTCAAAATAAGATATAAAAATGTTAAAATATTTATCGTAAACTTAAATCTTTGTTTATAATGTGTGTTGTCGTTTTTTTCATTTATTTATTTTCTTCATGTTTAAAAATGAGTTCTAATTTTGAAGATGCTTCACAAAAATTTCAATTTTTTATGTTACACAATATAAGAAAAAATACAAACTTTCATTTTAAGTTCAAACAAACACAAGTGGTGCTTGTAAAAATTTATGTAACGCATCTAATTTTTTTAGTACATGACGTGTTTATCACGAATCTGTTATTAGGTTGTGTTTTTTTTGTATCAAAGTAAAGTTTTTGAGAATTTTGTGTTAGACTTTTTTTAGTATTATTAGAGTTCTTATGATTTTGAATCTACTTTTGAGTAAAAAAAAACTAATAACTATCCACATGAAACAAAATTTATATTTAATTCGCATAATTTATTATTAGTATAATCCTTAGAAAAAATATATTTTAAAGGTCAAACAATCCTTTTTCTTAAAGGTCTTGCCTAGAGTTGAATAACGTCTTCTCTTTTAATTATTTTGAAGGAAAAAAGATTCAAATTTAGCATAAATAATTAACCTTTCATTTACAAGAGAGTATTTTTCTTTTAATTGGTCTACTATAATTTCGATATTGATTAGTTTTCAACTTAATTGAAACAAAAAAATAACTTGAAGTTGATAAAATTGATTGGTTATATTTTCTTTTTTTTAAATATAACATCTTTCATTGTCACATAATTTTAAATATTACACCGCAACTACATAATTACAACTATGTAATTTTAAAATATTAATTACTTATAGAATGATTTTAAAATTGTACTTACCAAAAAGATTTTTTTTTAAATTGGAAAAATTAAAAATTATCTTTTTAGATGTTTCATGTCATTTAACATACAATGTACTGACATAGGTCTGGAACAAATTACTTTCCTTCAGAAAATTATGTAAATTAAAATTTTAAACTTTGGTTTCTACTCTCCTATCCCAACGGCCCTGGTACATATAGGTACATACATATTTTGAAATCTAGTTCATTATGAATGAAGAATGCGAATGAGATAATGGTTCTATTTACAATATCAAATTTACATAATAATGCTAAGCATTAGTTATTTAATTTGACGATGAGTAAATATGTTCAACTTTCTAAAAAGAAGTATTTGTAATAACTAATGAGCTTCTACATAGAAACCCTCATGCTTATTAAAACTAGCTATTTTTAACTATCATGAGAAAAACCCTATTACTTTTGAGTACATATATTAGTATGATCATGAATGGTTACAAATATTTGAGTATACATAGATATGAGGCTCTTATTTGTAGATATCAGATTTTATGTATGTATGTATACCAATTATTTTATTCTATTTTTATCAAGATGTTTTTTTTCTTGACATTTATTTGTGACATTCATGTTGTTTTGAATGTATGTACAGAAATATACAGTAAACATTAAATAAAGGTCATATATTTATTGTACAACAGTTGTAAGATAATAGGAAATAAGAGTAAAATTCTAAATATTAATTAAATAAAATGTATGAGAAACAATCTACAGTAAGAGCTACTTTAAGGTATTCAAATAAATACACATAAAGTATAAAGTAAAGTAATTACGTAAAGTAATTAATTTATCAATGGATTAAAAAAGAAATGGAATAACATTTGAGATCCCAGTAAAAATAAGAACACAAAAGTTCAACTTTGACTACTTAAATCAAATACATCGTCAATGGATGTACATGTACATATTTATGACCCCTGTTAATTTTGTCAGCAATTTAGAATTCGTTTCGTTTTGTGACATTTAAAATAAAGTAAAAAGAATAAAAAATATTGTTTTTTGAGATAAAAAAGGTTGAAAATAAGATCAATTTTAAACATGTCTTAGTTCTAAATTTATTCATAGTCAGTTTTTTTTTAACGATTGGGTTTTTTGTCTGGAAAGTCAAATTTGAGGCTAAAAAGGACTGTAGTACATTAATTATTAATAAAAAAAGACATAATACAAATATGGGAATTACATATAACTATTATCCATAAAAAAGTATTAAAGTTTGATCTGATGAATCCATTTTAAGAATTATTTTTAATAATATTAGCATTGTAAAAAAAATATTTTAATATTAATTTTAATTTCTTGCTCTCCATTTAAGAAAATATTAGCTATTCATCTAATTTATAAATGTATTTAATATTTTAATGAACATGGAGTAAATCTCAAGAAGAAACATATTGAAGCATTTAACAATCATGAGTATATGAATACATTCAATGTATTTTATCTATGATTCCTTGTACCTATAATAATATTAAAGACCTCAAAGAAAAAAAAAACCCTTTAATAGATCATACTTTTGTTGTATAATGAATCAAAAGGACAATGAGGCTAATAAAGAGAGTAAACTAAGTGCAATTAAAAAAGATTCCAGAAACATAATTATGGAATGATATTAGAAGTTTTATGGGATTAGTAAACCAATTAAGCTAATTTTCTTTGAAGATAAGAGAAGTAATAAGTCCTTTGAGAAGTACATTCGTTCTAAGTTAAATTTTAAATTTAAATATGAATAGTTATGAAGAGTCTATTATGGGGGGAAAAATGCTCTATGAGTATTGCTAAGAGAAATAATGGAAAATATCAAGTTCAACTGGAATTAGGGAATATTTTATGGATAAATTGTCTACTTGACTCGCTAAAAAAGGACTCAAGTTAAAGAATTAGAAAAAAGAAAATATCAAGTGGTCAGATATGCTCATTGCCAATTTAATAGTTTTAAAACTGTAATTATTGTTCAGAATAAAATACAGAAATATTAAAAAAAAATATGAAAATATTTTGCAATAGTTGATATAAATATATTATTTTTTTAAATTTTTTTTTTTCAAGTTGAAAAATTAATCTGAATCTTTGACAAGGACATAAATAACTTTCTTTTATTTGAGGGTCAGAAAAGCACACGTTTTAGGTTAAAATTTCAATTTTTTTATTTGAAATAACAAAACAAAATATAAATGAAACCGAAATTTTAGCTTGAGTCTTTATAAATAAGCAAGTTTTTAAAACATTTCCATGCTACGTTCAAAAATTATTCACTTTAATACAAGAAGTGTCATTTTTGGAGTTGTAATTGCAAACACCTGGTATTTCATTACTTTTGCTATTGAAGAAATAACAACACACTTGCTAAACTCAAAATAGGGCAATAAAGTAAAAGAAGCCAAATCAATATCAACATGATGAGAAGTTAAATATGTAACAACATTAGTTTTATAGTGTCAATATGATAATTCTGATTTATGATTTGGTTCTTAGAAGGTCATCGAAGGTACACTTAAAAAAAGAAAAAAAAAGATTGTAAATTGTGAATATCTAAATATGTTTTCGATCGTTTGCAGAAAGTAATCAAGGAAGCGAGAGATTTTATCAAATGAAAAAAGAGCGAAAGATGTCTTGAATACTAAGAAAGAGCATAGTTCATTTTAGATCAAAAGTATAAATTTATTCTTAGATAGTGCGTACATATTTCTGTATATGTACATAAGGTATAAAACCATATCTTTGAGTTCACAGAAAAGGACTCATTACATTGACTTTTGTATTTTATAGAAGTAATGAATACCTAGGTTTACGTGGAAGTAGATATAGGCTTCATATTTATATTTTTAGAATCTTTTTTTTTTTCTTTTCTTTTTTTTGGAGAAATTTAACAACATTTTGTAGATTTGAAGAAATATGAAAGAAACTTCACTCATTTCAAATATTATGTTCCTATTAAAAATCGCTACTAAAAAATGGTTCAATATGAAAGTTTTTTATTTTGGTTTTGTTCATGAAAATATAATTAAAAAGTATTACGTTTTAATTTGAAGGGAAAAAAATTTTGCCTCAAAAAGAAGATATAAAATTTAACTATGTGTCAATTGTTGTATGGCTAATATAAGTAATGTTAATGGGCCTCCCGAACTTTTACATCAATGTTCTTCTGTGATAAATATCCCTTTTATATACATATATATAGATAGATAGATTTCTCTTTACTAGGCCTAATATGTATATGTACTATTTTTAAATTGTTTTTTTAACAATTTGTTAAAAAATGTTATTCACTTTTTTTAGTACAATTATTTAATGGAAAATGGTACAATAAAAATATATGTAATGTCATAGCGAGGCACACAAAAAATATTTTGATAAAGCCATATTTTATTTTGCCAAAACTCATAAAATAAACTCATAAAAATATCCAAAATAAATAACAATTAAATTTTACCAGAAATTAATATAAAAGTCAAGCCAATTCTAACAAGCTAAGAAAATAACGAACGTTTAATCTCCATTTACTCTACAAATGGACTTTCAAATTGATCTTCTTTACCCATATAAGTACTCATTAAATTGAGTGTTGAGCTGAAAAATACTCTCTAAATTTTTAAAATTTCAAATATGTTTGGTGTATTCTCTGCTTTTATATTTTCAAAACTATGACAAAATATCCAAATTTTGTTTATTAAAATATACAAAATACTAAATTTTTTTATATTAAATTTGATCAATGTTATCCTTAAATTATGTATCAATATGTTTTTCGGTGTTGCAAATGATAAATTCAAATAAAAATATAGTAGATACAGTACTTTAGCTATCATTAACTTTGAAAGACTATTGAGACTTTTAAAGAACATTTGTCAAATTTATCAAACAAATATTTGATTAAAAAAACAAAAATGATTGTATGCAATTTATTCATTTATTTGCCTCTCAAGACAAAGTTTTTGATTTTGATCTAACTCTATTGTTTAGATCAAGAATAAAATAACCGCTATTAACTACTATGCCACCCAGACAAGTATGCCATAAAACACAGCTTATTTTGATTTTTTTAACAAACAAACTTGAGAGACGTACGTTACTGGCTTTATTTGTCATTTGATTCAAAATTACATGTACTCAAACCATTTTTTAATTCTACATACATATACTTTTTTTATGGTTTATTGTTACTCAGATTGCTTAAAGGACATGCACATTTGTTTTAAATGAAAATAAGTGAGTAACAATTTATGTATCTATTTCTTAATATTGTATTTTAGTAATTTGTAAATAAGCAAGTCATTTGCTTAATTAGTACCTGACTTTGTGTTTATATACTAATCCGCTTATAGAAGGAGGGAAGTTGATGGTTCAAATAATCCTTATTAAGATCATATAATCTCTATTTATGAATATCTTAGAGTAAACATATTTTCCTGAGGCTGTCAAATTCGTACAACATAAATAAAATTATTATTGTTTGTTTTTGTTATTACTATGTAATTTTATGAGGCTTTAATACCTACGTACATTATTTAATCAATTATTCGTTACTGTATTTGGAGGATTATTAGTAAGATTTTACGATGGATATATTGATTTTACAATAATAATAACACATCTAAGATGCATGTCTGTTTTGAGATGAGGATTATATTAGACATTACATATAATGCAGATACATGAACAATTATGACTTTAAAACATATAAATGTTTGTAAAGGAAAATTTGTGTAATGTTCTTTAAAAACAATGTGTTCAAACTTTTGTAGAAAGCCCTTGTTTTTTTGTAGTTGTTTTTTGCATTCAAACTTGTTTTTCTATATAGTTATTAAAACTCTATTTTTATATACACATGCAAAGAAGGAATTAAATCCCTGATAAGACATAATAAAGTAAGCTTTTGACAAATAAAATTAAGAAAATCTCTAGTTGAAAGAATTTCCTTTGTTTCAATGATATTACTAAATACTTCATATAGTGATGGTATAGAAAGTTGATCCTTCTGTCATGTACTCGTATTCTAGATTTGTTAGATATGTACATATATGTAAATTTATTAATACAAAAAACACATTTTTTAAGTACATAGTTATGCTGAAAATGTAATTTATTTTAATTTATATTTTTTTAAATTTAACTATACTTAAAAATAAACTAAGTTGCATTAGAAAGGAACCAAGCAATCAAAAAGTATTAAATATTGGTATATAAAAGAGTTTTATAAAAATTTGTTGTAGTAAAATTGCTGCATGGAAAATTCGGTGCAAGGAATATTTGCCACAAAAATTTTAATATACATAAACAAAAGTATTTTAACTTCTTATGATTGACCATTTTTAGATCATTTTACTGTTCCCTAATTAAAATATCTTCATATCATAATATTCCAGATTTGAGTGTATA
This sequence comes from Lepeophtheirus nordmannii, assembly GCA_963680855.1. Taxonomy (NCBI): domain Eukaryota; kingdom Metazoa; phylum Arthropoda; class Copepoda; order Siphonostomatoida; family Caligidae; genus Lepeophtheirus; species Lepeophtheirus nordmannii. The sequence goes on from OY804522.1 coordinate 19,476,562, forward strand.
TTGGGATATAACATTAGTAAGCAAAGTTTATTATACCCTGATTGTTGGATAATGAATTTGACGAAATCAAATATCTACAAAATAAAAGTTGCAATGGATAGCAAGTTTCCAGCTTCTAGGTTACAAAATAGATGCCTGCATGATCACATCATTTCTAAACATACCTTGGCAAAAATTTGTTACTGCTATTGTTATAAGAATATGAAATAATCCACTCAGATCCCAAACATTACCATATCAATATGTAATGTATGATTCAGAAATGCTCAAATATAAGGTGCTTAAAATCTATTATTTATTTTAAAATCCTTATAGTGAATTTATTTGACACGCAAAAAAGTGTTCGATTGACCAAAGACAATGTTTGTAGAACAAAGTTTGCTCAATTTATCTCAAGTCATTTACACTTAATAACAGGTCCAAAGTCTGTTTGAAGAATCTATACAAGAAAAAAAATAAATTAGTTTAAAAATGTTTTTACTTAATAGATGTATATCATTCAATGTATGTACATTTATTTTGAATGCTAGCACTGGGCCATGCTTACTAATGGTAATTTGATATGTATACAATTAATGCATTAGTGATGGTCAAAAAGAAAAGTAAATCTTGAAAAAGCTTTGATACTAATTAAATTAAAAAAAACTTTCAACAGAATAAAATCTATTAAAGAAACTCTACGTTTTTTTAATACTGAGAGTCTGTATTCATATGTTAATGGTATTAAAAAATAAAATATACATTTCCCTATGCGTTAATTTTTTTATTTTTTTGTAATTTTGTATCGCACAAATTATTATGGACGATACTCAATATAAGTTCATAATATGCATATTTGCACATGTATACATACATACATTCTATAACTTCTTAAATAAATGGTTCATAAGCTAATTACTACAAAATAATTTTGTTAATAACTTTGTTGTTGTCGTTTTTTTAAAAATTTCGTTCATTAAAATATATGCACAAGGTCATTAATAATTTTTTTATTGCATCTCTACTTTAAAAAGTTTTTTATCAAGAATATTAAATATTATCTCATGTTATTAAAATTTTTCACAATAAATCATACAATAAAACAACAGAGCCCTTGACGTCAATTTTCAAAAGAATATCATTACTGCCTTTGGAATTCAATAGTGTATGATTATTATTATTCCTGATGTATTTTTATAAGCTATTTAATTGAATTTATTATTTGTAGTCGTTTTTTGATAATTTTAATCAATCTTTTTTTAAAAGATATTTGTTAAAAAAGCTCAAACTTTTTTCTTTTTTTCACCTTACTACACACTAATATATTATCGAAACAATACTAAATACATACATACATAGGTTTTATTATTTTATTGACCACTATTACGTAGACTTTGATGGTTTTTCTGTGTATTTTTTTTATCAATTAGCTTTCAAACAATGTATTATAAGTACACGCTTAATGCATTTACAAAAGCATTACTTAAAAGGAGCTCAATATAATTTATTCAATCCTCAAGTGATTAAAATCATCTCATAATACTAAGGGAGTAAATATGATGATTAATTTGTGATTTGTAGAGAAAATTATAAAGAATCATATTGTACAAGTTGCAATCCACAAAGGAGATGATTTATTTTTAATATAAGATTTATTGTACCATTTCGTACCATTAATAAAAATAATGCAATGATTGAAGTCCCATTTGAACGTTTGATATGTTGAAATTGTTACTTTTATGACTTTTTTAATGAGCATTTTTGATTGATATGTGGTTATTATGAGACATTATAATGTTCAAATGTTTTATTATATGTAAATATGCTTGTAACAAATATATTACTAGCTTAAACCACCGGCATTGCTCTTTAAATGTTGAATAATAAATTAAATTTCCAAAGACTTTTTATTCTAAATTTAAATAGAATATATTTTATATGTCTTCAATTTAATCGTCAAAGGTTTGAATTTCCAGTCACATATTATTTGAATGCAATAAGCTTAAATTGGTAATGAAATGACATGGAGGCTGCATAAGAATGATATATAGGCATTTCAATGTACAGTAGAATTTTTTTAATGGTAATTTTAGCTAACTTTCTATACATTTTACCTGTAGTGAAATCTGCAGCATTAGGTTAATATTTTAACCTACCACCTCTAATGTATTAATAAGCTAAAATGAAACGTGGAAATTGTTTATTTTAATGCAATTCAAATTGTGCTTGAAGGATATTTTCACCGGATACTGTGACCGAAGGGGTTACACAATACAGAGCATCAGCAAATTTTACCAGCCAAAGTCCGGTAAATTTCGGCTAATGGAATTTCTTGGGTACAGCTATTCATATATTATTTGAGGAGACTTGCTCTCCAAAACTTTGAGCCTGCTCTAACTCATTTAAGCACATCCCAGAGAAAACGAAGCAAGAAATTAATTTTCAGATATTTTTCATTTGAAAAGATACAATTCAAGGATTTTTTCCTCTCGTTTGAAATTTCATAGCAATTGTTTATATTTACACTTTTTACTAAATGCATCCTCAACGAGAATTGAAAAACAATGCAGACAAAAGTAAATGAGAAACATAAATTAAACAAAACTATTTGAGTACAATCTAGTATCAAAACCCTTAAATTTTTCCTATCGACTTTCAACACTATTATGTATGTTAGATTTAAGCATAATAAAAGCTATGAAATATGTTTGTAAGTCATTGATTAATATTTGGATGTGTTAAAATTGATGAAAACATTTATGGAAATATATGTTATATAAGGACCCCTAAAACACAATGTTGTAAAAGTCTTGTCACATTTCATACATGTATAATTTATTTTCTCATGTAACCCCTCCTCCTCTTTCCCCCTTATAAATGTCCAATAGTGACAAGACTTGCATTTCAATACTTTTATATCGTATACAATTATTTTTGATAGGGTTATTGTCCCAAAAAACCCTAATGTATATATTATTTGAGAAACAAATATGTATAAAAGAAATCTTAAACAATCTATTTAAAACAAGAGGACAGATATTGACTTTTATAGTTCTGTCTTTTTTACCTTATATTTTTTTTTTTAGAAAACTCAGTTTTACTATGTAGAACATCAAAATAAACGCTTGTATCACAATAACCAATACTTTATGTCTTAATTTGAATCCCTTACCTACTAATTTGATGCACTGTCAAGTACACAATTGGGCTTTAAATATGACAATGAATTAGTTTCCATATTCTTATTTATCATTAGGATATTTTTATGATTAAGAATACTAATTATGGGAACCCAAAATGGGTTAATCAAGAAATGTCACTAATAAAATAAAAAGCGAGTAAGAATCGACTTGGCACTCAATTTGAGGGAGAAAAAGTATAACTTTCTTTTCCTCACATTTATAATTAAACATTTGTATATTTTCTTACCAGCAATCCCCAAAGGGCCAATCATGTGGCAATGCATACCCTGTCGCAGTAAATGGTACACAAAACACAATAAATAATATATCTGCAACAGCAAGATTCAAAATGAGCAAATTGGTCGTGTTCCTCATTTGTTTGTTGAATGTGACAACCATAACAACAAGAAGGTTCCCAAATAGACCCACAAGAGCCACAATACTAAAGAATATAGGAACAACGATGCTTATCACCTTCTCCATTTCATCTGTCCAATTTTCATCATAGAAGGTTTCGTTGAGATGAGTGTTGATTGGGTATGATGTGGTGGACATGGTGGAATAAGAGCCAGAATGGTTGATTGAGATTCGATGGTCCTCTTCCATCATCCTTCTTCTTTTTTTTTCTCTCTCTTTATAATTAGATCCGTATAATCAATTACCTGCAATTATATATATATTATACATAATATTTTCATAGCAAATTTAAATGCATTTTTTTAATAATAATGAAAGTTAATTTAGCTTACTCCTTGGTTTTGTTCTATGAAAAGGATGAAACTGTCCTTTTTCTAGACTTTTGCAACATTGCATGTAAGTATTTTGATGAAATTGATATTCATAATTCTTTTAAAGATTTTTATATTTTTAATATAATTTATTTTTGAAAAAATAAATAAAAATAGTTTTGTATGCACTCTTATGCAAAATAGGTTATTTATTTCGATTAGTGGCTTAGAAAAAACTCATTTAGTAAAAAAGTTAAAGTAATTTGTTATCATTGTTCCTCTGAATTTTCTTTTTAATTTCTTTAACAGAAATTTACAAGTGTCAGAGTAATCTTTTGACGATTTTGAAATATGTTGATTAAATTTGGGGAAATGTGTTATAGATTTTTTTTTGTCTAAATTAATTTTTATCATCATATTTTGTTAATTTGAATGTAAGAGACACAGGCCCAAATAATGAAATTAGTTTGCCAAATTTGGTCCCTGGTTCCTTATTCCTGATTTACAAGCAAGTTCATAGTATATACGTAAGTATAATTACAGAAAAATTGATTTTAAATGTTTGACGTATTGCTACATTCAAATAACTAAATATTATCTAAAAATCGAGCATTCATAAGATCTTTGATATACCTTGTTTACACTATGTTTTTTTCTTTTGGATGTTAATTCATCAGAAAATGTTTCTTGTCAAGACGGTTGAATAAATTAGTTTTCTATGAATACTTAGACATTTGATTTCATAATGAACTATTCAGTCACAAATGCTTAACAAAGTATAATATTATTAAATTGCATTTTTAATTTGTAAAAATATTTGATTATCCAAACAAGATCAAGTATAATTTTTTATAAATTGCCTAAAGATATTTTTCTTTCACAATTTTAATGAATTAAATAAAGTGTTTTTATAAAATGACAGCTTCGAGTTCAATGGCATTATAAAATAGTTAAGTTTTTTATACAAAAAAGATATGATATATTTGTTGTCTGAGGAAAACCTACTCAATTTTTAGATGTTAAAAATAGTTTTTAGAAAGCAAGTTGCTTATATATTTCAATTACTCACGTAGTATACAATTACTGTGGTTATAAAAAGATCCAAATAAATACAAATTCATTGGTTTATAATTCATGTTAATTTAGTTTATATTAAATTTTATCTTAAATAAATTAATAACATTCAACACAGGATCTAATTGATTTCTTGACACAATTAATTTTTTCAACCATACTTTGATCGTGATGATTGAGCCTAGGAAATAGCCAAAAAAGAAAAAAAAAGGAATCGTATCAAAAGGTTTCTCATGAAGAAATATTGAATAAAATATTGCAAGACTGATACACCTAAAGTATTGGTTCACAAAAATGAGAGGATGTTTTTCTATTTGGCAAATAATTTATTTAAATACAAGGATATCAAACTTTTGTTTTATAAAAAAACAATATTTCATCTTCTTGCTTTGATAACGGTATTGACCTTTAAGAGTCGAGATCAAGATCTTCAAAAACTGGTTTAGAGTATTACATCACTATTTACATACTATCAAGTCTCATACAAGAGACACTCAAATTTGCACCAGTTCAGACCCTACATATTTTAAAGGCTTTTGATTTAAATAGTTATCCCTTACTATAAATACATATATCAAAGATCTGAGAATCTTGATAGGTTAACACAGCTTGAATAAAATTATATTATCAAAATATTTTCAAGAATATTAAATATCTAAAATGTTATTCTTTTAATTTTTCTATGTATTTGGGTACATAGGTACATTTTAACTAATTCAATAAAGAGCTGATCAAGTCTTTAAAGAGCAAATTACAATAAACTTAATTAATATATTTAAAATTAAGGAAAATACAAATTACAATTATGCTATTGATAGTCTCATTGCTTATACCAATCATAAAGTTAGGGTATAAATCAATAAATTTGACATAATTTGAGACTTTAAATGACATTACTATATTTCATCCATTGCATTAAAACCTTTTTATTTAATATAAATTTAATAGTCTGTATATAAGTCTTAATGACCAGAAAAACTTGTAATTGATTTAAATAATGATAATAAAATTTTATGAGACTAAATGACAAATAAAAATATTATTTAGTTCCAGAGAGAAATCATTAATTTTCGTACCATTTTTGTGTATAATAAATTATATATAGACTTGAAATGTGTCATTATTTTTTTCTAAAGAAAATATTATATCTTTCCAGAAAAGGACTTACGCATTAAAATAAAACATAAAAGTGTTCTTTCCATGACTGTTTATAAACTAATCCATTATTGGTTACTTAATTCCTTTAAAGCTTCTAATGCTGGCGTATTTAATATGAAAATGTGGTTCTACAAAGCCTCCATTGGTTTTGTTTGATAATAAAAAAACATTATTTAAGGGTGCTAATGAATCTTTGACTTATATTTCAACATGGTATAATAAGATTTAATCGACTTCCAATCCATAGAGCTCAGTCTCAGTATATCAAAATACCATATGTATAGGAACCAAACACCTATATAGCATAACACTTAATTCAGAGGCAGAAATATATTCGTACTAATATGAGCCTAAAACTAAAAGCCCAGCCTTCTTCGAGCTATAACTTACTCTATCACCAATCTATAACTCTTTTTAGCTCCATTGCTTCTTTGAATTTTGTTAGTAGAAAAACGTATTGACTCCAAAACGTGATACAATACAATACAAAAAACATCGATAGAGAGATGCTTGTTGAATTAAGAAAAAATGAAATTCTATTTATATTTAAGATTTTACATGTACATCTATGTAGGTATATTGACTTTTTTTATTATAAGTAAATGATGATCCTTGAAAAATATACAAACAGTGTAGGCAAAAAGTATGTAATGCCGTTAATAATATCGTATTTAACTATAATATAACGAAAACAAATTTCAAATTACCAATGTATCATAAGAAAAGCCAAATGTACATATATTGTATTTGATTAATGATTTATTGTAATTGAATAGCTATGTATATTAATTATTTTTACATATAAATGATTTAAAAAACATTTGTATTTTGGATTAAATCAAAGAATCAATGGATCAGTTGAGTTTATTCTTTATTAATAACAACATACATATGCATATACCAATCTAAATCTATATTCAATCTATATACTCACTCAATGCATGCATAAGTCCCATTCTGTTCCTGTATAATTGGCTACTTTTAAACATTGCCTTGAATCTAAATCCCCTCAAAAAATATATAATTTATGGATTTTGTAGGTAGCACTTATAGGGATTTCCGTTTTGAAATGGTAGTTATTTGGAAGAATATCTCCAAATATGTAGTAGGTATATGATATTTCAAATTTATACGCTCATAAAATTTCATTACAAACATCAATGTAATTGTACCTTCTATTGTGTTTGAATATACCTAAAATAAGTTGAATTTATTTAATAGTATTTGTCAAAAAAAAAAAATAATGATAATACATAAACTTTTTTACTTTGTGATTTCTCTCTAAAAAACAAAAACAAATAAAACTCGTTAGGGGAGACTGTGCACAATTGTAGTAAGACTTTTTTTTAAACATCAAAATATTTACAAGTATAAAATTATCTCCAAAGTTGCATAATTATATGGTATTTTAAGGTATTAGATCAAAACTGATTTTGAGTGATATAAGAAATTTGTATTAAATGGTGTCAATATTTTTGTATTAAATGGTGTCAATTTTTAATTGTTTTTTCTTGTAACTTGTACAATTTGAATAGTTGATTATTTTAAATCCATTTGATGTATTGTAATTCATTGGGGATGAGATATTGGAGAAAGGGTAACGTTCTGTATAAAGGGGTCCACATATTGTGTATTATTATTAAATAAGAACCACAGTGGAGTGAATTAATCTAATCTATAGTAAAAATCTAAAAAATATCTTAATATACAATAATAAATTGAATATTAATAAATAATTCAACACTTTGAAAAGTGTAGATATTTAATACTTTAAAAGAAAAATCTTTTGTCTAATTTTGTTAATTTCTTACTTGATCAACTTCTTAACTACTACAACAATTGTTACAGAACAGGGGTAACATGAGATGGATCGCACTCAATAGCGATTTGTAAAATACAACTATATTTATAATCTATAAATAAACTCAATGAATATCTTGAATCAATTTCCAGTTATTGAGAAAAAACAATAAAGTCTCCAATCTAATCAATGACAGGTCTTTTGATTGAAGATAAATAATTTTATTAAAATGATTTCACAGAGGGTAACAAAGGGTTATATGACCTATATTTATATTTATGTACTATATGTATGTATAAATTTGCAGACTGAGTCAATAAATTATCTTATTATGCAATAATGTGGAAAAAAGAGTTCTTTATTGAATTATTATATATTTTACAAAGGAATGAAGGATAATTATCTAACTTTGCATAGAAATATTTCTTATGAAGAACATATATAAAAATGTATTTCTTTTTTTTTAAATATCCTCAAGTAAGAGTGAAACCTACAGACATTTACCGTATGTATTATTTTAAATACTTAAGTGAACCCACATACATATATAAATATAGCACTTAAAATATTTACAACAACATCTTGTTAGGACTGATTCATGTTGTCCTAAAAAAATCATATGTACGTAAATATGTATATGTTTGTATGTACAAAGGATTACTCGAGAGTTTTAATCATGTAAAAAACATCATTTCTGTACACCATTGTTTATTTAAATAGATGTACTTCTATATCTATATAAAATCATACACATGTTCACACTTCATCATTCTAGAAATAAAATATATGAAATAGGTCGATTTATATAAGTATATATATATATATATCTGAAATCTGAATGAATTTTATGATTAAAACAACTTCTTCCCAATTGATTTTGATCCTCAGTCTTTTAGACATTGTTTTTTTCTGACGCTTTATAGTTAGTTTACAAAGAGTTGATGATCAATTACAGCGAAATAGTAAGGTGTATGCAGGGGCTAAATTAAAAAATATATATTATTTTATATAGATAAAAAGCCATCACATTTCTGAAGTAGCGATCAAAAAACATATATGAATGAAAACACACTTTTTATGGAAAAAGATCAAAATTCCTCTCTCTAAAGGAAAAAAAGATGAGTCATAACTAAAGAACCATAATAAAATATGGGTTTTAATATAAGACCAGTCAAAAACCATAGATAAAACGAGGCTAAAAATGGAAAAACCTTAATTTAAATATTATTCTTATGAAAAATAAATTTGAAATAGTTGTAAGATATTTGAATCAAATTGACTTGTCGAGATCGAAATTAATATAATAAATGATATTTTTTTTGTAATACAACTTAAAAAGCAACTAAATAAATATATTATGACACTTTACGGAAAAGTCAAGTACAGAATTGAATTTACTTCAGAACATAACAAGGTTATTTTATTTTTAAATTTTAAAATGGTCAAAATAATTGTCTTGGTTTTGAACTCTTATATTAATTAATATATATTTTTTTTCAATTCAAAAAATTCCTTTTTATGTGCATTGCTTTCTGTGTTTTTCCTTTTCTTTGTTTGTTTTGGCTACAAGCCATGATTATTTTATTTAATTTTTTGCAGTTTTGAAACAGACTGATGATTTATTGACATTGAACCTCCCCTTAAAAAAGAAAATGATTCGTCAAAAACAAATTGCACATCTCTGGCATAACTAGTATTGCAAGTTTAAATATCTTAAAATCAAATAGCCTCGTAACAAATTATATGAACGTACATTGTCAGGTATTGAGTTTCTAATCGGTAATGGAATCAAAAAAATGATGTTTATAATAGTTATAATGTTTTAAAAGTGAAAGAAAGTAGGCAGTAAATCTATGGGTTTTTGGACATTATTTACGTCACATTTTTCCCCAACTGAAGGACCATTATTTATTTAATATTATATTTACTGTTTAACAAGATTGAATTTCTCTTAATAGAAAAAAGAGAAAATGTAGTTCTCACTAATATACGGGAGTTCTTTGTTTGTAAATTTATTTCTAATAATATTAAATATTTTTATTTATTGTAAGTAGAATTATGTGAACTTCTATGAAATACTGTAGTTAATTTTTATTGTCAATAGTTCTACCAAATATATATATATATACATATATTATACCAAATTTATTGATCTTCCACGAAATAGTTTTCAAGAATAAAAGAAAAAACAAACAACATTTTCATTTTATTTGATATTTCATTAATGTATGACCTTTTATACATAACAAATGTATAAAATATATTGTTAAAATTATTTATCTTAAATAACTATAAAATAAAACTCCTAATTTTTTAATATTTAAAAAATGATAGTTAATTAAAAAGTTATTTTAACAAAAACAAACCTGAAGTATGCAAAAAAAGTATTGCAATATTTTTATAGAAATGTTTAGCTTACATGTGAATCATTTTTGTGAGTACTTTCTATCTGCACATCTTTGATAAATGCCTTTTTTATCATTCCGTTCTTTTCCAAGAACTAACATTAAGTAGTTGAATATGGCTTATTATCGCTGAAAACGCTACTCCAGGGCTAGCTAGAGTTTTTTTTCCTACACATAGGTTCAAACATACTCCTCTGTTACTTTATTGGATTATCTTCCTGGTTTCTCGAGTAAGTACTTCCATGTATATTCTAGATGCTAAAATCTTTCCAAATGGAATATAAAACTACTAGGACTGTTGGAAGGAACTTTTGACCAAGGTGTAGCTGAAATTGTCTTTTATATTCTTATTAAATAAATTGGGGGCTTTTGCCCCCAGTTCGTACAGCTATACCCCTCTATCTCCATTTAAAATGAAAAAAAATACTTCATAGAGTGTTTTTCCAACATATTAGGTTGCATAATAAATCGAAAGGCACATGGAGTCGATATAATAGTAAAGTAAAATGAATTTGTTTTAAAAAAATTATAAGGAAACTTCATTAATTGGCTTTCAATTTGACAAATGATTGAACAACTTTATTGAATACACTTCAATAGGGTGTGGAGTTGATTGTTGAAGGAATGAAGAGACGCGAAGATTGAAAGTTGATCGACGTAGTTTTTATTATAAGTTCTGTATTTGTCCTTGTCCTGCCTGTACTGTTTTAGACATCTCAGCACAGAGATATATATATAATATTTATTATACATTTTACTTTGATTATTTACAATTCATATACATATACTATAGTGGAGCCCTCTATTGAGAGGTCACGCGTTGAGAAGGTAAACACATGAGATCCGGCCCGCACGCGCTGGTCAACATAATGTGCCAGCCGGATAGAAAAAGAAAAGAATAATAATACAATATTGTTTACACTAACGTAGCTCTAGAGGATCCGCTACACACTTGATGCCAAAGAGAGAACTAGGGATATTTGATATAAAACAAATTAATAATTGGTAAAATAAAAAGATGTTAACAAATAATTACGTTCTGAATTAATAAAAGACCATCGAAATAGGCTCAGTACAGATAAATATTTAACCTTTGTAGAGGTAATAGTCAATTTATTAACTAAATTATGAAAATATGAACGTCCTTATAATGATGTAATAACATATTTTAATACATATCATATATAGGGTCGGAAAAATAATAAAAAAGATATACTTTTTTATAGACAGTGAAGGTTTAAGTCGTTTTATTTTTTGTTCCCCTCATCTCAATTTAACGGTAGTTATGATCTATTTTTCTTCATTTTAAAGAAATAGTGGTCTTTTATTCTTATAAACTTTGATTGTTTGTGTCCCCAATATTTTCGACTTCCACAATGATTACTTGAAAACATTCTATTAACTACCGATTCCAAATTATTAGGATTAAATACCAAACTAGTCAAATATAAAACAAGGACTCGTATTTTTTTCTCTTTCAGAACCCTTAATAATACTTGTGTTATTTTGTTCTGTAACCTAGACAATGACAATTTCATACTAAAGATATACTAGCTAAAATTATAAAAAAGACTGTCATTGTATTCCCTAATATTAATTTCAGATCCCTTAGGGATTTTTATTAATCTGTTTAGTAACTCATCTTATAGAATATTAATGAAATTTAATAAGATCAAAATTTTGTCAAATAAAATAAATTACAAAAGAAATGACATCCACTTGAAGCTATTATTTCAAGATGTTGCTTCAATAAGTTGAACCTTAACTTAAAAGGTTGAAACAAAAAAGATATTTCTGATTTGGTTCTTAGACAATTGGCCGGAATAGATCTCTCTGTACGAACATTTAGTATTATTATATATTATTCTTAAAATATCAAACATGAGAAATTTACTTGTGGTCAATATTATATATTTGCAGAATACATTTGTATTTTGAATATAAAAAAAGACAACAACTAGATCCTGATTGGCCTAAGGAATAAATACGACAATATAGGCACACAACCCCTGGCCAAGAACAATTTTTTAGCAACACGATTCAAACTACATGTTGTTTCTGCATTATAATGAATATATATGTATATATAATAAAAATATAACTGTACTTCTAAAGAGCAAGAAAAATATTATTGTATTTTTCGGCAAATTATCATTCTACAAAATGTCTTTCGGAGAAATGTCCGCTCAGAATCTCTTTCAAGACTCATCTTTGTGCCCTTCATGATTCAGAATTATCGTACAAGTAAAAAACCTATCGATCTATGTACCTGCAGGATACAGTCAACGAATACTTTTTTTTAATATTCAATCTTGAATATAAGGCTTTAGCCATAATACCATAATTGGTATAATGCATCTAATTTTATATAAAATAAGTATCGGAAGTAAGTAATTCAAAGAAAAATAGATACAAAGATAGTCTTAATCATACAAAGCGCATCTTACAAAAAGGATTTGATTGCTAGAAATCGTTATTATGTTGTATCTTTCAATAGAACTATGGGTAGAGTGTGTCTAAATACACTTTTATATAAATAACATCCATACACACATAGAAATAAGATTATAGAACAACTTCATAGTCGAAAATGAAGTAAATCTATACAAATAGGAATGAATGCTATTTCTTGCTACAATTGTAAAATGGTCTCCTGAATAATACATATCCCTTTATTTATTTGTGTATGTATTCAGATATCTTTATATATACATACATAAAAGAGATACGTAATAAACCATTTGATTATTCTATTTTATCGTATTGGTAGAGAATACTAATCAAGAAATGAATGCTGGGTATGTGAAGAAAAGATAACAAGCTAGTTGTATTGTATATAATTATATTATATAGACATGTCTTAAAACAGCAACCTGTGGCACAATGTTTTAAAGCTAATTTTGCCTAATTAGAATTGATAAATGAAAATATAAATTATGATATTGCGTGCACATATGTTTAATTATCTCGGATGACTTAACCCAAACTTCCTAAATCGGTCGGTCATTTTCTGAAGCTTTTGACTGCGTAGACAACTTCAAAATCTGCCTCCAACGACATGCTCAACCTCTGGGATCCACAAAACATAGCCTATGGCTTTTATTTAGTTTACCTTTTTACCAGTTTTACTCGCTGACCCTAATTATTCGTCAAACAAACGAACGAACACTGGGACATTCAAGATAGTTTTGACAACAGGTTTTAAAGAACATTTGATATGACATAAGAAGTTGAATACTTAATAACACATTTACAAGAATGAGCTAACTTAAAAAATAGAAACCATTTTTGAATTTAACCTGCCTTCAAATTAATATGTAGTAAGAATTTTTTTTCTATGTTTTAGTTACAAGGGCATGATTAGGTTAAATGTGCTTTCTTTTGAAATCCCTTTATTAAAAAAAATTAATATTCATTTTCAAACTGAAGTTTCTGGCAAAATGAAGTTTTCAAGTAATTTTAATTTGATGTGAGGGTTTTTTGTTTTTTGTTTTTCCAATAAATTTAAATAAATAATGAAGAAAGTTTGAATAGAGAGTTATGCGAATTTTTATCTAACATAAAAAATGTATTTTCTAACGTGTAACTAAGAGACTGGAATGCCTTCAAAGTACTTTGTAGTTAAAAAAGCAAATTAAGGTGGATATAATAATAATTAAGGAGATGTTTTTTAATATTTTTACATGACTTTGGTTGACAATAGCTTTTTAAATATGTAAAATACAGAAATAAAAAATCATGGCTTATTATTAAATTTGAGGTCTCATTTTGCAAAAAATTTACAAATTTTCATTTAATTTACTTACTAATTATTATCAATATAATTGCTAGCAGTTAAAAAATGATTAATTTTGAGATCAAATAGCAATTGACAAGAAGGTATAAAAAAATATTAATGACTTAACTGTGCTTTCACAGACGTTAATTTTAGTCTAGATTACATTATTTATTATGTATTCGTAACATATTATAAATATGACATAGACATTGGTTACCACGTCATTCTATTGTCTTGGAGGTTTGAGTACTTAAATCAAAATATCCTTCGTCAAAAAGAAGGATCACATAATCACGGTCGAATATGGTGTTTATACCCCTGAATATACTTATATACGTCATACATATAGGTGTGATTTTTATAGTTTCTATAGAAAACATTATATATTATATAAATAGTCACTTTTTAGACTAAAATTGTCGTCTCTATGCCTGACTCTGAATGTTGATTTCAATTATCCTATGAGCATATATGTTAACTTATCAATATAATTATTGATATCTATTTTTAAGCATTTTATACTAACAAATGCTAAGAAGCGATGGAGTTGAAAGGGTAGATTGCTACTCGAAGAGAGCTCCTTTTAGTTTTAGACTCAAATGAATACGGACATATTTCAATATCTGAATGAAGTGTTACAATATAGACGTATAAGCGCATGTGGTACTTTTGTACAGTCCAGGACAAACATTCACACATATTTATATAAATATGAAAAGATGCCGATTTCCATGGTGAAAAAAATATGGGAACCTTATTATACAATGTTGAAATATGAATCTGAGATTCATAAGCACCCTTAAACTATTTCAAGCTTAAATTTATTACATTTTGCAATTATAATTAAAATAAAAATCATTTACCGAGCCGATGTATGACTTACTAATGTATACCATGTATTCATGCATATGTATGTATGTATGTATATATTCTCAAATTTAATGTTTGACGTATGCAGTTTTTGAACAATGTAGTTCTTAATGGGTTTATTTTATGGGATGCATCAAACCAAGACGAAACGTGTTGCATATTGTACCAGCTTTAAAATGAAAGGGATATATATATATATATATATATATATATATGTATGTATACATCGTTTAAAAGTATTTGAGTGAAATATTGCTCTGTAAGTCTCTTGATGACTTTTCTTATAATAGGGTTACTTGATTTTTGAGTCAATACATTTGCTTTGTTAAGCATGTATATTGAATGTATGCATTTTTATTCTTCATGCATCAAAAAAGTCAGGAAAGACTAAAGAGAAAGGGTGAGGAACAGAATGCATTTGCCAACCATCTTTGCTCAGTAAATTATAATTAATAGCATCCATATAGTAGTTTAATTCCGTTTCCAAGAGAGAAGAAAACGAAGGATATGACGTAGGTGACGACATGAAATGCTACAAAAAATATGGTCAACATATGCAAATAGGTATATTTTAAATTATTTTCTTAAAAGAAAGTACTTCTAGGAGTCAAAGACACTTACAACATATCAAATCAATTGATGTTTTTTTATATTCTTGAATCCAGTAAAAGAGTATGAGAAGGGACCATCATTATTTGTTATATTATTCAGAAACTGTCTATGCATATGGTAAATGTACAGCTCGTATTCATGATAGTAAGTCGATAAATTGTTTGACTTTTAGTTTTTAAAAAATTGATGGGACTCTTTTATTTCCTTGTTATTTTCTTACATCTATATATATACTACAAACATTAGACACAACAAAAACATTATCTCCTGTAATATTTTTAATGTAAATTTATAGTATACATATAGTATGTATATTTGAAACCTTTTTATCTGCATGATGCGAGAGTATCACGTTTATAGTGTGTGAGACTTGAAATTTTTAAAAGGATATTAACAGAGTTTATAAAAACGAAATGAAAGTCTAAAATTTAGTACTAAAGAAGGTTTTTTATGAAGAAAAACATTATAACATTCGTATATATCAAGTAGAGCAAATGTTTTAAATATCTTTAAATATTTGTTGGACACCAGCCCCACTTTAACCTTATTATATCTCTATGCTCTGAAAGATATTAAGCTTTTGCATAATTGATACAATATCAAGAATAACTATTTGTTGATTGATTTTATTTTGAACTTTGATAGGAAGAAAAAAAACAAAAAAGATCTATAATTAAACTATGATTTTAAAGCGGTTTAATATGAAAATCAAAGTGTGTATTGAATATAAAATATAAGCCATATTAATTCATTTTAAGTAAATCTTAATCATAATCTATTAAAACGCTCTAGAAAAACTGACTAAAAGACTTCATTTTTGTAACTAATGACCCAAGTAGCATATAGTTTAATCAAATAAAAATATCATATCATTAGTATATAATTATAATCCATGTATCAAGTTTCATATTAATCATTCACTGCTTTAGACAGACATTTACAAACCTTAATTACATGTACCAAGTATGTAGTTTAGTAAATGAATTATTCGAGTTAAATACATACATATGAAACTAAATTGTTTATCTAGTTGTCAAGCTTAATTGAGCTTATGGTTGCATTGTTTTTTTCATGTTACTATTATTCTGTGAAAAACAAATTGATCTGAAATGAACCTTTAGACATGAAATAAATCATTTGAGCTGAGTACTTTGACCAACGTTTAATTCCATTCTGAAATTGGCAAACTTGATTTCGCCTGATTTTAGTTGAGAATACTTGTTTATATTCTGCAGAGCGAACTCAATTTTAATATTTTTGAACACACTAAACAGGATATTCAATACCAACTTTAGTAAGATATAACTTCGTTTAAAAACTATGAACACTTTTGGCAATTTGATTACACTTTTATCCAAGATATATATATATTCCAGAATATTTTGGGAGGCGTTGTTAGGCTTTGTAGATTTGATCAATACTTTTTACATAAGTAATTTCTTTCATCAAATATAATGTCGGAACCCCTATTGCTACTGATTACATAATTACATACAAAATAAGAATAAAAATAATAATATGTACATCAAAATTTAATTCTTCAAAGGACATACAAAGTCACTAAATCTTGCCTTGCCTTAAACTATAGGAAAATCAGGGTCACAAATCTTTATTTATTTTAATTTGTTTTCAAAAATGAATCCAATGATTTTAAGAGTTAAAATTTTATACATGTATATTAGGAAATTAATTATTGAGCGTATTTTTGCTCCTTGATTTAAATATCTTGATATGTTAATTTTATTTTGGAATCTTATAGAATAATTTCCTTAAGATATTATTAGTAACAAATTTTTACACAAGTATAGAAATGATGTGAATATGCTGGCTTCTACATCGATTCTAACCTAAAAACCCCAAACATGTTTAAGGGTGGGGGGGGGGGAATGCTCGATAAAAGGATATAAATTGAAGATACAAGTTGGTTTTCCATATGAATTAATGCAAAAATAAAATCAATTGAGTAAAATATATTTATACAAGACAACGGATTGAACCATAAGAAATAAGGAACTCTATCATGTACTTTTCATTTATTTTCCATTAAATGTCTTACATGCATTTTTATAGGTCACAAATGACAATTATTACAGAAAACTGAAATAAAGATAAAATGGATATTCGGTCACTCTGTGTATATCAAATTAATAAAATAGAACACATATACATACATATAATCTACTTGATTGGTGTGAGCATAGATGCCACGTACCTATTTCTTTCTCATGGAGTATATGTAAGCTTTTTATAAGATTCTTATATTCAGTACTATTGTCTCAAATAAGGCGATATTCAATTAAGTACAAAAGAATACATGGTTCATAGGTTCATTAGATCTGTCCAAGGGGAATTTGAGAGGAGGAGCTACTCTTAGAAAGGAAGGAGGAAAGGCTTTCATTCATAAAGGCATGCATGTTATTTTATCATTGATTTAAAGAGTGGAAAGATGCAGGAAATATGTATGTATGTATGTAAGTACATATTATATTAACATCTATTCATTACTTTGTTAAATGATTTATGAAATACAAAGGACTTGACAAAAAGTAGACGAATGTTAGACATTTTAGATATTAAATTTCTTTCCTCATTATTATTATTATTATATTAGAATGTTATCTTTATGCATGAATGAATATTTCTTATTCTTTGATGTCCTATAAGTATGCTCATACAAAAAAACAAAAACAAATGCCGTTAGTAACTGCCACTTTTTTTGGATAATCTTCATATTGAAGTTTCTATAAATATTCAATTTTACCCTAGGGCTTCCAAAATTCAATGGTAACTCATTTATGTAAGGAACACAATAGTTCATATTAGTTTTTTTTTAAATGTTGTTGTAACTATGCACACAATTTTTTTTCAATATGGGTCATAGAACATTTTAAACTCTCTACATGAGAGTGACAAATTTGAATAAATTGTTTTATTGGAAACTCATCTCACACACAAATAATCAATTAGCCTTTTTCTATTAGAGGTGTAATGGGTAGGACTCGGCATACAAACCGTAATAATGGGAACTTTCAATCATATAAGATGAAAAAAGAACCTTATTTTTGGTAATGATACGCGTATTCAATTTCATATAGTTATTTATCATAATTATGAGACTGATATTTCTTTGTTTTACAAATAAAAAATAAAAAAAATGGGTGATTAATTTTATCTTTGTATTCTGTTCTTTTGATGGTAATAAAAGAAAATGATCAGTTGTCATGATTGTATGTTGCCACTGTCTAATGGCGGTACAGTATTGCATGTATTAGATTCGAACAGTGTCAATACTGCATGCTCTCACTTCTTCTCACAATCCAAAGACGATAGAGCAAGTTCCGTTTGACTCAAGGACACGATCTGTGACATTTCTAATCTTATGTACTAGGATTGTAAGATTTTACAATCCTAGTATATTGATACAATATTACTATGAGTTCTGTAAAATCTTGTGTTTTGTTTAACAAAATGTTGATTTCATTCATGTTTATATTAGTAGGGATCAGTCAATGAAATAATTAAATCGGATGAGTTCAAGCAGTTTTAGATAAATCAATAATAGGCCAGTGTTTCAAATTATTACTGATATTACATTTCCCTCTAGAGAAACAAAAGTGCTTAAAGTTAACATATTTTTTTTGGAAAAAAATGACATTGATAGTTTTTAATGACATACATTACCATTGAAAAGGCAAATGGGACCTGAAAGTTATTAAGTAATAATTTTGTACTCTGATAATCATGGTAGTATAAGGTATGTTACATCACTTTCAATTTTATTTAATATTAAAACAATTAAAAAATATTGTAAAATTTTATGCTTAGTCACTCTGGCCATCAATAACGTAATATGAGTCCAAATTTTAAAATTTATCTGGTGAAAAATTATAGGATGTATGCAATTTCTCAAAATCCTGGTAGATGATTCAAATGTTTTCCTATGATGATGAGGAAAAAATATGCAGTGGCTGTATCTGAGCCTATGGATGGTTATTATTACATGGGTTTCAAAAGTTAATTAAAAAAATCAGTCAGCTATGGTTTTTAACACCCAAATAATTTCCCAAAAATCCAGATCGATATAGCCATAGTTTCAACACATCCTGTTTCGATTAAATTTAAAAATAAAATGTTGTTCAGTCAAATGAGAACATAATTGTACATACAGATTTCATGAGTAGCAACAAAAAATGTACACAACAAATTAAATAGCGCATTCAGTATTTTCGGATTATAATACTTATTGAAACACCATGAGTTTTATACATATAGAGTTTGAAATAAATTACATTTATACCTCTTTGTGTTTGGCGTGAATACATTTGAGCAAGTATCATGTAAGTGATACTCACTTCAGGGAGTATTTTTTTCGGCAAGCTTCTTTTTTAAACAAGCCTCATCTCAGTGACTTTTTTGTATTATAATAAACATTATAAATGTCGTCCTGATTAAATATAACAAACATTTCTTTCGTATATAAAAGGTTTTTATTATTCCCCAACTGGCATCCGTAGTGCTTCAAACGGTATAACTGGAAGTTTAGCTGTAAAAGGAGTAACTGAGGCTCTTAACGGTAGTGATGAGTTCTTGACCGACCGACTCACCCGAAATCAAAACATTACCAAGACTTTCAAAGTTGAGAGCAGGATCAAAATTTTGAAAAATCAAAGAAAGCTGAGACCTGATACAAAAACACAAGATTTGGAGGTCATACTCTATTCCTTACATAAGAGTCTATGTACTGTCTATATTATTATTATTGACAGTCTTTTGTTGGTCATGAATAGAAATATAATTTAAATAATTCAAAACTAGTCAAGAGCTTATTAACTGAATACTGTAAGTATGTAACATTACTGTATTGTATGTACAAAATAAACTACATTCTCCTAATAATTATATGGACTCTAATCCAATCAAATAACGAGTTACAAAAATAAATCATCTTTTGATTGTATAATTTCTGATTGTTAGAGTGACACATTAATAATAGCACCATGTAAGATTCCATCAGGTCTGAGTCATTTTTATTTTTAGTAGATAATTCCAGTGGCCTCACCATTAACCAGTCAATAAAAACTATTTTAAAACATAAAATAACTTTTTTTTGCATCAATAATATTAGAAAGCCCAAGGTATTGAAGGGTCAAGACCTAGACGAGACCAAGACCATCACAAATTGATAATGAAACCGGTCCCGAGTACTACATCACTACATAACAATTTTGTCATCTAAGCTCCATGAGCTTCTGCGGAAGGAATAATTTACATGGCTCATTGAGTGTGGTAAAACACTCTGGCCAAGGGGATTTGTCTCTTCTCTTCACCTTTACTTACACAAATGATTGACATAGAATCCACATTATCAGACAATTTTGCTCATTAATGTTTCATTTATGACTTTGTCAAGAAATACATGAATGTATTTAGTTCTATTCAATATAAGACTTCACAGGAAATGTATTTTTGGATGTTCTGTCATAAAATTAGAAGTTTTTTGGAGAAAAAAAATCTTTACCATTTATAAACAGCATGCTTTAAAGGGCTTATGTAGATATTAATTAAAAACAATTATGAATCATGCTACTACTTAAAACTATTCAATAATTTATTTATCATGTGAAATTTGTAAAATTAAGAAAACATAACGTCGTAGGAGAATATAAGTAAGTTTAAATTTTATATAAAAGGATTAAAGTAATAAATATTCTTTCATTGCATTTTTTTCTAAATCTGAGAAATTCTTTCTAAAAACTTCAAATGATGATAAATACCATTTATTTCTGTAAGTTTTCTACAGCATTGCTTAATGGAAATTCGAAAGGGATATAATATATATGTAAATTTAAAAGAATATAATCAATGTATATTTAGATGTTGTCGATTTACTTTTTCTCATTCAAAGATTGTAAACAAATTGAAACGACTCCCTTTATCCAATAATTCGTATCATGTAAAATCTTATATATTGTATGCTTACCGAATACGGGACAGTTAATATAAGATATGAGTCTACATAAAATATTTTTTTTACTTACTTATGTCGTAAAATTTGTATTTCATTATGACTTATTCAATATTTAAGATAAAAATGATAGTAAGACCTATAAATATATATAAAATATTTCCTCTGTTAATCGGTAATTAGTCTTTATCTATCATATGAATAAATTTACAGGAAATGTATATTGGTAGGACAAATACAAACTTTATATTTTAATGACACACCTTAAATACATTGACAACATGAAAGGATACGTGTAATAATATATTAATTCGTATAGATTCAACTAAAGAGATGAATCTACTTAATTTTTTACGAGGTATATTTGATGGGTTATTCGTATTGTAGTTATAGATTTTAAATAGAAAATCAATGGACAATGTCATTATTCCCCAAGTGCCCAAAATAAGAAAAAATGTATTCCGTCCTCCATGCGTGATGAAGTTTTCTTCTTCGAAGGAAAATTAAAGAGTTTAGACAACAAAATCCGTTAAAAGTCTCAGTTTTTCCCAATAAGCTTCTAGCTATTCCATTTTAAATACTCGTTACTTAGTAATATCATGAAAAGGTTTAGTCAATTTTGATTATGAAATGATTTATCTTAAAATGCTTTATATAGTAAACAAAGTTGCTAAGATGAGGTTCTCTCAAAAGAGGAAACTCACAAACAAAAATACTCAACCAAATGAGCAGATACATAGATATAAGCCATATAGTCTAACTTACTCTTAAAGTAAATATGAATAACATCAAAGTAATTCGAATATATATATTTTTATTTTAAATCGATTTCCAACAAACTTTGAAAAAAAAATATATTTCAAGTACCCAGGATCAATAATAGCTCACTATTTTGCGCAACTATCTCATAGGGTAACATAAAGTTATTAATACTCAAATCAAATGATATAATAATACATTTTGAAGGAATGGGTACTTTCTGAGGTGTTTTATTTTTCTAAATGTGAAAAATATTCATGAAAATTGTATGTAAATAGTAGGGGAGACCGGATAATGTTGCAACACTTTTTTTCTTTTGACTCAAATACAGGGAGCTGGTTCGTACCCTGCTGAAATTGAGATGTAAATTTTGTGGCTGTAGCTTCTTTAATGTTAAAGAAAAAGGATCTCTTGGAACTGTCTCCCCTATGAAAGATTTCTTTTTCTACACAAGTGCCTCATTTTTTTTATTCCTTGAGGATTTTTTCAACATATTTCTATTAATAAAGATTAATAGACGCATGTATTCAAAGACCTATTCTTAAAATAAAATCATTTGTTTTCCCCTATGACTATAATCATAAGAGAAAACATACTTACATATATGGACTTTTCTTTAAAAAATATCTAAAAAGGAGCTTTAGTCTTAAAATATTTGGTGTATCAAATGAACGATCATTTTTGAAGAGGGTCTTAACTTTATATTAAAGTTCAAACTTTGAGCTATCGATAATTTTTACATTATCTTGATTTATTTTCTTTGGAGCCATCAGCTTCTAAAGAAAAAAAATTTTCCTTTTCTTACTCAAACAAAGATCACTTGTGTTAGAGACGCAATAAAAACACTATCAAAATCGTTTAAGAATCACTAAACATGAGATTTTGAATCTTATTTACACCATTTATCTATATTTAAAACACTAAAGAAAAACTTTGGCCATATTTTGAATCGGGGGATCAAATTTTATCATTTCAATCTATTTCGATCTCAAGACAAAATGTAATTTCTCATTGTAATTTTAAAGAAAGTAAACATATAAAGTTTGAGACCCAATGAATTGCTATAATGCCTAAAAAAACCAAAAATATACAATTATATTATTATGTGCAAACAAACTACTTTACTGACTCATACAGAGCTTTGTGATCTTTCACCAAAAAATTGAATCCAATATAAACTGTTTAATTTAGTTTTTCGAAAAAATTACTTTTCAAAAAGAATAGTATTGATTGAAACTCATTAATTTATTTATTAGCGTTCTTTTATTGTTTTGCGCTTACTCTGAAGCACTACTATAAATTATACGTATCGAAGGCACAAGCAATATATTTTATATTGCAATATTATTTTCGTTGTCATCATTTCTGATGAAACAAAGGAGCTATAACTTTGAATCAAAACTTCACAAAAGTTAAAGAACCCATCCTTACAAAAATAAAATAACAGAGGGATTCAATGACTATTCAAAAATTTACTTTTGTATATGGGATTTTGACCCCTCTTTAGAATGTTTTAAATCTCAAATGTCTTATGATTGTCTTATATATTTAAAAATAGCTATAACTAAATTTGTAGCTTCCTTCAATAATAATTACATATTTCACCCTGTTTTCTTTCTTTTTTTTATTAATATAAAAGCTATACAGCATATGATCAAATAGTTTTGAGAACCTCTTAAGTATACGTCAGTGATACTGAAACACATTCTGAAATATTGGAAGATAATCTGAAAAATATAATAGCCAAACAGCTATTGTAGATAAATTGAATTAGACTATTTTATATTATATAACAGCAATTCGTGAAAAGAAATGATATATTCCTGGTATTTGTAATTTACTAAATGTATTTGCCCATATCTTATGATTATCTACTCGCTAAAGTAGATATGAAGAAAAATTGTCTAAATCTATTTGAGGTATTATAAATTACAACTCAATCTGAATGGCTACCATCAAAGAAGCAAAACAAGATCTTCAACAAAAAAATATCATAATAATACTGAATTTTATATTAAAAATCCTTTCATTATTGGAGATGAAAATAAAAAAAAGAAATTGTAAATAATTTAATGGCCAAATAATATACTTTTACTCACAATAAAATACACCATTGCATGTATAAATATTCATCATTAGATTATATAATTGATGGCTTAAAAAATTATTATACGTTTGAAAAATATAGAGATAAAGAAGTTGAATGAATAAAGATAGCAATAAAAGAATATTTGCAAGAAATTATTAGTAATAGAGTTTATGTGTATGATTTTGCATAATATGTGCATCTATATTTTTTTTGGCCATAATTGGTAAACAATTGTAATTTTGTAAAAATAACTTCAAAACATAATTAAAGAAAGACCTTCACATTATAATAGTTACAATAAATTTCTCAATGTTTCCTAGTTAGCTTCACAATACCTTGCATTTACAGGTACGTTTGTATCAAGCAAAATAATTTTTTCGTTAGCTGGCGATATTTTGACTTCTAATCGGTCTTGTTTATTACTGGAAAAGCTTAGAGCATGCTTATCATTTTTCAAAAAGATTATAAATTTATGAATGATAGTATTACATAACCCGTGTATACTTCTATCCATCTTTGTTTGTTAGAGAAGTTATGTATGTGTATGAATAATTTATTTGTACAAAAAAAATCATTAAAGAATAAAATATCGAAAAAACTACATTAATTCCATAAAAAAACATTTTACTATTATATCGTAGCGAACCACGTACCGTAACGTTGTACTGCGGTTCGTACCGAAATGTAGGTTTAACATACCGTCCTAGTTCTAATAATATATATTTCAAGAAAAATTGCCCAATTTTCCGATATACTTTTTTGTGAGAAATACAATTTTCCACCTCAAGTTTATATGGTCAAGGTTTTTGTTAATTTAGCCATAAAGTTGTAGAAAAAAACTAGAGATACTTCCAATGGTGTCTTGGTACTCGGGGCAGAAGAATTAGAAGCTTATACCCACTTTAGTGGTTTAGAGGAATGTGTATTGTTTTAGAGAAGCTGGTGGGTTCAGCTTGTATCATATGAAGCCATCTTTATAAATCTTGACATTCATTTTTAATCAAACAGACATTTATATTTACTCAATATTATGATTAGATAGTAAAAAGGAAACGCTCCTTCATTCTTCATCGCAAAAAAATCCAAATGATGAATATTCTTATGTTATCTTAAATATACTCGTATTTTAACATTTTAAATATTTTTCAATAAGACTCAAGTCGTTATTAATTATTATTAAACTAATATTCAAGATCACAAAACAATTACCATAAAATGTTACACATATCTTGTGCTACTTTAAAATGAGTGAAGAATAGTGAAAATCTGATGAAAAAAATGCACATTTTCTTCTAAAGAAAAGTATTTGTAGTTGTTTTTAATGATATTATATAACTAACTAAGAGATTTAGGTATAAGAACATTTTAATTCTATTTTTAAATCAAACATTACTCACAAAAATGAGAATTTTCCCTTTGAGCAGTTTTTCTAGAACCATATATACATAAATTAGTATTCTTAAGATTTGTATTGCTCAATTGCACTAATTTTAACCCACATGAAACTACTGCCTGCTTTTTTAAATAACAAAAAATAAATAACAGAGTTTATTAAATTTTTCATATATTCATATATACTTTTAATTTTATTTTATACTTGGCTAATGATAGAAATATAGCTTTGATGAAATTTGTATCAACAATTAACTACATATATAACGATACCTTTCAAATCATGATTAATAGAGAATATTTTATATTTTAAAGCCCTCAATCAAGTAAAAGCTCGAAAAATGACCATTCATAAATACATTAGGAAGATTATCCATCATAACTTGGTAAATAAATATTGTATCATCAAAATCTGCGCACATGAAAGTTTTTAACAAAAATATATTTAGATATCAATGATTGGAACAGGTCTTTTTGGACCAACTATATTCTTAAGACAGCATCAATATTTTAAAAGAAAGTTTTGTAGTCAGTTGTTAAATGATAAATAAAATAAGACTACAAAGTACTAACAAATACCCATAAAAAAAATGCTAATTCAATGAACTGTTTATGCTCTCCAATCCTTAATAAACTCATCAATTTTATCATTAACTTTATTCCCTACAAAGGGATCATTCAAACCATTTCATAATGAATTATATTGTATATGATTGTTTATAAGCATTGATTTAACTATTTGAGGGTGCAAATAATATGCATATAAATATCCATTTGATTCCAGAAATAGGAAAGCAAATTGCAACCACTGTTAAGAAGTAATTTTAAAATTGCATTTCTGATGCAATTTTATGATTATTATCATTATTGTTTTCCCTTTTCTCTTTGAGTAGAATACTCATGTCAAAGGTAGAAAAATTATGTATGTAATTTAGTATTATTGTGTATGCATTTCTCTAATAAATTCAAACAAAAATATAAAAATGTTCAAGTCAAGGATCAAAAGAAGATTTGAAAAAATAAAAAACCGTAGAATGAGGCTCATTAAATGCAATATATTAATTTTAATTGTCATTTATCAAATTAAACTGGTGTAATTTAATATTTGTTGAACTTGGACATGCATTAGTGTGATATTGAATTAGATAAACTATTTCCTTGAAATTTTTATTTCAATAATTCATTTTTAATACATTATTCCATGATATGAATAATGACTTATTGACTTTTTTCTAATTAATTATTAATCTTTTACAAATTCATTTACATTTTTACAGAAATTTTCAATTGCTCGGGAGGTTGGGTTTTTTTTCTGACACTTAAAATGAAATGTCATATGAGTGAAAATATTTTTGATTCATTCACAATGTCCTTTTTTTATTCCATTTCTGAAAAGAAAAGATGAAAAAAAAAAGTCCCTAAATTATATGATAGCTATATAATTACATCATTCCACACAATAGTTGGACAATTCTTTATTTAGTTTAATAAACATGCTTACAGATTAACAATATTTAATTCAAGTTCATGCTTTTATGCATTAATATATGGTTTAATATCAATTAATTTAATTAGTTAACTTGATTTATCAAAGAGAAGTTGTGATATGTAACGTTGGTGTCAAATTAGCAGAATGTCTAAATAGAAAATTTAAAATGGCAAAGTGAAAGTGGAATAATTTATATTTATAAGGATTAAAAAGCATTTGTTATGACGATTACGAATCTAACCATTCCAACTTTTTGTTTCAAATAATTTCTTATTTCATTCCTTAGTTTTGCATTAATTATTTATTTGAACAAAAGTTATATAAATATATATACAAAATACACCTTTCTTTAGTAAATTTACTCATTCAATAAGTGCACATGAAATACATCGATTTTAAAGTAAAATGATTTTATATAATTACAATCTTTTTATAAATATCTCTGATTTTTCATTGTTTCAAATAAAAAATGAGTTATATTTACATATTAGTTGTACTGAAAATGAATCCATTATTTTCCCAGTAGTTGGTTTTAGTGTGTAATACATGCCTTGTATTGTACAGTGGGAAGGATTTAGACTATAAGATCCATAGAGCCTATGATCTAATTATATATTTATATTTTAATTTTATACGGAAAAAAGTAATAATATAATTGATAATAAAGAAAAATTGTCTCTAACAGGTAGATAACATGTTCCATGTACATATTTAAACAATATCTAGATGATTTGGGTAATATGTAATAGGAGAATTGACAAATCTCTGAGAAGAAGAAAATTTTGATATTCCAATTTATCTTTTAATAGTTATAAAATAAGAAACAAATGCTCATGTTTCAGTAAATTTGTATTATTGTATCAATAAAAGGGTTTTTCGAATTGAAATTGATTACTAATACTGAATACAATGAGGTCAAGAAAGATTATCATTATCATTTTATAAGCATGTATGAACTACCTCCTTAGATATAAAAACAATAATCTCTTGAGTGTTTAAGCCTATAATTGCCTAAATTACGTAGGAGTATGTAAGTGTAAAAAAAAGAATAGAATAGATATTATCAATTCATTAATTAAATGGAAGGGTAAAGGAAGAATAAAATAGAATTTCTAATAACATTTACGAATCAATATTAGTCTTCTTCTTTTTTTTCTTTTTTTTTTTTTGCAAATAACTCTATAAATTATTTTTCTGGATGTGCTTATCTTTAGAATAAAGAACCAAAAAAAACAAAATTTTGTATGTAAAAAAGCGGGGGTTTTATAAAAAGAAGAACCATTAGATTCTGTGAAGTGGGAATATTCTTATTATACATTTTTTACGGCAAAGTTATTTAAATCAGGATTGTGTTGTTTTTTTTTTGGAATAAAGTATCAACATATATATATTCATTAATTAATTTAAAATAACAATGTATCCATGGTGATATTTTACTTTGAATTTGAGAATCTTTAAAGGGACTATTTGCTATCCTTGTAGAGTGTTCTGAATTAGAAAGTCTTAATAAAAACACATTTTTTATAAGATTTTTAAGTATATCCATAGTGCTTGTGACACTATGAATTTTTTTACTTGTTTAAATAACTTCAGACTGGATTTACTATACCAGTGCTCTTCCACCGGTACTCTGCGAAAAAAATAATTTGTCTTGAATAACTGTCTTCTATACCTTGGAAAATCGTTAGATCGGAAAAGGAAAGGAAATAAGACTCAAATTATTTATGGCATATAAAAAAATATTTTTTCAAGTTCAACAGAATATCTTTCCTTGAAAGAAGTTGAAAGCTATTTCGCTGTTCTTCTATCTTTTTCCAACAGAAAAGCTCCTAATATAACTGTTTAACAATTAAGGGGTAATTTTCAATCAAAATTTTTATTCTAATAGCGTGTTTTTACTTTTTGTGGGATGCATGGTTCTAACACCACGTATTCCCAAACTTTGGGAAATTTTTTTTTTTTTAGAAATCAAATGTAGAAAATACCCTTTTCAGCAAATTAATAATATTATATGAGGGTGAGTCAAATTAAAAAGTTTGAGAAGCACTGGTTTACTCACAAAAGATATATTGTGGTTTTGTCCACAGGGGTAACATAAACTTAATTCGTCATTATATCTACACCTCTACCAAAAATATAAGTAGGAGGAAGGTGTGTGACTGCTGAATTACATAAGATGTAAAAAAAAAACCAGGGACGGTTAGTACACTTTCTCTATTATTAACAGCCTTAATTTGACCTTAATCTTGTGATAATTTATTGTCTTATTTGATGAAAGAACAGGCATGTGTCTGCTCAAGTAGTTAGTCAGATGATATACTATTATTTGAGAAAAAGGAAATAATAATATCGTTTTGAGACTACATAATTTATACAGGGTGATCAATAAATAGCTAATGACAGTATTGTATGTCGCCGCAACAGTTAGGAATAAGTTATCAAACTATTATTTAATGTCTTCTAATTAAGATTCGGTTTGCCCTTAAAATAATTGATATTTATAATTACATTTAATTAATATGTTTTTATTCATTCATAGACTACTATTTATGAATCTATTCACCAGCTTAATTTCTGAGAAAATCCTTTAGATTGATATATTTACGTGTGAATGTATAGCAATATAATATCGGTTTGAAAACTAATTAAACTAATAAATCGATACTAGGAACTATATAGAAAGCCATAAATGGATAAACAAGTAAAAGTTAGGTTATTGAAGATAATTTTTGTTAAGAAAAATTATAAGCTCCTTAATTTGATCCTCAACTATACTCTGTTCAAAAGAAAAAAAAATGTGGCAACCTGCCACATCCCTTTAGTGTCATTCTACTTCATCTAGTTTTCTCTCATCATGTTGCAAATATGTTAACGTCAAGTTGGTAACTTTTGAATAGAAAATAATTAGACAGAATGAATGATTAGAAACATATCTATGCAAGGTAGAGACACTGTCTCTATCTCAATACCTCCAAAGCAAAAAGATAGACGTACTTGCTACTGTGTGTGTATTTTCTTACCCTGGGTCTTCAAAGAGTGAGTCCACACTTTAGGAAACTTGTCTATAGATAAATCACTAGTATTATTTACTTGTAAACACTGAAGCAAAAACTAAGGACACAATCTTATCCCCTAATTATTTTGAAGTTGAAAATGACGTAATTTTTAATGGGCTACTACATTGAGCACTCATAAAGTATAAAGTACTGGAGTAGAGTAGATATAGGTACAATTTAACAATGGAGTTAATTCATGAAAAAAACGACTATTATAAGCTCTAGTTTTAACAGTCACATTAATAAACTATTTCATGTGCTATTTTCGCATAAAATTTGCTCTGGAAATAGTATGCCATTCTGGGATAAGTTGCAACAGGCCCTTAATCTTTAGAATAAAAAAGCTATATTCACAAAATTCTAATCTTAATCATAGTAAAATCAATCACTTTTGTCAATTATTTTTTTTTTTAGGTAGTTTATAAAGAATGATATTGATGAGAAAAGTTAATTCATAGGAAGAACAATGATTTTGTAATTGTGTAGTTATTTTTTCACTGTTTTTGCTCTTACCTATGATATTTGGGTTATTTTTTATTTTTTTGTTCCTAGTTGATATGAAGTATCAATCTTCAAAATTAATTCATATGTGGTTTTTTATAACGTTCAGTATAACAGAACGAGTTTGACCAAGTGTTGCAATTATACCTGTATTCCTGTTATTAACTTAATTAATTTACATTTGAGCTTCATTATATAGAATACAACCTGTTCAGAGAAATCACCGAGTTGTGAGAGTGTGTGCACTGAATTGAAGTTAAAAAGAGTGCAAAAAAGCATCAGGAAATTGATATATTAGATTAAAAATATAAATTTTAAACTTGAATATACTGAAGATTACACATAATTCATCATCTTCACAAGTCTAGTTATTTATTCTTGAAAGAATATTTTTCAGTCTAAGTTTCTTATTTTATAACTCAAACACATTCCACTTTTAAGCTACTTTTACAACTGATCCTTAAAAATATTGTAATTGTTCTTGTAGCTGAGAATAGTGGTATCACTTGACATGCAACTCAAATTTAAATGTAATTTGTAAGATGAATTTACTCCTTTTAACATGCCATCACATTTGTAATTACAGAGTAATCTTTTGTCAATTATAAAAATATGTTGGGATAATTTAAGGAGGAAATGTGTGAAAAACATTTCTTTGTATTAAACTTTTATTCTAGCATTTTTAAAATTTGAATAACAGAGGTGAATATAAACTCTTGTTCCAAGACAAATCAGCTGACAGTAATTGAGGTAAGAACAAAACATATTATAACCGTTCCGAGTCTTCCTTGTCTACATAGGTGAACTCAACTCCACTTTAGTCTTTTTGATATTCAATATTTGTAAAAAATAAATGATGTAAATACGTAGATACTTAAAAGGAGGAAATTCCCTTCCTCGTTCTCTATTTATAGGAGCAAGTCCATTAGGTTGTGTATCCGAATAATACATTTATAGGTAAATAAAAGTAGGAAAATATATATTTACGTTATCATTTTTATGTATTTTAAGAAATCCACTTTAAGAAAGTGTGCAACATACTTATATCTAAAATAACTAGAATGTCATTGTTGTGCGTATTTTCCAATACCAAATTGTGTGAAAAAAAGCATATGAAATCTTAAAAAAAAAAAAAAAAATTACCTATCAACATAAAAAGAGCCTGATTATCTCAATATAAATTTGTATTTGAAAAGAAATACAAATAATTTCAAAGAGAACAATCTCGTGTTTTTATCTATTCATATACATCATTTTGTATATTTATCTATATTGTTTCATGAATAAAAAAACAATTAGAGTTTTTTTTTTTTTTTTTTTTTCAAGGTTTAATTATTCAAAAAGATATTGCTGATACAGCTATAAAAATGAAAAGAAACTCTTTAAAAGTGAGTATACCCATGCCTTATGTATCATTAATTATAATCTAAAGAATATTTTTAACTACATATAAAAAGTTTAGGGGAAAAAATGATGTCAGATATTTAATAAATAAGTAATTTTAGTACTCTTTCTATATTGTTTGTCTTTGCAGAAAACATAATTAGTCTATAAATATTTATTTTATTCAAATATTTGTGAGGTAGTAATTTGTGTTAAGAAAACCCCTCTCAAAATAATATATTTTTTCACTATTATTCTTATTTTAATAGCCTTTTTTTAAATAAGATCTTATATTTCATTTAGTTTGAGTTGTTTAATATGAAGTGTTCATTCCAATTTAGTTAATTATTATTTTGAATAATGAATGAAAGTATTTTAAACTAATATTTCAGTAGATATACACACTACCTAGAAAACGAGATTTAATATGTACATTTAAATTAGTTTTGAGTATTTATATTGTAGTTAACTAACTATTCATTCTTGGAAAAACTGAACATGAGTACAACTTAAAAACTTACTCATTAAGTCAAGTAATAATATTTTATTCTCTAAAGAACTACGCATAATATTTCTTTTCATTAACAATATAAAAACTTTTAAATATTTATTTATGTTGTCTCTAAAGGGTCTCTACTTTTCCTGGAAATTTTATTTCAGACAGATCCGGGGAAACTAATTTTTAAATTTTGTTTTTTCTGAGCAATTAAAGGATAAGATTATAGCTAATAATTACCTTGAAAGTGAAGTAATTCATAACAATTGTATTTTATAAAAAATAAAAATAAATTTCAAACAAGTATCATTCATACATTATTAAAGATAATGAAAAATATATAAATATATAAAAGTTTGTGACATTTCATAGTGCTCTGAAAACATAATTAAAGTTCCAAATACTTGATTAAAAGTTGTCTTTTATACAGAACTTTAATCATTTTTTGTAAATGCACAGAGAACATTATTTATAGAGAAATAATTATAAGAAACTCTATTTTAGTGAATCATCAAATTGTATTCAACTTTTCATTGAAAGAAAAAAAAAAGGAAACTTACATTGTGATTAAATAATATATATAATAACTGATGGAATTAAATGCAAGATTTCTCGGGAATTTCTTGTTGGTGTAAAACCCTGAGGAAACAGGATCCCGGGAGAGTTCTCCTAGTAGCTTTAATGCAAATTTGATTGAATATAATTTATGCAATTACTTCTGTTATTTAATATTAGTGACTTCTATTCAAACTTTATATTTACTTCTTCACAGAAAAATATATTAACCCTTGCCTTGTTTATGGACTGTTAAATTAAAAAATATACACATGAAATATGCATAAAATGAAATTATTTATGTGTCTTAAAAAAAGTAGATTAAGAATGTTTTATATTTTTGAGAGTACTTTGCTCTATCATTAGTTACGGCAGTTTATATTCTACCTACTTGTGTTATTCATAAAAACAGTATTAATATCCTACTTTAAAAAGAATTGTACCCATCTTTTAAATAAACCATTTTTGAACAAACACAAAAAATGTAGAATATATAAATATATATGTACTTTTATGATGTCAAAGCGACCCTTCGTCAACAAAAATTAAATTATGCCTGTTTTCAACACATCTTTTTGTTTGTCATGTACATACATTAACTCATATACAAAAACAAGATAGCAAGTTATTTAAAGTATGCTCATATAATAAATATTAAATTTGAACAAACATGCTTAAGTGACAAAGAAAATATTAATGTATAATATTATTAAACTTTACATTTATCTTCATTACTTATGCATTATCAAATAACCCAGATAAACTTTGAAATATTTCTGATTAAATGTATAAGGAGTAAATATTTTGAAGAGTCAAAACAAAAGGATCGATTTAGTCTATGGCAGTTAAAAACTAAACTAAACTTCTGATATTGCAATATAAGTATATTAAATGTTCCAGTCGAATTGTTTTAGACAGCATTCCCCTATATGCAATTAAGTATATTTTTTTATTTATACAGTAACTTTCATTGCAAATTTTGATTATTTTTCATACTATTAATATAAGCTCAAGGTAATTTTATACTATCATAATTTGTTTCGAAATTGTGGTGGAATACCTAAATTGCTCACTAGGAATCACTCTCTTTTCACGTAGGTATAATAAACAAAAAAACAATGTGATAACTGTTTCATTTTAAAAACTATTTGAACATGAAGGTTTTTGAACGAAAAAGTATCAAGGTACCACTTTCTATATTTTTTTAATAAAAATTTCTATATGCAATTTCGTGATGGAGATTTCATACACAAAAAAAATATTTTTTCTCCCCTAAAAAACTTACCGATTATGCATTCAAGTTACAATATTAGGAGGTTCCCAAGATTACCTATAAGAGTAAAATAAAAGAGAATTTAATTATCTTATCAATACTAAAAAATTTATTTTCTACTCATTAGATACTAACATGAATACATTAAAACCATGTCAGGAAAACTTGCCCCTAGGATTTTAAAATAAATACATGTATTTATTCTAAGAGCATAATCAAAAAACATTTTTAGATCCTATTATACATTAGAAACACATTTTAGTCTAAGTAAATAAATAATGTGATCACGTTGCAACTATTTTCTAACCCAAAAGGTGACAAACTGTAGCCGATTTTAACATTTACTTCCAGAAGAGTTATTTTTATTCAAAAGTATTTATCTAACAATTAAGTTGTAATAATTTATCGACTAGTGTGCTATCCTAATAGGAAGTAATCCCTTCAGTTTCCAAATACTAGTATATCTAGACATTTAAATCAAGGAATAGTAGTACAATGATCAATAAATGCTCAATAATAATGTTTTTCAAATGCAAACATGTATTTATTTTAAAGTCCTAAGATTTTTTTTGTAGGTAGACACAAGTTCTTAATTATGAGAAAGCAACTTGTGTTAAGCTTTAAATCACTAAAATCAGTTTTTCAGGACACATGAACACTTTATTAAAGTACTTTTGTCTCCTTTAGTAACCTTAACAGTGTACTAAAGGTTCAATCAATATACAGCTGAATAAATGAGCTTAAAATTGCTCGAAATTTGAATAGATGTATGTTACAATCAAATAAATAATTTCTGAGAAGTGCAGATTTCTAGTGTGCATATGAATTATTTGTATCTTTTTCAAAATTCAACAATTTCATATAGATACATATCAAATGAAGTTCTTGATATAATCAAGAACAATAAATTGTTTATTTATTGACAAATGACCAGATTATGATAAAATATTTATTTATATATTTATACCTAAGAAATAAAATAAGTGAAATAACAAATTGGAAAAAAACCACTTTTATATATTATACCAGAATCATGAAAATATATTATAAAGAGATGGATAAAATCTTGAAGCAATTTCTATCAATATTTGTATTTTTTCTAATTAAAACTAATTGAACAACAAAAAGTAAATGTTTTATTGTTATACTCACTAAGGTTCCTCATTTCCAAGAAAACTGTACTTCAGTTAGATTTCAAGATATTTATTTCTAAATTTCTGGCTGTCAAGAAGTTTGAGAATAAGACAGTAAGTAATTAATAGTATAGAATTGAAATAATTTATTATATATTTAAGAAGAAAATTTAAACTTTTAAATAACTTTTACCCATAAATCCGTTAAAGTTAAAAAACTTCACTTTAGTGTCAAAATATTCATATGAAGAAACACCAATTCCATTGCATATGATTAATTACATGTAATAATATATATTTGTTTAAATAAGTATGTACTAACATGTAAAGCATTAAGTATCACGTAAAAACCATTTAGGAGTATCAATTTTATATATTTAAGGTTGTGACATTTTATAGTGCTCTAAAAACACAAAAAAAGTTCTAAATACAAGATTAAAAGTTGTTTTTTTATACAGAATTTGAAAAAAAATTATAAATGCACAAGGAACATCATTTGTAGATAAATAATTGTTAAAAACTCTATCTTAAGTGATTCATTAAATTAAATTCAACTTTTCATTTAATGAAGGAAAAAAAGGAAACTTACATTATGAAATAATTAAATGCGATATTTTTTAAACATTTCTCACAAATTTACATACAACCGAGGGAAATCCCAAGAAAACAAGATCCCGGGAGAGAAACACTTACACACGCATGCATACCTTTGGGCTATTAGATTTAATAAGATTCGCCAATTTTTATGCAAATCATAAAAACATAAATAGTACGGATTGAATTGTAAAATAAATTACATTAAAAAATCTTTTAAAATACTAATTTTCATAAAAATCATAAAAATGAATAAATAAATCTAATCATAATTTTAACTATCACATTTCTAGTTTGTAAATATATCAAATATATGTATTTTTATAAAGATAATTACTTTTTTCTAAAATAACATTTAAAAACTTATAAATTTATAATAACAACTGCCTCTGCAATTGTGATAATAAAGAAAAGTATAATTATGATCCCTATGAGTAATAACACCTCTTCAAAATTTTGCACCCTTGGAACTAATATTTAATTTTCTCAATACACATATTTTCGGAATAAGAAAATTTGAATTTGCTATATATATAAATAGTAAAGTTAACCTTGTATTAATAATGAATATTTATTAAACCTATGGAAATGAGTATTCTTTTGAGACTATTTCTTAGGCTTTTAATTTAATTTTGTTCTTAAATAAAAAAGTCATTTTACTTTAGGAGTCATCTATTTCATAATAGATGGTATTTTTATTATTAAATATAATTGAATGTAACAACAAACAACTTTTAGTTTCAATATAAACATTTTTATATATGTTTTTTTAATCAAAATAGTTATACTAACTGGTGAAGCCCTTAGAGGTCAAAAAGAAATTCCAAGAGAAATTTAATGAAATTACGAAATTCATGTAGAATAATCTCTAATTTATTCTTTATTGCTTAGACTTTATATTTTCAATTGAATTTAAAAAAATCAATTTCCTATCAATATTTTGATTCATGTTGAATTAGTAAAAAAGAATGTGAGATATATTTGGAAAATATCTTGGAAAAGAGCTTCTTTTGAAGGGAAATATATAATATATTTTCTTGTACCCTATTTCATCAAAATAATTAAAATTTCAATAAGTACTTTATTGTATCTTGAATATTGACTCGCATTGAAAATCCATTATAAGAAAAAATCGCCATCTAAGTGTGTAAATTTTCATTTAATTTTGAACAAAAATTTGCTTGAAATTTAAGACTCACAGTAAAACTACTAAATAACAACTGCAGTAGTAGCGTGCGGAAAGATTACGAAATCCTTCTGCGCTACTACTTTAGTATCTTTACCCTGAGTCTTTGATTTCTGGTGGATTTTTGATTGAAATTTAATGAAAATTTACGCATATAGATTGACGATTTCTCTTTAGTTAAGGATTATTGTCGGGCACTTGACATCTCGTTTGAAAGCTGTGTGTCTCAGATCTTCAATGCATTTATTATTAATCCATTTTATGTACTATTCAAGGAGTTATTTAATTACAAACGTTATGGTCGACTTTTGGGTCTATTCCCGTCCCCTACGCCCCCAAAAGTCCTTAGGTCAAAACAAAAACATTAAGTAAACTAGCAAATCATCCTTTTTAATTCACAGAATGAGTATCCTTTAGGCTTAAATTGAAGTTGAAGTTGGAAAATGAGCCAAATTAGCTCAAAAAGTAGGGTCCGATTTCTCAAAAACCGTTGGACTCTCGAAAAAAAGTTTACAGATTGAAATCAATTTGCAAAACTGAATAACTTTTATTATACTTATACTCCTTAGTATTTTTGACTCTTGACCAGTGTAGTTAATTAAGCAGATAGTTATGGATGGTTTGAGTGAAGTTAATTTCTAGGATACTAGAAACATGAGGTAATAATGAAGATTTGATAGATTCTTTAAAATGTAACCAACTGGCAACAAATACTTTATCATGACCATCACAAGTACTGCCATCCTCAAATTTCTCTATTTGATTAATGACATAATAAAATGTTTTAATTTCATACAAAATTGAAAGATTATTTACTCTAGACTTTTGAGATCTTAAAACATTCGTTCAAATCCTAATGCACCAAAATCTTTGTATGACTTATATATGACGTAGCATGAGTCATTCTAGAATTAAAATATTATCGTAGTACTGTGTTGCAAATCATTAGTATACATTTATGTTATACTTCATTTTTTAAGGCACTATGCAAAAAAAAGTTCAAATATGTAGATTTCATCAAACATATTTTTTTATTGTTGTGACATAATACTTTATATGTACATATATATCATAACATTGTACTCAACATATGTTGATATTGGTTTTTGAACGTGCATAACAATCTTAGAATGAATTTAAAGTTGATTTTGACTTTTTTTCGTTGAATTTAATAACTTTAAAATGAAAAGTTATTTATAAACATTGTAAACATATATTTATTAAGTTATTTTAAGTGTAATAAATAAATAATTTTTAATTTTACAATTTTTAATATTGTCGTAACAAAGATTGAAAGATTCCAATTGAAATACTTCCATTCGTATAAATATGTTATGTAAGTCTCTCTCCGGTATTTTATTTTCTAAACTATGTTCTTGGTCTTTAATCACTGTAATTCATTAAAACAATAATATTTTTTTTTCATTTTTTCAGTAAACTTAGTCAAAATCGACTTTTTAATCATCCCGGGATGCTTAATCTATTTTAGCTTGGCCATTTTCGACGTAAGTTATTTAAAATATTTTATTGAATTGGTTTGTTCAATAAATTATATTTGTGAATGTACTTCTCAATGGTCTTTCCAGATTTCTATAGCTAAAATGTGTAAAATCAAATAAATTCTTTAAGTAAAGTCTTTATAGCAGATATAAT
This sequence comes from Lepeophtheirus nordmannii, assembly GCA_963680855.1. Classification (NCBI taxonomy): domain Eukaryota; kingdom Metazoa; phylum Arthropoda; class Copepoda; order Siphonostomatoida; family Caligidae; genus Lepeophtheirus; species Lepeophtheirus nordmannii. Next base: position 19,515,673 of record OY804522.1, read on the forward strand.
CAAATACTTGAGTTGTTCATTTAAAAAATATGATGACTAAACATTTTGATGATATATCTGAACTGAAGGCTGTCAATTAAAATTAAGTCAATTATATTTTTTAATACACAATTTTTTCTTTCTTTTTTTTCGTAAGGCAGGACTTTGTAATCACCACTTATTTCTTCTATCTAAACTGTCATTCACTTTTTTGTATATGTATACAAAATTGTTTATAAGTATGTACATATTTTAAAAATATTGGTAAATATTATTTTAATGACTTTAGTTAGAAAAAAGTACATGGATAAGAATTTAAAATGAAGATAATTAACATGTACATAGTTCTTTTTCAATTAATATTATTTACAAAAACATCTTTATGAGGTAGAAACTTTAAATATGTATGTTCACTTCCAAAATACTTAAAGTAGATCTTATAATTACATAAGGACTTTATACTTCTTTTTTTTTAAATTTATTTTTTCATAGCACAAACAAAATTACTATTAAGCTTTTCTTTATTCAGAGTCATTTTGTTCAAAGATTTAAATGTAGAATATCAAGGATGGATAAACTTGATGCATTCCACCAAAAAGTTATTCCATCTCTAAATTAAATCGAAAGTATTACTAGATTACCAGCCATGTCCTAGAAAAAATTATTATTACTTGTGTCCAACAAATCATATATATATATATATATATAGTTCTAAGCAAAATGCTGAAGTTTTAACATCACAATTGTGCTTTTAAGACATATGGGTTTAATTTTTTTAAATCTACCCTTTTTTTCTTGATGGAAATAGCTAATTTAGACTTTTTTAAAGACATCTTCATCTAAACATTTCTACTAACTTTTGTAAGACTATTTTTTTCTTTTAGATCGATCATTAGTTATTATAAATATTTCTATAATTCTTAATAGCGAATTAGTGATTCATTTACATGTGATGTAGCATTGGTAAAGAATAATAACGTATTACTTCAATTTATGTTTATTCATAAAACAAATACATTTTACACTCTTTGCACTTGTGACATATCGATAAATAATCACCCAGCGTGATTGCAAAGAGCAAAATACTATGTCACGATCAATGTCTAGAACTACTGGTTACTGATAAAGAAATTAGATTTATTGTCACAAATGTACGACTTTTGTCTATAGAAGTGTATACAGCTGATATACATAAAATGAATTGTTGAAATAAAGTAACATACCATATAAGTACAAAAAATTCCAAACTATATTGTTTGTTATCTAAACATTAATACGTCATTGTTTGTTTTCCCATGATGTCAAGTGTAATTTATTATATATATTCTGATGAAATTTTTTTTATTACATGATAAGCCCAATGAGGATTGCATGAGATTCATATTATTTTCTTCATTATAAATCAATTTATCAATACCATATTATTATCCTTTTTTTGAACTGAATTAAAGTATAAGAAATGAAAAATTTGAGTTCTGTTTAATTTTTGGACATGAGTACTCAATTAATAAATGTACATCGTTTCAGGTAATTAGACAGATATAAAGGTCAAAAAAAAATATTTAATTTTTTCACTGACTATCATATCTAACTAATATATCAATCTTATTGTTGGGATATCAAGATCCCCAGGGAAGTATCTGCATTAGGATTTGAAGGGAATTAACAAAGGGTTAAATAATAAATTCATCATTATAATTTCTTCCATTTTTAAATATTTAGTTTGTACGAAAACAGAAAATATAAAATAACTTTATGTATACATATATATATATCAAGACATATCGCTTAGGAAATGAAAAATGTACAAAAATTGAAATGTACTTTTAAAAATCTAAATTCCATATTTATATATATTTAAAGTATACGTTTTAATAATAAAAAAAGTTCAAACTTTTTATTTCTATGAACACAAAGGTCAATGATAAGAAGTTTGAGTATTGATTATATATTGAAGATAATGCAGTAGACAGGTAATTTGGAAAAGAAAAAAAGTACGCTACAAAATGTTATTTTAAAAACCATTAATCAATGTTTATTTTTGAGTAATTTAATTTTGTAATTTCGACCAAATAAAAAAACAATTTACATATATTACTTTGTAATGAGTATAATTACGTCATTACCCATTTTAAATTTATATGTACATGCAGACATATATTATGTCATTAATGAAAAATAAAAACGTTATAAATTTTTAGTGACATCAATGAGTAATTTATTGCTTTCTAATATTATATTACTACTAAATCTTTTGTTTTTAAAAATAGGGAGAAGGGAATCGATTTAAATAAATTCCTTCATGAATGGGGATTTACAACTGTTCTTTGGTTTATTTCTTCAATTGTAAATGTAAGGAATAATCCAAAATAGATTTTGCAGAGTTGAGTGTACTACAGATCCCTTATTTTTGGGTATTATAATTAATTATAAAATTTTCTTGTTAATTAAGAATTAAACAATTTATTCATCGTTAAATTTAAAGCCAAATTACATTCAAGCAATATGGCACACATCAAATAAGTAAATAAAGAGTAAATTCTAAATAATTAGACAATTTTAAAAGGATCCTTTGATGTTCCATTTAATAGAGTAAAGTTTTGTAGATATTTTATTAATGCTTTAGTCTCTTTATGAATTAAAAAAAAGACAGACATATTTTAAAAATTCAATTTTTTTTCGTTTACAATTCCGTCTGTACCTTACATAAGTATAAGTGCTTATAGGTATATAGGTATGTATGTTCATATATTCTTTTCAAAATTTACATAATCCTTTAAAAGTGTTCTAAAAGACGTATCTGTATATTTTCTATTCACTTACTCTTTTTCGTTCCTCTACATAAATTCCAACTAAAATCTATAGAAAAAATACTCATGTACACAATTGGATTTTACTATCACTCTCTGATCTTCAAACCACCCTATGACTTATATAATTTTATATGATCCTAATACAAAATTCATTAGTTTTACCCATAGAATAAAATACAAAGTAGTCAAATTATTAAAATTTACTTTCGCTTATTTAACAATATCTACTCATTGTTACAACAAAGGATTTGATCATTAAATTAGAACGGCAATATATAGAAAATAAAATATTTTAATGCGAATAGATTTTTTTTTTCTCTTTAGGAACTTATTTTTCTTTCTTTCAGGATTTTACAAAAAATAAATTCCTAAACATCATAAACAAAATTTGTGAACTAACTTTATACATAATTTTTTCTAAGAAAAGCTTTTCCTATTTTAATAATTCAAATAGATATATATGTATAGTTAAGTACAAAGAAGATTGTAGAGTTAATGCACTTTTTTGTAAAAGTATTGTATTTTAAAATCTAAAACTTAATTAATACAATCTATTTTTTTCGAAGTGTGCTATTTTGTTATTAAAAAACAGGTACTTTAGTTAAGGTAGTTTCAAATGATGTTTTTTTACTCGTAGATAATTCCAAATCACGAAGAACAAAAACATGAGTCTCAAAAAGACCGTTGTATTTTGTTTGAGTGATTTTATAAACATTTGATTCTGTTATAACCATGTCTTATTATTTAAAAGTAGTCCAAGACAACGTTAGTTGACGTTTCAGTGATAAACTGTAACTCTGAGAGATCAAAAAGTGACTCAGAGTTCTCTATTCAATTTATTTTGAATAAATTATTGTGGAGTATTGATAAAAATCTAACCTGAACTTGAAAGTATCTAGTGCAGGGAGGTGAATATCAATCCCAGATTGACAAGGAAGAATTTTTGAGATGAGTTGAACAAGGTGAAGGTTCAAGTCACAAGGTTAACTATGACAAGAGCATTAAAGCGTTTAGAACTCAGAAATTTTTATATAAAGAAGCTTATCAAACTTAATTTGATTATCTCAGATATATGGAATAATTGCTCAGAGATATATACATTTTCAGGAGAAAAAAAAATCCAAACCTACAACCCTGAAGAATTAAGTACTTACAATGTAACATGGTTGTGAAAATAATATTAAACACAAGGGTTATCGTTCTTATAATGAGATAGGAGTCTCAAAAAAGATAAAAGAGACCATAAGAACTAAGGATTAAATTCTAATCCTTGACAAAAATCGAATTATGTTGGAAAATTACTCCTTGGTTGCATATGGATTTTGCAGGATGATTCAGACCCCTAGCATACTGACTAAATCACCACTAATTAACGTATGATTTAGCATAATTTTGGATGAACTTTTCAAAACTCAGACCTTAATCCAATCAATTCCTTATTTATGGTAAGAACTGAAGTTTGAGGTTTAGAAAAGAAAGCCATCTATGTAGTCTGAGTGATTTCTATGGTAATGTTTATATTATCGTAATTATTTATCATAAAGACCCCATTTTTCAAGCTTAATATCTCACTTTTTAAGCTACAGTTTCTAATTATAACTACGAGTATAGAGAAATTCCCAAGAATACCTGAAAACATTATAAAAAGAAACAATAATTGGTTAACTAAAGTTATATTGGAAAAGGGATATGCAATTGAGTACTATCAACCCTATCGTAAAATATGTTGATAAACATTTAATTTTTATCATAATGCATTTACTTTTTACATTTTTGCAATAGTAATAATACTTTTACTAATTTTGATTTCTGTAATATATGTGAAAATAATATATTTTTTCATTTTGCCAAAAAATCAGGAAAAGAATTGACTTTTTAAGTTTATTGCAAAGGTCGTACAATTTTCTTTGTATTGAAGTAGGGCTCACATTTCGTTATAAAAAGTATGCATTTTTGTAAATAATGCTTTACATTTATTTCATAAGTGGTTTTGTTTTCGTATTTTTGAACGGAAGGTAATAAAAGAGAAAAACTATAGTTATCTTTTAAAAAAAATCAGTGAGTACTTTTTACAATTATTAAATTTAAAATAATAATATAAAAATTGTGAACAAATTTAATAGAGTTATACTTCTTCCATATGATTAATTATAAAGGAAAATACTCCTTAATTACTTACAAGTAAGGTAAAAATATAGTATTTCTAGTTGATTATAAGATCATGGGAAAAACAGTTGTACAGTTTAAAAAAATAAAAATAATCAATACCCCTACGTATTTGATGTGAAATTGTACGAACTAACAGTTAATAGAGATAATTAATTAGGTGATCAATACAATCAACCTAATTCTTAAATTTATTTATAGGCTTTTAAATTTTGCACTTGCTTCAATCTCCACAAATATTGTCCATTCCCTTATAAGCAATACTTGAACTAAGATGTTATTTCACCATTACAATTTACTAGCACTACACTCTGCCCTTTGCTGTACATTAACTCCCGCTCAAAAATTTCAATAAAGACGTTTATGAATTTTGTAGTTCTGTATGAGTATGGCATAAAGATCAAGTTAGACACCTCAAAGTTCAGGCTAGAGTTTATTTTTATATGACTAAGATTTACTTATCTCCTAAATATTATACATTTATTTGTGTACAAACACTGAGGGTCTATCATAAAATTGATCAAATAATGAATTTACAAACCATATATGGAATAATTATATAAATATATTATATGCCCAAGGCAATTGTGGTGGAAAAATCTGTAGGCTATTTTATTGTGACTATATAATTAGTCAAAGATCTTTCCTTGTTGATGTTACCCTTTAGATTGCTCTGATTTGGTGTGAATCCCTCCACAAAAAGTTTATATAGACACATGGCTTATTTTAGTAACTACTTGTCTTAACCAAGAGGCCCAATTTAGTTAAGACAACTCAAACTTTAAACTAATCTTATACTTTAGAGTATAAAACTATTATATACCCCAAAGCGTCTAGGCACTTGGAGTCCAATAAAAAGTAACTTATGTCTGTTGGATACGAATACGATAGTAAATAAAAGTAAATTTACTTTACATCTACCTTATTAAACTCATACTTAATTAATTAATATAATAATTGATTAATTATAGTTAAGATATTTTTTAAGTCCAACTATTTGATACAGCCAATATTTGTCAATTTAGAAAGATATATACTCGTAAAATACATACAATATCTAAATTAGATTTGGAATATTGTTTGGAAATGTTTACATGTTTAAATGAAATCTTCTGTTTCAAGCATTTCCTGATTTCTCACGGACTGATATAAGTGAATAACTAAACTAATTTTTTGTGGTTTTGTCGATGATATAAACCGAATAAGTAATTTGTAACCTTTTGTTTAAATAAGTATTATTCTGTAGATATCTGATCTACATACAAAATAAATTTCCTAGTTATATTTATGTAACAAATAACATAAGTCTTACTGAAATATCAAGAAAAAAAACTCAAGATAATGCTGTCCAATTAGGTATAACAATATCATGGATTGTTATATTCTTAATTATGAATTAAGCTATAAAAAGGACATATATATTTATATCAAGAAATTATAGACGGTTTTATTTGGTTCATTTCCAGTCAAGGCAGTAAAGTTGTACACCATGCAATATAAAAATTGTAATCAGTAATTGTACAATGTTTTATTCTTTTTCTCTATTAGTTTATCAGATTAATTGAACATGGACTCTTGCAAATACTTTAACTAAATAATATCTCTCAAAGCTTGTATTAATTAACAAAAGTCATGCATATCTTTGTGGATTTTTTTTTTTAGAATGAAAGCACCTTACTTTCGAAACAAAATAAAAGTTTTATTTTGATTTCTAAATATTAAAGTAAAAAACCTATAATCAAAATATATATATAAAAGAAAGAAAAGAAAAACAAACTTCAATCTTTCTTGAAAAAATCTTGTTTACCAATATTGATATTAAAATGATATTATCATTAAATAAGAACAACATTTTGCTCATGCTAAGTTCCTGAAATATGGCTCAAAATATTAATAAATTATTTAAAACAACGATCGTATGTAAACTTTATCATCAGTTTATTTGATAAGCATAAATAAAACATTAATAATTTCCATTCCATATTCACATAAAAACTTTTTAATTCATACTTCCTTAAGAGATTAAGCTTTCCTTTACCTAGTTCTAAGAAATATATTCTTGATGGATATGGCTTTTCTTCTAAGGTTCCTTACGGATGTAGAATAATATTAATATAAATTTGATAAATTTTTATTAGAACTTTTGGGAGGAACTCGTGCAATAAGGGTTTGGTTATGCACAATGTTCTGAAGTCTTAGATAATATATCTAAGACCCATACTTTTCTATTTATAGATATCAGATTATCACATCACACACTGTATTTCTCATGCATTTATTAGGGTTTTTTTTAGTAACATTGAAAATCAAACTAAGAACTACTTTTAAAAATAGAACATTGAATGTGAATTATTCTCCGAAATATTATGATTAACAACTTCAAAGCCATTGTACTGAATATAAAGTATACATCAAATGCATACTTATAAAATTCAAAACTCTGTTTTTATTAACACAAGGATGTCTTCTGAATGATGCGAGTTAAATAGGCATGTAGTTAGAAAGGAAAGAAAAATGAGAATGAATTGTTTCTTGATTGTGTCACAACTAAACACTCACATATTATGTAATATTTTATATAAAGTCCAAAAATAGTTTTGTTTGAATGCATTATTCCTCATTTTTCATAACTTACTGGAAAAAAAACTAGTGCGTATAGTTAAGTGACATCAGACAATTGAGGACGTCACGCAATAAGTTTGATGATTTGAGGCCAAGCTAGATAACTTCAAAACTTAAGAGCTCTGAATTTATGAAAATACATTTTATATATGAATCACAAACTACACTGCCAGATAAGTCGTAGGGTATAGCATCCAGACGTGACAAACTTCCTCAGGATAAAAATCCCAGGAGCAGTTTAAACATAAAATACTCAACGAGGTATTGTTCAGGGCTCAAAACTAAATCATTCCCTATTAAAAAAAATAGTATTTTTATACCATAATGCATAAATCCAGGAGATGTTGGTTTGATCTACATATAAAGAATTCTAGAATTCCATACTTTTGCAGGGGCAAAAAACCGAAAAAACAATATAGAATAACAATGCTTCTTCCTCTGTGCAGGGAATAATAGTCGGAAACATTTTACTACTTAGGTAGTAGCCTACTGCGTGTTTGAAAGGATATTTATACAAATATGGGTTAGAATAATATTTACATATATGAACATTTAATATCTAAGCACCATACTTTGGAAAACCATAATCTCTTTAAGTACGTTTTTGTAAGCAACATAATTATAAAGAAATTGCTACACATTATATTTTTTTTAAACAAAAAGTTGTCATAAACATGTCAAGAAGTCTTTGCAAATTTATTAAGATATTTTTTGCTTACGAAAAATGCACAAAAAATATGGTTAAGAGTACATATGTACCTCCTATAGTGGTATGAAAATTTAATTACTTTCACTAAATTTTAAGGATGGAGTAATACAAGTAGTTTCAAATATTTCAAAAACTCCATAGAAAAAGAAGTGAGAAACGGAAGTTTTATAAATAAAAAAAGCTCTTCCCCCCCCCCCTTTTTATTAAGAAATTAAAAGTGAAATAAAGTTATATTTAGTTGTACGTAAATTCTATAACAAGTAACTATAAATTTACAAGTAGAAAGCTAGCTACATCTTGTATTATTTTTTTAAATCGTAACCATTACACTATATGAAGTTAAACATTGTACAAGTATTTGTTTAATGTTAATTAGATAAAGGAACTCGATTCAATTATTTCTGGTGTTCATAAAGTACTACTTATAAACAAAAATAGAGGGACAGAGTAAAAAAATTCAAGACTTTTTAATTAAAAGTTCAACACCTCGATTAAAAAAGTTACGTACTTGGTTGAAAAATTTGTTGTTGTTTTTTCTATCTTTTTTAATGTTACATATTTTTTTTTAAAAGTAACCGAGTATCTAAACATATTCTAATGAGCCAACTTATTATAATGGATAAAATAATTTTAGCTTTTACTTCTTCCTCATTTCTGAATACATTTTGGACCTTTTTAGTAAGTGTTAATCAGTACTTTTCTTCAAAATTGTTCACAGAACATAATTGAAACACTTATTAATTTGCATCAAAAGTCAAAGAAACGTGAAATGAAAGCTATTACAAAGTTCTTATGTAAATTTTCATATTTCACTTTATTTTTTTCATATTAGTATATATATAAAATACAAGTCAACTAAAAAAATATATATTTTTTTTTATCTGATTCTGGTAGTAGTACTTGATGTAATATCTGTAAATCTAGAATTCATTTTCCATGTTATAAAGTGGGTTGTAAAACAGTTTTGTAATTAACTTACAATTTTAATAGTTGTTTAAGTAGGACAAAGACAACAACAGGGATTCAGATGAAAATCAAATTGTCTTTAAGGCTTAATGATTATTCTGAAAATGTCTTATTATTTTATATGACTTGTTCTGATCTGCATGGATAGTATTTGTCATATAAAATCACTTTATTTAAGGGGTTTCTCCTGAAAATGAATAAAATTCCAGTATTGCACACATTTAAGAGCAAAAGTATTTGAAGTTTGAGTATTTTTTGGGGTTAGAGAAAAAAGTGACGAACCTAACCCATAGCACATATCAAAGATATATATCAAATTTATATCAAATTCAGACAAATTGTAGTGAATTAAGTTCGTTTTTTAATTAACTTTTCTTCCATTTGGAATCTTTACAATACACTTTTGAAGGTTTAAAGTTACTATAAGTTGCTAGTATTTAGCTAACAATGCAAAAAGGAAACAAAATCTACAAAAAAAAAATGTCAATTATATCACTTTTGATCTTTTATTTTCAAAATACCATCTATGCCTCTATCAATGAAAAAACATTTATGGCAGTAATATTGATTTATTTATTTTCACTTTTCTTTTGTAAAACTATGTAAACATGTGTATAATTTATCATCATATAAAATTCAACAATTTACTTAACAATTAATTTAATCAAATAGAAGTTTTCGCTTCAAAAAAACGAATTGGAATTTTAATAATATATGATCTAATATAATTATGTCTATCGAATCAAATCTTCCTCTCTAAGATTTTCAATGATGAATCAATAAGTTATAAGGATTTGAAGCACTAAAAAAATAGAACAGAAATTAAATATACATTTTAAGGTCTTTTTTAGAAAGACATTATTATATTTAGAAAGGGCAAAAAAATCTAAACGAAAAAGGAACAAATGTAAATATGCTTATTCAGAAATAAAAGAAAGTACAAATATATATAATATGTAAGTACTTGTCATATACTTTACAAAAACATATGTGAATTAATTTTGAAAGTTTCAAAAAGATTTATTTGTAATTATATTCATAATTTCTTAACTATATCAATATATGAATTTTAGTCAATTTTTTTAATTTGTAATTGAGTATTTGTCATCTCTAAAAGTGCATTTTTATATAATTTCTAAGAGCTCTTTAAATTTAAGTAATACTTTTTTTTTCAAAATAAAGGAAGAAAGGAAAGTTTTTGTATTTACAAATAAAGTTCTGTTGTCATGAAACTTCAAATAAAAAACGTAAAAGAATGAATTATAAAAAATAGTACTCTAGAAGAAAAATGAGGTGCTATTAAATTTTTTCCAATACTTAATAGACGATTTTTTACTATTTTAAGAAGAATTATTTAAACTACACATTTACACACCATTTCTCTTTGTAAAAATGTAATTAATCAATTGAGTGTTATTTAATTTATTATATTTTCTGTTAAATACAAATTAGGTACATGAATCAATGATATTTGTTTTGAATTCATGCATTCAAATACAAACATAATTAAGTGTTGTTTTTCAATAAAGAAAATATGATTCTGCAATTATTGAGGGTCAAAGTCCCTCATTTAATCAAGTTTTGTGTTAAAAGTCTGAACTTTTGAACCTTTACTGTCACTAAAAATTATTTGGAAGTGTTTAGTGAGGTTTATACAAAAGTATTTGAAGGTTTTAAAATCAACAAAATTAAAACCTCCGTAGCTTACATGTTAAAAAAAATCAAATATTTAATTTGAATAATCATGACTATAAAAGTTATTCAAAATTTAAATCTAGCTTATAAATATAGATAATTAATTAAACGAAATATATTCAAAATAATAATTTGAAAGCATATAGTCATTTTATTATTAAAAAATACTCTAATTCCATTTATTTACAAGTGATTTTATTTTTTTTGGGCTTACAAAATCTCCAAAATTCGCAATAATTCAAAATGTTGTTTTAACTAAACGTTTGAAAATTCTACTTTTTTGAAGTTGTTTTTATAATATATTAAAAAGAGTTTTTTATTTAATAAAAATTAGATAATAACTACTATCACATAAAATAAAGAAGTTATACGTGCTTGAAAAAAAATAGTCATTATTTTCTCATTTTTGCTCACTTACAAAATTTCTTCTTAAAACAAGATATAGAATAAATATATATAGATAAATATTTTTAAAAATCTTTGTCTATAGTTTATGTTATATGTTTTTCATTTACATACTTTCTTCATGTTAAAAAATAATTTTATATCATTAATAAACACTTTAAAAAAATAAGAAATAAAAAAATTAAACTGTCGACCACAAAAGTAAGATTTTTAATTTATAATGTCCATTTTCAAATTTCTTTCGATCTAAAAGTATTAAGTATAAAATAAACATTAAATTACTGGCACTAAAACGTTGTTATATATGGTTATGACTTTACAAATGATAGACTTAAATATACATTTATTGCATGTTTATAGGCATTGGCCAAAAAGTCTAATATCATAAAATAATTCAACCTGTAATTTAGAGGGTTTACTCTGGATTTAGATCATCTTTGATATCTAATTAATTGACTTCCAATACCTTCATAATTAAGAGATTATTAGGTTTAGACGAGAATTCAAGTTATAATCTATACCTTAATTCAATATGTTTTTAGTTCATATTCTCATATCTATGCAAATTCTAAGAGACTCTATCATTTCTTCATAAATTTACATAAAACTTATTTTTTGAGTTTTACCATCACGTTGTAGAAAAGCCTAACATCAAAGTTGATATGTGCTATATATTATATATATATATTTATACATACTCAGAGAACAAAGTTTCATGTTTCTTCTTGTATCTGTTTAATTAATAACATAATACAAAAATAGAGATAATTTAAAGATACTATTATTAAATTTACAGCTTTTTAAGTGTATTTTGCATTTAAGCAATAAAGGTTAAAAATAAACGTAGAATAATATATAAAATGTGCAGATATATAAGTATAAATATATTATTAAATACTCAATTTATTTTAACTTATTCTCTTAATTATAGATCCTAGGTAAAAAAGTAATAGTTTTTTTCTAATAAATTCGTCAAATAAAAGATATTGAAAATGAGGAGATAAAATAAATTTTTTGATACATACAAGATATTTTACTGAATGTACACATTATGAGATAAAATATAAATTTGGATCATGAAATCAAAAATACAAACTGTTCTTCATTTTTAATAAGAACAACAAAAATGCTTCTCAAAAATATGTACTTAAACTTCAATAAAGACTTTTTAATTAGTAAAATATGTTCATTAACCAAATACAATATATGAAGTATTCAAAGAAGACAATATTCAAGAGTATTTTAGTTAACTGTATGCACCAATGTTTGATAGCTAATATGATGCCATCATTCATATTCATTTAAGAAATAATAGATCTATTTATATAAATAGGATCTATATATCTTAAAAAATGGATGTAATTTTATAAACAAACAGCAAATAATGACTCTACTTTGATAAATTCATCAACTCAGTATTTTAACTCATTGCATTTGTCATAGTGATATCTTTATTTAAAATAGTGTTCAAAAAATCATTTTTTTTATAAATATGTATATTTTTTTTGCAATTGTTTTCCATGTTTTCAGATGTGTAGAGTATAAAAAAATAATATCATCTTGGAAGCAGAATAAAGCTTAAATTGTTCAATCAAAGAAAATATATAATTTTTTTTGTTCTAAATATTATTTTCAAAACAAGTACTCATATAGCTTACCTATTTGATTTTATTGTCATTGATTCATATTACATTGAAGACCTTTCTCAAAACCATTTGTATGAATTTTATTTTCTTCATGTGTATTTCAATATAGTTTATAAAATACTGGCATTGAAATATATTTATAAATATTATTTGATTCTGAAGCTAAATACTTTGATTTTGAAACATTCCTTCGTCACGTATAGTGTTAATTGCTTTCTTTTTTATGTTTAAGAATAAACTCTGACTAGATCTTATTCAGACAAGTTCAAATTTTAACTTGGCTCTACATGATGTAGATTTTTTTAAAAACATTAATATGTCAAAATAATTTAAATACCCTGCAGATTTAAAAACATGGTTCAAAGGACTAAAACATATAAATCCATATAATTTTTTTTAAACAGGCCTATTGCTATACATATAGAAGAAAATAATTATAAAATACATGATGTTAACCTTTGACTGGTAAGTAAATGACAAATCATCTACAAATTATTTTATCCAATTTCATTGGAAATTGCTAATAAATTTTTATTGAGTTATTGTTTAATTTATTTTTAATGTGAGGAGCAGATGTATGTAAATAAATACTTTTAAGTTCCAATAAATTGGACGTTATGAAAATGAATTTTTTTTAAGAGAATCAAATAAATAATCTGCGTAATATATGTGGTGTTAAGTACGGATATTAAAATGTATGAGTTTAATTTGTATATGACTCTCAATTCACTTTAAAATATGCATTTAAATAGTATGCCTATTTATTTTTAACCTTTTGCAGTTCTTTTAGTGTATTCTTATTGAATTATTGTGGTTTCAGCACATAACTTACAGCATTATATACCTCAAATATAATGTCATTAATATTTTTAAGCCCTTTAAATCCATTTGTTATTTTTAAAGATCAAAAGATCAGTTATTCAATCTTTAAAAATCATTTTATTGAAAAACGGAAATGCGTAGATGTTAGTACTCTTTTAAATGAAAACTCTCTCAAATAAAAAAAAAACATTTTTTTTCTTCTTAATTGTATTGTATTATTTGTAGAAGATGCTCAGAAATATAAACAGAAAATAAATATGGAAAATACTCAATGCTTGAAAAACAACAACCAGATTTTTTATTAGAGTTTCAGGTGAATTTAGGATGTGCAATCTATGCATATGGTAGAAAATCAAAGTCTTAAGACATCTGCCCTTTCCCAACCTTTCCTTCTCGGACAACTATCTCATAGAAAATTTATCCCTTACCCTTATATTTATCCCCAATACATTTTACCATTACCAGAACAATTTATATTTAATTCCTCTTAATCATTAGTTCTTTCAAATTAAATTAAAGCAGCCACTTAAATATTATATGATAAAAAGGAATTATAGTTTTAAATTTTAAATATAATTACAATGGTTAATTAGTTAAATCATTTATTCAATGTACAAATTATATGAAATGACTTGGATAAATACTCAGATCACAAATATAATTTAATTTCAAATATGTACATCACTTTATTTTAATTCTTCCAGTATTTACCAATACATAAGTAAAGTACAACTGATTTTAGTTTAATATGTATTTTACTCAAGTGTAAGTAAAGTCAAAGTGCTTAAAATTTTGAATATTCACAAATTTATTACAAAGTTGTAAACTATGTTACTGATATATATTTCTACAAAGTTCATATGAAAATCTAGGTAATACAACATACATGGAAATTTAGCCATTTTCACAATATTTGAACAATGGTCTCTTTAAATAGTTATTAGTTAGATTGAATTGTCTTCCAAATACCAAAAATTAATGAAATTCTAATCGTTATTGTCAGGAGGTAAATAAAACAGAAGGCAAATGTCCTGTAGAGTGGAGATAGTTGTCCAAGAGATAGATATCAAATTACCAGCAGTCAATATGTTTTATTCTAAATCCCTCTAAAGTTATTATTAAGTTAAAAAAATATTACTTCTTCATTTGAAAAACTGTTTCATTATCACTTTTTCAAAGGAAAAATATATTTTTTATATCTATTCTGCGAGTTTCTCTCTCTCTCTCTCTCTCTATATATATATATATGTTATGTGTCTCATATATTGATTAAACTCAAATATCACCACAGTAGGAGAGATTTATTAATTTAATTTCCTTTATATTAAACTTTTTTTATAAAAAAGTCCACTCTATTAATTTCTCACAAAATTATATTCCACTTGTGCTAAATAGAATTTAAACTGCATTTAAATTGAATTTATTTTCTATAAATTTTTCTAACATAATTGATGTAAATTATTGTATTCTTTTAAAAAGTACATAGTAATAAATAATTAGGTATTTCAATTAGGTCAATAATTTCTTTGTAAACCATTATGAAATTCATTACTAGAACTTATAAAAAATTGAAAGTACTAAAGTATCTACGGTCTACTTTTGCTCTATAAATATATATGTATATATATATCTGGGTCAGTACTTTTTGAACAATTTAGATCAGATGTCACATATATATATATATGTGTATATATAACAATCTAAATTGTTCAGAAAGCACTGACCCATAAATATGTAAATATTAGAATGAATAAATATAAAAAAATAAAATGTAAAGTCGTCAAGTATCAAATAAAACACACTTAACAACAAGTCTATTTTTTATAAGCGTATGACGTAAAAAAATCAGTCAAAATGGCTTCTTGGCTCTTGTAGTTTTAAAGGAAAGATTTCTTTTAAAAACATATAAATAAAACAATATCATTTATAACATTAAGGGATAGTCGTGTCAGCTTTTTCTCTCTCCCTACTTGTCAAACGACACTGTTAGGAAATAGGATATGCAAAAGTCAACTTAAAAGAACTTTTGGTTTTTTTTTTCTGGCTAAAAATTGAGTCAATGCAAATAAAAAAATAAAATAAATAAAGACTTAATGATGGGCAATAGCAATTATTGAAGGAGAACTTTCGACTCCCTTTTTGAAGATTTTAATTAATTTCTATCATAATGTACATATACATTGTTTTGTTTTTGAGGTAATTTTTTTTCGACCCCACGATGATAATTTCTGCTTGAGAGTATCATGAAAATGTTATTTACTTAGTAAATTGTTAGAAAAAAGAACAAAACTTTGTTTCTAGGTACAATAATTGTAATAAAATTTTCAATTAATCAGAAAACTGGCGCATTGTTGAAGAAAAATGGGATGATACAATTACATACATATTTTTTGTCATAAGCAATATCATGGGGAAATAAAAATATATGAAGAAAATGGGGGTTTTATATTGCCTCATTGGGTTAAAAAATGTGGACATTATACAATGAAAGAAAATATTTTCATTCAAATCATTTGAAGCGTTTCAAAATTATCATTATAAAGTTTTAATGTACGTTAGTATTTCTCATGATCTACTATTTTCTTATATAATATTATTATGTTAGTTGAGTTACATTGTAACTCATATCATAGGGATAATTATTAATGTGACGCATATAAACTACAAAATAATGATATCAAGTGGTATAATTATTCTTGTCTTAGATGATTCAAGAATGATGTGACATTAGAAAAACTTTGATGATAAAAAAAAAGGAGAAAGGATCTTGGAACGTCATTTTTTAATGTTCTTATATCTCTAAAAGTAACTAATCAAATTTTGTAAAAATTATAATATATTATACCCTGAGACGTAATATCAAAATATGACCAATTTTTCAATATCAAATTTAAATTTTGAGCCATAATGTGTTAAGGATACAAAAGTGATATCTTTGGGTCAAAATTGACCATTTTTATATAGTCGTTATAACCGTTTCAATTTTAAAGATATGGACCAAATTTTGTTCTAAAATTATCAAAAAAATAAAAAAAAACCCACTATAATGCATCTTTGTTATTAAAATTTGAAGAGTCGGAAAAGGCTCAAAGTATATGTAAGTTGCTTCAAATGACCTAAAATATAATATTGTTTTTTTTTCTGTTTTTATTCACAACAATTTAATGTTTTTTTACTGCATATACATATATGAAATCAATAAAGAGAGAAACTGTTTATTCAATTATTGAAAATAAAGTGCACGATATTTGTATGGTTATTTTTTTAAATTAGATCAATACCTATGTAATAAATATAATAACAATATTTGGGTCATACCTTTTAAAATAAGATGGAGCAAGACGTCTGAAAATACTCCACTTTGACCCCAAAATGCCAATTTTTTCATTGATTAATTGCAAGCATCATGGAAAAAAACAGCATGAGGGACTTGAAATTTTTGCAATTAACGTTTATTTATTCATTCCAGCAGAAAAAACATTACCATGTACAGTTATAATAAAAACTTTACCACAGAAATCAAATACTATAATATTCATATTGAAAAAAAAAATGGGTCAAATAATGTACATAGATAGAGTGCTTATAAATCATAAGTACATTATTCTAAATCAAGATTTTATCTATATACAAACATACCATTTACCTTTATCTATAAGTAAAACAATAACAACACAAACCGTGATCACCAGTATAAGCAGATTAGTTATTAATCGATACAAAATATTTGTATAATACATAGGAGTTAATAGCATAGGTATTTTATTTTGCTCCCTCGTTGTTTCAAATTACAATTACAAGTGGATTGATTATGTTTGGCGTAAGATGTTTATAAACATATATATTTGTAAGTGACTATCTTATTTAGTCATTCAATATAAATAACCATTACTTACATAATAGAATAGACTATTGTGACTATGAGTTGATATTGGTAGATAGTTACAGTTGAAAAAGCTATACAAAATTATTCATATTCTCAGAAATTCATGTTCCGGGCAATTAATTTACTAAAAAAATCAAATCAAATTGAGGACTATAAGAATTTATGATCCCACTTTGAATGGTGAGGCTCAATTGTTTTGATGCATGTACATATATAATCCCATCATAAAATGTTACTATGAATGAGTAAAATTATACTTTGAAGACACGAAAATTATAATGGATGTTAACTAAGGGTAAAGATGTGCTAATGTGGAAAATATTAATGGAAACAGGATCAATTGATATAATGAGCCAAAAATCACATTTATTTGAATGAAGTACATCAAGAACATAGAGAGATCCTGTTTTTGTATGCTCATAATTTCTAAGAATCACTAAATCCTTTTCTTTATTGTTATTAATTTGTCTACCCAATTCAGTGTGCATTTGTACATTCTAATCCGTGTACATTACGTTGTACGTTAAATATGCAATTATAATATAAAAATTACTTACATATGCGGTGTAACATTGTAAAAAAGATTGAGGTCCGTTATCCAGGTAAATCCTTCTCATTATAAAAGGATTAGCCTAAAAACATTCTAACATTTGATTTTTAAGAAATAACAATTATTATTTATTCCAATTTTGTGCATTTTTAACTTATAATTATAAATGTGTGATTTTTTCAGATTAAATTTGATAAGAATTACCCACATTTTTTTTAGTCTAAGAGAAACATTAAGGACATAGAAAACATTTTTTGATCATCAAAAAAATTGCTTCATGGTCTCCTTCTCTTCCAATTTTTTAATTCAAAAAGCTGCAGTTACAGTTAATTTACAGTTACACACCATTGGGCAGGTGTATATATGCATTACGGTAATCCCTTAACCTCCTCACAATGCTATTAAATAACATTTTATTTAGATTTTTCTATTTAGCCAACAGTCTACGGAAATAGCTTACATTCTACTGTTTAAATAACCAAGATAAAAGTCCCCTTTCTTATTTTCTCAAAGACAAACAAACCATGACTTACTATTTTTAAGGGCTTTTGATTTTCTTTGAACTTTACTATTTGTGATATCGTTTGTTTACTGGGGACATGATGACATCTTTATCTAATATATGGGTAGGTATAACTACATTTTTACAACAACAAAAAATTGCATTGTTCACTGATGATACATTTGTATTTAAGTTTTTTAAAAAGGTGTGATGAATTGATTCATGTCTTTTTATTAAAAGATGACTCTTAAATGAATATTCATTATTGTTTCCATGGCCGACAATAAATAAATTTCCTAAATACTTTTTTTTAAATGTCAAATTAATAACAATAAAAACTAATTATACATTGTATGATCCATCTTAGTCTTCATGACAGCATGATTTAAAATATAGATGACATTATTAACCCCAGTTTGATCATGTTCTGCAGTCTCCTATATATTCATTCTAGCTATATAGCCTATTCCTTTAAAAAAGCACTAGGATATTAAAATTGATATTGTACATTGTCACGAACCATTGGTAGCTTATGGGTAAAGTTGTAGAGCTCCCATATAAGTTTTAGGATAGTTTTACATTAGTAATACATTAGCTCATCGATTAATCTAGTAATTATGTTGTATACATATATACGAGTAAAAACAAAATTTAATGTATAGCAAATTGATTACAAAGATTTTTCTCATCCTTCTAAGGAAAATTGTGTAAAGTAGCAATTTACATAAATTATAGTAACAATAAGAAAATAAGGTTTCGGGTAAATTGAATAAATCTAGAACTCCAATCGGAAATAATATGAACAGTTAAGATAGTCTAGGCCAGTAATAAGTGAATACGAGTAGCTTAACTTCACTCAATGTTGGAGCATCTATGTATGTTAAAATGAATAAATTGGAATAGTGAATCTTTTTAGTTCCAATTTAGTGTGTCAAAACTAGCACGCACTAATTCATTCTCAGCTCACTTTGTGAAAAACTCGGGTAGGGTTTCAGAATTGAACTACCTAAGTAATTTTTCTTGATATAAATTGGACTGCAATTGCCACAATATCTATAATACGACTATGAGCAAAAAGACTTAGAAATTTAAATTTTGTTTTTTTGAGATTCTGATAGAAATAAATGTTTTGATTTTTAAGTTGGTACGACTGTCACTGATATTTGTGCTAAGTTTCACGTCAAAAATATTCATTAGTGGTTCAAATACACGCCCAGTTGTAAATAGTTAAAATCAAATTTTCTTTAAATGTCTTAAAGATGATGACAAAAAATGCAATTGTGAGAAATGTTGTGTAAATCCAAAAGGTTTAAATGAGTGTTCATTTGACATTTTGAGAGTCCATGGTGGATTTCTCGAGATGCATAGCCTATTACTCAAAAAACGACCATCAAATTTTTAATTTAATAGCATATCTAAACTCAACGTTTATTGTTCTGTAATTATTGACTTAATAAAAATTTTATAATTATTTTGAAAATTGGAAAAAACGTTGGAACATGTGCAATGCATCGAAGGGGATTAAATAAATTTTGATGATTAAGAAAAAGATTTAAATAAATTAACGCGGTATGTATATTATGAAGTTGTATATTATTAAGAGTATAGCCTGAAATTCTAATCATGAGCGGTCAGGTCAGGACAGTTACATGAAAAATAAATGAGAATTATAAAAAAATTTAACTTTTTTCTTATTTAAAATAGTCCCTAGCAAAATATAATGGACAAAAAAGACCCAATCAAGACGTGCACAAAATCAATTAATTATACTTAAATAAAAATATTAGGTGTCAATCCATTAATTCATTTAGGTCATTTAATTGATGGTAGAAAAAAGTAGATTCTAATAGAATTTTAATATTTATCTAAATTTAACTTCATAGTGACTTATCATAAAATATATTCAAAGTATAGAATGTACAGAAATATTATATCTACATTCATATATTCACTAAAATATTAAAAATTCCAAATTTGATTGCGTTTGAGGTGATTTTCAAAAATCAGAACCATAAAAAATTTAATTCATTTCAGCTAATTGTACATTCATAAAATTTCATTTTAATGTGATACAGAAAATTTCTTTGAGTAGAGAGCATTGAAAGAATTTGTTTCCCTAAAACACTATATAAGACATGTATATTTGATCTATATGGCTCTGGATAAGGCCAAAGACTATCTGCTCTTTTTATATTATATCAAAAAAGTTGTAGCTACAAAAGTTACATATTACAATATAATATAATGGACAACTATTTTGTGAGATATTTGATATAATCTGCTTTTAAATGATATAAGTAATTTTTTGGAAGAGCAGATTTTTGTAATAATGAAGTCTTTTTGTCCTAGTTTTTACTAATACTTACATATATTATTCGAATTGTTGATAATTTAGCCGTCAGTTTATATAATTTAATTGATCAAAATTCAAGGCTCACTTATCAAAGAGAAATTGATAATTTATAACGTTTGATATAAAACAGTTCAGTTGCAACTATCAACAGCAACTGTTGTAATTATTCCCAATCGTAATTATATCTTTTAACTACATTGCATATTTAATGAAACTCAAATGAATATTCAAAATATGCAAAATGATTAAAAAAATTTACTATAAGAGGCCACTTCATAAATGACTTTCTCTTCATATCCACATTTCTCTACTACTCTACCTGTAACAATATTATTACTAGG
This sequence comes from Lepeophtheirus nordmannii, assembly GCA_963680855.1. Taxonomy (NCBI): domain Eukaryota; kingdom Metazoa; phylum Arthropoda; class Copepoda; order Siphonostomatoida; family Caligidae; genus Lepeophtheirus; species Lepeophtheirus nordmannii. Next base: position 19,537,128 of record OY804522.1, read on the forward strand.
AATTGTCATTTGAAATAGTTAATCCTGGAAATACCAAGATTAAAAAAATTATATTATATACGACAAAAACCACACAGAACGTTTTTACTTGATTCCCTTCTATAGATGTGTAACAGCAAACATTAAAAGGAAATTAATGTAAATGTTTGTGGTGTAAAGAAGCCGTTGGATAATTGGATCAGTTACTACATTATAATTATTACAAGGAAAAATGGTTTTGTATACACTTAATTTCTTATAGAGAATCTAAATTTCAAATCTCAATATAAACTTGTGAAAACATTTTTTTTTTCTTCAAAACCGTCATCAACTATTATATCACATTTGAATCTTCCAGTATCACGAAGTATAAGCGTCTTAAAAAATGCTTTACTCTCTTCTCCTGAAAAATGGTTAAAATATCGAATACTTACTGGAACTCTAGAAGAGAACGCTAAGTTTTTTGCCGATGAAAAACGAAGGTGCGTATTTTGTGGAGTCAAGGATGAAACAAATGACCATTTTCTTTTTGAATGTGAGAAACTTACCCCACTATATTTTACCATAGGAGAATATGTAAAGGAAATTTTTAGTTTTTATAAAGTTAAAAAAGATGATTTTATCGCTTTTTATACCGGACAGGAGGATAATATTATCAATGCTATCATTACCAAGGCCCACCATGTACTATACGCAAAAAGATCATCTTTTGATCGAGATATCTCCGGCTTACTATAAATAATAAGACTCCACTTCAGAACTTTACAAAGTATTTCATAATTTTTTTTTTTGGACCTTAGTTTTTTTTTTTTCTGCACTTTTATGTCTTTTTAAACGACTTTTGATTTATGTTTTTTTTTAAAGATGTTTTTGATGTTCCTTCAGTTTCTTTCCCAGTTATTCCCTGTTATGAATTTTCAGTATGTGTATTCGAATAAAGATATGCCGATATGGCCGAAAAAAACAACAACTATTATATCACATATAAAAGAAGTGTATGGATTCTATTTGATTACGAATCTGATCTTACTTTTAATAGATTGGATTTACAAACTGTATTGATGTATGTATTCCTGACTGAGGGGGTCATACGACCAAAATAATGTAAATAATATCAAGTGGAAAGAAGGATTATAGCATATAGCTAAATATTTTTTACAAAGAAATGTTTCTCTACCTACAGCTCGTAAAGAACTAATCTTGGGTTTTAGTAAAATTACATTGACTATAAAAAATAAAGTTGTAGTTAACATAAGCATAAAAGGATGTGGCAAAAGCTGCTCAATACCAAAAAGTTAATTTTTTATTTTGTGAGTATCATAGAAAAAGCAGGGATTTCCTGGAAAGGAACAATATGTCTACTGACGAAGATCACTGTCCTCCTATTTCTCCTTGTTTGCTCATAATTTTTAAATTTTCAAACTAGGCAAGTATAATTAATAAAAGAACAAATATTTTGCAGGGTAATCAACTTATACTCTTTTTTTAAAATTACGCACGCCGGATTTTTCCCTTTTTACATTACTAAATATCATAGAAACCTACCTAAAAGACCTAAGAAAAAAATGCAAAGTAGGAGATTGTGCCTGACCTCTATAAATACAAATATTTTGCAAGTTACGAACTGAAAATATCTAGAAGCAATTGGTGCTCACTGGAGAATCTTTCTTTTTTTTTTTTTTTACAGCTCTTGAAATAAAGTATCATTTGCCAAAAGGGAGACATATGAGCTCATCATTAGTTACAAAAAAAAACGAGGAAGTGAATTTTCTCAAGCTCACATTTGTTGTATTGAAACAAATTTGAGATAGATAAATGAGTAAAATATGAGTAGATAAATAACAAATGATGTCTCAAATGTAATTCAAAACTTACTTAAAAATAAATTGTACATTTATATTGGATTGTACATAAAAAATGAACCTTTCAATGTCCTATCAAAAATACATATACGTAATAAATAGTATGTCATATGGTACTTTATTAGCAGAAAAAAACTGTAGAAGACAGTACACATTTTCAGAAATGTGTACAGTCTTCTGTCATGCTTTTGTTCCTAAATATATTCATAATTTATTTTTTAGAGTATCATTTATAACACGTAGTCCTAGTGGCATGAGATTTATTCTTCAGTAAGGCATGTATTTTCATACTTAATATATAAGTACATTTTGGTGAGACGTAAATTATTTCTTTCAAAAAATAAATACATTCATGTCTTGTGTAAATAAATATAGTTTGTCATCAGTATACTTTTGAAAAATCGTTACTGATGTAACAACTGAACTATTTGTCAAACACGGAAAGTTCTGTGAGTATATATATATCCCTTTAAAAATTGTTGAATCAATAATTTGGTTAAAAAAATAGAGTTTACACTTTGGTAGTTGTTGGATGATTAATCATGTTTGCTAATTATGTACTACTCATATGTATTAAAGTGTTTGCTATTGAAAAAAAGTTTAATAAGTTCAAAAATATATACATTATTAGTTGTGGTTTTTATTGGTAAGAATACACTAGAATATTTTTTCTGTGTCATGAAGAACCAATACCTGCCCTCCATTTAAAGTTCCGATACAAACCAAAAGTACATTAAAATAGTATCAAATGTAATTGACAAAAAAAGTTATTATATATATAAGTTTCCTATGAGAAGAGAAATCATTTTTATAATTTGTTTTACTTCATAAGAAAAATATTGATACAATTAGTAATCAGTTTAAGTCCCTACTCCCAGGCAAAAAAAAATAATACTTACAATTACTTTAAAAACTTTAAGAAAAAAATGGGGGTCCTTTGTAATAAGTTTGATGGGCACAAAGATAAAAAATCACTATGATACCATGAAAAGTAGTAAAAATATCTAATTTGCGACATATAATCATTGACAAGTCCGACAAAAGAACCGTAAGTGACGGTGCTGTCCTTAACAAAACTGGATATTGAGGTGGAGTAATGAGGGTTTTTGAGCCAAAATTGGAAATGTCATTGCAATGAATTATTTGTATACTTCATTTAAATGCATTAACATTTAAAAATATTTTTATTACTCGGATCCCAAAACGACGGGACCTCGAACTTCCATTGGCAAACTCTCAAATTTCTAACTTTTGTTCCAAAAAATATTTCAGACTTATTTTTACCACTACCAAACCACAACTTGTGATTCTTGATAATTTTGAATTTGATTCACTTTTCCAAAAAGCAAACACTCTAGTGTTTCAAATAGTGTTCAAACAATTAAACAGTTACTCAAAAATAAGAAATTTCATTGATTGGAAATTAATTGGATAATTGAATAATAGCACAACATATTTAAAACAAAAATATTGCATTTGTAACTTTGGGATTAACTTGATTTGATTTGATTTATAATTTATATTCTACATGATTCTTCAAGTTTATGAAAAATGTCTTGGATATATTGAAAAAAATTGGTAAGGGGTATCATAGGAAGCTATATGTAAATAAATGTTTTCTCTTTTGTTACCATTAGGACTAAAGCGATATGGATTTTTTCACACCGGCACCAATTTTTTGGAGGAATATAATAACCGATATCCGATTAATCTTTAAGCTATTAATGAGTCCATTGATCAACTTTTTTTTCAAAAAAAAAAATGTGACACTAATTTTCCTATGGCGTTAAGCAATTCAAGATTTTGGAATTTACATGTTTTTTAAGAGTTAAAATCGGAATTTTTGAGAACTTGAGAATTTAACAACAATAATTACACCAAGGTAACTTTATATTCCTTTGGTCCCTCCATAATCCCTATACAAATGGAGATCAATCATCTACAAAAAATATGACCTTTTAATTTTCCTTCTTTGAATTTTTAAATTGTGGATTCAATTTACTTTGTTTGATGGTCATTGTGGCCACACCTGAGATTTTAAACTAGTTTTTAACAATTAACAAAAATAACAGTTAAAGGTGGTATTACATATATACTTTAAATTACAATGATCAGACTCAAAAATATTCATCTAAGAGTTAAAAAAACGTTTATAAATATCTGCACTCACCACTTCTGGGTTTTCAGTGGTTATATAATGAAAAAAAAAAATAGTCGCATCTCTTTTTAAATAAAAATGGTCAGTTTCTTCAGGAAAATAAAATAATAGTAATAATCATTGGCAACATTAGTCCATTACTGATTAATATGAAATAGACTGATTTAATCACCTCTATCAATGACAAATGGCCCAAATACTAAATTAAAATCAATTTATATATTTCTAGAACCAAAAATTAGTAACATTAGATACTTGATATGTATCCTTCATGTAGGGTAGGTAAATATATAGCCATGTAATATGAAATTGTAGAACAATAGATTCGTTAAAAATAAAATATTTGCAAATTATATTATTTTTACTTCGCAACAGCCTTCATTAAATTCATAAAACAATTTTTTCTTAGGTAATATATAGTTACATATATCTGTAAATAGCTGTTGCCTATGTGACAGGCATAAATTTACAAAAAAATCAAATAGTTGTTATCATTATGTTTCTAGACGGATATATACATATGTATATATGTTGGTTTTTAGCAAGGACTAATAGTCATTTAAATATATGTATATGAATTCACGTATTTGAAGTTAAAACTCTATTAGGGTATATATATATGTATATTTCTTAATATATATAATGCAATAAATGAAAAACTTTTACAAATAAACATACAGGTATTATAAATTTTTGGAATCCTGTGATACCCAAAATTCAAATGGTTAAACCCGATTTTCCGTTTTTGTCAGGCTATTTGTGCGTTAATTTTTGTATCTCAATTTCTGACAATTTTGTCGATCCCACGAAAAAATGTATTTAAAGCAAAATGTACTTACAATTTTGTTTTTTTGTTGAAGTATAGAGCCAAAAAAAAAAGAAAGCAACAAAAAAATTATTTCAAATCCTTTTTATCACCATTTAAAAAAATCTCAAAACCAGATTTTGGGATTTTTCTTGAGTTTTTGAAACACAAAAATTGAAAATGAATAGTGTACAATATATGTAAGCTTTGTAAAACAAACCATCTGATACCTCTAACATAGTTCCACATCACAAATTCTAAGATATGAATGGTTTTATGTCTAAGCTTTCAAGGACTAATAAGTCCATATTAAAACAAACCATGTAAAATTAAAAAAAGTGATGAATATCTACCTATAATATTTAAGCATTAGTTATGTATCTTTCTTTAAAAAATCCAAAGAGCCAAAATTAATGTTACATTCAAAAAATCAAAAGAATATGGTTGTATCGGTGGTGATTTTTCTTTGAGTTATGAATTTCTTTTTCTTTTAAATGAATAAAGTAGGTATAATTTTGAACACTGATTTTTAAAATGTACATATTGTAGTATGAATTATGTTTTAAAGTATTCATAAACGTAATAGTCTTAATTTGAAATGAAATAATAAATGACTTTATATATTTGATATCAAACGATATCTTTAACTATCCTTGATAAATCTTCATGCAAACTCCACTAAACTCTTCACTTATTCATTTACATGTCTTCACTACTAGTTTCCTTTGAAAAGATATATACATAAGTGTGCTGATTAAGAAAACATAATCTAAAGCAAGGGCTTTGGTTGTTAACTTCAAATTCACGCGTGAAAAATGGGTATTCTTCTAGAATAAGTACATCTATTTAATAATTATTATTATAATTTGCTAAACCCTCGTTTCTTTCAAAAATACGTGTATACAAGATGTATATAATGAATGTACCATCAAATTTCCCAGGTTTTTTTTTTTTTGCTCATATTAGTATATGTATCTTCAAAAGAAAAAAGAAGCTAAAGAAAAACTATCTTAAAATGTGGCTCAGATAATATATAAAAAGTGTTTCTCCTTTGATTTTGGACTCAAACAATTTTTTTATGAAAACGAAGGAATGCTGAATTAGTAATAAATATATAAATTTATATAGAAAGGTTAGCAATTCATTAAGTTGTTAAAAAAAAAGATAGCTAAGACATAAATATCTTTATTTTTGTTTTATGTATTATACCTATTTCTGTACATTTTAAAAATGGGTTAATTTTACTTGAAATAAAGTGTTTGTTTTTTTTTTAGTTTTTTTTTGTATTTACAAAATACAAATTGTAATATCAAACACCATTTAAGAGCATTTTCCCATTTCAGAAACTATTACTTACAAATACACATTAACACTTTATGTCGGACATGATATTAACATATCAAATTGAAAAATATATATTTGTTCTTATACTTTTTATACAAATGTTTATCAATAACAAGAAACTTGTGCTCAATTCCCAGAATATTGATTTTTATTTACTTTAATCAATTCATAAAAGATTTTTTTTTACATTAAGAACCTTGAAAAAGCTTGCTAATTATACGTTGTTTCATAGTAAATCTACATTTTAAATTCTTTAACTTTCTATCCACCGGCATAAATAAATCTACCCTCCAAAAGTCAAAGTAATTAGTTTTGTGAATCAGTGTTAATTTCGTCAGACAGGACCAGAGGAAACATATGTAATCCTTGTTAAAGATTTTTTTTCATGACGAAGATGAGACAAATAAATTGTTGGAATGTTTTTTCGTTTGCTTAAAACAAAACTTTTCTGTCCTTGACAAAGTAATGATGAGTCAAAAATATGACAAAACGAAAATAAGATGAAAATGTGAGGAAAGGAAATCTCTTCTTGTCAAAGAAAGGTCCATGTAAAATACCTATAATTAATGTGGGGTTCTGTATAATAAGTTTTTCTTGAACAAATAGATTAGCACCCCTGTGCTTCTAAGCTATGTCCCAGAGTACGCTCATGTGTGTGTGACTATTTCGTCAGGCATAGAAAAAATGCACATTTTAAGCAATTTCTATAAAAAAATATACACATATTCTCATCTTGATGATTAAGTACTAAGAGTATTTTGTCGAGAATTACTGACAAACTTAGCATTATCTGAAGAATCTACGTTTTTATTAAGCTTTCTCTTATAAATATTGTTGTTATTACATTTGTCTATGTTCTTGAGTTAAATATTACTGCAGATACTGCAATGCATAGATTCATTACCTACAAATCTATATAGACAAGAATAAATGTGATCAAAGAAGGCAAATTGAAAAATTACTCTCGAAATTAACCCTACCGTGAATATATGGAACTTTTTTAGACATAAAGAGTAGATCAGTGCTACAAACTTATGTACATTTTATTCTTTTTACATGTACACTATGGGCTTTATTAAATATGTCTTGAAATGTTAAATTTGTACATTGAAAACTGATCAAGTACGGACTTACATGAAGAAGGGAATAAAAAAACTATTTTATGTCTATAGTTTTTTCTTTGTTCAGTTTTGTTACAATGTATTAAATCATGTTAAGTTGATTAGATACTTCAGTTTCTTTGCAAGATACAAACATATAATTATACCAGAAACTCTTATTTTCTCTCAGACCCAAAGTTTTTTTTGTCAATTTGATTCATATACATATTTATGATGAGCTTAGATGGAATAGGAAAGTACGTTCTAGATATAATAAACTGCCTCAGAAATGTTTACCTATGAAAATGACATTTTCATTGATTAAAGTAATTTCGATTTTTATAGTTTTCATATGTTTTTTCATGTATATTATGTGAAATAAAATAAATGAGGAAAACAACAATATTTGAATGATTTTTTTGTTAGTCGTTACATTTGTGCAATCAATGTGACGCTTAAGAACTATTATATGTACATATATAAGATTGCAGTTGTATTAAGATTATTTCAATTAGTCGGAAGTATGTTTTACAAGGAGATTCCAATTTGAATTAAATAAGTTGGTAAGTTGATATGAATTAATGACGCAGAAGAGCAAAACTCATTAATACAATTGTGATTAATCCTAGGGGTATAACATTTGAAGAGAAAAAAATATACTTTAGTGATTATTATAAAATAAAAATAAAAAATTTCTCCCTCTAACAAAAAAGTTTAAAATTTCCACCTTTCCGATTTTGTTAAAACAACTTAATGGAACTATAATATAAATGTAATTACAATATTCTTTCTGCACTAATTTTATTTTCAGTTTAAAATCTGAACAGATACATTTTTCTCCATCTTATATTTAAAAAAAAACAGCTGATGTAAGCAAATATAATTTCATCAATGATACCATATGTTTTTCTCCTGCTTTCTCCTCATTCTCTACTAAAATTGCATCCCTAGCTATTCTACTTTTGCTAATTATAATGTGAAATTGTTCAACCATATATTTTGTATGTATTTAAAGCCTTGAGATCTTTTTTCTCGCTTCTTTGGGAGTAGTGTACATTTTTACTCTTACGAATCATTTATCTAATAGATCTCTTCCATCGTCCCACCAAATTATTTTATCAAAATTGAAGAGGTCAATATCATGGAGCCCCATTATTAGATGTTTTGAGTTGACCTTACAAAAGTAGTTGAGGCTTTTTCTCATACTCTTTCTAAGCATGGAAATGAATGTGAGGATTCAAATTTATGTACAAATTGGATGCCTAGAGATAAATATATTTGCTTTTTTTATTTCTTGAAAATATTTATATGTACATACTTTAAAGAAATATGTCTGTATATATAAGATTGTTGTCATGTCAATATATTCCATTATAAATTGAGCATTGAGAATATGACAGAACAAGAAATGTATAGTTACGAGAAATATTCAAATGTAATTTTCTTTGTGTGTGTTTGTGAAGGAGGGGGGTGGGTTATTTACTAAAAATTGACCTGAATATAGTAGTTCAAATTTCTTCAACATATGTATGTAAGTATTATATTGTATATGAATATTTACGAACAGCGTTTCAAAAAAACAAAAATATTTTAGATACTAAAAGTATTTTGATATTTTATATCATCCCCTTCAAAATACAAGGATTAACTCCTAATCCTATTAAAGCATGAGATCACTAATACATGACTGGGAATACGTAGATATACATAACACTTTCCTTTTATAGCCTGCAGGTAAAAATATCCAAGAGATTAAATGCCAAGGTCTGGTTTTTTCATAGAAGTATTATCATGGATAAATTTGACTTTTTCTAAGAAATTCATTTTGAAAATTGTTGGTGAGAGGTGGATAAACAATTGAGATCAAATTTCTAATGTATACCTACATATGTATATGTACAAAAATAACTGTCATCCACAATTTCAAATGTACAAACATTTGTTATATTTACGTAAGGTGCTACAATATGAATATTGTTTATAAAGTATCGAAGTTGCCAAGAGCCAATAAAAAAGAAAATATAAAACAATTGTTTTAAAATTGTATAATCGAATATTTGCATGAATTCATGAATATTTAGAAATCAGGTATGAATTTTTTTAAATATTCATATCTAAGTCACAAAAAATTTAAATAAATTAGTTTAACAAGTTCTCAAAAAGAAAAAAAGATGAAATATACATATAACTGGGCTCTAACATTCGTAGCTCTCTGATTAATAAATTGTTGTTTTTTAAATTTCAAGCTCAATATCTATTTTTAATAGTACATGACCTTACGACACTCTCCAATTATTATTATTTTTGAGTCAAAACCTGACTTATAAGAATATTTTTGAGTTTTTTAATAATCAAAATAGATTTGAGCCATTTTTTGAGTAAGAAACTTATATAAAAATGAAGTTAACTCTACAGATATTTTGTCTATTTCGAATATGATTTTATATTTCATAATAACCCTGATAAAAAGTAAATGACAAAAAACATTATTTATTTAAGGGTTTTGTTTAAAGAGCCATAACGCTTCGAGGCTTTTCATTTGCTTTTAAACAAAATGAATTTACTTGAAGTGTGAATATTTGGACTTTTATTTTCTAAAAAGTATTTGTGTTTATATAAAAGGTAAAAGAGTTTGTTTTTAAATCTACTGAGGAAGAAGATATGAATAAAGTATAAATGCGTATTAAAAGATATTCTCACTTAAAAGTCAAAGAAAAAAAAATTAAAAATAATAACAAAAAAAATTAAACATGCCCCATCTAAGATTTGATACAATTTTAGTTTGTGTCAACTATTAAAATTGAACATTAATTTCCAACATAAGAAGTTTTATGTTATAAATATATTGAAGCGGTTGCTGAAAAATAAAATTATATATTCTTTGAGGTGCATTAAATAAGAATGGATAAATATTTGGGTTTATTTACTATCTTTTTTTTAAGCATGAATAATTTATCCTTCGTTTTGAAAGAAAAAAAAAAGTTTCAATTTATATAAAGGACCTAATTCAGCAAAATTTTTAATAATTTATGTTAAAAATAATGACTATAAGTACTTTTATGTTAATATGTATTTTTGTAATAAATTGGCCTTTAGCACCTGTATTTGTATATCAATATATGACATCTAATTATTTTTGTATCTTTAAATGTAATCAAAGATAATTAGTTCACCAGCATTGACATCATTCTTATTTCAAATCCTTTTCAACTTTGTATATCTGTTAGAGCCTCAGTTGCTGTTTTTTTTGGAGGAAACATTGACGACTTGGAATAATTAATTATTATATACCAAGGAGCCTATCATAACTCCTACTTTTTGAATATCAATAACAATGAAATTCCGATAGTAAGTATCATCAATATGTCACGTCATGTTTATACAATTGCTCCCACTTTTAAATGGGCTCCAATGTCCCTTGGTAAACATGTTTGCACTACCAATTTCATATTTTGATGATTTGATCAAAATATTAAAAGAATAATCTGATACGTGTACGTTCATTTTAGAATTTTGACATTTATGTATTAAATGTCATGACCTTTATTAAAAGTAAATTTAAGAATTTAATGAAAGCTGATCTTAAACGTTCATATACATATGTAATATCTATATGAAAATACTTTGTAATATTTACCTCCATCTATCTTAAAATAAATTTGAATGCTTTTTTTATTGTTAAAATATGTATTTAAAGATATTCACATAACACTGCTTCGCAACCTGGATTTGAACTGTAAAGCATTGTTCTTTTCTGTATTGATCACTTGTAAGGATCAAAAGAAGAAAACAGTTCATAGCTGGCTAAAATTTATACATATGTTAGGTGTTGATGGTCTTGAAATAATAAGAGCTATTGATTTATATTTATAAGAGATGTGCTTACGTTTCCTCTACTTCGGCCACATGAATCAAATTTAAAATGATTAATGCAATATATGTACATATGTATGAATCTATATACAAATATGCATCATACTTAGATCAAGTCCAAATAACTCTTCTTTTTTTTCTTCATGAATGACTTTTTTGATAATATTTTCATCTAATAAAAATGAATCTATTTATTTAGTACATATATTGTGTAAATTCGTAATATGTAATTTTGGTGTAACTTCTTCAAAAAAAATTATAAATTCATTTCCATCCTTACAGAAATACTTTTACAAAATTAAAGGTATATAAAAAAGAAATTTATTGAGTTATACCTAAATATAAAAGGAAAGTAAAAATTTATGATGGTTTAGTTTAAGGACATTATCAATGGCAAGTATATATGTATGTAGTTTGATTAAACCATTTAAAGAGTTATAAACTAATATATTTCACATTTTCCTGTATAAATGTATATTAATATATGAAATACATATGTTTTCACTTCTAATTGAATGTAACTATATACATAATATGTGATGACTTAACACGAAATCAATCGAGAACAAAATACATATATAAGAGGAGAAATTCCCAATTGATATTTTACTTCATAAATATGTATATATAAAATCCCCAATGATTCAGAGGCACAATTTGGTTAATTATTTGATTGATATTTAACTTTGAAACAGATAAAAATGTTAACTAGTGCCCAGAGCCTTCATTTGAATCATGTGACTTATTTTGGCCCTTAACCTTCCATTCAAATAGAATCAAAAATTATTTTAATATTCTTAAATTATGACCTGGAGTTTTATAATCTACATATAACTACAATTTGCAGTGCCTCCGAAAAGATAAACCAGGAAAAAATAGTAATAGGAAGTAGATTTCAAGTTGAAAAAAACATTGGAAAGCAAATTAATGAATTGAAGAAAACAAATGTAATTCCAGACTCATTTTTGAGTAAAAAATCATCCTAGCTTATTTTTGTGTTGACGGGGCACAATCATTTATTAACTAAATATATTTATAGTTATGTATACATATATATATGAATATTATATCTTTTGAAATTGAATGACCTTAAACTAAAGTGCTATATCTAAAAGATATGAATAAATGATTCAAATACATATTGCTTGACCGGCAAATTATTTTGAATATTAGAAACAGCATAAATAAAAGTGATATCATTAACATTTGTGCATATTTAGTAACTTAATGACTAATTCTGCAAAAAAAATATTTATTTAATATATTCCTCAATTAGTAAGTATTTTTTTTTTACTTAGTAACTGCTCATTTGTTTCTTTATTATTTTATGTCTTTGCTCAAACACCAACTCAACTGCAGTTTAAAAAATAAAAATTATGTTAATTTATAGAAAGAATCACGTTCATTAGTTTATAAATTCATGTAAATGAAAGATATCGTTGTATGTTGTTTATTACAGATACATACACTTGTGTCAATAAATACTTCCCTTCGATACATTTAAAACTGATGTTGAATTGAATGATATATGTACAATGTACTCATATGCACACTTAAGACACTGTATGTATGTAGTAAGCACACATATGAGTAGCTACCTACAATAGAAAAAATACTCAACATTTTCTTTTGATATATTAGCTAACATTGGTATGGATATTTTAATAGCGTCACACAAATTTTTTATATTCTATACATATACATAATACGTTTCATTCAAAGTAATCAAAGACTTCCAATACAACTTACTCTTTATTTCAGTTCAATTTCAAAAAAAGAAATATCCGATTCTGATTATCCCATTTTCACATATATTTATTGACATACAATTAATGTTCGCAACTTCAAATTTATGTAAAATATGTAATCAACTGTAAATACAATTCTACTCATAGTTAGATGACCATTTTTTTTTTTTTTTGGGGGGGGGGGGGGGGGTTATGGTAAATACTAAAATTTTACTCTAAAGGCTCAATAAGTTGAAAAAAGTACAGTCCACCAAATTCTACATATAAAATAAATCACCATTAATTAACTTTTTTGTAAATATTATGATCTAGAATAAATTATACCAGAGTGGTAATCGAAGTATCTTTAAATGATATTTAATGAATCAATTGATGAAATCATAATAGTATTCAAATTAAATTCAAACATGAGGGTCGTGACAATATTATCAATTTTATTTCTTGAGCACCAAAAAAATTATATTAGAAAGGATTTGCCAAGACTCAAGTATTTGTAAAGAGTTCCTTCTCTTTTTTTAAAAATAGTTCTTCATTTTTTCATCACTTTTATAAAGAATTAAGTACCATTCTATGATTTTAGTATGAATTCATGATAATAGATATTCATTCAAATATTTTTATTTGCATATTTAATGCAAATAAAAATAGATGGATAATGTATTTCCCAAGGAAAATAGAGTTAAACATATGTACATACATATATAGATATGCAGATACTTACATATCTATCAGATAAAGAAAGCAGTATTTAGGGAGTATTTTTCTTAGCGTGATATTTCTATTAAAATTTGAAAGACTATGTCAAATTGTTTAATAATGTAAATTGTATTTATTTTGCAAGAATTTGATTACAAGAAGAAAATTGAACATATATATATATATATATATATATTGGATACATACATGGACATACGCATATTAATTATTAATTAATTACAATAGAATATAATTTACTTTTATCAATATAGAAGGAACAAATTCCTACCATTTGTAAAACATTTCCAATTATTGTAATCGCATCCCATTGAAAGAAAAAAAAGAGTAGAAAAAAAGTTGATTGATTGTCCTTTTTTAACACTTTTAAGAATGAGGCTCTATATTTACCAAGAGCACACTTGATGCTTCGACTAACACTGAGGTTTATTCTTCATATAAAGAAATAATGATATCGTAAATACTCAGTTGTTTTTGAATATATATATATATATAAAGGAAAGAAAAAATGCGTGAAGCATGTGTAAGGGAACAGTTCTCGTTCAGATATTATATTGAGAGAAACACGAGAAGCGCTTATAAAGTACATAAAAATACGAATATATATATATATGAGTGTCTCATTGTGTGAGAGCCATAATAAGTATCATATAATTTTCATAGGTAGAATACGAAATTTAGAGGTATTATTAGATATATATTTTCTGTAACTAGCTTGAAAACTAATTTTATTAAAAAAAATTAAAAAATTTTTATGGTAAAAAAAAAAATATGTACATACAAAATACAAGTCAGTAATAACTATTTTTATTAAATATTGTTCATAAGGACAATGAGGAATGAATGACGATAAAGAGTCATCAAAAGAATTTTTTAGAATTGCACGAAGAAACATTTTGAGAGGAATTAAAATAACTCAAATTCATTAAAAGAAGATTCTACAGTCATTGACTAAATTGCTCATACCAAAAAATCCTCAGATGGAAAAATTATACTTCTTAGTTACACAAATGCTAAAACTGATCTACCCATAGGAACATAAGTTTTAAACAGTCTAAATTCTTCTTAAAAAAATGACAAATTATTTCATTCAACAACGATTCAGTTGTGACTCATACCAAAGGAAATTAGTTTTAAATTACTTCCAGACGCTAAAACTAACAGACTTTGTCCTCATAACTTATGATCATACTATTCCAACAATTCATATCATATTGCCACATTTATATACTGTGAGAAGTGGTTTTAACAGCAAAAAAAACTTGCATGAATTCAGTATCTAAATATTCAATAAGAAAGTAGATATTTTTGTAATCTATCAACGTAGAATTATTACTGTTCAAATAAGTAAGTAAAAAGCTAGTTTTTATAAAATTATCAAAAAGTATAATCTGAACAGAATACACAATAATCAAAATGGGAGATCTACTTTAATATTTATAACCTGATATCCATCGATAAATACAAAAGGACATTGTCGAGATGGATGTAGCAGTCGAGGTATGTAAATCATAAATGTGTGGAGGAGGTAGTGAGAATGGAAGTGAAGAAAGAAAATGTGTAGAAGCTCAATTGTTTTCAACTGAGGCATAAAAGAAAGTTGGCAAATATTCATTGGTATTAATTTCCTTAATCTGATAATTATGATAAAAAAAATGAACAACCCATTGTTTAAAGAATATAAGACGGTATTTATAGTATTTTTATTGTAGGATATAAAAATATGATGATCTTAGATGGCCAAGGAATAAAAAGAATTGTGTTAAGTTAAAGACGACCTTAAAGTTATATGTATTCCTTTCTTGACTTTAGTAAGATCAATCATTCAATTAGCTCCATCTTAAAACAGACTTTTACTGATGTCATGCAAAAATGCTCCTCGTTATCAGCTTGGATTATTTACATTCCTATTTCCTCAAAACTGTTTGGATAACTAGAAAAATAAAAGAAATGAAGGAACACTCTTTGGAAATTAAATATAGCGTTACTTTCAAAAATTGAAGTATAATAGAATAATTTTTTTTTTTTTGGTTTTTTCTATATCCCCCCACCCCACCCCACTATTATAAATTTGAAGGGAGTTTAAGAAAGGAAAAATCCAATAAAAGAAGAGATTTGAAGATGAGGTTGGAATTATTTAGCAATGTCAGCTGAAGCTTATCAAATTATATAAATAGTTTCATGAGATAATCACTCATGAAACTTTAGGAATATTTATAAAATGTAAACGATGTACATTCGTTTAAGCATCTACATAATAGAGTCTTCCATGATTTCCAAAGGGGTTTTCATTTTGATATATGCTTTTAGATACTGTTACAGATATATATATAAGTATTATTGATTAATTTCTCTCACATTTTAGAAAGTTTTGTTTGATATTATATAGAAAATTGATAACATGTCAACTTATAAAAGGGATACAAATAATTGGTCTATTTGTAGAGGTGCAAACATCCACATTCTGAGCGATATGCAATTATCTAATCTCCTTTAATTCCTTTTGATTTTCCATTTTTTTTTTCCAAATGATATTGATCATATAGTTTATACAATTGACAGACACTTGTTAAATTCAGAAAATCTCACTTGAAGTACTTGTTTCTATGTGCAAAGGAGCTATGTATAAAAAGCAGACTTTTAACCAAAGAGTAATTTTATTTTGTAGGTATAATATCTCAATTTTCAAAGGCTGGACATATATTAATCAATTTAAAATAAGATTATAATTAGTAGAATTCGAAATTAACAAGTGCTTCATTACTGAGCAAAAGTTGTCGAATTCACAATCATTTTAGATTATTGATATATGGGTCCCCTTGAATGCCCACATCAAAAAAGCAGATCATTTTTATCGTGTCTATTCTGTACATGTTAGCCAATAGACTCTACAAATTAAATATCTGGCAAAATTGCATTGCTACAATATTTGTTTTTCACTTCCTAGGGTTTTTACTAAATTTATAGTGTACCATAGTAAAAATAGAAAAGCAGGGGAAAAAATATGAATTGGGTAAAACTAAACCTAATATGTATAAGATTACATTTTTTCTATATTCATATATGTATTATAGTACATATATGTATAAGCAAGTCCATTTATAAAATGTGCTTAAGTTCATGTTTTTTCTACATGAACGCATGAATTATATATACTACATGTACATAAATCATGTCATTATAATTTGATAGGTTTTTTTTTCCTCTTTCCTCTTAAGAGAGTCATTAAATCTAAATTTAATATTACATTACTTAATTTTTGCCCATATATTTTGGAAAATTATGGGGTTTATATTTTGACAATATTGTTCCAAAACTATTCATTTGATTTTGACTATTAAAAAGTACATAGAATTTAAAAAATTGGTATCCACTTTCCTGAAACTGTTCTACCATAATACCTATGAAAAAATACTAAAGTGATTGAAAAAGTAACAAGGTACTGCTGAAAGTTCTGATTGTAAATTATTATTCATCATTTGGACGTGTTGTATAAGTATTGAGTACGATACTGGGAAAAAGTAATAGTTATTCAGACAAAAAGTAATAGTTATTCAGACAAAAAGTAATAGTTATTCAGACAAAAAGTAACGCCGTTATTCAAGAATAAATGTACCTTAAATGTAACGAGTTCGTTACTCAAGTAAATGTTACTTAATATTTTACTCCATTCTAGCCTGGACATTAAATAGGAGGTTTATTAAGAGATTTTAATCAATATGTAACGAATATCGATCAAAAAAGTCCTTGTAGGTGGAATATTTTTTGTTAATATCTCATGATTTTTCAGTATGTTATAGAGAAATTATGTAGAAGTGACGACAACTAACTGTAGTGACACAAATTTAAGTTAATCAGAGATGAGACTGACGATTTTTTTTTTCCAAAATGTCATTATAATGGAAGTTAAAGCTAATTAATTATATTACACAGTTATCGAAAAAGTAACTCTGTTATTCTCATTTTTGTTAAGCTATATTAATTGTTCCTCTCAATTTTCCTTCTCCTAGAAGAAAAAAACACCCAAAATTAACAGGTACATTGGATAGAGATTAATAGACAAATGAACGTGAAAAACATATCAGAAATGTCAATGCTATAGAAATACTATTTTGATAGGGATTGTAATTCATAGCGGGGTGAGTTTTTCACGTAAATCTGTGTAACTTCCAATGATTAAAATTTGAAATAATAAATTTCTCTAAAGATATTTAAGAATATCTTTAAAACGTATCAATTCAAGTTACATTTTTAAGGATGAGAATAGTTTTTACTTCCTTGAGGTATCTAATATGATAGTGATATATACTTATAGCAGTTAAGAAATAACAAATGCTTGGATAATAACGACATTAATGATACTCATTTATATAAATTCAAAAGGTGTACAACTGTTTTTTTTTTTTTTTTCAATTACATATCAAGTTTCAGCAATTTTTAATCTCTTATAAATCGAATTAGGACAGAAAAGTAGTGCGTCGTCGACTAAAAAAGTTAACGATACAGGTTGACTCGACTTAAATCATGAGATGGTTTTAAAATTTAAAACACTCCATGTCGGTTCAATATTTATATTGAGTCAGTTCGATTTTTAATCACTACACCTCAACAAACTATAATAGTTAATGGCTCATTATACTCTTAAGTCCTAAAAATGTTACTTCAAAGTCCTATGAATAGTTTATTTTTGGATCCTTTATAAATCATATAGTACTAAGATCAGACTTTTTTTCTTTCTTTTTTTAAATCATGAATATTTAATGGTTAATGTTTTTCCATTTTTTAAATAATTTATTACATATACATATAATGCAAAAGGATATTATGCATTGACAGTAAAATAAAGGTTGTTGAGTGGTGCGCCCTCAATTCCGCGTAAAGATATTTCATTCATTGTAACTTACTATCTTATTAAAAGGAAAGATGATGATGTATAGGTAACTTCTCCCTCAATTACTAAAACAAAAATTCAAAAAAAAAGTCATTTAAATTGTATAATATAATGACAGTTGTGGTGGAAAAAAATCAACCATTTTGTCAACTTTTCTTTGAGATATTGGTTAAAAATTGATTTTGTGGGATAAAATTAAATTTTTGACAGAACAATACTTTGGTAATAATGAGTCAGCATTTCAATGTTTTAGCTGTAATTTATATCATTTGAGTTATTAATTATTATTTACTGTTAGTTAATATGTTTATATGTATCAAAATTTACTTATTGTAAGAGTTATAATTGTGTCTGTACTATTTATTCTACACGGATACATGAAAATGAATAGTCAGTACAGGGCCCTGGATATTGTGACAGTGCACTGAATTTAATTGAAGTGAAATTATAATACTCATATGTAGTTCAAATCTGAGTAATTATCGGTACCCCAGCAAGAGTCAGCCTTTGATATCATAGCCCAAGCGAGTTTTATAGACCACAGTTCCTAAACTATGGATCTTAATCATGTAAATATAAGTTAATAAGAGTATATGGAAGGACTACCAGGAGAGTGACTCTCCAAAATCAAATTCTATTTGTAGAGGTGCAAAATTCATTTTCTAATGTATCAACTCAAATGGGTCTTTAACGGTTCCATTCAAATAACTCAAATGGGTCTTTAACGGTTCCATTCAAATAACTCAAGTGGGTACAACACTACTTAAAAGTAGTATGAACATGAATATATATAACATAATTTTTAATGCATCAAACATTATAAAAAGTCCCATTGTCGTATTTAATAAATAATCTAATTTCTGAGATTTTTTTCTTTTTGTATTTGCTCACTAAAATAGTCTCGATAAATATACTTTAGATTAATTGAGGAATAATATCTCTTTGAAAGTAATAGCAATATGAATATTGATCAATATAGAGAATAACTTTTTTTTTGAAGTTTAGGCAATTTGATTATTAAAGAAACCTTTCTATAGCATCTATTTAATCAGGGATTCGTCAAAATTTTATTAAAAATAGTAAAATGTAACCGAATGTAATTTGTAGTATATATATATATATATGTAGTGATAAAATCGAAGATTCTAATGAAATAGATATACTGACGACGTGAATTTATTATTATCAGGTGTCAGATAGGAGTCAATTTTCACAAATCAATCATGTCTGAAAAGCAGAACAGGGCTTTATTTCTTAATCAAAAAAAAGAAAAATCTGGAAGATGATAAAGAGAAACAAAAGAAAAAAGATTGTTGAGCTCCTCCGCATGGAACACTCTCAAACTAGCATTGTAGAACAGGTTAGTGTAGAGAGACGACTGTTTCCAATGTCAAAAAACGATTGGAGGTGGAGAAGACTCTCTAGAGAAAGCCTGGAGGAGGTGCATGCATAAAGATTCCCTTAAACTTGATAAAGGAGATCATCATGGCCAATCCAACGAAGTTCATGAGGTTCACTGCTAAAGACCTTGGAATCTTGAGGGATACAGTTTGTATGGCTCTTAAAAAGGAAGGGGATAAGTCCTTGGTAAAGAAAAAAAAGCTGCTGCTCACACCAGCTATCATGGATAATCTTTGGGAAGGACTTCTCAATAATTTGAAATCTTCTTCACTTTGTGGAAAACTATGTGGCCGCCATATTTGCCGGATGTCAACCCATTTGACTATTGTTTCTTTGGGGCACATATTGTTATCAAGCCCTGTCGCTCACGCCACCCAATACCAATACATTGAGGGCCTGAGTCAATGCAGTATCAGTGCAGATGGACGAGGCTATGATGATAAGAGCTTGCACTGCCTTCAGGATCTGTTTAGAGACCATTATAACATTACATTGAGTTTTAAATTAAAGTCAACACATATTTTAGTTTATTTGAAATAAAATATATGTGCCTACTACGTCAAGTTTTCATGTTATTTCTAATTGAAGTTTAGAATGAGCAATGGGGAATTAGAAAAAAAGAAAAAAATATTAAGTTCATATATTAATTCACAAAAATCTCAATAATAATAGAAAGAAACAAAGTTTTGATTGATCAAAAGTCTTGCTCTTAATGACCAATAAAACTTATAGGTTTTTTCTTATTCTTAATGTTTACTCACAACGTTTCTCAAACTCTGTGCCATCTTGAAATAGATAAAACGGAAGATAGCCAGTCCCTTTTTATTTTATCTTTTTTTTATTATTATTATAAGAAAACAAGACTAAAAATTATGCACCCCATGGGTTTGTATATTTCATTAATCAGTCATATCAAAGTTTGAAAAGAACTGATTTACACTATGGTTCTATAATTATAAATAAAATATGTCATATTCTGATTTTTTTAATTTCAAAAAATCCCATTATTGAGTAGTTGTGTCACTTTTGATAAAAACCAGATTAAAAGGATAAGCTTTATCCTTTGCAAGAATTAATTAAAAATGTTTAACAAAGTGAGTTTGGATAAAATCTATCATGGAATATCCTAAATAATAGATGTAGTAAAAATAAATTCATTATTTTTGTAAAAAGGCCTTTTATTAGCATAGCTACAATGACCCAATTTAGGTCAAATTTATGTAAACTGTTTTGTTTAATAATTTGTTGTCATTTTGAAGGTAATTCCATTGTGCTTCCTTCATAGAAACCCTTCTCCCTATTGATAAAAACTAGGAGAGTCGATTTCATAAGATTCTATTGAGGCGAACCTTTCAGTAGCAAAATCCACCTTGAGCTGCTCTCCTACGGTCAAACTCTTAATTTGAACCTGTATTGTCAACAATTGGACCGTTTGAAAGAATCAATCGTCCAGGAGCGGTCAGCTTTGATCAATAGGAGAGGCATTGTGTTCCATCAGAATAACTCCAGACTACACACATCGATAGTGATTCGCCAGAAGCTCCAGAAGCTTGTTTGGGAGATTTTTATGCATCCACCTTATTGTCCAGGCATATCACCTTGTGATTCCTAATTCTTCCTCTCTATGATGAATAGAAGCTTGTGAAAATCGACTGTCCCACTTTTGTGCCAAAAGGGAGAAGGGTTTCTATGAGAGAGACATAGTGAAATTACTATTGAAATGGCAACAATTTGTCAAGCAAAACGGTGTATATTTGACCTCATTCGGAGAATTTGAACTATGCCAAATAAAGCTTTCAATTTCATGTAAAAACAATGGATTTCTTTTTCGACACCTATTATCAACCCTCATATTTTCTAAGAATTATCCTGGATCACACAAGTTTAATTTTTTTAAACTTTTAGGTAGCATTTACAATTGACACACTATAAATATGTAATCAAATTGTAGTTTGATTCAATGACTTCTGTTTGTTTTGAGTATTTATATGCTGGCATATAGGTTTGAGATAACTTTTGAGTGAGGAATAAATTAGATATTCATATCAAAATGAAATTATTTTCTTTTAAATTCAATATTATTTTCAAAGAAGTGCTTAAATTTTACTGTGTGAAGTAATGTAATTTATAAAGAATGTAAGTTCAATATAAATCAATCCACTTTTTAAAATTCATATAAGAATAAAAACCTAGATTTTTATCTTTTTAAGGTCAAAAAAAAACTTCTTTGAAGCATTGATCTTTGATTTTCAAAAGAGTAAAACTACTAGAGAATCTAATTTACCAGAAATATTGATTCGTGTGTCCTTATTTTGATGTAAGAACGAATTGAGTAAAATAAAAATAAATATATAAATTCAAAAGCTGACTTATTTATATTTACACGTTCCAATGAACTTTTTTTTATTAATATCAAACAAATGAAACTGTATATATATAGATATTAATATAAAATAAAATTTTCATAGATTTATTGATGAATAAAATCTAAAACTATTTTAGAAATAATATTGGAGACTATTTTAGAAAAATGTAATTTCAAACTTTTAGAGTACAGAATCTAGTCCAAGTCTCAAGTCATTACCTCTGCGCGTATATATTTGATGTCATGTGCTTTTTATTTAACTTTAACTAAAGGAAACTTTCCTAAGGTACAAGTGATTAAATATATTTTAAAAATATCGATCATTTTGTTCATAAAAATTGGTTTGGAATAAATTGATTAAATAACCGCCAAATAATTGATAATTTTTTTGTAAAAGTATGTGCACATATTTACATTTGATAAGTTACAAAAAGGCTTAAGGTTCATAAGAAAACGTAAAATGTTTTTTTTTTATGTTTGGCATATTAATAAGGTTTAATAATGAATTATATAAGGTAAGTTGCAGAAAGTTTTTAAGTGTGGGAAGGAATCATTATTTAAACAGTATATTATTTTTATTTTTGTGACTTAAATAGTTATTCTACAACACATATATGTACATCGGATAGAATATTAATTATACGTATAACCATATAGTTTAACTTATCTACATATGTACGTATTTTGAATTATTAAAAATATAATTTTTTTAAAGGGTTTTTTTAAAAAAAGATTATTTATTAATTAATCATTTTAGAATGTATATATAGCCATTCAATTTTAAAATTAATGTTTTATATCTATACAAGTATATGTTATGTACTATTAGTTAAAATCAAGGTTATGTACAAATTGAATTTAGGTTGAAGCTTGAGCAAGTATTTTATGCAAAAATTTACAATACTTGAAATTAATGAGCTGAATGAAATTTTATTATATATATAAATATATTTAATGTGAAATATATTACTTTTCTAATAACCACATTATGTCTTTTAACCTCTTCTTTAAGAAAAGAAAAAAGAAGCCCTTAAACTATAGGGTATGTAACTGATATGGAGAATACGTTCCTATATTTTGAAGACTTGAGACTTAACATAACATCAAATAATTTTTAATATATTTTTTTCTTTTATAGTCTTACAATTATTTTCTATGGATATAATAAAATACATTTAAAAGAAACTATTAAGGGAAAAACTCAGTCTATGTTCATTAATCTAACATGAGGCAAGAGTAATCAAATCATCGATAGATTGTATATTTTCATACTGGTGGAATAATCCTGTGTGACGGATACAATTTATTCCTACCTCACCCATTAAAATTATAAAATTAAGGGTTCATAGTTCGATCATTTGTAAGTAGAAATAATTATTATGTACCTATATTTATAGTTTTGTCACAGAGTATGAACAATTTCTTTCATACATTATTCAAAAGTAATTTGATATTTTTATTAAAAAAAGAAGTTATTCTTTATATATATATATATATATATATATATATATATATATATAGGTATAAAGGAAAATTACTATATAAAAACCTGATATTTCAACAAACTTAAAAAAGCTATCCCGAATCCCTTAAAAAGGAAGTAAAATCTGAAAATGTCTGGAAAAATAAGGACAAAAGATTATTTTTGATATAATAATTAAATAATATTAATAAGTGTCTGACTTACGTGAACATGAAAACAAGGAAAATAACATATTTTTTTATCTTTCAGAATGGTTTTGTTTTATTTCTTAGAAGAACAAAGATGTTTTAATTTAAATTATAAAAAATACATATAAAATGTATTTAGAGTAAAACTTCAAGAATTTTTTATCCTAATAATACCATTATTTGTAAATTATTCTGGTTTGAGATATTTTTGTGATTGAGTTATAATGATCAAATATTATTTTTGTTTTTATGTCAAATATTGATTTTAATTTTTATTTCATATTAATTATTCAAAGTCAATTTTCAACATGAAAAAAGGAAGAAAATGAAATTAATATATAATAAAAGTTATATACATCTGTACTAATCAACACAATTTCCATGCCTAACTGCGTAACATAATTTTTATATTGAAGAAACTATCTTGGAAAGAGTAGTTAGCTACTGTATTATTATCTGTTCAAGCTGCTACAATATTATATTTAACTTTGAAGATAAGATCTTCCAACAACTTTGAATCTAAAATTTAGTATTTTTTTTGACAAATTGTGATGACCTTTTTTTAGTAGAATACAGTAACATCAAAATACATATATGTATTCTAGTGAGATTGTTTGATGAACTATTGATATATATTTTGAGAATGTGACTCAATACCACTGAGTCACAGAAAAGAAAAAAAATAGAAAATCATCCGCTTAAAAAAATGTATTCATCGTTTTCTGTTAAAATACATGTTATATTCACTGAAGCATGAATATGGTTCTAAATAATTTATGGAAATCCTCAAAATTACTATAAATTGGGTCTTGAGAGCAGTGTTTCTCAAACTATTTATTTCATGTGGGTATTCATGAGATAAACATAGGTCGTACCACCGAACAAAATTTTTTGTCTTTTTACAAATGGAAATGGATTAAATAAAAACTTAATATAGATTTGCGTTTCATATTTGTATTATTTTAAGGGGTTTTCTACTAAAGAACCACTGCCTTAGAGTGCTGTCGTACTAAAGGTGCAACAAGGGGTCATTTGAAATAAAATTGAAAATAATTTCACTAAAGATTTATCACGAGCCTTTTAGGGTTGTTAATTCCTTCTCTTTTTAGAATTGGGGCGAAGATAAAAGAATTAATTTTGAAAATGAAGTTGAACATAACATCCTTTTAAATTAGTTATATTCATGAAACATAGAAGAAGAAAAAATAGAGTCGACCACATCTTAAAATAGATTGTAATATTTCATGTGAAATTATCCAATTCTCCGAAAATTCAGTTTTAAAGAATGAATACAGCCAAGTTTTTAACTATTCTAAAGTCAAATGAGTTCATTTGAAGCAATAAAAATAGTTTTTCAATATCAAGAGTATTTGACATCAAGGTCGATATCAATATTGATTTGATTTCATTATTCTTCAGGCAATAACTACACAAGGTTGTTATAAAAATATTTAAAAGTTACATTGTCTGCAAATTTATATTTGTATTCCACTTTTCCTCTTTTAATACAATATCATTCATTATTACAGAATTTTAAAAATATCTTAATCCATTGCTTCTAAAAATTAAAATCAAATCACCACTGCTGCTGAACTAGACTCTTTAGAATCTTTGGAAAATGAAATTATCATGTATTAACACTTCAAAGGATCTTACATGAAATATGATTATCGTCTGTAAATTAACGTTAAACTAAAGAAACTATAATGTGAATTCATTGTCCTGTAAACGAGCCCGTTGTTATTTAATAATCTCAGACGATATAATATGTAGATTTGCCTCCATCCTATACAAGGTATCCATGTGAATAATCATGCGTCCAACTACGTTAGACTTCAAAGTGAGAAAGTTAATGCCTTAATATCCAATGTATTACGTATCATTAGAGCTGTAAATCCTAAGAATATAGAAATTTGATACGATATG
This sequence comes from Lepeophtheirus nordmannii, assembly GCA_963680855.1. Lineage (NCBI taxonomy): Eukaryota > Metazoa > Arthropoda > Copepoda > Siphonostomatoida > Caligidae > Lepeophtheirus > Lepeophtheirus nordmannii. The sequence goes on from OY804522.1 coordinate 19,562,965, forward strand.
TCAGGTTTCACAAATTAATATACATCAATATCTTATTATATCTATAATTCAAAGCTACTCGTGTTAAAGAGTAAAATACAGACTACAATTTCCTCAAGCAAGTTTGGGCATTTTCCTTAGTTGTGTAGAATACATGCATACAGGTGTATATATTGTACAATATCCGTTATGATTTTTCAAATTATACAAAAATATACATATAATTGTGCATCATAAAAATACTACAATAAACCTGTGTAGTAAAATAAATAATGATAGAAAATGTAGGATTTACGTTCCAAAAATTCAGTTCCCTTCTACTTTTTTTTAAAGAGAAATAATAACTTAAGAAATAAATGACATTAATATTTTGTAAAAACAATTTACTCATATACAAAAAATATTCTAAAATGAAATTATTAATATCTGCTTACACTTTGAAGACAATTGAAGAAAAAGAAGACAAAACTTTTTTTTTAAATATAAATTTTAAAAACTGTAAGGCCGTTGATTGATTTCTAAATTTTGTCAAAATTATTTAAATATGTCATTTTATACTATTAAAAATCACACTTTAAGTGTATGAAAACTCAACATTTCTACAAAAAAAAAAAAGTCTTGGATCTTCTATATGTAAAATCTCTTGAATAGAATGGTTCTATCAATTTTTTTTATTTTGAAATATAAAATTTTGCAACTTATGGTTTGTTTTCATATTCTCACTTACAATCATATGTATGTACATATTTTTTTTGCCTCTTATTTTGCATTAACTACACATTTACATTCATATCTATCTACTAAAAAATAAATTTATGGCCAAATATCAAATATGTATAGATAGATACAAGCATTAAATTTTGCAATATATATGTACATAATATCAACTTTTGACACAGATGTTGTTGAGCCCATCCATATTTTTTGATGGATTAGTTATATAATGCATTATTCATTTTTATTCAAACATAAATCTCTTCTAATTTTCTTATAAAAGAGCACCTCGAAATTGGTATAAAACTTTTGAGGGTTATATAGAAAAAAAAAAGTTTGGATGTATATGTGATATACTGAACAAAATTTATTTACTATATCACAAGTTCCTTGTGTACAACTATTTTTCTGTTATTCATATAGTTTCCTTGCAGCAAACGACCTGAAGATTCAAGTAACTTGAATAATAAAAATTAATTACCAATTACTTCTTCTTTTGAACAAATGCGTGATTTTTTTATTTTTTCTTTGATTAAGTAACTATTTAGTAGCGAGTAATAGATTAATTTTCCGAGTAAGGTGGTCAACACTGGTTGTATCAAAGGGCCGACTCTAGGAATCTTTCAAAATCGTATTTATCTTGACTTGACTCGAGTAATCAAAAGAGACAGTATTATTTTTTTTTCACTTCTTCCTTAAAAATAAGTTCATAGAATCATACCTTTTGGTATCACCATCTCTAGAGAAAAGGATGCTCTCAGAAACTTTTAATGTAATCATATATCCAGCTTGTTATCCATATTGATTTATTTTCAGAGGATAATAATTTCATATTTTTTTAGAGATACTCTACATTCCCTTGCTTCCACATACTTATCAAAAAACAAAAAAAAAAAAACAACAACTATGTACATCTTGAAACTATTTTTATGATTGACATAATCTTAGTATGTATGTAATATTTATGTATGTATGTGTACCATTCTTCATAACAACATTTACATATTTTCCAAAATATTATATCATCATAATATTCAACATAATAGTATATACATTTATAAATTACTGTCAATCAAAATTCTTATAACTATATCAATTTCAGCTATTAATGGTGTGTTTGGTATAAAATTAATTTTGTGTGTACTAAATAGATTATCATACTTGAAATAAAGTGATTCAGTTACACCTACATAGATAATTGCATTTAAAAAATAAAAAAAAACATAACTCAATCCATGTATATAGATACTAAATTTTGTTACTTTAATTTAAGTTAAGAATTTCTTCAGTTTAAGTGAGGTTTTATTTGAGTATTTTTAACCAAATTCTTAATTATCTATATACCCTCATTTAATGTGGTTAAATTATTACTTAAATATTTAATGTATTTGTTCAATGTATTTTGATAAATTCATCCATCTGAAGATTTAGCCCTGAGGATAGGCGCTTTTTGATTAGGAAAAAAGTAAAGTTCAAAAAATGAATTAACTTCTAAACCATATAAAATTATATTTTGTATTGTAGAATCTTTATTAGATTGAAAGATATATATACTTACTCTGCATCAGGAATGTTCATGTGAGGTTTTCCGGGTGCAAAGAGACCTCAAATTATATTTAATTGTTACTTTCAAGAAAAGTTATCTGCAAACTTTTTTTGAGTAATCTAATTATATTCTACGAAACCTTTTTCGTTGAAAGTTGATTTAAATTTACTTGTGTTGTAATTTCTCAAAAAAAAATTATTTTTATTAAACTATTATACCATAAGTTTATATTAAGAACAACTTTGGGTTGGTGCTATCAAAATTCTTTCTAAAGTAGTCTGAGTAGCTAGTTGATATATTTATATTTTTTCGATAAAATTATTTTTGTCAAGTATTTGTAACTATTTTTAGTAATTATATTATTTAAAAAAAAATACATATGTAAATGTCTTCTATTGGTTTGAATTCAGACTAATTACTTAAGTGAAAAATATCATGACCGGTTGTAAGAGTTAAATAACACTGGTCAACAGTCAAAAATCCTAAGTATAATAAAATTTATTCAGTTTTAAAAGTTGATTTCAAATCTGTAATTTTTTTTCGGGAGTCCGACGGTTTTTGAGTAATAGGACCCTACTTTTGAGCTAATTGGGCCCATTTTCCAGCTTCAACTTCAACTTAAGCCTAGAAGAATACAAATTTTGTGCATTAAAAAATAATGATCCGCATGTGTATATAATGCAAATTCCATTTCCAAACTTTGTTTTTACTGAAAGGGACTACTGGGGGCATAGGCGGCCCAAAAGTCAGCCAAAACGTTTGTTCTTAAACAACTCCAAGAATATTATATAAAATGGATTAGTAAGGAATGCAATCAATTGCTTAGAACCGTTGCTTTCAAGCGAGATATCAAGCGTCCCATACAAAATCCTTAACTAATAAGAGATCGTCCATCTAAATATGCTAGAAATCAAAGACTCACGGTAGAGCCACTAAAAAAACAAGTTCAATGGACTGAAGTAGTAGCTTGCAAAAGGATTTTAGCTGATTTCGTTATCCTTCTCCACGCTACTAGTTTTGTAGTTTACTATGTCCCCAAGAGTTCATTTAGGTCAAAACAAAGACTGGAATTGAAATTTGCATTATGTACACCAGCGGATCATTATTTTTTAAGACACAAAATGAGTATCTTTCTAGGCTTAAATTGAAGTTGAACATGGAAAATGGGCCCAATTAGCTCAAAAGTAGGGTCTTATTACTCAAAAACCGTCGGACTCCAGAAAAAAAAAGTTACAGAATAGAAATTAGCTTGCAAAACGGAATAACTTGTATTATACTTATACCTCTTAGGATTTTTGACTCTTGACCTGTGTTATTAAGAACAATATGATTTTTTAAATGAACCAAATGCAATAAAATCTTTACTTGCGATAATCGTTAATTTTTGCTATGAATGAAGTATCACAAAAAGCAATGATAACCATCAATAAAATCCATTAAGGATTTCAAAATGTTTTTTTTAAACACAAATATTATAATTAAGATGATTTGAGATTGAGATATCCATAGTTCTGCGAATACATTTTTGAAATGGAAACAACAATAAATTTATAACTGTTGACATTGAATTTTATCACTTAAGATAGAATTAGTATAAAATGACGGAAAAGATGTTATATAAAAATAATCACTATAAGTAGAATCCGTCAATAAAGCTGATACTTCATAAATCTACGTCTATCAAATATAGATACAGTTGCTTTTGTTTATAACAAGAGCCTAGGGAACTAGTTTCTACATCGCTAGAAAGTATAAGAACCAACATTATTATTTCAGTAACAGATTGTTGACTTCTGAAAGTCCATTATCAAAAAAAAGGTACTCGAATGAAAATGAAATGAAAAGAACCCAGGTATATATTATTATTTATGTTTCTCTAAAAAAATCTTATAAAAAGTACACAAAGACTTATTGTGGAATCAAGCTTTTTTATCATTACACAGTTTTCTTTATTCTTCAGCTTTCTCACTATAAGCGAAATATATAAATAAGAAAATAATATTAAAACTCAAGGAATTTTTTATATCGTTATATCGTTGCTCGTTAAATAGCAAATTTCATCAAAACCGATCTCATTATAAAGAAAATCCATTGTATGAAACTAAATTTAGCAATTTTAATGTTTAAATTTAATATAAGTTAAATATAAATAAGTTGAATTAAATTTTATTTATGATAATGAAATGAATAACAGTATATGGACTCTAATTTACTTGAAGGAACGATTGTGAACTTACCACCAACTTGAAAAATGTTGCTTAAACAACAGAAAGTATTTTGTGTTTATCAAAATACTATTGTTTGTATTCATATATATATACTTTTTAGCCTTAGCTACCCGCAAAATCAAATTTTAAAAAGCTTATAACTTCTTTTATTTAATTATTGTCTGTGGTCTAACCTACGGTTTTGATATCAATACATACATGTATTTTACCATCATAAATGTTCAAACTGTAAGCTTTTGAATTTTCTATACAGTGATGTAATAACTACATAATCATTTATAATTTTCAAACAAAAAGTAAAAGATTATTGCACTTCTAACTTGTCAAACATCTTTTAGAATTTAAAACAGCCTATAGTTCATAAAGAAAATGTAAAACCTGTCTTGAATATTTTTTATTTAATTGTTGTTCCCCCAAAAATTGAACCAATAAATAGTCATGGACAAATTGCAGATTGTACAAAATCCAAACTAATAATAAATAAAAATCATATATTCCAACTTACAAATCTACACATTTTTCTTTTCTCAAATTTGTAGTCGAAGTCATTTAAGATTCATTCTATTTTAATTGTATTGAAAATGCATAAATCTTACTTTGCTAATGGTGCATTAAACTATGACTTTGATTTACTTGAAATAAATTGTATTCAAAAATACTTCCAGCTCACAGGGTTAAATTATCCAACCAAGGAAAATAACTCAGTCTTACAAGATCGAATCTATGCATTTACATCCTTGCTAATCCTTTTGTTTGTTTGTTTTTTTGACCGCGCATCATGGTCAGCCAGGAGAACTAGGTAGTAAATGGACTTGGTCAAAACAAGAACAGAGTTTAGGTTTCCTTGGCCTCCAAGATTGTTTGATGTCGTTGGAGGCTGGTTTCGAAGCCAAAATGCGACTTGAAGGCTTGTAAAGCCAACTTTGATGCTGTCAACGAAGTTTCATAAGATTTGGGTCAAATGACCCCTAAGAAGTCATGTAAGGTCACTGAAGACTGTTTTGATGTTCCTACTAATTATAGTTCAATACTATTCGCATTAAAACATATTTTTTATATACGAGTCCATCTAAAAAAATATGTTTTTATAAGATAATTAAAGCTTTTGAAAAAGGTGTATAAAGTATACTATTTTGTTATGCTAAATGATATTAGACTAGATACGGTATCTTAATTGACTTTCAAATTTTTAACACAGCTTGTTACACATCAACATATGTTCACAGAATATGTGTATGTACACATATTCATCATTAAGGAATATGAAAAAAAAAACAGTATTTAAACTTGTCAAAAAAATGAATACCTTTTGTGACAAAGTAAAGTTAAGTTTAATTTGTATCAAAACAACACATTTCAATTGATATCTACATATATATTATGAAAATAAATCAACATAACATGATATTTTGTCAGACACATCATAGAAAAAGAACGCTTCTAATTGAAAAAGCTGATTGATATGAGTATATATTAATGTCAAGTATTATAATCGAGGGCTATACACGACGAGCTTTTTGGGATAAACAAAAACACACTGTATTCTCCCTTCAGCTGATTTTCATCATTTGACTCTTTTGATTTAAAGCAGCTGACTCTACGTTCTATGAACTCGTAAAGGGTATTATTATTATTTATGATTTTGATATATAAAAAATATATTAAATTGCGCGCCCTTTTTTTGAATTTTTGATATACAAGTATTAATGATTGATTTGTGATTGGTAGAATTTATAAATATTTAGTATATTTAAATAATAAATTATGCTAAATATTAACGAGTTGGCAACAAGGAAAATACAGAAGGGTAGCTACCATATGTTTTTCCAAATTTTTCCTTTCCCTTTTGTCAGTCGAGGTTGCGAGTGGCCAAAAAAGCTAGACGTGATAATTCAACTCACAATTTGTGTTTTTGATTTAGTTTTAACGTGATATCACAAAAAACTACATTTATAAAATACTCACGAAGAAATTATTACTTTTTTATGCTTGATTGCCAAAAACAGACATGGAGTGCAGAACACGTAGCTCCTTAATGTGATTAATGATTATATTAGTATTACCTTTGATTGGGCTATATATTTTGTTAATTGTTTGATTATACTAGGTTGAGTGGCTATGTAGATATATTTGTTCCGACAGATTTATAGAAGTTACATCATTGGTAACACCCAATCAATGTTTTTTGAAGCACAACAATTCCTCTATGTAAATTAAGAATAGTCCAATAGTTGTGAAGATTGATGTAATTGGCTAATTACTAATTAATTAAAGTCCTATGATATTTTTTACTGAATTTATTTGAAAAGCATTAAGCTTGTAGTTGAGAGAAGAACAAAAAAAATTAATTTAATCTTCGATAATATTGATTTTCTATTAGCCATTTGAAACTAATTTATGCTCCAAAATCATTCAATTGAAATAGTTTAGTTCAACTTAAATTTGAATACTGTTTTCCATTCTTGAATATTCGCCTTATCTATACATAGATATTTAGTCATTTAAAAAAGCTCAAATTTTGATAAATAACTTATGTATTAATGCATAATAATTTTAGTACAAATTTTGATTTCTAAGAGAACTATAAGATTCTAAATATATATGTTACACTGCATATCCCAATAATATAGAAATTTACTATGCGTTTTCTTGTCAGATGCTAAATTTTATTCTTCTCTTACCCCTTATTAATTCTTTGAACGTTGATTTGTTGAATTTGAAATTGCTCTTGTTAGACTGTAAGCAATTTACTACTTTTAAATGAGAAAAAATGCTAGCTATCAGCTGATTTTGGGACTGATGTTGTAATAAATTCAGGGTCAAACTAGTTTAGAGTTAGACAATAAAAGTATTGCTGCTGTCCTCAGTTTCTTCTAGAATTGATATTAATTAAATGAAAATGGTTATGAACCGTCTTTGTGTGGAATTGTTTTTCGCAGAATTGTTGGTGTACTATCATAATACATTGGTAAATGCAATTAACTTATGTAAGATGCATTTTTAGTATGAATATCTAAAGAATGCATTTAAAGATATGAAAGTATTTTTAAGCCTTTTGAATAGATAGATACTTGAATATTTTTAATATTCAGTTATTCATTTGTATCTTTTTATCGTAGCGTAATTTTTTGACTATGTTACATATTTAATAAAACAAAATATATACTCTATTTATATAAAATAAAATAAAATGATTTAAATAAATGTATAAATAGATATGATATTAGCATAATACCCGTTGCAAAAAGCCATGAATGAAATTTATTTCAAACAGAAATATAGAAATGAATACTTAACGAACTACCAATTTCAATAAAATAAAAATTGCATGTTTTTTTATATATCAAATTGACATTTACTCTAATTGTTGTTAATAAACTTCATTTATTGACTTTCTCTCTAGAGGTAGAAAATTTGTACAGCTTATTAGTAAAACAAAAAGATATTTTCTGACAATTATTTAAATTCAACTTATTTTTATGTGTTTAAGCAATTCTTTCCTGTAACAGTGATAAAACTTTTATTATGAACAAAGATTATCATTGTTAAAAAATATGATTACATATAAGTTTTCACCAGCAGAAAGTTAACTATATTCACTTTACCGTGAGAAACTTTATTAAAATAATACTCCAAAAAAAGACGGCTAATTATTTTTCCTACATAAATGAGAAGATAAATTTGATATTGCCTTTAATAAATAAATACGGCTGAAGGAATAAGAAGAAAATTCATCAAACAATCATTTTAAATTGCAGTCAAATATGAATGAAAATAGTTTTGTATACTTTATTTTTCGTCGAAATGTCCTTCTGCAAAATTTTTTTTGTCGAATTTGTCAACCTATGGAGTTCAACGTGCCTGCATTAAAAAAAATTATATTATATTTAGATAATTTTCTTTCTATGAATCACATCAGGGTTACAAAAGTTCTTACACCTCAAAATAATATTAATACAAATACTGAAAGTCAAACTTTTTACAGTCAGAAGTTAAAATTATTTTTTTGATTTGTAATTCAATTGAATCCAAAAATAAATAAAAATTATTGCGTTCATATATGAGATATTTTTTTTAGGTAATAATAATTATCTTAATACATATGACATATAATATAACACAATAATATAGATTTATTGTATTAAATAAGCAAGGACTCCTTGGCTTTCATCTCTACAAAGTTATAAGTAATATATTTCAGAATTGAGTTTTTAATTAAATGTTCCACTAATTTGTCATTTGTGAGTGACTGATTAATGTAAAATTTATTCATAAAATAAACGTAATGAAGTCATGTTAACTTTACAGTTAATTCATCATAGAGCAATTTTCATTATATATCTTGACTTTTCTTTCATTTTAATAAGGAAAAAGTCCCGAAATTCGTTTCTAAACTAGTTTATATACAAAATTATGAGATGAAGACGCCTAAACTGAGTAGTCCTGAATCTTTCATATTATCAGACTTTTTCGGACTGGAGAATACAAAGCAATTATGCAATTAGAATAACAATGCTCAGTACTGGTAAGTAGAGGAATACTTCTCAAGTCAATCCATGATGCATAGTCCAAACTATCGTGGGGATATGTTTTGGAATTTTTTGGGGAATTTTTTGTAGGCGTGAGACCTAGGGAACGTAGGGTTTTGTACATCTAGCTATTGCAAGAATAAATATTTCGATATTGAAGGAATAATCTGAGTGTGCTGATTCTTTGTAAGGTAGATTTCCTTCAATAAGTTCTATTACATCTGGAGGGGCACAAGCTTAAGTCACACAACCCATTGTGGTGAATAACATCATTTTTGATGAAAAATTCTTGTTGGCAATTTAATTTGACGCTTGTACAATTATACATCAATAATATTTTGTCGTTGTTGTCATATAATAAGAATACCACGTGGAAATTTCAAACAATCCTTCCATTTTGAGGTCATATTTTATATCCTCCAAAATTGTTTCGAAGCAAATAAAAATATACTTCCTGCATATTTTCAAATTAAAAATCACATTTAATCTTCTTTTAAGGGTTTTCTAATAAAAATGCTTCAAAAAAGTTATTGAATTTTTCGCTTAAGTTGATGCATCTGTCCATTGAAATTAGTTATCGATTTCAATCCTTTCATGTACAATAATATCTAAATAGCAAATATATTCAATTGTATATATATGTGTATGGTCCCTCAATTTAAAATTACTTAAACTTAACAATGTCTACGTATCTTTAACTAAACATATTATACATAATTGAAAAGGAGACACTTTATGCAATCAGAAGATTTAAGTATGGCTTTTTGCAAATGAAGAAAACTAGAAATATTGTATTCCAAAAAAAAAATAATCTAATGATGACACTAAATAAAATAATCACTTTCCATCAATTCATTCAATGAAATAGATTTTAAATGTTCAGAGTTTAAATAAATTATCCATCCATGCTTTCACATCTATAAATTTTGCTTTTAAAAAGTGATGTCATGCATTTTTAAACATGCATACGCCAAGAGTAATGATCGAAATCGTTAACAAGATTCATTAATATGCTTCCTCTTTTTTATTTTATTGTTTTTAATTAATATTATTCAATTATTTCAAATAAAACACCATTAAACGAAGGAAAAGAGCTTTAAATAAGGGGAAACCTTTGAATATAAGGACATTTTTTACGGTCTAGCTCGACGATGATGCAGAGTAGCTTCTCATTGAGGATCTCAGAATTTAGAAGACTTGACTATATTATAAAGGGTAGGTCTCCCTTCTTTTTTCTTGATATAATATATACAATTGAATATAAAGCATTTGCTATTTAGATATTTTTGTACATAAAAGGATTGAAATCGATGATTAATTTCAGAGGACAGATTTATCAATTTAAACGAAAAATTCAATAACTTTATTAAGCATTTTTATTAGAAAACCTGGCTTCTTTCATATTTTTGTAATGTTTGACATATAATTATATCAGGGGTACTAGTATTAACTTATAAGTAGAAGGGCTTGTTATATAAAAATAATGATGTCACATATTCATGACATCATAGTCGTGCAACATTTAATTATTTTACAAAAAGTAGAGGGGAAGCTCAATCGATCTTTGCTCCTGTACGAGATGCCTTCAACTGCCAAGCATTCATTTGACAAAGATAACTTTTCTTCTTACGAAATCTCCTACTGTATTAATGAGAAGGAATGTATCACCATCTTTTAAATCAAAATATACCTTAGGAGTTCTTAAAATCATGTCATTCAAATAGTTCTAACAAATTACAATATACCATTTCAACAGGTGGAAATGGACTAAAAACTTTTTCTCATTTAAATATATGAGTAAAAACATTCAAGGCTTGAGAAAAAGCAATTCAAATTCATAAAATCAGTGGTCAACATATGTAGGTAAATACTAGCATAATACAGTAATATTTTGCGTCATTAATTTATTAGATGTTGTAATTTATGAGGATGGGTTTTTATATTATTTGACCTTAAGCAAACACAATTTATATCTCGTGGCTGGAATGGAGGAAGTGACCTCAACCTTTCATTTACAATCGGAACATTAATAAATGTGTATCTATCACTAAACCTACTAACCTACTATACGAATACATATATACAGTTTATAATAACATACATGTTTTATATAACAGAAATTGTATACACAGGTTTAAATATATATTCAAAAGTACCTAGTTGTAGACCTCTCACTTCAGTAGAAAATTCTGAATATGCATAAACTTAATCAACCTTTATTCTATTGGCTTACGTATGCGTATCTTAATACACACATGAATGAATATTCAAAAGGCTTCATGTTATTTTAACGAAATAAACAATGACATTTATAAACGACTTGAGCCTTAATCTTTTTCTTTTTTTTAAGATATAATATTTACACATAAAATGATATTCTATTTATATAGAAAGGATCCTTTTTAGAATATTGAAAGGAAATCATGATATCACTAACTTGATTCTTCATCTTAAATGTTACCTATTTATAGTACATACATTTAATAGTTGTTGTGTGACCTACTTACTCAAGACTAAGACACTATCAAGACTTTGAAAAATCAACGTAGCAGAGACCAAAACATAGGATTTGGAGGACATACTCTCCTCTTTACGTATGAGTCTACTGTCTATACAAGTGGCTCTTAATCTTGTTGAAGGTACTGAACCCCACGATGGCCAAGCAGAATGTGACGTCACAAACCATACAGTTGGGGCGAACCAAACCACCAAACCCCTGGGGTTCGATCCAACCCAAGTTAAGAGCTACTGGTCTATACTATTATTACTGAGTTTTTGTTGGTCATGAATGGAAATATATCAAATAACGAGTTACAAAAACAAATCGTCTTTTGATTAGATAACTTTTGATTGATAGGTTGATGTATGTATGATAACACCTTTTAAGACTCGAGCTCTATCAGGTTTGAGTTAATTTTATTTTCATGAGATAATTTCAGTGACCTCATTTTTAACCAGTTATTATAATCTGTTTTAATACAACATTTTTTTGAATAACTTTTTTTCCGTTAATAATTAACAAGTCAAAGCCAAGATTTTGAGCATCGAGACGGAGACCAATACCAAGTCTTTGAAGCCGTAAGCAAGACCAAAACCAGAGCTTTTAAAACTGATATCAAGGCTTGGAAGAGTCGAGACCGAAACGAGACCAAGACCTCCCAAAAATGTCCTTGAAACTAGTCTTGAGAACCACGTCACTCCTGGGTACTGTTTAAAAAAGGGATTAAATAAATAAAAAATTATGTACATATGACAGAAATTTCAATTTTGAAATGTAAAAAGTACTCCTCACTTTGCTGTCCACAAAACATCATTTTGTCTTTTATCCAGCTGTTGGTTTAAATTGTCCTCCTATTTATTTGTGTTCTAATCTTTAATTTGTGATCATCAAATTACTTGTAGTTAAGCAGTGAATGAATATTTTTACTATTAATTTCATTGGGAACAGTTGGAGATAATTTATATAATTATCTTGCTATTAGTCAATTTCATGTCTTTTTTCTTTCCAATTTTGGATAAAAACTTATGAGATGCAATGTAGATTGTTATGTGTCCTCTCTTGGTTGTCTTGGAAGCTTTGCCAATCCAAATCCATCTTCAATATACTCCCTCTTCATAATGTATGAGACACATCACTAACTATACTTTATAAAAATCTGGAGGGAACATGCCCTTTTGCTCCTCATCTCCCAACTGTGACCGTGTTTTCATTCAAATATTTTGTAAGAGTGGCATTTGCTTGATTTTAGAAAATAATGTCCCCAATTCTTGACTTTCTAACAGGTCTAAGTTTCTTTCATCATTTCTGCATCTTGAAATGGTTTTTTGTCTTAACCCATGATCCAGGACACTTTTGATTACTATGTACACTTTTGACATTTGCTGTTCTATTATGCAAGAAGTTATGTTACTACGAGGAAACTAGTTTCAGCCTCTTTTTTCCCATTTTTTCGTCACTGATTTTAGGGGACAATTTCAATTAAATGGTGCTACTAAAAATGGTGTTTTATGATTTTATAACTGCAATAGTGCTTATACACACAAGTTTTCAATAGTATTTTTTTAGTGATTTATAGATTATATCAAATTCTCATTCAAGTATACATCAAAATAAATACATTTTATTTGTACCCTTATCAATTCAATACACATGCCTTTTATCACTAAAAATATTTTTGAACAGATACAAACATTAAAACTATAGATGTATGCGGAACGAATGTATAGTAAAGTCTATAGCAAGATCACTTAACTATTATGATCAAAGGTCTTGATAAACAAGAGCCATTGTATGCATAGGTTCTGAAATGTTTACTATATAAAACTATGATAATAGAACAAACAATTTGATAACTCATAGTAGCCCATATGATTTTTATTCATTTTATACTCACTGTATGTTTTATTTATACAAAGAAAACGTGAAAATCAAAACTTTTCACCATTGGATGTAAATGGAATATATGTGTTATATATGTATATTAGTATTTATTTAATATTTACATTGCTCCAATAGTCTCCTAAAATAGATTTGTTGGTTCAGAATATAAAAAGTCAAACTCTTTTCCGGAAAGTTCGAATTGCTGAGATCAATTTGAAGGTGCTTTGTTTTTTTCCTTGCAGTTTGACATTAAGATAGTTCAAGTGCACCATTATGTCTATCAAAAATACACCACTTTTACTTTTCTTATCATTTTTCAAAAAATTAAAAAATGTATTTGTCTTTATATTGTTTTGATTCATCACAAAAGTTTGTAGCTCAGTCTTTATTGCCTTAAACTGCCCCAAAATGCACAAATTACTGGAAAAGAACTTAGATTTGCGAGCCTGTAGCTCTTTTTTGATAATTTTTTAAATTAGTTATATTTTTTCTATATGTTTGTTAAGTTCCTTATCTCTAAATGTTCCTTCACTTTTGTATTTGAATCCATGCTTAAATAGATAAAATATATTATATTTACATATGTGTGTTTTCAAATGGGATTCAGTAGGTTATTTTTCTAGCAGATTGACTTTTAAGTGATGGACCTCTATAATTTATTCGAATCTAAAATATATCCAACTGTATAAAAGTTTATCACAATCAGAAGTAGTATTTTTGTATAATGGTTTCTCAAAATGACTCATACATATTTATAGATGTAAATCATACATACATAAGTGTATCAAGTACGACCTTAGTTCAGCAAAACTCTTTTTAGGTAAAAGTGAACTAAAAATAAATATTATTTTGTATTTTTATTGCTATTTTTAGCAGCAAATCCAATATTTTATGGAGATTAAATCACTTTTTTCCTTCTGGTAAATTTCTAAGAGAAATGAAAAATGGGAAATTACTTATATATATATATATACAATTTCCCAGAAGTTCTATCCAATCTACCTTAAAACCCATGAACGATATTACAAAAAAAATATACAAGAAAAAAAGATAATTACTTTATGTAGGTTTTTGAATTTCCGACGCAGAAATATATATTATGTTATCCCTGTTCTAACATTATTTTTAAATTTATATTACGATACTGTCTTGATCACGTTTTCATCTTGTAATTTCTTGTAATTGGTAATTGAATAAAAGGAGAAAAGTATGAAATCCAGCATTTAATGAACCCAAATATTGAAGTCTTTTTTACCCATGTAATTTCTTTACAATAGTTAAAAACAGATAATACATTTATTTTAATAATTGAAGCTTGTATTAGTTTTTTTATAAATTTATATATATATAAAATACTGATTTTGTACACTCAAAGGGGTGTCGAAATTTAATTTTACCCTTGTTATAACGAACCTTATTTTAGCCTATCTTTTTTTCAAAATTTCAAAGAATGTTATACTTATGATGAGCATCTTCAGATGCAACAAAGTTAGTAAATTAAATATAAAAAGAGGTACTGAAGCTGCAATTTTCCCTGTAAACAGTGGTATAGTGAGAAAACAGAGAAGAATTCAAGTGTGTTTAAGACAAGTAATGTTGAGTTAGATGTTCCAAATTCGTCTGCAAACTTCAAAAACTGTGAGCTTAATGTTTAATATGTTTTATTTTAAAAAAAAGATGGTGAAGAAGGACGAACAAAACGTCTAAAAAACAAAAAAGTTTAGCTCATATTTGTATTTGATCACATTTTTATAGCTTTCAGCCATTTGCAATACTCGAAATTATTTTTGGAAGTATTTGAGTCTGGTACGTAATAGGAGAGAAATCTAATAAAGATTTCTATAAAAAAATCCTTCCAAAAATAGTTCCAAAAAGCTGGAACTATGTTTCAGACTACTTCAAAATAAACTCAATAATAAAAATGAGATGATTCAATCTGACATTTTCTTGAGTATGATTATTTAAGGAACATATGGTCCTTCAAGTGTAGGAAAATGACGACATTGTACGTAAATAAATATGAATTATATTATTTTGATCAATTAATTAGTTAGATCTATTCTCAATTAACTTTTTGACTCAACCAAATAAAAATATTTTAATGTTAATCCAATATTTGGTTCATATCTTCTATATGTAAATATGTAAATCTTCTTTACTAAAGTTTTATAGTCATATACAGTACGCTTCCAATTTTTCAAGTAGCTCTTTGGTATAAATATTCAAGTTTATGCTTAATGTTACTTAAAGTACGGAATATTTGGAAAATAGGGACATTTTAGCTCTGTGTCTGTCACGTTATAATATTTACTGTAGAACGAATATTCAAATCAAATATTATTAATCTAAATGAAAACATTTTACATAATAAAAAATGATTTTGAATCAATTTCACTTTTTAAGAATGTATGGGTTATATTTTGCATTAATAGTAACTCAATCAAAAGTATCATGTTTTTCTTATTTTCGGAAAGTACAACATATGAATATATATATTTATTTCTCGTTTTGAAGGTTTCTCGAAAATCAATTAGGTAAATTAAAAAAATAAATAAAACGAATTATGTTTTCTTACAAAATCCGTTATAAAGGCTACACAATAAAAAAAGTGTTAATTATACCAAACTTCAAACCTCATTACTTTTGAAGGACTTGCAATTTCTCACTTAAATTTTGCAATTCTGCATATCTTGTATGTATACACGCTTCATCTCAATTTGATTGAAATTTGAGGTGGTGGGTATCAAAACTTTTTTTTTTCGCTCTTTTATATGGAATCGCCAAAATATACTTCGTAATTAAATAAAAAATATTTTATATCAAGGATTCAGATCTTTCTCTTCTAATATAATTATACAATTGCTCAAATACTTTCAAAGATTATTGTTTTTAAAGCAATAACCGAGAAAATTTTACTAATAAGAAGAAGTATTTCAAAATGATATTGACAGCATTTGCAACGAAATACTAGAATAACACCTTTTTCTGATATGTCATAGGTTTTAATAAGAAGTAATGTCAAATATGAAGTTAATCCAGTCAAAAGAATAAAGCTACAAACCAAAGTGATTAAGGTAAAGTTACAAAAATTATAAGAGGAATAGAAAATGGAGGAATACTAAAAGAATTATCGCAGATTCATAAGTCCTTTTAACAACAAATTCAAATATAAATAAGGGGAGAAAGACATACATTTTTAAAAAGTAAAAAAAAATGGCGTCAATCATTCATTCAAGTATTCACGTTTACAAACTGTATCGTTGTTCATCATAATTACAGGAATAATAAGGCATATGATCATTATTAGAAAAATAATTGACCGTGTCCTTCGTACTATAGCTTCTGACATATTGTGCTCCCATCGAACAAAGTATGTGTCTTGCATGCGAGTGTAATGGACATGTTATCATATCTAAGTCCAGGTCTACCTATGGTTCCCATAAACTAACTGGTAACTTTCTATATGTTGCTGGAAGAAGGTGTTCATTATCCTCTTGACGGTAGGAAAATTCATGGAAATATTTTGGTAAAATACAGTGATCGTTGGAGAAATATCATTTGTTCCAAAAAAAGGAAATTGAACATGTTTTGATCACCATAGAAATGGATTACTGCGATGAATAAAACCTACAAAATTTATCTGGAGTCATAACAAAAATAAATCGAGTCTGTATGAATTGCAAAAAAGTTTTTTAGAACATAATCTTTGTTTTTAAATAGAAGACTATCCGACAACGTTAGAAATATTCAAACTAAAATAGATTCTGTTATAAAAAGTAGAACATGAAGAAATCTGGCTGCTATAAATGTTTGTATTGCAATTTGATTATCTTTGCCATTGATATATTCTTAATTTAATTAAGAAATATCTTCTAGTAAAATACTTCAATTCAATACATTATCAATTCATAACTGTTTGTTTCAGTTGGAGTACGCTAAAATAAGAAATTGCAAATATAAAATAATATTTCTGTTGTCTTTCTATTGTCTATCACTACAATTGAGAAACTTACAAAAGGTTATAGAAATATTATTTGGCTTCTCTTTTAGTGAGTCAAAGCATATATTTGATCTGTATTTTAAAATGTAACATTATACCTTGGTATGTTGAAGACAAAGTGTATAGTCTCAGGTCATCCATAGGATAGAGCTCTTTTGAAAATTTAATATAAGTTTGGTCTATAGATTATTCCTATGGAAAAGTGTACTTTATCTTCGAACTTACTCGTTAAAAAACGACTATAGGAGAGAATAAGGGTTAAAAAAAAACAATAATATAGAAAGCTCAATTTGTCAATTTTGTTTCTAAGAGTATTTATGTTTACGGCAAATATTAAGTACAAAGTAGAACATATGTTGAGGTTATGTGATTACAATTAAATTTTGAGGATGTTTGTAAAATATCTTGAGGCAGCTCCCATTGCCATGAACCTTATCTAATTTATATTATCTAATTTATAGATTTTTTCATGGTAGCTCCTACCAACTAAAGCCTTCACATTAAGGTTTGCTAAATTTGTATCAGTTGAGGACCCCTTCATTTGAGTGTCCCCTAGTCAGAGCAATTTTTATACCCAAACTGAAAATTGAATTGTAACTATTTATAATATGATTTAAATATATTGAAAACCAAGGAGAAATATTTAATGAGAACCTAGGTGTTTAATAATAATGTAAATAATTTCTTTATCTAATTATGTAGCTACATAATTTTTTACTATAAAGTTGTTATTAATTTTAGTATTAATAATAATTTTTATACGAATATAGATTATTATTGAACCCGTACACATATCTTACTTCATTTGGATCTGTAGTTTTAAATCATAATTTTAAATATTGACAGGAATCACAAATTACAGCCTCGATATTTATTTCTTTGTACAATGCAAAAAATGCAAAAAAAAATTGATTATCAAAAATCTTTTTATTGAAACTATGCACATTGAAGGAATTACGTAAAAAAAGAGTTAAGATCCTCATCATTCATATAGATACACATAAAAAAGTTTTTACTCTTTTTTTTTCATTACATAATCAAGCACTTCCTCAAACAACTAGGTATGTATATTCATCAGCTTTTCTACTTAGTCAGCTAACTATGAATAATGTACATCATATTTTGTCTAAACCATACACATATATTTCTAAATTCAAAACAAAGTCTCCTTTTTACGTTTTTATCCAACTGTTTTACAGAAATCAGATATTAATTTAACTATCATCTATGTACATGTAAAAAAAATAATCTCTCCCTGTCCATAGTTTGAATACACCCTCGGTTTGAAAGTAGTTATTTGAATTAATATTTTTAAATTTGTTAATTCTTGATTAATACATTGTAATATTGACGTTAAATGTCAGATTTTTCTCTCTCATTTGTTCCATAATTAAATCATAATAGATGTTTACTAAAGATTCTTGGCTATATTTGTTTAAATCTATTTCACTGTTATGTAAAGCATTCAAAATTTTATAATTTTGACTTTTTATACTTTAATGAATATATTTTTGCACTCAAAGATTCTTAATAGGACTAAGCATTGTTACATTACTTTTAAAAGAATAGAATTTAAACTTTTTTGCAACAATTTAGCATTTTACATAAATAAATGATTAAACATTAACGTGTCTGACATTTATAAGTCTGACTGAATCAACAATAGATTTATCCCATTAAATTATCAAGAACAGTGTAATCTAAACATGATCTTATTATTCATAAATGAAATGATTTATCTAATTGATCTTTAAATTAGGAAAAAAGCAATTTAAGAGCATCGCCAGAAATATAAGTCTTTATGTATGTATATATTTTTTTAATAAATTTGTTGTATAAATTCAATACCTAAACAAATCTAGATTCAAAAGATACATAGAAGATCGTCATCTAAGTTATTTACTTAATAAGTAGATTTACTAAAAATATAATATATAAATAGTCATAATTCTAAATTAGGGTATTAAGCTCAGAATAGTCCAACTAAAAACACTAACGCACAAAAGAATTCTTGCGCATGTGCATTTTAGGGTGTATCAAAGTAACAAAAGTTTGGAAATAATATATATATATTATAATTTACATTTGATTTTAAAAGTTGATAGGACTTTGGGGATTTTATGTAAAAAAATTGGGAAGAGATAATTCTATAACTTTTTTTTCTCCTTTGATATTCAGATCACACAATATCTGGATCCATTCTCATTTAAATAAGGCCTTCAAAAAGGAAAATATAATAGATATAAAATCAAATAACATATGTGAGCCTGTATTCCAAATATGTAACTATATACTTAATAAGTTATGTGTAAATAACATTTTCACATTCATTTTCAAAGAATTGAAAGTAGCTCGTATCATGTTTCAAGGCTATAATTCTAAAATGTTAAATATATATATATATCGATATAGAAATGCTCAGTCCTTTTGATAAACTAAAAATAGTTTGTTTACATAGTTTGAATTCAATCTGTCCGAGTTTTGCTATAATAAAGTTTTTCATTTCAAGATCCTAGTATTAAAATCCAATGTTTACTTCCAAAAAGACTTTGTTATTTTGTAACTTTGAAAGTCTCAAGCAGTCCATTACCTCTTTTCATAGAACTGTAATTATATTTGAGGAGCATATTACAATACAAACAAAAAGTGTTACTTTTTTCACATCATATATAATTATAAGTAGTAAATGAAAGGATAATACTAAAACTATTGTTTGGATGAGCAGTGAGTCACACAAAAACATTAAATAACACGCAATGCAGCTCGGGGATAGTGCTTCATTAAATTGGGATCACGGTTGTGAAATCATGATTTTGTAGTTTTTTCTAACATAATTTTTTTTTTTTGTATTTTTCGGTATTTTTAAGATTAGAAGATTTTTATAAATATTACTGATGCTTATAAATATATTTCAAAGGCTAAAGATTTTAAACCCATATTTATAATGTCCTCCTCATTCTTTATCATGTTTCATCTTCAAGTCATCTTCTTCTTTTTTTACTAAGAAAATGAATGGTTTTTTTTTTTTTCGGAGCTTTATACTTGATTTTTAATTTAATTTTTGGTTTTGTTGACATCGAAAAAAACATGTTATCATCTGTCATGAATTAAGTTAAAATAAGAAGATAACTGATTTTCGAATCAAGTTTTAGTAAAGTTAATTTTTCAAATTAAAAAGCTAATGATAGCACTTATTATTAAAGTCAAATCTATGAACCAGGCGAAAGAATGATTATTTTTTGTACAAATTTCCTTGTCCGAGAGTTGACTTTTTTGTTCACTAAAGGTCGCTAAATTACTCTATATCTTACTACTCAATCTTCAGGAATTTACTTTCTTACTTCAAGTAAAACAAGGTAAAGTCTGTGAAGAAAAACAGATATAATTATTTATATATATATATAAATGTGCTTCAGAAGTGACCTCTTGCAGGGGTAAAGTTGTCCTAAAGGTTATAAAATATCTCCTAGCCAACAGACGTATTTCATTACATTGTTTTAAATTTTTAGTTTAGTAGGTTCACTGAAGACAGAAAAAGTAGCTTTTTGGTTATTTTTTATGTGTTTTAATAATAAGATAAAAGAGCAGACAAGGGTCCATGACCTTTTTCCCTACCCATATTAAATTTGAAGTAATTTTTTGAGTTATTATATAAAATGTGGTTATACAGACTTTTTATTGAATAAAGTTTGAAAAATATCATCATAACTTAATCTTTTTTATTCATTAAAATATAAATTTGAGTATTTACAAATTTTGGTAAACATCAGTGAAATTATTTAGAAATTACACGCAAACAAATATAAAAATTAGCAGATTGCAAAGATAAACTTTATTTATAATTATCGTACTATTTGATGAGTAAATACAAAATGTTCATTAAAGTGTATAAAATTACCCCAATTAAAATTTGTAATATTTAACAAAAATTTGTAAGACAACAAAAGATGTAAGTCTCAGTCAGCAGATCTGAATAATAAGACCAGTGACTGATGAACCTGTATAAAAAGTACTAAATGCTAAGGCATCTATGGATCGTAAAATGTTTAAGTGAGTTATATTGGTTGATAATCTAAAGCAGAAAAATAAACCAGCAACAATTATTTCATACATTGGCGACTACAATAAAAATATAACGGGAGTAATCAGAATAATGCTGAAGAGTATCAAAGGGGTCACGAGAAAGTTTTCAAACAGATAAATTTAGAAAATTTAATTTTCTGTTAATATACAAATTTTAGGGGATTCTTGTATGAAGAAAAATGAGTATGGTGATGCCTCCATATATCAATATTTATTTTTGTTTGGCGTTCTTGCATTATATGATCTACTAAGATGTTCTAACATTCTATTACACTAAATGAGTATAATTTTTCATTAAACACAATATGTTGAGCACTTAGGAAAGTTGAGCTGGTAAAAACATTAGAATACAAGGAAAATAATCATTTATTTGTCTATGAATATAACAAATTGAGTCTTAATTTTTTAAATGTATTCTAAATTTGTAAATCCGATAAACTAACAAGTGGAAAAATAAAAATAAACCAACACATAAAATATTGTTTATTATTCACTGTATGAGTCACAAGTAGATATATTCATCTCGAAATTTCTAGTTTTTCACTTTTTTATCTGCAAATTCATCAATAATACCATTATATGAAAACTGTTTCCCTGTCTCATGGTTCATGCTGATTATTGCAAGGCCAGTAAAGAAATCCTGGCTCATGAATAAACTTAGGTAATTCTTAATGAGTTTCAAGTCAGAAAAGCTCCTCTATGCTGAGACCACAGTAATAGATAGAGTGATAGACTTAGGGTAGCCCAAAAATTGGGCTACAATTCTTTTATATTTTTTTAGGGAGGGGGGCTAAAAGTGAGGAGCTGAAGAGCTGTCATGTCATCAGAAGGCAGGCTTGGCAATTTTGTTATCTCACCAGTCAACTCTTTCCATCAATTTTTCAATTTATCTTCACATATTAATATACTGTAGAGGTTATCATACTGGTTGCACAATTCTTGATCATTCAGTTTCTAGAAATTTAGAAGCATTTCAAATCGGGCACTCACTTCACCAATTGTTTCAAACCTGTCTTTTAAGGATTCAATGACTCTGCCCACAGCAACAACAATAAAGAATGCTGCTCCCAGCCTCTTCACGTCATCTAGAATAAGTTCCTCTGGTGCTTCGTAGGCAAAGTGTTTTTAGTGCTTCTCAGTATTTTCTCTTAGGGTATAGCCTCCACATTCATTTTCTCACATATGTCTTTGGTAGTTTCTCTTCATTGGCTTTCTTTTTCTTCATTTTTCCTCCACTCCTAAGATAATTTCTCATGTCCACAAAAGTACTCCAACAAAATTTTCTAATAAAAAAGGATTCTCACGATGTTTACGTATCAAATTACTTTTTTTTGAATTAATCGAAAGTAGTTACATAATTGATGTAAAAAAATAGCCACATCATATTTATTATTGTTGTATACCTTCATATTTTATTTATATTTGACTTATATTTTTAAGAATATAATGGAATAAACACATGAAAAGACTAAATATTAAAGTAACATTTTTATTCCTCTCAGAAAAGGCTAAAAATAAAACTTTTGGAGGCCTAAGCATGACCTCAGTTGTCCCAACGCCCAAAATGATTCAACTTAATTATTTTTAAATTCTTAGCTTTTATGAGAAACCAAAAAATATCCAAAAAAGTAATATAAAATATAATTTTATTGTCAAAAAGTTTAAAATAAAGATAAACACAGTTTTATATCAGCTGTTATGTTTGCAAAAGATATCTCTAGGAGGAGGATATTCATTCAAAAATGTCTACTTTTCCTTTCAAAAAATCGAAGCAGGTAGAACTTTTTTCCTGATTATTTTGCATTACCTCTATTTATTCAAAAGCATCCCTCTTTAAATTTTCTAAATTTTTTTTTCGTAAAATTATATTATTCTATCAACCTCGTTAAACTTTCTCTCGTCACAGCCTGGAGTAGGATAAGCAAATTTGGTCAGAAATTTGATACTACTACTCATGTATTCTATGTATGATCCTTCATAATTCTAACATTTGCATAAATTAACATCTTTGCCCACAAAAAAATAGTTTCAAGATAGAAAAATTACCCCCACCAATAAGATTGTAAAAGCTCGAAACACGTGCCGGACTCAGGCAAATGTATAGCTACGCTTTTAATAAAATATGGCATTAATACAGTAGATTTAGTATATATCTATTATTTTATGCCATATATGTATGGTAGCCTACACATTTGTAATTTCCACAACTATAATACTCTTCCAAAGGAAAAATAAAAGAAATAGGAGGTAAAGCTTAGAACAAATAAGTACAAATTATACTTCATTCTTAAATACAAAACTATAAAACAGAGCACAGAACCATAAAAAGATAATGATAATGTATCATACACAGGTTATAGACGTCTTAGAACATAAATTTATGAACAATAAACCTAAAATGAGACCTACTATATACATGACTTGTAAAAAAATCTAAATTGACCTAAACGTACACACCCATCTGTTACCATCATTGACTAGTGTGGCTGGTCAAAAACAATACATAGCTGACCACAAAAACGAGTCAAAAATCCCTTTATAAATATAATGTACAATTAGTATTATGCATTATACGTTCTACATATGAACATAATGTATCTGGTTCATCAAATATGGATTTTAGATCTTTTTTGCCCTTCAATGTATGTAGGTAAATATATGTACATTTTAGGGAAAGTTTATTGAGCATTAAATGAAAAAAAAAACATGAAACTTTATAAATTAAAACACTTCTTTTTTTGAAAAAAATAAATAAAATAAAATACCTACATTAATGTCGTTCCAGATTATTTTAAAGAAACTCATTACATATAAACCCTAAAGTCTGAAGAAAAAGAAAAACTATTCAAATTCCATGTATGTTTGTAGTTTGAATGTTAATGTTATTTTTATTTTTAAATAAAGGGATAAAATATGTACATACATTAGTGTATTTCATGATGATTTTTTTTCTTGAAAATCTGATATGTATATCCCTTATTCTGTTTTTATTTGACCTAAGCTATACAATTAAAAAGAAATTATAAAAGAGAAGGTTAAACTTTAACCTAAAGGAAACTCCTCATAATGTAAAAAGTTGACCTTAATAGATAGATGTATTTCTTTTGAGTATAAATATATATTAATATTGATTGATAACACTAATAAAAGCTGACCAGTAATATTTCCGTCTTATTTATTTTCATACCAGTGGCATCATATACTCATTTTAAAAACTAGATATTTGTATACTAGTTCAATAATATATGCCTATGAAATATACCTTGGGAGAAAAATGTCGCAAAAGAGGACCAGACTATCTTTTGTAGAAGTGCAAACGCAGGAATTGTGTCGTACTTTCTATTCCGATCTAAAGCTACCCTGTCTAATACTTAGTCTTAATATCAACTTTTTTAGCTTTAGCTCGATATTTTCTTCCTTCATTTTGGATTCTTTGTACATAAAACTAACTAGTAAGGAATTCATCAATACTTAATGCCAATGACTTCAAAGTAACTTCTAGAATAAAGACTCGAACAGTTCTAGACAAGTTTATGTTAGACAGGTTCCATCTAAATATGAGATATATATACATACAATAGTTAATTGGCACCTATATAATGCGGCCTTTAACTATGGAGTCATGAAGTTTTCTTTATCATAGCTTAGTTTTTCATTGACTTTGTATGTGTGACTATTGAGAGGTAAATCGATTGAATTTTTAAATTAATTATATACGTAATTAGGAACTAAAAATCATTTGGTATAGCTTCGTGTTCAACTGATTGATACTTATATCGTTTTTTTTTAGTTTATTTTATCTCAATGACATTTTGAAGCAAAAACCTACTAAATCGTACCACATAGAGTCATGAAAATTTGGCAAGCTATCTCATTCTTCAAGATTCATAAAATAATCCATGCATCTACAAAAATATTTCATTATACTATTAAATTTTAAATATTTATTCAAGCTACCTATAATTTGTCCCTGAATTTGCCTTATAGATATTTCAACATGTTCTCGTTGAGTTTGAAGCAGCAACTAGAATCTTAAAAACTCGTCGGAATAGTCAAATATACCTTATATTTAGAAAGATATGATAAATACATTTTTGAACTTAAGGGAGTCCCAAATAGCAAAAACTGGTAATTAAGAGATAAAGATGGGAAAATGTCGAATGGTTTATGTATAAAAGATTAAAGGTAAAAAAGACGGATGTTTAAATTGTAGTATGTGCGTTTGGTTTGAGCATTCATCAATTTTAATTAAGAATTGTTATTGAAACCAATAAATAAAACAAATGTACCTTTGTGTGGGATCAAATATTTCTAAATACTTATAATTTTTTTTTTCGTACAAAGAATAAGTAGATGAAGAAGCATATTTCATTTGTCTTTTTTCTTCATTAAAAAGTTCTGACCTTTCCTTTTCTTCCATTAGTTTCTTATCTACTTCAACCAAGTGACTAAGTCGACCTTGTTTTTCTCCCCTGTTTTCAACAACAACTTATTTGCTTCTATTTTAATTAATTGACATATTTACATTGACATATGCAATATTAAATACCTTATCTAAGTTAGAGCCAAGAACTTGTCTATCCCAAGGAAGTTTCGAAACCAACATCTGATGTACTTTATCAAGCCTTGATTAAAATGTCTGAAGACATTTAAATATTTTATTTTGTTTATGTACACTCCTATTTTTGTATGTAATTCTGAAAATGGGTTTGTCATTGGACGTGTGCCATCCTTTGACGTCCTTCGAGTAATCCCATTTTGTTAATAAATAATAAATCTTTGTTATATTAATGTGTTTCTAAGAAGAAGAAGTTACCTTGCTCTTCCTTTTTATTCTAAAGGCTGAAGGTCTATGAACGAGATACTCAGCCCAAGTTCTAGGGAAAGGATAATGGTACAATAGATATTCACCTCCGTTTTTATTCTCACCGAAGAAATATTTTCTAATCATCGATCGGATATAAGGGTCCAAGCATGAAATGATTGCATTTTTTTTTTCATTTGGATACCCTAACCACATGCCTCCTGTGTAAATCATTTGATTTAATGGAAGGAGCATTATAGATGCCTTTAGCATTAAGGTCTGTGATAGTAACTTCTAAAACCTCATGTTCAAGAATACATCAATCGCTCCAGAACTGAGGACTTCCATAAAGGAAAATAATAACCAAATATGTAAAAGACCCAGTGAAGAAAATATAAAGTTTTCATACTTCATCCACAGATTCTTCATTGAAACTCTTGAGTCTATTCCTCCTTAAGTCAACTCCACTCTATGTTCTACTCTAAAAAAAAACTATTTAATTTACTTGAGTCCCTCAAGTATCCTTTATTTACATAATAAAAAAATCATTCACCTCTATTATACACATGTCAATTCCATTTATAGTCAGGCTAAGTTCGTGCAATACGGACATATTTTACACCTTTTGAACACTTCATGTCTGTGGAAATGGAAGACTTAATGCTTTCTGCAACAGTTTTTAGAATTTAGGTAAGATTGTTTTATTATTAGTATTAGTAAGAAAGGAACTATTGACTTAGATAGCTCTCAAATTTTTTGACATAGTAATGGAGCATCTGCTCAACAACTTATTTTTTCGGTATTGAGTAATGATTAAAAGGATAAATTTTAGACTTAGCATAATAAATTAGAGTGAAGTTATTCATTGATATATCTTATGATTGTTATTTTTTCTATTTTTTCTTAAACTTATTGAATCTTTTCATTCATGATTATGAGACCAATGCATGATAATATTTATGAAACGTTGTTACAACAGTTTGAATTAATTGTTGAATTATAGTGGTTCATACATGATAAGGACTATTTATTAGTATACTATAATTAATTAATGAACAACTTATTATCTCAATTCGTGTGCTAAACTTGGTGAATCCAAGAGCGTGACTTTTGAAGAGCTGAAACAGGCTTATGCGAAACACATGGATAGTTAAGCACAAACCTTTATTGCACAACGTTGCTTTAAGCTCCGATGGCCCATTTTAGTTACATTCAATAAAAACTCAACTCCACTGATGACATTGTCAAAAAGAATGCTTTAGCTATATAAAGAGTAAACTTGTAATTTTTTTTTCTTTTTCCGAAAATTAAAACATTTCCAAAAAGTCTGGAGAACATTCAAAGGACTGTGAGAGACCAGTAAAGAGCCATAGCAATTAAAGACTTTCAATGCAACTTCCAAAAGAGGGGACAACGACTCTGCCGGTCTAAAGCTGCCCAAGGGAACTACTTAGAAGGGGATAGCTTTGTTCTTTTAAAAAAATACAAACTTCGGTTACTTAAAATCAGTCTCATTACTTTTCTAACGCACCTCGTACATATTGTATGTTTTATGGGTTTTATTTTACTGTATGTTCTGTGGGTACAAAAATGTATTTACCTAGAAAATTATTTCATATTGATTAACAAAAGTACTAGCAATGTCTACTGTCAGCGGTAATGATGATGACCTTCAATCTCTTCCTCGCAGTTTTCATATAGGTGATTTTCGTTGATTCTTGACGATCGTTTGTTGGACCTTTTTCTTTGTAATTTGTCTCTTTGTATTTTTTAACTGGGTATCTGTTTATAAATTATTTTTGTGATTTTAAGGACATTTTAAGTTTCGCAATTCCTTCTTTGTTCCTTCCCCTGTACCATAAACATTATGACAACTTCGTGGTTTTTTTTTCTTCTTCTTTTTCAATACAGATATTATAAGAAGGCTGACATACCCTGTAAGCCATATGTAAATATCAGTGCTTCTCAAACTGTTTTGTCCTAGAGTGTATTGATGAAATATCCAAACCCATAATTTTAGTCTTTTTACCATTAGAAATGGTAAAATATTGGATATTAATATTATTGACTGCATTTCATAACTAATTCAAATTTAAATTAACCCATAAAAACGTAGCATGTATTAAAAAATTGTATATAAAGCTTTTAGCTACATTTATTTCTGTATCAGAAATATGTACATACTTTATTAGTTGAAATTGAACGAAAGGTTAAGAAGATATAACTATTTTAAATTTACCAAAGTTTTTGTCTAAATTGTAGAAATAAAGGACTTTATATCTCAGAAACAAATAATTTCATTGTATTAAAAATCTACATTTGGATTTTACTGGTAAAATTTACATGTATGACAAGTTTCATCAAATTCTGTGGAGCTTGGGCTTTGAATTTCCTTCTTTTCACGATTTGATGTAAAAAACTAAATATTAGTATTAACAGTAGTTAATTATATTAAAATACAAATAGATGAAAAACAAATGGAAAATTAATAAGTTAAATAAAATTTAATCTAAATAATTGATAAATAAGTCATATTAGAGTTCAATATCTTTATAAACTAGTTATATATGCCCTATATATAAAAATCTGAAAAATGATTAGATGAATATCTTGTTCATACTGAAAATCAATATTAACTCAATGTTTTCTGGATTTTTTTCCCCTCTCTGAGCTTCATATTTTTATTGGGTTCTTAAAGTTAAAGACCGAACAAAAAAAAGAAATATATATTATAGCTATATAATGAATAGTTGTTCCTCATTTTCAATAATTTGGCCAATTTTGAATATACCTATCAGGGATACAATAACGAAGATATGAGATGAACATACAAGTACATAATAATATATATTTTTATATAAAGATTTATTTCCTTCATTTCACAAGTTATCAATTATAATAATGTCTTAATCAATTGGTAGGTTTGGTATCAATAAGGAATTTGTAATAAATATATAGTTGAGCTCTTGATCAACGATGTTAGATGGCTTGATATACGAATACAGTTTGTTTCTTAATAGGAAAATGAAAAGTATAGTGGAGTCAGATGGGTTCTTATTGGTAGTTTGGCATCATGTGTCAATAGTACAATCAAAATATTATTTCTTCGACATAAATCCAGCTAGGTAAGGTGCATTAATTAGAACTGTAGAACAACGTTTAATCCCAATAAGTTTAGAATAATATTTTAATATAGCCACAGAACCGATTACTCTTCAAGATTTTGACTGTACTCAAATGGAAATACCTACATTAACATTAAATATGTCCCAAAGTGTTTAAAAAAGCATTTATGTAGTGTTTTTTTTTTTCTTCAGAATTTTCTTGTTGCCTATATTACATAGATATTTTGAAAACAAACGGAGTAATTTCAATTTTTCCGGACATTCACCTAAAAAACTTAGTATCGACTGTTATAAGCGGAGCATCTCTTTTTCAACTATTTTCCCTTATGTTATGATCTAGGAAGGGTCCAAGCTTGTTAGTACCTTTGAAGAGCAAAACCACACATAAAAATGAAATTAAATGAAAGCTCAAATGTTAAAAAATTGACAATTTACTTGAAAATAGTAGCCAGATTTCAAAATGGTATTTGGATAATCAAAAACCAAAATTTTCAAATTTTTCAAATAAATTAAGAAAACTGCAAATAAATAACATTTTATTAACTGAAAATTGTAACGCAGACCTTATATATAAAACATATATCTGAAGAACAGTTATCTGAAGAAAAGAATGTGATTTAAAATATATATAAGTGGGGCAATATGTTGCTTTTTAGACACTCAGAACATTCAAAACCAAGAAACTCAAAAAATTGTGGCCCCCGGTTAAACCTTTTGAAGCGCCCTCTATGAAAATATTATTCAAAAAGAAATGTGACGTCATCTCTTGGATAAAATATCCCTTTTGCCAGTTGAAGTCAATGGCTTTGTTTTGTGCTCTCTACCCTACTACATACAATTAGCTGCTGATATTGAAATAACAACAATAAGAATAATATTTATACTCTCGACTACAATTCATAGAAGTAGCAATTTTATTATAGATCCACTGTGGTACTATTATACCCGACTACCATTGCAAATCTCTTTGACTCCTTGTTTTATACATAACAATTTTTTGGCCAAAAATATTTCTCATCGTTTTTGACACCATCAACCAAATGAGTTAAATTAAACTTTAAGTCAATTTAGAATCAGTATTTATTTATATTTATTTCAAAACTTTATAAATATAAATCATAAACAGGGTCAGCTTAAAGAAAAAGCTAAGAAACATATGTATTCATATGTATATTGTTTACTATATAATAATAAATTCATAAATATTTAAATATATTCCAGTCAATTGTCAGTTAAGCTCTTGGAAAATATATATATGAATTTGTTCGAAGATATTCTTATTTGATTCAATGGATATATAATTCAAGTATTTTGCTGTTGTTTAGTTCACTCATAATGTTTGCCACAATTATTCATATATATATTTATATTACAATTCAATTAGCAAAAATAATACAAATGTGAAAGTCATATGGAGATTAGTTCTAATGGATTGATTTGTGTTTAATCGATTGATTTGTACGCTACATTTATTCTATAGACATATATCATATAGAATATCTAGATAGATAGATATATGGATATATTATGATAATAATTCTTCATAAATAATTTAATAAATATTTCCAAAAATCATACATTTACTTACACGAATGATTAATTTGGTACCTACTTATAATGATGATAGGGAAATGTAGAAATCTATGGTGAACAGTACTAAAATATTCATATCTACATATTATATATAAATATATATGTATACATTTTTTTTTCATAAAAGCCTCGAGGTGATAATACTTTAACCCAAAATATGTTATCATATGAAATACTCATTGGTTATTCACAGTAGATATGGACTTAATACATTTTGTTATGAGGCACAAAAACACTTTTAAAATAGGGGGATTCAAGAAGCATGAGTCTTTGTCATGTTTTTGATGTTATTGTTGTTTATGATCATTTTGATTGTTTATGCCACACCTATAAACTTACCATAAGTAGTAAACCTCTTCATTATTTTTTATTTTTAACTGGCATCCACGAGTAGATAATATGAACATTAGATATATGTAGATATGTTTTATATAAAACTTTAATTTGGAGCTCAACAAGCTGTCCTATCCTTTGGTCTTGATATTTATGATTCATGGGGAGACATTGAATTGATACATAGTAGTACTTTTGGAAGGGTAGATGAGGACTATAGTTTAACATAGGAACAATGTCATTGGATCTTTGATTCAAATTTCAACATTGACTAGATAATAGGATCCACCCATAGAACTCAGTATTTTATCTAAGCTAATATGAATCGAGTTCTTTTGTTTGTTCGTATGCTTAAATGAACATTTCACGGAATCAAGAGGACTAAGGGATTGGGTGAACTAAGGATAAATTGATACAAAAAAGATCGTAGGCTATAAGGTTGACTTAGGTCGCTGGAAGCTGACTTTAAGGCCAAAATGTGGTTTCTAAGATGACGAATGGGAGGTTGTCTATGAATTCAAAGGTATAAAAAGAGATGAATAAACATACTTTTAACTTCATACTTTGTATTCATTTACCAATTCTAATTCAAACACCCACCTGTATAGTCTAAATGCAACACTTTCTTTGCTCCACTTTACACTCAAAACATGTACTTTATACCCTAACCTGGTTCTTTAAATATGCTAATATCATTAAAGGTAGCTATGCATAACTTTGTTTGTTTGTATAAAAAGATTGATATCAAAACGTGATACGATAGTACATTCTTGTTATTCATACAATGATGTTTATTTATTGATCCAAGTTATAGCTCTATATAGAGATGATCTTATTAAATTGTGTACCTACTACATACCTTGGGCAAGATGAGATGGGAAGCAAACACACACAAAATATATTAAGTATGCTAAATGATCAAACATAAACATGTACTAGGTATACATATATATATGTATTTATTTGACAAAAATTACTCGAAATAATTTCTCTTTAAATATTTGAAGAACCTCTTGAACAAGTTTGCTATTTTAAGAACAAAAACTTGTCCATAATATGAGTATAGTTTAGTTCATACTCAAAAAATCTTCATAAAAAACTTTAATTGTCGATGTGTTCTACGTATTTAATTATCCGAAAGTCAACTATTTTCTTATAAGTAGTCTTTTATATTATATTTATAAATTTATCCAACAGCTATTAAATTTAATTTAGACAATAATCTTTTATGAAGAATGTCAATACTTTCAGATACACAAAATATAGCTAATGAAATTTAAAGCAATAAATTCAAATTATCCATGATGTTAATTGGCTTTTATTATCCAGGGGAAAAAGTATAATTAAGTATTTTGATCTATATTTTCTTTTGCTTAGGCTTAAGTTGCAATTTTATGATACAAATCAAATGGATTTCTACAACTTCAAACAATAAAAAATGCAATAAATATTAGAGTCACTAGGCTACCAGATTATGCACTCTATACCAACAACAAACAAAAAAGCTAAAAAAACCCTCCTACCTAACTATACATAAATATGGCTTCAAAGAAAATATGACGATTTAATGAGTTTGCTGTCAATGGATTTATCATTTATCATTATGGAATTGAGGGTCTTTCTTGTTTGATTAATACGGTTACACACATAAATACATATATGCTTACATGTATTGAATATCAATATTATTATTTATTTATTTTGTATGTATATATTTATGTTGGCGATAAATACAAACATAACTTATATACCATATGTATATCACGATATAAATAAGTTCTGAACCTATAAACAATTTACAAAAGTTTTTGTAATGAGGGGATTGGAGAATATCAATATATAGATTTAATGTTGAGCCTATCAGATTATGTCATATTTTTCTTCTTTTTTAATTACCCATAGTTATACATATGAAAACATATTTTTTCGATCCATGGAGTGTTTTCACGTGTCACATATTACATCATAATTCAAAAGTGATGCAATTTTGGGGATATATTTTTGATAGAGGGTGAAGGTTTAAGTATTTTTATTTGTGAATACCATTATGATTTTCAAATACATCTAAGTAGTTCACTATTTTTCTTAGTTTTTTTAAAAAAATTTGGTTGTTTATGCACCAAAGAAGGCCGTCTATAATGACGTCAAGTGAAAGCACTCTGTTTACTAAATATTAACGTGACAAATTGCATTACAATGCACTTTGCTAAATTGAATTAACTATTGCATGGGTTTGTGACTTGGATCTAGGCTTCACCTATATCCTCGGCCAAAATCCATGGGTGCTGCTTAATTTAAAGTAAAAAAGTACATCATGTAAAAGACAAAAATGGGTTCAATGAACATTCCTTGAGAAACATTTTGTTGAGAAAATTCAAATACAGTTCTACTTATGAACTTAATATTACTTGACCACCAAAAAAATGACCAAGGAAAAATTACATGTGACATTTTATTTTGAGTGATTCCAACATTCAATGTTTGAAGTTATTCATTTTTGAACTTTTGTAAACAAACAATTAAATTCTTTTTATTTACTAACCGACTTAAATAGGACTTGAGTTTGATAAGTTAATTTGTCAATATTATTGATCTATTCGATTTAGTAACGATCCTTAACCTTAGTTAGATCCCGGGTCCTCAAAGTATTCAAAGATTTTCTTAATATTTCTCGATTTCCTAATTGTTCTGATTAAGTATTTGTGTAGTTCAAAGACTAATTATAGTTATTACGTTTATAGAAGAAAGATGCATGAAGATTTGATCCGTTAAATTCCAGTCTCGAAAGAAAGAATAGGGAATAAAATTAATAAATGAAATTATAATAATTGTTGATAGCGGGGGGTTTCAGCTCATTTCACAGCTAGCATTATGAGAAGCTTTAATTATGCCAAAGAATCCACGTAAAGAACTACAAATTGAAAATATATTAATGGTTGTAATGAGCAGAACTAGTTGATTAGTCAGAGTTGAACTTTATTTCTATGAAGCTTTTAAGGAAATGATCAAAAGTAAAGACACAACATACTTGACAGACTCCCCTCTCAATCTTTAGAGAGTTCTAGAGGTAAAAACTATTGAAAAATCTGAGTAGAACGACGATAGGTAAAAATACTTAAAATTTTTCAAGATTCATCTATTCGATTAGGTCAAGATATTCTGAATCCTGTGTAAAAAATTGAAATTTTTGAAGGTACAAAAATAAACATTATAAAATAAGTTATCAATATCAAAAAAAGAACAGTTAAAACTTATAGTTAGTGTCGTACCAAATCAGAGTAACAGGCACAAAATTTTAAAGAATAGGAAATTAATTGGGCAGAAAATATTATAATAAAAAGAGTTCAAAAGAAACATCTGACTTCTGAAATAAAAATATAGTCAAACTTGTACTAAGCGACCAGACAAGGAAAACTGAAAAAGTGACTGCTATGTGCATTTGACCTCTTAAAACAAGTTTGCTTTTATAAAAACCATAATGTGGAAAATAGGACATAAAAGAATACATGAACTGTACAATAAACTTCTTCAAATAATATATTGTACATGTATTTAAAACTTTTTTTTTAATGTACATGTACAAAACTAAATTAAAATTAACTTTAATTATATCATCAACATAAGTTTATAAAACAAAATAAAAATAATTTCTAATAACATTACCTAAGAAAATCTGAAATTTTAGTTTGTTCAAACTAATTATAGCCATGTAAATATTTCTCATCTGTTATTCTAATTTAATGACAGTATTTCGCATATTAATATTTCTTACATCAATTACAAACTGTTTAAAGCTATGAAGTGCATCACTAGCTTTGTTAAAATTGTCATATTTATTCTCAGATAGAGAGAGAAAGAAATGTGGGGAAAAACATCCATTCATATTTTATTTATAGCTTTTGAATACATGTATCTAAAGGATCGGATTTATACACGATCGCACTCTTATAAAAATATGATCAGTAAGTACTTAAGTAGATCATCTTCGAGTGACCAGGATTATAGTTTATTATTTGAAATTATGAATTCTTCTATTTCAAGAGCACAGTATACAGTATTCAAGTATACAGTCAGTATAAACTTAGAAAAGTGACAGTCGAAGTAAGTTAATCTGTACTAGTATGAATTTTTTTGGGTGACTGATGGCCTGGATTGCTGGGATACGCTATATAGAGTGTGTTATTCATATTCTGCGTGGGAACTGAATATGGCTGCTTAGTGTGGTGATACAATTGAAGTAGGTGACCGCTCGACTAGGTTTGACTGTAGTTCAAAAGAGTGAATTCAGAAATAAAAACAAGCTCCCAAGGAGTTCTTGACTAAAACTTTTCCTTAGTCTTTTATATAAAGAAATTGAAGTCATACGACTTAAAAGTCGTCTTCATCTTTATAACATGAATTTAAGACCCAAATAATTCTTTCAAAAAGTATAATTGTAGAAATGAAAATATAAATTTTCATCAATTTAGATTTTATAGACGACAACAACATACGTTCAACCTACTAGGACAAAAAGATTGGGTCATTGGCAACATATGTTATATAAAAATTGCAGTAAAATCATTTATGAAATCAACACGCAGATACGTGAAGTAAGAGTCATCAAAAATTCATCCACTTCAAACTATGATAATTGATAATCCGATTTCATTGTTAAATGTGTGGGTTGACGTTTGGGATGTTGTGAATCCCATCCAAAGACACAAAAAAATATGTTTTCAAACGCGAGGAATACACGTAGTAAGTTAATGTTCAACATTAGATTTACTAGAAGGATTTCAAAAATTTGGGAAATTGTGGTGATCATCAAAATTTTACTTTGATGATGGGACAAATTTCAAAAAAGGCAAAAACCATCTAAAGGAACTTTTATAAGTCAAGCTTGACAGGATTTAAGCAGAAACCTTTAATTGGGATTTTTTAATAGACTAGGAGTTTTTTAATACAAAAGAGTTGTAGACAAATGGTTTTACAGAGAGAACCGTTTAAATGAAAATTCAGAATTGATACACAATGTAATTGTTTGGAAGGTCAAGAAGTTGAAAATCTAATAATAGAAATATTAGTGTATTAAATAATAGACACTTTTATTACAAATTTTCTAATTCATGACCCTACTTTAGCTATTATATATGCATGCATCATCAAAATGCATTCATATGACGTCATTATTGCAAAAGTCAACCATTTTGGTAATATAAACCAACAATTTTTTTTAAGAATAACAATATTTTATTCTATAAAATAAAGGAAAATAATGAATCACTATCGTAAATTTTGGATACCAAAATGGGATCAACATATAAAATGACTTTATTGTCCATCAAAAATATATATATCGGTACTATATATGAGGTTTTTTGGGCACAAACGCATGTTAGTCCATGAAAGAACCTTTTTGGATCCAAGGGGTGTAAAAAGAAATTTAGTAGGACCCATGGGTTGGGCCCAAGGATCAAACCGAAGGCTGGATACAGTTATGTTAATACATTTTCATTTACATAGTGCATTAATAAATTAACTATTAACTACTGTAAGGATCAGATCTTTTTTTAATTATTCAACTTGTCCCTAGTCAATTCAAAGCTAACTTGTTGCTAAAAGTTTAGCAATTTCATAGAAATTTTCATCATACATTAATTTGATTTTATTTAAATATAACTGTTTTTCTTTGCTATCAAATCGTAACTTGTTTTTATTTCATTTTTAAAGCGGTTTCATAAAATTTTCTTTACTTTCTATAATCTCCTTAGTCCATAATTATGCATATACATATAAGTGTACACTTTTGCAAAAAAGTGCTAAACTTTGTCATATTTGGCCCTGTTCTAAATAACTATTTCATTAATACAACATAAAATTCTTTGTATATGTTTTTATAGTGCAACTACTTTTCAATATCCAATGAAAAAAGGCCATTTTAATTAATTAATTATCAAATAAAGATGAAAACAATTATTAATTAATTTTTTCTTTAAAAAATAGAAGGTCATTGTTTATTTTTGTACAATAATTAATCTATAAAATGATGATTAAATTATTACAAAAAGGCTATAAATTACGAACATAATTTGTAACATTAATCGACAATATAAAAGCATTTTTTTCTTGTATATGCTTACTCTTAAATCGGTTGGTGCAATAACTTAATTAAGTGTATTGTACTTGTAAATATTTGTTTTTGTTTCTTAGCTCTGTGCCGTACAAAATAATTTGTAAATTGTACAAATATATATTTAGAGTATAAAGTTGAAAATCTACAACACTTTTCCATAAATAATTTATGCAACAAGGATATTAAAGATTTAAAAAGATATACCATTGAGCATTTCTAGATCAGACAATACTGCTTCTTTATTTGAATTTCTATATATATGCTAATAATAAGATAAGATTAAGAAAACAAATTTTTACCAGGGCAGTCATTGATCAAACAATTAACAGGGTAGCATATTTTCTAATTTTCTAGTATACCTACTTCCTGACTTGTACGCTAGAGGAAGTTAAAACTGCTCACATGTATGTTTGTTTTTTGGTGATATACTACGACAAGTTTTTTGGAATAAACAAAGATTAAAAATATATTCTTCCTTCAGTTGTTGTTATTCATCAGTTGACTCTTCTGATTTAAAGCAGCTGACTCTACGTGTTATGAACTCAAAAAGGATACTATTATTATTTATAATTTTAATATATAAAAAATATATTTAATCAAGGATTGCGCGCCCATTTTTTGAATATTATACATAAACTAACGATTTATTAATATATTGGTTGAATTTATCAATGTACCGTATATCTATATAATAACTCTGCTCAATTTTAAAAAGCTGACAACAAGGAAAATACAGAAGATTAGCTACCAGTTGTTTTTCAAAAATTTCCTTTCCCTTGTGCACGAAAAAGCTCGTCGTGGCACAAGGCTAACTTTTTTGGTTAAACAACATGGTATATTGATTGTAATTAAAGTAAAATACATATTTTACCTCAGTTATATTTAGAATGATTCGTTAAACCCCTGATCTATGTTTACCTACAGTAGACATCTACTGTATAAGTATGTTTATACTAAGTTCAGTAAATCATGCAATACAGAAAATAATAAAAACATAGAATCCGATATTATTTGACATGTATATATATGTACTTAATGAAAAAAATACCCCTGAGGTATGATAAAGAGGGATAACCACGCACTATTTGTTACATACTTATAGCTTTGAGAGCTAAGTAATTAATTAACATTTTTCTTATTCATTTTTTTTTTAATATAAGAGGATGAGCATTTTTTTTATCATGGTATTAGGTGCATTTTACTATGTCTAAAAAAGAAATATGTATGTTTCATAAATGTAATAATAATTAAGATTTATGTTGAAGAATTATTAATGCACATTAAGTAATTAACATGAAATAGTCTGGCAAAAAAAAAAAAACATATCAAACTCAGATCCCATTATTTATATTTATCAATTACTTTTGTTTTAACAACTAACTAGAGTTTAATTTCATTATTTTAATGATATAACTTGAGGTGATGCTTTCAGTAATCATTTTTCTCTCTTGTAATTTCACATTTACAAATTTTTCATTAACTATGAAATTTTTGAATTGTGCAGGACACATATATTCTAATGGATTCTCTTCAGAACACCACTCTTCCAAGAGAATATCCTTAATTTTGATGCAATAAAACTCTATTCAAGTCAGTTTTAATGAGCATGTAGTAAATTTGAGGAAGAATTGGAGAATAGCATTAATAGAGGCACCTCAAAAACCTGACCGACATCATGTTTTTAGTTTGGCC
This sequence comes from Lepeophtheirus nordmannii, assembly GCA_963680855.1. NCBI lineage: Eukaryota > Metazoa > Arthropoda > Copepoda > Siphonostomatoida > Caligidae > Lepeophtheirus > Lepeophtheirus nordmannii. The sequence continues at coordinate 19,602,087 of OY804522.1, forward strand.
ATACTAAAAAAAATAGAATATGTAAAGAAACATTTTGATTGGTACTGTCTCATCAATGTAATCTTATTTTTTTCTTCACAAAATTTGACTGGCCTAATTGATTACTCCTGTGACCAAAAGGGTCTATTTCAATAAGAAAATGTTTTTGACGAATTTTGTCTCTGATTCAAATAATAAAATTCATTGCTGAAGTAAAGTAACTCAAAAATTTCCAATTACTCTAAAAAAAAAACATCTGAATGATAAATAATGAATTATTTATAGTAATTGTACAAATATGTTAAATTAATTTAGAAATTATTAATTGTACTTTTATTTAACAAAGACAAAACATAGCCTTTCAATTATAAATAGTAAAAATGTCTATAACTATTTCTAGTGTTATCCCTTTTCTGAAATGTGTAAGATTGAACTATTACATGTATTTTGTATTCCCTGCACAATAACATCCACAAAAGATAAACAACTTATACAATGATTATTTTTTGTATCAACTATCGACTTGTCTTCCATTTTTTAAAGTGGGTTAGTCAGTATTTAGAAATAAACTTCGAGGCGTGGCCCAAGGAGACATGAAAACATATTCATTGTGATAAAGTAATATAAAGTATTTTTTAAAAAATTGGGGCTCAGGGTTACCTGGCTTCCCTTATTGCAAAACCCCTGTGTAGTGGGATACTATAGAAACGAGGATTTACTAGATTCGAATTACATGTGCGGTGTGACATGATTTTGAATATGAGGTTAAAATTTAAAAAAGGAGAAAAGTTGATAGATTGATTTCTAACTATTTTTACATGTATAATCTAATCTAAAGAACTTAAAAACAGACGTCAAAATTCCATATTTAGAAGAAAAAAAACTTTGTATTTAGTAAATGAATCCATCTTTCAATTCCTTTGAGAAATATACTGCAAAATCATAACTAATTCATGATCAAGTTAGTCATATACCCTTTCATTTTTCCTTGCTTCCTTAAGCTCTTAACATTAAATTTCAAACATTTTGCTGCCCCTAAACTTCTATAGCTAGAGCTGTTAATCTTAAATATTTTTTCACGTGCGAGGTCTTTTTGTGGTTCGTAATCCGTACATAATTTTATTTTTCTTCCAAATATATCATCATTATTAATCAATTATTGAGAGGAGAACATGTTGCACTCAGCACGTGCAATGAAGTAATACACGCCGTCAACAAATAATAATTAATTAACCAAGGAAATGCCTAATCGAGTAGACTTAGAATCATTAATATAAATACATAATATACTCCTATGATAGGTCAAAATTAGTGTTTATTTCTATTCAAAGATCGTTAATGTATTTCCCTGTAAAATGGTAAGAGTATAGCTGAAATAAAGGTCGTGAGAGGTAAAGCTGCTTTTTTCTTCCAAGATAAAAATTTGTGGCTATACATATTAATTACTTTGCCTTAGAAAACAATTTGTAGAGTTCGCGAATTAAACTACTCTTTTTGCATGTGAGTGTTATTACAAAATATAAAACAAGTAATTTTATTTTAGTCTTCAAAAAGTATGCTTACATATTTAAAATCATACTCAACCGTCACATATTTCTTAGTGACCCGTGAATGTCACTTAATATTAAATAGGATAACAGTTGGAGATCATAAATAAATTGACCAAAATTATTATCATAAAAACAAGAGTCTTTTTTCTTCTCTTTCATTTTAAAGAAAATGACACAGGAATGAGGATCCTTATGTAACACACACTATCCTTACCATTAAATCAAGAAAAATTATTGACAAAGTTGACCAACAATATATTATTTTGGCTATATTATTTTTTTGAAGATAAATGTTTTAGGTGTACAATAAAAATCATATTGTAAGCACGTATATCCGAATAACTTGAGTTTAAGAATAAAAAAAAGGTAATCTTCAAAAGAATACTTAAAATTAAATGTTTAAAAAACATTATTTTTTTGGATGAATAAAGTTATAAATATTATGTGTGTATACATTATATGGTTTTTCTTCTTCAGAAAAATAAGGAGAGGGAAGGAAAAAAAACTAACTAAGGAAGCGTGAAAATAGATTTTACAAAAAAAAAATATATATATGCATATTTAACTTATATATTTCAGAGATTCATGAATGAAATTAGTTTTTCTTTTTTTTCACAGTACAGTGTACATACCTACATATAGGTACTAGGTAGGTAGACGTAGAATAATAAGATTAATATCCTTTTTTCTAGCCTTTTTTTACGTTGTTTGATATTACACAAGACAGCAAAAAAAATTTTATTCCATAAGTTATTAAACTTCTTACCTGATTCAAGTAGATTATATTTGAGATTATCTAAGACAATTGTCGAATGAACAATTGATTATTAAAATGTACAACGTGAGAATGTGACTTGGAATGAATATATGCATTTTGGAGATTCAAGAATAACAACAACGGATTACTCCTGCCCAAGATCAATATTAACTTACCCATAGAGTTACTTAAGTAGAAACACAGTTCAAACTACTTTATAGTGAATATGATTAAAATATTTATCCATAAAAGACATTCATTAATTTACCACATATTATATATGACAAGGAAAATATTATATTTCTCATTAATTAATGGATAAAGTTTAAGGAATAAGAACAAAATGTGTCACAATATCATTTTAAATTGCTTTACAATATACATTCATTGTTACAAAGTATTCTTCCACGAATTTCCCACCCATGATATTCTATGATTTTACTCTTATATTATGAATTAAAGGGAATTAGTTGACTATTCAGAGTGGTAAGTAATATATGTGAATGACACACAATTCTGAGACCAAGGGTAAAAATCCCATTTCATATTTGGGAAAAGTAAATATTAGAATTTTAGAGAAAAATTCAAGGGTGAACATGGTGAAAAAAAAAAGGTTGCAGCCAGTCTCAAAATAATATAGGGGGGGGGGGGCATATCCCTTCCACGGGATTTCTACCAATGTCTGAGACTTTATTATATTTTAATATAACTGAAATTAGATCCACGAGGGTGTATCTTTCATTTAAAAATAAACTTTGTAGATGGTGCTAGGTACATCATTTGTTTTTATATTGATGTAACCGGAATGAGGTCAATGAGGATGATATTTTGTGCCCTATACCCTGCAGCTATGGAACATTTTATTCAGGAAAACTTAATTTCTTTTGGATTACTATTAAACAATGTACTTAGAACCCAGTCATTATTTTTTTCCTTACAATTTTCATAGTACTAATGAATAACTGATTACAATCATATTTAATAATATACTTTGTTATCTATTAACATGCATATATATATATATATATGATATGATCATGAAGTACTTGATCACTTAATATAAATGTAAATGCCAAATCAGTGGGTTTATATATATTTATCATGACCATGCATAGAGATAAAAATATGCAACAAATTAATATTTATAAATAAATATCCATACAAATATGATTGCAATAAGCCCGATAATCTCTCACGAAATCACATCATCAAGGAAACAAGCCTTAGTAACACATAATACATATAAATACTGCTATAAATCTTGTATGAATCACCTGGAGTAGTATATTTTATTTTTTTAATCTATTTTGGTATTTTGGCTACCATGCTCCTCTAGTTAGGCTAGAGTTTGTGTTCTTTATTTTTTGCATTTGAATAATTTGTGAAAAATATTTTATACTGGCCTTAGAACAGCAGTCTACGGTCTGCTATTTCAATTAATAGACATGAATACAATATTCTGTATTGATTGAGGAACGGAACATCAAAATAGCCTATAGCGACCTCAAATGATCTCGTGGAGATCACCTTAACTCACCCATTCCTCAAAAATTGATAATTTTCTGAAACTTTTGACTTCATGTGTAACTTCTTCAAATCACATTTTGGCCTCGAAATCAGTCTCCAGAAACCTCTTATGCCGACCAGATCGATATAGTTTGTGTTCTTTTATAGATCAATTTTTCTTTAAACTATACTGCTCCCTACTCCTCTTGATGCTCGGTCAAACAAACAAATGAACAAAGGGACTCGCGCTATATATATGCAGTGACAGCATAAAAAGATCCTGATAATATTTTTTGTGAAAACGTATTTTATATGAAATCGAATTTTTCCATAAGATACTTTTCTTTAAATTCTCTAATGTATGTTTTTTGAATAATTAATTGGGTGTCCCGCTATTAGAGTTACACTTGAACACTAATAATAAATTATTTAGTCTCTTTCTTTAGACACTACTTCAATTCACTCAATAACTCATAGACAAGAAGATCCACTTTAAATTTCATTTTTTAGTATATAATAATGACTTAAAGATCAAATTAAGAAATTTTGTAAGAATAATATTAAAAAGAAATAGATCATCAAAAAATTCAGACTATTAACTTAAACAATACCACTGGGATATAAAATAATTTACAGTCTTAAGGTTATTTTTTTATCCTTCAAAATGTACATATATGTAGATGTGGTTATACCTATATTTTTTCAATCTCAATTAATTAAGAATCTGCAATTGGTTACTTTTTCTTCAACAATTAAGAATTAATTATTACTATTTTTGTTCTTTTAGTAGACTTGAGGTTATTTTTGAACAAGATGAAATTCAAGAGGAGAGTTGAAATAAAATTATTTGATATGTAGTTAAAAAAATTATAAAAATGACCCAAAGGGCCTAACTCATCAGCAATATTGATAAAATTGGATAATAAGTAAAGTAATGAAATCACAGTATCAGTACAAATGTAGGTTCTAGCTGGCAAGAAATCCTACAATTTATATTTATGACTATTATGTAAAATATAAGTATGTGACTTGTATGAATATATTGTTCATATAAAATACATATTTGTATATCTAAGCATTTTGATCCAAAATTGACAACAACTTAATACTGGTTAGGATTCTAGCTCATAAATTTAGAGTTGTACATCCTATGCAGTATTTTAAAAAAAAAAAGAAGAGAAAATTAAAATGGTAACCTCAGCAATTTGTTGGATGCTTGAGATATATATATCTTACTAAATCAGCTACAAGCAGCTATTCTCCTTTCTGTTTACGGATTAAGACATTATACATATATTGAAAATAGATTAGTGTATAAGTGGATCAAAGAAAATAAAGTCAAATTATTATTTGTCGGAAATTTATATATTTTTAGCTAATAAGTCGTAAACGGATAATTAATTAATTATTATTGCGAGAAATTGGACTTGAGCCCTATTTTGTTAATATTATATTTGCTCACAAAATTTTTATTAAGTCAATAATTACATAACAATGAATGGCTGCTTATTTTAGATATGCTATTAAAATTTAAGATCGGATGATTCGTTTCTTGAGTAATACATTGATTATGTATCTCGAGACATAAGCCATTCTTAAAATGTCAAACGAATATATTTTCGAATATTCATTTTAAACTTTTTTAGTTTACTCAACGTTTCTCTTTATTGCATTTGAGTCATCGTCTTTTAGACATTTTAAAAAAATCGATTTTAGTTGTTTACTAAAAGACGTCTATCTCTTACACTAATTAGTCTTTTGATGTGTAATTTGGCACGGATGTCAGTAGTGCCAACTTAAAAATAAAGACATTAATCCCTATAGGAATTCCGAACAAATTAAGTTCAAGCTTCCAAGTAGTTTTTGCTCATAGTAGTATATCTATCATGAAGTCAAAAAGAGAATGAACTTATGCAAAGTATGTAATTTGATTAGTGTGTAAAATGTATTCATGAAATTTGCAGCATACTAAAAACTTTATTATCATGAATGTATAAATTTACATAAAGTGAATGCTAATGACGTCAAATACATACATACATGTGTTCACACACGTACCTTTTGTCTACATACTTACACTTTCTACAATACATTAATATGTTTTAGGATCTGAAGACAACCAAATTTGTATTTGTATATATATATATATATATATATATATATATATATATATTCCGAACAAATTAAGTTCAAGCTTCCAAGTAGTTTTTGCTCATAGTAGTATATCTATCATGAAGTCAAAAAGAGAATGAACTTATGCAAAGTATGTAATTTGATTAGTGTGTAAAATGTATTCATGAAATTTGCAGCATACTAAAAACTTTATTATCATGAATGTATAAATTTACATAAAGTGAATGCTAATGACGTCAAATACATACATACATGTGTTCACACACGTACCTTTTGTCTACATACTTACACTTTCTACAATACATTAATATGTTTTAGGATCTGAAGACAACCAAATTTGTATTTGTATATATATATATATATATATATATATATATATATATATATATATATATATATATATATATATATATATATATGTATTCAATACATATCTCAACCTTTCCTTGAAAAGGAAAAGAAGTCCAAAATATTTGTTTATTAGTCAGTTATGTCATGTTGTTTGCTTGAAGGTGGATTTGCACGATTAAATAAATGAGTGTCGTCACACGGCAATTAACGATCAATATTGGGATTCTAGGAAAACTTGGAGCAAGGATTTTATTAAAGACCTTATTATTGAGTATTTCTTGATCTTATTATTGCTCCTTGATTTGAATATCTTGATAGTATTGAAGATCTGAGAGAATGGTTTCATATTGGGATAACACACGTCAACAAATTTTTACGAGCTTCCTGGTTTGAATCATAACTTAAAATGGACTGTCCTTAAAATGTCGATATAGTTTTTATAAATGTTTATTACAGATTTGTTGAACATTCAGTCATTAATGATGATGTTCTTTATAATTGAGATGGGTATTAATAAGTTATCTCTTTTTAGTGGTCAATTATGTATTAATGAAATAAAGAATTGTCCAGTCGAATACAATAAAATAGGTTCTCTTCGTAGATGAAGTAGCATTTTTCCACATCTAAAAGATACCCTGACACTTCCAAAGTCCCTCTCACGATTCTATGTGCAAATCATTCCACATATAAAGTCAGAAATTAAGACAAGTTGAGTTATTTTGCAACCAACTAAGCATTGAGTCTATAATGCTAAAAACTGATTCGAACGATATTTGCCTAATTGATTTAGTGATGAAGCATCTTACCTGAATTATAAAAGGGAGTTCATCTTTAAAGGTCACTTTATTTTTCTTGTCGTTTTGAGGAAGTAAAGGACGTTTCAATTTAACTGAGCTTAAGAGATCGCCAGTCAATTTTTCAGATCTCCAATAATTTTCATCGCACACCAAGGAATTGATGGAAGCATGTATATTCTCAATTAAGTGAATGAGTGGAGTGTTTATTCCAGAGGAAAGCTACATCTTACAGAAAATTTCTTTTGCAGTATTTGTTACTTACTTGATTAGCCCCAAAGTGCTTATACTTTTGATGATATCATAGTCATAGTTTACTTTAAAACTTTAAACACATTAAAGTATGTGAGTTTAAATAAACACTGTGTTATTTACTATTTGTTTTTAAAGTGCTCAATTATGAACATTCATATGTGTATGTCGTGTATTCTCTAAAAAAAATAATGTATGCATATATATGCAAATTAGGAGTTTATAAGGGGGTGGATACCCTACAACATAAAGTAAAATATGATTGAATTTCTGCCAAAATACAAAGCCTTATTTTGTTTTTTTGACACACCTCTTTTCATCTTAAGTTTAAAAAATATACTTTAAAGGGTAAAACTAGAGAAGTAATGTGCTCTCATTTTCTGAAATTTCATGTGATTGTTGTATTTATCGTGAAAAAAAGACATACAAATTGGGACTTGATGACTAGTACAGATCATATGAAAGGCACAAACATAGGTTCTTTAATGATTTCAAATTGTAATTGATTATAACTAAGCAGCCAATCCAGAAGCAGCAGAAGGAACATAGCACCATTTCTTGACAACTGGTTTTTGAACCTTTCTTGGATTTTTCTTGGAACGGGCACAGACCTCTTTAGGTACATCCACACATTCTTCAACGGGCTTAAGATTGGGAACCAACTTGGTGATTTGCTTGCAAGCCTTTTGGGGTTCCAAGTTACAGTTCTCTTCGGGGACTTCTTGGATAATGGTTTCCTTCTTATCAAAGCATTCTTCGGGTCCAGGTTGGGGAACACATCCGGAGGGACCACACAATTGACGGGCAACTTTCTTACATTCAGTTTCAGGACTGTATTTCTTGACATTCTTCTTTTCAGAGGTACAGACCTGTTTGGGCCATTTAGTACACTTTTGCTCGGTGGTGTAGCCTTGGGTTACATCCTCACACTTTTCCTCTTGGATAGTTTCACAATTGACAACATCATCTTCAACGTCATGTTCGTGATAACGAGTTTCACACTCAGATTCGTAGACGGTCTTACACTCTTCGGGCCCTTCACCCTCACAGACCAATGGAGTGTGACAGAATCTGAAAAAAAGAAGACATTCAGATTTTTTTTTGTCTTAAAACAAATATAATTCCTTACTTGACGGTCTCATCAACAGCAATCTTCTTGTACTCGATGAAACAGCTCTTTTTGAAGTTTTCTTCACACTTTTCCTCTTGTTGAGGCTCAAAATCGGTGGTATAAGTTGTGTGACATCTCTCGGAGTAGCTGTGATGACATTCAATATGATCATCATACTCTGTCTCTTCTACCATGACTACTTTATCAATACAACGCTCTCCAGCGGCAGCAATGGAACCAATGTCAAGTGGAACATCATCTCCACCTCCTTGACGGGCCAATCTGTTCTCAGTACTTACCTCGTTATGTTGATGATGCGCATGATGGCCTTCAGCATGATTCCCAATGGATCTGGCTGTGCCTCTGGCTCCAGAGTTGAAAGGAAAAGTATTTAAGAGAGATCTTCCATCACGGAGAACTGTAGCTCTGCGGGCTTGAGGTCCCCCTGTGGCTGCAGCGGATCCAATTAAAGCAATCAGTAAAGTAGTCTGAATATTTAAAAAAAAACCAAGATATTAAGATTTATATAATTCATTCTAGTGGTGTATGGGTCACCTTTACAAGAGATGTCATCTTATTTATTCAAGTTACTAAGCCTAGTACTTTGAGTGGTAAGTTCAACTGCTTAGTGGAACTGATAACCGTTGGGAATCTTAAAATCCCTTTTATACTCTTGAAACTTTTAACAAAAAACAAAGTGAATGAAAAAGCATGCCCATAATAAAGAAACACGGGGATAATCTATTGACCTTACAAAGAGTACAGCCATCCTGATCATGATAGTAGATTTTTTCATCATTTTTTTTTTTTTTTCATAATCATTTATTTTTTGGGAAGGGTCAGACAAAAAAGCAACAACTTATTGGTATTCAAATAGATAGGATTATGATCTACAAAATTGATTATATCCATGCATAGTATATGTCATAATGTGACACATTGTTGTGAAAGTTCTTTTTTTCTCATAAATTAAGCATCCCCACAATGAAAATTAATTGTCTAATGTTTGTAGAAAGCAAAATGCAAATTGTTAATATTCTTCTTTTAAAATAAATTAAGATTTATACCCAAACGACAAAACAAACACCGACTCTAAAAAAAGGCTAACTTTTTTTAATATAAAATACTTGGTAATGTATTTACCCTTGCATGATTAAAAGTTTTAGAAACATGTTTTTCATAATCAGAGTTTGATATTTATAAATTATTATTTTGTTGTTTATGAGGTTTGTAAATTATTTATAACTATTAACATAGGGATTATTTTTTTGTTTTTCTGTCATGTATTGATTATTATTAAAATTCTTTTAAGTATTAATAACCATTTGTATATACAATAAGGAATTAAATCAATGCATATGCTGACAAATATTATATTTAATTGACCATCTGTATATTAAAATAATATGTTAATAATTATTCTATTAATGAAATATCATAATTAATTTGTTTTAATTCAAGTCTCTTAGAATTCTTTAATTTAGCTTTATTTTTTTAATGAATTATTATAAACAATGTTATTTTTAATGAATTTTAAATTTGGGTAATTGTAGAGGAAGTGAGTCAATAGTAGGGTTCCATCAACAAGGATTCTTTGAGGCCAGCTTTGATTAATTATTATTAGAGGAGAAAAAAATAGGATACCCAATAAATCTCCCGATATTTTTCTTCAAATTAACTCTGTAGAAAAATGATCAAACAAAAGCCCAAATTTGACAACTCCAATAACTATAAAAAAAAATGTACGTCGTTCCCTAAGTAAAGTAGCTGTTGATATTTCTAAATATCTAATTTTTAAAATTTTATGATATAGTTATAATGTTTGAATGTGATTAAATCTGTAGTAATTTACATACATTGGCTGTAAGGGTTAAAAGGAGGAAATATAATTTTTGATTATGCCCGATCCAACCAAGCCTAGGATTTTAAGGGTAAAATAGTTTCTGATCGATTTAAAAAAAAACATACTGATACTATTTTATAAGAAAAAAATATTGGCAATAATAAATCAGCAAACATTGGCTAATTATCGATTATTTTGAAAATTTATAGATTTTATCAGTTTGACATGTACGTGTTTAGCATTTAATGACTTTTAAACCTAATATAATCTGTCTTCAGAATGTTAAATATAAAATATCTTAGTCGTGTTGTAGGAGTTTTTTTCTATAAGTTCCAAAGAATATTTCATCACTTTTCCAGGATTTAAAAAAAGGCAATATTTTACTAGGAAATATTCTATTGTATTTAAAAGAATTAACAAAACTATAAATTCATAAATTATAAATCGATGGTTTTTTTAGTTCATAATTAATTTTCTGACCTAAGACGATTCACCAATCTCATTAATTAGTGATTTAAATGTCGATCCTGTTGGATTATGCACGTAAGAATGTAAGAAAAAAATCCATTAATTAAATAGGTTTGGGAAACCTTTGCAACTACAAAGAACTGCTCTGCATTCTAAAATGTTTTACTGTTTATGATTTTATACCTGATTTTTTTTTTTGGAGGAAGACTTCTTCTTCTGAATATCTCTCTTAAATTTTGTACTCTTTTCAAACCATGAATGTTGAAATAGGCAACTACCTTATGGAACAAGGCAGTGTCTTATAAATTGATTAGATGTCTGTCGGACATTAGTCAACAACTACTTAGCTATTGAAATTCAATTTAAAATGATTTAATGACTTTGATTATGTGGGTAATTTAGTCCCTTTGTTATAGGTACATGAAAATATATTAAACAATGTTAAAAAATTGATCCTCAGAATTGCTAATTTTTTTAGCATTATTTATGTGCATTTGAGGTTCCTTTAGTAGAAATATAAATTATTTAGGAAACTTTTGTTCCTATTTTTGTCCATGTTTTGTGCATTACTCGTCATTTTTGTTATAAACGGTCTTAACAAAATAGGATAAAATTGTATTTTGTACATCTCATTTACTATTTATGAAGCACGTTACTTTGTCAATTTTTTATTTCATTCTGTAATTTAAAGATTCTATAACTGATAAATAAAACTACACAGCTCTAAGGACCTCTCTGAATCAAATACAGAGAACTCTTCTCATAAAATAGCATATTGAATATTCTTACATGATTTAATCCACTCATTTACAGAAATGAGATAAATTTATGGATCGATTATAATAATTTACTCCCATTAAATTGATAAAGGACTCCATCATAAACCAAATTTCTTCTTCATGTCTTTTATCATGTTTGAGTTATCGTCTTATGTATGTATATGAAATATACATAATCCGTATATATTAAGATTTAAGTGAGAACTATCATTAAAAGTGTTGAATATTTACATATATGTATGGTATTATGTTTATTACTATGGAAACAGGACATGTAATTACAAAGAAAGACATTGAATTTTAGTACCTTAGTACATTAAACTAAATAAAAATTTTATTTAATAAACTTTCATTTTAGACTTTCTATTATTGTCATATTTGTTGTAGTTGTTGTTGTTGGAGTGTAAGAAGTAGTTTTAAAAGAATGTATAGAGAATTGTAATCAACAGAAGAAAAAAGAAAGATATAAATTTCAAAGTCTTCGCAAAAAGAGAGGTTGTAAATCTTCTTTGTTTTTTTAAACCATTTGTTTTGCTGTTTTTCCTTTAATACGTTAAGCAATAATTGTTATAAAAAAAAAGCTAAAAGAAAGGAAGAAATTGTAGCAAATGACATTTTAAAAGGAAGATGCTATAAATTTAATGAATTTTTTGAATTGAAAATTCATTAAAAACAAATTAACTTCTGAATCAATCTACATATATATTCATTATAATAATATACCTATGTATATATGTAATTTTTCTGTCTGTTATAGTTGCAAATTATAAGGTTATAATAGCATATAATTAGTTTATTCATATATTTAGCATAATCTCTTTTGAATAAGTAATTTTGTTTCTATCCATAGAATCCAAATGGTTAATTGTAGGTTTAGTTTTTTAAAAAAAGAAAAAAAATGGCTCATAAATTCATAATTAGTTTTGTATTTTTTTGATAAACAAATGTTGAAAACGGTTTTGTCTACGAACTTTTGGCAGAGTGTATGTTTTTACAGTTTGTTTAAAGGATATTTTGCTGGAAAATAAAAATATTAAATATACGTACTATGTAGACTACCTTCAGTTAGACTCACTTCTCTTCAAAAAACGAGTACTAGATTTCTCTAATTAAGTATCTAATAAACATTAAATCCTTTACAAACTAAGTCCTGAATGAACCATATGTATATTTCTTAAATGGTTTTTGTCAATGATTTAATCATATAATAAAAATTACCAATATAAGATATATATATATATATTTATATAATTGATGAATGGAAAAAAAGCTAAGCACAACGAGTTTTTTTCTTTTTTTTGTGCACTCGTAATGTCGACTCTCAAAAAAAGGAAAAGGAAAATTTTGGAAAACCTTTACTTTCAAAAGAACAGAAGAAAAAGGCTCAATATCTGTTGAAAATTAGCCGATTTGACCCAACTTTAACAATAGCTGAACTGAGTACTGCTCAAGATATGTAAACATCTAGTTACAAATTCATCAACTCATAAATATTAAATATATATATATATATATTATATGCATACATAATTCAAACTTTTAATACATGACTATGATAATAATTTAGATCTTGATCAAGTAAATTATAAAAAACTAAACTATTCAATTATAATCAAGAGTGGAAAAAGGACACCATTGAACAGTTTTAAAACCTTACATACAAATAGTTTGAGTCAATTTAAAAGTTAAATCTTTAGAAGTTGAAAAGTTTTAATTCAATCCTACTAATTTTAATCCTTTAGATTTTAAATCATGTATGTACATAAAGTTATGTATTAAATGAAATATTACCATAATCCATGTTAACTCGGGTTTATAAGGGACAAACATAAATCATGAGTGTAATGATTATATCTTCATGTACTTTGAAGCAATGTGAACTTTAGTTCAACATTATTCAATTTTCTCTTACATGCAGTATCAAATTTAAGAGGCAAGTATGAATTCTAAACTCCTCTTAATCATTCAATTTCTTATATTAAATGTCAGTATTATAAAAAAAGGTTACCTTGTAATATGTTAATGTAATATTTTTACTTCACCTAAAGAATAATATATATATTAGTATAAATATACTAAGTAAAATATTAAAAAAAAACTTGTCATTTTGAGAAAAAATGAAAAATATTTTTATCAAATATCAGAATTTTTTTTCAAAATTTTCATCCAAAAAATGAACAAAAATCACATCTTCTTAAAAAAAAAATAAACATCATCGAAAAAAAGGAAAAATATATTTTCCAAACTCTGTTAACTCCAAAAAATGTTATTAACAAGAATAAACATCAATTAAATAAAAAAAGGTTAAGTAATCAAAGGAATTATTACCTCACCAACATAAAAAACTTCCTATTCAGTTGTCAGCTATAGAATTGTCAACTTATCTTGTGAAAAAAAATTTGGTGACCCCTATTTTAGAATATAGACCCCTGGCCCATAGCTTTTTTGTTATCGTACAAACACATAAACAACATAAATAGTTCTAATCTATGGTCAAATGAACCAGGGCATTTGTTCATAATAACTCATGATTAATTCAGTAGATATACAGATATACATACAAAGGATAGATGGATTCATGATTGCAAACATATTTTGTTTGTGTGTGTGTGCATTTATGATAGAAGGATAGGACTTTGACACAATTAATGCAAGTAGGTAATTAGTTACCATGATGATCGATCAACATACTCAAAGTTACAGCTGTTTATGTACATAAATAAAAATTATGATATGTAGTCAAAATATCCCATGATAAAAATTAATAATTGGATTTGATTCTTAGGATTATTATTGAACTACTTTTCGAAGCATTTAAACTCTTACTCATTGTTTGGTTGTTGTTGTTTTTTTTCTTTGTTTTTTTTTTTAGTTATTTGAGTTAGTAGAAACAGATGTACATTTCAACGTGACATTCAAATATAATACTATTTGTAATTTGAAACTTATAACCAAATGAAACACAAATGATAGATATTTTCATGTGGCCCCTTAAATTCTATTATTAATATTATAATTTAATTGGATCAAATTTCAAGAATCTGGAAAGGTACAGATTATATTTTTTCATCTTATTCATAATTAAATTATTTTAATGGATTATATGATTCATTATGAAAAAAAAAATGACTATATTTCTCTAATATTTTCTTTTGAGAAAATTGGAGGGGGGGGGGGGGGGAAGAGAATCCCAATTATCAACTAAATCTACTGATTTGATTGTCCATGAGTAATATCATGAAGGATTTCCACCACTGGTACCAGAATCTAATGGGCCAAGGGGACATTAGCAATAAAAAAAATTGTATGATTAAGATGTCATTTTTATACAATTATCTGCAACTCCACCTTTAAATAACTTCCAGTGTCTCTGATCTTCCTTAACTCCTTTATAAGAATAGGATGATTTCCATCATCAAGAGCCCCAATGACATAATTTGATCTGACAAAGTAAGGGGAGAAATAGCATCTTACATCATTTGTATAACAAATGAATACCACCATGTTAATTTGTTTGTAACAGCATGATTAAAGAAAGACGAACATAGGATCTACATATGTATATCTACACCTAACTTGACTTTGTTGTCTATCCTTACCCATAAAAATAATATTAATGACTTGAATGGGGATTATGGGTGTGGAGTACTGCAGCGTTTTTTAGAAGTATCGTAAGTACAAATGTTGATTTAAATACGTGTATATAAATACACGAACCAAAATTTTTTTATCTGTCCTTTATCCCAGCTCTCATTTGCACTCTTTAATCCCTTTAATTCTTTCAAACATTTTGTAGTACATATGTAAAAAAAGATATGCGCCCACTAAAAAAAGTCTTTTGAAGGCTTCTATGACAGATATACGTAGCTAATAAAATGAAGAAATAAACGTTTTCATATATTTACGAATAAATATGTTGTCCCATGGTGAGCCATGTCTTAAAAATATACATACTTCACAAAAGAATTATGTAATAGCAAACCCATAAACGAATATGGTTTTAAAAAATATATCACCTTTCATATCTATACTCTCAAACCAGCCACTCCTGGTTATTCATATATGAATATGTAATTCATAATATGATCTTACTATATTTAGGTTTCCATACACTTATGGGAGTGCATGAGATGCAAAGGATAAATAATTGAATCGATTGAAATAAGGCTTGTACATACATACTTTTTGTCATAAGGAGTGTAAGATTTATAGATATTTTTTATACGCCAATGCGTCACTCAGTGATTTCATCTCGCCTTTTCTGCAATATTAGGCATAAATTTTGATTAATAAGGATCGAGTGTATTGTTACTAATTTTTACTTGATGTTATGAATAAAGTATTGTTATTTTTAATATCCTTTTGTAATTTGTTAAACTATACATATGTAGAGTTATAGTTACGAACTGGAATTTGATTGATTGTTACGATACACATAATGTATGCATCCTTGTAACATGTTATTAGCAAGATTTTTTTTTTATTTCTTAAGCAAATCGTTTCAACCCTTTATTTTAAAATTACATTCAATTGGGGGTGAATTTGAATGAGCATTCATACACAGTACAAAAGTTAAATCAAAGTAATGAAATATTGATCAGTAAAATATATCATTATGAAATTGCTTTGATTCAAAATTGAAGTCATTATATATCATTGGATAGTGCAAAATAGTGTAAAAACAATCATTTATCATAGTGCACCATTTGACAAAAAAAAAATTAATTATCTAATATATTAAACGAAAATAATTATCAAACTCTATTTGTTTTTAAGTATATGGATAGAAAATACCCTCTCAAAACCTTCATATTTCTTATTAAAATTGACAGAAGTACTCCAATATTAAATACTTGTCATATTTTGTTAGAGATATAATAATTAGATAGAGAAATTGGCTATTTAAAAAGTAAATATTTTGAGACTTAAACCACAAACAAAATATGCAATAAAATTGATGTACTTTAGATTAGCTTCCTAATTATGGAGAATACTTGCTAAATATTTTATGTAAATTACAATTTTCTATATCCATATATACAAAACATGGAATATTGTCAATAAGAGTAATAACATACTCCATTAAACACCCCTCAATTACTCAAACACGATAAAGAAATCATGTTACTGTTAAAAATAAATCTAGATTTTACTCTTATCATAAAATAGTTCACATTTTATGGTTCTGTAACTATGAAATGTCAAAGATAGGGGATAGGGACTTTTTTATAAATTAATGAAATGTCATGCTTTAACAAGGGGGAAATAGTGCATGTTGAAATAGATTATTGTATATTGTTCCATGTGATCTAAGTAATCCCAAGAGATGAGCTGCCTGATTCGTGTTTATGTCAGATTATTAGTATGTACATATATATTTCACCCCGCAGTTTTGTCTTAAGAGCTAACTCATTAATTAATTTGTGTATATAAAATTTAGTAGTTATAAAAATATATCCTTCTACTCAAACTGAGGAATTTATTTTGTCTGTTGACTGACTAAATTTCATTAGAATACATTCATGAACAAGGAAGTTAAATTAGTACAAAATTAATTTCTGCTTAAAAAGTAGTGATAGGTCTTGTTAGTATAGAAAAAGATACAAAAAATCAATGGAACGTTTGACGTCATATTGTGAAAAGATGTAAGACAAAGTTCTGAGTTTTGGCTTAGAATAAGCGATTAAACAATATATATACATACATGTTTTTTTGTGGTAGCGAAATTTTAAATTAAATATACATCGTAGCAACCTTAATTCAGACCCCCTTGAACTGCCCTTGATTCGATTATTATCATTATTTTAACATATCTAGTATAATAAAAAGATTGAATGATATGGCTATACTCAGAATTTCTCAATGAATACTACTAAACAATGAGTAACTATGGACTTACTATTCCATCACAATGTATCATGTACCGGTAACAAAGAAGTAATATTAATAGGTCAAAATGAAATCATACTATTTAGTAATACAGTAGTCCCTAACCTTTTTCTAACTGCGGATCGGTCTAGAGGCGACAATTTTACAGCGGACCGAGGGTTGAAATAATAATAATAATAATAAACGTGAATCCACTTTATACTCATATGGAAATTTATTAAAGCAGCTCCAACAATATAACATACTATAACATCAAAAACTGTTCCTAACGCTAAATCAATGGGAGCCCTGAGCTTGTTTCTTTGCAACGAGATAATGGCAGACAAAGACACCCGAAAGTGTGTTGCTTATGTCCAATCTACTCCTTTACTTTGTTTTGGTGGCTGTCACTGCAAAAACTCCGCTTCATACAGATAGGATGAAGGAAATGACTTTAATACAAAACACTGGTAGAATTATTGACTCGAACACTGTTTTAAATAAAACAAAAGTAACTAATTAATTCTTGTGCAGCACGGTACTGAATGATCTACGGACCGGTGCCAGTTCGAGGCCCAGGGGTTGGGCACCACTGTAGTAATATTCTAAAATGTCAAGGTATTGTTATAACTTATAATTAAATGAGACCATTTGAGACGAAGATATAGCAACTTGTACAATCTTCTGGTAAAAGTTACAACTTCCATATAATTACAACTGCTACGTAATATGTTCGAATGTTTATCTCATATATACATCTATAATTTTTTCTGTAGAACCCCCATTTCCTTCAATTTATTTTTATTTTTTAGATAAAGCCTTATAAATATATTCACGTAACTATATACATATATTTGCATGTAGCAATTACTTTTGCAGATAACTTTATTTTACTTCTTTGTAATGAATTAATTTTATGAGCACAAAATATGAGGAGCCACTTGGGAGTCAAAAATATACATAATTTATATCACTAATTTATATATGTATACGAATTCTGGGATTATCAACTATAATTAATATGTATTATCCTATCAAAATGAGTACATTGTGTTTACATATGTACATGTAAATTGAATATCTAAACATGCAGATATTCAGATGGAAATGTGAATGATAATATCCACATTTGAAATTTTGCGGATATGAGTATATAAAGTTAGAAAATATTCACATTAACGACGTATCGAATATTATTTAAAAGTGCAGATATAAGTGGAATTTGATATTTCTAAACTACAGCAAAGTCGCAGATAGAAATAATTCAAATACTAGATCGTCACAAATATTATAGATATATCTTCACTTTTAAGAATATAATAGGTTAACAACATAAGTGGCTAAAGAAGAATAAATATACAATTGTGATTTAATTACATGTATAATACATCTTTTAGATGACACAATAGACTCTTTAATTTGTAATAAAACTTTCAAGTTTATTATCATCTATTTATAATTTTTACATTCTTTTTAAAAGTTCATTCTTACATTGATAAGTCACTTGTGATTACATATGATTTGACAAAAATGCACAAATTAAGATACCCATAAGGGTACATTAATTCACACGATGTGATTCTGATTATATCTCTCAACCTTTCCTCCGAAAAGAATTATTAAAAAAAGTGCTCAAAATTAGTTAGTAGTTAGCCAAGTAGTCCCACTTGTTGGACTATTATTATTCATTTAATAGCTAAATATGCCAAGAAAATATTTTCCTTTTGATTTTCGAAAATGAGCACAAATGTATAATGAATGCCGAATAATTTAACTAAACTAGATCCGATATATATCATTCCAACAAGGGATTTATATTTTTTATATTGAGTCTAACTTAGAAGCATTCAAAATTAAAAGTTAATTGTCTCAAATATCAGGGCTGTTCCAAGAATTTTTCACTAAGAAACTCTATTACAAAACCTAATCAACAACAAGTAATTACATAAAGTCGTAGAAATCATAGTTCTTAATTCGAATGGACATTTAATAGTAAAATTTTTATTCTTGGTTGTTTTTTATAAAAGACAAATTTCATTCTATTTTTGTTCGTTTTTTAAAAATATTTTTAATTCTTGTATTTTTATATAAGATATTATATATATTTATAAATCACCTTTATCAATAAAGTTTTGCTTTTTGACAAAATATTTCTACATTTGAATAAAATTATTTTATCAGACTTAATTTGGATTCAGAAAAGGTGGATTTGAATACGACAACCACCTTGATACATCTTTTACTTTATGAATCAAAAGACTCTTTCTTTTTTTTTAATGCAAAACGAACCAATTCGTTTTTATCTCTTCAATAGCTTTTTAATTTTTATTTCCCTTAGTTACTGGGTTTGATAAAGTGTGTTGTATTGTTGGCCCTTGAGAAAGTCACAATAAATCATTCACAATTGTAAATATATCATATTTCTTCTTAACAAAGAAACCATCTGGGTTGAAACCTTTACAATAGACTTTTTTGGTTTATAATACTAATATATGATTGAACATGCTCTTTATTCAAAAGTATTTTGTTAAAGAAGAATACTAAAAAAAAATGGGAACAAATTTTTTCTTTATTCCTGGCTTTGCATGTATGTTATTTTTAAACTGTGAACTATTCAAATTGACAAAGTCATGATTTCTTTCATGATTTTGAAACGGCAAGCTTGCAAAAATATTTATGTAATTTTTAAAACGAGGCATCATAATTATTTAGACTCATAATAGTCAATTTGTATGAGATTCTAATAAACAACTTTGGATTAAGATTTATATAATTTATATAAGATCAAAATAAAGTGGAAGAAAAATTGGTACATATTCCAGAACCTGATAGCCGAACCATTTTTGGATCTTCAGTCATTGTAAAAACATAATATGACTCCTAAAGCTCTGGAAAAAGTTGTTTTTTCTAACACAAAATTAGGTCAGGGCCTCATTTGAAAATTAATGTTATTTAGAATATTAAAACTGAATTTTGAAGATTCATATTTATTTTTCTTGAGGAAATTGAGTCCATAAAATGTTATTATTTGGTATCTACAGTAAAACATCGATATAAGACGCTTCAATTAAGTACAATAATCACACAATTGGGTCTTAGGCCTTTTTTTATTATTATTATTATTATTTTTTTTTTTTTTTTTTTTTTTTTTTGGGGGGGGGGGAGGTACTTCATACTATTAATATATAATCAAATCGGTACAAGGTGCAATCAGATACAACACGGTCAAATTTTTTGGAGCCCAAATAGCGCTTTATACGGTATACGTATATATTCATATGTAGCTGCTGTTCTACATATTTTATTCAAATTGATGATATGAGGTTAAAAAGGTGAGTCTAAATTCAGCCTCGTAACTTATATTTGTACAGGAATTATATATTTGCACACCCTACTTGTTTAGCTTTTTTTGGCCCACTTCAACTTCAATTTCAGCTCAGAAGGATTAAGAAATCAGCTGAAATTCACTTAAAAGCTTTACGGTGAGTCATTGATTTCTAGCGAATTTTTGCTCGAAATTGGATGAAAGTTTACACACTTAGATGAACGATTTCTTCAGCAGTTAAGGATTTTTATCGGGCGCTTGACATCTCGTTTGAAAGCTGTGGGTCTCAGCTCTTTAATACATTCCTTATTTATCCATTTATGTAATATTCAAGGATTTATTTAAATTCAAAAGATTTGACCGACTTTTGAGCATACTCCCGTCCCCTACGCCCCCAAGAGCCCTTTTAGGTCAAAACAAAGACTGGAAATGAAATCTACACTAAATACACTAGCGAATCAACATTTTTTAATGCACAAAATGAGTATCCTTCTAGGCTTAAATTTAAACTGAAGTTGGAAAATGGGCCAAAAAAGCTACAAAAGTAGGGTCCGATTTTTCAAAACCTTAGGACTCTCGGAAAAAATTTTTACAGATTTGAAATCAAGGTTCAAAACTAGATAATTTTTATTATACTTATACCCTTTAGGATTTTTGACTGTTGACCAGTGTAATTAACATTAATTAATATACATATATAATTAATGTGTAAAAAGTTACAAATACATAAGTTCAAATTTGTTGACCAGTGTTATTAATAAATGTTCAACAGTGTAAAATGAAAAATATCTCAATTTCCTAATTTCCAGGAAAAATATGAAAAAATTTGCATATGTATTATAACCAAAGCCTTAAACTCATGAATATTCCAACATTCAATGGACAAACTTCACATAATGTTATATTTAGACAACTTTTTCTAATTATTTTGATCCTTTGAGGTACCAGTGATTATTTTGTATATAGACCTTAATATGATCACATATTTTGTCTTCCAAAGAAGAGGACAAGACGTGGCCATATCAGTATCCGTTTTAGGGGGAAGGGTGCTAATATTTTGCAGTTTATAATATTTGAGAATAAAATATTATAAGATTTTGATTCTCTTTTTTTAAAAATACACCTTAGGCAAAGCAATGTATCTACACACATGAAAATTTTTAAAAAATCCTCTTTTTAAGGATTTTATTCGACTTTTTTTCCGTATTCAGTTTATGCTTCATTAAAGCATAAGTATTGATTTTTCGCTTTTATAAATGTATTTAGTTTTATTGCTACATAGTTGAAGCAGCATTATTGGTTAGATTTTCATTTCTTTGAGGCACAAATTTACTCCAGTTTCATATAATATCATATACAGCTCCACTGATTTGATATATTTAAATATTTTTATCGATGTTCTTCCTTTGTTTTATACTGTACTATGTATTTTCGCGGAGTTATTATGATATCAACACACTCAACCTCGATTAATTCTTCCCTTAAAAAAACACAATAAAATTATTATTGCTTTTTTGCAGCTTTTTTATCTAAATAAATTATAAAATGCCTTATAAAGTATCCCAAGTCTGTATTGTGATCTTTTTTTATGAATTCATTCAATCATGCTATTGTTTCAGCACAAAACTACAAAAAGTAAATAAATATAAAGATATCAGTATGCACTGATTCTCTTCTTTTCTTTTTAAGCTGTAGGTTCTGCTGGTGGTGAAATCTCTATCTCTTGGGTCTTAAAGTATCTAAAAGTAAAGTTCAAAAGGAGAAAAATGTAGCCATTATCATTACATTTTATGTCAGCAAGAAAACAAGACAGACATGACTCGAGGTAATGTTACCAAAAAAAAAAATTACTTTGCTGAAATAAGTGAAAAATAAAGTAAAAAAAAAATAGATGAATAAGCTTTTTTATATTTTATTTTTATGTATGTAAATAAATTGTAACCCGTTTCCAGAACTTTTATCATAGCTGAGTACTACATATACATATATGTATATATAATTAAATATAAGCTGCATATTTAGCGTTTAACTTGTTTAATCATTTTATAAAGTTAATTAATAATTAAAATAGTATGGTTTTGTCTTATTTTTTAGTTCATGATTTGGAGGGAAATGGTTTGTATTTATGATTTTTAACATTTTATAATATGTACGGTTATATAAATGTATTAGAATGTCCTGTTTTGAGTGTAGTCCTTGATTTTAACTATATTATGGCCTTTTCGGGGGAAAATCTTCAAATTTTATTCTTACGTGGGTCTTAATTTGTGTACCTAAATAAACTAAATCTAAGTTTTTGAAGTATATATTGCTTGTAATCACAATAAATATAATATTTTTCAGTTGCTTTCTCTATTTTTCATCATAAAATTAGCGTTTTTTTACTTGAATTAATAAATTCCTTGTACAGAACCCATTTAAAACACCTTAAATTTTTGAAAACTACGTACATTACAATTGTTCGTAAATAGAATAATGCATGTGCAACAATAAAGAATAAGTATTTGGTCCATGTATTTAAAATTGGATTTGTACAAGACGTGTAAAAATGGACAATTTTGACCCAAAAGTGTCACTCTTTTCGTCTTTAAGGTATCAAAGTACCATTCGTTTTCTTGATTAAGACCATAATTATGAAATAAATAAAAAATACTTCACAAAAGAAGAACACTTTATTATATGGTTCTACTAATAAAAAAAATTGTTGTACAAAACAAAAAATAAATAACAGACCATGAATCAGATAAACTTAAATACAAAATTTGTAAATATCTTAAGAATAGACATTGGCTTGTAATATGTTGAGTCCACGTTGGTTGTTAGGGGTTGGGTGCATGCAATCTTTTGTAATCGCAATATACATATCACAAAAATGTACTACATTTATGGAATGATTCCCTTAATTAGTCCCTTCCAGTTTAAAAATTATATTCACATTTTTAAATATTTAATATTAAAAATTATTTATTAATGTGCCTGCATATGTTAACTATATATTGTGTATACATATTAGCCATTTATAGGATTAACTTCGTTATTGTTTGCATCTGCAAATTATCCACATTTTATATATGTTTGTATTTACATAATCTTCCTTAGAGTAGCAACAAATTTCTAATTAAATTTAGCATGTTTGCTTAATAAATTTATACTTTGGGGTTGAAATTTGCTGTGGAAGAAATTTGAGGGGACAAAAATACGGGGAAAAAGATAGACGGGATGAAAAGGAGGATGATAAATTTATTGGTCACGGTATTTGAGATGGGTTCAAGGTAAAGATTATTGATTCTATTGATTAAAGTAATAATAAAATCAGTATTTTGATGAAAATAAAAGGGTATTAACGGGCTGAAAATATCATATTTGATGTCATTTGAAGAATTATATACCTACATTGAACGCTATATCTTTTGAAGTCAATGTGTACTATAGTTTTGTATTTCATTTTTAGTAGATTGAGACTAATACATGATATAATAATAATCATAGTTTTAAAATTGTGATGGTACAATATCTGAAAATGGTCATTCATAGCCATTCAGTACCAGGTACCATACCAAAAATAGCATGAATGACTCCAATTTTAGAGATAAAGTTTTTGTTAATGTCTTCTTACTGAAAAACAACAACCATAAGTAGTAATAACAAATATCCCAAAAGTAGGACACTTATAAGACTCCAAGGTCAGTCACCAATTCAGGATGTATTTTACACAGGAAAGGTATTGTATTCATATATTTACATATAGGTATATACAAACAAAATTACAAATTATAGTGTTCATGTCAATTTTTCAAAACTGCGTGCTCAAAATGTACAAAACAAGACAAAACAGATTCAATGATTAATATGTTTTTTTATATTCGTAAAAACACACTCCAACCGTTCCCCACATGCATATAATTATTAACATTGATGAATTCAAAGCCTTATAAATAGTTGTTTAACGAATAATTATCCCATTGAACAACCTCTAATCCTCTCAAATATGATATAACATCAAAGCCCTTACATGGTACTTGAGGGAATTTAATTTTAATTTGTAAGATACACTTAAAAGATATATGTTGTGATGACTATCTGGTATTTAAATGCTTGGACCTCATAACAAGAATTGTCAAAATTATCATAAACGACTACGTAACTTCAGAGTTCACGAGTTTTTAATCGAGTAACTTTAAAGGAATCCATTTTTTATGTATCTATGTGATAAATATAGTTTCTTCTATTTTAAAAATATATCATAAATTGACAATGCTGAACCAAGTTTCCTATTGGTAGAGTTAAAAAAAAAAAAGTTAACCCACTCACTCTGTCACTATTTATTTCTGTTCTCATCATCCTTTATAGTAAAATTTTCAACTTTGGTCAACATAGGTATACAAATGTGAAATAAGCAAAATAATCATATCCAAAATTTATTCACAAGATGTTATAAAAAAAGAAAACGAAGACATAATCAAGTGTATAATTTTAGTAAAGAGGTTCAAAGTAAGTCATTTAGGAAAATATATCACATTTGTGTGTAGAAGTTCCAACTTGTACTCATATTATATGTTTATAATATGTATATATATTTAACTATGGGCAAAAAATATGGAGAATCAAAAAATATTTACTCAAGAATCAACTCCCCCCCCCCCTCCCTCCACGATGCTATGCACATGTGCCAATACTTTTTCAATTTTCAAAACAGTAACAAAATTTAGATATATTATTAAAATGGAAAAGTGGAAGGTTGGTTTCTTCAGTAATAGGTTATGTACCTCGAGAAATAAATCAGAGATTCTCAAAATTTTAAAAAAATACAGTCTATAATATTCATTTAAACTTTTTTGGTTTCAACAACGTTTCTCTTAATTGTATTTTAGTCATCATCTTTCAGGCATTTTAAAAAACGAAAAATTCGATTTTAGCACTTCAAAATATGACGCGTTCTCTAAAACTAATTAGTATCTTGACGAGTAATTTGGCACAAACGTCAGCGACAGTAGTGCTAATTTAAAAACAAAAACATTTATCCCTATCGGAATTAAAAAAAAAAAAATCAAATTTTGCGATATTTTTTTCTCATAGTGATATACAAACCTATATATAAAGAAAGAGAGAGATGTGAAAAATAAGTAGGAATGTAAATCATATGCAATTCGGGCGTGTTATAAAAAAAGAAAGAGAAAATCAACCTGGCAACCCTGACAATTTAATGAATGTCGAGGGGGGAAACAGCTTGAGCTGTCATGACGTTTTACTGAGATACAAGCTGCTATTCTCCATTATATATACAACAATAAATAATAACTAGTGATGTAAAAAACGGCGATTTTTAAGCGTGCGAGTGGTTCTCAAAATGCCTGTTAGTTGAAACCCTACATAATATTCTTTCATCATTCATAAATCATCGAGCTGTTCCTTTTCCTTTTGACATAATAATTCTTGTTATATGTATATTTGTATAATCTATTATAAAAGTTACGATACTATCACACAACCTTTCCTTCAATTGGGGTTGAAAACTTTCTTAATGTTAATACCTCTCGAAAAAGTGACTTTATGGAAAAAAAATTGCTCGAACTAAAATATTTATACTTCTATCCTATAAAATGTTTCATCTGTTGACATTTTTAATATGTTTTCAGCCATTTTCTTGAGTTATAGAAAAGGTAGAATAATTATAAATATCATTATTAAATCTTCAATCATTGTTTTTAAAATATGCAAATATCTAAAAACTTAAAGCTTTATTTTGTTAATGAATGAATAACCATTATTATCAAACTAGAAACTTCAAGATAATTATATATTCCGAGCAAAAAGCACTATTTATGTACTTATTTTTCCTAAAAATTAATAGAAATAATGAAATTTTAACAAAATTAGCAATATATCCAAAACTAATGTACCGATTTTGAAATTTGGAAAATTTCCTGTTTATTTAAAGTAATATCTACAACTTTAATTTCAATAATATATTTCTAAAACATCAATTTAATTTAATTAATTACTTTAAGTCCAAGAAAAGCTGTCTTGAGCCTGGAACAAGGCTGTCACAGCTACAGTCATAGTATTATAACGACAACAAATAAGCTGGCTTTCATAGTTACCATAACATTTTTGACGTCATCAAGGGGAGGAGCTACTCGCACGCTAAAAAATCGCCGTTTTTTACATCACTGATAATAACAGATGAGAGGCATAAAATTAACTGAAATTAATTTTTGTTTACATTTTATTTGCTTTATTAAACTTAATGCATGTATTCCTTCATGCGACATCTTTACTATCAGGTAGATGTTCTCCCCTCAGAAATAAAGGAAAAATGATAACAGCTTCAGAAAACAAAAAGACCTGTTTGAAGAGCCAACTCCACTTTTTTATCACACGCCCGAATTGCATATGATTTACATTCCTAAAAGTAAGTCATTCCCGGTGATCATCATTTGTAGTGATATATAATATGATAATAATGATTCCCTCAAAGGCATACAATAATTATTCGTTGGGTGGTCACTGGGACTACTTAAAACCTTGGGGTGTTAGAGCAAAAAAAATCTACTAACTAGAGACATTGGTGGAGTAAAATTTTGAAAGGGTGAACGATGGCACTCTTGAAAGATGGTTAAGTAATTTTTGATATTTCCATTTACAAAATTTGATCTATGTTAGTTTATCATACTGGGCCGTTGAAATAGAGGACATTGGTCGTCCAATAGTGCTAATATTTTCGAGTTTTTTTGTCAAACCTTAAAGTTTTACATTATATATGCCCCTACAATGATTTAAAATTGAGAACTTTTTTGTATTAATTGTAACTTATACCAGTAAATTATATGTAAGTTGCAATCTAAAAATGGGATTAAGCAACTTAAATGCTGAATTCAAAATATTTTTGATAGAAATAATAAAATGATTGAAACTATATCTTCAAACCAATATTGAACATCCCGTTCAATGTTGGTATCGAAGATATATTTTCTAATTTTTTGATGAAAATCAACACTAGGCTGTTTTAAAAATCATCTTTTTTTCCTTTCTTTTTTTATCGAATAAAATTTATGTATTGTATTTGGGTTTGATTATTGTATATTCAAATCTTTAAATCAATAACTTTGACTATGATAGATCATTTTATGAATCAGAAACCATTCAACTTGAGTATTGGCATTTTTTTTTTTTTTTAAACTTTTTTTTTTTAAATGTTTTCGAATAAAATTTATCTGTTGTATTTGGATCTATTTATTATGTATTCAAGATTTCAAGTCTCTACGTCAAAATTCTATTTGTTTTCATAAATCAAAAATCATTCAAAACGAACATCTGCATGTTTTTATATAGCACATTTTGTCTACTAGATGGTGTCTATAGTTCAAATAGTGATATGTTGATTGTTTGACTTTTTAAGGTCAATTATGATTTAATTAGATACATGGTTCTGGAATACTCACTCTTTTCTACACCAACTTTTTTTTTGTACCAAATTAGCTGATATAAATTAGCTACACGGACATAACTTTACAAGTCATAAGTAAGGAATTCTTACTTATGTCGGGGATATATTGGAGAGTGAAAGAGTGAGCACTCCATGTATTGAGTTTTCCCTGGCTAAGACCGATGGATATGTTCAACTGAAGGCAAGTCCAATTTAGTAAAACTCGGTTGCGTTTTTAGACCACACATCTAAAATTAGATATTCACAATTACAATACTTGAAATGAGCTTGAAAGAAATCTGAGGACTCTATAAAAAAGTTAAAGGTCTAAAACTTCCAATGGAATTGTGAAACAAAGACTTCAAACTCAATACTATAGATTTTGGACACTACTTGGATTTTCTCACACCTTTAAAACTAAGTACTAGAACAATTCGAATTAATGCTCCATTCAAATTTATACAACAAAATAATATTGGCTTTTTCTAAGGCTTCACGCTTATTTAGCCCAGCGTTTATTCGAGTGCAAAATACCGTGTCACAGGCACGTTCATGTGTAGATCTGAATAACTTACAATAAATAGAGTATAAATATAATTTAAAAAAACAAACGTAATCTCTTGAATATACCCTTCTTTGCGATAAAAATGATTCTACATATTTATGATAAATACAAACATAAAAAAAGCCTTTGAATCAGTTTCAAACATATTAAACTAAGTTTCGGAATTTTTAAGTTATTTGCAAACCATATTAAATAAATATTAATATAGCTTGTATCTTTTACGAATATTGTATTCTAAAGTGGCATAATAAATTATGTATTACTATTGGAAAATTCCTCTCATATTTAATTAATTATTCTTGAGAAATATAGAATATGATGGATGTTAAAAAAAGTAAAAGATTTTAAAATCTACTTCTCAAACTTGCATACATAAATATATAGAAAATTAGATTATGTAAAATCATCATAACTGTAAATTTTTTCCATGAAAATATTTACTAGTAAGTCCATTTATCAAATATGATCCGAACAGAATTAATTATATCAACATATTCAAATCATTAATATCAATATCCATATTTAACTAAAAAGATATTTGACTCAAAACTAAAAATAATGTATCATTCATCTTATTTTGAGACAAATTGTTAAAAATAAGCTTCATTTTCTTAACCTTGCTAAATTTCAATGAGGATTACTCTTGAACGAATAAAGTATGTAGTCCTCTCAAAATTTGTATATTTTGTTGATAAAAGTAAAACCTGCAATTCCCCTCTTCATAAAGACGCTTCTGCCCACATCTCAAATAGGTATAGATAATTTAATGCATAAAAATGATTTTCTTCAACCTATTAAGTTCTAAATGAATGTTGTAGGTACTTGATACCAAAGACAGGATATTACACATCATTATGACATAGTTGTTAACATATTATATTATTTGCTCAAATGCCTTGTCTTGAAGTCTACCATAAAAGAAATGATATAAGGAATATCATATACATATTATAATTGTGAGTATAAAAAGTATCCTAAATTTTAGTAACTAGAGGTGAATATGCAGGAAATATTTCGACAAATACCATAATTAATAGTACCATTAGAAACACAATAAATAATAATATTGTATTGACTTGTAGTGTATACAAACAAAGATTTCACTGTAAATCTAAACCAAACACAAAACTATTATGTTGTATAGTTATATTTTTCTTTAATAGAGCCAACCTGAAAGAACGCCCACCTCATCTACAATACCACGTGGTTACTCAAATGGTTACTCCCGCCCTTTAAAATATGAAATTTTGGCATTCATACAGATATTATAATATAAATAGGTGAT
The DNA here is from genome assembly GCA_963680855.1 of Lepeophtheirus nordmannii. Taxonomy (NCBI): domain Eukaryota; kingdom Metazoa; phylum Arthropoda; class Copepoda; order Siphonostomatoida; family Caligidae; genus Lepeophtheirus; species Lepeophtheirus nordmannii. The sequence continues at coordinate 19,632,079 of OY804522.1, forward strand.
GCATGCATTCCAAGACAAATAATAATTATTATTAATGTACAAATTCAATTATACATGAACTATGTCTATTTATAACACACGATACATGTATATTGTATATATTATAAATATAATACTTCTCTCATTTGCCGCACACTTCTGGAACATCGTATTGTTCCATATAGAGGGAGTAAGACATATTTCTAGTAGTGTTATGCTTTATATTATGAAACTGGATTCTCTCAAATAAATAAAAGAAGAAGATTTGAACCGGCAGGCGCATATAACTAATCAACAGCAATTTTTTTTCTCTATCGTTGCTTTTTCTCTTTCTTATTCTCATGCTCCCTGCGCCATTATTTACTATAGAGTGAATCACGAGGAACGAATCCTTCTACAAATCCGTAAGTATCGTGGAAATCCGAGTCATGATCCTTTAATTGCTCCTTTCATCCGCTTTAATAATAATCCACGAATATCATTTTCGTCCATAGCATCATAATTATGCCAGAACAAACTGAAGCCTTATCTAAAAAACCCCAAGAGGAGGTTGAGGATGAAAAGGATTCTGGATCTGAGTCTGACTCTGAATCTATGCCTGATTTAGACGAAAACACCAATGCTACTGGGCAGTCTCCCTTGGCTGCCGCTGCTGGTGTTGATGAACCCGCTAGCAAGGCTAAGCAAAGCCGTGGAGAGAAGAAGGCGAGAAAGATTATGTCCAAGTTGGGATTGAAGCAAGTAAGCTCTAAGATCATGAGTTGGCCTAGGCTCTCAATTGTTTCAGGTGTATTTTCAATTTCGTGTCTCATAAGGTCTTATTTATAACATGTTATTACCACAATGCTTGAACTTATTTTAATACCCATTGAATTGATTCATTTGTGCAGATTTGGTGATTCCATGATTGTTAACTGTTTTTTATGCTGGCCTCTTCATCTTAAGACATAAAGAGCTCGTCAGTTCGTTATAAATTGGTAATATTCCTTCTTCAAATTACCTAGCAAATTGTTCATAAAGTCACACTAAGGAAGGTTTTGAATTACGGAAATGATATTGCTTCCATTTGTACGATGTTGTGCTTATGCAACTTTGACTTTTTCTCTGTTACAATATAATGTAATAGATGTTACATTCAAAATGCATTAATATCGGAAGTCCTCATAAATGATTCTTGGGGGTCATGATTATGTAATAATACAGACTTGTTTTCCCACTTGACTCCAGATACATGTTACTACCTTATTGTGAAGATATATCTTCTCTTGTAATACTGTTCCTATAAATTGAGTATCCGATCATTCTGAGATACTTATACATAGAACAAATATTTATAATCTTGAGAAATGTATACAATATTATTTATCTAGTAATGGACCACTTTTTTGCATCATGAATCGCATTTTTTTCATAAGCACATTTAATAATCATAATTTGTTTATTTCTCTCTTGATGTTGAGTTATTTAGAAATTATGTATCACTTTAATTAGTGTAATTCCTGTGTAGGCGTGAGCAGCATACTTATAAGCTTTTATTTTTCAGGTCACTGGTGTTTCACGCGTAACGATCCGCAAATCCAAGAACATCCTCTTTGTCATAAACAAACCTGACATATATAAGAACCCATCTAGTGATACTTATATTGTCTTTGGTGAGGCCAAGATTGAGGATTTGTCCCATCAAGCTCAGATGGAGGCAGCACAGAAGTTTAAAGCAGCAGAAGCTCCTCAACCAGCTGACTTATCTGGAGGACAAGGTACAACCTCAAGACGGGCTGTCATTGCTGAAGAAGAAGAGGACGAGGAAGTCGATGCTACCGGAGTATCTGAGAGTGACATTGAACTTGTCATGTCCCAAGCTAGTGTTTCCCGTGCCAAGGCGATTAAGGCCCTGAAAAATAATACCAATGACATAGTCAATGCCATCATGGTGAGGGTTTTTTTTCTTTTGTCTCATTTGCTCTTACATGAATGTTTATTGAAATGTCTTTGCAGGAGCTCACGATGTGATAGGTATTTGGAATTCGTCATTCACTCTTCTTTCTTCTCAGGAATTGCTTATTTCTCAAGGTTTAATTCGTTTGAAAATAAATTATCGTATATTATCGAACAACTCGCAGATAATGTGTTACAAACTACTATATTCTCAAATGAAATAAAGTTTCATATTGTCCTCTGATTTCATTTTGTTTTATGTCCTTATTTTGCTGGGGGGGGGGGGTCACTTCAGTTTAATTTAATTTATTAGAAATTTCACACTTAATTTGTGTATTCAGGATCAATTAAGAGTTGTTTCTCCATGGGTGATACTAGAAGTTCTTAACTAATTACTGGCTCTCCTATATTCAAAAACTATGTGTAGGGCTTGATTTGTGCTCATAATAGTTCTTCATAATGTTGGTTACTTTATAGTGGTGTTATTAACCTAACACAATAAGCTATAATTAGTCACAAAGGTAGCTTAATATCTATTGGTAATATCATGATAAAAAATTTAACCCAATTACGGGTTGTTAAAAATATGTTATATGGTCGGTAGAAGGGAGGTTGCGTTGTGCTTTTTTTTTTTCATGTTAAAAAGGGATTTTAACTTGCATTTAAAAATAAAATGGCGGATAGTGATGAGTCGAAATATTTTTCGGATACCATGCGAAATAGTTTAAAACGCTCAATATCGGATTTTCCAAGAACGTCATTGACTCTCAATGACTTCTACCCTTGCAAAAAGTTACGGAAATTAACTCCTGATAACAAGATTGGAATTGAATCCCCGGATGTTAACAGAATAACCGAGCAACTCCGGAGGAAAACCTTCTTTTTAAATAAGGTTTAAATTGTTAAAACTTTTATTAATTATGATCATTCAAACTATGTACTCAATTGTTATGATTGGATTTCATTATCCAACAAATAACTTCTACCTAAAACGAACCAGGATTTTGAAATAATCTCTTATTTCCGCAGAGAGATCCTCCAAATGCAAAAAAGTCTCTATTTAGTGAAGCTTCATCAAAACTGAATAAGGGAACATTTCCTCAGGATTCTGATTCATGCCCTAAAAATACCTTTCGTGTAGAGAATGTTGTAATTCCAAGTAATTACTCTCCGGGAGGAACTGTTAAGGACCGTATCCGTCTTAGGTCTCCCCAAGAGCTACCCCCACGGTTTCACAACCTGTTTTCCTTTCGATTTTTCAATATAATGCAGTCATCTGTATTTGATAGAATTTTAAACTCTAGTAAGTCATTAGTTGTTTCGTCACCCACTGGATCTGGAAAAACTGTCGTATTTGAATTAGCCATAGTAAGAGAAATTGCAGAAAATCCGAATGGGTGAGTTATTAGTAAACTATATAGTATTAATATTACATTTAACTTCATGCTTAGGCTCCGGAAGAAAATATTATATTTGGCTCCAATAAAGGCCTTAATTGCTGAAAAGTTCAGGGAATGGAAAGTCAAATTTGAAAAAGTTGGAATATCGGTTCTTGAATTCACAGGAGACTTTTTAGGTCATGATGAACGCCAAATAATGGAACATGACTTAATATTAACAACTCCAGAGAAATGGGATGTTGTCACTCGAAGGAAAACACATAAACTAGAGTTGAGCCTAGGTTTGAATTAATCAAGTTCATTATTTGAGTATCTTTTCCATGTTCTTTATACTTAGTATTAATCGATGAAGTTCATCTTTTAAATGACAATGATAGAGGACATACATTGGAGGCGGTTATTTGTCGAATAAAACTGATTCATAGTGAATGTGTAAGATTTGTGGCTGTGAGTGCAACAATACCTAATGGAGAAGATATTGCACATTGGTTGAATAAAGGAAACTATGCTTTTTTCAATGAGGATAAAAGACCTGTCCCACTAAAGAAAATAGTGTATGCCTATCCAAAAAATAATGCAGTTAATGATTTCTTATTTGAAATGAGATTATCCTATAAATTAGCAAACTTGATAAGAAGGCATTCTAATGGTAAACCTACACTCATTTTTACAAATACGAGAAAATCAGCACAAAATACTGCAAATGTACTATCAAAGGTAGAAGTGTAATTTAAAAATACAACGATACTATTCTGAAAGGTATTCTTCCAACTTTCAGGATCTGAAATTAGAAACTATTCAACATTTATCATACTATGCGAAAAATGTAACCGACGCAAAACTTAAAGACTTGCTTCAAAGAGGTATAGGATATCATCATGCAGGCCTGGAATTAAGGGACCGAAGAGTAATAGAACAAATGTTTTTGCAAGGAGATCTTCCTATTTTAGTATGCACAACAACTTTAGCACAAGGCGTTAATTTGCCTGCCCATTTAGTCATTATTAAAGGTACATCTCAACTATCAGGTGGGACAACCAAAGAATACGATAGTGGTCAGGTGGATATGTATTTTAATTAAATATTACAGGATCCTTAATTATTATTAATAACACCTGGATATTTACAGATTCAGCAAATGATAGGTAGAGCTGGAAGGCCTCAGTTTGATACTAGTGCCACAGCTCTGATTTTAACTCAAGCTTCGAATCAAAAATATTATGAAAATGTAGTTACTGGACACAACAATATTGAGTCATGCTTACATGCGAGATTGGGAGAACATCTCAATACAGAAATTGTTCTTAAGAATATCAATAATAAATATGAAGCAATGAAATGGGCAAAAATAACATATTTGTATGTTCGAGTACTAAAAAATCCTAAATCATACAATATATTGGAATGTAGGTCCTATTGATAGATTTATTATATCAAACAATTAATTTCTTTATTTAGCAAGACAAGAAAATATTGAAACAAAGTTTGAAGAGTTAATACTCAGAACCCTTAATGAATTGAATGAAATTAACATTATTTCCTTCAATAAATATAATGGATCGCTATCCTCTAACATAATTGGTGGCGTCATGTCTCGTTTCAATATTGCTTTTAAAACAATGAAAAATTTAAATGACACAACTGGAGAAGAAGATATTCCTGGGATATTAAGTATGTTTTCACTGAGTGAAGAGTATTCTAACTTTGTTTTGAGACGAAATGAAAAAGAAGTATTGAATAAATTGAATAAACCGAGTAAAAACTCAGGATCCTTGAAGGGTGTAAAGTATCCTTTTAAAGGCAAAATAAAAACTTCTTCTATGAAAATCAGTGTTTTAATACAATCCTCCTTAGGATGTCTTCAAATATCTGGCAAGTTTATTTTTTAATTATCATACTATACATTGCATACATATACAATATGATTTTAAACTATTTATTTAGTTATAAATATATGATTGGTATGTACATACATTGTATGACGCTAAAATTTTAAATTAAGATTATTCTCATGCCTCTTTTAGATCCATCTCTTTCAAGGGAAGCTTCAATGTATATAAATATAGGACAGCGTATATCCAAAGCATTCATGGAACTTTTATGGAATTCTTGTGATTCAAATAAAGGTTCTTTGTTAATCAATGCTATAACATTGGCCCAATGTTTTCAAAGTGGACTTTGGAGTGATTCTCCATTTGTGGCCAAACAGTTTTCTCGCATTGGAATCACTTATAGTACTTTATTAGCAGATGCTGGTTTTACTTCTTTTGAAAAAATATTGTCAATGAATGCAAGAAATATTGAACTAGCAACAAATCGTCCACCTCCTTTTGGTAATCATGTGATCAATTCTGCGGCTAAGATGCCTATATATGACATCGTCTATCAGGAGGATGGCAAAATTGTAATTGATATAAAGAACTCTTATTCTGATGAAATGATAAGTGGTCATATGGTTTTTTTAGTTGTATTCAAGATGGAGTCTGACAAGACTAAAATTATATCTAAGTGTAGAATAACGGATTCTAGACTACCATATTCTTTATACATACCCCAACATAGTCTACTAAATACCCAGGAAATACATACCAAAGTAATAAGTAGTACTTTTTGCGGTTTAGATATCCACCAACAATTCTTAATTAAAGCACCATGTACTCCTTTGAGACCTAAACCTAATAAGGTTCAATCTGACATAGAATCTTCATCTTTGAATCAAAGTTTTATTGATAAAGAAACAATGAAAATAACTAAAAATCCCAAAATTACTCGTTCTAAAATCCCAAATGCAATCACATTTGACATTGACTTTGATGAAAGTATGCCTGATTGGGATAATGAAAATTTACTAGAAGAAATGATCATTGAAAAAAATTCGTCATTCAAGAAACAGAGTTCCATCGATATGAGTATCAGCCATGATTCTTCATTCAATACACAGTCTAAAAATACATCCAACGTATCCATTTTAACGGTAGATTCAAATATGAGCACATCAGGGTTGGAATCTAGAGAAGAAGCATTAGATACTGAAAATGAGGCAGTCAAATCTCCATTCTTTAAAAGTAAAATATTTATGGATATATCACTTGAAAGACGATTGGGATTAATTTAGACTACGTTGGTCAAACTTTAAATAAATAATAATTAAATATTTATTTATTATAGGTATTGTTTGTTAAACAACCTTCCTTTTTACAACTATACTACTCTGCATAGTTGTAAATATTAAATATCATCCTATGATACATAACCTACCAATAAATACTTAAACTATGTTTTGAATTATATATTATGTGCTTTTTTTCAAATGACGGAAATATTATGATTCATGTATGAATGATTATAAAATTATGGTTTTATACTGGGATATTATTCCAGGATTATGGGAGTGCGGAATGTTTAAAAGTAAATAAACACTAAACCTTATAGGTATTTTATTATTTAAAGGCAAGCGAATTGTGAATGTTCCAGTTTTTATATTATAAAATTTAAAACACATTCATAGTTGACTGTTTATAGCAGGGGTATCAAACATACCGTATGTTTGACACCCCTGATTGAACCTCCTTGCGGGCCGTATGTAACATACGGCCCGCAAGGAGGTTCAATCAGGCCAACAGGATATATACAAAAAGACATGGATTACATTTTTAAATGTAGATCATGAATTATCCGCTAGGGGTGCATGTTAGTCTTTCTTTATAAGTCTCATTATTATAATTTTCGATACCAGTTACTTAAAGGTTGTGCAATTTTATGAAAGGTTTTGAAAAAACGTTGTTCAATAAATTTTTAGTTAAAATTAACAATGTATGCTATGTCATACACCCTGTCATCTGAGATCCCTATTTTCTTTGCTGATTCCCTCTGTTTATTCTAATTTATAGATGAACAACCAATTGAATGTTTTTGGAGAATCATTTCTTTGCAAAAATGTACTTTGGATTTTTTATATATCGATACCACTGCCTACTTAAAAACACGGTGTTAGGTTTGTAGAGCCTAGTGGGCTAAAACATCGCTGCCACCAATTTGGGAGTGAGCTGAAATAAGTATCAACAACTTTAATAACTTTAGTTCATAACACAAATTTATATTTCAATAATATAGATACATAAATAACACTAAAGACGAATTCTATAAAATTAAAGTATTTAAAAATTGGCTATTTAAATACTAATATTAATTAAATTAAGACTATTTTATCATATACAAATATATATGGAGAACAAATTAGAATTTTGTACAAGATATATGTTGTGTGAGTAGATAATACAGTTGCAAATAAGGTCTTATTTAATAACGCAAGTCATTTTAATTATTTTGACCTTTTTACACTTCATACTTATTTATTCTATTCTAAATATGTACCTTCGAGGAGTATTCTTCGTAAGTTGCAGTGTCTTCATGAATTCAAATTCAAAAATATTTTTTTAAACAAACAGAAATGTTTATTAAAGACATCTCACACTTTTTTAAATCTAAGAGTATCTAACCTATTATTTTATCTATTATTTTAAACTGTCAAACCTTTTTTTATTTAATAGTATAGGTATTCAAAGCTCTAGAGAATATAATTAGAGAATAATCAATGAACTTTTTACAAATAGATTTGTGATGGATTTGCCACTCTTTTTAGTTGGTGAAATTTGAAGGTATCTGAAGTATACATACATATGTTCCACTCTGCCATTGCTCTTGGGTATTGGTTGACTGAGATTTCAAAATAATATGACTTACAAGGTTATTTTGAATAATTTAATCAATTTATATGAGTAGAAATTCATGGCAATATCTTTTTAACAATTTATTATTTACTTTAATGCAACCACCTAGATCTAGACAATATATCATTGAATATTGTAATCTGGCTAATGAATAATGTGTTTTCCAAACACGCTGAACATTAGACTGGGTTCAGATAAATAATAATATAGTATGATCCATTCATTTTTCTATAAAAAATATGTACAATACTCTAGAATGTCGTCAAATTGTTCCAATATTTACCAGTTTAGGCCTTGAATCCCATCGTACATCAATGCCTTTTTCAAACTTTCTTACCTTGAGATCAACAGAGATACATTTTTTTTAAGGCAGCAGGAAGTTTTCGTGTCTAAAGACTACTAAAAATGTGATGTAGTTTATTGAAAGCGTCAAAAAATATATATTCTGATACCTTCGAAGTAAAATTAGACTTATTGGTAAGAATTGAAGTTACTGACATAGACTGCTTGTGGAAAAGCTTCCTCATGATTCAGAGCTTCCCCTCTGTTTTAATCCTGCATTGTCAAAATAAAATCCCACATACATAGATTCTAGTGGTACCAGCATATCCAAGGTTTTTTAAACATTCCCTTTAGATATAAAAATATCTGCCATATCCATGAATCCTAATAAACAATCATAAATAAAATGGTCATTATGTAGGTCATCCTTGGATTTACCTTATTACTCATCTACTAGATTAAAAAGATATAAAAATGTGCTCCCTATGTATTTGTCTCATTAAGAATGAAACTGCACATTCTAGTTTCTCATTTTTGAGTGTTGGAATTCAACATTTCAATGAATATTCCTCAATTTCTGAAAAGTACTTTTTGTCTCTGTTTCTCTATGTTCCTTAAAAGGAATAGCTTGTAAGTAAATATCCTAAAGAACATTAACGATTTCTATCAATGAATACTTGCTTCTCGGGATCTATAAATTTGATTTATGTCCCTTCAATATATTGCCCTCTCAAAATAGAGGCAGCTTATTAATGACCCTGAATTGATATATAGAGTAGGCTTGTCTACTTTGCTTACAATTTCCAAATCCATCATAAAATTTCAACTATATTTGAAATATAGCCGTAAATTGACTATTCCTAGGCGATTCTATCGTCCATATCCTTCTCACCACAAGTTCTTAGAGATAAACAAACATACTATGAATTTTTTCTTCAGCTGTTTTCATGAGTTGACTCTTCACTGATTTAAAGCAGCTGACTGTGCATATTATAAATTCATAAGGACATTAATATTTCTTTGCTTGCTCAAAGATATAATAGCAAGGCAAAACTATCCATAGCTACATATTATGTTTTCTCAAATTTTTCCACTTCTTTTTAGAAAGTCGAGGTTGTGAGTAGACAAAAAAGCTAGTCGTGGATTGTAACATTAAAATGATATGGTCTAAGTAGAAAGAAAAAACTAATTTTGTAAAAAAACAAAATAAAAGATTTTGATCCTCAACCTCACAGCCTTTACATTGTAACGGTATTGAATATTCAAATTTATTGTGTAAGTTTGTACACGTTATTATGGAATAGTTTTATTCAATTGAATAGTACATGTATTAATATATACTTACTGAAAAGTTGTATGTCTTGCATGAACTAGAGATTATAAATACAGTATACATACTACTATTAGCAAAAAATACCGGGAAATTTGAATTTAATTTTTTTTGGAATTCCAGTAGGTATAAATATTTTTGTCTTTAATTTGGCATTACTGTCACTGTCATCTGTACCAAATTACGTCAAACTTCAAAATATTCATTAGATACGTTTTCTTTTGTGCACAGATAAAGTTAAACTTTTTATTTTTTTAAATGTCTGAAAGATGATAACTAAAATGCAATTTATAGAAATATTGTTAAAACCAAAAAATTATTCCAGACTGTATTCTTTTGAAATTTTGAGAATCCGTAATTTATTAGTCAAGATGCGTAACCTATTACTCAAGAAACCAACTTCCCGTTTTTTAACTTTAAATGCATATTTAAACTCAGCACTTGTTGTTCGGTAATTATTGACTCAATAAAAATTTTGTAACTCCTGTTTCTCTCCCAAATCATTTTGAAGAGGTGCACACTTAAACATCTTACAAGATGTAGCTCAAACGAATGAATTCCTTTTTGGTTCGGCTTGATAAACCTCAGTAACACAAATTATTATTGACAAAATGTCTTATTAAAAAAAATATTTTGAATTCATTATCATCATGTCATAACTAAAGTGATGTTTTTCTAAATAATAAAATTTTCATACTATGAAAAAAAAGAATAACTTAGTCTTAAATTACATTCATTAATAGATATTTACCTACATGCATTAGATCAGTTTCTTTTACGACCATTTGAAAATGAATTTACATAAATAACAAATATAAGAAGTGGACTTCCTATGCGTAGAGTTTGTGACCAAATTCAACGATTTATTCTTGATTATGATTATAAATGAAATACAAAAGTCCGAGTAATAGGATATGAGCAAACTCATAAAACATACATAATCACAGGATGGTGCAGAAATTATGAGTCTTAATAAACAAACAAATAAGTAAACAACAATCATGCCGTCATTTTCTAATATTACATAGGACATATGCAATCTCACAAAATATTCACATTCGCAAGATCACACAGAAAATATTGAATATAGTAAACAAACACTCACATCATACTGGTTCTGTAGAAATATCAAAACTTTTAGAATACAGATTGTTCAAGACTTTCAGTGCTACCAATTAGCACTCCACACTTTTTCCTTGTAAATGGTGTGATGATTGAATCTGGACTAAACGGGATATTGTCGCGTATCAAATTATAAGGTTCTCTCTTATCATATCACATTGATCATAATGTTTAAGGATGGGCGTTTTGTTGAGGTGAAAGACTGTGCCCGCAATAACTTTCTGATGCCTCTATATTTTATCTGCAGAATGTTATTTGACAATATTAACTAATACACTGTAGCAAGCTCTTACCTCAATAACACTGAGAAGACTAAATTCAAATTGATGTATGAAGGTAGGGGTACCAACTGATATTTTTCTTTTCTTCTTTAAACTCAATTTTATCTCAACATTTTGCCCATGTCTAAATTAATGTTTACCAATTTTGAATAATTTCCATTATTTTAGTTCAGCTTAAAGTTCTGGTAAAGAGTCTCGAGTCTAAAGTTTTTACTCACAAGTCCAAATCCTTAAATATTTTTATATGAATCACTTTAGAATTCATTTCAAATCTAATACTTGTAAATATCTAATTAGGGATGTAGATATGCTCTGGAAGAACTCTCGAGTTTTATCGAATTTGTTCAATTGCGCTTGCCTGGAGTTGAACATACACATTGGTTATAGCCAGGGAATGATACGAGTACGAGTTCAAGTCGAGTCTCAAGTTCAAGTCTCCAGCTCTATTTACTGATTCATACAGCAATAAAATCTCAAAAACTTTGAGTTTAATGAAGATCCCTACTAATGAAAACTTTGAAAGGTGGTTTCATTACTCCTTTGCATTAAAAATAAATTTATTATTATTTTTTCTTATTTTTATCTTATCCTGCGTACATAATTCTAATTTATCTAATACAATGATAGGTTTTCTATATAGATGCATGAGTAAGAAGAAGTACTTCAAAAGGTTATATTACCTCATTTTCAATGAAATATGTTTTCTACAGGCATGCAAATCAATACGATACTCATGAATCATATATCGTGTATCCACTCATAAAAACGAACAGAGTTCGTTTATAATTTTTTTTTTTTGAAACTACCTATGCATACAGGTACCACCATTATATGTTTATACAAGAGAAATGAAATATTTAACGTAAGATGCACACACAGTGGTGGCTTTAGAAATTTTCTTCTGGGTTGGAAGAAGATTCAGTGTAAAGATAAGTTGTCATTGTATAAAAAACAATGATTAACTTCCCTTCAATTAATTTTTGAATAATTTGGTGTGTATTAGTCACAAATTAAAAAAAAAGCCCATATCATTTAAAGTGACAACTAGGGTAGCCGTAATCACACCTAGTAGATTTCCTATTGACTATACATATTTGATAGCTAATTTCACAAATTTTTATTTATATTTTTTTTGTATCGTCACTTGTGGAAATTCGTGGGTGAAGTTAAATAAAACTAACCCCTAAAATGGGCCACTCAAATGCACATACTACATAACGGACTCAATATAATCAGTAAAGCAGCTTTGAATATACATAAAATGTGGTATAAAGTTTTCCAAAAAAAAAAAAAAAATTATAACATGATATAGTATGTTGAAAGATATCGATAATTAAATTATTTAAGTTTTGTAATATTTTTTTAAATATTTCATCCATTCTGCATTTGTCATATAAATTGAAATACTAAATATACTTACATGAATTCAAAGCAGGGAGATAAAAACCACATTTAAAAAAAATAGTTTGGTGCTTTCAATAAGATTTAACTTGTTGGTTATATAGTCGAAACATTATAGTTTTGTTCTTAATCAAACTTGCTCTGAAATATTCATCAAACAAGTCTTTATCATTTTTGAGGAGGTTTTGTGTAATATGTATATAAAATAACAGGGGTTTTCAAAATCTGGAGAAGAACGAGTCTCCCTTCTCCCAGATATGATCTTACTTAAAAATACTTATCAAAGAAATGTGCACCAAATTTTGGGGGGCTAGATTGGATCAATGCCAAATACACCAGTAATTTTAAAATAGAGAAGGAAAATTGATTTGCTGATTGAGTTATGTACTGAGTTACGGAAACGATAACAATCCTATAGGTTAAGATATAACTGTACTAATAAACATTCGCAACTAAGGTCACTTTATAGCAAATACATATCTTGTACATAAACACAAAAAATAAAAAACTTGTCTCCTTCAACAAATTATTATCTTTCATTTCTATTGATTAATTATCCTTATTAATATTTTGGAGGTGGTACAATTTGCACTTATAGATTGCAAAAATTCTAGATTATAATTAACAAAGAAATAGTATGAGAGATTATATGGTTGAAAGTTCGTATGGAACCAAATAAATTCACATAATGAAGGCTCTAAACTATAGTTAAAATTTCTGTAAATTACAGTTCATACCATATATTTGAATATAGAGTCCATAATTGATCAAAATATGCCTCTGGAATATCTATGAACTAAAATATAATTTGGGAACATCTGTTTTTCTTGAATTATGCAGAAGATTGATTTTATGTTAAAGCACCAAATATGTGTATGTATGCAAAGGTATTTAAGCATTTCTTTATTATTTTATTTTTCTGGGTGTTTACTTCCATTTGTTTCTATTTTCAAATGCTAAACCGAAGGTTTAATAATTTGACGCACATTCTTCATTCATTCTAGAAAAACAGAGCTCTTACGAAAAGTTTGGTGACGCCTTATCTAGAGTATACATACAAACATAACATCAAGCAACTATTTACATACTGCACTCATTTTAGATATTTAAGAGCAAATAACCTGGGAGTATCCCTACAATTTAATGTACTGCAAAGCAACAAGATCCAACTGAATATTCTGACGTAAAAAATCTAAATCTAAATATTCTTTATTTTGATTTGTAGTATTTATTGATATGGCTCTAAAAATCGGTCTTTATTACAAATCCTCAAAGTCTTGGTTTCGGCAAAAATGGTTTTGACTACAACACTACTAGTATTTGATCCTTTTTTAAAGAGTTCATGATGAAAAAAATGGGTTGCATTTTATAAAAAAATGTAATTTATATTATCATTAGGTAAAATTATTTTGACAATCATAAATTACAAACATGATTCAGTTATGTATAGTTGTATCATTTTATGAATCGTGTTCAACCAAATTAAAAATGGAAAAATCGAATATACGTTTATGTTTATACTGATGCAAATGTAATCCTATGTTTCTAGTAGGGTTCAACTGATATAAATTACTTATATCAATTATTTGGAGGTAAAAACCAATTAATGAATTTTTGTTTAATACATAACAAAAGGCCAAGCAAGGTCATTTCTGCGAATGTTAATTTCTCCTCATCACCGTAGCAAAGCATGTCAATTATGAAAAAATTATTTGTTATAATTTGTCTCCTAATAATTATAAATTGTGCATTCATTTTAAAGGTTAACAGACTAGCTTAGAATTCTATGCTACTTTTAAGTTTTTGAAAATAATTGATAATTATTTTCTTTGGGAATCCTAAAATTAAATCAAAATTGATATTGCGGGTCAAAAATTAATTAAGGGTGAAAATACTTTTAAAAATAGCCTAGGTTGGAGGTTTAAAGGATTAAGAAATTAAAAAATTGGACCTTGTTTGTTAGTAAAAAAACAACGATAATAATCGGCAGCCTTGGCCGATTACTTATTCATTTATAGCGGCTAATTTAATCAGTTTTCTGATATATCTATATGGGTATAGTTTCTATGATTTTTTTAGGTGATACATGTGCATTTTGTAAAAAAACTGAATGGACTTTCAGCCTAATAGATTTTATTAATAAAAAAGTATAAGACTTTTTTACGTTGTAGATAACTGGATAAAACAGTTTGTTAAAATTGTTATTTTTAAAAGATCTCTGTACTCAAAAACTAACTAATGAGTTCCTATTCAATAAATAGTAGTAAGTACGTTCATACATATATATGTACATACAAAATAAAAAATGAGGGTTTTTCTTTTAAATTTAAAAAAAAAAGGATTGCCTGTCTCAAGAGATCTAAGGTAATTCATGGAATTTCAGTGTATGGATATGAAAGGGGTAGTTGTGGTTAAGGCATATGTAAACATAACCTACCTACAGCGTACATAGGGGTAGATTTTAATCTTTTTCTCAGGCAGAGCAATGAACATAGGTAACTTTTTCTATACAAAAGATGATGATGATGATGGTAGGTACAAATTAGATACATACATTGGTATGATAATTTCGTTTCTATGCTGTATGCGTCACGTAATTGATCATATGATCAGGATCAAATTAGTATTCTGAAATGAGTAAATGAACTATCCTATTAGAAAGACTGAATTATATTTAAAGCATAATTTATCTATTGATATTATATTTGATGTTTAATATTCATTTAGCATATTCATGCTAAAGGTATACAGCTCTGAGTCATTTGGGGGTCACATACATAATGAATAGACTCTGTGCGTTCTTTTTATTGTTATTTTGATGGTGGAAAAAAAATAATATCCTTGTAAAGTCTTTGATTGACCCGAATAACAGTTTAATCCATTAAACATGAATCTGCAACTTTTATTACGACTCTATGCTTTAGATAGTCCTTAATTATCTCCGTACCGACCCCTCAATTATTAATGGATATAATTTATTCATTACCCAACAACATTTCTTTAATGGCTCTCATTATCTTTCTTTTTGTATATTCCAATCTGAGCCCAGCAAACAGATATCAATGTATGTAAATGTTGGAGAAAAATAGGTCCTTACTCTGATATTGTGTATTCTAGGGTATATTCTCTTTAGACAAATGGGAAGGTGAAAAAAGGTATGAAGTTGTTGTATCCATAGAAAAAGAAAAGCACAGAAGAGTCAAAGATGTTTCCATAGGCAGTTCGAAATCATTATGAAACTGCAGATCTTAGATCTTATGTCTGCTCCATGAATTCAGCTAGGGAAAGGGACAGTAAGTAGATCTATAATAGACATTTCAAAGGAGATCCGTCGTTTATATGCTAGTTTGTAGCATTCATTTTTGTGGTGGCCAAGACTACAAAATCTGAAACTATAACATTGAGTGATCCATACAAAGACTTTAAAAAGTCGAGATCAAGAGGGAAAAAATACAGAAAATACAATTTTTAATCGTGTTGCTTTGGTCTTGGTCTTGACGCAAGGATAATATCAAAACGGTTCTCAAAAACGATATTATCAACACTGAAACAGTCCAATATATCCATGGAACTATTTGAGTGTGTGTTATTGTTTTTTCAAATTCAACAACAAAGTTGACTTCTTCATTCATTTATGATCGTTTCATTGAACATCATATCCCCTTTTTGTCAGATGATGTAAATGGCTCAGTCCTGTCCAATCCTTATCACATCTATAGTTCTACTAAGATAATCTAATAATAAAGTCACTATGTTTTTATATTTACGACACTTGATCCAGGCATTTTGTTCTCATTTATGTACTATTATTCAATTTCATTTCTTTTTTGGGCAAGATCCATATATTTAGATAAATATATGAATAGATAGGTGCAGACGAGTATGTACGTACCTATAAAATCATTCAGAAAAATAGTTAGATAAGCATCGAAATAAAAATGGTTTGAACTTTTTGAAAATACCAAATAAGTAGTAACACATACCTACTACTATATATGAATGTACATAACTTGGTATGTAGGGACATGGCCTCAGATATCTACATAATAATAATAAAAACAAAAACAACAACAAATAACTGATACCCATCAAAGATATGTATGTACTTACACATTGGATAAAACGTATTTACCACATTCTTGAAAGATTATTATATATTATAATATGTAACTTACATTCCTTAGTGATCTTGAGAAGAGAGGGAGAGAGAGAAAAGCCTTTTTAAAGTCATTTTAGGTATATATATATATATATATATAAAAGGTAAGGGATGCTTTACAGAACTTGTATATAAGCCTATAATTAAGGGTACTCATTACTTATTTTTAAGGCATATATATTTATAGCTATTATGTACTAAGTAGATTCTGTTCACTGACGTCACAGATTTCATCATAAATCAAAGAGATGTTATATTTGGAGAGAGAGAGAGGGGGGGGGGGAGGATATGCAGAATATGAAATGGAATAATGTCCTACCAAAATCTTAAACTAACTTCATCAAGTGAGTTTCAAAATTAAAAAAGACTAAACAGATCTGTACAGGATAAGACTTGATGCCAAAGCGTTGTGTATCGATTAGGGTTCAGAAAAGTAAGATACTTGTAGAAAAATATTTAATTTATTGGCTACACAGTGTAAAAGTGAATTTATATTAACGATATATTAACATTTTATTATACATAACATTAGGATCTGGGATATAATAAAGAGAGAGAGAAACTTTGATCGAGGTCAGAGGGTTAAGTTATTTTATTTGCCGGTCCCATTTGTCAACATCCAAATGTACGGCAGTAATTCAACATTTTTCTTAATAGTAATAAAAGATATTAATTTATTTTAAAGAAGGACAACTTTCACAATGATGACGTCACGTGAAAACGCTCTATAGGATGTGAGCATGGTTTACTCATTTTATTTTTCATACTAAGTCTTAGTATCTCTGCGCTATCTTGCAGCTATGAATGTTTCGTGAGTTTGTGCATGCTCTGTTATATCATTATTTCTTTTAGAGAACAGGTATTAAGTGTTTTAATGTCATATTACATGTTTCAATTCAATTCATGAAAGAATCATTTGTAATACATTTGTTTAGTCATTTTTTTTTTGCATGTACAAAGTAAACATGAGTTTATTTTTAAATATTTTATTGTGTACTGTAAGAAAATAAACAAATTTTTCATCTCATTCATGAAATATTTTTTGAAAACAAATTTATAATTTACCGAAAATAATGTCCTGGTGTCAAGCTTATCTAATCAGCAAATTTAGATGATCTACTTTTGCATAGAAAGAATTGAAATAGATACCCATCCGGCAGTTTTACTCACATATAATTTGGGATGAACCCCGTTTTTTTACATAACTTATATAAATAAAGAACCAACCCTAAGCTAAAAAGGCTTCTTGTGTGTCTTTTTTCCATTCTTGTAAGAGAGAATCAGCTCTGTATTCGTCAAAACAGGCCCACACTGAGTATATAGAAATATCAATTAAAATAAAATAATTTTGTGTGTGTGTGTGTTCATTGAATTTCTAATTCGATAAATTACCTTGGGAATGAATTTATATTGTCAACAAAGGCTAAGGCTACAAAATTTCATTTTATGACGGTAGCAATAACTAAATTAAAAGTACTTTAAATGGCTGCAATCACAGTTTTTACCCATTTTTGAATGTATTTCTTTCAGTCCAAACCATGAAAATTAAAGATTTTTCTTTCTTTCTTTCTTTCTTTCTTTCTGTCTTTCTTATAATTTAACCAATATTTCAAAACAAATGAAACTCGAGACGGGATTAATATATGTAGACTTTATTAACAAATAAGACAAACAAATCATTCCAATTCTTTCATCTCATCAAAAGAACTCACAACTGACTCTGGAACTCTTTATACATACGTATTTTGTATGAGGAATTCATATATTAAAATCATGATAAATATATTACTTATCATGAACTTACATCAATTATGTGAATCCATATCTTTTGCCACCTTCTGAATCCCTGGACTTTCCATTCAGAGCAATATAATATGTATGTTCTAATTACTTACTCACCCTTTTATTTGGTTACATAATTAATTATACAAAATGATTAAATCAAAGTCAGTTATTAGAATTTAGCTTTAGGGTTTCATTGATATGCATCCATGTTTAGCGGACCTAATATCCTGTGTATATTATGTACTTATCAAAATATTAAATTAGGTGTTATTATGATTTATGATTTAAATGAACGGAACTGTGTGGGTTCTCAGAGAGAATCCCATGCATTAATTTAGTATTTTTCAAGATACATAAATATACTCTGCTCACAATTAATTATAATATTATGGGAGATAAATGGTAGTGTGAGTTGATTTGATAGATGCTCAATATAAAAAAAAATTGTTTTAAATTTACACAACAAGCTTTTTGAGATAAATAAAGATACTACTACCTATGTATAGGAATGTAAATCATATGCAATTCGGGTGTGTGATAAAAAAGTGGAGTTGGCTCTTCAAACAGGTCTTTTTGTTTTCCTAAGCTGTTATCTTTTTTTTTCCCCTTAAGAAGGTAACATCAACTTTACCTCAACATAATGTTTTACAAGAAAAGAACAGTCTGCAAAGATTATATCATGGAGAGGAACAAAGGAAAAATTAAAAAATGGATATCATTCATTGAGGAGAATGGAGTTAATGATATTTGTGAATATAATAATGAATCTGGAGTAACGTATTGTAATGTTTGTGGTTTGATGTTTTCATTTGTATACATATATAAAGGAAAATAGCAGCTTGTAGCTCAGTAAAACGTCATGACAGCTCAAGCTGCTTCCCCCCTCGACATTTATTAAACTGTCAGGGTTGCCAGGTTGATTTTCTCTTTCTTTTTTTATTACAAGCCCGAATTGCATATGATTTACATTCCTACCTATGTATTCTCCCTTTAGCTGATTTTCATCAGTTGACTCTTTTAATTTTAGCAGCTGACTCTACATGTTATGAATTTGAAAAGGGTATTATTATTATTTATGATTTTGATATTTAAAAAATATATTAAATCAAGGATTGTGCGCCCTTATTTTTAAATATTATTCAAATATTAACGATCGATTTGTATATTGGTAGAATGTATCAATGTATATTATATCTAAATAGTAACTCTGACCAATGTTAAAAAGTTGACAACAAGGAAAATATAGAAGGGTAGCTACCAGTTGTTTTTCTTTTTTGGGAGTCGATGTTGCGAGTGCACAAAAAAGCTCGTCATATTAGGTATCATCCATTTTTTAAAATGTTTTCTTTTGACATCGGTAGATGTCTCTGCACCATATTAAAACAAAAAGTACATACTGCATATTTTTCTTTTACAAATTTAATAAACATTAATATAGAAAGTTATTTAAAATGTATGCCATTAACATATTTTAATACAACTTCCACATACACGTACATACAACAAAGAGTTTCTAAAAGGTAAATGTGAGGAGGATTCATTATTGAATTTACTCTCTAAACCTTCCATAAGAAAAGTATACTATGCTACAATATGCACTCTCTTACTTTTAAATTAATATTATTTTTTCATCCATACAAATATACATTTATTCCTTCAAGACTCCTTCAAGAGTATATTTTATAAGTATATGTACATACATGAAAAGACAGAAGAAATACATATATGGATAAACAAAACATATTTGTATGTATCCATACCTATGTATGTATATATATGAATATATGTATATTTAATGATATTGTTTTTTGAAGATGTGTTTTTCCTATCCCAACATGTATGTATGTATGTATGTATGTACATCCATTTGTTTGTGGGGAAAAGATATTTATTTATTTTCTTCGAAAATATCACATAATAACTTATATTATATATTCATGGAATATGCTAGAATTTCACTTCTTGTATGTATGTATGTATGTAAGTATATTCTTACTTCTTACTCAAGGAGAATCACTCACTCCTTAGTCCATAGTTAGGCATGTATGTACATACATATATACATATATTACGCATTTATGTACTTATAAGTATGTAACTATATGTATGTATGTACATATTTAATGACTATGATTCAAAAATTATAATTAAATGCAAAAAATCATTTGGGAGTTGTTTGTGAGAGTGCATGGGTAGGTAGGTAGGTAGGTAGGTAACTGGAGTCATGGGAGTATATGTGCATAGTTAAAAAGTCATTTTAATAATTACCTACTACTTGAGTGTATAGCCTCTTTGACTGGATTAATTAGTTTTAACGATGATTGCTCAAAATAAGTCGTCAAAACCCCTTCCTTAGATATAAAGTAATTATAATATATAGAGTGTTCAGATTGATTTTTCAAACGCTAGGGTTTGAAAAGATCGTACATATATATATATATATATATGTAACTTTTATAAGTCAAAGTATCTTTAGTGATCGAAAGAGCTTAGATAGTAAAAAAAAAAAAAAATTAGCAATATTGCCAAATTGACAATTTCTAGCTTGATTTATTAACTGTTTTTTTATTTTTATGCTTGAGGGTTTTTTTTGACCGATTTTTAGATTTATGAGTTATAATAATAGATGGGAAAAATGTTGAAATGGTGTTGAGTTTAGGGAAGGAAGGAAAAATAACAGTTGGTATGACTACCTTAAACATCCATTTTAAGTAGTTTAATTTGTAATTATTAAGAAATCATAGAAATTGAGACCCACCTCTTGGATTTCTAATAATTCAAATTTGCTTAGATCCTATCAGTTTATTGAGTATTATTTTATGTTGCTTATAACAATCCGACGAAAAAAAATGAAACCAAGGTATTAGATATTATGGGCACGCTCACTTGCCTCAACAAAATGCCCATACTAAATTATAATCATCGATAACTTAATAGTTACTATTAATCATAAAATTTCGTGACCGCTCATTTCAGTGAGTTTCTTTTCGGGAAGCTAGATTTCTCCAGAATTCTTTTCGTCGAACTTCTTTTCAGCGACTTTTTTTATAAACTATATTTTATTGTCTTTGGGTGAACAAAGTATTCGTTTTCTTGAATTATGAATTAGTAGACATATCTCTGACATTATATCAAATCCTAAATACCAAAACATACATTGTTAATATGATGTGAATCTTTCAATTTGGAAATGAGTCTTAATTTATTTCGAGGATTAATTTTTAGACAGTATAAATCCAAAGTTTTCAAACTTTCTAGTTTGTCCACTCCTCAGTGAAAGTTTAGAAAATTTACCAACTACTAACCTTTAAATTAAAGGAAAAAATACCAATTTGTGTATAGAGATGAGTCCAACTCTGTCAGAAATTTGAAAGTTGCCCTATGCAAGTCCATAAGTCTTTAAATCTTAGACAGTCATCTTGCACATGTACAGCTGTACTTTTTTTAACAAAAATCATTTTCTTTGCGCAGCATTGCAAAAAAAAAAAAAAAATATATATATTATTTTCTGTAATTTTAAGTCACCTTCAAAATTTGAAATAAAAAATAAAAATTTGACTCAATATCAATCACTTTGAGAACCATTGATATTGCAAAAATAAACTTGGTTGTTTTATTATCAATTTAATATTATAATTTCCCAACTTTTAGCTATTTTAAAAACTCTGTAGAACCGATTTTTTCAATAACCATCTGGTAACAAAGTTTTTTTTTTTTTTTGGATCCAACCAAGAGCACATTTATTTCATGTAATAAAAGTTAAGATGTATTTGATACGATCATAACTAATTTCTTTGAAATTCTCACATAAAAATGAATGCCAATGACCAAATAGGTAAAAACTAATTTGAAATTTCCGAAAAAACATTCCATGTCTTTCAGATAATAATAAGGTATTGATTTTCTCTTTCTTTATAAGCTTATTTGATCTCAACAAAACTAGGTAATTCCTTCCGAAAAAAGTTCTTTTTTCTTGGAATCCTCTCTCCAAATTCTGAATAATTATTATCATAAACTCAAAAAATAATTATTTTTACGTGTTTTTTTTAGCTGTACGACTATATATATAACCTACAGCCAGCTGTATATGCTCATACCACCTACATTGAATTAATCACCCGTCTCTGTTATGTACATAATATATGAAACGTATCTCTTAATCAATTTCTTGTCTTTTTTTATTTTCATAATGAAAACATGAATAAAGTCATGTTATATCATCTTTAAAACTTTAATTATGTCGAAAAGAGATTAACGTCTTTACATACACATGTTTTCATGTTTGGGGATACATGTACGGTCCTTCTTTAAAGATGATTTATAATAAAAAAATAACCATCAGTTTTATTATAGATGTGTACTATTGATTGAAACCATAGCTTTTTTTTTAAAAGAAATGGACAAATTTTGTTGTCGTCTTCAAATATGGAGTTAATTATTTGTCAATTTTGTTTATATGATTTGTGGATCAAACACTCCTAATTATTTACTACAAGATACAAAACCATTACCATAAACATCTAGGAAAAATCGGGGAGAGTTGCAAAAAGTCAGTCAGATAATAAATAATCTGAATAATGTCCCCCCCCCCCTCCCCCTCATCTTCACTGAAGTAAAAAAACACATCATTATTTTAAAAAGAACCAATTATTATTAAATACAATAACGTTTTTGGGTTTGATTATATTCGGGCCGAAAAATCCCTCAAAAATAATATATTTTTGCTCTTAATACAAAAGTTTGTTTTTTCACAAATTGTTAAAGGTTCCTATAGTTACAAGTCATTTTTTGTTGCATGAAGTAAAATCCATGATTCGCATGAAAATAAACTGCAAAATTTTAATTTAATTCCAAATATGGGTTTATAATTAATGTAAAAATCATCCAGTCTTGACAAAAAAATGCAATGTAAATGTAAAAAAAAAAAAAACACCTTTTTCAAGGATTGTATTCGAAAAAGAAATAACGTATTAGTTTTTCAATTGTTTTAAAAACCAAATGGGTTCATTTGAAGCTAAAGTAATGCAATGATCTATTATTATCAGGAGTGAATTTGATTCTAGAGGATTTAGTTCATCAGCAGCTGTGATTCGATTTTTCAAACTAGAACATATATGTACTTATCAATGTTATAGATAGTTTTCGAAATCAGGTATGGTGTTAAGTAAGGGGTACAAATGGGTTTTCTGGTTCTGATGGTGGGAAAACTATTCGGAAAATACTCATATATGTAATTTGATAAATGTACTGAGTGAATCTAAGAGGAGGACGAATTAGTGTTCTGTCGGTCTCAAGTTAAATATAGGCAAACGATAATTATTTTATAATAATCAAAGGAAATAAATACCACATAGAAGAATTCTTCATAACTTAATTGATCTCAATGAAATTAAGTTGTAACATACAAAGGTATGTATTAGACTCTGTAATAATTAGTTATACCTTTTGTATTTCTAAGATGCTTTAATTAATATACAACAATTTAATGTACGTACATCAAGTAAATTTTTATAGCACATAATTACTTCTCATCTAAAGTAATTGACGTAAAAGCATTTCTCCATTCCTCTGATATCCATATTGTGAAAAAAAAGTAACACATATTTTTTGGTAATGAAGGGTGTTCATACAATTGATTTTAGTAAAATTTCCTTTAATGTTTTCTCCAACTTTTAATGAGTTATATCTCAAAAGAAATAAATTCATTCGTTGCCTGTTTTTTAAAACCGATTCATACAAATACTTCAGTTTCTTTGTCCACTCGTAACCTCAACTCACAAAAGGGAACAGAAAAATTTGAAAAAACAACTGGTAGCTATCCTTCTGTATTTTCCTTGTTGCCAACTTGTTTTTATTTAGATCTACTATACATTTATAAATTCTATCAATACACAAATCAATCATTAAGACTTGTATCACAAATTCAAAAAAAGGGCACGCAATCCTTGATCTAATATATTTTTTGTACATCAAAATCATAAATAATAGTAATACCCTTTGTGAGTTCATAAAACGTAGTGTCAGCTGCTTTAAATCAAAAGAGTCAACTGATGAACATCAGCTGAAGGGAGAATACAGTGTGTTTTTGTTTATTCCAAAAAGCTCGTCGTGTATGTACATAGGTATATCTACACTGACAGTCATGTACTTTAAATACATAAATATAGCTAAAATCACTGAGCCAAGCACAAACACTATTTATACATAAAATTGTATATACATACTTTTTTTAAAAAAACAAATGGAGGATTTGAGGTACTCATAATAAACCATTAAAGATATGGTCTGAAGGGGGAAAAAATGCATTTTACCATAAATGAAGGTCAAAGCAGATTGTGGGAGTGCCAAAGTTTCTCTTATCATCGTCATCATCAAGACGCATAATTTTTCTTTCCCTTCCTATGCCTCAACGATAATGCATCTTCTTTATATATGTATGTAGTTATATTAATCTATGTAAAACAAAATGTCCGTTCATCACACTAATTTCTGTTGAGTAAACTCCAAACAGGCAGCTTTTAAATAGAGAGCTGAATTTTTGTGTTGAGAACTATGATTGCCCTTAAGTTTTTTATATGCGTATTTTGACTATTAAACTTGTATTAATAATTATATACATAAAAAAGTTTCCAATTTTCTGTGTGGCCAGTCAGCCCAATAGTTTGGGGATGGAACTTTTGTTGAGGAGAAGACAAGAACGAGGCTTATAGTACTACTGATCTAAATACCTTTGTTAACATCAGCTGCTTGTTTGATTGTTTTACTGGCATAGAGAGGAGATCCTTCTACCTTTTAACAACATTAGTACCGTATATTTCGGCGTATAAGACGACCCTTAAAGTAAAAAAATCACCCTTAGAAATTAAAAAGTCAGACCTTATATGATATATGATAAATTCATAAAAATTTGCTCTAATTTTATACCTCCTCTTATCTGATGGTCGCCTTATACGCCGAAATATACGGTAACTAGACATGGGCAAAATGATAAAATAGTGTTGAGTTTAAGTAAGGAAAGAAAAATATCAGATGGTACGACTACCTTAATAATCAATTTGAAGAACAAGCCACTATTATAAGTAGTTCAATTTTCGATTAGTTGAAATTAATGTCGAATAAATTCGGCGCTTCTCCTGGATTTCTATTAATTCAAATTCCCTTCAATTCTCTTAGTTTCCAACAGTTATTGATTATTATTTGCTATTGTTAAAAAACAATCAGCTGATAAAATGCAGAGGTACTAAATAGTAATTGCAGACACGCTCTCTAATTTCAACAAAATGTCCATCCCTAATTATAATCATATTTATACTATAATTTTATCGTGCATTTTTAACAAACTTAGCAATAGAGGATAATTCTTTAGTACCTCTTTTAGAGGGAGTTGTTTCATCCACAACAAACTAAGAAAGAATAAATTTAAATAGAACAGAAATACCAACCATTATTTCTTTTCTAATTTTGAAATTAGAATTTTGAAGTTATTTTTGCTCTATAAAATCCCCATTCTTTACCAATAACTAAAAGATCGATAAAATTCGAGGGAATGCTAGGAAATTGAATAAAAGTAATTATCAATAGAAATGTCAAAAAGAGCCTTTTCTGAAGAGTATTGAATGATCAGTTCAAAATTATGTTAGTTATCAATATCTTATTTCCCATTTTTTTTATTCAGAAGACTTTGAACTATCATAAACAGAATTTGAATTTCATGGTATTCCGTAGGGTCGTATTAGTCATTGTAAAAGTCCCAAATTTCCTCTACAGAGCATAATTTATACATTTAAATTATATTAAAGTATTTTCAGTTTACAAATTGAATTAGGTCAGCAGAATTTTAAATATTGTAGCTTAATTAAAGTATTTGCTACTTTTATGAACATTGGGTACTTATACCTCTAAATTAGACACGTTCTTAAGATTTAGGATGGAATATCAAAATTTTAAGACCAATATATTCTTAGTAATTCAGAAAATAACTTTGAATTTACAAATAAAATGTTGAAATCTTTGGAGTCTCTCTACTGGCTCCAGAAAGAAAAACAAAACACGTGATTTAGTAACAGACATTACAATGAACGCAAATTTATAAAAAAAAAACCCTGTAGTTATTGATTAAATAGTTGTCTAATATCTAAGTATTAATTTTCATATCTTCTGTATAAATAATTTTCATTCATGGCTCCATCCACAGGTTTTCTGCAAGTTATAGGTAAGTTTGTTTATCCATATGAGGAACATGGGACATAACTTGTATTTATGCTTTTTTTAGTACACAGAAATCTAGTTTGAAAATTACGAGAAAGTAATTTTTTTGGATTGGTCCTGAGAAAAAGATCGATTTGGATGACCCCGAATAGAAAACTTTGATTTGAACCGATTTTTAAATGAACTGTGGATGTGTGTTTTAAAAAAATAAGAAAATATCGCTAGAATGACGTCATACAAAGTTTGTCTGTTTTTTAAATTTATTAAAAGAACTTATGTTTTATTTTGAAAAAATATCATCCAAGATTTTTTGAAGAACAAATATAAGGAGAACGATTTAATAGTGTAATGATTTATTATTATCAATTCATTATTCCTCGTATTATAGTTCCTCATGCCAAATAAATAAAATCAGATAAGCTAAAATTACATATTATACATAAGAGTAGTTTTTATATGTTCCTTGAATGACATCATTATTAATTTACAGCTATCCATTAAATCCATCTTTATGATGTGTTTTGCTCTAAGATACAATTATGGGGGAGAGGAAAGAGAGTGCATGCTTTGTGTATGAGTGCACTTTTTTGTTTTTCCTTGCACAAGTGCAAAATATGCATCCGTTTCACCTGTTGAGTGTTGCAAATTGTAAATCTAATATCTTGGGCACAATCAATATGTATATAATATGCTGGGATATATGTGTTATGTGTGATAGAGGTAGTTTAAAAAATGTATCAATTCTTCCTCCTGGTAGGGAGAGTTGATGCATTCTAATATCACCATTTCAAAATAAAAAGTAAAGTGAAGTGTTAATAAATTATACATTTTTATAATATATATAATAATGGTGCATATATAATTACTATTATTATTTTACTTTTGTAAATAAAAAGGGCCCTTTTCGTTTTGTTAGATATTGCTTCTGTCTCTTTTGTTTCTTTTCCTTTTGTGCTGCAAGTTATTGCATATTTTAACTTGATTATCTTTAGAAATTGTTTTTATTGCAAGAGTATCATGACTGTATGAACATTCCTCTTTCTTGGCTTTTTATTTATTGCTTTGCTTAATAAGGTATGATCAATTTTATGATTTAAATAACGTCTATAAAATTTTAATTCTTTCAGTGTGCTTTTTCATAGAATAATAAGTTTCGGTGAAATTCTAATAATTAAATCAAATTTAAAATTCAAACCTCATATTAATTTTTTTTTACTTTTAGATTTTAACAGCTGTTTATACAAGAAAATTTGAGCTTCTTTTTATTTGATCCTTTTCAATGTACATGGATAAGTACATAATCAATAGATGGATCCACTCATAAAGATATTCACTGATAAGAGTTAGAGGGGGGAGGGGTATCAACTCTCCCTATATGTAAGTTCTTTTTTTTACTCTGTAATATATGAAGCGCATAAAAAATATCAATTGAGTTCTGGTAAAAAGATATTACATTTATTTTTGCACCTCACTGCTCAAATCAATCAACAGTTTCTGTATTAAATGATTAGACAATAAGTAGTTATTCAAACTCTGTGTTCTAATGTACATAGAATGACTCTCTAAAGTTGAAGCCTTAGTCATAGGAAGTAAGAATGAAATAAATGGGTGTGCTAGTGATGATGCGTTACATTTTTGCTTTGGGTCCTTGAAGTAGAATGCATTTCTATAAATAATATATATATATATATATATATTTGTAAAGTACTTGTTTAATTTTGCAAGTAGGAGGTTACTTATGAATTATGATCCATATTAAAATGGATGTACCCACTCTGATAGTTCTCATATCTAACTTTGCTTTAATTTGATATTAACTAGAGAACCAAAAAATAAAAAGATAGATTGGGGTGTCTAATTAGACTCGTTGTTCATTGTTGTAATATTCAAGCTTCAAAAAAATTATTGATGGTCAATCAAAACAACAAATTGTTTCTATGGATTATATATTTATATTTTGACTCTTGTCTGTGACGAATGGACTTTGATTAGGAAGGAACCAATTATGGACTCTGAATATGGTTTTTGGTCAACTTTTTACTTCTACTTTTTACCTGGAAAAAAAATATGGTTTTAAAACGAATTCATCCTCTGGTCATGGTCATAATTTGACCAAGTATCATCAATTTGGAAACTCTCCTAAAAATATTAGCAAATGCGTTGACTTTTACTATGAATAATTAGTTATGGACTATTTTCCATATGTGAAACTAACATTATGATTTAGTGTGACAATGATACAGTAATATTCCGAACAGTTTGGGCCAACTGTTTGAGTACACATCAGCCAAGTGTTACCATAGAAACTTTGAGGCAAAAGCTTTTTAATGAATAAAAAATAAACGGTAAAATGTTTACATTAAGTACAGCTATTGTATATTCTTTCTACCATAGTAAATACAGGATTACCAGATGTGAATCTCAGTCTTCACTTGAGCTCCACTGATATGAACTTTTTGAAACCTATGGCGATATCGATTAATCGACATATTTCTTTTGTTACAATAATGTAAAAATTTTTAGGAATTGAATGATGTTTATTTATAAGTTTATTTTAAAAGGGAATTTCGGGAAATAAAAATCCCGATAGGTAGTTACTCTCAAAAATCCAATAATCCGGAGAGGAATCCGCTATCCCAGCCACTTACCTCAAATGAATGTCTGATAATTTAGGTACAAAGATCAAGACACTGTAGGTAAATGCTTATAAACCACAAAATCCAACATCACAATAGGTGAATCATTATCTGTTGTTGTTATTCATGATGGAGCTCAAACCCTCCACAACAGACAACATCCCATCACGAAAAAAAAAAAAAAAAAGAGCCAAAAGCAATAAAGACGCTCATTTAAAAAAAAATGAGGAGAGAAGGTAAAAAAAAAAAAGTTACTACATCCGCCGATATAAAAAATAGATAATTCCAAATTCACCTCGATGTACTTACATTGGTATATGTATGCGTTCTCATAAATGAGGACGCGATCTCATTTAGAGTTTTTTTTTTTTTTTTTTTTTTTCAAAATCACGATTCTTTTCCTTCCCCTTTTTTTCTTCTTCAGATTTTTTTTTTTTTCATATTATCATCATCATCGTCTTTTCCTTCTCTTTTTTCTATTGATCATAAAAATAACAATAAAGGGAAAGTTCTCCTTCGTCTTCCCTCTCCCTTTACTCTTTAACCGATTTTGTTCTTCTTCTTCTTCTTCATCTTTCCAAGGTCTTTATCATAAAACCATCCATGTTGTAGGTATTACCATTTTTAAATAATAATAAAATAAAATTATTATTATTTTATACGTCTGGGTTCTCCCAATTTTCTAATTTATATTCGCTAACCTAATCAGTAAAAGAATGTGTTTGTACTCCAAGAAACCCTTTGCAGTTGTACCTTCATACATATATAAGGGTCATACCACACATACATATGTAGACAGCATTAAATCCCTATAAAATCCACTTATAGTGAGGTTTAAAGAAACATGTAGACTTTTTGCCACCAACTGGTGATATCATGTACATACATATTTACATTGATACGTATATAACTACATATGGATGAAACACACAGTGGCGTTAGGGAGAGTCAGCAAGGGGTGTAGTGCAACAGGGGTTCTAAGCATTAGGGAGTCTCAAACTATGAAACATTTAATAGTTATACTAACATTTTATTTTCTGGGGGTCCCTGGTCAATCTTGTGTACGAGCACAATATTTTAAGCTACACCATTGTATATCTGCAATGGATTTGGTACACCAAGTCATTGGTGACATGCTTGGACACAATATTTGTAAACCCCTTTCAAGAAAAAATAGAAAAAATATACGGTTGCTTCTCTTCTGTATTTTTCTTGTTGCTAACTTTTTAATATTGGGTAGGGTTATTATTAGGGATGGGCAAGATGTTGAGATAGCATTGAGTTGAAGATACGTACGCCCTTCTAAACATACAAATAGTATTTTAACAGACTTAAAGTTACCGAACAAAGATCGCTGCTCTTAAGGACTTACACTTTACTCTTTAGGATCAAATTGAATTGATAGGGACTGATTATTTAACTTTTTGATAGGTAAAGTTTAGTTTCAATTTTTTTGTAATGTTTCGGGGAATTCTTTATATTTCCACGATGTTAGTCAATATTTTTAAAGCATTCCATATCCGGACCACAGACCACCGCTCTGTGGATCCAGGGCATTAAAACAACAATATAGTATATACAACAAAAGAGTCCACGCTGTAGACCTTTGTCTTATTCAACATTACAACATTAGTAATCTCTGTTTAGAGGTTAATACATGTCATAATGTGCTTATGTAGTATTCAGTTCAATAAAAACAGGTTTTTGAAACTATCCGGCATGTGTACCAACACTCAACTCTTTATACTAATCAAAGATGAATAAATTAAGATTGATAATAATTATTATTAATTATTTTACTTTTTGGTTTGTACTTGAGGGAATGCAAAACCCAACCCTCGATTCAATTTTCCTATCTATGGATTGAACTGAACTGACCCTCAGTTTTCATTTTAGAACTGACACTCACAGCACTTCATCGAAATAAACTTTTGTAATTATGCAATCATTCTATCGTTCATTGTTAATTTTAACTAAAAAGTCATTGAAAAAAATTATGTAGAGAAGGCATTCCTTGTGAATAGAAACGAGAGCTCTATTGTGACATGTTAAATATATAGATCCTTCCAGCAAATATCTACTCTTTTCAATGTCATTCTAAAATTTATACACATATGTGGCTAAAAACTTACCACAAAAGCAATTGGAATAAGACATTGATGTGTGCCAGTGGGCTTCTGATAAAAAATATCAATGGTTAATGAGGAAGAATGAAGCAAAATCATAGAGGGAGTAATATTTTAAATCAGGAAGAAAACTGAAATGTCCCCACTGATCAGCGAGGCTGGCTACACCGCTTATAGAAAGGGTCCTTTATAAAAAAAGTTTACTGTTTCTGTATGATGTTTACATTCATTTTTGATGTGGTTATCGAGATTGATTTTGATCTCGTCTTGGTCTCGACCCCTTCAAAGTCCTGGTATCAATGACCAAAGCAGTTAAATTAAAATTTATTTTTCTAAAAAAAATAAAGAGAAAGATTTTCTCTCGGTCTAGATCCCTTAAAAAGTCTTGGTCTCGGATAATTTGATCTTGACCACATAATAAAAATTCTTTGACATAGTAAGCACCATGTTCAAAATGTCCTCATATGGCTTTTTAAGTATAACATACGTGTACTATTTATAAATAAATAAGTACCTATATGGAGTAACGACTGACTCATGTCCACCAAAGATGGCTCTTATCATGATAACTAAATGTCAGTAATTCATTTATTTAATTATATTATCGGACAAGAAAAGAAAGAGAAGGGACCATTTAAAAAATTAGATGTGGACGGGATAGTAAGAGATAAGAAAAGGTAGGAAAGTAGTAGATAGGGAGGAGGGAGTAGGTCCATTTCCACTTCCCGAGATTCGTTCTCTCCCTTCTTTATCAAGAGTAGAATTCCTTTCCTTTTGTATCATTTATAGATGAAGATGAGGTCAAATGGGTCAATTGACCTATTTAAACAATGGTGCATGTATATTCTATTATCTCGAGGGATCTAGGTATTATGACTCCACCAAAGAGTCCTTCATTTCCATAAATCCATCTTTGTAAAAGAAAAAAAAGGATTCATCATCAAAAATCAAGAAATACTTGGCTTCCAATTTTTTTTTTTTTCAAATAAATGATAGATTAAAAGGAAGAAAAATGCATATATGTATGTATGTATCTTTGTAAGAGCCGTCAGACATTCCATTCTATTATTTCAAAATTTATCCTTATCATGAATGGAATTATTTCTTTTTCTACAATATGCAATAGAGAAATGTATTCAGTGTAATCAATCACAGCAGAGACGAAGTAATATTATACCCCCCATACATACCATGTTCAATGTAACATACATACAAAAAAAAATCAATAATAATACTCTAATACATTCCCTGGGTTATATATATATATAATTACTAAAGATATTATTATCATTGAATTATTAAAAAAATTGGAATTATTTCTGTTAAATAATAAATAAAAGACTTTATTAATATGTTTGTTTTTTAAATGATATCCCGACGTTATGCCATGCATTCTTCCTAACTACATTTGGACAATTCTTCATTTAAGTCCAGGTCACAGTTTAACAGGAACAGCTAATTTTCAAGTTAAAATAGTTAACGTTCAGAACAATTTTAAGGAGTAGGAGAAGTAGACAGCTGACAAAAAATTCAAAGGAGTTGTTGAACATTGGGGGCTCAAACTAGCATAAAATATTTAGTATGTTGATCTACAAAACACGTGTATTTACTTCTTACTTATTTATTATTTGTCGGGCAAAGTTGTTGCAGAGGAATGAGGAGGGGCATCCTCCACCCCTCAACTTACAGCACTAATGAAACTATATACATTCATTTA
This sequence comes from Lepeophtheirus nordmannii, assembly GCA_963680855.1. Classification (NCBI taxonomy): domain Eukaryota; kingdom Metazoa; phylum Arthropoda; class Copepoda; order Siphonostomatoida; family Caligidae; genus Lepeophtheirus; species Lepeophtheirus nordmannii. The sequence continues at coordinate 19,665,170 of OY804522.1, forward strand.
CACTTTCAAAATGATACCTTGAGTTTAAAAATCTTTGACACGCCACTGAAACTATTAGTTTATAAAAGATATGTTAGGGAGGATTGACGTAATGGACAAACTAACATCCCACTACTTATGGCCCTTGTTTCGGTTTCTTTTTGAAGGAATGATTCAAAAGTACAATAGAGATCAGATTGCACTATGGCACGGCGTATGTCACCAATTTATAAATTTACAGTGTATTTTTTAGTTAGCAGTCAATTTTTTCACTACTCTTCCCACTTGATAGTGCTCTGAATCTTGATTGGTTGAACTCGAATGAGCTATTGCTAACTGTAAATGATTTCCTTCTATTAATATGAAGAATAGTCAAACCAACTGATTTTTCTCCTTCTTTTTTTTTTTTTTTTTTTTTTTTTGAGAGGAAAGGTTGAGAGAATAAATAAGATCACATACTTCTATGAGTAGAAAAATGTGGAGCAAAATAATTATTATTTTTTTTAAAATTGTTGGTATATTAATTTACTTTTAAAAGTGGCTTCAACACCAAACAACACTGTAATAATTGAAAAATATTTTTTTTTCCTCCTTTTCATTCCTCTCTAGAAATTTTTTCTTCTTTTCAAAGGAAACAAACATTGAATGAAATGGAGGGGAAGGTTCTGTATTATTATTATTATTATTATTTTCCATGACTGTGAGGGGGAATAAAGAAAAAAAAGTAGAAAATACTTTTCAAACCAGACAGCCAGAGGCAAAAAATAATTCCAAAAAAAACAAAAAACGAAGAGGAGCAACAGGTACCGATTCTTTACTAATTCATGTAATTTAAACTTCTTAAAAATCTTGGTCCCTTGCTCTGACTTCATCCCCTAAGGTGGTTCCATTTTACTATAACAAATTGCGTTTAAAACACAGGGTTGGCTTAAAAAAATATTTTTCATAGTTTTAATTAAATTTATTTTTTGTGAAAAAAATCTAAAAAGTTCCCAAGATTTTAAAGCTATAAAGCTCTGTTTTTGTGTGTTTATGATTGATTATACGGACCGATGAAATTTGCTATTTTTTAATTTTGTTTATTAGCTACCAAGGAAAGGAAATGAAGAAGATTTTTATTCTTGGACTTTCCACGTTTTCCTTAACATATGTACATACGATGCATGCCAACAAATATATTTGCCTTGATTGAAAATATCCCCCCCCCCTCATGTACCAACATTTCTTCATTGTTGTTATTCCATTTTTCACGGAATTCTATAAATCTTATTGTTTTGAACGAGACTTCACGGTGCTTTTCACTTGACTACACTCATTGAAAAAAATAAAATAACCTCAACCAGGTAGAAGTTCTTCTTCTTCTTCAACTACGTTATTCTTCCTTCATTGTTTGTACTCATATTTAAAGTGAAAACATTTTAAAAAAATAATCTATTATTGTAATTAAGTTGTGTTTGAGCATTATCTTTATTTATTTGTGGCTTTCTACATAGACGAAGTAGAGCAAATGTTGCTTATTCATAACATCAATAAGTACAAAAATACAATTTGAAATAGATTTTTGTATCTATACATATACTGTACATATTATACTTCCTACAAAACAGGTTAGTTGATTGGTTATGTGTAAGATGTTAAAGATTTTTTGAACTAATAAAATCCATTCTTTCATGATGGGTGTTTTTTATGATTTCATTTTGAATCTAAAAAAAAGTGGATTCTCTCTGACCAAAATGAACTTAATTGCCCTCTGCTCCAATAGACACAGAAAAGACACAGAAAAAATAAAATTCAAAAGATCCTTGTATACCAGGAATGTTCAAATAAACACTCAAAAGGTCCATAAAATAACTTTTGAGAAAATTAAATGTCCATGAAACTTTATTGTGTATTGTTTTGGATTTACAAAGGGAATCCCTGAAGATTTTTCAAAAATAAGGGTAAACGCCTACTAACAATATTATCCCTAAAAGTTGAATCACAACCTAACCTCTTTGATTAAAGAATCTCTTCAACATGTACAAAGTGACGATTCATATCAAATACATTCACTTGTTTTCTTAGGAATTCAGTTCTTTTTATCCGGTAGGACGTGATCATGCTACTACATATGTCTATCTTTGTGTAGAGGGAAAAGTTCTCTAAACTCAATCCTCATCCATTAATTGTTTTTTATTTTAAAATTAATTGACCAAACTATTTTTCCGAATTTATATTTGAGGTTTTAAAGTCCTACGTACGTACCTTTATATAAAATGCAATGCAAATGACAAAATACACCCTAAAAACAAAAAAACAAAAAAATAAAAGAATACATTTTCCTTTGTTTTTTTTTTCCTTTTCTCCTCTGAGTTGGGAGGAACCATGATGAAGATGACAATGATTCAGAGGGAGCTGCATGCTAAGGGAGTAGTGTATTAGTAGGAGTAGTAACCTATAATTCCCAAGTTGTTCAAGTCATGTCTATTTTAATTATATACAATAATGATATTTAGTTATATATGTACATACATATGAACATACAAAGATTTCTTTTATGTACTATGAAGGTATAAAGAAAACGAAAAATATCAAATGCTGTGTGTATAATAATAATTATCATTATAAGTATGTATTTTTTTCCCTTTTTCTCTTCGTCTTCTTAACTCTTTTTTGTACCTATGTAGGTACATTTTGCGCCGAGTCATTTTCAAAAATTCTTAATTTCCCTAAATTTGGTTAATGTTTTCCTTTGCGTGTTTGAATGCTGTAAAGACATTGAAGTGAGTAGTAGTAGAACGCATGTACATTTCGGTTTTTTTTCCTTTCTTGAAAATTCTGTTGTTTCTTTTTCAATATACCTATATATGTGCTTATGTGGATACCAGCGACAAATAATACATACATTATTATTAGACGAAGGCATATTTAAAGGTAGTAAAAATCTCATTAGCTTTGAGAGAGAGAGTAGGAACATAAATTTTTTTATTGCTTACCTATAATATATTGTTCAATCTACTCCATTCATGATGGTTCATGATGGAATCACGTAATATTGATTACATACATACATATTATGGACTTTGCTATGGGTGTGTCATATGATTTAAATTCAGTGAATTGACGTTGAATACCCTGAGAGGTTAAAAAATATCTGAGACATTCGTGAATGTAGCATTAGAAGCATTCAGCTCCGTTGACTATCTGAATCCTAACTCCATGCTATCATTTTTTTTTATCTATCTAAGGTTCAAAGTTTTTAGATGTCGCTTACAAAAGATTACATACACGCAAAGGTATTTGTGTTCGAATATTCTATAAACCTTGATCACATTGAAGGAACTCTTGATTCATCAAGGATTTCTACTTCTTTTCCTTCTAAAAATTTATTGAGCCAGAGTGCAATAGTGATTGTAGATACCTATAATTGAATTCTTCAGAAGTGCATATTCAAAAAAACAAAAAAAAACAGGTTAATTACACACCAATTTATTAGTTAATTACTCCTCAATTCCCCCCTCTAATCCTTTCTAGAATCAGAAGCTATTTCAAAAGATTATTTATTTATTTATTTCTCTTTGTAAAGTGATTGATTATATTATTATGTGTGAAGGAGTAAAATGCTAAATATTTTCACTTCTAAAAAAAAACACCTTAAGTTACCTTCAACTAACTGAAAAATGGAATTGAAGAGAGTATTGTCATAAACATAAATGATCTTAAACGTTCCAACAATTTTATGAATTAATCATATAATTTATTCATAGATTACATATCTGACGATTTCTACTAAATATTATATCTAATTATTTATCAAACAGCATGGTAATCTAAATATGGATTAGTGTTAAGACTCAGTTTGAGACCTTTTTCGTTTTTGTTCTGGTCTACAGATTGATATTTTGGTCGAAAATCTATTTCAAACCATATTGAAAATTTTGAGTGTTCTCAAATTGAAATGTGAAAACTTTATATGATGTCATAGAAGATATGTTTGCTTATTTGAAATAGCAATTGACATCATTAAATGTTTAAAAAATATCGGTTCAGACCAAAGTTGTAGATGAAGTCGATCAAGGACGAATATTTTTATGGTCCCGCTCTAGAGCAATCTTGTTCTCAGGATCTAGATTGAACTAGATTGGTTCAAAACAATTATAATGGTCTTTGACCATTCCAGATTTTATGACTAAATAACAACACTAGTACATACTATGTACTAGGGAATATATTTTGAAGTGATTTTTGTTATTCCAAGATTCTGGGAAATGTTTGTCTACTAAATAAATAAAATAAAATAAAAACCTTATAGCATTTATTTTATTGTCCCTTTAATATCTGAGTAAAAACAAATTACCAAAAAAATCAATTATTTGTGGTCTGGGGAAGACGTTGGATTTGTTTATCAGTTAGTATTTCCATGGAAAAGGATAGTTATAATCCTAGCTAGGAATCCGGACTTGAGACTCACTATGGATTCGGTTCCATATTTTGAAAGAATAGAGTTTTGACGTAACCTCAAAATAAAAGATTTAATACTTGACTTCCACTTGAGAGCTATGTCTCCAGACTTTATTGAGCTTGAAACTATTTTTTAACAAATTTTATCACAATAAGTTGAATTAATTTTTCATTGTTTACAAACAACAAATCAAAGTATTTACCTTTTATAAGTAAAACTCAAGTTGAGTCTGATTTTTTATTTGATTTGATCATGGCTTCTAGAAAAATACATACATGATCCATGTATATACTAAGTCATTTTAATAAATCTCAAATTGGATGGTTTTTTAAACCATACCTACTTAGATCTAGAGTTAAATATTCACAAATATCCACTAGACTTGAAATTAACTCGAAAGAAATCTCATAAAATCTCACTCGATAAAAATAATTAAGAACTTAAACATAACTTGAACTTGTGATTAACAAAGAATTGAGACTCAACTCGGGATCAGACTAAAAGACTAAACTAAAGCCTTTGGACTCTACTTGGTCCTACAATGTAGGCATTTTATCCCATTTCTGTTATAATTCATAGTTTACCTATAATGAATATTGAACAAGTAAAAACAGCTTAATTCTTCAAAATTTGTTTTTTCTTCTCTTTCTGGTGTGTTGGAAAATTTGTCTATCGAAGGTTTTACCCCATTAGGCACACAAAAAAAGTTACACCAATATATTTAGAGAAAAATTAATAAATAAATATATATTTTTTATTGCCTTGGTAAAATATATTATATTACATATATCTAGCGTTGCCATATGAAAGCAAGGTATACATGCAACATATGTTATATCAAATAAAATAATTTATAATTGTTTTTCACTCATACCAAACAATTAGTAAAGTATTATTTTAATATCCCTACTTATATTGAGGTCTATGGATTCAACAAATTCAGAATAGTGTTATATATAAAAAATAGAAAAACAAAGATCTAAAAAAATTGTTCTGAGCAGTAATTAATAAGTAATAGTTAGAGCAATATTTACTTCCCAATTAGTAAAACTCTTAATTAATTATAATTATTGAATCTTTATTTTCTTTATATATGTAGAAGAAGCCGGAATTTACCGGGAAAAAACAATAAATCTCAAAAAATTTTAAATATAAATAAATACCTAAGTAAAAAAGTAACAAAATCTTGGGCTTTCAAGAATCTTAGAAACTTCTTGATGAAGAGAAAAAATTTAAAAAAAAAAAATAATAATATAAAATCTTTAAGAAAAAAAAAACGAAAATAAACCGTGAAGATAAAAATACATGGAGAGTATTCACCCCTCAGATAAGGGGGATGTTGTTTCTCTACCTTGATTTTTTTATTATTTTTTTCACATACATACTACATACATAGAGTCATGATTAGTTTTACCTTTTTTGTTTGTGTTTTTGTCAGACTATCCCTTCATTCAAAATAAAATTATGTGTGTGAACGTCTACACAAACATATTTTAAAATGTCAAAAATGTATGTGTGTATAAATTTATGTATGTATTTTCATAATTTTTAACAAAATCAAGACTCTTATATGTCTTATATATATATGTATAAAAAACCACTGCATAAACGTCACAAAATCTTTTTTTTATTCTTAGTTTTTTCTTTTCCTTTTCTGGGAGTGGTTGCTGAACGTGTTTTTCTACCATTTCAACCACGTTGAAAATAAATAATTAAATAAATGTAAAATCTATAAATATTTTTCCCCTGAAAAAGTTTAGAAAAATATTTTTGATGTATGTACATATGTATCTAATTGGAGATTTTTATTTTATTGTTATTATGTTGGAATGTATCCAGTGATGATGGATAGGGCTTTACAGTTAAAAAAAAAAGAAGTTAGCTTACTGACCTTCTCCAAAAGTACCATAATTGGGGATCTGTAACAATATATATATATAGACATATACTATATTATGTATATTTCTTAACCAATAAGGTGGTACTAACTTTCTCTAGCCTTTCCGACCATACACACAAAATTAACATTTTTTATTTATATTTATTTTTGGTTAAAGAATTAATGTGCTGTATAAAGTTTCAAATTTAAAATTTTTTTTTGTCTTTTAAGCTACATAGGTATGTAAGTACCTATATCCGAAATAACAAAATGTTCCCTATAATATTATAAATGTCATCATTTTTCATGATGAATAAATAAAAAATTGTACAATAATTACCCATTGTACTGACAAACAGAGCTCTAAAACGTCATTTACTTTAAAGGGATTATTAACATAGTAAATACATTGAAGGTCTGTATTTGATTCTTTAAATGCACCCTACTCATTATTGAGAGTAGTAACCTTCTCAATGACGTAGATGACTCAACTAAATGCATTTATGAGGTGCATTTATCCAATTATCTACTTGTATGTAGGTTAGGTCACTATTTCTGAGGGAATTATATGAGGGAGTCATTCAAGAAACCACATAACCAAATTCATTAATTAAAAATAGTCTTGATTGATTAATTTATGTTTTGATCAAAATACATTTGTTGTTCTGTGGGCTTTAAGATCACTATACATAGCTCCTTTACCCCCCCCCTCCCAAATACATATATTGAAACGAAAAGGACCACTCAGTTACAGAATAAGATGGCAATGGCAAAATAAACACACAAACTACTCCCTATTCCTGTCGATGGAGATGATAACTTTATATTAAAGTTTAATATTATTTAAATGAAAGATGATGTATGGTCTAAGGGGGCTGAATCCTTGGTAGTGAGGGGGGGGGGAAGGAAGAATGAGAGCAATGTTGAAGAAAAAGAGAGAGAGAGAGAGAGAGGAGAAACCATTCATCATTTTTTTTCTTCCTCTCAGCATCCAAGGTAATCAATTATTATATTAAATTGATTCTTTCATTGTGCAATTTATTTCATATATTTTTATTATAAATGTAAATTTAAGATTTTTTTCTCTGCTCCCTTAATATGTATGTATATTGTATAATTCCAATTCAAAAAAAGATGAAGATATTTCATCAAAATTTTTGATAGTACATTCTTCTATTATAATATATACTTCCTAATCATATCATGAGGATTCTTTTGATTCCCTTCTCAATTAAATATAAGGGATAAATGATTGCTTAGATGCTACATAAAAGACAAGTCTTGGCAACGTGGATTAAACTATCACTTACTTTCATCATTATCGCTAGTCATAGCATTTACATAACTATGCATATACTTAGGTACAGTCCAAAAAAGGGGCCATTTCCCTCGTTATTATAACACTAAGGAACATATTTTGATTTTGTAAATTGCTTCGAACAAATAAATAAGCTTATTCACATCGTAAGTGACAAAATACATTTATGTACTTAGAATAATTTCATTTAGTTATTCACATTGGATAATTTAGAAATGATTATCCCTGTGACTTATCAAAAATTGTAGAAATGTCTGTCTACATACTTGTAAGTAAAACTTTACTGATTGGATTTGTATTTTTTTGTATGTATTTACTTAGTTAAGAACAACTTAAGTATTTTTTGAAATACATGTTCTTAGCTTAACTTCTTAACGGGTTTTACACGACCTTTTTCATTTTTAAAACCCTACTTTAGAACTGTTCACATAGTGGCTCGAGGATCTCATGCTACCTTGCAACAACTTTCCAGTGGTCTAGCTTGGGATTTAGACATATACTTATTTATTCAAATTTAGAATAAGATACTATCATAATAAGTAAAAAAAAATTCACTATTCAGTATTTAAAATTTAGCATTTGGTATGTTTTTTTTATTTAGTTTGTATTTTAGGAATTAGTATTGGCGACCGGGTATAAATTCCATTCGTTGTTGAGTTACATTGCCTTATTTATTTGGGTATCGAACAAATCATGTAGATATCTCACAATGGGGTCAATTCAGCCATCAGATATGCTGAACGTAACTGAAATACACAAAGATCAAATTATTGTAATAAAATCTTTTCTGGAGGCCAAATTACTATGCTCAATTGACACCACCGACATTCTGTCTGAAAAGAAATAGTGCAATGATGTAGAAAAGAGTCATTTCCGGCGAGCACTCAAAAAGTTTATTTGTTGATAATACTGGTCAACAGTCAAAAATCCTAAGGAGTATAGGTATGATAAAAATTATTCAGTTTTGCACGCTGATTTCAAATCTGGAATTTTTTTTTCAAGAGTCTACTGTTTTTGAGAAATTGGACCCTACTTTTTGAGCTTTTTTTGGCCCATTTTCCAACTTCAACTTAAGCCTAAAAGGATACTCATTTTGTGAATTAAAAAATAATGATCCGCTCGTGTTTTTTATGAATGTCCTATTTTCAATCTTTGTTATAATCTAAGGGGGGTCCTAGGGGTGTAGGGGGCGGGACTAGGCCCAAAAGTTGGCCAAAATGCTTGTATTTAAATAACACCTTGAATATTACATAAAATGAATTAATAAGGAATGCGTTAAAGAGCCCAGACTCACAGTTTTCAAAGAAGATGTGAAGCACCCGATCCTTAATTAAGAAGAAACTGTCCATCAAAATCTGTAAAGTTTCAACTGAATTAGACCAAAAATTCGCTAGAAATCAAAGACTCACGGTAGAGCTACTTAAGTAGTAAAGCACAGAAGTATTACAAAATCAGCTAAAACCCTTCTGTACACTACTACTTCAGTCTATTGCAGTTATTTTTGAGCAGCTCTACCGTAAGTATTTGATTTCTAGCTAATTTTTGGTCTATTTCGGTTGAAACTTTACACAATTAGAGTTTTTTTAAATACTTTTTTACGAAGAATATTTTTTCTTCACAATGAGTAAATGAACAGAAATTCAAGAAAGAACAAAAATACAAAACCTTTTTCCTTTCCAAATTGTAATTTTTTTTTTCGACAAAAATTGTATCCTTGTTCAGTATTCATAGCCAATAAAAGACAACGAATAGCTATACCCTCATTCCCAAACTATATAAGACGTGGACCATTATTCATAGTTTGTCAATGAGCTAACTCAGACTTGTATTGTGACCATGTTTTGTGAACCATCCATAATCAAATATTAAATTTTCATATTTTAGTTAAGTATAAACCAAAATACAACGCATTAAATTGTACTTGTTTTTTGTACGTCGATTTTTACATGTACTTCCTTCATTTTGTGACTCCCATTCAGCTCATTCATCTAGAGTATCTGACTTGTATTGAAAACAAAATGTTTTATTACAATTCACAATCTAAGGGAGTCTACATATAGGGTGGAGGCTGAAGTACAAAGTATTGTATCCTCATACAAAAATCCTCCGTATTTCCATGCAATTGATTTCAAAAAAATTCATCATATCGATGAGTTTATTTATGTTTTTTTCTAATATTCAATTCGTTTTGAGTTTGAACATTTGTAAATTGATATGGAACAAACAAAAAATTCACCTTTTCTAGGTCAAGTTTTGAGCTAAAATGCTAGGAATTCTTGTTTTAGATTCCATTTCCTGGAGTCCTATTCAATATTTCTAACATACTTTTTCAAAATCACGAAGTTTTATGGTATTTTCCTCGTTAATATCTTCATGTGATCGGTCAAAATGGTTATGACTATTCACATCTTCTCTACTACTTTGAAACAATATGCTCCCTGAATCAATAATAAACAGTTACCATTAAAGATTTTAAGCATTTTTGTTGATGTTGTAACATTCTTTCTACAAAATTTAAACCTTTATCTAATCTTCATACTTTTTTATACCGATGCACAAACACACCTATCCCTTATTGTGTCGTATTCAAGTTTGCACATAGCAAAATATTATAAAACTTTGACTGCTTGTTTAAAACTGATTTATATAAAAGTATTACAAAAATACTACAGAATGGTAACTACTTTTTATATTGTTTAAATTTCTATTTTATATTGTGCTTTTCTTGTTGTCAATTGTACAAGAGTTCTATACGAATACAATGTACAAAATGTATTGGCTTTTAAGCTATTTGAGTTACCTTGATTTAATCTATCTTATGATTATGAATATCTTGATAATGTAAATTCATTGACTTAATAAAATTTAGAACTTTGTTTATACATTGTGATGTCTATCGTATTGGTTGTTGCATTAGCAAATAGCCATTATATATGATACATGCATATATATATATATATATATATATATATATATATATATATATATAGTGCATTAAACCATTATGAAATAATTTTATAGACATTTATTGAAAGAGTGATTTTTATGTATATTTTTATTTTTATGCCAATAATTTAGTTCTTCCCTTTTTTAAAAAACAACTCATAAAAAAATCATCTCATTCATAAAGTAAAGAAGGTAGGGCTGAAGCAGGTTTTAGTCAAGTCATTTATTTATTAAAAATATTATTTTTTTTTGAAAGATTAATGAATTGGAGATAAATTTAGCTTTGAAGTAAATAAAGTATTGATCAAGTCGTTATGATAACACAAAAAAGTAACAATTAAATCAACATCATTCAAATGGGTTTTGCCAAAGGGTACTATTCCATGTACGTACATACATTTATTATATGTACCTATATGGGTCTTTTTGTGAGGACCGCGAATTAGATTTATATCATTATTTTCCCTTTACAATCATTTTGCATACATTTTCAATAAGCATGTAATTATGAACTCTCTGGTGTCGAGTCTATGTACATATAATTCACGATTCTATTTTTATCATTTTTGCAATTTGCATAATATTTTTAAGTTATATACGAATATTTGCAACAGGAATAAACTTGAAACAATGTACCTTTTATTACAACAAATCTTATCAAGTTAGTGATATCCTGTCTTTTAAGCATATTTATTTCATATTTGGAGATATATCTCGTGTCGCTATCTTTACTGTAACTCCCAATCTTTCCTCCCAAAAGAAAGAGGAGAAAAAAAAAGACCCAAAATCAGTTGGTTGACACTATTAAATTAAATAATGAACTGTGGAATTATTCTTCATTTAGTAATAGACAACTGTTCACAGCTTAACAAGAGCTGTACAGCCAATCAAAGAACAGAACACTAATAAGGGGAAGATAAATAAAAAAGTAACAGTTGACAGCAAAACGCAGTGAACATTTTTATGTTAATGGGGTAAGGCTGATATCAATGAATATATTCAGTATCAGATATATCAGCTGCCTAGTTATTCCTTTTATTATAGCCTTAAGCCTATGGTGGTTTTATATAAGGCATTACTTTTTTCCTCAAGTGGAATCCAAGTTATGCTCCATGTTAAACAAGATTGCCTTCATAATTTAAGAAACAACTTCTAACACAATGTCGGATGTGTAACTTTTGGCAGTCGAAACTATCAGTTCATGACCCTCTCTGTCATCAGCACCATTATGCTTCTCTGAACTTGATAACCAACAGTTTTGGATATTTTAAGTTCAACCTTTGTCGTGGAAAATACTCTTGATAAGGGCTTTATTCATTGATGAGGAACGATCCCGTATTTGTATACACTGGGTTAAAAGTTCAGAATACAATTAACTAAATTTTTAATAGCAAATATAAAACCAAAATTTGATAGAGTCATAATTCATAGAATTTTTATCTGTCTATAGCTTATGAGAATATAACAATAAAAATAACACACAAAATAAAAATTTAAGTGAAAAGTGGGCCTCATAAAAACATTATGCGTGCCCCATTTAGTACATGTTCTAAAATTTTCTAATTTAATCATTGGGGGTCTAGATATGAGTGGTATCATTGATCACGTTTGAAATAAAATAATGAAGTTTAGGTCCTTCTTATTCTATTTTAATGGGTCTTGAAACTTTTCTTTGGGAGAAAAATGTTAGAATTTCATCTCTGGATATGTAATAACAATAGTATTATTCATGAATATAAATAGTTTCTAAAACAATTTGTCTCGTATGCGATTTGAATCAAACCTTGAATTACTGATCATGCAATCAGTACATTGTGTTTAAGAAGAGTTTTTTTTTTTAAAGTCGAGACTGTATACAAAAGGAGTTTAAATTATCAAGATCAAGTCGTACAGAATGTACATATATGTTGTATATATCCATAATTATGAATTTTATCAGCATTGAAAATCAGTGTTTAAGGTCTGATTATGAAATATTCAAAAAATAATCATCTATGTACAATAAATGAGAGGACTAAAAAAAATCTCTATAAAAATAATAGTTTATGGATGGAAAAAAAAACAACCTTATTCATTCATAGTATCAATAACAGCTTCTAATAGAAACGTGTTGATTTGATATATAGCCAATACCTTTTTTTTCTAACTTTTGGCTCAGAAAAAACTTTGAGGAAAAAGCAAGCTTCACCATATCATGCAAATACCATCTGTAGTTAATATTTTTTATTTATTGTTAACACGTTGTACATTTTTTTTCTTCTTTTGTATGGTGGTGGCACATTAGTGCCATGCATAAATGAGTACATTTTTTTCTCTTTTGCTATTTTAAAAGGAAGATCAATAAGGCGTGATTACTGTGGTTGCATGTTTAATTTGAATATTTTTCTGCAAAAGAAATTAAATAAAATATACTTTTTTTATTTTAGATAATTGACTTTACCATTTAAACTCACCTTACTTTTTTTTTTCTTAAACGAAAATAATAATAAATATGTGAAGTTCCTCTTTGTGTGTGAGTCTCATTTTTTTTCTTTTTTCAAATGTATAGAAAATACTTTGTTTTATCATGAAAATTGCAGTTACTAAAAAAAATTGCAAAGAAACAAAGAAGTTCAAAAACACATTTTGGACTTATTGTCTATTATATATGTGTCTAATAATAGAAAGAAGCAAGCCTTTGTGAGTTTAATTACTTGCAACAAATTAACTTTGATATTTATTTCAGATCTCAATTTGTCTAATTGAGTTAGTGGATTCCACTTCATTCAGTCAAACTCACATTTTCTATAATATATTTAGATATTTGAAAGGGATCCTCCAGGAATATTGGAGGATTCAGGGATCTCACATGCACATTGCTCTTAAATGATGTATCGTTATCAGGGTATGAAAATCTTAACTTTTTTTTTCCTCTTTTATTTTTTGAGTTTTTGAATTCCACGATTTCATTTTTCAATTATGCAAATATTATTTATAAGATGTATAATTTGATGAGGGTTAAGTGTTTATAGATAACCCATGGCCCAGGACTGTTATGTCTATAATTATTACAATTATTTGATATTTGAGTTAGGATGGACTAAGATTGGAAATAGTTTGCAGGTTTATAGCCTAAATACTTGTGAATGAACGTCTGTTTTATACAACATAACGATCTTCAAAAATCAGGATTTAAAATGGGATATCTTAGCCTTTCTTATGATGAGAGAAATTAAAAAAAGGGCAAAAATCAGTTGATAATTGGGTAATTACGTCATTTGAACCTTTTTTTCTTTATTACTATTTTTTAACATAAGTTTTAAGCACTTATAATTCAATAAAGGAGCAAGAGTGGACAAATAAACATTCATTTCTGTTGTGAGGAAACGAGTTTGAGTAGGTTAATTAATAATGACTAAAGACAAGGAATAAATTAGAAATAAAATTTGTTAATTTCGTTGATACTAAAAAAAACAACTATCTATTTTTCTTCATTAAGATTCAAAACCAGGCATGAGACAATTTATATACCTCCTGATATAAGTACAACATAAGTCAGTAACAATACTAAAGCTGTCATCATTATGTTTAATCTTCAAGAAATAGAGATTTATATGAGCTATTAATTCCCGTAAAAGTTTCTTGGTGTGTAGAAGGGAGAGAGAGATAAATTTCCTAGCTCATAAAAAGGGTCCATTGAATTTTATTCTTATTTGTCTTAACACTCCATTAGTATTTGCAAATAGAGTCATTCAAACTTTTCGACCTCAAACAGCGAGGAGAAGAAAAAGAAACTTTTTGCAAAATACTCTTCGACAACCCTCTTATTTGAATGTTGCCTCAAGATATACATATGTACATAGTTAGGTATGTACTCCTTTGTGGACTAATTTCTTAAGCACGTAGATGAGATTAAATATCAATTTCACTATTCAGGAATCACAAAAATGAAAGAAAACAAAATCTACCTGGAAGCATTTCAAGGTTTTTGATCATAATGAAATTTATTTATACATATGTATGTATCCGTGTACTTATTATGAACATAAGTACCTAATGCATGGGTCGATTCTAAAGGAGGAAATGAAGTGACACGATTTTTAAGTAAATACCTAATAATGTACAAACAGTATTTGGACCACCTTCATTTGCAAGGTTTACCATTATGCCTAGTTATTATATACAATGGTTAGAAATCCTGAATTCTTATAACTATCCCTATACACACGTATTAATATAATAATTACACATATCCTATATAAGTTTCATTATCTGGTTAAAAAAAAACAACTCAGCTATGTGATTCTAATCAAAGACGGCTTCTTACTATGAATTATTCAAGAATATAATAAATAATATGTACACTACACAGACATTTCCTTTTTATCTATTCATGAAAGGATGGGTCATGTATTTATGGAACATTTACAAGACTTGTGTGTGTGTAAACATAGGTGATAAATCATGGTCATCGAATCTCATTTTAATCTTTTTCTTTCTATCTTAATATTAAAGAAACAGTATTATTCTTATTTTCCTCAGGTTTTTATTATGTGAAAAGTAATGTACATACATACGTTGATCTCTATGAGTTGAAACGTAGATTAATATTCATTCATAGTCATAGCCATAGGTACATAAAAACATTGAATGAGGAACTCAATTATTATCATTTATCGATGATGACCATTACCTGCATTACCTTTTGTTAGTAACTCTCATCTCATGCAGAAATCCAGAGACAGGGACTACAAAATAATGATGATGTTCTTTTGTGAAAATAGATGAGAAATCTTTATTTATTATAAGGGAATGAACAAAATTTTCCATAGCTTGCATCTACCTACATATATTTCCAGACCCAAAAGTCTAAAATATATGTAATATTTGATCTTATAAATGTCTCAGGGTATGTCCGTCCAAAAACTTTTACGTTTCGTCCTTCCTTAACATGGGTTTAAAATACGATATAAGAAGACACGTTACGAAGTTTCATCAAGAGAAGCTTTTGCAAACGACATCAGATTTAAAATATAAAGAAGAGGGATCAATCTGTAGTAAGGATTCTGGAATCCATGACTGAAGGAAAGTGTCACGTGTTGAAATGTAAAAAGGGACCCTTATGCTTCCTAAAGCATCAACTAATTAATACAACTTTTTTTTAAATTAAAATTCTACTTATAAAAAAACCAAGACTCAAAAACAAGAAGTAAAACTTAATTTAAAAAACCCCTTTACAATTCCTCCTTCTAAATACCATATACGTAGAGAGCAATTCAACTAATGGTCTAAAAACAACTTTTGAGATACAAAGCTCGAGATTTAGTCAAATAAATATAATTCACTTTTGTTTTTTTCATTTCGTTAGTATTGCTCTTTAACTGTAATTATTTCTTACTTACGAATAATTAATATATACATATATGTACGTACAAGTATTTGTTTGCTTTTTGGCCCAGCAAAAGGCCTTGGTTTGGTCATTTGACCCAATTTCATTTGTAATTGAATGCCCTTAATGGTAGAACTTACAAATATGATACAAAAGAGTAGAAACAAAATTGTGTGTAAGTGGATAACATTTCCTACAAATCTCAACATTAAATTCCTCACGCATTTTAATGCAACTGATTAATGTCAAATCTTACTTGTTATTGTTTATTAATATATTTTTTTATTATTTTCAGGATATTTTAGAGAATTCATATTTAATGAATTTCCTTACATTTAACTTCAAATTCTAGGTTAAAATTCATGATGTCTTTGAAATAAAACGTAGATTCTTTCTTTCCTAACAAAGGATTATATTCATGAATTACCCCTGAGACAATGATGAAATACATGTACATATATTATACAAAAAAATATTGTGGCCTAAGGGTATAATCATTATTTAAACTAGACGAACTTCATGATAGTAAATAATTTGACCTTAATTATTATGAATAATAATACATTATTCTTTGAAAATATTAAATGAGGCCAATAATACTTTCAGTTGTAGTTGATCTCCATCATTACTCAAAGCCTTCCGACACTGGAAGAGAATTTACATACGTCTATACTTATACCAACATTTGGGTAGATTCTAAAATGAAGCATTTTATATTCAAAAAATTAATATTTTTTCATGACTGTGGTCGATGTAGTGATACCTTTTTGTCTCATTATCAAGAAGGTCTTTAGATACTTGTTTAATAGATGAGGTAAATATCAATGAGTAAAAGAATAAATTCAATTTCAAATATCTAGATCAAAGGTTCTCAGACTTTATTTCCACGTAGAATCATTTATTTAGAAGATTCTTAAACTTTCAGGGGAATTGGACATATAAATATTGCTTTATGCAAATGGATTTCGTGGAATCCACTTAGTGAACCACTGATCTATGTAGATATCTTTGTTTAATTCAGAATTTTGACTGATTATGACCTGCACGCCATATTTCAGAGGAACTTGAAAAAGTATTTTATTACATAAAAATATATCAATTATAAATGCAGTTTTTGAAATTTTTCGAGTGATTTCAAATTGTAAAATAATTGTCGATCCAGGGTAATATTTTGGTAATAACTGTTTGAATCTCCTGAACGTTCGTGAAAGAAAAAAAGACCAATCATTTATTTAATATTTTTTAAACAAAAAACTACTAAAAGTCCCGACTAAATCAAATCATTTATACGTATTAGATGAATCCCCTAACATCACTTTGAGGTTGAAGGTAACTAGGCGTAATTATATATAAAAGATTATGAACATACAATTTAAGTATGACGCAAAAATAAATGCAAAAAAAACACGATTAAATCATTCTTCCTTATTCACAAAATAATATAAAATATTTTTTTTTTCCCTTTGACTTTTTTTCCTACGAACTTCATTGCAACTATATAAAATATCAATTTAAAATAAAAACAAAAAAAGTTATTTCCCAATAATTAAACAAAAATATAAAATGTGTCAAGCCATTATTTAGTCAAATAAATTATAATTAAACATTATTTTGATGAGGTAGATATCATGTTAATGATATGAGAACAAACAACATAATTTGAAAATTCTAAATATATTTTAAATTAATGCTTTTTTAAAAAAAGTATACTTACTTAAATAATAATTAAATAATAAAATACATATTAAAATGTGTTCATTTCAATATATATTGTGTAAATAGTAATGTTTGATATATTTTGTCTATATGTATTACACATTTTGAAATAAATATAGTCCATAATTATATTTACTTGTATTCAAATTATAGTTATGTCATTTGCACCTTGTGGCTAGATTATGTTATGATGGCTCTACATTTTTAATTATCCTCTCTCGTAACTATATGAAAGCAATATTGCGAGCTAATGAAGAGCATATTACAATCTATATACATTACAATTCGAAATTAAAGCCAATTACCTAGAAAGGTTTATTAATACAAGAGGAAATAATTGATTTTAAAAAAGAGTATTTGTTCTACTGATCAATTTACACACATCTATAATAATATTGTAAAGATTTCTATGGATATGGAATGAAGTATAATAACAATAATCATCCAAATCTGTAATAGCGGTAATAATAAAAATAATAAAGAATCAATTTAAAGATAATTATTTGCCCTTCCCTAAAAAGGATAATATCTACGTAGAATCAAGTATAAGATTAAAATAATAATAATCATCATAATCTAAACTGCAATGATAAAGTTTCACCTTGTATTCACCTGCTTCATTTTTATATTTTTTGAACATTAGAATATTATATCTAACCTACCTACCCCGCCCTCCCATTAAATTCCATTTTTAATCACTAAAAAATGTATGTAGAATCTGCTCAAATGTTATTTTAAATCAATGATATTGAGTATACATTGATTTATTTCAAAAGATATACACCAATGGTATTATTTTGTACGTGGCTACGCTCAAAGGAGTACGCAAAGTGAAATATATTTTATTGCTTTTATAATATGTTAAAAAATGTTCCGAAACAGCCACGCAACCTTTAGTGATGCAAAATGAAATTTTGTAGGAAAATGCAGTAATCAAAGTTTAGGGATTCTTTCTCGGCCCGTAGTATGTACCTAGATAAATATGTACATGAAATAATATATAGAATCAAATTGAAGAGTCTGTGTATTTCATATTATTTAGGGTGTACTAAAAACCTTTTTCTCTGATTATAATAGGAGAGAGAAGAACGTCTCTGCATAATAATAATATGTACAATAGAGTAGTGTAGTAGTAATAATAGTCAGAGGAGTTGAGAATTATTTGTTATTATTATTCTTGTTGTTATTTGAGAGAAAGGGCAAATATGGCTGGTGACTGGCGGCTTGTAACTTTTTATTTTCTCTCTTACTTCTGCCATATAAGCCATATGAAGCGCATCTTTTGGCAGAAGAAAATAAAGAAAAATAATGTAGTTGTCGTATATTATGCGAGTTAGGAGTTGTAATAAATATCCACGCCTGAATATGTTCTAAATTTATTCTTGTTAAAGTTAATTTCGTTACGTTGAGTTTAGAACAATGATAGTTGTGCGTTTTTGTTATTTAAAGTATGGTTTTAATATTTTGGTGGTGGTGGTAGTGAAGGAAGGAATTCTTCCCTTCTCTTGTGCTCTGCTGCTGCTGCTGCTTCTTCTTTTCCAACAACGTGTAACAGTAAGAAGGCTTCCACGTCAAACTCGTATGAATTTTTCTTCCTCCCCCCCCCCTCCCAACAGGTTATAACTTTTTTCCCATTTTTCGAAATACCTGGGGAGCCCTTCTTCAGGTTGATCATATATATGGACGTGTATATCTGTATAAAAATTTTCTCCCAAACAGTACTTAATAATTATGACGTTTTTTTAGGGCGCGTAGGTCAAAAGGTCTTGGTAGATTCTTCTACCTATGAGTCTGTAGAGGAGGAAATAATATATATATATATATATATATGTAGTAAAACACTCTAGCCTTGAGAACCGTAGAGAAATAATAATAAAAATGAAAATAATAAAAACAAAAAACCACCTCAAGCCAATTTATGTATTTTACCTGGCTTGTCTGTTAAAAACCATAGCTGAAGTGAATGGTTTTCGGGCGTGCACACGCTGTTTTGTATTAAATATATATTATATTATTTTTCATCATGATTTCAGTATCCATTGGCAAGAAGATGTTGTTGAGAATTCATAAGTGATTGGAGCCTTGGATGGATCGGATCTCCCTCTAAAAAAAGGAAAATCAACACTTCCTATATCATCATCTCTACACTCCATTTCAACAACAACGATATTTGAACCTGAGGAGGAATAACACAAGGATCCCTCCACTCTCCACTCACTTCTCCTACTCTTCTCCGATAGGACAAACTCGTAGAACCCTGGATAATAAATCTGTTCTTCATTAAGACCCCATACGTATTCTACCCTGTTGATCCGGGCTTTTGTAGAACTAACTTATCGACATTCGTTGGAATAATACAAGCACTTGTTTGTTTTGTATTGCAAAAACAATTTCGATTGTTTCAGAAGCTCGACTCTACAGGTATCGTACTGTATGGTTACATTTCATCCCTTCAAATCGCAACTATGGCGGTTCCTACGTATTCAGAAGAAGAGGGAATACGAAGAAGACGCTCCCCGAGTATTATTATCACAGTTCATACTCTCTTATTAGTTACATGCATACTTATTTTTTTATCTCTCTCATTTACCAATCTCTTGTTTCTTTCTTTTTAAAGAATAATCTGTCTACAACATCTTTAGAATGTTCATCCAGTGTGTGAAAAGGGCCTCAAAAATAGGTAGCTACAACGTATGTATGTATAATAATAATACAACTACATTCACCGCAACTCATTTCGCGCGTAAATGCGATTTAATAAACGACAAAATATCAAATTACTTCTTGTATATTTTTATGCAAAAAAATAAAAACATGATGTCATATGTACATACAAACATATAGCATAACTCCTACAGAGCTTGTATCCACAAGCAAATGTTTTTTTTAAAGAGAGAGAGTTTTAAAAAAAAAAAAAAATTAACGAATGAACGATTCTTTTATTCTTTTTCTTTTCCTTTTTTTGAACAATGATAATTACAGAAATTATTCACAAGCAAAGTTATAAGTAGTATGTACATGTATTCTGTAGGAATATGCCCTAAGCGTTCCACAGGTGTCTAAGTATACCTTTACATACATACATACATACCTATAGCTAGCTATTACATACATATTATGTGGAGAAGGGAAAGGAATTACTAGTTACTACTACTTCTACTACTAGTGTACCTTCCCTTAGACCATCAGGGCGGCGCATCTGTGTTTTTATTTTTTGGTCTATAGAGAGTGTGCTGGACCAACAACCTACCTTGTTTTTTGTCGGTTTTAAAATCAAGAAATTTCCTTCTCATCATTTTATGCACATAATAATATGTTCAAACTCATTCTACCTAGGTAGAATTTTATTTATTCATTTTGAATGTCTGGGGTCCCTTTCTTCCCAACATACAATGTACATACATTTATGAATATCTGAATAGATTTGAAATATGTACTGCGCCTTATTGTCCTTTTCTTTTTCATAGGATTGATTGACAGGAAATGGGAAATGAGAAGCGATAAGAAAATTATTAAAAGTATCTTGTTTTCTTTTAAATATTTAATATCTTTTTATTATTATATTATACATTCTGTCAACACGGGTATTTTTTTTTTTTTTTTTTTTTATCTTTTGAAAAGATATTTTTAATGTCTTATACATAAATAAAACTATCTATTTTTCAATTTGTTGCCTTATTTATCTCGCCTAACAGAGGGGATGGGCCCTTTATTATTAGGGTGTTCCGTTATCACTTGTGAATGATAAATGGTGTCATTATAAACCTCGAGGAGTTTTAAGTGAAATTCCTTCGCTTTTTTGATGCTACAAGGTCTCTCACTCTATGTATAGTATGCACATAACTATATAGAGTGAATGTTTTAAAACTCTTTGAACTGGTCCGAGAAGAAAAGGAGAAGGGAAAGCAAAAACGAGTTGTAGCAATCTTCCACACCATTAAGTTGAACAAGGATTGAACTCCAAAGTAGTGCTTGTAAAGGAAGTTCAATTACATTTAATTGAGGGTGTTGCTTAACCATGTGCGTTCAATACTTATTTGGGTGTCCATGAAAATAGGATGACCCACACACATTACTTTGACTCATTGATGGGAGTCATTTTGTATAAGTACATATCTATATTATATAAATATGGAATACTGACGCAAATGTCCCAGTCTCTTTCTCTCTATGATAACGGATTTCACAATGATTAAAAGGTGGAAGATACTAATAACAATGAGGAAATTGAAAGGTTTTGAAAATATCCTGCAAACATTATGCAAGAGTTGCGTAATGACCCAATCATGATGACGTCACATTTTGTTCGTTTTAATTTCTACATATGTTTCTATTGCATCACTAAATGTATATATATATATAAGTCAAGGTTAGACAATATATAAGTACGTTTTTATGTATTGTAATGAAGCATTCCCGAGTTAAGTCCAGAATGTACGTATGTTCATTGTATAGTTCTATTTAAAGAACTGACGAATATAAATATACCTATATATATATATATATATATATATATATATATATATTACATGAACGTGCATACGTTCTTAAGTAGTAAAGTATTCAATACGTTCTGTTAATGTGAAGCTTGATATAAAAGACAATAATTCTGAATATATATTTATCAAATCATTGTAGGATATTGTATCAACTCCAGAAATACAAGGAGAAAAGCTTTAACCATCTCCCTTAGTTTATTTGTTAATGAATAAAAAATAAGACCTCTTTTACAAGGGAAATATTAGATATGCGTATATTTGGGACATTATCAAACATCTTCTACAACCCAATTATATTTGAAATACAAATCATTTTATTTCGATTCATTTTGAATTCGTTAAAATAAAAAGGGTTTTTTTTTATTGCAAGTACAAATGAAGAAGATTCACTATAAAAATAGTTTGAATTTAATCATTTGATATCTATCTATGTATATATATGCAAATATCTAAAAAACAATTGAAACAAATCAGCCTTAACACAATGATTATTTTTGTATTTTTTAAATCCAATCTTTTTATGTTTATAATAATAATATATTTATATATTAAGTACTGAATATAGTAATGTTAGTATGCCGACTATGCAATTACCACCCAAGAGCCCCTCCAAACTCTGTTTTGTTTTGTTTTTTCATTCAAACTCAAAGGCAATCATCCTTGAAAAAAGAAACAAAAAAACCAACACTTAGCTTATTATTAAAGTACATATATAGTATAATATATAAATAAAAATAGGTATGTGTGTAATATATGTATAAATTTTCTAAAATTTGATCTTTAACCTATCTTTAAAACTCTCATTTGGAGGATATAGCTATATGTACTTATACATATATAAGCTCACTTTTCCCAGTTTATTTATACATATTTTTTTGTAATTTTTTTATTCATTCTCACTTGCTCCTGGTAAACCCTTAATTTTGTATGATGATAACCTTCTCTTCTTCCTCTTTCATTCAAATGTGAGTTTGTCAATTTTTTTTTTTTAAATTAACTTTTTTTTAGGATTCTAAGAGCTCGTTTTGATGTATACATGCATGAATAATAAGTAGCTAAGTTAATATTTTACAAGTAGGGAAATTCTTAATTATATTTAGAATTGCGTAAAATATGTACATACATACAAAATAATAGCAGTGCAGGTTGTATGTATAATAATTTTTTCATGTAATACGACTTAATTTAACTCCTTTCTCTCTTCTTGCCAATTTAAGAGATTAAATGTTATTATCAATGCGTGTATTTTGATGGTATGTAGTAATTTGGAAGATGTTTTCATTTATAACAAATTGCAGGTTTGAGAGACTGAGTGACGCTCTACTTATTGCAAAAAGGACTTTGAGTCCTCTAAAAATGTGTTGTAACTAAACCAGTGTGATTCAAGTCTAAAGTGTCAGTTTAACTAGAGATATATGCAAGCCCCTTGTTCTTGGCTCCTTGTATGACCCTCCAATTTCCTTTACATACCTTCAAATACCTTGAGAAGTAGGATTTTTACGACCACAACACAATGTTCCTCTCTGGAAAATGACATTGGGGGTACCTGCTCTGACCTCCAACATCAAGCCTCTATGTGAACGAGGCTTATGTTGGAAATTTAAAACATACTGTACCGCTAGTTATTTAGCTCGTAGTAATGATTATAATAATAATAATATTAATACGCATCAACAACAACAGAGTGATTTTTTAAAGGTAGCATTAGATTTACCTTAAATAGTTTTGCCTTAGTGTATTAAAGTGATTTTTCTCTCTCTCTCTCTCTCTCGTTCTTTCTTCATTATTATTTATTCATGTAGCATATTTCATTATAAAAAGAAGGCACAAAATATATAAATTAATATATGTACATACATATTAAAAGAAGAATAATTATGAGTATAGGTAAAATTGCAGTCTCATTTACGTAAACATGGAAAGAACTTCTTTGCTCGTCTCAGCTGCTGAGGCCCCATTTTTATTTATTTCTTCTCCTTTTCTCTGTATGTAGAATATAACAAACTTCCTCCATAATAGGAGCTATAATATACATAGGTATTAATCATACCTATTTATATATGCCTGTATAAGCTCATCTCTTTTTCCATAATGCCATATCCTATCACTACTAATTACCAGCAAATATGAGGGCTTTTTTTTTTTCATTATCTACCTACTTGAATAACAATCACAATATACGAAGTCGTTAAACACATTTACCATCTGACAAGGCGGAAGACCTGTTGAATTGAGATGATAGGGGCTGATTTCTTGCTTCTTCATATAGCTACATACATAGATATGATATCTATACACGTTTGTACCTTCATATATAACTACATATAGCTTATATACATATAATGGCGAAAACAAAAAACGGAAATGAATACTATAAATTGAAGAAAAAAATAACATTTTCTCATAGAGAATGAAGACACATTTTCTTGATTCCGTTTAATTTCCTAGAAGGATTTTAAGATATCTTTTTTTAATCTATATATAATGTTTTTTATCAGAGTAAATCTACACATTTCTCATAAAATTCGAATTACAAATTACCTATTTTGGATCCAAATTGAAGGCAGTGGACGATTTCGTGACTTTCTAGAAAGAGTAGGAACAACCTCCCACTATGCAAAACTTGTGTAATAAAAAGAATAAAGGTTTCATCAAACCTGCCCTTTATTGTTTTTATAATGAAAGTGATCCATTTTCAATAAAAGAGATACTCTACTGTTACAGTGGCATTCTGTTTCATAGGACCCTTGGCAATGTACCTATATTATTTTTATAAAAAAACGAAAATTATACTTAAATTAGACTAAAGTAAAAACCGTTGAATTTATTCTAACTGCCAACCATTGCATCCCAAAGGGTTCAATATCATTTTTCAATAACGAATTGTCACTAAAAAAACAGAATAATAAATAATTGAGACAAAATGAGACATAATAATTGGGATATCCGTGTATAAAGCTCTAGACAAATTCTTCCCCAACCAACATTAGCATAACACCAACATACCTAGTGTGAATAACTCGACTTTTTTTTTTTGCAAAAATAAACTAACTCGTTAATTACTTTTAGGAATGAATAAAATGACTCCTTGGGAAAAACTTTTTACTAAGAATCTTCTGTAAAATTAATATATATATATATGTGTCTCATAAAATCAAATTGAGTTCTTTAGACAATTTAAAGCAAAGATCTACAAACAAATGTAGATAGTAGATAATCAGATTTAATTTACTAAAAATGCATGAGAAAATGTCCATTGTGCCGAGTGATGTGTTTTAGTTTATCACTTTAACTTTTTAAAATGTAATTTTGAAGGTCAGACAGTCTTTTATTTTCATTACTGTAGTCGTATGTTTTATAGCTGAAACTATTCATACTTCACATTCTTAGACATACTATCAGGTTTATAGAAGTACATATTATGTAGTTCATTATATTCTTTTGTCTAAAAAAATCCAGACGAACGAGGGTTGTAGATTTTTTTTCTTTTTTACAAGATCTGACCCATTTTTTCGTCTAAAATGAATATAATAATAAAAATAAAATATATAGGTAGCAAGACATAATGCTTTCTATTTAAATATTTCTGAGGCTAACAAAACTGACGAAGGATATGCCATTTTTTAAAAATAAAATTACATTTTGTATTTAATATATACATAGGTATTAACATAAGTGAGGTTGACGTCCTCAACCAAGAGCCCTTTTTTAAAGTAAAATTCCCAATAGTTTGAACACGCCATAGGCTTCAATATGAAAAGAATTCAAACAAAAGAAAGAAACAGTGATTAGCATAATAAATAGGTATCAGATTGAAGAAACAAGGGATCAAGTCTAGGACGCAGGTATTTTTAACTATCTATGTCAATAAAAACGTTGGTAGGTTGAAATTCATAAATATAATTGAGGTGCCCTAAATACCTATGTATGTATGTATGTAGGGTCGGGTATGATGTATCTACTAGAATGAAAACTATTCTAAATTTCAAGCATCTCTTTACAAATGAATCAGAATGAATTTTTTTTCAACGGGCTCACATTTAAAATTCCATGTTCAAAAATCTATGACTATTATTACAAAATAAAATTAAGGGCCTTATCTACATATTTGAAATGACAATATATATATATATATATATTATAAATGAGCAGGGATCTATCCACATGCATATATATTGTATACATAACATGTATGTAAATGTATATACAAGTAATTCTTTCAAAACAATGTGTACACTCCTCTGAAAGGGTATTCATTTTTAATACAATACAATATGTTACATATGTATGTTAAATTCTGGATTTTGAAAAATTGAATCTATTAGAGGGGTGTGTATTTGTAAGTCAATTTGTATTTTTTGTTGTGGATCCATGTGTTGTGTATTTGGACATAACAAAAAAAAGTGTTTTTTGCTTCATTATCCGCTAACAAAAAAAGAAGAAGAGATTTGAGTGTATGTATGTAGATATAAATAGGTAGATAGTATATATATATAGATCTATAGGGTCATTCTAGATTGTTCGTCTACGAAATGAAGAAATAGTTTCATTATGAACCATTTAAACATTTCAGATATTAAATACATTGTGTATTAACAATAGAAATAGCCACATGAGAACGTAAATGACTTGATAGTATTAAAATTCTTTCTTTATCGATTATATTTTTCCTAAGGATGGATTCCAAATTCCTTCGTTTTCCTTTTATGTATTTATATTTAAGATTTTTGACGTCACAAAAAGAGATTCAATGGCTTTGGGAAGGCCTTGAGTAATTGCGTCTTTTTCTTTGATAAAGCAATCCAATTTATTAAATGCTTTTGTGAGTTTTCTATTTTTATCAGGGGCACCTCTCTATTGTTTTTTTCAAAGGGATGACCAGCTGAGATCCCTAAAACCCTTGGAGTGTCAAAACAAAAAAATTACTAGCCAGAGCAGTTGACACCGTGGTGAGGGCATGCCCTCTCCAGTTTTTAAGGTTTTTTAAGTTGAGACAAATTTTATACAAATATAATGTTTCAATATACATAAAATTTTCTTATACTTAAAAGCCTTAAAAACTGGAGGGGGCATGCCCTCACCTTTGAAATATGTTTCATGGATATTCCTGGACAGTTTGTTATACCTAATGGGTCGATAGTAGATCTAAAATCTTATATTTACTCCATGAATTTCGATGGAGAAAGGTGCAATAGATAATATTGTACTACCCCATTTAGTCATTTAGTATAAACGGATTCAATCAGTCTGGGTTTCACTATTTCCATACCCTTTTAACTTAATCCAGTATTCACATGTTAGTTAGTAGCACGAGTGATGTGGCTCTTGTGATCAGTTTGAGCTTGATCCCACAAAGTCTTAGTCTCCGTCTTGACCTCAATCCCTCAAAGTCTTGTTCTGGGGTGAAGTGGTCATCCCATAACAAATATGACATCATCTCTTGAGCATAGATGAAGCAAATGGCTCAGTCTTGCTCACATCTCGTCTTCACTATATTGTTTTTCTTTCTCCATACTATAGTGTCCCGATTTTGAGCTCAAAAATGTTTCGTCTCATATTTCACGAATTACTAACTACGTACATATATATGTTCACAAATATCAACGTACAATGTACTATGAACATAATTTTTTTTGTTGCATCATCAATTTTAATCAATCAAGGACTTTGACTAAGAAGCACTAATAATTATAATTATATGATATCATATTATATAGTTTTTTTTTTACTTCTCTAATTGACCTACATTCTTAATAACTGAGGCAAACACCTTGTTATGGATATGTCATGCTCCGTGGTCATAAATAATGATTTTGCAAAAAAAAAAAAAAAAGATTCAGAAGTATAATAGTAATTAATGAGAAGAACAAGGCAATTATAATCATCGTTTCATGGGTTTTTATTCAGACAAATTTTGATTAGAGATGAATCTCCTTAAACCAATTTTTAAAACGAGACTAATACGTTATTTTAATAATATGTGCAATATACATATAATATTTTTCATCTCTGCAAGAGTTGTAAACAATAATTATACTTACTTAATATTGCTTTACGATAGTGTGTATGTACATACATAGGCACCGAGACCATAAATTAATAGTTACAAGACTTAGCTAATTTTTATGTGAATATTTTATTTGCATGCTTAATTTTAGGTTCTATATATATTTATTCTTATTAAAAAGGAAAAAAAACATGTAGTAACCGTCTAATATAAACCATCATATAATTTGGTAAAGAAAACATATGTGGAACATATTTTTAAATTCTTTTTTTTATATACATAGATACCTTCTACAATTTACATATTCTAAAACGAATTTAAACTCAACTCCGAGCCAAACAAGGGTTATTATAATATATTATTAAAGATTTATTTGCTTTGATATAATATGTAAGAGTAACAAAGAACTCTATTTATTAATTTATTAGATCAAAGGATTCTAAATAACGTAATATTGATTTCCTAGAAAGAATTTTCCTCCTTTCCTAAAAAAAAATCTTTAAAAAATATATTTCGTGAACACATCTATAGTTAAATGAAAACCAATGGTTTGATATGTATGTATGATGTTAAGCCACATGATACATACTTAAAGCAAACATTCTGTTTGCTAAATAGACTGGAAAACCATTTATAAAGGATTCTGAAGTGAGTGTTTATTTTTACTCATAAAAAAACCCCTATTAAAACATCACTTAAAGGATTAAAAATCATCCTTCGTTAATATGTAGTTGAGTGTGTGTAGAGTGTGTGTTTATAGGAACATGGGAACTCAGATAGGCAGGTGAATCTCCTTAAATCCCTTAAAACGAGGGGAAGTCCTCTTTAAAGTTTTTTTCTTCAATCATTCCGTTACTCATGGCGATGTTAGATATGCTTCGAATGTGTTGGTAAAATATTTTGCTATCAGAGAAGTTAAAACTCCTGGAGTGGATAATCAATCATTTCTTTTGTAAATGTGATGTTCTTTTCATACATAGTGGCATTTACGTGTGTTTATGTATCAGGGCAAACTTTTTGGACAGGAATACGATGCATAGAAACATGGAGATCAAGCAAAAAAACAAAAAACAAAAACAAGATCTTTAATTAAAGTTGTATCTATGTCGTTTTGTAAAAGGAAAAGTTAATGTAGGAATGACTTTTAATTAATTTACTTATACGAAAAAGATACGTTAAAGAAAATAAAGATAAGAATGGAAAATTAATTACATAGGTTTATTAAATACTAGTGCATTTTGGTGCTTGTATGTATGTGCATAAACGTCATGTAAAATACTTACTTTTATACTAGATGCCTAAAAGGATGCAAAGCCTCATTTCTTTTCTTTTTATAATATATTTTTAACGAAGAAGAATTTCGGACCTTCTTCATGCGGGAACGGTAAAAAAAGGGCATTGCGAACATTATAGACCTTAGTCTAAAGACTGTTTACAATATGAATAGGTAAGGCCATAAAACCATTGGTCAGTGTTTCGAGTCGAATGGGAGTTGGTGGATAAAACAGAATAAGAGCTCAAGGGTAAAATCAAGAGAGACTCAACCATCTCAATGTGTTGCCTTGCTATGGAGATGAATGTCAATAAGGAAGGCTGTGAAGGATGCCCTTGGCTTCAATAATTTTTTTGGAGTTCCCCAGCATCTTATAACTCCATCAAAGGAAAATAAAAGGGAAAAAAGATGCCGGAAAATCTTGTCGTTCCTCAAGAGTTACAAGTCAACAATAAGTAGGGGGGGGGGGCTACTTATTCAAGATTTATAGGAGTACTATAAACTCTTTTACTTTGAATAAAGACCAACTATTCTAATAAAAAGCGTGTTTGACAATAAAATGGTGTTTTGTCACATAGAGCTGTAATAAAGAAAGAAAGAAATTCTGCAGATATAATATAATTTTAACAACTTTTGTCCGTCGAATATGTGGCCTCCCTCATCCCTGATCTCAACGTTCTCGACTATTTCTGGTGGAGCATCGTTGGCATGAGGTCCAAAGCAATTTCTCACCCAAATTCAGACTCTCTGAAATAACCCATTGCCAGTGCATGATACGAGATTCCTAAGGAGAGTCTTAAAAAGGGCTTTCGTAGCTTCTGTCCTCGTATCGAGGCAGTTATCACCACAGAGGGAGGACATATAAATTGAATAAAAAGATGTAATATAGATATAACTTTGCCATTTTATAATTATGTATATATTTAAGTTGTAAAAATATTCAGAAAATTCATTTATTTTGATACATATAGATTTTGTAACAGGTGCTTACATACTGGGTGCCAGTATGTATAATCAATTTTGACTTAATCACATGATTAGATGAGATTTTGCTATACACATATGTGTATAACTACATACTTGTCAAATCAATTGCAGTGACAAACAAAAATTATAATTTGTGAAATTGCCACTGGTTTTATTTGTCTTTTTTTCTCTAGTTACTTAGACATTTGAAGAGTAAAAAACAAGTTCATTAAATATTGAGCTCATTGTCAAATCATTATTTCAATTTTTGCAATATCATGGCGTAACAAAAGAGAATTTGACACATTAAACGTTTAATGCTTTATGAAGCACTTCAAATTTATTTTGTGATAAGTATAATTTGACATGGTAACTTTAAGAATGCATATTACTCCTATATAATGATCAGATTAGTAAATTAAGTAGACAAGTTTAGTGTGAATAATTTGAATCAGGGATAGTAGTATGCACTTTATAATCACGTCTCATTTAGAATTCTACAAATTGACAACTTGTCCTTGACAGATTGACTCATTCACATGGAGATTAACAAGTGTATGCATATATGTAATTATGGTTCCCCTCAAGTAGAAGAATAAAAATTCCCAAAGTTATGCAACAACTTTGGAATGTCGCTAAGTCCCAGGTTAGTTTGCGTTACGCTGTAGTACAACTTTTCATTTCAAGACCATTTGAGTAATAAAACTCACTTTTTTCATGCAAAAAGAATAAAGGTATAGTTTGTAGCACTGACGGTTTCGAACAGTTTGGATTCAAACTGTCTGACCTGTTCGTGAAATCCAGACAGTTCGGACTATTGCTTCAATATAAATTGAAAAAATGTACTTTTGTAATAAAAGTTTGGTAACAGTTCTTTTCTGAAGGGTTACTGAACTGTTTCAAGGCCACTCTTGTTCAGTTCTGTAATTTTCTTTAAAGGCTTATAACAAATCTGGTTGTAGGTATTTGCTCTTCTTATGCCGATTTCCCAACACTGGAGCACAAAGTGGCATTATCTAATAAACGAATAAACTTTAATGACATCATAAAAGTAATCATAACTTTTCAGTTAAAAATTGTTTTACGACCACGTGTATCAATATGCTCATATTTGAGAGAGACATAAAGGAAAAAAAAATTCACTGACTCCCTCCTTCGACTTGACTCCAGGGCACCTCAATCAAAATGAACAGAAACATATAAATACATAGCAGTGACAAATGAACATACGTAACAAAGCGTCGAACTCTGTAAAGTCTTAGCTTTAAATCCAAGAGTCAGAACAGGAAGTCATATTTGACTCTCTTTGTGTGTATGCATTCATATGTATGTATAACTACAATTTCAAGAAACCAGAAGATATGTCATAATTATTACTATTATTATTATGTTTGTAATCATAATTATGAAATGAAAATACGGAATTTTGAGCTGTGTCATACCTCCCTCCCTAAGTACAAATGTATGTAGGTAAAATTTTCTTTTTCCCTCTTGACTTGAACCTTGAGGTCAAAGGATGATAGAACAAAGTTCATAACCTCATATAGAAATACACATAGGTAAATAATACATCATTATTATTATTATTGCCGAATAACTGTATTTCAAAGGAAGATGGCATGGCATGATTTGAACTCATATATATATATATATATATATGTGTAATGTATAATTATATGGAAAATAGAATGCAAAAAAACATTAAAGGGATTTTAATAAGAGTCTTTATTAAATAAAGATAGGAAGGATATTTGCATAAAATTATGTAGGTATGAAGTTACATACATAATTATTCATTAGTCAGACAGAAATAGTCTTAATTGATCAGTTCTGAGGCAAATGGTCCAAAGAACCTTCCTGCAGATGGTTGACAACTACTTATGTATGTACATGGAAAAACAATTGTGGTTACAATAATACAGTTACAGGTTAGAACTTTTCAAAAACCATTATGATAGTTGTGGTAAGAGCTAGCTCAGAGAAGTAGCACGTTTTTGCTTTCAAAGACCTCTCTTGTTCGTGCTTGCAGTTGATACCTATTATAGTTTAAATATGTTCATTTTATGGGATTAATTACTTACTTCTAAAAATGATCGCTTTTTTTTCATGATTCCTCAAGGGATAATTAAAGACATTTTTATTAACAGCCCATCATTTGTCCCATTTGTAAGACACTCCTTTCTAAAGAACCAACATAAAAAAACAATTTTATTTTCCTTTTCATTAGATAACGCATTGGTAAATTCATAGATTATTCCTTAATTGAGGGTATATCATCTTACGTCCTATACCTTGTATCAGCCCTCAAAAAGTGTCCCAAATATTTATGGTTACATTTATGAGTGTATTTAACTATCGAAAGCAAAGGTTTAAAAATACTAAAAAAATGTGATCCTTCATTGTCTTAAATTATAATGTCCTACTATTCAGGTAATAAAAAATTGATTTCTTGGTTAAGTATAGCATAAATTTAAAGGTTTGACCCTTTAGATTGTATGTTAACCAAAACCGATCGTCTTTTATTCTGGAATTTATCTTTTATTCATAGCACAGTGAACAAACGTCTTAAAAGTCCCTTGAGGAAACTATTTTTAAGGTGGTTTTCAATCACCCTACTTCCTCCAAATCAAGGATAACGTTAACACTTATGTATGTACATAACATGTAGATGATGATATGTAATCTTTCCATGGGACTGCTTTATGTGTCTGGTCCGAACGCCTCCTTTGAAATTTAGGACTAGATAAGAAGTCCTAAATTATGGAACTGATATAGCTTCTAGTAGATTTCAAAAATGTGTAGATTTTCCACCAAAAAAAATAAAAAAATGGCTAAAACATATAGCATTTCTGAACCTTTGCTAAAAAAAAAGCAAAGAAAAGGAACACAAAATTATGTATATTAAAGCCTGCCAATTACGTCATTCTTTCTAACTGTGGAGCTCTTCTCTATTTAATAATAGGCACTCTCATTGTTTAGTAAAAATAATTTGAATTCAACGTTCAGAACACAAATAACTTGAGAAAGGGTAGAAAAAATTGACAACAGACAAGTCAAGATAAGTAAAAAGGAATTGTTGATCTTTCAGAAATAATTTTGTGAAAATATATTAACATTATAACATATGAAGCACATTCGTTTTTTGTTTTGTTATTGTTGTTTCTAGATATTTTTGTAACAAAATGGATACCATTTTTCAAAACATTAAAATCTTACAGTAGGATTATACATAATTTTTAAAAGAAGTGAAGACAGCAAATTACACACCAATTACTCATATACATAATTTATAATACTCTATTTTTCAAATTGTTTGAAATGTAATAATTAGACAGGAACATAAAAAAGGCAATAATATTAAAATTTAAAGAGCCTTATTTTTTTTTAGGAGAGGAGGGGGGAAGGTACACTTCCTATGGAGTCATTTAGATTTTATGATTTTTAATACCTTCATGTCATATATTATACATATATTTGAGTTGTTCAAATTTGGAGCATGCATGTAATTGGTAAATGTACTTTTTTGAGTATTCATCTTTACGACATACTCTAAGTCACGTATGCCTAATGAATAAGTGAAGATTGGTTGAATTCATCAACCAACACAGCATCCATACATGAATTTTTTTATAATATATATGTTAAGGTAGACATAACATTATTTTAAGAAAGAAAAAAACATATTTAATTAACTTTTTTTCTTCTCCCTTCATGATTCTAACAAACTCAAGAAGTCGTAATTAAAAAGGAAAAAGAAAAAATTAAAACAGGAAATTCATTAATATAATATTATATGTATGTATATTGTTGTTCTTTTCTTTATATAATTTTGAGAATTCACCTTTGAAGACGTAATTACTTTGTCAAATACGATGAGAAAGTTGACCTCTGACAAATAAAAGAAATATATATGTATACCTATATCATTGAAAAAATATATAGAGCACTTTAGGCCTGGATAAACTCTGGGAACGTTTTAAAGCCGAATCTTCAAGAAAAAATGACTGAAAATGGTATAAATATAGTACCTACAATACGGAATTGTTGTTCATGAGTCAAGTTTTGAGCAGGGGTGAAATTTGCAGACCAAGAAAAAGTTCAAAATGGGAGTTGCGACTGTCTACACGTGATGTGCATACGCTCTTGGTATCCACTTCTTTAATGTCTTAATCTTTGTGCCAAGACAATGCTACTAAATGAAAAATATAAAAAAGTCCTCTTAGTGTTGAGCCCTTAAAGTCTTGGGTATTGCCCATGTATCGATCTCTCATAGCCTTGATCTCAAATGATGTGGTCTTGATAACAACACTAGTGTCCAATATAAAGACTTGAATCAGAACTATCCAATACCCTACTCCAGGCTAAAAATGGATTTGCTTTTATAAATAGTATTGATGAGACATTAAAACTATTTTCCCCTGTAGTTTTGAGTCCTTGAGCTACAGCTCAAATCAAGTGGATAGCATTTTCACGTCGAATTCGAGTCGGATTTTAAGTCACAGTTTTATTAGACCTATATGCGACACGTGTAAGAGTCCTTTGTCTTTGAAATTAAGGCCAAGACGAGTCTTACATTTTTAATGTCGAGTCTTAGTTCAGTTTAATCAAATATAAGTGTAACTCGAGTCTGAGTTATGAGGTACGATATAAGACTTGAAAAAGGCTGAGACCTTCAAATTTCACCTATTATTATTATAATTATAAAATCAATGAATAAACTCATTAGATATGTTATGAAAACTGTGTCAAAATAATGGTAAAATATATATTATAAATCATTTATAAATTAAGAATTCTAATTAGTTACTTAATGTTTAATTAAAGAATAATTTTAATTTGTTAAGCATTCATTAGTGTATAAAAGAGTATTTATAAAAATATGAGAAAATCTTTATAGTTCCTTGGACATAATCAAATAATTAGTTTTTTTGTTTTTTGAAAGAACATGAATAAATTTACATTGAACAGATAAGGATCTCTGTTTTATCAACATCAGCAGTTATTTTAATATTTTTTAACAATGTAATAAAGTACCCATTTGAGATAATGGGACCATAAATTTCAGATCCCTCATTTTAGACTATGAATGAATATATTTACATTTATAAGTAAAATTATGCAATTAAAACAACTCTTTGTTCTATACTTTCATTTATTTTTTTCAAGGAATCATTTCTTTAAAGAAGTGCTTGATTACAGAAATCTATCTTTATTGCCTTTAAATTTATGCCTAAATCCATTGCGCTTATGGTCCATTCATTGCCTTTACAAGTATTAACCTATAAAAGCTGTACATTTAATTCCATGGGATGTTTATATAAATAGTCTAAAAGGCTGCAGACCATTTACGAAGGCGTAGAGAATGAAATAAGGAAAGGTCGTTATTCATTGATGGCTTAAAAATCGATTATTATAATATTATGGGCCTTTTATGCCCACGATCAACTACCTTCAATTGATTTCAGTATAAATATGGACATAGATACCTAGAGGAGAGCTTAAATGCATTTTTAAAATTGAATTTAAACAATGCTTCAAAAAGATAAATTGTTTTTAAAAATTGCACAAATAAGAACTTATACACAAAGTTGGTCGTTGCCAATTTGTTTCATCTTAAGTGGAGCTACATCATAAATAAAATACAATAAAACTATACATGTTAAGTTTAGAAATAAATCTTCATTCTTCGTTTTGAGTAGTTAGTTTAAGGATTTAAAAACATTGACATTTACTTAAAATCCAATTTGAAAGTGAATATGAAAACAAAAAAATGCTAAGTTTTAGATTTTGAATATGTTATCATTTTCATCAATCTTCACCTCAATTACCCTTAAATTAGTGTGTGTACCATAGTTTTTTGAAAGTAAAGTTTTTTTATTTTATAAATGTAAATTATAAATATATATATGTGTATATATATATATATATATATTTATATTATAAAACTGCCAAATTTTGGAAGCTCATCCTGATTGCTAGGAGAAAATATTCATTCCTTTTTTTGGACTTAATGATACTTATATATGTATACAAATTTTGACAATTATTTAATTATAGCCAATCAAATTAGACACTACTGGATCCAAAAAATCAATATTTATTATTTTTTTTAGCTCATTTGTTTATTTGAAAAAATGAAAATTTTTAATTTTTGAGTTAATTAATCATTTTTTCATCCTTTAAACTATTTTTTTTTAAAGTAAAATTTCATAAATTTGCTACATCGATTTTAAAATTGGATTTTTTCTATGGAGATAAAAGTAACTACTGTCGGTGAAAGTTCATGCGTTAAAATTTGATGTATTAAAATTTAATATATTGATAGCAGCTGAGTTTTGGCCCTTCTTTTCATTGATTTGACATCGAATTACCCATTTACTTAATCTAATTTACAAATGTGTACATCAAAAAAAAAGTCTCCTTTCAAGGTACGAATTTTTGTTTAAGTGTTTATTCAAAATCTTTTCTTTCTTTTTTTTAAATTAGTATAAACTAAGAATACTCCATCAGAAAATTATAGCTATTTACAAAATATTGTGTGTATTAAGGCACATTGTTACTTTTTGTATTAAAGAAGTTTAATGTCTCTCATAAAAATGTAAATTAAAGACTCATTATCGGAGTGAATCTTCTGAGTTTTTGTTACATGCACATTAAACAATTTTATTACTTCATTTATTAATCAGGTTTTATTTCATTGTTTAATTTATGATTCATTTACTAATCAGAGGATTAACGTCCTAGGCATGATTTTATTTAATGAACCTTCTCGTTCCCAAATCTATTTATTTAGAATTAAATATTTACATAAATCAAATTTTGATCTTTTTTTCTTCTTTTAAAAAAGGAAAAGTTGTTTTTGGTTCGAGTCATTTGTATTAACAAACATAATTATATATAAAAAATAAAATATTCCATAAAAGGTAAAATAAATAATTCATCACTTGGTCAACTAAAAAAAAAATGAAGACAAGCAACGCAATTCTCAGCAGGGAAAGGAATAAAAAATATGCAAATGGACATAAAAGGATGTTTTTATTTATGGATCACGAAATCGGCTTGATTTTTAACCTACGGTGAATGTAATAGCATAAAGACAAATGCAATGATCATTGTTATTAATGGGTTTAGTGTACATTACCTTTTTTTGAGTCCGGACAAATGAAACAGTTTCTGTTTTGCATAGAACATTTAAATGTAACTCTTAGGCATAAATTTGCATAACTCTATTTATTGACTGCAAAAAGGGTGACTCAGAATCAAATTTTTCATTCCTATAATTTTGGTACAACTTTAAAACTAATCATTTCAGCAGCCAAGGGTAACAGGGAAATAATTTCATAACGAATATAATAATATATTTTTGTGTTAACAGTCTGTTCAAGTAGCTCTAACGTTTTTTTAAATCACTGAAATATTTCAGATATGTGTCAAATCAACAAGAAACCAAGTTTATCTGAAATATTTAAGAAATGAGTTAGAACTGCACTCATATAATTCTTGAAGCAATTCTCTTTTGTTTGTATTAATAGTATATTTCGATTAATTAAATAATGACTCCAATAATTGCAACATAGGTATAGGAAAAAATCAACTGCCTCTAAATAAATCTCTGGGGCCATAAAAAAGATGGACATTCTTTCAGGGACCATGTCGGCTCCATTTGAAGTTGTAACATTTATCCGATTGCTCTATTGAATAGACAACAATCCTTGGTTCCTTGATATAAAGTGACATTTCAGCAAAAACCGTGCGGTATACAGGTCTTAAAATAACATCGAAATACTAGACCATTAAATTTATCAAAACAAAAACTTAAAAGTAGATTTTCTCCTATTGAATATTTGAAAACAAACTTGCTTCCTTGTAGACTACACACATATGTGGAAGAGTCATAATTTGAAATACAAAAAATATTATTTTTAAAATAAAAAATATGTACATAAATACAAAATAGAAGATTATTTAAAAAAAATAAAAATTACATTTATCTTGGTTGAAGAGTCCTAAGGGAGAATATATATATATATATAAACACATTAAAAGATTATTTCTTATTATGAAAGTTTCTAAAATCAATAAATTATAACATAAATATTTTCAGGATATCAAGAAAAATAACAATTTTAGAAGGATGCATAAAAATAGCATGGCTAGGAAATTTTAAACTCTATTATATATTTATTAGAAATTTGTTACAGTTATTGTAACAAACAGCCATCTTTCTAAAAAAAAAACATAATATGTATATAGAACAGAGCAATATGAAGAAGCACTATATTTAAGTGTCACCCCTGTAAATTCATGGTGAACGTCCTAGCATCATTTTAGAGGGAACATTTAAAAGGACTTTTACAAATTTGGATCATTAAAATTTCTACAAACATTATTCATGTATGGCCATTGTAGTGATCTTGACTATATCGATACTATAGTGATACTTTTGAGATATTTAAAATGGTACCGTACAAAATTGCTAGTAGAACTGTTATATGTTGTGCAATTACATCATGTAAATATCTGGCTCGCTGATGACGTAAAAAAAGGAAAGAAGAAAGTTGTCCTTCATCAAAAAGTTAATGTGATAGCTCTTCTTCTTTCAAGAAATATTGACCAAATCTAGCACATAAAACTTGCCATATAGAATATATAAATATTGTGTGTTTAGTTAATCCTCTGGTATTGGGTAAATGATATTTTTAATCATTGGTATCGTGACAACACTAAATGTAGGTATATCAAAACCAAAGGGAAATTCTTTTCTCATACACAGTATGTTCATAAGTACTTAGATACATTCAAGGAGGCAAATATATTGTACATAATACTTAATAACAGTGTATGTCATAAGAATATCACCTCTTTTTCTTCCCATTCAACCTTATTACAAAAGAATAGAGCCCTAATGATTGATGATCCTTACCTATTCATAATTAATATGAAAAGCAAATAAACCATTCACCAAAAAATCAATATCTAGAATGATACTTCATGAAGTCTCATAATGACTAGGTATATAAACTGCTCAATCATCAAAGAATAGTTTTGGTAATTCTGTGTCAATTTACTGAATATTTGTAGCTTCACCAAATCAAAAATTGAGATTTCACCAATCTAACCTTCTCGAAAGTTTGTTTCTTAAAAAAAAAAAAGAAGAAAAGTCCTTGTAAATTAAGAAATTGTCAAGGAGTTTTCTCTAGAGATTTATTTACTGAAACATTCACATGAGTAGTGACCAAACATACCATTACTAAAACTTTGCTTTACTTTTAACAAACACCTAACTACATATTTGCCTGATGATGGAATAACTTCATTCAGATCAAATAAGAAATGATGTATTGAACTACTTGTAACCATACTTTGAGGAGTAAATTTTACGGGCACTTAAATTAACAAAGTTGTACATACTAACTATAATAACTACTAAATATTGATAATAAAGCTTTGATGCAAAATCGTAAACGTTTGTGGATTTTTTTAAGGAAAAAAAGAAAATAATCAAGCGAAAAAAAACAAAAGAAATAAAAAGATAATGTGTATTTTAGGTACAAAGTGTTTTCTATCTTGAAACTTTTGTATGGGCATTTTATTTATTATTAAACAGGAGGAGTACAAAACTGATATGGCTCCATAGAAACCAGAAAAACTAATTAAAAAAATATATTATAAAGTAATATTTTGATGGATAAACACAAATTTATAAGTGACTTTTTTAGTTTTACATCATAAAAAAAAGTTCTTTTAAATACAGAAACAATTACTCGGCAAAAAGGGGGATCTCAGACAAGTCTATTTATTTCCAAATATTCTTTTTTTAAAGACGCAACTTTCGATATCATGGTTAGACCCGTGACATCTGGATTTTTAGTATGTATGACTCCTCTTAATGTTTGTAGTTTTATTCTACTTCAAATAAATCCTAAAGTCAAGGGACACAAGGTTTGACAGTTACAATATTGACTTGTTGAGCAATAGATGTATCCTAAATTGATGCTACATATCTGGAGAAAACAATCATACATTTACCTTACTATTATTTAAGATATCATGATGCATTCTAACTATTTAATTGAATATTGGTATTTAATTTTCCATCAATTACCTTTTTTCATACCTTTCAATGTATTATTAAGTGCATTAATTGATCCGTGATGGAATGCACATACGATCAAAGTGAGTAACTGATTAAAAATACACAAAAGATCAATGTACATATGTATAACCATATATATATACAGATATATAAACATACTTAAATTATAATCTTATGAATATCCATACCCAGAAAGGAAAAGTTTATTTTCCAAAGATTTGGCTTCATATAAGGTCAACCTATATACCTATGTAATATGTGCATTGTGCATAATATGTATGGGTTGATTATAAAAAAATATGGCTTATAACAACAACAACAAAATAATAATAATACATCGAGAAGAGGGATAAAACAAATATTCCAAAAGTATTCAAAAGTCTGGTTATTCTCTCTCTCTTTCTTTTTATTTCTAAATCCAAATAATTACAAAAATTGAATTGCATGGTTCAATATGACAAAACAACATCCATTTAAACAATCATTGTGACTGTTTTCATGCTCATATATATATATATATATATATATGTAACTTAGGGGTTTGATTTTTGCAGAGAAATATATATTTATATATTTCTGGAAATGGAAAAACAGTTGGTATTTTTATTCATTTTTTAATTATGTTCATTCTTTTTTACATCTCCTTCTAAAAGAAGAATGAATGAAAGAATTTAGTTCAAAAGGCATAATAAAACTATAAAATATCCATAATTATCGTATTATCTCTGGATCTAATAATATTTTCATTATTCCCTGGGGGAGTAATGCTTTTAATATATTTTCTTCTTCAATATATATCATATAATAGACAGTTGATGTTTACAATACTGATAATTCAATGATACCACAAGTCCTGCTTACGCCTTCTCCTTGCGCTCTACAAAATTCGCAACCCTGTGCACACGAGAATAGAACTTATGTAAAAACTGTTTTTCTTTTTTTTCTTTTCTGTACTAATCTACTTGTAAAGACATTAATTTCACCCCTTGATCGAATATACCTAATACAATAGATCTTATTCATAAGGATAGACATTTTGTTGAGATAATGAAACGTGCTTGCAATTACTGTTTAGTACCGCAGCATTTTATTGGCTGATTATTATTTGACAATAGTATATAATAATCAATAACTGTTGGAAACTAAGGGCATTGAAGGAAATTTGAATTCTCAGAAATCCAGGAGAAGGGATAAATTTCTTAGAAATTATTTCTTATTAATCGAAAATTGAACAACTTATAATTGTAGGAGGAAGTTTTACCTTGACTATATAGAAAGACTAAATTCATGTTGATTATCAAGGTAGTGGTACCTCAACTTTAAACTCAACATTTTGCCCATGTTTACTTATTGAACATCTTCCTACCAGACAACTCCTATGATACTTGTTATATCATACAAACTGGATATACTTCTATATATGACTGTTTAAGTAGGATGGAACCAACAACAGTGGTATGAATATAAAGTATGAAGTACTCAATGAGGTATGTATATTTTAATTCCAAAAAGTATTTTTTTTTTCATACTATCAATCCAAAAGGTGTTAATTTGCTTTATATTATATGTAGAACCTTCGAATTGCTTACCAGTATAAAATGAAAAAGGTTTTCTCCTATGTGCTAGAAGAGTTTAATAGTAGCCTACAGTTACACGACATTGGTTGTGAAGTTGATTTCGACTTTTTATTGTCTAATATAAAAACTTTTTCTTTTATTTGTGATTTATTAAGATCTGAAAAAGGTATAGATATAAAGTTAAAAATTCTACAAAATGTCCTTCTTGCGATCTAGATTTTTGATCTGGCACTGTAAAAACTATCAAATCTTTTAATAAATATTAAGTACAGTTAGATGAAATAATAATTTTGAAATCTAAAAATAAATTTCTTTGTTTCAAAACACTAAAATAAATGAATGCAAATTTGGCATATACCTACATATTTAAAATGAAGTAAGAACGTCTTTTTTGTATATAGATATAATCATATGTACCCATGTTTATTTGCTTACTCATGAAAAACATTATTCATCGTTAATTTAGTATGGACCAATTTTTCAAAAGGTATTTCCGTTTCTGAAGAACGCACGATAAAAGTAATGATGGAACTAAACATGAATAATTCATCACACAATATTATACGTTCATAAATATCTATTGACTTGACGTCACATCGGATTACAACTCACTTATTTTTGAACTAATATTCTCAGTTTTCAATTTGAATAAAAATCATTGTTCCTTGCTTTAGTCACTTTAAAATACTAACAAGTTTCTTTTAAGAGTATGGGTGCGCCGATTTTATCGTGTTTAAAGCCTGAGGCAACTATTTGGGGTATCATTGATCTCTACAAAATGAATAGAGAATTTAGAAAATATTTAAGAACATTTTTTAATTCATTTTTTTATTTTTTATTCGATAAGATTGAATCTTGTTCTTTCCAATTAATTTTGTTTCTTGATTCTCCCTACAAACGGTATTCTCGATATATATATATATGGTTATAAAAAATGTAGTAAATCTTGGGAGAGGACAAATTAGGGTTACATAAAATCGTTCCAACTATATACTTCCTCTATATTTACTTATTAGCAGGGGTGTCGAACTCAATAAGTAATAAAATATGGAATATAATCGCATGCATATAGAAAGACCCCCATGTTTGCCACCTATGCTTAAGATGATACTGATTCGTTATTTATTAATAGGGCTTCAGTTTTTATGAAGTCAGCAAAAAAAAGTATTTTTAGTACTTTTTGTTTTGACTTTTCTTTTACGTTTATTTCCCACAATTTTTGAAAAGATAACTCCGTTTATTTTCACCTTGTGACTGAGCACATTGATCTGAAATAATAGCTATTTAATTGTCACAGTATGTTTATTTTTATATCAGCCAGTTTTTCACAGTAGCGTTGGGGTCAATTGATATACTAATATTTATTAGTGCATATTATATAGAGCAGTTGTCATTACTTGGTATCACAAAATGTAAGGAAACTTTTGTGCACCAAAGGATTCTATGGTCGTACATAATAAGTTGATACGTAAATGGCATTTCGTGTAAATCACGTAAGTTATAGTTTCCTCAAAGGCCCTGTGCATTGATATTATAGCATTTAAAGCATGAACACATTACACTATGCCAACTAC
The DNA here is from genome assembly GCA_963680855.1 of Lepeophtheirus nordmannii. Classification (NCBI taxonomy): domain Eukaryota; kingdom Metazoa; phylum Arthropoda; class Copepoda; order Siphonostomatoida; family Caligidae; genus Lepeophtheirus; species Lepeophtheirus nordmannii. The sequence goes on from OY804522.1 coordinate 19,708,809, forward strand.
GCACCTCATAATTTGAGGGCAAAAAAACTGAGCTATTTTTTCTGGAGATGAGCTAAAGAATACTCATACAATCCCTTCTCCTATTGACACTATGAATTATCATAATTATAATTTATATCGTTTATAGATAAAGATGTATATGTACATAGATATATATATATATTTAAGGTGATTTTGTACAAGTCATAAATCATATTAGATAGTATATGGGAACATGTGTTATAGTGTTTTGTATTTTTTTCTTACGTATTTGAAACATAGCATTAATGTGGGCTATCAACTTGGAAATAGTATCTATGTTCTAAGCATTTATATTTGTACCTACAAGTTTGTTTATTTACTTTATAAAAAATATCATAATTGGAATGAAGTCGTTGGATTCTATCATTATTTTTAGTGTTCTAAAAATACCTTTTTGAGGTAATAACTGTAATTAATTTTATGACTGTATTAAAAATAATTATTTGTATACACATATATTCGTTATCTTGGTAAATGCTAAAAAACCGCAAATAATAATATGTAATCGTTTGAATGAGTATATTTGTAGGAGGCTTTAGCATGATGTTTACTCTATGTATAAATCAAAGTCTCTGCACGTACATACCCATGTACATAGATATTCAAACCCTTTACGAACCCATAATTTATTTCCTAGATCCATAATTTCCTATAAGAGGAGGGCCCCATCAAGATAGCCCTATCTTACCCATCCACAACTCATACATAGAGAGGTACTAATAAATATATTTAATCCATTTTAGATCTGTTAGGAGATAGCAAAGTCATATCTCATGTCTGAAAGCTGTTAGCAGTTTACACGTACATATGTTTATGTATATGTACATATGTATGTAATACAAGATATTATTTCTTCATCCTTTCAGATCCTACTGTTTTTAGAAATTTATCATTATCAAGGGTTTTAGAAACGAGGGAATAATAAATAACTCACACGAATGGTTGTTATTTTTAGTTGCTTTTAAAAAATTAGATGATCACAGGGTCACCTTCTCCTTGATTTAAATTGACCGTTAAGTTCATCTTTTGTTTTTGCTTATTCATGCTTAAAATCTAATTATTATTATTTTATTTTTTTTTCTGAAGGAATATAATTTCGACTTCCAGTTTTGAGCTATCAAGGGAGTTTGATTCGGTTATCTTGGAACTCATTTATAGGGAGTTATGACAAATCACATTTCTGCTTTTTATACAATGAAGTATAGTCAAAAGAGTAAAAAAATGGGGACATATGTACCGAGGACATTCTGGATCCATGTTTTCTACTTATATAGTCTATTTTTTTTTCTGGTTAGAAATGTGATTTGCCCCAATTTAACTGAGCAATTCTAGTTGTTATTTTATAGCTATGATCCTTCTATATTCAGATGTATTCTCAATAGAATTTGATGATTTAAATAGTGTTCATTACAATTTAGGATATAGTTATAATTTATTGATTTAAAAAAAATCAATGATGTAAATCCTATCCAGTCAATGATATATGAACCAAAGAAGTAGTTAAGAAAAGTGATTAAGAGAGTGAAGTTCATGAATTTACAATTTATTCATTGAAACTTTGTACATTTGTTACAGTAATAGAGAATAAATAATTATTATTGCTGGTTTAATGTAGTTAATGGCTATAAAAGACTAACTCTTATAGATACAAACTACTTGTTCAGCCCTGCAAAAGATGATCCCCTATTTAGCTCATTCTGTATTAAAATGCTGGGCTGTCCCGTCCGGTAAACTGATTTTAACCTGTTCAGACACCAATTGTATTATAGGTACAGATTTAAATACTTATAGGGATCAATGTTTGCAAAAATTTGATTGTTCTATCATGTAGTTTGCAGGCTCACTATCCTTTTGAAGCTGCTATGTATCAGAGATGATTCATTACAGCATTCATACAATCCCCTTAGATTTGTTAGTCATATAAAAAAGCTCAGAGAAAAGTTTTCATACGTAGAGTCAATGACGAAGAGCTCAAATTCTGATTTAATTTGAAAAAAAAAAATCAAATATAAATATAAATAAAAAATCACAAACCCTGATTCTCACCCTCGTATCCAAATAAAAAATAATTTTTATTTCCATTATTATTCTTTTTTTAACTTTAGGTAGGTAGTAGATAATGGTATAAAAGACCTCTTGGACCAGATGTTTATTCTTGTAGGTATGTAATATAAGCTATCTTTTTACACATGATAAGGATTTCTCATCTCCACATATTTACATGGGTACATAAATATGTAGTGTTGAGGGACTCAAAGCCAAAAAATCAAATCAAATATATATATATATATACATATATACAAATCAACTACAAACTCCTTATAGTAAATAAAATAAATAGAAAATTGTCAAATGCTTCAACTTTTTTTGTTCAGAGACTAAATATGTATTATTATGCATATACATATATCTATCTACATGGAGTATTCACGAATGAATGCATCATATGATATCCAAGTGGTACCCTTTATATAGGTACAAAAATGACTTATAAGCGTATTATGTAACGTGCAAGGAGGAGGAAATCCATCATTTGCTTCTCCAGGTACATAAACGATTATACACAGCATGGAGCATCCAGATTTTCTATTTTCTCTACAAATATATATAATATGTATTGTATCTATATATGTATATGATTTATGGTATTTATGTATGACTTATGTTGTTGTTGTTGTTTTTCTTCCTTTTCTCTTCAAAATCTTTCTTTTATATATAAAAGAATATAATGTCAATATAGGTACTTCGACACATGGACATTTTTTATTTTTTTTATTACTCACACAGATAGTAGATACTTTACCTTGGTAGGTAATATGCTATGGCATACTCATTTGCTTTACTAATATACATATGAAGGATATGATTGTAAACATGTTCACCATATAGGTACATTGTATACGTATATGTTTGTGTATTGAGTGACACTATCTATGTATAATATATACAATTCATATATTAAAATATACTTATTATGGTAAGTCTCTGTTTCTTTAACATTTGCTTGTTGTTGTTTTTTCTGTCTCTAATACATATTAATAGCAATAGTAAACTTGTGATTTATTTGGATCTTTTTTGGTAGATAAAAGAGTATAAAAATGACTTACTTTGATACTTCAAAAAGCTACAAACAATGAACGATTAATAAGTGGGACATTGCAAAAACGATGGGTTTTTTTTTTCAATTTGTCATGTTTCGTCACATTTTGTATCATTCTTATTTCTTTAAATTCTGCTTAGTCAGACGAAACATTCAAAAAAGATGTTACGTATTGTCTCCATCTTGTTATCGTCTTAATTTTTTTTTTGACCAATACATTTAGTCTAGTCATAGCTTACGAAATTAACACTAACCGATACCCATACGTTTTTTTACTATAGCTATTAAAGCATTTGTAATGTATATACAATTAATTTTGTGTGAACTTGAGTGGATCTGTTCAAGGTCGACTTGAGTCAATGAATTTGAAAAGTAAAAAGTTATGAAGCCATGTATGCCCACTGCCAATATTTTTAAAGCTATATAATGAAAAGTGGTTACCTTGATTCCAAAGGAAAATGGTTAGGACTCTTAAGTTTTGAAATTAGAATTTTCAGTGAAGTTTTTATAGTTACATACATACTATGTGACGTCATGAGTGTAATGACATCATGATGACATTCAACCAGTTCCCCAAGTTGCAAATAAGTTATATCAAACTCAATATAAAACAATGGCCACTCGAGTTTGAAAGTTATTCGACATGATATTGGGGGGGGGGGGATAATTTAATTCAATTATGTAATTTGTTGAGATTGAGTGGTTCAAAAAAATCGAACCGACTAGTTAAATTTGTGAGTCAACTCCCAATTTTAGTGGAGTCGATAATTTCTCGAATCGACACAAATCTAAATATAATGTAAATTTATCTACAGTTAACTGAAGGTACAATTTGAATGGGTTATTCATTTTGGAACATTAAATAACTTTGTTTTCGTTGATATTATTCGTACAAATATATGGTAGGCATATGTAAATGATGAAATATCCTGTAAAAATATCAATGCAATGGTCAAGTTAAACTACTATCTGCTGGGTAGAGGGAAAACAACCTTAAATTCAAATTACCTATGATATTTTGAATGGATATTTTAATGATAATCCATATCTGGATAGATGAACATTCGTTTAGATTTGTGCAAGCACATACATTTATTATACATTCACGTAATTTGGAAACTGCCCAAGGATATTTTACCGAGGTGGTAATATATAGAAAATACATAAATGTACACGTATATTTTGAATTAAATCCTAAAATAAACAATCATTGAATATAATGAGGAAAATTACCTTCAATTGACTACGAAAAGTATATCCAAACACCTACTGTTCAATTCTAATAAGATACTCGATAAAAATTATGTTAATGAGGTATTCAAATATAGAAAAAGACAAAAAACACAAGGTTGTAGTGACGGGGTGGCTCAAAAATGATTGGCAGACTGCGTAAAGCATTGAATACTCCTAATATGTATTGAAACTGATTTCATGTAGCCTATAGATTACTATTGATCTATTATACTACACTTAGTGTTCCAATTTAGCACAAAAATTCTGAATTGTTTCAAAAGCGTTATAGATAGTTATTTTTTTTTTTTTTTGGACTGATCTAATTTTCACACTGAACCAGTGCTGAAAAGACAATCGGTCTGGATTGATATTATAATGATTGATCACATAAAATTTTGCTTTTGATGGATTTAATCCAATACTTCGAGCTAGACCAAAAATAATTTAATGAACAGTTGATGAAGTTAATTATGATTTTATGTGATCATAAAAAAAAAGGTCTCTAAAAAGTATCAACACTAATACCTATATAAGAGGTATGAATGTTATTTCAAATTGTACGTGGTCTCAGGGCTGTTTCCAACTATTGCAAAATGTATAGGGCACAAACAACTTTATTTTCGGCCTTATCTGAGGATAACTTGAATGACAATTTTTATTTTTAGTTATTTCATCTGTTTCTATTCCACTATATGCTTTAATATGAATAAAATATATATATATTACAAAAATATACTGTGGCTGGTGTTTTTCAATTCCTCCCAAACAGCACGTTGCCTAGAGCCCCCACGAAGCTGGAACCGGCACTGTGTGGTCTTATAAGGTAGGAATGGTATTTTGTAGGCAAGAGTGAGGGTGAATCTTCTACCTACTAAATAGCATTGGTGAAGTGATAATATTATAATTAATTATAGTTATTATAATTGAACCATGTCTTTCAACCAAATTTACAACAAGGGTAAACGGGAATTTTTTAATTCCTCTTTCCATGGGAAATGCTCTCATCCCAGGGATCTAGCAAAGAATGAACATAATTACAAAAAAAAGAGAGCAAGGGTACCAAGTGTTTTTTTTTTCTTTTTGAATCATACAGCACTAACTTTTCCCTACAAAAGTCCCTTCTCCAGCATTGGCTCACTCACACCTTTTAAGTAACTTCCTCTAATACATGAACTACATCATCAAGCTGCGATGATCCTCAAATTTCGAGAGTAAAATAAAATCATGTTATTTTATGGCACCTCTAAAGCAATTGTAAGGAGCATAGTACTACATGAAATCCCTTAAAAAATGACGGCTTTGCCGTCCCTTATATGCATCAACTTTTTTCTTCTTCTTTTGATTAATTATCTATGACGTAAAAAAAAAATATATATATGTACATTTATAATGGGTCCTGTTTATATGATAAATGTCATGTCAAGAGTTTAAATTTACAAATTGATTACTTATATGTACAAGCTATACTAGGTACTAGGGCGCAAGAATAAACTATAATGTATCTTGTTTGGATCAGTGTGAAGCTATTTTTTTTAAGAGTGTAAAAAAATAAAACGGAAAGTGATAATTTATTGAATTTATTAGCATTACCTAATTTCCTAAGAAAATGTAATTTAGTACAACATATTATATGCTTCTTATTATTATTCACATACTATGAAGGCCTTTTAACACCTACTATACTAATATATACCAATAATATATATGTATGTATTATAAATTATAGATCGAAACTCTTAAAAATACAAATTAATGTAATTGCTAAAAAATGATTCTATTAGAGATATCTTTAATTCAAAGAAAAAGACCTCTTAAAAATTGTTAAAATGTGCTATTTTCTATTAATATTCGTTATTCTATGTATGTATAATACACAACAGTATCTAGGAGTACATATATACCAAAGTTGGTAAATACGTCATATCAATATTAATTAGATAAAATCCTTATCTTCAAGAATGAACATCACGATATTATGATCTTGAATATAATGATGGAAATTTGCATATACACACATAACATATTTAGTCTATGAAAATATTTCTAATATTTTTTTCTTACTATCACTTAAATAGATTGTATGTGTTTTTTTTATTTTATTTTGTTTTGTTGTATTTTCCATGTAGGTACATGAATAATTTTGTCATAATGGAAATATGTCCTTGAAGGGATCTAACAACTGTTTTTTTGTCTCTATCTACTTGATAAATGCATTTATTTACAGGTATACATACATACATATATTTTACTTCCATCTATAAATACTTACATAGTACACAGTAGCTTTTGAATGATGCATACAAAAAAATTATTCCTCCAATTAAGTATATAATTATAAAAACTTTTATCAAATTGCCAATTAGTGGAACAAAATAGCATCTATTCTTGTCACATGTGTCAATTTTTACACCTTTAAAAAAATCAATATCCGAATAATCCCATTAAAATACAATTGATAAGTGCATTATTTTATTCGTTTATCAATTTACATACGTAAAGTACATAATACCTACAACATATAGGCTACAAAAGTGGATTCCAACAAAGGAGGGACTATTCATATGTGGCTTTTATGCACCATTTTCACTGACGTCAGAGATTGTATGATAGATATAAACTGGCGTCATGTTCAGGGCATAGGATGGGTTGATACGTCTATTAAATAAAATCGACTATTTCACTAAAAAATATTCAGGCAACTTATTTGTTAAATGACTTTAAAAATGAACAAAGTCCAATGGAAACAGTGATATTTAAATAGTAAGTGATAAAAGTCCCTATGAAATGGCCTGATATTTGAAATTAATTTTGTTTTGGATGGACTGGGGACTAGAAAAGTTAGATAATCTGAGAAAAATCTCTTGTTACACATGTAATTACTAATAATTTATTGCCTTTACATTGTAAATGTGAATATATAGTGATGTAATTGTATATTTTTAGCACATATTACCAGGGTCTGAGATATAACAATGAGATATATCTTTTTGATTGACGATGAATATTGAAGTCCATTCCATTGTGACATTCAAACACAATGCAGTAATTTACCATTTTACTCACTACATATAAAATTTTATAAAATTTGGCTGTTTATACCTCCACTGAGATGGCACACTTTGCCAATTATGACGATAGTGAAAATCGTGACGATCAATAGAAATTGACAAAGAGTATGAATTGAGCAAAGTATAGATAATATATATTTTTAATAAAAATGACAGCAATTTATTCTTCTTGTATTATGAATTTGTATCAAAGGGTAAGAAGTAGTGAAATACCTCTCCTATTGACAAATATTAGTGGTGTATGTACAGAACCGTATGATGCATTTGTCTGATGGTAATTCTAATTCAATTATATAAAAAACCATTAATTTAATTATTATTAATCATAAAAAATACACAATGAAAAAGCTTTGTATTCGTTATATAATAATATTATGATACATTTGAACGCGATGGTATCTTTGTTGCATCTTGCAAACTTTTTTTCAAAAGAAAAAGAAAAAAAAGGTCAGAAATATTTTTTTTTAATATTATCAAATAACAATCAGCTGATAAAATGCAGAGGTGCCATATTGTAATTGCGGACACACTCTCTCACCTCAACAAAATGCCAATCCCAAAGTTTTCTTTGCCTCAAGCACTAAATAGAGTGTCATTAGTTATGCTAGTTGTACAACGCAGTACAGGAAGCTTACATATTCTCACGGATTCGGATTTGATTTTCGTACAAAAGATATTATGAAAGTTTGATACATTACGTAGGTATACGAGTATCTATATTTATAGGTAACTAATTGCATATCAAAAAGATAAAAGCATGAGAGAAAACACAATAAACCCACTTGAAGCCGAGTCACAATGCAGAGAGTTTCACAAATTTACATTTTTTGGAGGAGCTGTTCAGTATTTCTTCATTTTTTTTCTTTTTGAACAAAACCTTTTCTACCTTGAAGAAAGACTTGAATAGACAATCATGGATTTCCCTCCATCTAGCGGTACGTGAGAAGGTTGACTACCTTTTAAAACTGTTTTAATATGCCTCCGTATGTATGTAGTCAAACCACCATTAAAATTATACGCAATTTGTTAAAACTCTCTCCCTTTCCATTATTGCGTCAAGTATGAAAAGCTCCATGTTTTCAACAATTCTAAGTAATGCATAAATGAACAATATTAAAATACTACTACTAATAATAATAAAGTAGCGTTACATGTGCGAACATATTATGTATAAAAAGTGGCTTGACTTTGAGGAAATGATATTAGATTAGGAAGTAGAGAAAGAAAAGAGAAGACGGAATATTAGTTTGCAATATTTAATTGCGTGTTACTTTAAAAGACTTTTTTTAAAGGTTTTTGTTTCAATATAAAAAGATACTTTTTAACTCTAGATGTTCCTATTGATAAATTATTACGAGTAATAAAAGGATTTAGTTCCTTAAATGGTTATTAATGTTTCAATATAACTACATACATGCATAAATATACATATATTTATGTATGACTGCATTGATGACTAAATTTCCAAGAACTAAGTCATCATCACAAACTGAGTATAAAATATATGAATATATAAAAGTGACATTAAAATTTCTTTTTTAATGCCAATAATTAATTCAAATATAACGGCCTTTACATAAATTACAGGGTTTTCACGAGTCTATTTCTACAATTAGTTTTATATTAAAATGCAATAATATAAAAAATATAAATAATTCCTTTAATATTTATTTGTGTACCAAAGAGGTCACATTCAAAAAATCATTTCAAAAATCGAGGAATTTTGGAGTTTATTTTTGCAGACAGAAGTCCATAAATATATGTAGGATATATGCCTAACGAGATATTTCCAGAATAGTGCAGTTTAAAAGTTCTCTCTTTGCCCCTTACGAGACTTAATTGCGACTTAACTTCGGGTCCCCAAGACTTGTTTAAAATCACCTTACCTGAGACCAAGACCTTTAGGGATTAATACACTATAAAGGGTCGAAATTATAGCAAATATTGAAGAAAAATTAAAAATTTAACTCAATTTTTTTGTTAGAGATTAATAGTTTTTTATTATATTTTTAAATACATATCAAAAACGACATCACTAGTTTAATACTCAAAATCCTATAACTAGAGTGCAATGAGTGTAAGTTCTATCAAAGTATTATGGGTATAGCCTTAATTTCAACCAATTAGTAATTTTGTTTATAATAAATTAAAACTTTTTATTTTATGGTTCGGTTTGATATTGATCATTGTAAGTATAATTATGAATGGATATGACATTAAACAGTTCTCTTTTTTTTCTAGAGTACTTTAATTCAAATTATAGGAGGTTCATTTGAGCAAAAAGAAAAAAAAACAGATTCCAAGAGTAACATGAACAACATTTTAGCATAGGTATTCTTCATCAACTTTTCATCAAGAGCTCTTAGAGTGAAGGAGTTAAGGAATGAAAAGAAAAAAAAACCTGAATATAATTTTAAAGATAATAAAAAACTCATATATGAACATATTTTCCGTGTATTAAGGTTAAAATATGCATTAAAAGCAAGGCAGTTTTTCTCTTTTATTGGCTCAAGTGATAAGACGTTGATTTGTTGAATATATACCATATATAAATTGGGAGAGTTATCATTTCATGAAAAGGTGAGGAATGTTTTTTTCATTTCTAATGCCTTTATGTATTATATATATATATATATTTTTTTTTTGGGGGGGGGGGTGGAAATATGAAAATTCCCCCTTTGTTGTCTTACTTTATAAAGCCTAACGACATTTATTTTTAACCGATTTTATGTTTAAAAGGAAAAAAATCACGCATTTCGTGATCATTTTATACTTGAATCAATAGCTTTATAATACTTAAAATTAAGGAAATATTCCTCTAAGGTCATATTATAAGTCAAAGGTCACAAAAAAGATCAATCCCTTTTTATCCTAACTTGTTAACTTTTTAGGGTTATCTGTTATTTTGTCCACATCCTCTGCTACATATTGATAAAATAATAATTCCTGAAAAGTTTGGTCTTTAAAAGCATTTTTTTGTTGCGTCTTTAGTCATTTGAAAAATAGATTTTTTAACCTGAATTTATTTATTTTCCAAGCTGTTTTGAAGTCATTAGACTCAATTTCAAAAAAAAAATTTCCTTAAGTGATATCATGATTCTTCATTTTCATTTAGGGATTTTATAAAAACAATTTGCAGTTCAAAGAACTTTAAGAAAAACGATCAGGAGAACTAAATTGACCTCTAAATTAAAACAAATTAGTATCAGAGCTCACTAAAAGATTTCCTTCCAAGTGGTATAAACCCAAGGAATTTCTCAATATCAAACTTCTTTCCATGCAATTGAATATATGATTTCTAGTACTCTTCATGCAACTTTTGAGTTGTGTTGAGTCGACATCTGGTATAATTTCATTTTCCGAGTAAGTTCAGGATCTTTATTGAGTGAAACTGGTCTTAGGTAATTAATTATAACATATTTAGTCTTTACCACTCTTCTAAGTAAATCCGTATTGATCATTGGAAGTAATAGTATTTTTAGTTTCATATGATTTAATATGAAGCTTGACACATGACTCGGACGTGATGTTCCAGTTACTTTGAATTCAATTGTTTAATTATAGGACAAAGATAATATCAAATAAGAGTTGTCACTTCATGATAGGCTCTTCATTGCATGTTACCACCATAAAGAACCATCAAAAGTATATTCAGTGATGTTTCAGTTGCCTTGTTTAATAATCATTTAATCCATATCTGAGTGTTAATATGTTAGGTATGATCAATCGTTGTCTTTAGATTTGTACTTCAAAATCAACAAGTCCAAATATCTCTTTCCATGGAACCCTCGAATTAGTGAGGAACAAACTAGAACTATGATTTTCACAATTCGGTCTGAATTAGTTTGAAGGCGGATTTGAAAATGCATAAGTTCAAATCAAGATAGAGTTCCTATGTTTTAAGTGTTTATTGATTGTATCAAATTTATACAATATAAATTGTAAAAAAAAAAAAAAAGTGTGGGGTTATATTCCACTATATATATATATATGCCCCTCCGTTGGCATGAATCCTGTATTACAAATTATTTTGGGTTCCCGGAATGTATGAAATCGATTGTATAAATGTATTGAGCTATGCGAGGAATAAAAAGAAAAGTAAAATAACAGTGAAATTTGATTAAATGAGCATTTTCAAAAACTTGTAATTTTCAGTGGGTGGAAGCTTCATTTTTTCTTCTTCTTAAAATGCCTGAACATGCTCTTGCATCAGAAAGTTACGACTAAAATTGAACTTGTTAGTAAGGAAAGATAACAACTGAAAATAGAATCTTTAGCGTATGTAGAACCATTAGACCTCTTCTAATTTAACTTTTGTCATCAAACATATGTAAAATGATGTTATTCCCATTTTCTATAGTCAAAAATAACTTAACTTATCCCTTTTTTATATTTTTTTTTGGACCTTGGCCATGTATCTCGAGGTTTCAAAAAAGCTGCACCATTTGGAATATCATTTTATTGCTTTCATTGTAATTTCCCAAAAGTTGATGCTATAGCATTGAAAGTGATACCAATTGAAGGTTAAAAATTTTTGTTAAATATGGTAGTAAACACATAAACACTTGTGAAAATTTTAATTATTTTTAATGCATAGACAGTTGGAACTTGATAGTAGAAAATAGTGTAATAGCAAAAATACAAGACACAAACATAGGTTCTAAAAGGCCCAAAATCAATTGGTAGTTAGCCAAATCTTCCCAACTGTAGAGTTATTATTCTTTTATAGTAGAAAATTGTTCACAGCTGTTCATTCAGAGAGGTATAAAATCGACAGCTAACCACGAAATACAGTATACATATTTATGTTAGTAGGGAAACGCCGTGAGGTATATGTACATAAAAGCAATTACATTGAATGTTTATAAGCATCTTAAATTAAAAAAAAAAATGTTTTTATTGTACATACATTAGAACTTATTGAACAATAGGTCCATTATCTTTAGATTTGAGACGACGCACATATAGTGTATGTATGTAGCCCCCATAAATGATCAATTTGATCACAAAATGTTTTGAGAGGCTTGCTATTGCACAAAAAAGTGCTGTTGAGTCAATTTATATACATATAAGGTGAAATTCCTTCTGTTACTACACATCATCCACAGTTTTCTTGGCTTAGCAATGTAAATATTTAAAGAATCATTTGAAAAATAAAATGTTTTAGGCTCATATCTCAAACAATATATACATATATAATATATAATAAACAGAATGTAGCATGCTTGATAAATTCCTTTCGTAATGTGTTTAACTAAGGTGCAATCAGGAGCAGTAGAAATATGAAATATCCAATGAGGTACACTTTGTATAAAAAAACTAAAAGAATAAACACGCAAAATAACAGTATTTCTCTCTCACAATAGATATATCCGGAAAGTGCTAATTTGATCTATAATATGCATATATAGAACCTCAAATTGACTACTTTTATAGGTAAAAAAATAAACAGTGTAACACTAAGAAAGCTTTCACATTTGATGAACAAAAAAAAAATACATAGAGTCACTAGAATTCGACGGTAACAAAGGGATTTCAACTCTTTACATAATTATTGTACAAGCAACAACCATGTTGTATATATATCTACATAGATTTATGAGTACCTCAAATATACATATATAAATACAAAAAGCCCTTGTATCATTTTATATAAAGGAAAAATCCCTCAAAACCACTTGAATCCAAGCCAGTCGCTACATAGGTAAATACCGTATGTTTGTACATACTTACATATTGTTATTATTATTATTATTATATAAGGTACATTCCATTTCTCCTCTACCATAAAGAGAATCTTTATTACAGGGCGTAGCCCTCTGACATACATATGTACGTTATTACGTATATCTATATATTTCTTTGGAGTCATAGGTAGAAGGTAGAATCACAATATATACATATATGTAAGTAATCTTTGTGTAACTAGATTCTCTTCCCCCTTGATATTCATAATTGACTTTAAATTACCTACATTTGTACGTATGTACCTATATCATCATCAAGGAATAAGAAAATATATATTATTATTGTTGTTGTAGGTCGGTAAAGGTATATATATATATATATATAAATGATAGATGAAATATTTCTTTTCTTAACACATAATATCTACATATATATTTATGTACAAATGTATGTATGCATAGAAATCCAGAAACATGTTAGAAACAAGTCTCATGTTTTCCTTTTACTCCTAGGGAGAGCATAATAAGAACAACAACTACGTTTCTAGCAAACTCCTCAAAAATATCTAGGTATACATATGTACAGAGTGAAAATATTATGTACAAACATTTCTTATATATATTATACATATATTATGTATGTAGGATGTGAAGAAGGAAAATCTTTTTCTTTATTTTTCCTACTTCAATTGATATGATATTTTATGTTAGTATGCGTATATGTATATGTTTATATCCAATCATACGTTCAATTAAAGAGGAAAAAAAACAACAACTCCAAAGTACAAGGTATTTATAACATAAACAATAAATAAATTAAAATTACGGTAAAATACTTAGGTATAAATAAACATTACGTTTAATTTCTTGCAAAAACAAATAAATATTAAAGATATTTATATACATATATTTTATATAAATATGTACATATATGTGTATCTACGTAAGCCTAGATTATTACCTTACAAATTACTTACATGGATACGTACAATTTTTTTTTTACTGTAAAAAATCCCCCCCAACTCAGTGGTTACATTAATTTAAGTAATTTTTTCTACTTATATATACTTTTAATCTATCAAATGTAATCATAACTCAAAGGTATCTTAATATCAATTAACTTTGATTGTACTTTGTACAACGTTTGTATGTATGTACATTCTCTCACGCGTAGAGCATTTATTTATAAGCGTGAATCATAAATAAAGTGTATAAACAATACATATGTACATATAAGCCGGACCTTCTCCTTACTTTATGTGATCTTGCACTCTCCAACCATTATGCTGGAACGTGTTTTTTTGGTTGTTGCCCTTTTTTTTTACAATTAATTTACCTATAAATGGTAACCTTAAATTTCTTTCCTTCTCCATACTGTAATAATAAAGTATTGACTTTATGTATGTAGACTCATATTATACACAAATTGAATTCCTAATCCATTTAATAATATTTAATTGCAGTCTTTAGTCATCGCACGATATATAGAAACATTTGCACCATATAATCATATATTTCTGTAAATTTTTTTATTTATACAGATATTGACGTCATAATCAACAATAGTAAAAATAGATTTGCTTAATAACATTTGAGAGGGTCGATGACTTATCAATCTTCAATATCAGGATCCCTTTGCATTGATGGTCACATTTGGTAAATATTTTAAATATACATATATGTATAAATATTTTGTTTCAATGCTATGTTGCATTTTTCGTCATATAAATAATTCAAAAATTGACAGTCAAAAAGGGTTATGTATATATATATATATATAAGGAAAAGATATTTGATAAAACTCTCATTTCCTTATACTATACGTATAGACCTATATTCTCACTGAAGTGTCCCTACCTCCCCAAACAAAACTCGTCCTTTTATAAAAATATTAAAAGATTTTGTCTAATGATGTCGTAAATTATTTGCATATTAATTTCAAATTTAAATTAGATAATCATAAAAGTGCATAACTCAGGATTCATGTTACGTTCATTCTTAGGGATGGATAGACAGAGTGGTGATGATGAACCAAACTCAAATCTGTTCATCATAGAGACTATGAGTTATACTTTTTTTTTAATTGAAATTAATTAATTTCTCTTTTAATAACATATTTAGACAAGGCACTGATTGTATGCACTCATATCTCGATGTGTTTAAATTAATTCTGGTTTCGAGTTTCTTCACATCCCTACACAGATTTTCTCTCACTCACTCCATTTCACTTCTTAATAAGTTAAAATATTTTTTTTCTTTTTAAAGGATTTAACTTCTACATACATATGCCAAAACATGGAGAACATTTCAACGATCCCCTTATTTTTTTTAATTAAATACTCCCCTAAATGTTGTTTTGTTTCATACACACCCTCACAGAATCCTATGCATAGAAGTTATCATAGATATATGTATCTATGTATTCAGTACTCAATAAATGTGATCATAACTTGACAAAGAGTAGGGAATGATAAGAAGTGGGAACGGACATGAGACTAAACTTGAATCAAAGTCCGGTTTTTAAAACTTGACTCGGGCTAAAAAAAAAATATTTTGAGACTTTACTCCACTATTAATTATTTTTTAACAAACTTTCTCATAATCTTTACCATTTAAAGTATCTTATATTAGAAAAAAAAAAAACTCGAGACGACCTTTTTATTGCTTAATTATGTCTTTTTATAGCCAATTATAATTAATACATCGTTAGCTACATATAAGTAAGGAATCCATAATTATGTCAAGATTACGTTGAAGAGTTTATGAGCTTTTCATGTTCTAATGATTCTCTAACTATGAATCATTAATCTAAAAGGATATATTTAAAAATAAAGGACTAAGCTCGAAAGAAATATGTGGAATCAAAACTATATAGACTCTATCAAAATATTTCAAAATTTGGACCCGACGTAAGAACTACTGAGCAAAGGCTTGATAACCATACTCGTAACTCGATAACAAAGACTCCCAATTTGTTCATATAATGACGTCACACCTTATAATTCCATCCCTGCTATTTTGACCAAATAATAATTAATCACTCAATAGCACTTTAACGAATTTGTCTGCCTGCCTGCCTGTCTTTCTGGTGAATCAATACTAGGCTATAGATATAAGACATATTTTTAAAGCAGCTGAAGGCATTTTTATCTTGAGTCCACAAATTTTCTTTTTTTCCTTCATTTTTTGAATCATCATTGTCATCATGGTCCCTGAATAAAATATGTTATTCGAGTTGGCTCATCCAAATGATAAAAAATTATAATAATAGGTCTGTCTTCAACGTCAAGAAAAAAAATGTTTAAGAGATGACTCGTAGGTTTTTTTCCTCTTCTTCTTCTTTTTCCTTTAATAGTCCAAGCATAGAAAAACATAAATAAAGTGTATGTACATACATTCACCAGAGATATATAGAACCAAAGAGAAATGGAAAGACTCAAGTGTAAACACCCACACATACCTTCATACATATTTGAGTATGGAAAATCAAATGTTACCACTTACTTTTTATTCTCTAAAAAGTCTAATACTTGGAATATAAATATAAAATCGTAATCCAATTCATAAAATACAAATCATGCTCTAACAGCGTAGCCAGAGACGTCGTAGTCATTGTCCACATGGTTCAAAATGGTGCTCATTAAAAATATTGTTCACTTACGAATCAAGATATTAAGTGTGTATGTAACCATAAACATATATTTCATAATCTTCTCATGGTTTGTTAATTTCATTCCCA
Source organism: Lepeophtheirus nordmannii (assembly GCA_963680855.1). Lineage (NCBI taxonomy): Eukaryota > Metazoa > Arthropoda > Copepoda > Siphonostomatoida > Caligidae > Lepeophtheirus > Lepeophtheirus nordmannii. Next base: position 19,725,657 of record OY804522.1, read on the forward strand.
CCTAGGACTGTTCATTCGATTCATCACTAATTAAATCCGCTTATAGAAATGCTTCTTGGCCAACTACATACATAGTATGTATGTACAACAATCCAGTAAAATATGACGCAATATTGTTTTTCTAAAGATAAAGGTTTCGTGATTTTGTTATTAGTTGGGTGGGAGAGAGAGAAAAACGAGAATGAGGTGTTTGTTTAGTTAGATGTATAATTATGATTTAGAATCTAAGAGCAGAAAAGACAGGTATCAAAACTCTCTTTAGTAATTATTTTATTTTATTTTTTCTTTAAATTGAAAGAATGAAAATTGGTATTTGTCGTACCTGGATCCCCAACTTTTCTTCTCTCTCATTGTTCCTCTTGGTTCATATTTTGCTAATAAAAAAATGGTTACCCAATTTTTTATTTTTTATTTCAAAGACTCGATGATAATAGGTTCAGGAGGGACTACTCTCATGTCTAAACATATCAAATACATCATAATTACGAGCAAGTTCTATTTATCTAAAATTAAAATGATGGATTGACATGTCTTTATCTCATTTCTTCTTTTTTTTTGTTTTTTTTTTGGCATACTCAGTCTATTTTTACCACAAGATGGGCACCTGAATGTACATATATAATAGGAGTAATAGTCGTAATAATGCAGAAAAATCGCAATAGCAAAAAACATGAATACGAGTGTACTCCATATTCTAAACTGTGAAGAGGATATTGTCTTAATTCAGCAAAGACACACTTTTGACGCACCATGACATTATTTGAAATGTTCCAAAAGAAGTTATCATACTACACAAGAGCATAACTATTTACTTTCTGAGGGGTATTCAGACATATTTCAGACACCCTCAGTACCGATATTGCTGTATACAGGGCCTGAACTAAAGATAAATCTATGTTCAGAGTCAAGACTACATCATCAAAAACCAAGAAAAGACCCAAACTTTAAGGGATCGAGGCCAGGTCGAGAGCAAGAGAAAACAAATTATTCTTGTTTTTTTATAATTTTTAAACTTGTTGTCCTGTAAACTTGAGGAGGAAACAAAGACTTTTAGGAGTCAATAAATGTCTGAAGACCAAGACTGATGTAAAGAATCACATCACTAGTACATACCCACTTTTTGTGTGGGTATTGATTTTAGTCTCACTTAGTATTAAAAACATCGAAATAAAGCATGTGTATGCTTTTTTGAAGTTTGTTGTTGCGACTCATATTTACTAGTATATATGTACATAAGTATTTTCTATTTTAAACCTTTCAAGTGTGTCGTGATATTCTTATAAGATCTTATGTGTTTATAAAAAAAAAGGTTGGCAAATATTGCTTTATTAATACATTACAATCAAGGTAATTGAATTTTTGGAAATCAGAACCTAAAAAAAAAGGTTTTCCACTAATGAAATAAAACATTTTTATGGAAAGAGGTAATACAGTTATATATCAGATTACGAGCGTTTTAGAAATCGAGTCCCCGTATTCACTTTGGATAACAAGGAATATTTTGAGTTATTGGTAGCATTTTTCCTTATTGGTATATTTTATTTATTTGAATTTGTATTAGTTAGTAATTGATGTATTACTAATTTTTTTTTTAAAAAAAAGCTGTAGAGTCACGACTAGAGGCAAAAACTTTTATTAAATCAAACACTTTTGATGACAATGAATAATGAGGATTTGGAATGAAGCTTTTGTAGAGGACGAGGAGAAGGCAGGAGTAAGACAAAAGTATGTTTCTATCGATAAAAAACCCACTGCAGACATCAGTTACATGTTATGGTTCAGGTTGAACAAAAATGTACTACTGCTCTGGAGAAGAGAACCTTCTACATTTAAAATAATATTCGTTCAGGGAAAATATTGTTATTATATGTATTGTTATCCTAACTTCATTATGTATTTTCAACAAAACTCAAAAAACAGACCGGATTTTATTAATTCTTCTCATGGATATATTTCCCCATAAACAATCTAATAAAGAATGAACATAAATTGAAGAAAGAAGAATGGTTTTATAAAAGAAGCGTTTTTCCTTTTCCAATCATGAGATTATTATTTTTCCGTACAAAAATTGCATTATTTATGACACTCACACGATGGTGAACACTGGAGCAGCACTTGACGATGTTGTCCAAATTCAAGAAATATAATGCGTCTGATATGTCTGTCCTATGCGACTTCAAATTGGGGTACAAGCCTCCTTTTCCAAAACACGCCAAATAGAAAACTCAAGTGGGTTCATAACCAGGCTAGACAATAACCAAGTGTTTTTTAGGGTGACTTGCTGTTACTCTTGGGGAAAGTGGCTTTCAACCATGTCGACCTAACAACTACAATTTTATTGACTATATGAAAAACATTGATTTGTAAACATTTTAAAATACGTACACTTCTTTGACACGGATATAGGTCGTCTTAAACAATGGTCGAGCAAGAAGGATTCAAAACACTTAATTTCTTAAAGCTTAGTCCAAAGTGGACCTATTTTCATTTAGAAAACAAAGTAACTGTACATACTTTGTCTTATCTGAACGGGTTTTTTTTCAACTTTTTTATTAAGTTGACTACTTCTTCATCTTTTGATGGTATATTTGAATCTATAAACTTAAAAATAAATCATATACAACATTTTTTAAATTTCATGAGTAAATTGAGCACTATGAGCCCATGATGAAGTAACAAATTATAGTATAGAAAAAAATTCATTGTTAATCAATAAAAGTTATAAACCATGTCCAGGTGACTTACCTCTTTTTCTCTTCAATAGGTTGATGAAAGTTATAATTAAGAGTCTTATTGTTAAGAAAATCCGATTGGTGCAGGTTTTTGTACCTATGTGGGGATTTTTTATATTATGATTTCATAATCTTTTACCTTCATGCAGTCTCATCGAGTCGATAATTAACTCCAGTGATTTTTAAAAAATGTACTTGATTAAATTCAATAGAGACATAATATCTTAATTATGTTTAAGTATACTAATGGTTTTAATTGTGTATATATATATATATGAGTCTTCTAGTATAAAAGACGTAATTAAATATAAAGAATGGTATATAATATTTCGTTTTAAATATGATTTGCTCAAACAAAACAAGACTCCTTACTCTTTGATTTTCATAAGCTATAAATAATATTTAGTAATTATCATTGTTAAAGTATATTTTCATAGAGATACTTTTGAAGATATTGATGTATTTGTAACTTATTTTGCAGTCTATGTAAGTATGAATCATAAATTGAGTTTACATTTTCATTGAAGATCCTTTAAAGTTATTTGCATCTCTTCATTTATCACTTGAAAATTAGTAAATATGCAAGTCATGAGAAATATTTTTCTCATGACTCAAAAATTACCCAGTAGATGTGTGTATATGAGACATATGAATTGGAATCGAGTCCCACTAGAGTAGTCAATTCAATGGCTTGTGAGTTTACTTGCCAATGCATTAAAGTGATTGAGACTCGACTTGTACTATGATATCAGTGATTGGAAACTTGACTTTTAAATTGAGCTCTTTGACTATATAAGACTTAAAGGAAAATAAATTCAAATTATGGAGAATATATAACTATTTACAATATTGAAGGGAAATAATATTTGTCACTAGAATTTTTAAGAACTTGCAAATTTGTGAACTACTTTACGAGTAGTTTGTGTTAAATTTTCCTATTCACGATGTAGGGACAATTGACTGACCTCTTCAACAACTTTTCATCAAGTAAAACAATGGTTAAAATGACTGTAAATGTTTTATAACTTCGAATTATGAGCAAAGAGTTCTTGAATCTCTATAAAAACTTCTATTATCACGTTTAATTCGATAATACCATTATCATTAAGATTATGAGAGCAAACATCTATGCTCAATGTATCTTTATAAACTAAAATTACTTCACAATATTATTTGAATGACTTAAACAACAGCATTTTAAATACATACATGTTTGTAAAAAGTCATTTATCCTTTGGGACGCTTCATAATGAATGGGATTTGAATCTTGTTTTTATTGTCTTCAACAAAGAATGAAAGACTTGAGACTAACTCACATGTGAGTAACTTTGTATAAATTCTGGTGTCTACCCATTTCTCCCAGTATAAAGTTTGGAATTAGAAAATAATACATGAAGTATTTCAAATTATCCCTATAGTTCATCATTTCTACAGTTCCCAGATTAATAATAAAATTGTTCAATATTTTACAAAAGAATGGGGATTTAAATCATTCCAGTGATGTATATATGTATGAAACTGACATAAGGCCAACACTCCAATCAAACAAAGGGTTTAATGTGCCATAACTGAATAATTCAACGTACATAAAAAGGACATGTAACATACATAGGCACATGAACGAGTGGATACATATGTATGTGTAGAAATATTGCCTTGTCATGAGCTTCATTTATCATTATGTTATGATCGTTTCAGGCTCGTGATAGATTATGAATGAGATACAAAAAAAAAGAAGAACAATAATAATAAGAATAACAAAAGACATGACTTTAAAAGTTAATTGTCCAAGAAAATGAGTTATTTTGTTTAAGCACATTCACTTATATAAATGTATCATTTGTACAATCATTATAATAATTATTGATAATATGTCAACTCAATCATTATTCTTTGTTATTTATTTACAAATGTACATATGTATGAATGTATAGGACTAACATAATGCTCAAACGTATTTTATTATGTATGATGCCCTCATCCATTACACAATGAATACATTAATAAAATGTAATTTTATAGACATTATCTGATTCTAATAAAACTCTCCGTAGCAAAACTTGCTATTAGAGTTTTAAAATGAATTAAGTTTCTACAGAATAAATGTTCCAATATACTCCAGGTGTCCAACTTCAAGGTTAGAAAATACTACAAATAGTTTATAATACCTAGGAATGTAAAAAATATGCAAATCGGGCTTGTAATAAAAAAAGAAAGAGAAAATCAACCTGATAACTCTGACAATTTGATGAATGTTGAGAGTGAAGCAGCTTGAGCTGTCATGTCGTTTTACTGAGCTACAAGCTGCTATTCTCCAATATATATACAACAATAAATAATAACATAGATGAGAGGCAGAAAATTAACTGAAATTAATGTCAGGAAATTATATATTTTTAATTAATAATAGTTATACGAGGACTTGAGCCCTTTTTGTTTACATTTTATTTGCTTTATTAAACTTAATCCATGTATTCCTTCATGCGACATCTTTACTATCATGTAGATGTTCTCCCCTCAGTAATATTGGAAAAATGATAACAGCTTCGGAAAACAAAAAGACCTGTTTGAAGAGCCAACTCCACTTTTTTATTACAAGCCCGATTTGCATATTATTTACATTCCTAATAATACCAACATGATTCCATCATTTCGGCATTATGAGAAAGATTTGTTACTACTGTTATCGAAATAGGAAATGATCCTCCCAGATCCCAGGAACATAAATGTTTAATAATAAGGTTCTTAAAATATATGTATTCATTTTAAAATTCTTACATCTTTCCTAACACGCATTATATTTATATATAAGCAAAGTATTGGGGGGGGGGGAGGGGGAGTTAAATCCAATATGTGTCAATCGTTGACCAAAATAACATTTGATATCAAAGAAAAGCACAAGCATGGCCATTTTGGAAGTTCTATAACCTTTCTCATCAATGTAGAAAGGCTCATAAGACTTTAAGGCATTTTGTACAAGAATAAGTTCTTTTAAGAACTTTTAAATCGTGTATTTAGCTTTATTTGATGGATGGTCGCTATTGAAAGTTTTTTTTGATTTTGACAATAAATGAGGATTAATTTTCGAAAAAAATATAAGTTATCACAGCTTTAAAGGGTATGCCACTTACCTTAAATTAAATTTATTAAGTTTCGACATACATTTAAAAAATTGCTGAAGCTTTGTACCGTTTTACCTATGTAAAAAACATTGCATCTAATTTTTAAGGAAATAAAATACACTCAGTAACTTTGAGCAATTACTGATTAATCAAAAATTAACTAAAGTTTGCCAATTTAATTAGCTTACGGATATAAAGGTGCAACCCTTGTTTCTACAATATGAGTCCAATTGAATCAATGTATATGGGCCAACGAATTGAAATGATGCCCCTATTTCCTTTTATAGAACTTATGTAGAACTTTTTTGAATCAACTTGAATGCTTATCTATCCCTAGGCAACCAAAACTATCTCAGATTATTATATCAAATATATACATATTATATACTTATGTATCCATTTGTTTATTTGATATTTTGGCAGAATTTCTTAAAATTTTAAATTCGACAATTACCATGGTTTTTTTTTGTGTGTTCTATTTTTCATTATTTGTTCTTTTCCCTCTACCATCTTTAACCATATGTTGAGAGTTTTTAAAAGGAGTATTATTATTATTATATGGTAGAAACACAAATATATTTTGGCAAGAGAAATTACCTCATAAATCTATTCATTTTTTATCATGTCTATTTGTAGAATTCTGTGGTAAAAATACAAGCATACATACATATGAATGTATATCTATAAGTAAAATTATCAACATTCATTGACTACAGAGTGAGCACAAAGGAGAAAGAATGAGGAGTAGGCAACAACACAACTTTTTCCAAAAATAGATATTTAAAATATACAAGTTAAAAAAATGTATACATATAAATTATACTATAAATAAACCAAAACAGAATCTTGGAAAAAAAATGCATTAGGTTTCTACCAAATAAAATTTTTCAAAAATGCAAAGAAAATATACATGAATAAACAGGTAATTATGTTTGGTGCTTATTGCAGGACCTAAATTTCTAATTTTTTTTTTTTACTTTTAAGATTTTTATGATTGATGCATAAAATCTAAGGTAAATTGCTTTTAACAATCATTTTCGAACACTCCAAAAGGAATACTCTCATTTAAAACGTTTTAATAGCCGTTTATGATGATGCAATTTGGTCCCATAAATCCAGGGCTGGTCCATTAGATCTAATTCGGACATGTTATGAGAATACCATCCGCTACAGTGTTTTTCTTATTGTATCTTTCAAAAAGAGAAAGAAAAAAGGCCCAAAATTAGTTGACAATACAAGTAGAAATACTATGAAGAATGCGAAGTTTTACAGTTACTCATTTCTATGTGAGAATGATTTTATTTAGGTTTACGGTCCGAAAACGATTCTCAAATGAAATATCGGTTTAGAAGGAATAATAACTTAAGATAAAATGGAAAAAAAAGAAGTATCAGATCGAGTCCAAACACTAACACGACGAACTTTATTGTAAACTCAGAATAAAGTTCGTCGTGTTAGTGTTTGGACTCGCCCTTTTTTGAATACTTGTATAAGATTCAAAAATTCAAAAAAGGGCACGCAATCCTTGATTTAATATATAATATTTTTTATATATGAAAATCATAAATAATAATAATAATAATACCCTTTATGAGTTCATAATACGTAGAGTTAGCTGCTTTAAATCAGAAGAGTTAACTGATGAAAAACAACTGAAGGAAGAATCCATTGTACTTTCATTTAATTCAAAAAGCTCTTTGTGTAATAGGCAGTGTTTTGGTCAGAATTACATCAGGTGAGACCAAGACTTTAAGGCGACCAAGCCGAAATGAAATAAAGATCGATCTCGAAACTGCATCACTACTAATAAGTGTATAGGGTTTCATGTTATTTAAGATCATGGAAATAAAGAATCCATGATTGATAATTATAAGTACCTCTGTATATATATATATATATATATATATATATATATGTAGACACTGTAATCTTTTTAGTCATGGATCAACGAATTTAAAAAGTCCTCCTTACCTACCTGAGTAATAGTTATAATCGGTGCATGCATAGAATTGATGTTACTATGTGACTATATATATGTATGTACATAATACTCATCATCATCTGTATACATACACAATATACATATAATTCACCCTGTATATAATTTATCATTTGAATAATTATCTTATGTATCATTTGAAATATTCAAATAATTAATCACATGATTGTACAAATTACCTTTTTTTTTTGTAACATACTTACATTTACATAATGTATGTACATATATATACTCATATTATACAAAATATAATTTCACATTTCATGATAAATGAATCCATGAAAGGGATTCTTTGACTATTCTTTTGAATGGTGCAGTCATGGCTCAAATGGGTATTGCACAGAAATCTGTAATTGGTAGTATTAATAAATCAGACAATGTTTTTAATACTTTTTTTCTTATTATAAACATACCTATATAATTTGTATCTTATCATATCTTGATGGAAATATATACATACTTATAAGTGAACAAAACAAAGTGAGGATCTATAAATAAATTTATGAGGGATCTGATTAAGTCAAAATAGCTCATTTTAATGAAAGCGAGATCTATCTACATATATATTATATGTGAAATAAACATTTGATCCCATTTAGCTCTTGAATCAAACCTATAACACCACTTTTCTGTATACATACTACTGCCTATGTAGCTATTCTCTTTGATTTATGGGAATTGAGTTTATTTTACATGAGTGTGATCATTTTCAGGTAAGTGTATACGTAAATAATATATAGCGTACTTTCCTGTTCATGGCTAGCTTGCAAAAAAAAATAATAATATTAAAAGTCTGGCAAAGTGATTATAATAGAAGGTGCTCACTTCAATAGAGTCGTAATTATACATACTTGAGAGACTTTTGAATGAATATGATTCTGCCAAAAACAGCAGAATTGACATAATTTTTATTTACTTGGCAAATCCTTATGTGCAGTGTTTTTTAACCGGTAGGGGGCAGGGAGCTGTTCAAATATAGAAGGGGTGTCTCCAAACTAAAATCCTGTAAACTCTACCGAACTGTATTTGATTTTCAATACCCTAACAATAACGAAGGACTACAAAAGTCCCAATTAGAGAGAGAAAAGGTGGATTTACACTGCGACGTAAGGAGAGCCTTCGACGCATGAAGCATCATTCGACGTCTTCAAACTCATTTACGTGGTAAAATTTATGCTAACGTCAACTTGACATTAGCCTTGAGCTAAGTGGATTTGTGTGTTCTTTTGGCTTTTCTTTTCCATACACAACCATTTGTACATACTATGATCTATTCTAATTAATTATTTTTAGCGAAGCGACGGTGTAATCAACTATATGTACAAATACTTATTAAAGGTCATTTGGTGCGTAAATTGCAAATCTGACGTCACTTGATAAAGCTTTGAGACGTAATGTCTCTCCTTACTCCGTATTGTAGTACAACCTAAAGACTAAAGAAATAAAATTGAAGGAAATTCACAGTAAATACATAAAATTAGTTAATGTGTGGTAAATATCAGGGCCGACCAAAAGTCGTTTGATCTCTATGATGTTCAAAAGAACTCCATATTTAATAAATTTACATCTAAGAGGATTTAACAATAAATTATAATAATTAAAATAAAAGAGATATGTCTTAATATAACAAAAATATGAATAGTTTTTTAATGACATTACAATCTTATAATGAAATACTATACTTTTACTCGGCTTGAAGGGCAATAAAAATAGATTACAGCACAATGACCATGACAAAAGTGGGCCATAGTTTAAGATTATTAGAAAAACACAGCTTTAGAGAAGGTTTTAAATGTTCTACCTATCTCAAATAACACGTAGTTAGTGTAACTTAATAAATAAATATATAGAAATAGTAAATTGAAAAAATAAATGTTTTTCCTACTATTGGATGCACCCCATAATAAAAGCAACTCAAAATTGAGTCAATAAAAGACCATGAACAAATCATTTTAATTTCAAAAGAGGCAAGGTTATCTAAGAAACAAAAATTCAAATTCAATAATAAAAATTTTAAAGAATCTTTTTATCTAGATTAAAAATTAATTTTATTTAGAATAAGGGAGAATACAGATATGTACGAGTACAAAAGTTTGAGAAACACTGCTTTAAGCCATTTTGTTGTAACTTTTTGATAAATAGATACAATATCTAGGACAGTGCATCTCAAACTTTGAAGTATATGTCAAAAGGGTGGTTGAAGCAACTCGTGTGAAGGGACTTTCACACGAATATTTAAGAAGGTGTGAGTGCTATAAACTTTTTAGTTTTTTTAGTTTTTAACTTTAGAACTTTAATAAGTTTTCATAAAAATCATAAAAATTTGTTGGTATCAAAATCTTCATTCTATGCATTTACACACTCTTTCCTTCTCTAATTCATTACAATATTATTTTTAAATTTTATTATTTTACATTAATGCAATATTTATACAATAAAATATGTTGTTGTTCTTGTTGTTTTTGGCTTATTTCGTGCATAACGTGAGTCGGCTTGTTATGCAAATATTACATCATTAAAAATATATAAAAAAGCAAGAAAATATATTATACATATATGTATACCATATTATTTATTTTTCTTTTTCTTCAAGATGATGATAAACAAGTTGCAAAGGGGAATTTCAGAAAATTACTCAATTTGTTTCATTTCCTCATAGGAAAAGTACAGGATATGTCTTGAATGCTGTTAATTTATATGTCATGTTGTGTATAAGTTACAATTTGACCCTTTCAACACATCTTATTTAATAATCATAACACCAGCCATTTTAATTAAAAACGATTCATTGGTACTATCATTTCATTTTGATCTATAAATATATCTAACCTATTTATAATTTATAGATTGTAAAAACTACAATATTATATATAAATAATTTTATATGAAATGTTTACAGTTTTATTTGTGATACAAATAATTCATTGATTCAAGTTTCATTGAAACAGGGTTTTTTAGATTTGTAATTACCAATATACTCATTTTTGAAGAAAATAATTGCTCTAAGGATGACAAAATTTTGTGTTTTTGCACTAAAATTTGAATTACATAAAAATAATACAAATTTTGTAATAATATAATTCAGTAATTCATCTTCTTAATCAACAACGGTACTTAGTATATTATATTTATAGAAAAAAATACTTTCGTAAGAACTATTAACCAAATCTAGCACATGCAACTTACCAAATAAGTTAAACACATGCATACATACATAAGTATATTAGGGATAGGACAGTACGTTAGGTTCAGTTGAGCTTCATATTTATATAAAGAATTCAAAACATGTATAATATTAAAAAAAATTATCAAATTTATGAGATTCCCCCCTTTCCAAATTTATTTATTTTTTCATATATACGTGTCAAACCATGTACTGTCAATGCCGAACGGCGGATTTTGCGCTCTGTTTCTCTTATAATATATATAATTATATATATTAGTGATGTGCTCCTCGAGACCCAAGACCAGTTTCAAGACCAACTTTTGATGGTTTTGTTTTCGTCTACGTCTCGACCCCTTAAAGTTTTGATCTTGGTATCACCCTAATAACTTTGATTTCGAACTCGGTCTCGACGCTCAAAATCGTGGCTTTGATAATTAATTATTCAGACAAAAAAAGTTATTTTCTGTATTAAAATAGTTTTTATTGACTGGTTCCAGGTGAGGCCACTGGAATTATCTTATCCACATAAAAATGACTCAGACCTGATCGAATCTTAGAAGGTACTATATACATGTTTAAATCTAACAGAAAACTATGCTATCAAAGATGATTATTTTTTTACTCGTTAACTCAAATAAGTAATAGAACAACGTAGTTTATTTAGTATCAGTAATATTATAACATTACATATTTACAGTATACAGTTAATACGGTCTTAACTAGTTTTTGATTTTTTAACTATATTTCCATTCATGACCGACAAAATACGTCGATAATAATATTATAGACAGTAGACTACTGAAGGAAGCGAGTATGTCCTCCAAATCTTCCGTTATAAAATTAGGATACTAAAATCATCAGAAGTTCAATTGCCAAACTTCAGGCAAGGAGAAAACTAATGTGTTACACGTAAGTGCTGGAAAGGCATGATCAAAGAAACAGTGGGAACAATCTCTAGTTTTCACTGACACTCTCAGCCCACTGGGAGGAAGAAAAATCATCTGATAGTAGTTGACCAAAGATCCCTGCCCTTTAAGTTATAGGAATGTATGAGAGGCCAATAATATTTTATCCAATTGAAAACAGCGTAAGATAAATGGAACATAAAATATTCTCAGTTTTGTTCTCGACTTTTACATTCTTGATAGTGTCTTGGTCTTTGCTTTGCTGGATTTTCAAAGTCTCGATCTCGAATTCCACTTTCTTAATCTCAGGTAAGTCTGTTTTGAACACATCACTAATATATGTATGGATAAATAGGATCCTGATGATATTAAGTTTGTAGTAAATAATCAAGTATTTGAATGATCAAGTAGGGGGATAAATCCGCGTTTTACAAAAATACTTTATTCAAGTTAATATTAAAAAAATAAATTTCTCAAACAAAAAATAAATTAGAAGGAAATATAAGATTCAGATATCTATATCAGTCCGTCCCCTTTGAGACAAGACCGACCAAAATTATCTGGACATTTCTGAATTAGATTTTGTCCAATTATTGGATATTATAAAAAAGTGGGTATTGAATTGGAATTAGAATATCAATAATGATTAATTAGCAACTTCAGTCAATTAGGGGTTAATTTAAAACTGCCTAAAATCGGCCATATACATTCATGACAAGCACATTTAGTCGATGTTCAAAGAATTTACTGCTAACTACTCTTACTGCAAAAAAAAAAGTTGGCATGTGTCTTTTTCATGTCAAAAAGTGTCAACTCATTAGTTGTTTATTTTTTCAAATTTATGATAGGGGTCGGTAAAAATCTATTGCTCCCTAGTACTTCTCCAGTATTTTTCTCACAAATAGGACTTACAAAATTTAATAAAATAATAGTAATTTGTTTTTAGCCCACAAAGTAACACTATGATCCCTAAATGAGGATTATGAAATAAGTTCATATTATTTTTCTTAATAAATGTGTTTTATTTTGTTTCTTTAAAATAAGTTATTAAACTTTGCGGCAAATTTTCCTTGATCCTTTGATTGATAAGAAAAAAAAGAGGATTCAATCAATATACAATTAATTAAACCTTCATAATATATTTAAAACATTTAGCATTAATCCTATATCGTGTTTCAAATGATAATTGAATTGTTTGTATGCTTTTATGGTTATCAAGATGGGAACGTGGACATAAATGTGCATAACATTAAAAGGGCCTTATCTTTTGGTTTGCACTATTATAAAGTGTTTTTCATGCTACCTTTCAAATTTTTAGCTAGGAAAAGAATTTAATAAATTAATGCCCCTGCTTTTGAACAAAGAACAAACACAAATGAATGGTCATAAATTTAGCTACAAATGTGATGTAAAACGCTGATAAACTGACTCATTACATAATATGTAAAAATAATATACATATATTATTAATATATATATATATATGCATGTATATATATCAAAGAAAGAGATTCATATCAACAAGTATGTATGTACTCAGTTTGTATCTGATAAATAATGTATGAATATATTTTTTTGTATATGTATGATAAATATATTTCCTGTAAAACGAGGGAATAATGACATTGAAGAATAGTCGATAACATGTGAATCACGAACATTTCCCAGTGTTTAGTAATTACGTCAACACAAATATATATATATATATATATATACATTTAACATGTATTGATGTGTATTTTATATTTTAGGTATACAACTATGAATGTTCCATTTTAAACCTATTTATAGGACTGAATAATTGCATTTCCGGAAATATCTATGTACATATGTAGGTAACAACGTTTTAAAACGGCGTGCAAACTTATGAAAGTAAAATGATGTGTGAAGTGATTCAAGAGTTCATAATCCTAAATATATGCATACATTGCATTGAATAAGCAGAAGGTTCCAAACTTTTTTTGTGCCTTGAGAATAGATGTATGCAGGTATTAATTCCAGAACAATTTGCCCAAGGACATTTTGTCAAATGGACATTTTAACAAAAAATATAATTTAATACATTATTAAAATGTCAAACATGAGAATATTACTTTTGATGTATGTATTATACATGTGCATTTTGGATCCAAAAACGTCTGGATTTTAATCAGAATATGTCAATGAAGGCTGAAAATTACAGGCCAAGAACTTCTTTTTCCTACCACTTACCCACAAAGTTATTTAAGATGCACATGTGTGCATAATACTGCTTTACATAAAATGAATAAAATTAAAGTATTTTTACACAAAAGTTGTGTCTTGTTCAGATGACGTAACGAAAAAAGCAAGAATGAAATTGACAACTACGTCAAGGAAATGACTGTTCATCCTATTTACCCTAGAGACATTTCACTCTATAGAGTAATTTATTCCCCCCCCCCTTTTTTTTTAATCATTCTTTCTTTCAAGTTAAATATTAGAGTGGCTATTTAAATATTAAATAATTATAATGATTTATAATTACGATCTTGAGATTATTACAATGATTAATTAATTAAATCATTCACATGGCGTAAATATAAATGACTAGGGTAAATATTTTGACTCCGAAGAGTATTCAATTTCCAACACTTTACTTCAAAATCAATTTTTTCTGTGTTTAGCTATATACGGGCAATTTAAAAATTTACAAATATTTACGAATTTTGCATATAATAAGTAAGTTATAAATATAATAATCGAAGGACATTTTGAACTTCTTCTTATCGGGCTACACTAAATCGTTCTAGCTATAAATGCTACTAATATTTTAGTTAGGTACATTACTAAACTAAAATATTTATTTAGATCAAGAGTTGATACTAAGATCTACGTTGATATAACAAATATTTTTTCAAATAAATGCATACAATTAACAGAAAAACGTGCCATAAAATTTCAATCCATCCAAATTTTGACTTGATATTTACAGACAAAAAAGATGTAACAAATTAAAACAAATAACTATAAAATAAAAATATTGTATTCAAATTTTAAGGTATTTTTTTAAAGAAAAATCATAAACCGTAATTTTTGCTCTTCATTGCCCAACTTGTAGTCTCAAAACTATACGAAAATGTCCTTTGTCAGCTTACACCAAAAATTATTTTGAAAGATGAGTTATCAAAGGACGTTCAGACTTTTTTTGGATTTGACTGCTTTGAATTTCAAGATTCTTATGCCCTTCAATAAAACAGCTAATTTCCCTACAATAAAGGCCATTTATCAAACTTCAAATGGCTTGGGAGGTTACAAAAATGGCCTTGAAAGGCTACTGTTTTCCAATTCTCATTTTTTGATCAATAGGGAGGAGAAATTTTTTTGATGTAGACAAAATAACGGATTGATTCAATCACGGGACAGCCTAATATCTGGGGAAAAATTGGAACTGTCCCATAAATAATGTCATGGGAGAAGTACTTCATAAAATATGGACACAGGTATATTGTAACAATTCTAACCTTTATACTCCAAGGCTTCAGAAAAAATGTATAAAATTCATATTATTCTACTTTTAACTTTATAGGTCATACTTTGTATGAAAAAACTACTTGTAGATTTATGATTAGTGCATCAAGTACAGGTAAAATTAGGTATTGAAGATAGAGTATTTATATATCCCCTCATCATTGTTTTTTAAATAAAATAATAGTACACCTATTTGAATAGTCAGATACGAATTTAAGCAGTCATATCTTAAAAGTAGGAAAACGATAATGAATAAGCAATATAATTGCTGACAATTATTTAAGGTAAATTGGAAAACATTTTCCACCTCATTCTACGGATATTTTTAGAAAACAGTTTCTGTGATTTTCGGAATGTTTATATACCTTTATTTTATGAGTGAAAAGTTAACACTAAATTTCAAAAAGGTATTATTTATCTTTCTATTTTTATTATTTTAAATTGATCACAAATTTGTCTTTATATTAGGCCTATTTCTGTGCATCCCTTCCATTTTTTTAAAAAGTTTGCATTCAAGCCCTCATTCATTCACTTTTTACATTCTTGGCAATTGTTGCATACAATTATTGAACATTGTCAATATTTTGTTAAATGATGAGAAAATCATGTGACAAATTGAATATCAATAAATTTACAATCACTATTGTCATCCCCCAATAAATTATAAGCAACTGAAAATTGCTGCCTATTTAGCCGATACCTCAGTTTGATTTTGAAGAAGAGTCTTTTACTTGAGAAATTTGTTGCCAGGATGGCATTCGTCTCAGAGAAGACCTTTCTGATTCACCTCGTTGAAGGTTGACGAGAGCAATGTAAAAAGAGGAGAAACAAAACGAAAAAGGGAAGAAAGCATGAATCATCGCCGTTCCATGATTTTTTTCGTTATTTTTTCAATATTTTCCTATTCAGGCTCTCAAAATGAACAGAAAGCATGATCAACGCTCATTTTTGTTCAATATCCAAGTGTGAAAAATATTCATTCTTCTTACGGAAAGAATTGATTATGTTCTGGAGTCTGAGAAACATACAACTTTATGATTACGATGGGAAATTCATTTCCTATCCATTAGAATAAAACCTGTGGTAAAAAAACAAAGCATTAATCAACTTCATTCTGGAAGTTTGTTGGAGGGTAGGGTGAGATCTACCCCCTAATTATCAAAATATTTCTTTATTACATTTCCAAATTAATTCCCATAAAAATACTTACTAGTGTTATTTGAAGAAAATAACTATGTATTATTTTTCTTTCCCTTCAATCGTATGCTGGCTTAACTCAATCGATGCACATTTAGTGACATACTTCTGTGACAAATTCAAAAAATTAAAAGGTTTCTTGGTTCATCGTCTGGCTCATGGACCGAGAACTGTCAAGCAAAAATCAATTCGTGTGGAATGTATACGATGTCAAAAATTTAAAATTGGTAGTCAGGTAAAGTCTTCTATAGAATAATTTCTTCTACCTGATGCTAGGTTAGAGTCTATTTATTTGGAATGTTTCTTAGCAAGATTTGTAACATCCGTCAAATCCACATATTATGTCCTTTGAGTGAACTGTTTAGGAAGTCGAGGGGAAGTGCTATAAACAAGTTAGCTTGAAAAATAAGCAATATCCTCCTTTAATTTTGAGTGAATACAAAGCAAAACACGTGAAAGAGATTCAAGACAATTGCTAGCCAAGCGCAAAGAAATGGCTTTAACTGTCGAAGGAATATTTCTACCATTCCATTGGATGAAGAATGACGTACGCAGTATTTTTCAAAATGATGGCATCCCATCAAGTGGTTAAGATCTTTAAGAGTAATTGTATTTACCAATATGGAATAAAAATTACAACTCGGTTTTTATATGTACAATAAAGTATTAATTTTACCAAATAATAATATGATTTAAATAATATCCATATGCTACTAATAAATCATGCTGAAATAAAACCACAATAAATAAGAAATTAAAATATAAATTATTTTTGACATGCAAATCGTGTGACTGTCATCATCCTTCATTGTTACGCTTCTTTTCTTTTCTCTTGATGGTGTAGTGTGATAAAAATAAGTGATGACTTGAGATTAGTCCAAACAAACTATATTAGAATATTTATTTTCTAGAATAATACCAGAACTTTTTTTTTTCGTAGTTTCGATTCTTTTAAGTCTCAGTTAAGGTGGGTTTGCCCATACACTAGTGCTAATCCTATTTATCTACCCACTGAAATGACATGGATACAAGGATAATACTAACAACTTTACAATAGCAACAATCAGTACTCATTGTGAAGAGCAAATGTAGAGAGCAACAGCTTGTTCCCATTTAATTCCTATGTAGTGTGCCACTTACTGGAAAATTAAAGTCCGGATCTAGACACCTTTTGAGGATTATCTTATTGATTAAAAAATATATTTATACAAAATCAAGCTTCCATAAAGAAAAGAGTAGGAATTAAAAATGATATCTTCTATATAAATTTTTTTTTAAATGAAAGAAAAAAAATATTCAAAACTATTCAGATTTGCATTCTTGTGTCATGGAGTTTCATTTGAAAACTCCTGGTCTATCAAATTAGATATAAGTACAATTAATAATAATTTAATATTCTGAGACCACTAATTTACTTTGCTTGAGAGAGTGGTTTGTAAAATTAATTAATTGTTTGATGATATAATATAGATTTGAAGTTACAATTTAAAAAAATTATAAACGATTAAATTACAGATAGAAATGTGTTAAGTAACATTATTCTAACTTCTATTCAAATTTAATCACACTTTTTCCCCATATTCTTTTTTGATACGGTCCACAATTATACAATTCAGGATATCTTATTTAGACATGGGCAAATTGTAGAAATAGTGTTGAGTTTAAGGAAGAAAATGAAAATATCCAAATTGATACCACAACATTCATAGTCAATTTTAATTCAGTCTTCTCATTATCGTTGAGTCTATACCTTTTCAAGTTCGATATGGGAATACGCAAGCTCAATATATTTTTATTTTTTATTCCCATATTGAACTTGCTTGGTCCCATATTGAATTTGCTAATTCCCATATTGAGCTTGAAAAGGTATAAAGCTTGCTACAATTATAAATAGCCATTGTATAAAATAAAATAATGTTAGATAACAATCAGCAGATAAAATCCAGGGTTACCAGATAATAATTGATCTAAACAAAATGTCCATCCCTAATCTTATTATAAGTTTATTGAATCAGAAAGTTTTATAGTAAATCAGTAGTTATAATTCTTTCTAATCTTATGCTTTTTTTACTACAGGTAGATAAACATGAATTAACTTTTATGTAATACAGATATACTCAAATACATATGTTCAAAATTGTTATCATCATGTTTTACAATAATATAGAGTTATTAAGTTCAAGATGCCAAACAAAAATTAAAGATGATTAATTAATTTAGGAAAAATATTGAATTGGATTATCTACAGAAACACAAAAACAATGTCCAATTTATGAAAATATTTTTTTAAATTTGACTTTCCTTCCTTCTTTAAACTATTTCAGAAATTCTACTATAGAACTATTTGAATATATCAAATCAACTCAAAAAATATAATCCGAGGATGGCTATCTATGGTAAAGTGATCTCTCCTGATTCATTATAAAAGTTTCCTGAATGAATACATAAATTTGTATGTTATACCACAATGTGTAGTTCTTTACATCGAATAACGGTTATATATTTAGTAGTTTCAGAATTTTTTGCTATTAAAAATTCTTACATCCAAAATTGGCTAACAACTAGTAAGTTTTTCCAAGGTAGTTTGATTGAAATCTGGTTTTTTTGTTCTAATATCAGACCAAATTTTAGACATCATACAGTTAAACTACATCAATGATATAAACTTGAACTTCCTGATCGAAATACTTGATATTTGTATTAATATTCTACATACTGAAATAGCAAGAAAAGTACAAAAAAAACATAGTACTTCAAATTGAACAATTGTGACAGTGCTTAAAATCAAGAAATATTTTTTTACCGTTTTAAAGATATATCTGCATTGGACAGTCTATCTTGGATTGTACATAAAAGAAATTAACATTCGCCGTAGATATCAAAATACTTCATTTATGGCACAATAAACTGAAAATGTGTACGTGATATTAGGTAATGACACCTCAAATAGACTCAATTATATGAAACGTACATGTAGGCACACTTGGCAAATATGTATTAGAGTGGGTCAAAAGTAAAAAAAACACCTAAGCATCCTACATACAAAATTTGTAGATAGATTTTGACTTGTAAGATTTAAAAAAAAAGGGGGGGGGGTAGGAAATACTATTTTTGGTCCAACTTTTAATTTTGGTAACTGAAATTTTTTTTATCTTTTTTGGCTATTTGCTACTGAAATAAATAATAATTGATAGGAATATATTTAAAAAAATATAATTAGCATAACTAAAACAATATTTTTAATCTTTTGGTATCAAAATAGTCTCTGATTTAGGGAAAGTTGACAAATTAGCAAAGTTGAAAAATAGGAAACTTTAGACTATCGGCAATTAAAGAAAATATATATTTATAAAGTTGAAAGCTTACATTAGTAAATACTTGGATTTTGAACACTTTACTTTAAAATCGATTATTTCTAGTATATAATATATACTCCAACAAAGAATTAGGCCATTTTCCTCTAAAACAGTTTAACTGAGATTATTATATTGTAGTTTTATTTGTAAATAATGGAACTAATCGATTTTGAAGTGCAGTGCTCGATTTTGAAGATTGCTTAAATGTCGTTCAACAACATTTAACACATTTTAAATCACTATCAATGGATCAATTTCCCCTCTTCCCATTATATGTATGTATGCCACTTCAATTTCGTGTTCGTAGAGATTTGCCCATAAATCCATGAATGAAATCGCCATGATGTTATTTTGATTATGAGTTGATATATATTTATATGTTCATCATTCAGTATAAATCTGAAAAGGATGAAAGTTTCAAACTGTGTTGTTGATGTTCTCCCATATTTTCTTCTCTTATTAGAAGGCCTCACTGATATTATTATTCATGTCATCATTTGAGAGGTTTATCTGATCAATTTGAGAACAACTCCATAAACTTTTTTTATTACTAATATGATCCTTAGGGCTCTTGATATATGAACTCTGAAGGTTTATTTAAACCCTTATCTGATTTGCAGAATTTTTTACGACGTCAGGGTAATTATGAGCAGGTGCATGAAATTTCTTACACATTTCCAAAGTTAATTTTGACATGACTTGGTTCAATCTAAAGGAAGATTAGCTCCGCCTTAATCATTTAATGGATCAGTACAATTCCATCATTATGGAAAAAAAGTGGAATTAGGAAAATTTAAACTCTAAACAAATTTCAATACTTTTACTATTTAGATTCACAAGGCATAGACAATTGATACAAATTTTAACTTAGAGCATAAGGACGGTGAATAAAAATGTGTATCATCTATGCGTTTCTCTTACTCAAAATATTCATTCACAAAAAGTTGTACATTTAAATAAATCATTTGAATGACTTCAAATTACATTATAAGAAAAAAAAAAGAATCGACACGATAATCTTAGGCAAAAACCTTATCCACCCTAAAAAACTTCCATAATTCCATAAAGGTAAAAACTAATGTACAGACTCTTTCACCAAAAGATAAATGAATACTATTTTTAAGAAGGGCCTTGAGAGGTTGAGTACCACATAGAACAAAAAACGTACTTGAGTGAGTAAAGATTGAACTATTTATTAATTGATATAATTGCATAATTCTCCTCAAATAGATAAATACACACACAAAAAAAACCTTTCAAACCAGTCATACAGACATACATAGAAATACACATAGACTTTAGGATTGCAAAAACTTAATTTGACGGAAAAATACATGCTATTTAATGTACCATCAATTCTGCAATAGCTCTAACGGCATTATAATTACTGGAAGAAATGATCATAATTGTTATTATTATTATTATTTTACTATGGTTAAGACCAAGGAGGAATGAAATATCTCCATCTACTACATTCATATCATGTGTACGTGTACTTTTGTACGATTATGCATCAAATTTCTTCATTCTTTTTCTTTAAGAAGAGTATTGAGTCATTTTAAGAAGTAAATAGACAAATAAAAATGTCTTCTTTTTGCTCTTGCCTTATTATATACGTCACAGATTTTATACTAAATCTAGAAGTGACGTCATGTTGGGGAAATGGATAAATTTCCGGGGGAAAAACCTTAAGGAAACTTCATCAAATGCCTTTAAAAAAATCCTAAATATTTGTACTGAATAGAACTTGATAATGGCAAAAAGAAACAGTGATATTTAAGTAAAATCAAATTAAATATAGATGGTGAAAATCCCTAATAAATGACTGGATTTTTATAGTTAATTTTGTTTGTAACGGATAAAGGATAAGAAAGGTAGGTTATTGGAGAAAATACACAACTAATAGCTGATTATTTGACTACACTATGTAATTTATATAATAACATATCTTTAATAAATATTATTAGGATTTGAGAGAGATTTTTGATAGACGAGAAAGGTTATGTCCTTTTATTAGTGGATCCCATTGTGACTGAGATCCATATGCACGGCAGTAATTCCTTTTTATGCCCTCCTCCCAAAGTTGACTAATTTAAATAATGATGTCGACATATGAAAACAATATATATAAATAAATTGTGTTTTTTTAAGTCTAGACAATAACTTATTTCCTTTAAATCAATTGTTAATTTTACTCAATTGTTTTTTTGTTTGGTTTTATCAATTCCCTAAAACTCTAGTCGTATTTAAATATGACTTATGCATATAAATATTTATATCCATTAATGAGTGTAAAACTAAAAGTCTACTTGTTATTTATTTTTCAAAACTACTTGTATCTACATATAATAAATATTACACGAGTACAATTTCTTTGTGTTGTTGAATTAAGTATATTTGTATACTTGGAAGTTGATTTTGCGAATAATATATTATTAGAATACGCACGCAATTTTAAATAAATCGATATATAGTGTTATTATGTCTTAGCATGAAATTACAGTGTACAAAAAATAATATAATTTTTCAGTTTCCTTTAGTTTACACAAAACTTTTTTTATATTTTTTATAGCTATCATTATTCATAATTGAAAGACGATAAAATTTTCCATTAGAGCATTAAGAGTTTCCTAAATTAGAGCCAAATCTATTGTTATCTATGTTAACTAGATATTACGTACATAGAATTCATTATTGCCAATTATATCCCATAAAACCAAATACACCCCACTCAATCTACAACTATGAGCAAAAAAATACTAAGAAGTTTGGATTTAATTTTTTGGGATTCCGATAGGAATAAATGTTTTTGTTTTTAAGTTCGTACTGCTGTCATTAACATCTGTGTCAAATTACACATCAAAATATTCATGAGTGTTTCATATATGTACACAACCTATTGTAAATAGTTAAAATCGAATTTTACAGTTTTTAAAATGTCAGAAAGACGATGAATAGAATACAACTTAGAGAAATGTTGCTGAAACCAAAAAAGTTTAAATGAGTATTCGAGACTATATATTCTTTTAAAACTTTGAGAATTCTTGCTTTAATTCTCGAGATACATAACCTATGTCTCAAGAAACCGACCATTCTATTCTTAACTTTAATAGTATATCTAAAGTACGAATACAGATATCTTTTATGTTTCATCACGTCATAAGATTCCATACACATCTACGTAACATACTAAATATTTCGTATAATTTGTCATCCTAAGAGTTGTAGAGAAATAAATATTCCTGAACAGTTATTATTATGTAGTTATTGACTTGGTAAACATTTTGTAACTGTTTTGAAAATTGAAAAAAAACCAAAAAAAAACCGTGGACATATGTGCATTGCATTGGGGCAAGGGACACTACTTTTGAGGGGGATGAAGTGAATTTTGATGACTAAATAAAAGTTTTTTGATTCCAAATTTTTTTTTGCCCACTTTAATACACCAACTAGTAAAATTATGTATTCTGAACAAATGTTTTTAAAAATCAACATGGTTTCAGTTTGTTGGATCAATTCAAACTCTTTGGTTTATCCTTCTCCTTTTAAATATTCTTTGAATACAATTAATTTTACACTAAATGAACTTGATGTAGGATATATGAGACTATTGAACTCCGTTTTAAAAAACCCAAAATTTGGCTCTACCTTGAATAGTGTTTAGTTCTCTATTCAAATGCTCATAGTAATATGCAATATTTTATATTTGGTGATATAGTAACCCATCATGTCAAAAAGTGTACTAGGATTTGGGACTCTCCTCGAAGGTATTCATTGATGACTTGACATAAGCTATAAATTTTCATAAACATATACAATTTTTTCTTCTTCCATGTACTACAATGCAAAATACATATATATTATATCTA
Source organism: Lepeophtheirus nordmannii (assembly GCA_963680855.1). Taxonomy (NCBI): domain Eukaryota; kingdom Metazoa; phylum Arthropoda; class Copepoda; order Siphonostomatoida; family Caligidae; genus Lepeophtheirus; species Lepeophtheirus nordmannii. The sequence continues at coordinate 19,749,492 of OY804522.1, forward strand.
ATTAAGTCCTGCAGTTAAGTGCATTTCCAAAAACCATTGTTTTTTGGCCTTAATATATTATGTATGAAGTTATGTTTATCTTTTCTAAAAATCTTTGAGGTTTGGCTCTTGTTACATACGTACACGCAAGAGAAGAAATAAAAAGTATGATATAGAGCCACACTCCATCCCACAAAATCTTACAAATTACGAGTTAAGGTCTACAATTTAAGCACATGAGCACCCTACTTACCTGTGTATAAGAGATATTTTTTTTGCTCAAAATTTTCACTTCAAAAATAGGGGGTCTCTTATATATGGGAGGAAGTGTTTTTAGCACCAGTATTTACAGTGATTCAGTGTTCAGACATGTACTTTGATAATATATACTAGCGCTATTTCCGTACAACGCATTAACTGATGACGCATTGCTGAAGGACTGACCCCGGTTGATATTTCTGATGAAAGTATAAATGAATTTAATGATTTCTATGATGAATAAATTTATTCATTACTAAAAAACGTTTTTCCAGAATTTTTGTTTCAAAATTGACCCCTGTCTCTTATACACGAAAATACGGTATTTTTATCAATGTTGTAACTATCAGAGATAATGGAGGGGGAGTTTATCACCCAAACAAATATTTGATCAAAAATCAACGTGTATTTGTCATGAAATATGAAAAGAAATGTATCATATTAAAAAAAAAGTCTATATCAGTGGTCCCAAACCTTTTTCTAACTGCAGACCGGTGAACGCTTGACAATTTTATTGGGGACCGGGGGTTTAAATAATAATAATTAACGTGAATCCACTGTGTACTCATATGGAACTTTATTAGCACATTGCTCCAACATTACAATGCTATTATAACATTAGGAAGGAATAACTTTATTAACACATTTCTTCAACAATATAACATATTATAATATCAAGAATTGTCCGTAACACTAAATCAATGGAAGCTCTGAGCTTGTTTCATTGCAACCAGATGCGCGGAGAACAAGTAGTAGGCATTGTAGCCTGTTTCTCGTGAAATCCGATGGGTCAATTAAGAATTATCAGCCCAAAAGTAATTAACAATTACCTCGCACAATTAATTATCTTTTTTGATTTGCATTTATACTTCATATTTTCTTCTTCTCCTATAGTCTGTAGATGAAGTAGTATTATCGTCCCTAACCTAGATAATAAATTAAACAGAAATAACTTATTAATTCTTGTACGGCGCGGTACTGATTGACCCTCGGAACGGTACCGGTCCAAGGCCCGGGGGTTGGGAACCACTGCTCTATATTATCCAACAATGAGACAGACGTGGTGTCAAGATAGGTCTTTAGAATACTAGGTTTATCTACAATGGGATTTTAGTACGTCTTGCACCACCAATGTATCTAAAGCTTCTCCCTCATACCATAAATATTAGGCTCATAAATATTGAAATATGATTCATGGTCAATGTCAAGAAAAACAAAAAAAACAAAAAAACTACCGATGATACATTGATATCAACTATTTTATTCTTGTTTCAGAAGCATCTTCAACACAGTAACTCAATGAATGATAGTTTAAGCGTAGATTTGATTGTAAATACCTCTTTAAAAAAAGATTAGTTTTCTATTTAAATTTGTATAATCTCAATACATTTTCTTATCTCAAAATCTTTATTTCACTCATAGTTAATTTATTATGAACTTCTTGACCAAAAAAGTGGCGCTGATCAACACGTCCGTGATCTTTATTGTACCATGCAATCTTTTTAATAAAAAAAGGTCTAAAATCAGTTGTGATTTAGCCAACTCTTTCCAAAAGGAGAATTATTCGTTATTTAATACATAGTATAAAAATAGCAGATCAAAAACGGGTTAAATTAATGAACATTCAGAAAAGTAATGCGGGGGGGGGGGGATAGCAACAGAGTCGACACATGTCGTCAGAAAACATGATATATACATTTGTGTTAGTGGGATAAAGCTCTGTATCAAAACTATAAAAGAAAATGGTGAATATACTACCACGTGATAAGCTATATGACAAATTTTATTGGGTATAAGACAACTTTTTGACCTATTGAGGTGCTGGGGACCCTATGGATTACTCTGTGACTAACTCTCCTCAAATTCCTCATTATCTTATTGAATATCATCTATGTATGTATTTGTATAAAACGAAAATGAAATACAAATATTTGTAGACTTTGTATATAAAATGCAGATATTCATTATAAATGAATTTATAAAAAGTTTAAACATAATAAATATGAAATAATATCCCATGCTACAGAAAATCATACCTTGAGATTAAAAATGAAATTTGAGAACGAATGAGTTATAGATGCACGTACTATAAAAAGAAATCACGTCTTGAAAACTTGTAACACAAGACAGTTAAGTTCTTCTAAAAGATGGATAATGACGTATTTTTATTATAAATATATGTTCATAATACTCGTATCCATGCGTATATATGTATCTATGTATGTATATAGAGAAAAAACCAGATTCTTTAAAATCGACACAAGATGGTCTTTTCGTAGACATGTATTCAGATATTTGGGATTTTTTTATTTATGTCCATGATGACATCAATTTGAATGATTTAATAACTATTTTGATTTTACTTTTTTGAAAAAATGCTATTTCTATCTTTTACATTTGTAATAAAATATCAATGAATCATGACATACATACATACATATGTATGTAAAAGAAGTCAAAGCTTCAAAAGCGCTTCTATGTATTTATTAAACTATGTGTATTGAATTACTCTATTTAATAATCAAAATGATTTCTCAAACATTCATTTTTTGACTTGGTCTATAAAATACTATCTGAACCCACCCACCGGCTTTTCTCATCAAAACATACAAGTAGCAAAATGAGCACAGGTGACTATTTATTTATCCCAAGTGCCAAGGCGCCAGTAAATTCAACTCTTGTTCTTTCAAAACTATATGCCATGCCCTCAGCGTTTCTGTAAAAATGTGTCTCGAACTAAAAGCTTAAAATAAATTGTCTTTATTGCCTTATAATAAGGATTTGTCATTGAAAGATGTAATCATCTTTCTTACTCTGTTTTGTGTGAGCCCTTGATCAATAAAGTTACATATGAGTTCATTTACTTATTTAAATCTAAGGATATCATATTTTCAAGCTAAATATTTCAAAATTCAGACAAGGGCTTAATACAAGGTTTTTGTACAAAATAACTTTTTACAAAAACGGCAAGAATATAGCTATAAAGTGGGAAAAAACTAGATTTATATGCACTCTGGTACTGGAAGTAGGAATAAGGGCGCTAAGTACAATATAGTGTCTCAAAGTGGATCACAAGTCAAAAATAAACTTAATGCATTCCGGTTTTTTTAAAGTCCTAGGATACATAGAGCCAGATCATTACAAACAGATATGAATTAGTTTAAGAAATGATGAATTAAAAATGCCCTTTTAATTCTGAATATCAGTTAAAACTGAGATATTTGAATGAAAAAATAATAGAATCGTATAGAACGAATAAATAACTTTTTGTTTATTAAGATCCGAGCTGGAAACTCAAATTTGAATCAGACTTAAGTTTTGCTAAAACTGCGACTTCAAATTCAAATTGGATTCGATGTTAATAAATTCGAATATCGACTTGGACTCAAATTGAAAAGATACAAAATTGAATAAGACTCAATGAACCTTTTTTTTTTCCTTCAAGTTCAAGTACAATATATATTCTTATATAACTTAATTTAAATATTAATGACTCTATATAATCAATTTTTTAATGTTATTATATCCAGATTTTAAATGTCATTTAATGTACTTTTTAAAGTTCAACAACACGAAAATTAAAATCAAAAACTTTGGTATTGTGGTCCAGAAATTGATTTTTTTTGTGCATATTAAAAATTCAGACTAATTTTTTTGAACTGAAGAAAGAAGGCCAAAGAAAAATTAAAAAGGTTATAGAGGGAAAGGTTTTTGAAAATGTTTACAGCATTTCTGTATCTTGTAACATCTATTACATGAGAAAATCACTTACAAGTGAGTAAATATTAGAAAAAAAATCATTTTTTTTCTTTTGGGGTATAAATTTATTAATTTTTTACTTAAAAAAATAAGTTCAGTTACATTGGTAATGTTAAACCCAAAAAGTTTTGACAAAATAATTCTAGTAAAAAAATGATTTAAATATGAAATAATGATATGCTTTAGAACAATTCAATAGTATTTAGATAATTACATACATTTATAAATTGTATTTAAATATTTTTACACTATTAAAGCATAGTACAAATTCATTTTATCTTCAGATCTTTTTATTTATTGGTCTGCAAATCCTCGACATTTTTATTTCTTAAGCTTAACTTTTTTTAAAGAATTAAATGTTTAATAAATTTAAAAGTACGACGTTTTTAAAGGTGTTTTTTTTTAAATTAAAGTTATGCATTTCGTTTTTAATTAATAATAATTAAAAGCTATAATCGTTATTAGCTAAAATAAGAAATTTATACAACTAAGTAGAAAAATGTAAATTTTTTCTCACTTTCCGTTACCTCAAAATGTTGTTTTGTGTTTGGTATAATAACTTTATCAGGCCTAAGGACATTTAATTGCTCACAACTCAGACTCGAGTCACACTTAAAACTCATGAAACTTTGAGTTCATAATTCAATTGGACTTAAATTGAGAATTCTAGCTCAAAGATTCAAAACTTGATTCGGACTTGTAAAAAAGGACACATGAACATCTGTGAACAAGATGGAAACCTTACATATGTTTTGTGTACCTTTTATGATAAATAATTATGCATGAGTATTTTTAGAACGAGATTTTGAAAATTTGTGTGATAAAATTCTGAATTCCATGAGTGACTCAAATATGACTCACATATAATCAAAGTTATAAAACTATGTAGCAAAATCCACCTGTTAATATGGAAATATTTTCTTGGCTAGGAAATAACTTAACCCTCTGCAAGATGTCGCTTTTGAAATAAATAAATTTAATCTTGTTTTAATTGAAGTAACAAGATCATTTACGTATCGGAGAAAGAATTATCACGTATCCATTTACAAAAAATGATCGTGTGGCCGTCCTTTCACAACTCTATAGACTCGGTTTTTTATTCACTCGCAACCTCGCTCTTCAAAAAAGAAAAGGAAAAATCCGACAAAAACATATGGTAGCTATGAATAGTTTTGTCATGCTATGCTGATACCCATGCGCAAGTAAAGAGGTATTCTTGTCCCTATGAATCTATAATATCACGACAAATTTTATTGGGACAAGCAAAAATAATAAAATAAATATTCTCCCTCCAGCTGTTTTTATCAGCTGACTCTTCTGATTTAAAGCAGGTGACTATGTGTTATGAACTCAGAAAGGGAAATATTATAATTTACGGTTTTGATCTATCGATAAATCTATTTATGTATATATATATATACTATATCAAGAATTATGCACTCTTTTTTTGAACCAATAGTTATTACTTGTATCAAAACAAGTAATAACTATTGGTTTTTCGGTAAAAACTATCCATTAATTATAGTGTATCTAAATAATAACTCTGCTCAAAATTAAAATCTTGGAAACAAGAAAAAAAATCTATATGTTTTTTTTCAAACTTTACATTTCTCTTTTGAGAGTCGAGGTTGCGAGTACACAAAAAAACACGATGTGTATACCTAGACTCAGCTTCTTTCAATTTGTAATGAGTCAACTGATCAAAACTTCTGAGGAGAGATCAATACATGTATGTTTGATTATCCAAAAAAGATAGTCGTGTTTGTTCCATAGCGCTTGGATAGCGTTTAATATGTTTTGTATGTACATAGAAGGAAATGGCAGAGTCATAATTGAAGAAGAAGAAGAAGAAAAAAGAGATAACGAATTAATTTTTCTTAATTAAGAGTTCATTTGTATTCTATGTATGGATATAATATTCAATTTTTTTACATCATGAAGAAAACATTACAAAATAACGGATCATGATTTATGGATTTCCCTCTCTCTTTGTATATATGTACATGAATTCCCTATAAAAAAACAACAACAACAAGCTTAAGGGAACAAAATCCAAGTTTATATACATAGATCCCATAAAATATGAATTTTAATATCAGATATATATGCATGTATGTATGTACTATGCACATCCATATGTGAGTGTACAATAAAAAAAGGCCGTAATAGGCTCGTAAATAGCTTTAAAATACAAAAATGACGTTTTATGCATATCATTATAGTAGGGATAGTGGATCAAGTGGGCATGAACAGTGCATATATATGACTAAAAGAAAAGGAGCATCCATTGTTTTACTCTACAAATTACTACTTAAATTGTTTGTATAATCGTACTAATAAGATACAAATTAGATCCCACAACCTTTCACAATTGAATTACGCATTTATATGATATTATAATGAAAAAATATATAATATATGTATATATATATATATATATATATATATATATATTTCAACATACACTGCATGGTACGTGTTGATTAGGAGAAAGTGTAGTATTTTCTATTCGTGAAGGTAGGAGGAGCACAATGCACAATGAAATAATGATTTCTAAAAATAAACACATGACAAATAGGTTGCGCTATTACTTAAATTTCAATTGTTCCGAAATTGTAGTATAATTTAGACGAAATAAAATTAATTTTCCTATAGAGGAGAAGGTTCCAATGTCTGGGGACTGAGCCTCCCTCAGATAACAAATGAGATTCTTTCACATCTTTTTTTAAAATTATTCTATTAATTTTGATTAGCCGTATTTAGCTGTATTTGCAATAGGTCTTTGCTGGTTTGACACCCCCTCTGAAGATTTCTTGAGTCCCCTTGTTGAAAAATGTAGCGATAATTACAAATTAATATCATATATTGCATTGTAAACCAAAGGCGAAGCCATGTTGGAGGTACATAGTTGACAAATATATTAAATAAAATAAACAAATTGACAAAAAAAAATTTGAAGAAGATCCTTAACCTACTCGCTTTAAAAATGAAAAAAGCGAAATTTTGACAAAAACACAACTTGATGTCATAAAAAACATATTGATAAATTAATATCTGAATTATTGACTAAACTATGTAAAAGTTATAAAATTATATATTAATAGGGTTTGATAGATTTTTTTGATAGACAATGAAAATTAAATTCTTTTATTTGTGGATCACATTGTGACTGACCTCCATTTGTATGGGAATAATTCACTATTTTTTCTAAATTCTAAAGATTGAAGGGATTTTATTCTTATACAATATATAATAAATGGGAAATAGGTTATTCATTTGCTACTCTCAGTAAATATAAAATGACGTAAGGACATATTTATAATACAAATTAGGGTCTGAGTTTTAAAAAAAGAGATATGTTTTTGATACAGGGTTAAGGTAAAAGTCCTTATATTGTCATTCCTATTAAAAAATCCAAAAAAAGTAGACATATTTCATCAATTTTCTTCATGAAAAAGAAAAAAATGTCTTTAATCTCATAAAATTTTGGTTCTTTATGCCTCTCCCAAGATGGCAGACTTTCACAATGATAGCTGCAAGTTAAAAGTTTCTTTATATTTAGGTTTATATGCAATTGTTGTATCAAGCTTTTCAAATTAGTAAAAAACTACATGAATTAAGATTTTTTTTCCTTTTTTAAATCCTAACTATTGCTCCATGCCGATATATTTAACTTTTCTACTAAAGTAATAATTTCAATGAGACATTAATTATTATATCAATTAAAACTAATGGTTTCGTATTACAGCAACACACCGAACAGTCCGGATAATTGTATATCATTTATTATTTTTGTATTCATATAAATTGCGATTGTTATTAAAAGAACCTAGAAATTAATAAAAATTGTACAATAGTAGCAAACCGGAATGATAAAATCCGGACAAAACGGGGTAGCAATACCCCGTTATTCCTTGAAAAAAGATATGTATATAAATAAAACTCCAATATGTATGAAATAAATTATCCATTATGTAGATCTAATTATTATGTAACAAAATCAATATATTAATTTACCAAATCATGACATACAGAGGAAAGTTCTTTTTTTGTCCGTAGACTTTACTCTATAAATTAATTATTATTATTCAACATTCCAAATATACAAATTAATTTGATTTCTGAATTTATTTTAGTGTTTGTGTGTTATTTATTTCGAAGTAAAATATAATTTTGTGATGGTTTATAAATTAATTTAGATGAAATAACTTAATACAAATAGATATTATATCATTTTTAAAATTAATTATATTATTTTAATATGATTCTGCCATCAATTTTAGATGTGAAATAAAAGATTTAGATTGTTAAGATAATCAGAGTGACAATGATTTATTAAAACATATTAAATATAAAATAATAGAGTTCTACTATTATTCATGGTATCCATTTTTTTTAGATTGCTAACGTCTAAATACGTAATGTGAATTAATAAATAATTAATGTTACTTATGAACAAGAAAAAATTAAAAAGAAATTGATATGAAAACGCAAGTTAAAAGTAATAATCACGAAACCTGGGGCAACATGGATCAATACATATTATTTAATAGATTTATTATAATGTCAAAATCAAATTAAAGTAATTTTAGAGCATAAATTCTCTTTTTTCAATTTTTAGGTCTATAAAGAATTCCTTATATGTGCAGGAGAAACCTGAAAATCATGAACACATGGTTGAATAATATGAACACTATAATAATTCATTATCCACACGATGCCATTTAAAGTTCGTATTTAAATATTTTAACACCTTGAATCTGCTTTTACTGGAGTTGAACATTCTATTTAATAGGATTTTTGTACATAATTAAATGCTTTATAGTGATTCAAATATAAAAAAATTGAGATATTTATATATTTTTGAAATACCTAGTTATTCAACTTTGGCGCATAATATTATGAATTAATAGATAACACAAAATTTAGATTTCATATCTAATGGGTATGAAATTTCTTGAAGAATCACCCTTTTCTGTTTTTAATATTAATAATTATTATCAAAGGAATATTTGATTTTGGGGGGTCTCGTTAAGCAGAAATATCGATTATTTTTCAATTTTTATAAAACAATAATTACACTATAATATATATAAATTCAATTGTTTATATTTATATATTTTGAACTTATTTTTTTCCTTTTTACTAAAATATGATTCATTATCACATGGTATATTTAAAATATCAGTGCGTCATAATCTTAATTCCTACATAAAAAATAATGAAATATTAAATATTCACATATCAAATAAACTCCTTTGACTTAAAGAAATTTACCAAATTGTGGTGATAGATACTCCTTTCCAAACGAAATCCTTAAAAAGGTAGTTTTGAAGCCTTTACATTGCATTTTTTTCAGAATTAAATGATGAATTAAAAAAAAAGATAATAAATTAATGTTACTAGTAACTAAGCCACAAAAGTAATTATTTATTTACCCGTAAAAGTAACGAGTCCGTTACAAAAATAAATGTCATTTTATTTTTTACTCAGTAAAACAGAAAAAGAAATTTGTACACTAAATTAAAAGTTTTATTACACGCAAAGCAAAGCATAGTATTGAATTGATAACAATGGGACAGATAAAATTATGAAAATTCAAGTTTTTTTTAGTAACGGGATAATGGTCGTTTTTTGTATAAAGGCAATCCAATAAGTTACTCAATTACTCAAAATGTAATTCCCACCTCTATACATATATAATAATTTTAATTAATCTATTCTAAACTGATGATATTTTTATAATTGTAACTTTTGTCTCTATTAATCCACAAGATACTCCAAAACTTTAATAATTGAACAGTTCAAACTTTAGTGACTAGAATTTACAAGTCTATCTCAACAGCTTTGTTAATTAAAAAAAAAATTATATATAAAACTAATAAAGTTATTTTCTAAAAATGAAGCTAAAAGGGAGAATAACTTATGAACAATTCAGATAGGTTGGGTATTTATTGATAAAATGAATCTTTTTTTTTCGAACTTTGACCAAGATGTGCCATGTTAGAAATATGAAATTTTATATAGGTTATTTTTTAACCACATGACAACTTTTCTCCAGTAGCCATTATCAAATTTCGAAAAAAGTTGAAAAGCTAACAATATGTCAGATTACATTTGTATTATCTTCTTGTTACTTCATTAAAGTGTCTAATGAGAGCATTCATTTATCATCCTCAAAACAACGGATATGGACATTCAACTAAATTTAGATCCGTCACACTTACCCCACGTTTCTATATTATGGGTTGGTATGTACAATATGTAGATAAAAACATGTTAACTATGCCATTTAGCGGGTAATATTTGTTCATATAGGTATGTAGAACATATATGGAAGTAAATATTTTAATTGCTCTTGACATAGTTGAAATTTTTTCATTCTTTCCTCATTAATATTCACACTCACTAAAGAATTCGCTCAACCTATCAAAAGTAAGTTATTGAGCCTTATGATTATACCTTCTCTAATCGTTTGACTTTTTGGATATATTATATATACGTATATTTTTGCTTTTAAAGGTGTTTAGCAGGTGTGTTGTACTGCATTGACAGGAATAATTACTGTTGTAATAAACGGTGTCGAATCCCACGCTAAAGTGATAATTTCTTCCATGATTGATGATAATATGCAATATATGTATCTTACTTATTTGTTTATTTTTGACGCCATCTTGAGACAGACAGAAAATCAACTAACTTTAGGACTATTTTCAACTTTTATGTAGGGAACATTTAGCTCAGTGGAGTCAACTGGTCAGGTGTGGCAGTTAAAACATTTTAACTAATCAAATTAAAAGAAAATGTCTTTGTGTATTTCATTTACATCGCTGTAATTTATTATACAATCTTTAGGTTCGGCTGAATTAACACCACTAAATTCATTCATCAAATTTTCATTCTGATGAGACAAGGAAAGTATAAAAGCTCTTTTCATCTTGTTTAAGTGTAAAGTTGTAATTTTTTGGAACTACCTTATGGCCATAATTTAAAGGACATTATATTTTTATCCTTTTTTTTTAAAAAAAAAGGTGAGATTTTGACTAAAGAAGTTATTGAATTAAATTTTATTTTTTGTATCAAGTTTTTGTATCTACTTAACTAATAGACTTATCATCTTTCCAGTCTTTCATCTTTTAAATGGAAAGGAATTAAAATATATGAAGTTCTTCAACGCAAACACGCTTAAATAGGTAAAAATGAGTCTTAGCACTTTAACATGGAAGATTTATATGATATTAATAAAGAACGCAACCTTTTAAACAGAGTCAACCGTACATAGAATATACAAACATAAATATGAATCACTCTACCGTTTTCTAATTTAAATTCAAATTTTATATAATTATTAATTGTATATTAGAATCATGTTGAATATCCACGATTGAAGAAGCAAATAGTCAAACATTACAGAATGTATGATGCATCAGACCAATCAGAGACGGCTGAATTTAAAATAGATTAAATATTAATTTAAAACCGACCTATTTATATGTACAAACGATAATTATGATTTATCTATGCCAATGTGATAATTTGGGTTTAGTGTGTCATGCTATTCACAGTGATACGTTCCTTATTCTTTGTATTTTTTTTATATATGTGAACATAATTCTAAAGATAAAAAAAGTAGGGAATTTTTGTGCAATCTATAAGAAAATTGATTATAAATATATATTATTATTTAAAATTGAGCTTTAAAACGGTGTGCCTCAGGCTGCAGTTTTAATATTAGAAAGCCATTTTGGAATAACCCCATAAATCGATCATTTCCTGAAATTTCAAATTCTCCCTTTTTAAGCATTCAAATTGTATTTTGCCTTAGAAATCAATCTAGAGCGACCTCAAAGGTCTGCAAAACATAGTCTATGTCCCTTTTTTTGGTCAAATTACTCTTAGTAAAGCCTGCCATTATCCCCCTAGTATTTCTGGCTGACCATAATACTCATTTACACAAACAAACAAAGGGACTCACGCCACATATATATATATATATAGATAGATAGATTATAAGTACAATCACTCAACCTCTTATTTGTAATTGAAAAAGGTTAAGAAAAAACGTACCCATGGCTAACAGAAATAATTAACCATTTTAATTTATTTTCAATTTAAGGTTTAAATACGTTTATTTGTAAACACATATGTCATTATGTACCTATATATTTTGTATGTAAGTTTCTCACTTCCATCAACAGCCCAAGGTGTGGTTAAATAGTAACATTACTAACAAAAAGAAGAAGGGCCTTATAATTCTTCTCATCATGAATATTATTATCATTAAATCTTTTTTTGGCAAAGGGAACGTTAGAGTACTGTGACTATGAATAATTACAATTGAAAATTATAATTGTTTAGTAAATAGAGAATGCAATTGAATACTTTGCTAGGCATATAGGTAGGTAGGTAGGTAGGTATGCTTGTTAGATATATTTATGCAAATAATTACATACCAATATATATGTATGTATATTTAAACCATCGAATTAATTATGGAGAATGACCATATTTATGTAAGTATACTCCATACCCTCTTATATTTATCCTTGTATACATACATGACTGAAAAGCATTTTTCAAATTATTCGTGATCAGATATCCCATTGCTTCAAAGTCACTCCTTAAATACTAAACACGAATATCTACTTTTTTTCATTTCATCCACAACAATAACAAAATGTTTTACCCCTCTCTTGAAAAAATGTGCTGCTAGCTATGTATGTTTCCCTTAGATTATTCAGGTGTGTCTATACATAAAAAATACAAAAATTCAACACTTCTAGAAGGAATTAAATATTCCTTTTTCAATACATACTCTATGGCAAAAAATATCGGGAATCAAAAAATCTTTATTCCTTCATCAAAATTCATTTCATACCCCCGTCATTTTTCCAAATTTTCAAAACAATAACTAAATTTATATTATCAGGTCAATAATTACAAAAAAAAAATAACTTGCTGAGTTTCAAGATATGCTATTAAAATTAAAAATTGTATGGTTGGTTTCTTAAGTAATGATTACGTATCTCGAGAAATAAATCACGAATGCTCAAAATTTTAAAAGAATACAGTTTGGAGTATACATTTAAACTTTTTTGGTTTCAACAATATTTCTTTAAATTCCATTTTAGTCAACATCTTTCAGACATTTAAAAAAAGGAAAAATTCAATTTTAGCTGTTCAAAATAGGACGCGTTCTCTTATACTAATGAGTATTTTGTCGTGTAACTTGGCATAGATGTCAATGACAGTAGTGTCAACCTAAAAACAAACACATTTATCTCTATTGGAATCCCAAATAAATTAAATTCAAATTTCCCTGCATCTTTTGCTCATAGCAGTTTTTATGTATATCAATGCATAATGGATTTACATTCTCAATAGTCTTTAACCCAATGTATAGGAAAAATATATCTTAATTTTAGCAATTTGATTTTTATTGTTCATGGATGTAATTAGAGATATTATGTACATTGAATTCAGGGCCCTCCAGTACTATTGAAAAATATTTTATAAAAAAAAATCCTACAACTAGAAATCTTTTTTAAAAAAACAATTACTTTTTTTATTGTATAGTTGTTAAAGTGAGAAAAATATTTATTTTTTTAATAAACAATAACAGGAATAGTTATTTGGTTGCTTTGGAGAAAAGATGGAATAGTAGTTCCATAAAGTTATCGATTTGAATTGATTATTCAATTTATTTTCTCTTAGAAATTTGCAAAGGACTCTTAATTTTAAAAAATCCATATTTTTAACAGCTGATTATTTTTTTTAAAAAAAGGAATAATATTTTAAATGAGTCAAATCAGGTGTAAGTTTATTGCAAGGAGTTCTTAAACACCTTTAAAATGAACTAATAATGACCCTTGAGCCTAATTTAGTGTTTATTTATTGATTGTAAGTTAAGAAGAAATTTAAAGGATTCTTCGTCTAGATCGGATTAGCTACTGATTTTCAGTGGAATTATTTGGAATATAAAATGATACCAGACACCTATTTATGGTAAGTGTTGTGATCAAAATTATCATATCGCCCGAGAACAAGACTTTGAGGTATCGGAAATAAGCCAATTGCAAGAACTTTGAGAAATCAAGACAAAGAGAAAGAAATTGTTCTCCTTTTGGTCTTATTCTTTTTTGAGAGATGGAAATTTTAAATCTTGTTTCTTTAGTCTTGAGTTTGACACCAAGATCGAGACTCCTTAGAGCTCAAGTCTGATACGAGCGTTTAATTCTTTCAAAAATTGATCTCGTGACTGATCTTTAGGATATATCAATAGTGATATGTCTAGAATATTTGAATGCTGTTTTCGAAGAGTTTACAAATCTAATATTGCTTATATTATATATGTACATGTACAACATACATACAATTACTAAAGAAAGGAAAAATAAATCTGAGTAAGCATTTTGCTATATTTATTTTTCAATCAGTTAGAAACGGAAAAATAAGGTTAATGATGATGATTTCTCTCTCCTTCTTCTTCTTCTTCGTTTTTTTCTTATGAAAAGGATAAAACACAATAAAATGCAATTTTGGCAAGATATTGTTCCATTTATATTTATTTATTTATTTGTGCTATTCTTATAGACGGTTAAATCTTTATGCATTATATATATATATATATATATATATTTATATTTTTTTGCATGAATTTATATATATATATTATTTGCAATCTTTTGTGTACATAAGTATTTATTTTACTCAAGAGGATCGTTAAATTGTATGTACAAATTTATGGTCGAAGAGGCTTCTGACAGGGATTTCTATTGAATTGGATTTTGTATTTTGAAGCCATCTACCTACTGCCTTCTAAACATAAATGAAAATCAAGGGATAAAAGCAACGTCACCCCCCCCCCCCCTTCACTTCAACAAACAAAAATGTTATTTTTTTTTTCAAAGACAATTGTTGTTCAGCAGAGCATGGAAATAACATTTCATGGGTCTTGACTCAGACAAAAGGTAAATTGTATAGGTTACATTTAAGCCAAATTAAATTCAAATACGTCAAGTCATTGCAAAAAAACATAATGACAATAATTGCTAAATAAATTTGGACAAATCAAAGTTCTGCTCCTTTCTTGAGTAGCAAATATCGATGATATCCAAGTGTATTTTTAGTTTTTGTACATACATACAAATAATTATAGTTGTATAATGAGAGTACATAAATACCCTCTGGGCCTTTAAAGTACCAGATCGGCCTATCATACATTTATTTATGTATATTATTATTTTTAATGGTTAGTATTACATTGGAATTTCAATATACATATACATATTTTTTGTGGCTTTTATGAAATTCTGTGGTTTTGTTTGAATAATATATCCTCAATGTTTCTTCTCAAGAAAATTAATATTTCTTTGTTTCAAAACCAAAGTACTGTAGAAGAAAAAAAAAAGAAGATTCTAATCGTTTAGAAACAAAATATGTACTGAAATATGAATGATTGTAATAATAAAACCTATAATTATTGTTTAAACAAACGTATGTTGTTGAACGTTCATGGCATACAGGCATATCTTGTTTTTCAAATATATATCTCTGATTTCTCTATCTAATGTAATTAGGGAGTGAATGAAATAGTACTTTTATTTATATTTATATATATATTCAATATCAAATGAATCCACCTTTGTATGATGTAACATGCTCCATTTATCATGGATAGACAAGGGTTAAATATTGTCATGCAATGATGGAGTCCCTCGTAGCTTACTCAATATATTGATATCCACAGTTTTTATAGCCAATGGAACATACATGCTTATTTCGTAGCATCAAGAAAATAAAATTGAACGTTTTGTTTCGAAAATCCAAATATTATCTTCTATAAATATTTATGAGTATTTGATTTCCTTTGGAAACAATACATTCAATTACATAACATAATAAATATGAATATCACGCAACCTCGTCGATTCTATTTTGGTGTTTTTTGGTCGAATGTATTTTGTATCCGAATATTTCAAAAGTTATATTTAACACGATTCATATATGTAAGTATAAATACTTAGGTATAAAGAGCTATCTCTATTTCAAATTATGTGGAATCACGTGTCCAATATTATAATTGCTCTTGTCATGACTTACGTTATGAAAAACAAAAACACAATAACCTTAATTTGACAGCAGAAAAAGTTTACAATACGTGAGTCCCTTTTATTTCTCTTTTTTATTTCCTCCATTTAAACTATGACTCCTACCCCCAAAGCGTTTCTATCTCTTTTGCAACCCTCACGCAAGACCTGTCATATCACTTATGTCAGATATATAGATTTATATATTATACTACGTATATCGGCTTCATTTGGTGACTCTACCAATCATGGACGTACACAAATAAAACACGATAGTTATGTACTTATATGTATATTTTGAGACTTTGATCTCTGGAGAGTGCTTTGATGTTTTAGAGTATTTTTAAAAAATACAAAAGCTGTTACATATATGAACTCTGTATTAAAATACAGTAATTGCAAATAAATATTGTGAAAACAAAGTAGTTTGAACAAACAAAATATATTTTGTTTATAATGTATATATATGTAAATACATACATAAGTAGAAAGCTGTGTCCCTACGGAAATAAGTTATAATTTAATTTTGTTATTCACAAAGAATTTTTATTATGATTAACTACGGATATTAAAATTGACCCCTTCTAATATTATATACTGTGGCATGGTACATTTGTATATATATATATATATATATATATATATATATATCTAATAATAACTTTGACGAGTGACAAAACTAGTCAGTTGTGAAACGAAATAACAACTAAGGAACTTTCACTCTCAAAGCAAAACTTCCTTCATTAACTTTGATATTCATTTATAAATAACGACATACAATATATGTACATATGTATGTATATATATAATTACTCATTAGAGGAAAATCTCCAAAGAAAGCACAGAGCATTCGAATCATTTCGAGTATTCAATGTTTCTGATCATCCATCTTTGGTATGTATTTTGGTATAGACCTAAACCATTGGTTTTTTTGGGGGGGTTCAGAGTAGCTTTGGATCAATTTAAAATATTTGTGCTAATGACAATATTATGATATAACTGATTGTCCCCTTGATTTTGGTTCTTTAATAATAATATCAAATCATATACTTAATGATCACCGAGGTTCAAACTCTGCTAAATGTCAAATAAATTATAGCTATTCAAAATTTGTAAAAATTAGTTTGCTCAATTCGCATTATCCATTCTTTCGTATCAGAGTACATTTGTTTGAGTTGTAATCCCAATTTAAGAAGCAATTGTAAGAAAAAAAATAATAGTAACTTATTTATAATGCAGTAATCTCCTTTACCCCGACATGTTTTCCTACTACGCTCTATTCATGGATTTGGAAGGTTTTTGTGTATAAATTCATTAAAGTGTTCATTTAAAAATATCTTCTTATTTTAGAAAACTTTTAAAGTTTTAAATTTCCTGGTTGAAGTATCCCTACACCCATTCATTGTAGAGGGAGCAACAAGCAAGTAGTGAATAAGATAGAAAGAGAAGCATGACCGGGAGGGAAAAGAAACAAAATTCTAAGGATTTATATAAGTATTTCTGACTCCGTTTTGGGAGAGAATAGAATGTAACCAGTGCCATGAGATGATCCCATCAAACTTATGGATTTATCTAATATAGAATATACGACAGTTTGTTCCTCTCTCCAGATTTTAACCCAAGTCAAAGCATCCTGTGGAGTCTCATTAACTATCCAAAGATGTGATGAACTTCTTCTCCATCTTTTTTCTAAGGCAATTGTAAAAAAAAAAAAAACTGCAATGTTGGAGCAATCATCCAGACCAAAAGTCCATTAAAACCTTGATCTTTCCTGTACATAACAACATTTGAAAAAAAAAGTCCTTTAAAAGGATGTTGTACATACATGGATTAAAGGAATTGCATTCCAATTTTAAGTATTTCCATACAGGATTTGATTCATTGGCCTAAAATATTATTATTGTTATTTTAAATATAAACATTTGACAATATAAAATAATTATTATTAGAATTCAAATTGAATCAATACACTTTTGTACATATATAGCCTTTATGTACATATATTATATGGTAGGTATAATATATTAAATTGGCCTTAATAATAATAACAATATTAATGTTTGTATAATATTTCATTTCTAAAAAAAAAAATAATAATAATAATATTTTTGGCATAGTACACATAGAATGCGAAAATTATAGTCATGGCCTCCTCATCAATGAGGAGTTTTGTGCATCTCTTTATTCCGATATGTACATACATATCTACATATATGTAGGTAGTGTACATACAAAATAAATATTCATTCATTAAAAGGTATTTACAATTGCCGAAAGATCATCCATCTTCTTTCAGAAAATTTACCTTATTTTTAATACAATGTTTGTAGTGTAGTCGTCATAGATATTATAGTATAAATAAGATTTTTCCATTTTCATTATAATTTTTTTTTTTAAAGTAAATAAAATATTTGACTATAATAATTACTATGGGTAGTTTTATAATTGTTTTTAATAGAGTTATTTTATGCCTAATGCCTTTAAAAATGTCAATATTTGTACTCTTTTAAGAAAAGGGAAAAAACATTTGCAATGCAAAAATAAATAATTTTTGATTGATTTGCAATGTACGGACATATTTTATAAAAACATGTGGGACCTTCTGTCTGGAATATTAAAAATTACTCTTAATATTTATACATATATATATACATTCTTACTTGTTTATATATGTATGTATTTACATATGTTGATCTTCATTAATCCATTGGTAACATCCGTTTTGAAGTAAATGACAAGGCTTTGTTGTTTTTTTTTATGTATTAATTGACTTACTCTTAAAGGATTGACAACTAATCCCCAGCCCCTCCCCTGACGACATCTTATTAACTCAACGACAATTAACTTATTGTTGTTATTCATTCAGAACAAACACATCTTTATTAGACAGTGTTTGAGGAATTCTAAGGATTACGTACTGTAGTCAAGATTCATTTTTTAAAGATTCTGTCAAATTACATTGGTAAGTTAGGTTACCAACACATGATTTGTTATCATTCCAATCAAACCTGTACTTGAAATTAAGACTGAGACGACTTTTTAGATTTGTGAATCAGAATCAATTCCTTGATTTTGAGCAAATATTTAACACATGGATTTAGAATCAATTCCAAATTCAGACGAATCAATTCCATACTATTTCAAGTCTATTTTTTTTATGCAGCGATAAAATGAACAAAATATTTTTGTTATACTCTATGTTTTATATATAAAATTTGTATATCACTCAAGTTGCTTTGCTTACATCAGGCCTTCTTGAACGTGGAGACGAGGGGCGAAAATATTTTTATTAGTTGAGTAACTAATAAAACAATTAAAGAGTTTCTTTTTCTAAGAATGAGAAAAGGGAAAGATAGAAAGAATACAGTCGTTCTTCAATGCTACCTTAGTACAAATGCAAGTATAACAGTTGGAGAAATACTGGTCTGGATATCTGATCAACATTGTTTATCTTTAATCTGGTTTAAAAGGAAGCGTGTAAGTCCCAATTGTAGTTCTAAACCATCCTTCACCTTTCTTATCCGGGAAAAATTAAAAAGTTTTTTTTATCTCTTACCGTGAAATCCCAGAATTTACTTACCAAAGAATAGACATTCAATAATTAATAATTATTAGCAGCTTTTCTCTCTTGATAAGAACATGTATTCCCTAATACTAGATAATGACGTGGTCAAGATCACATATCCCAAGACCAGGACTTTGAAAGATTGAGACGAAACCTCAAAAAATTGATCTCGAGTTGAAGACTGATTTTGAGATCCACATCACTACCTAATAATATACTGAACGTTTTTCATATGTATGAATGCAAAAAAGGGTTTATTTTCCAGACACTTATTTAATCCATATAATCTGATATTATTTTTATTTTTATTTATGTATATATATATTAATAAAATATTTAAATACTAGTTGTAATTATGTCAAAAATACAAATTTGATTTTTTGACTTGATTTGACATGATATGCATACATTAAAAATTGGCATTGTAACCCTAAAGAGTTTTACATATATTTTGTTATGTCAAATTATAAAGAAATTGACTATTCATGGATTAATTTATATTGTAAAATATGCAGTATTGTCTAATTTATTATCTGATGAAAATTGTTTCTTGGTTGGTTTTTTTTTTTGTATCTTAAGGAGGTAAAAACAAATTTTGGAAAAAATTGTTTAGTTTGAAATGGAAATAGAGTATTTACTTTATATTCAAAGCTATATTTTATTAATTGTAATTATTAACATAAATTTCCAAAGGGTTTGATCCATTGGTTTCCTAGGCATGTAACTAGTTGTGTCCCAGAGATTAATAGATAATGTGAGAATGTTATAAACATTAGTTATTTAAAATGGTTATTAACCCTGGGTCGAGATCGATAACTTCTTCATATCCCAGAATAAAAAAAAACTAAGAAAATAGTTAAAATATTTTTTGTAACTTCATTCTGCATAATTGCGTTGATAGTCAAACAATACTACTCAAAGAACTTAATTACTCATCAATACCTTCTCTAAACAAAAATGCCCTTGAGATGAATAGCTCATTTGTAAGTATGAATTTATAGATAAAAATGATAAAAAAAGTCATAAATAGATATGCATCAGTTGTGATTTTCTTTAGGTTTCTAAAGTATTGTAACTATGGATGAGGGGGCATTTGGGAACTGTGTCCCCTTTCTCCATGATGTTTCTACTAGTAACTCAAATACCTATATATTATATAAATACCCATAATAAAAAATGTATTAGGTTATAGCTGAATAATTGTCATAGTATTCAAATTCAGATCATATCCCACAAAGAGTCCTTTTTATTAATTAATTGGATTTTTTTTCATATTACCCCCCCCCCCTAAAAAACAAAAAAACTTGGATTGCCTCTTCTTGGATAAAGGTTGTAGATTTGATTACGGGACCATTCTTCACATTTCAAAATCTTAGCATTTATAAAGCAATCAAATTTGTATTTTCAAGATTTGACTTACTTAGTGTCACTATTTAAAAATGTAAGTACTTACAAAAATGTGTATTTAAAGTATTGGGGTCAGTCAAAAGCATCTTTGCCTTCATTTCGACATATGACATTTTTGCAATTGTTGCAAAAAAATGAAACTTGGCAAAAAAGAAAGAATTCATTTCCTTTACTTAATACATTACATATATTTAGTATTGTAAAAACATTGTTCATGAAGTGAGGAGTTGAACATAGTTAGAGCTGATAATGAAGAGTTTGGAGGTAGGGAGAGAGAGAGAAAGCACATACATACCTAATCAAAGAGATTTTATATCTTTAATGTTGATTAATTGCTTTAAAATTGTAAAGTTTTATTTTTTTTCTTCCCATTATTATTATTATTATTTTATTCTTCTTGGCCCCCCCCCCCTTTTTTTTTCTCATCCTCTTGAGATTGTGACACATAAAGTATGTAAGATGATGAATATTGTGATGGTTCTACATACATACATTTTCAATACATGAAGAAAGAGAGAAAGAAAGAGAATAGAAAGGCATTTTTTTTCTTGCTTATTCAAGGAAAAGATAAACAAATACATACATACATACATACATTCATTTTTCTTTATTTTTGTAGAGTGAACATACAGATAGACAGACATGCATTATGTATGAACATCTATTACATACATACACATGTTCAATATACTTGATTGATAACATGGAGCAAGAAACAATAGCAGAAATACTAACTGACTGCAAGTATCTACATTAGTTGTCCACAAATCATGGAAAGGATTCCTCGGATGTATCATATGTTAATACAAATTAAAGTTAAAAACAAGCTTTGGTGGAATCAATCTTTAAAAAAAAAGTAATCACTTATATTTATATATATTTTATCTAAAGAATAGTATAAAATAGAGTAATACTTCAAATTATGTGTGTGTTTGAACAATGATTTTGCAATTTGAACGATAATGAAGCATATCTTGGATTTGTAACAAAAATAATTTAGTTTTCCATGATACATAAAACTTATAATTGTACTGCAATAGACTTTAATTTATTTTTAAGTGCACACCACTTAATTTCTGAGCGTTTTAAACTATCTACGAAAGTAGAAAGTTTATTTGGATATTGAGTAAACACTTGGATTGGTTAAAAGGCTTCTGGCTTTAGAGGGGTGACCAACTTTCCTCTTTTCAACGGACATTTCATTTTTTTACATTCTGATTGGGGACTTTTTTTTAAAAAAAATTATGAAATGTCTTGTTTTTTGTTGTGTGTGTGTGACAAACAATTGAAAATAAAAGTAAAATACAAAATAAAGAAAAACCAAAGTCAATTTTTTTTATTGAATAAAAATAAGGTCCAAAATATATTTTCTACAAAAAAAAACCAAAACTTATTAATTTCACCCCTCTGCCCTAAAACCAGCACTGATTTGACCATGTACTCCATCTTTAGTCACTCCAACAAGGCAAAACATGTGAAAAGTTGATGAGTATATGCTGATAAGCTACAAAATATTTTTAATTTTCTTAATTATTCTTCACCAGAGCTATGAAACAAATTATCAAAACAACGACCACATGATCAATTTTTGTACAATTAAAACTTTAAAGATTTGACTTTTTTGTTCGCTAGAGGAACTAAATTTTTCTGAAACTAACTACACATCTTCCTTGAGTGTATGATGTTACTTTCATAAAAACAAGGTGAATTCTGGAGAATGTAGAACATATAAAAGATATATATATATATCAAAAGTGGCATCTTGAGGGAAAAAAATTAAATCTCAAGGACCAGGAAATTTCTCAAATTAACAGGTGCATTGCACTACTTTGTTTTATAGCTTTGTCCTTGATATTTTGAAAGTTTGAGGATTTCGTCATCAACATATATGTTGTTGCTTAAAATTATGATGTATTTTATAATATATGGTAAATTCAGGAGTGGTTTTTACGCTCACCTGAATTTTAACCTGTTTTACACTACTACTGATGAACCCGTTTAAATAAATTATTTCGATCCGACAACCAAAATTTTCCAACAACCATATGTAAATATTGATTTATTTAGAAAGACTGATACCAGAATGAGAAGATTTGGAGATGTTAAGAGATTCCTTTAAGACAAGGATGTTGAATTTGCAGTTCACTTGGTATGTAACTGAAGCCCATTGCTCATTCAAACTATAATTCTCTGTGGGAAAAGTATATCTAATTTGTTTATTATTTGCAAATTTTATTATATTATGTCATATTCTGTTTTAGTTATATGTTATTTTACTGTAATAAAATATGATCAGAAAAAAATTCTTTGAGAGTCATTTTTGAATGTTAGTATTAAATATCTTTTATTTTGAACCCTTTCAAAAGGTCTAAAATAAATACCATTGAGTCCTGATGAATATTCAAATTATTGCTTTTTTAAAAAAGTCGGTAATCATATTAGGAAATCAATTTCAAATTATAAAAACTGGTTTTATTTTGAAATCATTATTCACTTTAGCAATATTCCCAAAGTAATAATCAAGAAGAAATTGAGTACGATATAATGTTTTATATACTTTGCTCTGAGTTTAGATTTTCATTTCTCATTTATGTATTTTTCTTATTTCACCAAACTAACCAATTGTCCCTTGATGAACGTTTAAAATAATTAAAGAAAAAAAAGGCAATTTTATGAAAAATATGTTACTTAAATTGTTAAAAAGGAGAAAACTTTAATTTATTACAAAAAAAATTGACCAATTCATCGGTTATCAGTTGTTGTTTCTTATACCAAATATTTGGTATCCGTTCAAAAACAAATCCATATGATTTAGCCTCTATTAATAATTCTGGTCATTTTAAAAGCATTAAATGGACTAAAAATTAGCTAAAGGCATATTTTAAGAAAAATTATACTGTATATACATACCTATGCGCAGAAGGAAGGAGAGCCACATGAGTGCTAGAGAAAGGGATATGTTGAAAAAGAAAAAAACACCATTTTTAAAGAAAGAGAAAATAAAAGAAATATTTTCTCATAAAATAATTTGGAGTATTTTTAAAGTATTTCCAAAAACACTATTGGTTATAGGAGAGAACATCTGTTTATTCTATTCATTCGCTGTCGGTGTAAGGGGTGGATCAACTTCCGATAGCTTTTCTCTCTCTATTATTAGCCTCTCGTTCCATCTCTTCGTAAATTCGTTATTTATATACAAACAAATGTATGTATGTATGTTCAAAATGGATATTATTAAAGAAGGAGATAATGAGTGAGTGACCAGTAAGTTTCTTTCGTCGTCTCAAAGACACACACACAAAAAAAAAGACTCCAAACATGATCAGATCCCATCCATCAATTTAAAGATGTTAGAAGATATGAGTGTATATATATATACATACATACATATATTTATGTTGAGTTGATAATGGGGTTCGTTAATAATAATTATCATATATATTAATTAAATTCAGAAGTTGAATTTATGTATTATAATTATGTGTATGTACACATGTATAGAGAAGAATTAAAATAACACCTAAGGTAGAAATGCTAATTACGATTGGTAATAAGGGAAAAAGTTTTGTGTATTTGTATCTTACTATGTATGTATAACAGATAAAAAGTACAAAATAAGTCAAAAAGATAAGACAAAAATTACAAAATTGTGTAGAAAAGTGGAGTAAATAACTTAAATATGAGTGTATGTACATATCTACTTATTATATCTTTTGTTTTTTGGGGCAAGGTTGATAAAGAAATAAAATAATTGAGTTGTATTTTTAATATTCAGAGATGTTGTTATATGTTAATTGATTCAATTAAAAATAATGTCTATTGATATATATATATATGTAATATCATTTAGACGAATTTGTTATCAAATAAAAATAAATACTCCTACGCATTTTAAAAGCAAATAAATTCCATTTGGGTAAATACAAATTGTAAATGTCCAATAGTTTCCTTCAAAATCGGTTATTTAAAATTTAGAATATTTTCCCTCACGTCACAGATTTTATAATAAATCAAAGGTGATGCCATATTGGAGACATACATATATGTACATAATTGAATATTTATTTATTAAAATGGAGATATTTACAAAATAACTCAATGAAACTTTTTGATCTAAAATGACTTAAAAAAAAAAAAAAGACAGGCCTGTACAAAAATAACAATTGATGTTAGAGAGAAACTGCAATATTTGAATCAAATCAAATTGATAGATGGTAAGTATTTCTGATCAATTACTAGATTTTTACAATGAACTTTGTTTTCGACCGAAAAAGGACTAGCAAAGAACGATAACTGGAGAAAAAAATATAAATTCTTGCGAAAATAATTGTTAATTTATTGGTTAAACAATGAAAATGGATAATTATGTATTAATATATTTTATGAAATATGAAAAAGGGGTATATTTTTTTAGGTTTGAAGAAATTTAGTTATTTATGCTTCCTTCAAGATGACCAATTTAGAATAAAAAGAGAGAAAGATATTTTTGATGGACGGTGTCCTTTCATTTCTTGGTACTATTATTAATTTCACATACACAACAGTAATTCACTTTTTTCCTTAAATTTAATAAAAAAAGTGAATGATTTGTACTCTTATAGTGTTGGGTATTTAAATCTCTTTGGTATAAAAGATGTTTAGACTATATTAATTATATTTATAAGAATATATATTTTGCAAATAAAGCGTTATTGAATTTCGTGCGGTTTTTCCTTTAAAATGTATTAAAATAAAGGGCCCCCAAAGGCATTCTTTCACAACATGCTCAACAATATGTAAATTTTATTTGTGTATTATAATAACATAGTGTACTATTCTTATTATGATTATTTCACGGAATGCAATATGAATATCAAATAAGCTGACTTTACAATCAATCATAACTACATTGTAAATACACAAAAACAAACCACCGCAGACAACACAGCTCTTTCCCCCCCCCCCCTCTTTATCTCTCTCTCTCTCTCTACCTTTGTTTTCATTATCATATCATAATATAACCGTATTTTGGTTGTGTACATATGTAAACTACACATGGACATGCCACTCTAAGGAAATTATTTGTTTTTGATATAAATAGAGAGAGTCGTTCATATAAGTACACATAAGTATACATGTTCACGCAACCTCACATATCCATTCAATTATATGTATTTGTAACATGGTTTATTCATTTAATTTTATGCCAGCGTATATTTTTTTATTTATTTAAATGTATGTATTTTTGACGAATTTCTGGCAACCTTTCCTTGATTTTGGTTGACTGTTACTTTGACGAATAATAATTATAGTTATTAATATTTATTTCGTTTCTACTTTTATAACCAGGATTTTAGTTCTCAATTTACACACACAAAAAAAAATGTAATCACCGTCCTTCTCCTGCTGCTGCTCTTCCAAAGAAGACATCCTCTATTTATATATCTTCACGTGTAGATACAATTCATATATATATATATATATATATATATATATATATATATATTCGTTCGTCATGACAGTTTTTCTGCAGTGGTAGTGACAATTCTTTATTCTTTTTTTTTTCTTTTTTTTTTTAAGATGGATGGTGATGTATCACCCGTCAGTTCTTCCCTTCTCTCTTCTTCCTTCAGTATGGAAAAAAAGGAAAAAAGAAAAACAAGATGGCGGCAGCCGCAGCTGCTTCAATTTTTTTTCTTCTTTCTTTCTTTTTTGCTGCACCGAAAATTGGCCCATAGCATAAATAAAATTATATCCTACGCGAACCCTCGAAGTTCTACGTATTTATATATTCCCCCATCCATCTTTTTTCTTGTCGTCGAAAAAAAATATATACTGCTCCATTCTTTTAATAATAATATTTTTCTGCCGACGAAAATACTCATAGTTTTTGTTGTTGTTGTTGTTGTTGTAGATGCATTTTGGACAGGGTGAGTCAGTCCTTTCATTGGATTATTATTTCATTTCTTAGGAATAAGATTGTTTTACAAATAACTATATATCTCTAAATACATATATAGAATTACATTTTATTTATTTATATTATACACATATAGTTACATAAACTCTTCTTTGACAAGTATTTTATTGAATTTATCAATTTTTTTACTGTTTGATTGAATATTTTTTTATAGTGAATAAAAATTGAGAGAAACTTTTGCAAAGAACTACGAAGGAAATGAAATGCTCACAGTTAGAAAGAGGAGGGGGGGGGGGAGTAGAGAAAGATGACCTTAATATGACTCCTTCCTTAGAAAATCAACCAACTTCCGTCCAGGAAATTCTTTTTTCTTTGGTGTTGATGGATCTATTATATATATTTAGGTATATTTTTATCCATGAGGTAAAAGCAACAATTGATTGAAGAAAAAAAAATATCTCTCTCTGACTCCTACCTTTACATTTTGTATTTTAAGATGATAAAAAAAGTTTTGATAATATGGCCCAACATGACGTAAGTAGGTATTTTAAGTTGATTCTCATTTGATTTTTTTTTTCTCTCTCTCTATGCTTCTGCATATGATCTACATACATAAATAAATGACGTCATCGTTAAGTAACACACTCAAATATTATACATATATATTTTTCTCTGTAGGAATTCCATCATTAAGTCTTAGTGTCTCAACAAATACTCCTGATTGATGGAATGGTTTTTTGGAAGTACTATTGTATATGGAATTTATTTTTTGTTTTAATAAATAACATTTTTTTTATCGGGGGTAGAGATTAATGAGTGTAAACAAGAGGTTTCGCAAAGTTTCTTATGTATGTAGATACTTTATGCTTCACTGCCGCTCCTTAAAAGGGTCTAAAAGTCCTACTTTATTCCTTGTTTTTCAAGAATGTGTCCAGCAGGGCTTCTTTATGAACATTGCATTAACAATAATCTTCCTCAAAAATATCGGTCAAACTCTCTGAGGAATGAATTTAGAATGACGTCATTTCTTATCATTACATTTTCATTGAGAATAAATACACACCTTTATTTGTTTGAAAATGATTATTTTTTAATAGTTATATAAAGATATTTAATACTTGAAATATAATAAGATATAAAATTTTAAACCATGAAACTAGGTCTTGATATAGGAACACATACTCATCTAATGTTTGAATTTAATTAAATAAATATATCAGGTGAAATACTCCTAGAATTACAAGCATCTGTGACAAAGAAATCAGGAGGTTGCCTTGCAGGGAGTGGCAGCATATTGGGAATTTTCTGTATTTAAAAATTAAAAGGGAAAAAATTTAAACCCGAATTCATCATTTAAAAAAAAAAAAACTTGTTATAAAAAAAACAATATCAAAATTGTTACCTTAAAAATAAAAATTTTTAATAGGCAGTAAATTTTGTATTATTTACACATTTCCTTTCCCTGTGAAAGTTGAGACAGGCTGCTATTGAAAAAAATAACAATAGTAAAAAATAGACCAGAACTTGTTCCTTTAATATAAGTTATTTTGCTTTCAAAATGAGTAATTTGAACTAAGCTAGAAAAAAGTCTATTTTGAAGGCTCGTTCTATAACTTTTTGAAACTATTTACAGGTCCCATTTTCAGTTTTGTTTTGCTTTGCTTATTATTTTTTTTATGTGTGTGTGTTCGCAAAAGAAGTGCTTAGCTTCTAAAATGTTCATTAACCAACACTGAAAGTGAAATTTCTTAATGAAAATGAATTTAATACAATTAAATGGTAAATTTTTAACAAGGTATGTAGTCACAAAATGTTCACTTGATGATATCCGTGTTTTTGTCTAAATGTAAAAGGATAGAATTTGTTTTGGGAGCAAAATGAAGTGAAGAAACTTGCTACAAATAACTCAAAGCATGCCTCGTTCTCATCCCAATTGAAAATATGCAATTTTTAAAAAATACTTTCTGGTATAATAACTCGTAATATGAGGTATCCTTGTTCATACGTTCGATCTGTTTCTATTTATTTTCAAAGATGTATTGGAATTAACTATGTATTTCGATCCAAAATGAGTTTATTTCCCCATATCAAGATAATAAAATTTGAATTTGCAATCAAATGTCTAAATCAGGAATGTCCAATGTTTTTGTTTTTTTGATAATTTGTCAAATTATAAATTTATATATAAATATTTATTCACTAGTGCACTACCAATATATTAAGTCAGAAAATTTCAAAAGATAGAAAACTAAATTTTAATTAACAAATATACGTACAAAATAAAAATATACTCAGATAATTTTTTTCCTAATCCCAATTCATCAAAGCAGGTAAAAATATAAATAAGAAATTACACATTTTGACCTGTATCTAACAAAAACATTAAGCGGATTGTTGTTTGATTATTCTTGGTCTAAATATATGAAAATGTTAACATTAAGATTATGCATATTTGATAAAGTTTATGAAATTAAAAATATGTGTATTTTAAATGGTCAGTATATTTAGAAGGGGGGGGGGGAATAGTAGCTACTACTGAACTGTGATCATACACACAATCAATAGTGGGTCCAAATTCTGATTGGATTATTATATTCATTTGAATTGCATTTATCAGCCGTAATATTATATAGTTTACATTAAGGCCATTTATGAATAATAATGAGACCTCTTCAAATCTCTTTGATTTGTAGCTACGCGTGGGGCCAAGATAAGAACAATATGGTCTATATGGATTTCTGAAAAGAAAATGAAAAAAAACTTTCTTTCCATTTCTTTTTTTGACACAGAACCATATAAGTATACACATAAATTATTGTGAAAACATCATGCGTGATAAATAGATGTCGCGTGAGACTATGGACCAATTTAAAAAACACACAATAACTTATACATATATAGGATTGCATGCAAAAAGCTTTCGCTGCGGCTACTCTTGCTCCTTTCTTGAGTTGTTTCTCCTCTTACATGTATGTATGTAGATTTTGTGGCCAAAGTCCTTGCTCTGAAGTTAATATTGACTCCTTTGGTTCTTCATTGGAGCATGTTGTACAAAAAACCCTTTTTTAAACCTAATATATCCAAGGGAAATAATTTTAAATGATAACTGATGAAAAATAAAGCATGTTTACACATATTATGTAATGCACATTAAAATACAGGGTAACCTCGATCTCTAAGTCGTAACTAGCATGTTGTTTCTCTAATGACAATAGCTTTGATGATTTGCTTTATCCATGAATATTTAAACTTCCTCAGAAATATTTTATTTTCTTACAGATATCATCCATAAATAATGACGTCATTCCCAAATATTAAAATTTCATAAATTGGACCCCAATGATTTTTATTTGTAAAAAAATGGAAATACATTGTTTGTATTTTTGTATATTCATATTTTGTGTGTAACATACATTATGAACTCTGTGTTAGTGTTGTGTCGGTTCAATAAAAGACCGGTTTCATCAGTCTTGAAGATTGAAATCGTCATATTTGAAATTGCGTTAAATAATGATAACATTTTTTATTAAAAGTCATTTTTTAATGCGTATCAAGTCTCATTTTTCAGCTTTAAGAAAAGAAAGTAATGAAAAAATCATTTATATTAACTATTATAAAAAATATGTATTCCAATTTTGAAAGGGTTTTTGATGATTCGAAATCTTGATTTGAACGTGTGAAAATCGAGTGTAATCTTTTCATTTATTAAGATTACAACGATTAGAATCCAATTTGTATTAAAGTGCACTTTTAAAATTATTCAAGTCTTTGTTTTTTAAAATTCTTTTGAAAAAAACAATATGTGGCTTATTGAATTAGATATGACAGAACGTTGATCCTAAATTTGTACTGTAGCATCACCTTTTTTTTACAAATTAAGATTCATAGATTTATTTTTTTGCTTATCTTCTATAGGGTTGAGTCGACTTGAGAAATTAACAACTCTGTTCGAAAATGGAGTTATTAATTTTTTGTATGTACTCGATTCAAATTGTTTCGACACATGTTTTCTATTAAAAAAAAAGTATTGTATTCATTATGTGATAAAATAGGGAATGTCAAAAGTATGTATGTTTTTGACATCATAGCCAAGAAAGTTTCATAGAGCCTAGTTCCTATACCATGGATCCGATTTTTATTTGTAGTAATTGCATTGAATTGTATAAAAAAAAATTCTTATAAAACCATTCTATTTTAAAACTTCAAAAAGCTTTAAAATCTATTGGCAATGTGATCATAATCAAGTCCCAAGAAATCTACATCTATTTGTCATTACTTATTCATAAATTTTCCCTTTTGGAAGAGACCAGATGATCTTCAACAGAATGGACAATGAACCAACAACATGTTCCTCATCATACATATGTATGTACATCAAAGGGAGATCCTTTCCTCCTTCTAAACATATGGTACCCTCTTCCAAATAAGACTCAAATTTGTATATGACATGGACAAATAAATATAACTCTTTAGCAAACCTTGTTTGTTTGCCTGATATATATATATATATATATATATATATATATTCATCACTTTTGAGGCTCTAATTTAATTATATGTATATAACTACATACATACATAAGGACTCCGGGTGGTCCTGATGTCCTCTCCTGCTATATCCCTTATAAAGATAAACAAATAAATACCCTTTGTATGTACATTAAATGTACACCTACCCTATCTCATCACACTTGAGTTTCTATTGTGTGATTTTCCTTCGAGATTGATTGACAGGCAAGAGTCAAAACATCACTTCTTGGTATGTTTTTATGTACATACATATTATCATTACCGTCATCATTATTATTATAATATATAAATAGAGGGGGGGGGGGGGAGTGAATCGTAGGGGGAATGAATGAAATTCAATATTTTATTATTATTATTATTATTCATTCAAGGGGGTGAGGAGAGAGAAGGGGGGGGGGGGGGGGGGAGATATACTTGTACATACAACGTATGTACTATATAGTATAAAAGAGGGGTCAAAAAGATTATATCAAAGGGCTTTGGGTAATTAAATTTTATTTTATTTCGTCAATTGACCATGAATTATTATTTCCATTCCCTTTGAGAAGAATAAAGTGTTAACCAAGGCATGAAGAACTCTATGGTTATGTACATAATTTGTATTATTATTATAATAATAAATGAATTAATATTTTGTAAAAAAGTATTAGTACAAATATCTTTTATAAAATTATTGCATTCCTTCTTCAATGCTTTTACACTAATTACAAAGAAAGAAGAAAAAGTACATACATGACGTTTATTTTGATTAATTGTACAAAACAACTTATACCAAAAAGTAATAATAATAACAATAATAATCTAATAAATTTGTTTTTGCTTTTTTTTTTGCGAAACGATCTTCACTAGGGAATAGTAAAATGAAGGAAAAGAATGATAAATAAACAACAATAATAATAATAATAATAAAACTGCATATCATTCCACATAAATTAATCTTGTAAATACAAATCCATGTAATGATATATTTGTATATAGATATTAACAATATTAATATAACCAATGGAATGAACCACACTGTATTGCACCAAAAAGTTGCACAAGGAGGAGAAAGAAAAGATCTATAGACTTCTTAAAAACAATCATAATCAAAACAATACATTGATCGAAAATAATGAAGAAAAAAAAAGAAGAAAAACAACAGTAAACAATAGTTGTTACCCAGTGATTTGATGGATCGGGGATCTACATATGTATACATACATATGTATTTTGTGTAGTTTTTTTTTCCCCTTATTTTTCGCTCTATCTTTTTTATGACTACTAAGAAAAATGAAAGAAATAAGTGAATAAAGTTGTAATGGTTTTTAGGTATGTATTTTTTTTTTTAATATTATTATTAAAGGAAATTAGTTTTTACGTCACATTCGTTACCAATTTTTTATTTTATTTTCCTGGAAGGGCAAAGACTAGTGTTAAGTCGACTTGTGTCAATACATTATACAGAAATGAAGCAATCAAACGTCATGTCCACATACTTAAGTGACAATTAAATGTTGACAAATCAAGTGTCCATTTTGAACTTGGTTTTAAAGATTTTGAGACTAACTTGAGTAATGTTGAAATAATGAATTCAGAGAAAGGAAAGCTATACATTTTGAGTGAAAGGATTTTTAATCTATTTATTTCTAAGCAGGCTCTGAAATTAGTCAATACACTGACTTAATGTAAATCTACCAAACTAATTATTCTTTAAAAGTATCAAATATTTATTTAAATATATATATAATGACATTCTTCTACTTAAATGTTATATGAACGATGTAAAACGCATTCGATTCAAATGATGTTCACAACTATTGTTTATTGGCTAAAAAGTCGAGCTAACTTCACTAAAACTTGTACAATAAAATGAACAAATATCAATTAATTTACTTAAAATTCATAAGTAATTACATAATGATATTTGATTGCCAATGTCAGACATTCACTACAGTTTGTAATTTGGGCCATATTCTAATGTTTTATTGATCTGGCGAACCAATCATTTTCCAGACAAAAGTTGATTTGATTGAGTCACGGAGCTTGCCCTGACAGAGTATCTTTCTGATTTTGTCTAAATAAAATTAAAAATACTTTGATGAAGAAGGGATTTGGAGTCTATAATCTTATGAAGCCATCATCCTCTGATGGTAATAAATTGGAGAAAAAGTCGACTATTGCAGATACAAATCCATGTAATTCATAACATTTTAACCTAATAGATATCTCATAACATGAATTTATAAAATAAATGTGTACCTATCTACAGATGCTCATTTTAGCCACCCTGAAACAAATGTTTAGAAATCTATTCCAGGCATGGATGAGAAGGTTTAATAGCCCTACTCTATATTTTGTATTGAATCAGGTGTTTGTTTGTTTGTTTTTTTGAAATATTTTCTTAGACAATTAAGTAAATACAATCATGTAATGTTGGATAATATGTATTACACATTTCCTTATTCACCCCCTCCTAGAGGTATGTAAGTTGGTAAGGAAGCTAAAAAGGAGTAAATAAATAAATAAATACAAGTAATTTATGATGCATTTCCCCCTCCCCCTCATGGACATATTATATATTTAGATATATGTATATTAATACCTTATGCATTATTTTATTGAGGAACCATTAGGCAAAGTAGGTAAGGAGTAGCAACAAAAAGTCAGAGAAAAAAAAAGGGGAAACTTTCTGCATGACAAGTTGCATGCTCATGCTTATTTATTCATGTATGCAGTTCCTAGTTTATAACGCTACGGAATTGTTGACAGTACATTGACATAACTTATATATATATATATATATATATGTAAAAGTCACTCTCTCAGATATTATATATAAGTACATACAATTCTTTCCATGTATGTTATGTACAATAAATAATACATACTACATACGACGACTACTAGGGATATGAACAATAACTTGATCTCCTTTCTTCTTCTTCTTCTCCTATCACTTTATTCATTTAAAGAAGGAAGGAAGGAAGAAGAGGAATAAAGAGACGAGAATAGATTTGTCAATGTCACTAAGCTAATCAATTGTTGTAAAAAAAAAAAAAAGAATTAATATTTTTGTTTGTTCAGTACGAGGGGTGAGGCAATGATTTTTTTTTTTTTTTTTTTTTTTTTTTGAGTTGTCCACGTGAGTGAGATTAAGAAAATCTGTTTCATTTCTGAGAGATCCATATTTTGTATGTATAAAGCTTTTGAGCAATCAAAGCCTCACCTTCACTCTCAAACAAAAACCCTTTTACTCTTAAAGTTTCATATGGTACTATTCATTTGATACTAGGATTACAAAATCATTGATTTTCATGTTCTAGTAAAACCTTGAGTCAATATGCTGTGTCATGTATCAAATCAAGTCAGAAATCACATTTAAAATGTCTCATTCTCTAATAATATATGTATATATATATATATATATAAAAGAATATCTTATATGTGTTCAAAACAACGTAATTAAAGCAATCTATATAATAAATTGGAGTAATGTGAGCTCTTGAGGTTACTTTGAATGCGTGTTCTTATAACTCAGTTGATATTGAACATTTTGTAATTCAAACAGAAGTCATATTTCTATTATAATTATTTTTAATATATTAATTTATATATTGAGAAAATTGCGAACTCTTCAAGACATTGACAGTTAAAGTCCATACCTCTGGTAGTAGGTTGAAAAACATTATATTCGAACATGTAGTCAATGTTTCCAGGGATATTGTAAATGTTTAAATATTTTTAATAAAAAACTTACACACTTAAATGATCAAAATCATTTAGATAATTTCATATGGATGGTAGATTAAATAAACGGAAGGTAAAGATAGTGAAGTTGGAGTTCATCTAGTCTGTAGTTGTTCAAGTTGATCCAATGGATCAATAAAAGTCAATGAAGCAGTCAAGCCTTTATCAATACTAGTAAATATGTGGCTAAAGAGCCCATTTGACCTTTATATGACTCTCTAAGTGTACTTTAAGATGAAGTTCTTCTGTCTCTTTTTTAGCTTATTTTTATAGAAATTATTTTACTACAATCAAATGTCTGACATGAGAAATTAAATGAATTAATTTACAAACTACCAAAATCTTTGAATATAAAATGCAAATTCATTGAACGCAATTTTCATTCATTTAATATTATGTTCTTTCTATAGAACATAAAAATTATACTACAGATGGTTTAGATGGCTGTGGTAGGAATGGTTGGAAAGGGAGGGGGAGAAATAAAGCTGATGCATATCAGCTCCAAAGTAAATATAAAAAGAAATTCCCATAAAAAATCATGGAGGTCAATCTAAAAATAAGAAACTCAAACAATTAAAATATATGAATATATATATTTATATATATAGACACACAACGAGATGATATTGATCAAGAATGGAGGGGGTGTCTTTTTAACTCTTAACAATAGAGTGATTGACAGATTATTGTTGTTATTATTATTATTACTGCTATTATATTGAAAATTTCACTTTCAATGGTCATATTCAACGAGCTGAAATAATATGGAAATCTGTTATGAAGTAAGTAAGTGCATAATAGATTAATCTGTTGTGGAAACGGATAAGAATCTTTATGAGGTTTAAATGACGTTCATCAAATAAAGTGGCATACAGAATATGTTTCATTCCATTTTGTCAGACTGAATATTAAATGTACAATATTTAAAAGTTTGCATTGACCCGATGAAATCATTTTCTCTTAAAAGGTATAACCTTTTTATTCAACAAATGTATTTTAATCATACTATGGGGAGGCTAAGTAAAGTTGCAACACTTTTTTATTTCTTGGCTCTGATGACTCAATTACTGAGATCAAGTTTGATTTAGACACATAAAAATATAACACAACATACTTACATCTCTTTGTTATCGAGGGAATTTATTTTTAGATGATACCAGGCAGATTTTTTCTTACAAATTAAATTCAAATGTTTCAATTCCTGTTCCTGTAGCCGGAAACAATTGCAACAGTTAGAAAATTGAGTTAAAAAAATAAGAAGATTAATGAATATTTTTTGAGTAATAAATAGCTAAACTTTTCGAGGTGTTGAATTAATGATTGATTTTCAATTTATTTAAAAATGAAGTATTGTAAATCTTTAAGTATAGATTGATGACCCGTATTATGCATAGATCAGAGAAATTCCCTCAACTTCAGTGAGTGTGTGCAATCTCAAACTAACTTTATCCAGGGCTGTGTAATTGTACAATAATCTAGAAGAATAAACAATACATGGACAAAACTGATCCCTTTGTATCAAATTTTACACTTCTTCAAATATCTCCTCAATAAGTAAGCTTCAATAAACTACATTTCATTTAGTGATAGCAAAAGAATCAATATTTTGTATGGCATAAGTTACAGCAAAAACAATGAAACATTGACTCCATTATTACAAAAATATTGTTTCTTTAAAAAATTACTTTTATTCCCTCAAAATCAGTTTGTATCAAATATCTCAAAGAACCGTGGACATAAATGTTGGATTTTTTGGTCAATGATTTTTATGTAAATCCAGAGGTGTTTTTGATTTCTAAAGAAAAAGGACCTGTTGTAACTATGTGTCCCGTATCTCTTATATATTTAAACGGTTTGACAAATTTATTTTATAAATGTTACAGAAAAATATCCAATTGTACATATATTTATGATTGGAAAGTGTAACTTTCACTCACCTTACTTATGCTACAAGCATTTCCGTTATGGAACCGTTAATTTATAGATATTATATTTTTTATTTATCTATCGTTCCTCCATCTTGATTCAAATATCATCATCTATTAAATTAATTTTATTTATTTATTTAATATTCAAGGCAGTCCAATTATAGTGATTTTATAAAATATATTATTTCTTTGGAATGTTATCTTTTGAAAAAAAAATGAAAAAATGAAAAAATCTTATATATACATATATGTAAATATAAACATCTTATCTGTGATTTTTTTTTTTTTTTTTACCTTTTTTTTTCAAAAATAGATAAGAATATGTCAAAAATTCATTAACCTATCAAAACATGGTGTCAAAAAACTGTCAAACACATCTTTTTCTTATTAATTTTTTTTCTTTTTTGTCATGGATCTCTCTGTTTGTTCTCCTTGTTGGTTGTTGGTTAGTTGGTAACAATAAAAACCACTCATTTGTTCATTTTCATATTTTTTTTGATGAGTCAATTTTTTTTCTTTTTTTAAGGGCAATTAAAGGATTAACAAATACATCTTTATATGTACAATACAAACACAGGAGGTCTATATATATATATATGTACACAAAAGAGCCTACAACAGAAAGAGCGTACAGGTATTTGGGTCGAGGGTTTATTTTTCTTTTAAATTTACCTCAATAGACATTAAGATATCAATTGCTTCAGAGTTATAGTCAATAGGGAATATCAGGCAGCATAGACTGTCATTAAAATAAAAGAAATGTACATATTAATATCTAAAAAGTTAGTTTTAGTTTTTTTAGTTTTTTGCATATAAAGTTATATCAACATATTTTTAACTATTTAAATAAAAAGTTTATTTTATTTATTTATATATAAATAGAATTTCCATTTGACAAAAAAAAAAAAAAAAAACTTTATAAGCCATTTATTCTAATTTGTTTTCTTTTTATACATATATAACTTATTTGAGTTTAAATTTATATTCATACTAACTAATAAAAGTTTGGAATTAATTGAAATAATTTATCATGAAGTCAGTTAGTTTCTTTTTTGGTTCTTTCTCTACTTCGTAGTCGTGAAAAGAGTATTATATATTTGCTATAATATGTACCTTGATACATTGATGGTGTCTTGGCAAGGATGGGTGTAGGACGGGCTATCTTATTAGGAGATCTAAACGCACATGCTCGTTCATCATGCGTCCAGACTGCATAGAAAGAAAGGATAATATTAATAAAAGGACCACGATGATGAGGGAAGAGCCGTTCTTGTTGTTGAGATTTGCATCACTAATCTTCCACGTGCCAGACTTATACATATATATAGTTAAGAAATTGAATGTGGGAAATAAGTCACAATGGCTGTGATGGATAGTCTCTCAAAATAAAAATAAAATTGAGTTAGGGGGTTGCTTCTTATTCCTTTTTTTTATATATAAATATATTCGTTTCATTATGTGTGGAAAAGGGTTCAAATCACCTCTTACAGAAGGTCTTCGAACCCCTCCATTTGCCTCTAAATGTAACTAACATCTTCATTTCTAGACAAAAGGACACGTAGCGTTCTAGAATTTTGCTTATGTCGTATATTTTTTCGTCAAAAGTTACTTCTTTTTTTTTTTAAAGAAAAAAATGGTAGGTTGAAAATCTATTTCAAAATAGTTTTTAATACTAATATTTCCCCTTTTTAAAATAAAAAGCAATATTTTTCAGAAATACGATTTGCTTCTCCAAAGTTTTGATTCTCTGACTCTCTCTTTAATCTCACTCGACCTCCTTCAAATCCATAGATTTTCAGCTACATATAATATATAAAAATGCCTGAAAGCTTTTAAGTAAAACCAAATTTTCTTAAACCCATTTCCCAACACTTCCCAACTCTACTCCATCATTAGTCTGTCTAAAAAGTCATATAGAAAATTGTACATGGCTGAAAAACTATATCATACATACGTCACATAATTTGAAATATTCTCATTCAAATAAATTTGGCTTCATATTACATATTACACAACATTGGACTTTCAAATCCATTTACATATACCTATATATTTATTTAATATTCAGTTATATTTTTTCCACAATAGGTTATTTACGAGTGTCAATAATAACATGGATTGATTGTCTTATTTCCTTCTCGTACCTAGAGTTCCTTTTCCCGAGTTTTAACCACAATTAAAAAAATATCATATATAAATATTTTAATATATGTAAGATCCATATTTTTAAATACTCTTTAAATCACCCTCACTAAATCACATTGAGGCTATGTTTTAAAAGGTGATATCTATATTATGTGTGCTAAAAGCATGGTTAACCTGAATGGGGGATACAAAAAATATACTATTATATGTACATATATGTAATGATGCAAAATATACTTTACTTCAAATTTACCTCCTTGAGTTAAAAACACCAACAAAAACCCGTAAAATAAATATGTAGAAAGAAAGAGACTCCACCCAGAGAAAGAGAGAGAGAGAGAAAGAGAGCAAGAGATATTATCGCTTTGGTCAATATATATATGTGT
The DNA here is from genome assembly GCA_963680855.1 of Lepeophtheirus nordmannii. Taxonomy (NCBI): domain Eukaryota; kingdom Metazoa; phylum Arthropoda; class Copepoda; order Siphonostomatoida; family Caligidae; genus Lepeophtheirus; species Lepeophtheirus nordmannii. The sequence continues at coordinate 19,789,166 of OY804522.1, forward strand.
GTATATATACCTATATTTAGAGTATTTTTTGTTTTCCTTTCATTTTGTTTTTCCTTCTTTTTCCATTCCTTGTACAGAATATGTAATTTAAACAATAATAATAACATATAAGCAAACCCTGTAATACAGAATAATTCTTTGTACATATTTCCCTTCTTGCTTCTGTAATCAGCCTTGCCTCGTCGCTGTTAAATTATGATTGACTAGTTTGTATGACTATATATCTATCTATTCATGTACACATAAATGTCTGTATGTACGTGTATATATCCACTTTTAGATAATAATCATCATCATTCCCCCCTCCTCTCTCTCTCTCTCTTTGTTTCCCTCTCACTCTCATCAACGGCTAGACGTTGAAAATCATTTTCAACACTCTATACGAGTAAAAAATTAAAAAAATTGCAAAGCTTGCAAAAAAAAAAAAACATCCAAAAATCAAAACTTAATGGGATAAATTCCCTATTATTATTACGATTTGGGGCCCTGACCACACAAACATACATATTCAGGTAAATGTCGTAAATACATATATTTATTTGAAATAGCCGAAGTAATTTATCTTGGCTAGATCTTGAAGTTGAAGGAACATGCAAATAAAAAAGAAAAATTTACAATGGTTTGAATATAGATACAATGGTTGTGCACTGTAAGGTTTTTTGGTTTTTTTCAAATGTGTACATTCTGTGTTATTTTATAGTCTGCTATTATAGACAAAGTTAATTATGGTTTCTACTGCATATATTAAAATTATTTACAAATGAATGTTTGTTTAGTTCTTTGTCCTGGATGCATATCTCCAAACTGCAAAATAAATATTTAAAAAAGTCACAATGTTGATTCAAAAGAGATTTTGAGTGTTTGAATGTTAGTGTGGATCCTTGAAGCTTGTTAAATATTGGCAAGTATTCATATAGAAAATAGGGTAAGGCCCAAAAAATGTCCGAGTTAATATGTTTTGATTGTGTTAGTCATGAGGCCTGTGTTATTAATACTCGTGAACTAGCATTTTACTATTTCCCCATGGAAAATATGAATTTTAGCTAAAGGCTATTTAAAATGAAAAACCAGGGGTCTATTATAGCAAAGGCTAGACTAATCAGATCCATAATTTATAAGTTATTGCTGTATTTTATTCACTATGATAAAATTGTCTAGCTGCCTCTAAAAAAACAGTTAATCGATCTCTTAAATTATTTTACAATTAATAATAATATTAAAATGATTCTGACTCATTTTTTTACATCCATTTAAAAGAGCTAGACACAACTTTTAAGCATCAAATCATTGCAATATTAAATTATATATATTAAAAAAAAAAACACTTTTTGTAAAAGTTGTATTAAATGAATAAATGGTAAGACAATATGCAGAAAAATTTATAATTCGGTTGTTTTTTTTCCTTTCCAGAGTGATGCTGTCAAGTGAAATTCATGCTCTATTGATATGTTGTGTATAAGTTGTAACTTGTACATATGAAAAGATTGTACAAGTTGTAATCAAAAAATATATGTTTGTCATACAAGATAATGCAGTGATGGAAGTTAATTGGGATGCTCAATATTTTACATAATAACAAGGGTCTAAATTCTAATTGTCCAAATGAAAAGGACTAATTAATAAATAACATGTGGCTTATTCTACAAAATATACATAAGGTATTCATCCACTACAATGGTCCGTATTACCTACATATATGTTGAAATATGTGTAAGATGTGTTGAAACGTACATGGTATTTAGATATGTAGTATGTAAATAATTCAATTCAAAGTTTAATTTGACTCATTCTTCTTCAAGTAAATTCAGGTTTTGATTATTTATACAAATTTTCAATGTTTTCAGTTTTATTGCATTGCAGAGTACAGTAAATGATATACATATATAAATATATGTACGTGCATATTTCATGTAATCTAATACGTTTCGACGAAGAAAAAAAAATAAATTACATACAAATTTGCAAGTTATAAATAAATAAATTTATGTTCGATGCATTTATCTGTCAAAACGCGGGCTAAGAGAAGTTTATCTTAAGAGTCTAAAATAAATATATTAATTTATGTTTTATTTGATGTATTTAAGTTAATTTTTTGCACATTACCGGACAAATATGACGATTTATATATATATACATTTATAAAAACCCTGTTGTCTCTCAGTACGTCATTTCAAGAATCAATATGAATATGAATTAATAAAAACTTAATTATGTATATATGTAGTTATACCATCTCGTTGAGTGTTTCTCAAGATGTACATACATAACCTGGGATAACCCCCCCCCCCCCTCCCTCACCACCACCACCACCTCTTCTCCTCTCCTCATCAATAAAAATATTTAATAATCTATCACACAATTTACTCCAAAGGAGGCAAACCTCTATATATAAGGTCCCAAAAGAGTCAGCTCACCAAACCCACTGCTCAATCGATTAGTCATTTATTAAATAAATGTGTTTACCTATATTTAAAATTCATAATTAATTATGAATATGATCAGTTTCACCTCTTTTACAAAAAGAAAAAGAAAAAACATTATTTATTTGAAGACTATTTATTTAAAAAAATAAAAAATTGATTTTTTGTATAATTTTTTGTAGATACGCAAATCAAGGAAGAAACAACCTTGAGCTCAACTTTGGGAAATGAGTGTATTTTTGGGACGGAAGGAAGGTGCTTCTTAAAAAGTTAATAATATCCGTGATTTTTCCTTGAATAAATCCGTTTTAAATGGGGTTTGTTAGAAATATTAGAGTCTCGAGGGAGCGACCATTAACAAATTATCTTTTTACTTAATAAATTATGGACCCTTTGATTTATAATTTATGATTTTAATGTAATGATGGTGATGGTGAAATGTCCAGAGGGAATTAATGGACTCTGGGTGTTCTTTCAGCTCTAATGAGTTTTTATACATTTACCTATATTATATGTAATTTTAGCCCTTTGATACAGAAATGAATTAGTTGTATTTTGGCTCTAATATCTTCAAATAAGGAACCCTTGTTTTGGTCTCTAAACAAATACATACTTTAAGTTTTTTGTTTTTATTTTGTTCATCAATCAAAAAACCAAAAAAATCACCAACTTGTTGTTCTTTTAATCTTGAGCGATATGGATCTTTTTGGTATATGTATGTATGTATTTGTTAATGAGCCCATTCACACCTATTAAAAGCATGTGCAAATGTATGTATGTATTCTTCGTCATTATAAGGACTATGTCAATGGGGTTTATATTATATCTATTAGAAAATTGTCAAAAGTTCTCCTTTTCATCTTTTTCCCTCCTTTTATAACATATACACACACAAGAAAGAGAGGAAAAATATATGGAGTGAAAACAAAATAGTAATTGAGAATCTCTTACAAATCTGTTATTATTTTTATCTTTTTGTAGGTGGATAAACTCATTATCGATTTACTTTGACAACTTATTACAAAAGCTATTAGGGATGATGAGAGATCTTCATAATAATGACCTATGAATATCACTCAAATGAGTTTACTGAATCACGCCTCCCTCATTTTATTTTTTAAAAAGAGTGGATAAAACATCTTTATTTTACGTTTTGATGAATTTAAATAATATATAAAAGACAAAGGTACATATTCAAATAGCAATATTACATATATTATAGAGATTGTGTATATATTATATAAAAATATTTTCTGGGAGTCACTTCTCCTTTTTTCGTTTTTAATAATACTTCTTCCCCTTTATTTGAATATATACGTAACTTTGACATTTTTTTTTATGAATTTTTAATTTGAATTCAACTCTTTCGTTTACACGAATATTTTTTTACTATTTATTTTTTACTCCTAAAGACAAAGAAACTTTCTACTCTTTTCGGTCATTATTTCTCTTCTCTTCTCTTTTTTTTTTTTTGTTTTACCTCAGTGCACCTTGGTTCTTCTATGTATGTTTATAATGTATAGTATACAAAGGGCGCACAACCATTCAACTCTCCTCTATGTATATTAAAAGTTGTGTCTGTACTTAGAGGGAGAGAGGAAGGAAGGAGGAATGTTGGGCTGCTTGCCTTAGGAATAGACAGTTTTTGATTGGTCGTTTCCTCTCTCCCATCGTAACTCCTCCCCTAGATTCTTTCTCCGTCTCAAATTATTCTCTCTCTTCAAACTTTATATTCTTAGTCCATATATTTTATTATAATAGAAGACAGTAAAAAAAGAAGAAGAAACATATTTATACATATACGTATATATATATATATCATTGTTTTTTATTATTTATTTTTTTTGCGAATTATTTTTGCGAAAAAAAATAGTGTCCGCATTTATTTTTATTTTTATTATTTTTTCATTTTTGTGAGTGATTGTAAAGAATTAAGAATGATTTAGAAGGCTTTTACTCCTGAGTCTAAGATGGTTGAGTTAAAAACTGTTTTCATCGATTTTGACTCTACTTTTTTATAAAACTAAAGTTTTGTTCAGTGGTGATTATTTTTATTATTATTATTATTCTCCTCTTGTTGTTCACCAACAAAAGAAAAGAAAAAAAAGAAAAGAAAAGAAAACATATCCTTTCAGTAGTTGATCCGTGCTTGTTATTCAAGCTTTTCAAGATTGGATTCACTCCAGGACGACTTGTGCTCTACCAGTTATCTCGGCCCCTTGTATGGGCTCCCTCTCACATCTCATCTGTGATACAGTTCCAATCGATATCCATTTCAACAGCATTGCAAATAGCATGAATTCTCAAGCAACCGCCGCCATGTTTGGTATGTGTAATAACTCAAGCTCTGGATCCCTGGACACGGGAGGATACAACAGTAACAACAATGGTGGTGGTCCTGGCGGTGGCGGTGTCGGTGGTAATGCCTACTCAGACTTTTGCAATACTCCCCAAGACCCGCTCTACCTTCATCACCACGTTCACCATCATCATCAATCCCACCAAAACCCTCATCACGGGCATCATGCCGTGGCAGTCGCTGCTGCAGCACAGCAACAGCATCTCCAGCAACAACAGCAGCAGCAGCAAGCACAACAAGCACAACAGCACCATGAACTTTCAAGAATAGAAACCAAATATGATCCCAATTCCCCTAGTGCAATCATATCCGACAATGGCCTCCAATACGCCAATTTAGATGGAGGTGGTGGTGAAGGAGGCTATTCTCCAGGGGCTACATATCAGGCAACATACCCTTATGAGGATTCCGGATCTGCTTCTACAAGTCCAGGATTCGGAAATTACATAGACATTGCCTCTCAGTATGCTGGAGGAGGAGGGTCCTATCCAGGACTTTATCCTCATCCGCATTCCCAACTTACTCACCCCTCTGGAACAGGGCATCACGTCGTCGTTCCACCTCCACATCATCACCATTCACAGAATCATCATACTGCGTCATCTACTCCAAGTCCACCGATTTCCAATTCAACGCCCTCGATCCCACCTCCGCCTCTTAAACAAGGAAGAGATTTCCCAGTGAACAGTGGGAACAGTGGACAACAGCATCAGCAGCATCCGGGATCAAGTCCTTCGAGTAATAGTAATAACAACAATAATAACAACAACAATAACAATCCGGGACTGAGTCCTCCTCCAAGCTACAGTCATGTCAGCGGTGGTGCAGGAGGAAACAGTGTCACCTCGGGTTTAAATGTGGATTCATTCAACTCTTCATCCAAACTCGGACACCCACCCCCCACCCCACCAGCACTACCAACAGTACCCACATACAAATGGATGCACGTCAAACGGAATGTACCCAAACCAGGTTCGTTTTTTCTTTCCGTTTTTTGTTTTTTGTCCTGTTTCTTTGCTATTAACTCAAATACTTGATACATAATAATAATCAAGTCTCATTTGCAGACAGATCACGTCTCAAAAATTAAAAAAATAAATAAAGAATCTGATAGCTTTTTATTATGATCTCTATAATTTCCCTTGACACTTTAGTCATGAGAAAGAGAGACTCAGATCATAATCAGAGCTTGAAACATAGCTCTACTCTCTTGTTTCTGAGCTGATGATGATGACTTTTTATTTCTGAGACGATACACATATACCCATGTTCCTTTCCTATTTGCTCCTCTTAAACATATGTATGTGTTTTTATTGGTTTCATGCTTCAAAGAGCAAAGAGGGATCTTATGTAATTCTTACTTATCTTCAGAGACAAGTCATATCTGGGCCAAACTGGGCTCAAATACATAAATCGGTACTCATTTGTTATCCCTCATATAACAACCAAAGCTGTTTGAATAACAGATATTTATGTGTGTGTGTATGTAACTTCACAAATGTATTTCCTTGTGAAGACTTTGGATGATTAAGATTAATAATAAACGTAAAATGAGAAAATGAAGGAACCAAAGGTTAATTTGAATCTTACGTGTGGTTTATATATATATATATATATGTACATATACACATAGAGATAGGGTGAGGTACATATTGAGAGAAAGAGAGAGAGAGAGAGAATAGGAGTCCCCCCCCCCCCTCTTCTTCCCCCACTTCAATTTAGATACATTCTATGTATACATGTACTGGGTGGTTCCACCCTCAGTAGAACCAAGTGTTTAAGTCCTAGCTATTTGACTATAGATATCAAATTAAATTCTGGCAAATTAATTAATAAGTAAATAATGATTATAGCGTACATAGGTTATTGTATATCTAAATCATATTTGTCAAAAACCAAATTTGACATGCCAAGATACCATTTGATGCCATTATTATTAATATTAATATTATTATAGTCATATTTTGTCAGAATGAATGCCAAAAATATTTATAGAAAGATAATATTTTAATATTTAGACTACCTATTATTATTAAATTTAAACGCATAAAAATAAACAAAACTTTTCTCTATTTCTCTATTTTTTTTTTACATTGAGTCCCTCTTGCTCTCTATATATTTTTTATACATAAAAACGATGGTGTCTGAACCCTCAAAACGCGTTAGAATACCTAAAACAACCACACGAATACATATTATAGAAAAAGTTTGAATACACTATGTGTGTACTATGAGAGGAATAGAAGTAGAAGAAGACATATGTGGCTTTGATCGATGGGTATTTTCATGAAATGGAATTCTTTCGATACCCTCTTCTTATGTTTTTGTTGTGTTTGTTGTAAACTAAAAGTTTTTTTGTTTTTTGTTTTTTTTTCATTTCTTCCTTTGCTATAACTCTCTCTAAGAACTGAAGAGTATTAAAGTACGTTTTTTTTTTTTTTTTTTGCATGTACGTCACTTTATTCTTTATTATTATGTATATATGTAAGATTCAAATCAACATGTTACGTCAGATCCATCCAACCACTCCAGGAATTTGAAATTCTGATCATTATCAATATGGATTTTTACCTATCCCCAAATATGTAGGTAACCTACCGACGACCCATGTCTTTGATTGCATCTAAACACTTCAAAAATAAATAAAAATGTCCATTTGATATAAAGAGAATAAATGAAAAATTTCCAAAATGAAATTCGGGAGAGGACAAATATTTTACATTATATATATATATATATATATGAATGCTCAATAAATATTTGACAATTTTATTTTTTATATGTATGTGTTTTTTGCAGTCATCTACACAATATATGCATTATGCTCCATAATTAAATAAATGACTAAAACCTTTTGCAATGATAATAATTACATAGTGAATTTTAATTTCTTCTTACTTTCTTTCTTTTTTCTACTACGATGTTGATGATAATAATAATTTTATGTATGCCAGAGTAAAAAAAAAAATATAACAAATAATAACAAATTAGAATTTGATTCCATGTTTATGCCATTTCCATGCCTTTGATACAAACACAATAATCATAATAATTGTATGTACCACCAAAACGGCATAGGATATTATTATTATCTAGACATAGAAGTGCATTGATAATTGATATGGAGAAAGACATAAAAAGAGAAAGAGGGGGGGGGGCTAATGCATAATGAGGCCTTTTTTTTAAGCCAAAAATGTTTTAATATAAATTTATATAATCTTTTCATATCTATCTATATATATATATATATAATTAAATTCAGTATACAAACATACACTTACTTTTTTTCTACTCATTACAATCCATAGATTGTTTTGAAGAAAACATTTGAAACACTCTGTTTTTCTTCATTTCTGTTCCTTCCCCCCCCCCCTCCTAATGTATAGAAAATATAATAGAACGTATAGCCTCTAGGAAAATTACCATTCTATGTACTTCCATTGGACCAGTGAGAACAACCATACTCATAAAAGAAACAGAAAAAGAAAAAAAAACCTCAAGAGAAAAGAAAATTACTTTGTTATGTGTTATTTTCTTTATTTTTTTTCAAAGAAAAAAAAAAAGAAGAGGTCAGAGAGTTTAAGTCACTCATTGGTTCAAATTTATTTAATACAAATAAGAGGCATCGTCACCGTGGAAAAGGTTTTTTTTGGTTTTTTTAATCTTATGTATTTTGTATTTGCAAATTATTATTATTTTATAAATATGTAAAACCAATTGTTTTATAGAAAGCGCCAACTCTCGGTATCAGCAAATATATATCTTTCATTTTAATCAATATGCTACATATATATATATGTAATGATATTGCGAGCAAGCTTCTCTTTCTTTCTTTCTCTCTTTCTCTCTCTATTGTCTAAAGAGAAGAATTGCATTACGACTTTCTAAATTTTATTATTCTTTTTATTAAAAGAACAGGGGCTTTTTTCCTCTCTTTTTTTCGTTCGTTCTTTCTTTCTTTCTTTCTTTATATTTCTTCTTCTCTCGATGATGGATCTGTATTTCAAGTTAATCGTATTCTATGCAAAATATACATACATATGTATGTATGTTTTTACAAACAGACCATAAGTTCAAACATACAAGAAAAAGATAGATAAATAAAATGGGTGGTCCACTTCTTCATTTCGTGGGCAAATAAAGCGCCTACAATCTCTGCATATCTAATTAGCTATTTTTACATACTTGCATCCATAGTTTTTCATAATATAAAACCTACAGAGGTAAACTTTAAATACTTGAATTTTGAAACGCATTTAAATGCTTAATTTCAAACACTTTACTTCAAAATCAGCGACAAAGGTATAGTCTTTTTGGGCTGAATAATACTTTGCTGTTGTTTTATAGTGATAAAAACTTGAAATAATGGATTTTGAAGTATGTAGCAAGGATTGTTTGAAGTTAAAGTCTTTAACATGTATAGAAAATCCATTTAAAATTCGTGAAAAGTTGTAAAAAAAAGAAATATTTCATTTAAAATGTTGGGAGGTTTTTTATATATACATATTTATTTATTTGTTATAGGATTTCATATGAAATCCAAATGAAAGTTTGTCAAATCTTGATACACTTTTTGTACATTTTTTTCTATCTTCTTCTTTGATGTTATTATCATTGCTATTATTATGATCATGGTTTTACTTCAATAAATAAAAAAAAGAAGGAAAAATTAGAGAAGGAATACATAGATAGATGATATACCATGTATGTATTATACATAAAACCTTAAACAGATGACTATATAAGACCCTGAGACCGGGTTTCTGACTTACTTCAAAAGGAAGTCATCCATCATGTACGTATATGATCACTGGGGGAGAGGGGGGGGGAGCAAAGAAGAGGAAAATAACAAGAATAATAACAAGAAAAAATAACTAAAAATCCACTTTTACTATTTTTACCTCCTCCTTCTCTCTCTCTCTCTCTCTCTCTTTCTTTCTTTCTGAATGACTCGCTGACTGGGGTGCCCCACCAAGGAACCACAGTCAGTCCCCTCGAGAGCTCATAATTTTAAAATTAGAATATTTTATATCAATTTCCCCCGAGTTCTTCACTCTTTTTTTTATCCCCTTTTGTTCAAGTTTAAGAGTTTTATTTTTATTATTTTCCGCCAATCCCCCGTTCTATGTGTGTGTATGTATCTATGTACGGATGATGGTGGTTCTTGCAGAACCTTGGCTGCTCACTCACTCTCTCTCTCTCTCTTTCTATAGAGCATACAAAGGCGCACAGAGGGGGGAAAATTGTTTTTTTCTTCTTTTTCTTTATTCTACCAAGGCGAAGCGGTTTTTCAATATCTACACACAAATATTCTGTGTATATACGTCTATGTAACATGTATGTATGTACAATTATATATTTATAGATAAATAGAAAGAGAAAAATGGCGGTGAAACATTTACTAATAAATATAAATTAATGATTCCTTGATTGACTCAAATAGGTACACACACACAAAATACAAAATAAAAACCGTTTTGTCATCGCATCTGTAAGGAATCATTAATCTTTCGAACAAATATTTATTCCGATTCTCTCAAATGATGATAAATATTGATAAAAGATACAGAATGACACTATTATAAACTACATACATATATATATATATTGACTCTAAGTTAAAGGCCTTTTCCTCTATATTTATTTTTCAGTTCCAAAATCCGAGGGTTTCTATGGTGGTCAGAATGGAATCAATAATACTGGTCGAACGAATTTCACAACGAAGCAATTGACTGAGTTGGAAAAAGAGTTTCATTTCAATAAGTACCTGACTCGTGCAAGAAGGATCGAGATCGCAGGGGCTCTTCAGCTAAATGAAACTCAAGTCAAGATCTGGTTCCAAAATAGGAGAATGAAGCAGAAAAAGCGAATGAAGGAGGGTCTTATTCCACATGATCCATCCTTGACAGGGGAATGTGGAGCAGGAACAGGTCCATCCTCATCCCCTCTCTCACTCGACGGAATTACCAAAAGTGAATCACCTCCTAATTAATAAAGGGGTAGGAGGTTGTGTTGAATATGATCATTGTTTCGGTGGTTATTTATTTCTTTTTCCCCTTCTTTTATATTTTTTAAATTTTGTTCTACCCGATATTTTAAATTTATTTCGTCAATCTATACACACAGGCAGAGAAGAAGACTCACCCAACCACCCCCATACAATCCTTCTTCTAATATCTTTCTGCATATTCTTCTTCTTTTTTTTGTATTTTTATTTGTTATATATTACAATTGTTTTTTCTATCTTTTTTTTTTTTTTTGTGATGAGTTCAGCATCAATTAACCGCACAACCATTCACATACATAAAACAAACTCAATCATTCTCTGTTATACCTTTTTAAAGTTCATGGTTGATCCTCAAAAAGGTCAGAAAGTACAAAGTATTTGTACAAATTTCAGTAACTGTGTGTAACTTAGTGATATTTCTTCTTATTCTTCTTATTCTTATTATTTCGTCACTACCACAAACAGACATGCAAAACAAAACAAAAAATTATAAATTCCACATAATCAATATTATCAAGACGGTTTTTTTAAAGCGACAAAAATGCCCCCTTCCACCACCTTACTCGTCCCCCCCCCCTCCTTCTCTTTCCCCCCTTCCCCCCACTCCAAAAAATCTTACATACATACTCTTATTATATTAAAGTTTACAATTATTATTATTATTATTGTATAAGTGTCACCATAATTCAAATATACAAAAAATATTGAATTTTATCATAGCTATTGAAGGTTTTTTTAATTATATATATGTTTTATTTAATAAATAGATAATACTTGCAAAGAAAAAACAGATAAAGAAATATGTGATACATTGCTTTATCAACACTGAACGGGCATTTTGTGTCAAATTTATCTCTTAAATCAACACAAAAGAATGAGTCAATCAATCCTTTTTTGATTTAACAAAATATGAAATATAATTTACGAGTCTAATTGTTCCGGAAATTCTCACTCAACCTATTAATATAACCATTTTCCTTCATGTACATATTCAAAACAATATATCTACAGACTATTAACTTAGTAAATTTTTAGGGGTTTGATAGTTATATAAATGTCATGACCCTAGTCTAAGAGAATGTTATCTTTTGAAAAAAAAAATGAAAAAATCTTATATAGATGATATGTAACAAAGCTTCATATGTATAGGTTGAAGCAAGTGTGTTTCTATATTTTAAGTGTTATTGTTTCCATAACTTGAATCAAGATTTGCTTCTTTTATTCTCATCACTCTACAGATTTGAGTTTCATAGCCAATTAATTTGAGTGTTTAATCATTGTTGAATAATATTTAACAAATTATGTAATCATTTAAAAATTTTAATCGGTGGAATTCGATTAAACAACGTTAAATAATCTTTATATCTATTTGTATAAAATATTGGGATTTAGGAATGAGAAGGGGTATTTCCAAGAAATGAAAAATGGATTAATAAAAATAAACTACATACTATAAAATTAAAATAATATGTATATTCAAATCAGTTATCCCCTTGTGTTCGAGAGTATTAATAATTCCATAAGAGATGTTTTATTCTCAAGACATAATTTGTTCAAATAATTTAGCAAAATACATTTGTATTTAAAATAAATTCGTATTTAAAAAAATGTTTTTTGAATCAAGACCAAAATAACTTGAATAATGAGAATACAACTCTGGTAATATTGCAGCATCAATAAAAGAGAATTATTTCATATTTAACATCAAAGCTAATATTCTAATACACATTTAGTTTTATTATCTATTTAAAAGTCAAATAGATGAGTTCTGTATAAATTCGTTTGTTATCATAAGGTACAAATAAATTCTGCTATTCATTTTTATATTTATATTTGACATTTGATTCTAGTAAACTGTTTGCTTTTTTTTCTTTTTCATTACAGATGTAATTTTCGAGATTATTTAATTTTAATTTTTTAGTAAGAAAAAATATGGAAGTACACAAGGAAATTCGACTTATTTTTATGTGGTAATTTATTATTTTATATATTTCATATAGAATCATCCAATCCTGATAAACTAATAATAATATCTTTAAGAATTTATTAAGGAATAAATAAAATTGCTAATATTTATTTATGTCAATGGGGGAAAAAAATAATTCCTTTGTTGGGTGATTAATGAGATCCTTCATTTAAAAAAAATATGTGTCCCTACATAAATGGTCAGGCTTCCTATTTTTGGCATAAATATTGTCCTGATTGCAATTAAATTGAGACCCAAAATCACTCATGGTGACTTTTCTTAGTTGTAAAAATCTTGAGTGATTTTCCTTAAAATAAAAAAATCAACTTAACATTAAAAATTACTCAACACGGTTCTTTAAAGGTCAGTACAGTTGGTCAATATTTTTTTTCAAAATAACTACTGTTTTCTTATAGTTTATATTAAATCAATATAAACAATATGTTTGTGAGTAACCCAATTTGAATCGTTATATATAAGCAATTAATACATATTCATAGTCTATTTTTTATGTTTAAAAAATTATAGAATTAAGTTGAGTGTAATATTATGTGGCGTGATATAAGCTAAATTAGTTTTAGATGCTAATATATAGAATAAAGTAAAAAGGCAATAATTAAATGTGTAGATTTGTAGATATCTACTTACATAAAAATCAAATATTATCCTTAATACTTGACCCAATCTTTCTTGTGTTTCTAATAGTTAAATAAAATTATCTCTAATTTCAATTTAAGTTTACAAGGGTTTAAAATAAGACACATTCATGATTTCTATGAGATTTATATACGCCATTTCGTACTGACCTTTACCGATACACTTCAAACCCCTAAATAATGGCCTGCCGATACATCTCCCAATTTCTAATAAAAATTACCCCTAATATTGACTCTATAAATGTTATGTAATTTCTTCTTTTTTTTCTTTTTTGAAAATTTATATTATTTCTACTCATAGAAATAATGAAATATTAATCTATAAAAAAGAGATATTTTTTTTTCACTTTAACCTTGAATTTTCTTAGGATTGAGTGATTTCATATCAAATACAAAGATATATCCATTAGAATTAGAATTCCATTTCATTGGAAATCTATTAACTTTTAATTGTCATATTTCTGTTCAAATTCATTCAAACCTTCGTTTTCATTAACAAAACTTTGCAATCATAATTTTATAAGAACCTTGTCTAATATATATATAAATTAATTCTGGATTCATAATTTATACATCAATCACTACTATAACTATATATCAAATCTAATTTTTACAAAGATTTAACTTTTTATTGATTTGTGCTACTTAATGACAAATTCTTACAATTTTTTTTCTCCATACCAAATTTCTAACAAGAAATTTAAAATTTAAATTAGTAATTAAATGATAAGTGTCCGTAGAGAACAATATCTAGCTTTTGGTATTGTTAAAGCCATTAAAAAAGTTGATGGGCTTAGTTAGTTTCTTAAGATTGAAGATGTAGAAAAATAAAATATACTATAAATTATCATAATGTATATTGAAAATTTAATACAATTAGAGTTTGTAATTTAAAAATCAGTTTCTCAGCACTCATTGAGAAATAATTAAGGGCATCCCCTAAATTTATGAAGTAAACTCTACTGATATCATTCAAAAGCGTGTCTTGCAGTGGTGCACAACCAATCTATAGTCAACTGGTTGCCTACGAGATGATAACATACAGAGTCCTATAAGAAAGGTTACAACAACTGACTTGAGCGATACCTTCGATAAAAACATTTTGCCTCAAAACAAATCAAATGTATTAGTTAAGAAATAGGTAGATAGAATCACTCTTGCATGCAAATATAATAAACAATTATTGCATAATTAATTCACGTTTTGTTTTAATTAATGACTTAAATTATGTAACTTTTTCTCTTATTCTAATACTTTGATTTCCAAACCCACTAGAAGTAATCTTCCTATCTTTTACAATAGGTGTTTGCTCGAGCAAAGGAATTTGCAAACAAATATAAACAAACCAGTATATGAGGAAAGTCAAAATTTCATGGCACTGAGAAATATTTTCCACTGAAGATTTATTTCCTTTAAGTGCCATCCATATCTTTAATATTTTTTTAAATTTTTTAAATGTGATGAAGGATTTAAATATAGTTTCAACATTGACAAACTCTTTCAACTCATATCTTGGATCAAAACACTAATCTATTAAGAGATGAATAATTTATTAACGATATCAGAGTACTTCAATCATTTGATGACTTATTTTCGTCAATAAAAAAGATTTTGCATTTATACAGTGAGCACAGCATATAATCCAAATAATTCATTTCAGTCAAGTCTAGACTATGACTAAATATGACTTTAGATTTATCACGAATTTATTTATTTTTGTGTGTGTCCAAGAGTTTCAGCTCCATGAGAGAAACAAAAAATATGAAACTGTCTTTTTCACAACTTGAGTCTTGCTTTTTGTAAAGTGACAAATTTCAATGTTTTTTTTTTAAATAATGAACTATTAATCAAGAAAGCCACATACAATGATTGTTTTCAATCTCTAAGGAAATTATATTATCTTCTAAATCTGAAGGTACAAAGTGAGAAGGTGCAATGCATAAATGATCAAGTAAATGTAATACTTTTCTTGGTTTCATCATTGAGAATTTGTTTACCTTCATCAGTTTACTCTTGGCTCAAGTATTAAATAGAATTTCTCTTTAATCGTAAAGCTTTGAGGTTTGTATAAATAAATGTACGTAGTAGGAAAAGCTCCTGGAAAAAGTGTCGGGCAGTGATCCACTATTTTTAACTGACTGCCTTCATAGTTTTTAAAGAACGTCCACAAATCAAAAGAAGGCTTCCACTTGTCTCTTTTCATTCTTGTGAGCCATTGTTTTTGAAGATTGCTCTCATTAAGGAAGGGAAAAAGTGACAGCCCTCTGCCTCGGTGTGATTTGTACATGCCAAAAATATGAGTCCTAGTATTAAGGCATATTACTTGAAATCTTATATATAAACTTGAATATTATCTTAAATAGGTAGGTAGTCGATTTCAAATAACTTCATAAATATTGAATGCGTATAACCAAAATCAACAACAGCATAAAATTAACTGACTTCAGGGGGCTTGCCTACTGTCGTAACTCTTTTTATAGGACTCTGATTAAATATAGAACGCAAGTTAATTTTGGATATTATTCAATATTTTACGTTAATTTTAGTCTAAAAAGGAGACTATGGTAGCATTAAACTTTTTCATGGTAGCCCGTTGTTGGCATATCAATTTCAAAGTAGAAACTGATACATTGTCGGACACCACTTGTGTAATGTAATAAAATTGAAATAGTCGAAATCATTAACAAAGTCAACTTTTTAACAGAATTTCTCCAGTATTTTATGATCGATATACATATGTCTTTCTATTTGAGTCTAATGCAGACCCGGGCATTGTACGGCCCGCGGGCCAAATCCGGCCCGCGAAAAATTGCTTGGACTTAAGAAGACTAACTAAAAGTAGATTTTAAACTTTTGGTCTGGCCCTCCACAATATTTTCTGCTTATCATTCGGCCCTTGAAGAAAAATAATTGCCCACCCCTGGTCTAACGCACAGTTTAAAATTGAATTTTAGCTATAGTTATGATCAATAATATTAGTATATATTGTTTTAATTATCTATTTTTAATCTTATAACTATTAACATAAAATGATTAATGGCTACCCCTCTACCTAATTTATCATATCAACATACTATTTTTACATATGAGACCTTAGATTTTTGAAGATAATGTACACTATCGTAATTGTGTTATTTATTTTTGTTTTTAGATTAAGACCTATTAAACAATATATATAATTGGAAATATATAAGACATCCGGAAATGGTTAATTTTGCCTAAAATGGCATGAGGGATCAGAGATTTTGCTATTAGTGTATTTTTTGAAGGTGTATTATTTTTTTAGTTGTAATATTAGACTTATTTTATTATAGGACCTGCTATTTAAAGCATTTGAAGAAAAAATGTTAAAAATAATTGTCTTTAAGTTAATATTCGCTAATTGGACCGTTTTTTAATGCTTCGACCCAATTATAAGAGTATTAATAACAATGATACATAATTAAATAAGGCCCTTTTTGAATTTTAAATAATTTTTATTCGTTTTTATTGACTTTATTTTCCGTTTATTTCTCCTTCTTGTTGAGATATGTTCTAAATTTACCAATAGCCTAAAAAAATTCTTTAAAAAAACAAAAAAACTGGAATTCAAATATTTAAATTTGGTTTTGCAATTATAATTTCAGTGGTTTCAACTCTATAAAAACATAATATATCATGTTATTCATAAAATAATAATGAAGAATTCACAAAAATAAATACATAATTATTTAATAATTTAGTAAGTGGTTCAATTATAAGTTATAAGCTTTTTTTGATTTATCTAATATGAATTGAAAATCGAATAAATTTGCAATTTGTTGATTAAGTATCACAACCAACCAATTAGCATTTATTAGTCTTCATTTTGTAAACATACATATAAGTTTTCAATACTCTTATGCAATATTGTGACTTCATCCATGAAGACAAATATTGTTTTGAAAGATCGAGGATCCCTCAAATATCATCAGTGATCTTCAATCACAAATTTCCTTTCTTTGAACATTTTAAATCTTGAAGAGAAAGAAGAATTAAGACTTAAATATATTATCCATGTTCCATATATGTAAGGAACGTAGTTAATATTATCTTTAGATGTTGCAGATAAATTGTTATTTCATCTAGTTCCAAGACAAGTAAAGCATATTGACTAAGGATGTGAGAAATATTTGTTTTTATCACCCACCATTGATTTGATAAACACACCTACAGCCATACTAAACCATTTATTGTGAAATAAATTGCAATAAACATGACATTAAATAGTTATATATTGAAAAAAAGGTCAAAATTGTAGCCGGTACAGGATCAACAGTTCTATCAGTTCCAATCTTTGTCCACGCCCTTTCATTTGCCCCGATCAGTCAATGAAGCGATGATATAATATTTTAGTGATTTGTTACTTAGTCATGATTTTATATTATTTATTAATAATATGTAATGCTACCCCTCACGTTGTAAGTATAAACATATTTATATAATTCTACCCGTTTCAAACAAGCCTGATAATGAAGTGAGAAACTGCAAGTTTTTAATGGTATGACTCAACAAAACTAAAACTTTTTTACATCAATATTTATTGCAAGTCAGTATGCATTCAAATAAATTGAACTTATTATTCTGTTATAAATTATCATTTATTCATACTCATCAAAAGTTGAATCTCAACATGATCATCTGGCATTTTATTAGTTTGATATTGCAACTCTCCATCAACCGTGAACTCTGTGACTTTAACACCAAAATGTCATGGTGAAAAAATTCACCGTATTCGCGAATGACTGAACCTTGATGTTGGAGAGGATCTCAAGGTGCAGATTAAAGAAATGAATTTCGGTAATTCCTACATCAAATATGTATGACTATTGATATATGATATACGTAGTGTGTTCATGGAGATAAATAACTATTTACTATATTATTTTTATGGACTATGGGATAATTAGATTTAGGCTATAGAGTCATCGACAGCGCTATTATGAGGCTAAAATTTCACTCTCCCTCCCCCCACCCGTTTCCAAAAAAAATCCAATTATTATTATTTTTGTGATTATTCCCATCTTAAAATGGGTGAGAAAGACATTAAAATATAAATTAATTATAGCCTAATCATCTTGATCTTTTTATAATTATATTTTAAATACTACATCTCTTTACGTACTTTTCACCATAACAACAAAGCAGCATCCGACCCTTCAGACACTAACCTTACCCACAATTTCAAGTATAAAACCCAGCCTTCTAGTATTCTAGACTACCTTGATAATCAATTTTAATTCAGTCTTCTTTGTATTGCTGACTCTTGAGCTTGCTACAGTTTTAAGTAGCTGTTGTTTATTATTTAATATTGTCAAATAATAATCAGTAGACCAATTCTTTTGCTTATTTTTTATCATTTTAATTATTCTAAAAGATATTATCTCAACCATTAAGAGGTTGTTCACTATATACATATACAAGTATATGGCTGAGGTAATTGATGCAAAAATAATAATAAACCATTTAAAGTGTCGATAGGTGGGAGTGGTAGAGTGGGTGTTTGAAGAACCTTATTCAAAATGATACTCACAGAGCAATTAACAAATAATACTTTATACCAAACTTTTCCTCTAGGTATGTATATTAAATTAAAATTTTCACATGCGTTATTAAATCTTCAATTATTATGGATCTGGTCAATGCGGAATTGGGATATAAATATTGGACGTCTGCATATGATGGATGTCATCATCGTGGAATTTGCTCATCTTGGGGACATAAAAAACAAATTTTATAAGAATAAAATCCCTTATTTCTTCTAAATTAAGGAATTACTGCCGTGAATTTGGATGTCACAATGGGATCGACAAATAAAAGGACCTAGGCCTCTATCATAAATTAAAAAAACTATATATTTCTTTGTTTTATTTCAAACCCTAAATAAAAATATTAAAATATTATACATTTACATAGCGTAGTCAATAGATTAGAAATCACTTTTATCCAAAACAAACCCAACTGTAAAAATATATTCATTTCATAGGAATTTTTACAACCTTTTATCAATTTGATTTACTTCAAATATCATTGTTTTTCTTTGGCAACAAGCTGTATTCAGTAAAAATGTTTATTTATTTTCTTTTAAAGCCATTTTATGAAGTTTATTTCAGATTTTTTTTTGAAATTTGTACATTTTATGTTTGGGGCATATGTAAACTTTATGCTCCCAACATAGGGTTGCATCAATTTATGAATCAAAATTTGGCGTCAATGAAAAAGTTCTATACAAGTTCGTTAGCATACCCTACAATAATATAAAAATTAATAAAGTTGTGTTCAAATAAGGAACTTAAATGGGATTCCTTATAATCTAGAAAAAGAAGAAATATATTACTTCAACGATTCTAATGCAGATAGGTAGATATAAATCTATAAAAAACTATATACAAAAACATGCCCAATCAATTAAAACTAATTGTAAAATAATAATAATGATAATATACGGAGATAATTTATAAGATGTATGAAATGATAACAATTTGAAATTTATTTCAATTGAAAAAACAATAAAATTTGTATTGCAATTACGAATCAACGCTGCTTCTTTTTTAATTTCTTCCTTAGAATAATTATATCTATTCAATTTATGGACAAGAAATGTTAATATTCATGCCCATAGACGATAATTACTACCCTTGCTTCATATTTATTCTGGAATAATTCGAACTAATTATAGTTTCCATTGGGAAACCTGCTGATGAAGGTAATCATTAACTTTAATCGTATATTTGTATGTATGTATATACCTATATTCATAGGACGTATAGTATGGCATAATTGTTCTTTCATAGTGAACTGTAAACAAAACAGAAGACTCCAAGCTACGTATTTTACATCATGAGTACTACGTATCTGACAAATTATCATCATTGATATATCAACAATACTCAGGTTATTTTTAAATTAGAAATGTAATTATTTCCCTACTCAATCATGTTCCTTTGTAAAAAAGAAGTTGCGTTTGTTTCAAATCATACAATTTTCCGTTTTTATTAAAAAATTGTTTTGTTTTACTATTTTCTTTATTTTATCGACTTTAATTATAAATTATTATTTATATGCGTCAAATATTTGGCTATTTAGAAATTAATAACTAATAGAATTATATATGTATATAAACTGATTAGTCTATTCACTGAAATAGCTGATATAATAGTCAAATAATACAGTCATATCTTGTTTTAATTGTAAAAATTTATTAGCACTAAATGTAACTTAATTAATTAATTATAATTATTGGAGAATCGTTTCTTTAAATAAAAACAAACAAATTTGTTTATGATATCTGACATCAAATTGTCCCTGGAAACGTATTCATTCCATTAATACTTTACATCAAGGAATTTTTGTTTAATATGATGAATGTAAGAAGTGTAATATATTTCATGAGTTAACGTATTTATAATGACTTTTTAAAGTAAACCGGATTGAATAGAGAAACCAGTATGGGAAAATGTACGGATAAATTTTCATACAAATAAAACCATTTTATAGAAACTGGTCAATTATATTGATTGCCGAATAACACGAATGTAAATTAAAAAATTACAACTTAAAAAAATGTTGATTTAGATATATTTTCTCTACTTATTTTTTAATTTTAACACAAAATTGAAAGAAATATGGTGTATATCTGGTTGCTTTATTTAAAATTACTATAATACTCCAGAATTAAATATAATCGAGTTTTGTTTCTTCATATATACTCAATGCACAGAGATAAAAAACTTTTTATTTTATCTCTATGACTCAGTTTCAGAAAGAATGAATAACTTTGAGTATAAAGCATATTTAAGCCAATTTTAATTCATTTGATTATAAATTAGTAATTTATTCATATAAATTATAATTAATCAACTAAATTTCTTTTCGGAGTATTAGTCTAAACTAAATAACGCAACCTTGCACATCATATTTCTTTCAATTTCTTATGAAAATTGAAAACTATATCGGATAAACTTGATTACTCATTTTAATATGAGGAAGAAACACTAGGTGCTTGGAAGTATATTTGATAATAATGGAATTGTATGTACTTTAAAAATGATAGAATCAAAATTGCCTTTTTTTAAATATACTTTACATAAATTATTAATTAAATATAAATATATGATCCATCTCAATTTTTAATGATTAGCTTGTACTAAGAGTAGTTACATCTGGTAAAATAATAATAATAAGTGGACAGCATATATTTATTCTTATAGCTTTTGTTATCATTAAAATTGAAAATCCTTACTTAAATATTTAGTGGTAAAAACACAAATATCTTTACAAAATGGGCCTTGTGATACACGCAGGGGTCCCTTAACAAATTGTCTAAGTTTCTGCAACAACATTTCTTAACCAATACAGTATTATTTGACTTATTGTGGGTGGGTCTGGAACAAAATGTCTTCTATATCTGAATCCCCATTAAGTAGGGATGCTATACATTATTAATCATATTATGTATCCATAAGTATACTTTAGACGGTGTGTCAAAAAAATCAACGAAACAGCAAAAACGACAAAAATACCATGATAATTATTTTACATTAATATCTTTTGAAAACCTGTGTGATTAACGAACCACTGATTTGCAAGTGAACAAATTTTAAAACAAAATAAGCTCGAGAAATTCTGATCAAGGGGCCAGCATTGGTTCATTGTCAAACTTGGTGGAGACATTCATTCCTCAAGAAATAGATTTCCATTTTCTTCATAGCAAAAGTATCTAAACTTAAAAAAGTTTTATTTTCAACTATAAGTTTCAGTGTTACACTGTTGTAAATCCCAAATATTTTGACCATAATCTGGGTTAAAGGAGTATTTCTCGCCCATAACTCAGATACAAAGGCTGAAATTCTAAAATATTTTGGGCGAACAATTCGCCAAAGGAATACTATATTGCCGATAAATAATATAATCACAGATTTAAAAGGATATTATGATAAATATTGTTATTATTATTTTAGCTTTATTTATTTAATATGGAGTAATATATGATTTTTCTTGTCACAAAGGTAAATTAGTGAGTGTTCTTCTGTGGAGTAATATTTTAATAATACTCATTATGAGGCAACAACATGTATTTCGAACTCAGGAGCGTAGAAAATGTTTTTATATTAATGAGGCTTAGATTTAGATAATTCTTTTTATTTGACCGTTCAGAATAACCAAAGACCCGTCAAATTTTGTGATAATTCTCTGAAGAATTAAATTGATGTTCAAAATTATAAGTCAATGAAAATTTTGTAAAATTATAGAAGGCGAAAAAAAAAGTTTGATGCTTCAAAAGTAAACTATTGTCGGTATGTGCTATCAATAAATTTTGGAACTGATACAATTATTTTTTTTTATGTTTGTCAACATGTCCTTAAAAATTCCAACTGGGAATTTTCGCTAATTATAGAATTATTTTTGGGTAAGAAAACTTTGATGAAGATTTTGATTAAGTGATAAAAAAATAATAACTCTTGTTTAAAATCTATAGACACGTTCATTAAAAAACATCACTTTTTTATGTATTTTCTCATAAAAAAAACAAAAACTATGTCCTAATATCTCTAAAATAGGTCCATCAACTTCTTTCTTGTTGATCGTAACCATAATTGCATTATTAACAGGGATGCAATTAGCACTATACCTTTGGGAAATATACACCCCCCTCCCCCTCAGATATTTGGTTACACTAATTAGTTCCATCAAGTTATACTAAATTTATGAACCTGCTTATATTTTTCCAGAATGTTTCCCAAGTTTAAAAATCCTATCTGTGCCCCTGATTAATTATTAAAACTATTAGAAACATGGAGGACGTGATCATTCTCTTCAGAACCAAAATTGTTTCCTTTGCAGAGACATTCGTCACTGGTATATAAAGTTAAAGTAAACAATGAGCTTCACGAGTCATGGTTTTGGATAAAAAATTAAAATTACGACTATCATAATTTTCTTTAATCTAAAATTTCTTTTAAAAGAGACTATTCCCACTTCGACACTGCTTTAAATCAGTACTTTTCAAATTTTTTATCCCAAGGAGAATTAATGAGTTAATCGAACCCATGAAGTTCACTATTGAACAAAATTTCAATCTATTTAGGAATATGAATAGTAAAGTATACTAACTCAGTATAGATTTGCCATTCATATCCGTATATTTTTTTTTCAAGGAATGTTTCGGAGTATATCTGAAAAAGCTTTGGTCTACATTTTGTTTCAGAGTGAATGTTTGAGAATTACTACCTTAGACTATAGTAAACTAAAATACTGATCAAGATCAAGTTGTCGTCCTTTTCGGATCCAAAAAGCATATGTATATATTAGACGTTTATATCATATACATCACAGTCACATTCTCATGTTTGGCAGAATAAAAAATAATAATACAATGTATCAATACTATATAGTATTTTTAGGCTCAATTTCCTATCAGCGAAATGTTTTTCGGTATTTTGTAATATGCTTCTAAAGGAAGTTGTTCTTTGAAATTTAACTTCTAGTTCTTCCTCCGGATTCTAATTTACAAAATCTTCAATTGTTTACTATCCAAAATGTATATACTGTAAATTTACTACTTTGCCTTTGTTATCAGTAAAACGTACATATGGTATCAATTAAAGAGGCCAGTTTTTGATAAATTAATGAAAATTAAACTAGAGAGAGCAAAAAGTAATCTAAGCAATTATTCATTAGACACTTCCTAATTTTCGAATATGTAAATGGGAAATAAATTTTGAATTTGGCAGGCAGGCGTAGGGAGTACATTGTATAGTAGAACCCTCAAACTAAATGCTAATTCGTTCTGATGGATTGTCGAAGAGCAATGGATTCAAGTTCCAAGTATGTCTAGTACTGAGGTGGTCTAGTTTTGGGACTTTACTGTTCATACTATAGGAATATAATATATTGTTATCATATATCTTGCAAGTTGAGACGTTATTCAGAGTAGAATTTCGGTCTTGAAAGTTGATACAAACTTAATTAAGTCATTATTTAACTTAAAATATTCTCCATTATGTTAATATTTTTGTAAATTAAACAGACTATAAGTATTTTTGACAAAGAAAGATCAAAACTAGGGTTAAAAAAAGTCAATCCTTGGCAAAAAAAAATCTAAATCAGGAGTAACCAAACTCTGTTGTACACACTAAACATGGTGCATTGCAAACTTATGATGATTAGGAGTGATCCTACCTTCCATTACACCCTGGCTAAACACTTTGATAATTCAATAATTATATTCCTTATCTAAGTAAACGTAATTTAAAAAGAAGACATCAATATGAAGAATAAATGGTGCATTTGATATTCTGTGTTATAAAAATGGAAGGAGTGTATACAAAAAGATTAGTTATTCTTGATTTATGTAGATCCTTACACCAAAAATCACGTTTCCCCCTGAGTATAATTTGTTATGTACTTCTACTTATTTTATTTTATTTGTTTGGAATTAAAATATTGTGGAAACACGCGTAGCAAAATAGACTCAATTCCAGAGCAATCCTACTTATCAAAATTCATATCAAATAATATAATTAAATTGTTGTATCTTAGAAGAAATCACTGATACGGAATAAAAATTTTGTGTTAATGTTTATTTTCTTACGGTTGATGATTACAAAATTGAGAGGATTCATTTATAAAAGTACTATGCTAATTTAATAAACACTTCTTAGGTATCATGCCATTCACCTCTTGGATTTAAAAAATCTAAATTTGAATTTCAATATCGATAGGAAATAAATGTAGGCTATAAATTATTTGGGGACATTTATTTATTTATTTACAATATATTCATGTTTTGAACTAATAGTTAATTAGTATGACCAGTCTTAATATTTTATTGAACATATCATATACTTATATAAAAACGTATTTCCATATAACTGTTCACTTAGGCTAGATTCAATTTCTTTCATATTTTTTAAGTCAGAATTCTTTTTTCGCAAATGTTTCTGAATAACCTTATGTATTACTAAAATTAGGTATAGTAAAACTACTGTTCTTTCATAAATATTGCATTTATAAAAGTAAACTATGCAAAAAATGTATTAATTAAGTAGATTTAAGAATTTCATTATGTAAATTATTGACATGAAAATTCTGTTCAACTAATATTATTTGCCATCCTCAATGTCTTACTTAAATATTAATCAAATTATACATGGTTTTAGCATTCAAAGGGAGAATTTTAATCTAATTCAATGATATAATGATTATGCATTTATTTATTAATTCATTAATTAGTTATCAAAATAAATTTAATTATACTGTAATGATTAAAAATGAGTTGTATGAATTAAAATGAAATTTACTAACACTTTTCAATGTTAAAAATTAACTCATTTTAAGGTGTTTAATTATTTTTTGATTCCATTTATTCAAAGAAAATAAAAGATATCATTCATAAATGGCAATTCATTTATGATAAAAATAGTACTTAATTTACAAAAACAATGTATAATATATTATAATGGATGTATTATCATAAAAAATATCGGAACTTTTAAGCTGTTGACCACTAAACCTTTTAAATCATAGCTTTATTTATCTATAATAAGCCTGTCTTTCATTAAAGGAAATATGTACAGTAAAGTGATTCAAATTGAACCGAATAAACACTTTTTTTAATTATTCTTATTTTCATGATGTAAGGACAGACGGTGATAAGAGCACATGTAACACTTTCTCTGCTTATTCTATAGAACTTATGATTAGGAGAACATTTAATGGAGAACTATATCTAATTATTTACTCTATATAATTTAGGAAAACCTAACAAATCTAAACAACAACAATGTACATATGTACTCCTTTCTATTATAGATTATAAATAATGGTAGCTTTATCTGACAATTATCAGCATAAGTTATGAGTTACAAAAATTGACAGAAAATATATTTGTTTAAATAATATCACAAAACCTCTCTGTTTTTATTTAATACTCAAAATTGTGAAGTAAAGTACAACTACTTTTTTGGGCACAGGTTTCAAAATTTCTTTTTTTTGTCATTGGCTAAAAAGATACATCCTCTCAGCTTTCAGCACATAGACGTATGTTGAGACATAATATGAAAAAGTATAAGACAGGTTTAAACAATTTGGAAAAAAGAAAATAACAAAACTCTTTGCTGGCGCGTCGCAAATTGAATAGTATGTACTATGTATTTATTATGTAATATTTGCCTGAAAAAGGAAACTAAAGAACTGCATACCCCGACCCTGTAAAATAAACTCCATACTATATAATCAGCTGTTTATTACGTAATGCATACATTGATTATAAACTTTGATAACCGCCATGTTACTTATTTGACGATTTCATACACATGCTCATGAGATGAAATAGGAGCTAGAGCTCCTAACTATCACTTAGAATAAATTGTTGTTATTCAAATACACAACAGCTGTAATTGACGTTACTTCTAAGACTTGATGTATATCCTCTAGGCTCTAGCTTCCTCGCTGGCTCTCATTCTCCAAAATAATACATATTGTGATGGAAATGTGAAAACACTTTAGTTCTAGGTACTAGTCAGTTTAAGGATAATTATACTCATAAAAACGATCTCTCTACAATCCTCATAACACCTTTTTCTCATTCTTTATCATCCATAATTGATAATTATACATATATCATGCCCTTTAGACCGGGTGGTAATGAGGATTTCGTTCCCTACCATGGAACTCACTTTCAAACAACTTGCCTATAGCAAAGAGTAGTAGAACCTAAGAGGATCTACTCTTGTGAACATTTTACAGTATAAATATATACATTTGCAAGGCTCTTACTTAGCAAGCTATAAGTACGCATACTACATACATGCCAAAAAGGCAAAGAAGGAAAGAGCAAAAAGGGAGAAGGAGGCACTACGAGGTTGAGAGATATGAATAATATGTACATATATCTTATTATTATGATGTTATTCTTCTTGGATTATCATAATTCATATATACATATATATCTGCAAACGAACTCTCATAGGGTTGAATGTTCTGGATATTATTCACTAGAATAAATTTAACTTTGGTTTCATGTAAAAGGGTTTCAATGTTACTATTAATAACTTAAGCCCTTTTAGCTTGCGTAGGGATCGAAGGAAGGGAGTGAGTTCTGCTCCTATTATCCCTTGCAAAAATACAGATAAAAGGAGAAAGAGAGAGAGAGAAAATAGAGGAGAAGAAGGAGGAAGGAAGGAATAGAAAGAATGAGAGTGAGAGAGAGAGAGAGAGAGAGAGAAGAAAAGAAAAGAAAAGAAACAAGCAAGCAAGCAAACATGAGGAGGAGTAGGGGTGAAGCTACTACACATACACGAAGTGTGTGGTGTGTAGTAGTAGTAGTACTAGAATAGTGGGGTAGCCGCGCTCCTTCTTTTTCTTCTCTCGCAAAAATATAAAAAAATCAAACAGAAGTAAAAAACATATTTTCTTCTTCTTCTGTTTGTTATTATTATTATTGTTATTTGCTTCTTTTTTTTCTTCTTTTGACTCAAAAATATATCCAAAATAAATATATATATTAAGAGACATCATTCCGAATCCTCTGAAAAGGCGAAGATTGAGTTGAAAAATCCCTGGACCTGAAGTTGAGGGATCCGTGTCGTCGTCTTCGTCCTCCTCCTCCTCAATCAGCTTTACCTCAATCCGTCTCTTCTTCATCTGCTGTAAGGCGGCCTCTCACATCCAAGGGATTCCTCGTCCCTCATCATGAGGGAACTCTTCAATCCAACCTAGATTTGAGCACTCCAAAGCCTCAGGCCGACCTATATTCCATCCCTCTCCGCTCGGTACAAGGATGATGATGATGTCCATGGAGAATAACGAAGGGATTGACAATATGATCCTCGAAGCAAAAAGAGACATTAAAGCAATGCTCAGGTGTGTGGAGCCGTGTGGGAATATAAAGGCCCCTCAAATTCCATTTTCTATCTAGCGCCAGTGATCCATGGAGCTCTCTTCAAATATCAGTGATTCTTTCCTAGTCTGAGTGCTCCATTTTACCTTTGATCCTCTTGTTAAG
The DNA here is from genome assembly GCA_963680855.1 of Lepeophtheirus nordmannii. Classification (NCBI taxonomy): domain Eukaryota; kingdom Metazoa; phylum Arthropoda; class Copepoda; order Siphonostomatoida; family Caligidae; genus Lepeophtheirus; species Lepeophtheirus nordmannii. The sequence continues at coordinate 19,817,599 of OY804522.1, forward strand.
AGAAACCATCTAAAAACGATGCAATCATCAGTTTTAAAATAAAATCCTCGCTCATTTGGGATACACCGATTCGGATACTGATATCCAAAGCACAATAAATTGACTCAGCGATGTTGTGTGGCACATAAACATGCCAGTATTTCAACTCTATATCATACAGTCCTTAAATAAACACAAATTTACGGAACAAAAACAATATCTAAAGCCATTGCTGAGATTTAATATGATTACCATAGTACATGACAAGTTTAGTAATTAAAAATAAGGTCATCATCGACCACTGCCATCGGTGAATAGACTTTTTGATAGTCATTGAATGGGAGATAACGAGATGGACTTCGACTCATATTGATCTTCAGTGTTGTATCGGTGTATCCCTAATTTTGATAGGATTATATTTACTTAAAGACATTTATCGAATTATGGCTAAATGTTTTGGAATATGATAATTTGGTATTCATATATCCACAAAATGAGTAACTTATTTTAGGAGTATATGTTTTAATTATTTAGAAGCGTTAGTACTCCACTTTATTAATTTAACTCGACTAAAATATGATATTCTTTATCTTACAAGTTACTACATGTAACTCTTCATATTCCCTTTTCTAGTCTCTATATTTTTTTATATTAAATTATCTATTTGCTTTTATCTTTTACATTATGAATAAGCCTGAATAAGTTTTTTTTAACTTATGGAAGGATAAACTAATGCTGCTTGTATTTCGTACCAGTAGCCTGAAATCAATACGATCATAAGTTTTTTTTTCAAAAATTATCTTTTTACAAATTTATTTATCTGTTAAATGTCTTTGAACTATATTATTCTCATATAGAGGATCTTACATCTTATCCATATAACAGATTAAAACTCTGTTCTCATAATAAATTGAGTTATATTGAAAAAATCAGTTGTGATTGCAAATTCTATAAAAAGGTATAATTACTTTGTACTACATAGAAGGAATGTAAAGGTGCCATCAAGTTTAAAAATCATATATCTCTTGGGATAACTTTTTATGTTTATTATTAAGTATATTTATTCAACAGAAAATTGTTTTTAGATCATATGGATGTTTCCATTTTTAATAGCCTATCTACCAATATAGTCGTCTTTTCTTTATGTTATTTAAGATTAGTATTCAATGGAGTTAGCTTTCATATTTTTTAATTTAATATATTGTTATTTTTATCGTCATTTTAAATAAGTCATTTCTTTGATAGAATTATTTGGTCATAAAACCGGTTTATAAAGTTTATCATAAATTCAAAGCTTAATTGATACAATATGACGACATAATGATAAAAACATTACTTAAGTCAACTATTTTTTTATGAAATTGAATATTTTTAGTAAATTATTAATTTCTGGTTATTTTATTGCAGTTCGGATTCCAAAAGAAAAGTAGAAACCATTATCCAGGAGGTTGAAAAGTTGTCAAAATTTGACCGTTTATTGTTCTATTTAGAGCTCCCATCTAATCAGTCCAATGCGCCAACTGATCCATTGAGAGGGTAATAAGTTCAATACTATTTTAGATTTTTTAAACAAATTTATCTATTTTAGTCCATTAAATCCTTTGGGAAGTCGATCTGAAATTCAGCTGACGATCACATGGATTAAGACTCATTTAGAAGAAGATCAACAAGTGTCTTTACCAAAGCATGAAGTTTATGACGAGTATATGTAAGCATCTTTGTTGAATTTAAAAAAGCGTTCTTCAATATGTATGTGGATATAATTTATTACTTCAATATAATTCTTGATCCTATTTAAATTAAACATACTTTGATATATATTTTGAATTATAAAAACTTGTATATCCTATATTTCTTTGCATACTTTGAATATAATATTGATTGTAATAAGTATTCCATATCTATGATCGCTGAAAAATGATAAATCACATATGAATCAAGTTTTGTGATGTTCAATACTGAAATTAACTCTAATGAGACTCGTAGTAACACTTTTAAAATTCATTATAGCTAAGCAAGAAAAACAATTTATTTTTATAATTAATTTACCTCATTTTATGTTAACATAAAACAACCTGAACATTGAATTATCGATTTATCCTTATTATGCATTATAACGGATATTTTCGACATATAAAAGGTTAATCTATTTACAAGATTGATTTCGGAGTAAAAAAGAAAGTTCCCTTCCATTAAACTATTGCATTTTTTTAGAGAATATTGTACGGCCAATATATTGAAGCCTTTATCTACTGCTGATTTTGGAAAGGTTATGAAACAAGTATATCCTCAAGTCCGTCCAAGAAGATTGGGAACTCGTGGAAACTCTCGTTATTGCTATGCAGGGCTTAAAAAGAAAACTAAATTGGAAGAACCAGTTACTCCAGATTTCAACTTTAGAAAGCAAGAACAGGTTTGATAATTTATTCTTTTCTTTTTTGTAGAAGGAATCATTTTCTTTTTTTATGAAAGTATTTTTTCCATTTATAAGTTGGTAACGATTTTTTCCTCACTTTATTTGTTAATTAATAGATTAAGTTTAAGTGTGAATTACTTTTTGAAGCATTAATTTATGATTAATAACAAGCTAAAATACCTTCCAAATATGTATATATTTTTGATGATTACCATATAATATTTATTCAATTATCCTTTGTTTTTTTAATACTATTTCTGACCAAAATTGATTTATTAAATCATCAATATTTTACAATTCAGCTTATTTAAAAGTTTTAAACTATACTATGAAAAAAGTCCTATATTGACATGATAAGGGAATAAATTAGTTAGGTCTAAAAATTATTTATCTGTTTAAATAGTTAAGTTATTTCAATTAGCACTATTATAATGGTCTCGTATTCATTTTCAGACTGCATCCGATACTGAGGATAGTGTCCTAGTTTCGGCATCTTATCTCATACGCGAATGGGTTGAAAAACTGTTGGGCGTCAAATTCGAAGGGCTAAAAGAATTAGCCTATTATTTGCTAGATAAAATGTATGTGGACAATAAATCATACGCTGCGTATGCTCTATTGTCTGGAAAGAAAAACCTGAAATGTAAGATCATACTTATTATATTTCTATAGATTAATTTATCGGGGATAAAAAATAATCTTTTTTTATTAGTTGTACATTTTTCAGAGAAAAATGAAATAAACTGTATATATTAATGCCTTGTCTTTGTGGTTTTTTTAAGGTACTAGTCAAAACGATATTATAGATCACGGAAATTCACAGACTCCTCACATACTTAATCATGTAAAAGAGCGGGAAAACAAGCGTAAAAGTCAGGTAATAAACATTAATTATGTAATGTCTTAATTATTACGTATATGTTCCACTATTCTGAGGAATACATTTATATTTCAATTATAGTAATAAATCTTAATATTACAGGATTTAGAAAGGTATGAAGTAAATAGTAATATGTTTTATGAAGAGCCAGAGAGTCGAAAAGTTCTTAAACTTCGAAAAGAAGATAATCATGAAAATGATACAAATGAGTCTGATGTTCTTCACAAATCAACGCAACCACCTCCGCAACCTGGAGAAATAAGTAAGTTATTTTATAGTATTTAATACATATGTATAAATTCTCGAGTATTTTTATGCTCTGAATTATTTACTGAATTTGGAATTGTTTAGGAAGTTTAACAAATTAATGAATGACAGTGGGGAAACTTTGATCTGAAAGGACAAAGTGGCTTTTTATGATGAATCATTCTTGGCAATTTTGATATAATCTTCTATTAAAGCGAAATACAGATATTTGTAAGGCTTTCATTTCTGTACAGCAATTACATGTGAACTGCCTTTGAAACGGATTAGGGAGGGGAATATGTTTAATTTTCTCTATAAACTAAAATTACGAGATAGTTTTTAAATCAAGATCTATGTACGCACATTCATATAGTTAACATTTTGAAAAAATGGGAAAGATTTATCATTTAAACGCTAAGTCCATTCATCATAAAGTGATATCAAGTCTTCATTGCTTCGTATAATATCTTTTGTTATCCGAATGATCTATTTGTAAACTAATATTGTGGCTTGATATAAAGGAAAGGTAATATGACTTAGGGATTTACGTAATTTTTACGCATTTATTATTATTTCTATGTTTTTCCTGTCCAGTGGGAATTCAAGAAGATGTCTCCTGCCCAATCTTAGTGTATTGGCTGTACTGAGGTAAATCCTTCCTCTCCTCTCATTGGCTCTATTGCTATTGCAGCCATTATTGTTTTCCAATGTTGCCAACCGATTTTTTCCCCTCCTTTTGTAGCTGACACCTTTACGAGTTTTTGCCACACTTCTGCTTTCTACAATATCGGAACTTATTTCTTTTTATACAAACGCAACCTCCATTACCTTCTTTCCGTGGTTATTGGATGTTGTTGCGCTCTTTCTTTTTTTATGGAACTAAATAATAACGGCGATGATTCGTAGAACGCGCCTTGTTTAATTTTAAGTTTTTATGCATTTATTTATTTGCTGTATTTGGAGCAGATATCTTGCTTTGATATAATTTATATTTTTGAATAGTAATACGATGACTTTCCAATTGATCATGTACCTGTGGCTTTTGTAAATAACTCTATGATCTCATGATGATAGAATCTGGCTTAGCATCATTTTTTAAGATATTTTTGAGGAATATATGTATATAAAAGGAAGTCTTATGCACTGTCTGTCGATATATTTATTTTCCTCTCTTAAACCAAAGAAAGATGTCAACAAAAGGAAGGAGGGAGAAAGATGCTAGTAGCAGGAGCAGTAAAGGGCTTTTTACATTGATATAAATAAAAAAGGGGGAATACACGCGCTGAATGACAGAGAGAAATTGAGTTCCCCCATTAATATGCGTGTATACACTAGGATCATAGTATAGTTGTTCTTACCTTTGGAAAGGTTTTAATCATAAGAAAAATGCTTATACAACTTCACATTTTCATACTGAGCTCTTTTTTCTCCCTCAAAAAAAAAAAAAAATGCACATGATAACTTTTCAAAATATAATGGAGCTTAACTGATTTTTGTGTGGAAAGAATCAAAGATTTTAAAGATTAGGTCTCAATGAAGGAAATCCTATTAATGAAAAAGACACCCTTAACAATAAAGAAAGAAAGGAGAGGGGGGGGGGAGAGACAACAATCATATCTAGTCCTATTTTGCTCCAATTAGAAATAATAATAATGAAGATACACTTGGGAACCAGAAGATTATGTCATGATTAGATTGCATAGCCCTGTTCTTTTATATTTTTTTGTTAAATCGGATTGTTTAACTATGACACTATTATTATAGTTATTATTATTATTAATTCACTGTTTTTTTCTTGACTCTAGAACTTGAAGAAGGAGGAAAGGCCCCAATACTCTCTGTATATGAAGAAGTTAAAGTATCTGACGTGGATATGGTTGTCATGAAAAAAGATGAAAGCCTGTGGACTACCCCTGGTACAACAACGTCTTCCAACGCTCAGCAGAGTATGGTCCCAATTTTAAATAATAATAATGAGGAGGTTTGGTTACCTGTGAGCTCCTCAACCTCAGTGACTTCAGTACCCACTGAGACTGTAAAACCCCTTTGGGATTCATCAAACAATGATCCTGATGAAGAACTAGGCACTTATTTCCCGGATAATTCAATTGAAAATGATGACAAACTCTCTCAGTTGAGACAGCTTCTAGAGAAGAATTTAAAGTCTCCGACTGTTGGCAATTCCTCTGCTTTTAAACCTACGCGATCTTTAAAGGAAGATGAAGGTGATGTGGAGGGAAGGAACTCTGTTTTACAGCATCATGATTGGCCCAACCCATTACCTCAAGAGTCATCAAATAATAATTCTCTTAGCTCCAGAAGAAGAGTGAGTTTCAATCCAATGGTGATTGACGATCCTGTACAAAGTCCAGCTATAGCTGCTGCTAATTCAAGTAATAGTCGTAAAAGGAATTATGGTTTTCAGCCTATTTCCCCAAGACAAACGGGTTCTTCACAGCCACCCAGTCCGACATCTGCCGCCAGTCCTTTTATTTCCCCAAGGTCGACGCCTGTACCATCTGTTCGATCCCGTCACAGTTCAGGGAATAATATGTCCTTGAGTCTATTGCCTACAACACCTAATAATCGTAATGTTTACGGGTCAAACGGATCAGATATATCTCGAGCTGCTACATTTGGTTCTACTTCAGAATGCAGTACACCCTTCATATCTCCTCAAGCTACCCCCGTACACTTTTCTAGATCAAGACATAATTCCGCCCAGGGACGTTTATGTCGATCTAGACACTCATCCGGAGTTGGGCACTACAAATACGTCAACAACTTTTCCCCTGTTGCACTCAATAATTTGAACAATCCATTTTCTCCCCAGCCAGGAACTCCTATGAATTTGATGGATGACTCTTATACATCCTCCTCTTCAGTACAATACTTTGATTCGAATGACGTCATGCGCTCCCGACACAGTTCTGGGGGTAGTGAACAGAGCATACAGTCTGCTCCTATTTCTCCTACGAGTAATCCCATGCTTCAAGGAGGGCCCTTGGTGGGACTAGAGCCTCGTGCACGACAAAGACATGCATCTGCAGGCACTGTTCCCACCTACGGAGGAGGGGTGGGACTCAGTGGTCTAGCTCATACCCAGCAGCCCTCACAACAAATCCTTCCAGTGACTGGAGAAAATATCATATTAGATTCTCGAACCCCAAATCTCCTGGGAAAAGAAGGGAAAATGATGAATGATCCTTTGGGTAAAAAAGAACTTCCAGTGTCCTCTGGTCAAAATAATATGCCAGATGATCTAGAAATGACCGTAAGGGTGCTCAAAGATTTTGATAATGATTTCTCACAGTTTTGCACTGATGAGAATGTTGCTTAATTACATACATAAATACATACATAAACACTTTTAACGAAAACGCATATTACATATATATATATGTATATAAATATATATATATATATATATATATATACATATATGTGCACATTATATTATTATAAGACTTAAGAGACAACTAATTCCTTCCCGCTTCGAAAAAAAATAAAAAAATCAGCCAATCAAAACTTATATATGTCTGTTGATAAAAATAGAAATACATATATACTTATATTATTATCATTATCATTATATCCTTTATAAGTGACTCTAAGAAACAAACAAAAGTGCATCATCTCTCTCTTATTCTCACTTCTATCTCATACCATCATCCCCACCTTAGTATTCTATTAGGTATATACATATACATATATATATATATATGATAATTATTACATATTTTAAGGAAATGTGACGTATATATTTAATAAATGTACCTCTTTTATCAGCAAAAAACAACAAGTAGGAGGTTAAATATATGTATATAGAGATGTATGTGTGTAATAATGTGTAACTAAATAAATAAGACACATGTAATGTTGATGGCCGAAAAGGCTGTCAAATATTACTCTCATCATCGTTCAATGCCGTAGAAACAAATTTGAATGTCTTTGAATCCATATTTTATTATATTTTTTTCAATTTTAAATCTTTTAAAATGCGGGTAGCATACACGCAAAACCACTGACATGTGCATACATCAAATATATCTATCTATCTATCTATATATATATATATATACCTATTATATAGAAGTAAAGTCTACAATATTGAGTCGCTTTTTCTTACACAGATTCTTTACTCTTATCATTCTCCTCCATTTGATTATTTTGTTCAATTCTTTTTAATAATTGTTAGCGCGTGGTGGTTTCTTTTTATTATCATATTATTATTATTATTATTATCTTCTTATATATTACTATATAAATATGATGTTATATTTTTCGCTTGTCATTATTATTATTCTAGAATAACACTATATTATTTACGTTTATATATCTATGGGTATATATACATATATGTACCTATATGAAAACTAAAGTCCATTAAAACAAAGGTATGCAGAGTAGGAGAGATGTAGACTATTTTGGTTGTTGTTTTAGTGGCGGTAGTTGTAGGAGTGAGGAGATGGGATCCCATCCTTTGTCCCTTTCTAAGATGATGGTACTTACATCCTCTTTATTCACGATATTCCCACCACTACCACTTCCGCAGCCACACAAGTCTCTCTCCTTAGTTACGTTTACGTTCAGGGTAATAAAATTCTCATTTGGTCATTTGAGCTTTTTCTTTATGTTTTTTTTTCCTTTTTTTTTTTTTTTACAATTAAAGAGTAAATAAATGTCTTTATCATATATTATTATCAACAAGCATGTCCATGAATTCTATCCTTTTTTTTTTCCCATTAAATACACGAATTCCATTTTTTTTTTTGACAGTCTCATTTGTGATTATTACGGGCCCTTCATAAAACGTTTTTGTTTTTTTATTTTATAATTCTATTGGGCTTTCTATGTTCATTTATATCTATATTTTTTATTAGTAGCTGTTATTACTATCTATTTGATGATGATTTTATCAATGCAGTCCATCAGTGGTTCGTTATATCTTTTTCTAAGAGCAAAACTAAAATCCCAATATATATATATATATATTATGTATTATATGTGAAAATATTATAGTAGATAGATATGCCTAATATATATTTATGTGTTTGGGCCCTGTCTCTTCAGTAGGAGGAGTGAAAGGTTGGGTGAACTTGATACTTGCACTTTAACCTTTATCTTCTTCTATTTTTTCTTTTTTACAGAGTTGGTGATTCTTCATATATATATATATATATATATATTATATAAATTATATTTTTCTAAGTCTGATGGGCCACTGATTGATTGATTTATATTTATTTATATAATAGTGCATAGTAACTACGCTGCTGCAATATCTTTACTTGCGTATGGATAACGATAATACACTATTTATTTGTTGCTTGTCCCTTTTTCTTAACCTTTTTTTTTTTTGTATACCGGATGTTGTGTACACACTACTGATTGGCAAATAAGTAAAAAAATAATAATAATTAATTAAATATGTATACAATTAAATAATAATAATTACACACAATAAGACTGAAACTCCTCTATGAAATATAAATATATACTATATAATCAATATCTTATTATTTAATTACTTTGACTTCATTTACAACTGGTTCAAACTGGTTCATTTCATATGTTAATGCTTCGACTCAATATTAACATTCACAATATCATTATTTAAAAAAATCAAATCTGAATGGAGTAACTACGTTTTTGAGTTTTTTTCTCATAAAATAATTAATTATTTATTCAAAATCCCCGCAGTTTTTATTTTAGTCTATAGGCGCATATGAGGCCGATAATTATAACATCACTGCCAGCTTTCAAAAGTCTGGTCTTTGTTATTTTGATATATATATATATATATATATATATATGTATGTATGTATGTATTTTATAATTATGAATGTACTCTGGGGCGGCGTTATCTCTGCTGCAGATCTTTAAAGCAAAACAAAGAAATATACAGAGAGTATATTTTGTGTACCAGTGTTTTGTTATTATGATGAAGATTTTTTTATTTTTTATGACAATTATCTTGAGAGTGACTCCAGCTGAGAGTGAAGGATAGATAAGAACTTACAAGCAGGCTTCGTTTCATTTTCTTAGCATTTGATAATTAATTTAAATATCTCTCTTAATTGGTTTTTATCTCTAGTCCAAATGCATCTTTTTAAAGATATCGATAGATGACTGGTGTACGAAATGTGTTTGATACATGAAAATTATAATTTTTTTTATTTTTATCTTTTCATTCCCACATCTTGCATGATTTTTATAGTCTCAAGTCATACTAAGAACGTCTTTTGGTTTTATTTTAATTACCGCTTTCACTTTGAATGAATTGTAAGTTGTATAATTCATAGAGAAAAGGGACATTAGCCTTGATTGGCGAAAGAAATGGGTTTGTTATAATTACATATTATAATCTATACACATTTACAATAGATTTTTGTCGTCCTTTAAAACTGTTACATACTATAAGCTTTTGATTTGACTCTAATGCATTTAATTATAATCGATCTAGTGTTATTATATGCATTAGAGTTTCCACTGTTTTGAGGTAAAGTTTTTTTTATGGCTCTATGACATTTTTTGCTGTAAGGTATTAAGAAACCTCGCTTTTCGAGTTGTTTATAATTATAGGCCCCAATGTGAGGAGTGAACTTTGTACCTTAATTATTTTGACGCTGCTATTTGAACAGCAGTTTTTGTGACTCTAAACGTCATTAACTTTAATGAGATGATTAATTAATTACAATAGTTATGGTTTATCGATAGGATATTTTCTCGAAAAACCACGATTTTATTAAATTTAGCTAGTAGCAATATTTTAAAACCCACTTGTATTTGAGGGATTGAACTTTACCGTTGCAATAGTAATCATTTTCTTTTTGTCAAACTATATAATTACGACTTTTGGTTTTTATGACTCAAAGCAATCCTTATTTCATATATCCCACAAACCCACAATAAGGAGAAAGAAAAGATCCAAAATTATTTGGTGCTGGCCAATTTTTTGAAACTGTCGGATTATTCTTCATATACACGTCGTTATTTGTATTGTATCTTCTCCACTTCCCTTCCAAAAGAAAGAAGGGGAGAAAAAAGGCCCTTAATCAATTGGTAAACGCTAGGTAATTCTTTCCAACTATGGAGTTATTCTTAATGTAATAGTTGGTAATTGTTCACAGCTGAACAAGAGCCAATGCAAGTTCAACCAATTAACGTCCAGAAAAGGCAAAAGTAGTTGAAAATGGACAAATGTGTCAAGTCAACAAGAAAGCAAGTTTGTTTTCAAATACTGATCAGGAAAAAATCCACTTTACAGTTTTTTTACTTCATCTGTTTAAGAACTATTAAGAATCAATTTAATCTGCTATAATGCTCACCATGAATCATATTAAATAGTAAATACATAGTCAGAAATACCAGATGTTTTTATTCTTGGTTATGGCCGGTATTTTTTTCCTACAATTAAGTTGCAATTATTGGGGTCAGTAATTAATTAATCGAAATATACTATCAATACAAACGAAAGGGAATTGCTTCGAGAATATGAGTGCAGTTCTAGCTCATTTCTTAAATATTTCAGATAAACTTGATTTCTTGTTGACTTGACACAAATGACAACTAAATACAATATAATTTTGTACTTTAGTTTAATACCATAGTGTAACGTCACACATTGAGTAAGAAATTGTTCGGAGCTTATTCGTCTTCAGCCAATCAACCCTGAGATCACTAATAAAGAAGTAAAAAATCGATAGTTCACAAAAAAAAAAAAAAAATGTACATGTTTTGGGGATAGAATTGAGAGGAATACTTCTTTTACCAACAACATAATGATAAACCACATAAAACTAGATGAAAACACAATGTAACAAGTACAAAGGGTTTTAAATGATTCTTTTCAAATTTACATACATATGTATATGTATATTGTATTCCATCCAAGAACTTTATAACAAGTACCTACAAACATATACAAAATCCTTCATTGTAGGTTACATGTTTAATAATAATTATTAGTCATTACTCTTTTGCTCTGTCTCTAACTTTATAAAAAATAATTAATCATTTCACAGAAAAAAAAGAGCTTATTATAAATATATATATATATATATATATATATATGCAGTAGTTTGAGGTCTCTTTTTACATTATTTTGGTTTTGAAGAGAAGCAATATCCTACAATACAGACAAGAGTATTGACTGCATTCCCTGAGACAGAAATATGGAATTTATGTACCAAGATATCTTTTAGATTAACACCCAGTAAAAGAATTGGAATTAATGTAAATAACTAAGCACACAAACAGTCTCTTTACCATCAAATATTCACCTTTGTAAGGGACATGAGGGAATTTTAATTGATTTAAGACCTTCCACATTTCTAGTACTATACATATATGTATAATAGTATTATATGTCATTCATTAACTAATGAAGACCGCAGGTCCTCCATGTACGTACACATGTGTGTTTGTTTAAAGAGCCAACACACACCTTAAGAAAGGGTACATACAAAGGATCAATGATTTATGACCTGCATTGGTTTTGACATTTTATATAAATATACATACATATATACAAACCACTTTTATTTATAACTAGAGTGAATTAATAATATAATTAAATAGATTAATTTATTTTCCTCTGCGTTTTAATAATGGTTTTATTGAACGTTATCAAATACATACATATACATATACTTTGTGATTTTATACATAAATTAACTTCACTTTAGTATGCCATTCATTTCTTTCAATACAAGCACTTTCCATAAGTCACCCCCATCTTTTAAAAACAAGGAAACACTCTAAAGCAGATGATTGACTCATATATTATCCAATTCATGCGTTGTTTATGTTTACACTATGGATGTGCAATTAAAAAAATACAACAGTCACCGCCGAATTTTTTAGCACATTTTAATATGATAATATGCCGCCTTGTTGAGGGTATTTTATAAAATAAAAAGTATTTTATTTTCATGTATGTATGTATGTATACATAGTTAATTATGTAAAATCAATGTTTACTCTCATTGATTAGGATCCGATTGTATACGACTCAATTCTACGATGATTACCTTCATTATGATATTTTTACTTAAATTTTGGAGAATCATTATAGGAAAGTAATTGAACATTGACGAAGGTATTCTCCGAATGTTACTACGGCAATATGAAAATTTGTAAAAATACTATACTCATAAAGATATATGCATAATCAAATTCAATTTAAAAAAATATTGTGATAGATATTGTTCTCATTCCTTCAGCTTAATTTATTTATTAAAGAGCAAAATAGTATATATTTTTTGTTATATGTTGGCAAATTAACTTTTGTAAAGTATAATTTCAATAATGTTCATTATTGATGAAGAAATATAAATTTCAAGCTAAAATTTGTATTGGCTGCAATTTGATGGTACATTTTCTTGTTAATTTTGTCCAGCTATTAACAAGAAAAAAAAAAGTTTCATAACAAAACAGAGCCTAGTATGGACTCTTGATCAAAATAATTATTTTAGTTTAATAATGTATGCGACTAAAATATTAATAACGATTGCTGCTTAAATGATTAACTTGCAATTTAACCCTATTGTAAATATAACAAATTTCAACAAATAACTTCTTACATATAACAAATTGTACTCAAAATTTTAGGGTAGTTTTTTAGGAAAAACTTTAAACACCAATTTTTGCTCCTGATAGACCAACTTGCAGGCCCAAAACTATTGGAAGATGTCGTTTGCCAGCTTGCACCAATTTTTTTTTTTTTTTTTTTGAAAAATGAGATGTCAAAGGAGATTCAGACACTTTTTGGGCCTGATTGCTTTAAATTTCAGACTTCTCAAGCCCTTTCAAAAAGCTAATTTTTGGTCCAAAATGACCATTTCTCAAACTTTGAATGGCTTGATAGGTCACAAAAATGGTCCTTGAAGTCTATAACTTTCCTATTCTCATTTTTTTATCAATAGGCAGCAGAAAACCCTTTGGAGCAGACAAAATAACGGATCGACCCGAAAACAGGACAGCCTAGTGTATACATGTGTGTACATATATGTATTAATTTATAATATATTCATCACATGTCGGCATTTTCATAATACATTTTTGGCGAAATGTTTAACCTAAGTAAAATCGCAACTTTCTATCTTTTATATGTACAAAGTACCAAATTCGTGGATGTCAGCATCTCCAAAAAAATTGATAAATGGATAAGTTACTCATAAAATAGTTCTCATAGAGTAATCGGAAGACATGAAAGTTTTTTTTAAAGTTTTATTTTAAATAAGCATCATTTAAAATATATCTACCTAGGTATGTACTTGGCCCATTAAGAGACTCTTATATAAAATAGCATCTTTTTTTCTACCCTCAAGTAATATACCTTTCACTCCAGTAGGAGGTGCCTTGTCTCTCACACATAATTAATCATAACGTTTTATCATGTCTGTGTTGAAAACTCAAACTAAATATGTAATATCTTAAAGAGCTAATATATATACATATTATATTATGCAAAAGGTTATGCGTTTCTTTTCACTCACAAAGCTACAAATTTCCTCCATACATGTAACTATGCTATATACTTATACCTATGAATACAAACACACAAGAGAAGTGAAGGTATCTCATAAAAAAGAATATAGGAGAGGTAATAAGTACAAATTTGGTGCGAAAAACATCGTTGAACGCTTTCAATTCCAAAAATAAAATGAAGAATTCGTTCATTACATTTCAACTACTAATGTAAACACCATATGATTATAGATTTTTAAGTAAACAATACGTAGAGACCTCTGGTAAGGCTGGGAACTCGAAATCGAGTCGCACTTTATATCCAATTGAATCTGGACTTTAAATTCGACTCAAACTTGGAATACAAAGACTCAGACTTCAAGTATAAGAATTTCAGATTTCACTCGGACTCCTAGTGAAATACTCACAACTTAGCAAGAGTTCAAATTTGAATACGACTCAAGTCTTGATACTCTGTTAGAGCCATGAACTAAAATTACTATTATTATTATTTAAACACCATTTATCTTTTAATATGATTGGATTCTAATTTTGATGATGATTGAATCAAGAGTTTTATGAATCCCATTCATGAGGGCAAAAATATTTAAATCTCATTAGGGCTAAAACTCATTTACTGACCAGCTATTTTGAATCAGCCAACGTTTAAATAAAATAGATGGGATCCAAAAATTGTTTTACATAATTTTATAGCCTAAAAAATAACTCCTTATTCATGCTTCATTGTTAATTTCCCATAAGTCCAAGATTTAAGATCTATTCTTGCTTCTCTCTGCCAAACTGCAACTTTTATTACATTCTTGTCGACTCTTTTTTTCGTTTATATAGCTTTTTAGTTGCTGCTTCTAGCTAAATATATGGACTCAAAGACACGTGACTTGACTTGAACTCGCATTGGAGATATGAGACTCTTAAAAAATGACTTGTGAGCAGCTTTGACTTCTGTTGCTGGACTCAATGATCTACCCCGTCTTTATGTTATCTTAAGCTCTACTGTTTAAAGAATTTCAATTATTTCTTTTATTGTATGTATGCATGTTCTCGTATATACCTACATACATATGTATACGCCCTTCAACGAAGGTACATATTTACAAATTGTATCTATCATTTCTCATGTCGAAAGCGTTTTAACCATTTGAGACTGAGTATACGTACTACATATCTAGATGTGCCTTAATTGCTCATCCTTTCAATTTGCCGACTTGCAAGTGGTCGATGAAAGAAACAAGAACGGGATCATCAAGGGATCCACAATTTCCATTTATTTTATTGCAGGAGGAGTAATTAAAAGAGTACATAAATAGATGATTGCAGTAGATACGATATAATATGTTTTATAGGTATATATAATATATATATATATACAATACTTCATTCAAGTTCCCTTATTTTATTTTAAATTGACTTATTAGAAGAAAAAAAAATGTTTTTTTTAATGACTCTAGTATACGCCAATAGCTGACTTCTAAAGGTCATAAAACACGGTAGTAAAATAAAAAAGAAGGACGAACTCTGTTCAAATACAGTCATATTGGCCGTTTTATGAACTTTTGTAATATCTATTCATACTAATGCACTTATCAACAGCGGGGCTATTCACTTGCTGTGTACCACGAGCAGTAACTTTCGAATGCCCTAGTTTGGAGTTCAGTCTGTAAATTAGTTATTCAAATAGTCTTTTTTTGGCTCTTTTTAGTCTTAGTTTGTTACTTACGAATTATTAGTACTTCGACCTAGTTGAAGGTCTTGATTTGTAATTGAGTAACCCATTACAAGAGCAGTGTTATCGCTTCAACGTTACAAAACTATCAGTGCAATTATCCATTCCTGGTTTTGTTGCAATTTATGAACAGTTTGTACGGACGAAATTAGGGTTTAATCTAAATGATTTTTGGGAAGTGATGTTTGGTGTGAATTAGCATATCAACTGGAGGATATGCATTAATTGGAGTAATGCTAAATTAACCGAATTTGAGAAGTGATACCATTGGTGAACCTGTGATCTTTTTCTAAAATACTAAAAGATCCTATCAAAAGATAATATTGATTGAGTTGGTAACGTTCCCAAATTTAATATGTATCGATTTAATTAAGCTCAATATAAAAATCATTAGTTCAACTCATCCCATGAAGACATCCAGGGAAGCCATTGGGAAATTTTCTGCTAAATGCTTCACTAAAATATATTTTAGCAGACGTTCAGACCATTGACAACTTTCATGAATCCATTTGACAAATACCAACTTGTAAAAGCCTCCATGGGATTCATCCCCACTGTTGTTTTTCTTTCATATTTTTGTTTCATGGAACTTGATGGTACTTAAGTTTCTTAGACCTGAAGCAAATGTTAAGCAAGTACTTTATTATTATTGTTATTTCTGATATCGGTGATTAAAAAAAAAAAGAATGAATAAATTCAATGGACTCATTATGTGTGCTATAGGGAGAGGGGGGGGGTGTAAATAAGCCAGTTCAAATAAGTACTATCTACTACTAAAATATTCAGTGGGAGTACACAGTACACAAAAATGGGAGAGCAACTGTCAGCTATAAAGACTTCAATCAGAATAAGTAACAGCCGTAGTTCAGGTCATAAAATAGATCTACTTTTAGCAATTTTTTCAATTGGGATTCCCTAGGCCTAAATTTTGCCTGTCAATGAAAATTAGATAAATTTAATTTATAAATGTGTAAAATATCAAAGCAATAAAATCATCACATCCTTAATAAATAAAGTTATGTTACGAATTTCCAGTTTTTTAGATTTTGTTGACATGTTTACATAATTTAAAAAGGAAAAATAAAAATGAATGGCTCATTTGATAATAAAATTTCAATTTACATTGAAGGTGACAATTAGCACAAAATTGGCTTTGAATACATTGTTATGCTGATAAAAATAGTTTGTATCGATTTTTAAAAGTAATTTATTTAATCATTTTTGGATAATTAACAACTATGACGTCATTTTGAAATATTAATTTGAATAATCAATTGAATTTGATCCATGTTCACTTGTAAAATAATGCATTCTTAATATGCAATGCCAAAAATAATAGTAATAATAATAATATTTTTAAAACATTTTAAAATGGCTGAACTGTTGTCGGTGCATGTTTTAAATATTCTTGTACTAATTTTGTTCGTAAACTTTTGCAACCAGATGTAAAGCTACAAATGGTAAAAGTAAATATTTGTAGATCATTCTATTACATAAAGTATTGATAAGTGTGGTGCTATGAACCTGATATGGATTCCAATTGATCTCAAAAATATGGAGTAGATATTTCATGAAGCTATTTCATCTTGTGGAGCACAAAAAAATAAAATAAGAAAACCAGCCATGGTTGATTGATTAGTTTGTCAAGTCTGTCTATGGGACAAGGAAACCACACGAGCCATAATATACCTATATAATTACGGCTGATTTCCAAAATATATATATATCCACTCATGTAAATTGGCACACTTCCTTAAAAACTTCGAAAATGTAACAACAAATCTAATCATTTTATTTATTTATTTTTTTGGAAAAAATCTAAATACCGTATAAGGTCTTTTATATATATATATATATATATATATATATATATATATGTTATACATATATAACAAAATATTAAATAATAAGAATAAATTTTGCACTTTTCTCAAGAAATATTTTTGTTTAATAAAACAATATTTTATAATATATATATATATATATATATTATAACCACTAAGATTTTATCATATTTGGATATATTTTAGTAGCAAGCAAGGTTTTTATTTTTATTTTTCGCTATTACTATTATTTTTTTGTAACATAATGCTGGTTTGATAGTATTAACATTACATTTACATTTTTTTTTCTTTTTGCAACGATTGGAATAATAAAGCGTTTCTTCTGCTTTGATGATTTTATTTCTTTATAACATATTATGTGGTTTAATTTAACATAATTTCAAATAAACTTATTCAAAATATCTATTAACAGAAATATATACGTTTGTAAAAATAAAAATAAATCTGGAAGCAATCGTGAGATTCTCTCAACACACATGAATCCTTTACTGGTTTTTAGATGTTCTCTCTTTGGATTAAAGTCTTTGCTCCCCCCCCCCCCTCTCCCCTGAGTTTTTGAAAAGCCGACAACAACATCTATGTGAATTTTATATACATACATATATGTATACATCTAAATACATTGACATTGTAAACATTATTACATTCCATCTTTAGCCATTTGTCAGTACAAATATTTTATTTGTGAAGGAAAAAAAATGAATCGTTAAGGTTCAATCGGCCCACGCAAGTTCTCTGAGTGCCACATTTTTATGTCAACCTATCTCTTTAAGAAGTGCAGGTAGAGAAAAACCCAGTGATTTGAAGGGTTCATCGGAAAAAAGAAAGATCTTTTATACATTAAGAAGTTAAGTAATTATTATGTAAGTACTTTGAGGTATCGATTTTTATGTATGCGAGAAATACTTTTTATCAGGGACTACGGAATTCATTCATGAGTGGGAGCCATTTTTACAAAAATGGCTTATTTGTGACAAAATAATCACATACTTTTTAACTGTATTTGTTTCCCAAAGACTAGGGGTCTGCCCTCCTGTTCTGTTGCTCATACTTTTTAAACAATCTCGATGTTAGTGCACCTAGTTATTCATAAGGAAGAAAAGATACTAAGTATTTTAGCAGTAGATAGCTTAATTTGTAGATATAATATTGGATGAAAAAATAAGCAAATTTTCAAACCTTCCAATCAAAATCGAAAAAGTGGGAGGTATTTCCTTCGATCCAGCAATCAAAAACACACAAGTAAAAATAAGGGTCTTTCGTGACTCATATCGACCTCCACTACGTTAAACTACAAACATATTAATTTATTTTTGCAACCCACCAATTAGGGAGAAACTTGAGTGGGGGAAATTGTTCTATCAGTTAAATTAAGTGGAGTGCTTTCTGTTTTCGTGTAGATTGTTTATTGATACGAAATAGTTAGCAATTATTGGGTCATATATATATATATTAATTGTATGGACGAAAACATTGGAAATATTACTACGCCATTTTGTTTTATTAGTAAATTATGGTATTTTGTATGTAGACACTATTCCTTCTTAATTTATGAAAAATTGTATTAGTTATGCATTTAAATGAAAAGTTAAAACTTTCATAAATGAGCCTAGAATGTCTTTGACAAGTTGGGTATGATTTGTACATATGTATGTTATATATATAAAACCATTAAAAAAACACTCCTCTTCCTAAAACATTTTTTCAAGTGTTTCAATTTCTTTCAATGCCCTCAAATCTACAAAAATCATATGGCACTCTATATTGCAACATGCTCATAAAAACTTATCTATAGAGTTATTAATAATTATTTATTATGTTGTAGATTGTCACCATTTCACATGTAACGAATTATGAGCTCAACCGTGTTGGTTATCATTAGCCTACAAAGTATTTACCATGATTTATTTCGCATAAATTATATTATTATTATTTGCAAATCCAGCGATATTGCAAATAAATTTGATTGACGGGTGTAATATATTAATGTTAACACATTTTGCTTCTTCATAATGTGTATATTTACCCATCAGTTACAATAAGAGGGTATCTGTGTACATATATATATATATATATATATATACATATATATATATACATATATATATATATATAGAGATAGATAAATAGATATGTGAACTTGTGCATAAGGCCCTGCAGAACATCGCAACATACTCCAAATACATTTTTTTCTGTAATAATGACTGATATTTAACTTTTTATTAACAAAACAATGATAAGTCTTTTTACACGTGTATGTTGTAATTAGGACTGAAAAGATTCTTTTAGAAATAAGAAATTCAATTTTTCACCAAAATAGACAAAAATTGATTCCAGTTAGAGAATCCATTCAATTTTTTAGTCTAGAGATATACAAAACCCATTTCATACATAGACTAGTCTTTTTCAAACTTTTAGACTTGCTCTCCCTAAGGTAGCTTTTGAGCATTCATTCAAACAAAAATAAATTCTCACTTTATTTTAAATAAAGGTACCTTATATTTCCCTTACCTATGGGGCTTTTTTATATAATAAACTTACAGTATAATCCTACGTTGATGCTAATATCTTGTATTGAAGTTTATTACATTCTTGTATTTAAAATAACCATGGGATAGCTGATTCCTCTGATATCGAAATCGACGCTAAAGTCTTGTATTGAAGTTCTTCTCAAAATCATCTGGAGTTGTGAACTATCTGAACCTGGTAGTAATAGTTTGTACAATTTAAATCCAACTCATTAACGTCTTATTCAATATAAAAAAAACACAAAACCAAGAGTCGGTTTGTTGTTGTAAATATAGAATTAATATATTTATTAAATAAAATGGACAAAAAATCTCAAAAAATGTTAAAAAAAAAATTAACAAATGGCTTTAAAAATGAAAAAAAGACGGAACAGTTGCATATAATTCAACTTGAATGCAATAAAAAAAAACATGTGATATTTGCATAAAATAAAATCAATTAAAGGTAGTGAAAGTTCATATAATATGGCTAAGTTATTACATCTTGGATGATAATAAAGTTTCTTCTTCGAGAAAAACTTTATTAATTTCCGTATAATTATTGATATGAAGTAGCTTCAGCTAACATCTGTTTTCATTGACATCACAAATTGTATAATAAATCGAAATGACGCCATGTTGGGAGCATAGAAATTATATATTTGTAATATAAAATAGACAAAAAATCTCAGGAATCTTTAAAAACAAAATAAAATATATTTGAATAAAATCTAATTAATAGATGCTGAAAAACACTATGAAATGGATATAGCTTTAAATAAATTTTGTTCTGGATGAAAATCTGAGGTATTTGGAGAAAAATATGTAATCCTTGCAAAACTAATAATTAATTGTTAATGTATAATGATTTAATAACATATTTTAATATATAGTATTAGATCTGAGATATAGGCAATTAATAAAGATATACATATATTGTTGATAGACGGTAAAAGCTTTAGAACTCCTTTTATTTGTCGGTCCTATTGTGACATCCAGATTCACGGCCATAAACCACTCTATTCTTTAATTATCTAAGAAATTAAGGTATTTTATTCTTATAAAATTTGGTTGTTAATGCTCCAAAGATGGCCAATTTCCACAATGATGACATCATGTGAAAACGCTTAATACTCCCTGATTGTTCAATATGAAAGAGCGAAAAACTGCGCAGATGTAATGAATTTACGCAGTCTTTTTTTCATAATTCCCTAAAAGCCAAAAGATGGAGTACTTTTACGATAAGTACATATATGTACTTGACATTATAAGAAGCATTCATTTATCATATATTAAAAATCCTTAACTGTCTTGACCTGTACATACTATGGACCTATGTACACACACTTTAAATAGCTTTTTGTCTTTGATGTTAAATGCATTGAATCTTTAAAGGAATCCATAAATGATTTAAGAGGTTTTATCATTTAGGTATAAATTCAATATGTATACATTTAGGTTTCTTTCTGGGATCCCCTTTTTCCGGAGTTTTACATCTACGAAAAATTCCTCGAAAATCATGCATTTAATTACATTATAATGTAATCTTTCTTTAAGTGATTAGTTAAATCACTTTGTTGTATTTATATCGATGATTCACTTGAGTTAAAGTTTTTAATAATTTATGCTACGTGTAAATGAAAAAATGCATAAAGGCGCTTTTTATATACAAATATAAAGGATAATTTTCATTTGTGTATTTGAGACTTAATTCATTTTTCTGGAGCGATATGAAATGTTCCATACTTTTATAAAAGGAGTTGATATTACTATGTAGATAGGATCTATACTTTTGATGATTCTGGGTACAAATATGTATGGAGAAAAATAGGGTTTTTAACGGATGTATGGGTAAGACTCAGTTTTCTTCTTACATTTTGTTTCCCAGTATCTTGCTGCTCAGAGACAATTTTCCTGGGCATAAGAAGAAACCTTTTTTCGCATAACATAGTACATAGGTATACATTTTACCAATACACAGAAGGTAAATTGTTTAATGATACTTAATGAGAAGCTTTACTCATCCTTGCTTATTTCTTCATTTCTATATAATTACAATAAACACTAAGTATATTCTTTAATCACTTCACTCCTTGTAAGCCTAATACTTTGATAAATATGTGTGTGTGTATATATACGTACAAAGGTAATGGATATAGTAGGTATAACATACATGGATAGTGTGTTATTCATTAAGTAATTCTTAGAAAATATCTTTAAAAAAAACAAAACAAAACAAAAACAAAAACAAAGGAATGTTTCAACTCCATCGTATGAATCCATAAGAAGAAGAAAAAAAACTTAATCATGGAACAGCTGTGGGTCAACAACCAATAACTGGGGCTTTAAATATGTTTTATTTTTTTTGAGAAAAAAAAACAAAAAAGATACACCCTACACATAAAAAAAAACATGATGATTCAAAAAATATGCAAAGAAAAATAAAAAATGATATACATAAATATATCTTTTATATTTTTCCTCATTTACGTCTTTGCAATTATAAATATTTGCCAAGAAATGAATGAATTATTTTTTATTGTTCAGTGTGAGTTTTTTTTTTCTTTCTCTTTCTTCCATCTTTTTTTTTTTTTTTGCAAGTTACCTACGTACAAACCACCGACTAATTACAACAACTTGCTATTAATCATTCATAGGTATGTTAACATCTGTTCATTCAATTAGTGTTGATTATCTATCTAATTATTTATTAATGAGTTTCGGTAGACTTTGTCTTTCATATGCAGAATTGACATTGAGCCATTTATCTCCAAACGTGAGACTTTTTCTCGTGAATATATGTATCTAGGTACATTGTACATATATTATGACTACACTTTTTTTTTTATTATTATTTTGCCCTACTCTGTTTTGCTCCTCTAATGGTCGAAGAGGATTAGAGAGGGAGAGATGAAAAAAATACGACATTAGGAATTAAAAGGAATCCACCATCTGGATGAGAAGAAAGTAGGATCCAACTGACAAATGAATCACAACAATGGATGACTCCAAAGATATGGAAGTAGTAGTTCTTATATGAATATGTAAATGTTTGTAAATGTTTTTTAACTCTCTGGACCACCCGAGTTATTATTATAGTAACTCTGGAATTCGTTCTTGAGAAAAATAATGATAATAATTTATAACTTTTTTTTTTTTGTATTTTGTGTGACATGTTTGTCTATCTATCATTAGTCATATTGAGTTTGTAAGTAGATAGGTACATACATTTATGAAAATGTCATTTTATTTGAATTTATTTCAAGATCAAGAAATATGCAAGGAATCACGTTAAAAGTGTATGTATGTTGTTTTCTCCCATGGATGAGAGAAGTAAGATGAATAAGCAGAAACGTCTTTTGTCTACGTACTAGGTTTAAATACTCCTATTATGCAATTATCAAGCAAATGTTAAACCTATTTAATGACTTGTTTCATTAGATATATTTTATTTGTACCTATATACGAATGTAAAATTACAAAAACAAAAGGCCAGGAGCGATAAGCCGTTTTAATGTAATTTTTTAGGAATTAAATGAGAGGTCGTTTATTCAAAATGGAAAGCATTGATCACAATTATAGAACTGCATGATTTTTTAAAGTTATATTTCCTTGCTGTTTTAACTATGTTAACATATACATATAAGAGCCTGACATTGATCTGTAAATACATGTTTATTAAGCTACATTCAGTCCAGAACTTGTGCTCGGATAAACTTTTAAATGAAAAGTCAAAAGTTTAATTTCAGTTTATAAATTCATATTTTCACAAAATTAAATTAAATTTTTAATTATTTTTTAGTTGAATTTATGAACATATATATGTATATATCTATATGTTTTTTTTAATACTTTGCATATCAATGTAATTAGTATGCCTATTCTCTCAAAATGGAAATTGTAGGTATAGAATCTATATAAATTGTACTCCTTAAAATAGACAATATCCATCCAGATATGAGTTTAATATCTTTAAAAACTATGCTAAAATGTATATACGCACATATGTGTATATGAATGTGTCAAGTTCCTACTACATTTAAAGTGTATTGATGAAACGGTTTGATACAAAGACCTTCCTTTTTTCGGCCTGAATCTCAAAAAAAACTCTTACTGACCAACTGTTAACCAAATGTAATATGACAAAAGGGGACATCAAACAAAAGAAGTCGGTGACATATAAAGTTCCTTATCTCTACCTAAATCCAGCAGTTATTATTATTATTATTTTTTCAATTGAAGGATTAAAAACTGATCCAACATTGGAGGTAAAAGTAAATTAAGTCCCTTTTTATAAATGAATGTCGTCAAGGATGAGCCCAAATTTAATTCTTGCTCTAATAATGAGATTGAACATAGGCAAATATCCCTACATACATGTATAACAGTAGGTAATCAGTTATTTATACTTTTACATGAAAAATACTCAACCAATATATCATCAAGTGTTGCATATAATGAAATTTTCATTGTCACAAGCATTCATCAATTTCAAAAAAATAACATGTGAATATGTAGGTATTTATTTTTTGGCAAGAAAAGATATGCAAAAAATATAGCATTTTATAATGAATTATACTGCTTTTTACACTTTATATCCTCATTTAAAGTTATTAAATTTTTGTTTATTTTCATTGAATAGTATATGACCCTCTTGAAACCATTTAAAACCTTACTTATTTTCATGATGGATTGGGTTCAATTAGATATACATATCTATTTATTACTTAAAGAAGGTTTGTAGTTAAAGTTTTTTTTTTGTTTTTATTGACCTCAATCATTCAATGGCTCCAATCAATGGGTTCCTCACCATAAAAGAGGTTAGCATAATTCGTTGTCCAATTATTTTTATTTATTTATTTATTGGGAAAATGCTTATATCTTCAAAAAACCAAAAACGAAATAAAATATATACTTATATATGTTGATCGATAACTTTTATTAGAGTTTTTATTTTATTTTATTTTCATTTTTTTGAAAAATTAGAACTCGTTATTTCTTTATTTTGAAATGGGAAAATGGATGCGTAGGCAACTGATTGGATAAATATCCAATTTAATTAACTGAATCACAGTTCAACCATAGACAAGAAGTCATTCCTAACTGCCTATTTAATAAGGTTCTAATTGGATATTGCCTTAAAAGCAGCCATTTATTTACTCACTTTAAAGGACAGAAATGACCTTTTTTTGCTGTTTTTAGAAGAGGCTAAAATAAAACTCCTTTCTTTCTTTCTCTCTCTCTCTCTCTCTCTGTTTCCCTTTCTTCCAGTTCCACTTGTGTGCAATGCTTAAGTTATAACAAAGGATACAAAACAGACTTCCCCTCTTCGTCCACACATATTTAATAAATATATATTCCTATAAATATTTATTTGGAAAGTCTAAAAATATTGCGCTAATTTTATCCCATTAATTCTATAATTGCTTATTTCCGAATCTCATAATTTAGAAGGCACTTGTACAAGTATATATATATATATATATATATGTATTTTATTTACATACATGTTTGCAAAAAGCAAAAATAAAACTTATCTTAATGTGTTTGTATAATATTTTATTTTTTTTTATTTGTCGAAAATGCATTTTTGAAAAAAGGAAAGGAAAAGATTGAAAAATACATTGGTACAAATCAACCAATGAATGCATATGGCTGTATATACTTGAGATTTGATGAAACGATAGCCACATATTATAGTAAACACACGCATGTAATACTTACATAATTATAAATGTATAAGGCAATACATGATAAGTTTTTCATCTCTGATTTTTCATCATATATTTATTTATTTATCTTGATGATAAAAATAAATATTTATTTTGGGAAAGATTAGAAATGTACCTCATTTTTCAAAAAAAAAAGATTGTTTATGGATCTTTTAGCTTCTCTTTTAGCTACGATCCTCTTATAATATGTATTGAGTCATTGTTAAGGATTCTCAAATTATAATACAACATTTCAAATAAAGCTATCAACACAAAACGGAAAGGTTGAATAAAATACCAGCTGATGTAACAATAATAGCACGACAAAGAAAAAATATTTTAATGACAAAATTGTGCAAAATTCATGATTCAAACTACTCCTTCTCATTGCCTAATATTAATGTAATATTAAATTACATTCCAAGTGCCCTATAAACAATGTTCAAACTTTATTCAAGGATCTAGAGCATTTAGTTACAGTCAAGATATTTTTTTATGCCTTGACAGAGAAATTTATAATACATAAACATTTTCTGGCTCCTTGATTTACTTTTAACATTAATAATAATTATTTATTTAATACAAAAAATGTCAAAACAATGTAATTAAATGAGTTTATTCCTAAACAATAAGTTCTAATCAATAGATTTCTTTAACTCTATTGCAAAGTCATTCTATAAACATCCAATAAATGTCATTCAAATCTTTTAATGACTTTAATCCATAAAATGATTAATTATAAAAATAAAAAAACTCGGTTTTTAAAGTTATTTGAAAAAAACAAAAAAACAAAACAATAATCAAATAACAACAGATGGAAATCAAATAATTATCCTCCATATTATTTTTTGTTCTATTCTTTGTTTGTAGTGGCTTATATTTAATTAACGCCGATGATGTCATTTAATATGGAGGAAGGTGTTTTTAATTGGTGATTGTTGAGATTTGAATTCTTTTATGTATATATAAAATATAAAAAAAAAACCTCAAATTTCTTGAGTACTCTTTGTTTTTTTTCTTTTTGCCTACCATGTCGTTATTACGAATAAAATGGTTGATAAATGCTCATGCATAAAAATGGAGTCACTTTTGCAAATAACTATTATTATCATTTTGGTAAAATGAGAAGAAGAAAACAACAAACGCTATTTGGTCAACTTTTCGGTTCTACTTTTTATTATCGACCTATTTTTGTTATAATGAAGGATATTTTTTTTTATTTTAGCGTATATTTTGAGTGGATGATTCATGGGCTTAGCCAAAAAGACTTTTGGATATAAGCCCATATAACCTAATTTATACATTTTTTTACTAATATAAAAAAATTAACAAATTAAAATAGAGCA
This sequence comes from Lepeophtheirus nordmannii, assembly GCA_963680855.1. Classification (NCBI taxonomy): domain Eukaryota; kingdom Metazoa; phylum Arthropoda; class Copepoda; order Siphonostomatoida; family Caligidae; genus Lepeophtheirus; species Lepeophtheirus nordmannii. The sequence goes on from OY804522.1 coordinate 19,844,745, forward strand.
AACATATAATTTATGTATTCAGTTGTGGTTCTTCATCTTATTTTTGAAACTTTTGCGTTCGGAACAGAAAGTCTGATAAGCTCTGAACTAGTTATGTGACCTTTATTTCATAATATTTAAAATATAACTTTGTAGTTTTATCCTTCTTTTATTCAGCTAAAAATCAATTAGAAAAAATATTCCATAGCTCAGGACTTTGTATTAAATTTTTTACGTTGATATGTAAAATATATAATATTTGGAGTCAATAAAATAAGCACTAAAAAATAAGATTCTATATGTTTAATATTTTCAGTTGTATCATTGTTTGCAAATCAAAATTCGATCTTTTCTCTTAGTAAAAAGAAAAAAAAATATATATATATCCGCCTGAAGCCCAAAATGAGTTCATTTATAAATTAATTTTTGGGTTCATGTAGAGACAAAATGTTTTTTCAATTATCAATTATTATTTCTTACAAATTACAAACTAATCCTTTTGAAAAATGATGTTTTTTTTTTGACAAGAAAAATATAAACTTACAATAACTTAAAACTTGACTTCTGTATGTTCTGGGTTAGTGTTTTTAATGCAAATGAGCAATATAGGAACCTTGGGAATAAATATTACAACAAGAGTCGACCAATAATAATTTATGTTAAGGTTCATATAAATTCTCCAGTACTGTGGGTCTCGCCAGATTATGACCAATTTTTTATTTAATACTTCGATTGCCCAAAACTTCTGCCACAAAAATTAGACCAACATAGAATGGCAGTTCTACTGAAGGGGAAGGGGGCAAGGAATAGCTGTGGGGGCAAAAAGTATATATTGTTTCAAATGGCGTTAACATTTTCAGCCGTTTTCTTCTTCTTTTGTTTTTATCGATTTAGGACATATTTTACTTGATCTAGTAATTGAAGGCAACTGTTTCTGTTGAACGGTTGAAGGGCTCAAGTGATTCTGGAAACATGTGGAAGGGCAATTTACGATTCATTTTCAACTATAGTAGACTGATTCCAGAATTTAGTCACGATTTCAGACTATATATAAACAGAAGCTATTTATGTATATATATTTGCTTAACTTTTAGACCTGAGCATTTGTAGCATGGATCGACTTTCAAAGGGAGTCTGTGTGTAAGTATCAACCCCTAGATGGACTAAATTTATTATTCCTTTACAGTTTCTTAATGACAGATAAATTCTGATTTTGTTTTATTTTTTTATATTTTTTTTAATTAATATTTAAGATCTTGCTTTTTTTGTAGATATGTATTTTCTTATTTATTTGATCTGATTTCTGCGAGAGAACTGAAGAACAAGGCAGTTTGATTAACGAGAAAATGTTCCTAGCAAGCAAAAAATCTGATCTCATGTCAATCCGTATTCATCTCATTATTATTTGGCAAGAACTATAAAAAAATTACACTCAGAAGTCAACACGTAATCATTTTTCTTTTGCCAAAATAATTAGTACATGTCGACTTGAATCGAATCGTTAAAGATCAATTTGAGTCGATAAATTAGCAAGGGAAAATATGAATTAGATGCAAGCCCACTGCCCATTTAATAATTTAAAAACAATGTGTAGTTTAAATATTTAGTGTGTACTTTGATTCAAATGGAGTTGATGTTTGGCTTCAATGAAGAATTTGATTTTGAAGAGTCTCTTTCCTCGGAATCTTTCCATAAATTCTTATACGTTTTTATTATTATTATTAAAAATAAAATAACAGATCCATAGCTTATGAAATATTTTCAATAAAACTTGTTTGGACTCATTTGAGTTGTAATACAAAACACGTACCTATCAGTCGCTACTATACTATCAATACATGTTATCATTTGTTGCATTATAAAAACCAAAACAAAAAACCCATTAATAATTAAATATTTCATATTTGAACAAAAGGAATGAGGCCTGATTCTAATATTAAATAATTTATGCAGGATTAGAAAGTAATTTGAATATTGATAGAATTTGAATGCAAAAATAGAAACTTTTAATGATGATGAGTAATTATTATTATTATAATTTGTTAAGTGATTAATAATAATATTGAATCAACTCAGGTTTTTTTTGCTATATTTTGAGTCTATAGTTTCACTGCATCAAAAAATATAGTTTGTTTTTTGCAAGATACTTTTCTAATGGGGTAAATCTGAATTCCCTTTGCTCTCGACAGAAAGAGAAGTAAGTAACTCTAAGTATAAGAAGTCAAAAGTGAAAGACAAGAATCAACTAACAGGCCAGTGAAAATCGTTTGTGGGACAGAAGAGATCTGTTGACCGGAAGTTGCTGACATCATTCTTCAAAAAAAAAAAAAAAAAAAATTAGAGCCGGCAAATATGTATTCACATACGTATGCTGAGGAGCTTCAATCTATCTCAGGTAGAGGGCAGGTAGATGCTTCTTTCTCTCTCTCTCTCTCTCTCTATAGCTGATACTGTATACATATGTTTGTATGTACATTCTACTATATGTATGTACATATACATATAAAATATAAATTCACCACAACAGAGTTGTGAAGACGAACAACGAACAAAATATAAACACAGGGTCTTGTTCTATATCATTAATCATTCCTTATATACAATATTGAAAGCATTACAAAAATACTCAGTCAGTCAATAAATTGTTGTTGTTGTTTTTTGATAAAATAATTAAAAATGTTATTAAATATATTAAATATTTATTCAACCTAGGAACGTAGGTAAAGCTGGATCATTCAGTATGTAATTTTTAAACGATTTCAACTATTTTTTGTATTACAATTTACAAATTGTTATTTCTTTTTTATTTTTTTATTTTTTGTGGGAATTACAAATTGTATTTTAAAATGTTAGTAAAAATGCAAAAGAAATTAATTTATATCTTTAGCGACATTAATTAAGTTTTGATACATTTATCAATGGTCAAAATGAGAAGGGGGATATGATGATATACATGTACATATATATGAACATAAATATTTATTTACCTATATAGCTAAGTAATAAAGAACTTAGGTATGTGTGACACTCAAATGATGTTGAGAAAACACGACCCCTGTAAAATTAATATTTATTTAAAGATATGTAAGTACATTTGAATAAATGTTAATGAATTCTAGTATTGGTGTTGTACGGAAGTGCCTCACTCTTGAAATGACTTCTTCTTCTTCTTCAATGGGTGGTCTGGAAAAGGAGAATAATGGATTTAGGGATACGTGTATTGAAGAAAAAGTATCTAGGATTTAGAAAAACGTTAAAATATAATTGATAAGAAAGAAAAAATAATGTAAAGACAAAAAAAAAGTGTTTTTTTATATAAGTTTCACAGACTTTTTAGAACTAAAGTATACCCACCAATATTGAGGCACGAAATATACCTTCTCCTTCTGCTCCCTGTTAGAGGTAGGTGCCCCTAATTGATGAGGCACCAAATAGAGGCATGTAGAATGTTTTATTTTCATTTTGAAAGAAAATATTTTAATTAAAGTTATTTATTTATAATTTTTAAACCCCCCCCCCCACTATTATTTGACTGTTTATTCATTCTTTAGACCAGTGGCTCTCAAACAATGCACACCTAAGTTCTTTCAAATGCGCTCTATACCATACCTGACAAAAAAATATGGACCGTATGAAAATAAAATCTAAATTAAGTTACTACATTATACCATTTCTACTAGTAAAAAGACCAAAATTTTGTTTAGTTATCAATGTGGTTCTGAGAACCAATTTTTGAAGATCCTGGTTTTGGTTCGCTCTACCCTTCAAAGTCTTGGTCTCAGCATCAAAACTAAGACGTAAGCAACTAAGTTACAAATTTCCTCTTATAAAAACAATTTTTCTCGTGGTTTTGACCCCTTTTGATAACTTGGAGCCTTGGTATTGGTTGATGTGGTCTTGACGACAAAACTGGTTATTTCATTAATACACCCTGAGAGGTTTGAGAAGCATTGTGTTGAGAACTTTTCTTAATATTTCAAACCCCTGTTACTTTTCCAATTTTTCTAGGTAATTGAATCATCAATTACACACATATCCGTGAAACAATCAACACATTATTAAGAAGTGGGGGAAATTTTTCCACATTTTATGCCAAAAAATGGTACAACTATTTTATGTATTATACAAACGAAATACATATATATTCCCTCTTGGTTTTCTTAATCATTCTGATTTCTTTCTTTTAATACATTGTGAACACGATATACATACATATATCCAACTGGGGGGGGGGGGGGATAAAGATTATTATTAATATTACATATATATGAAACGAAAAAGGAAAAAAATAATAAAAATCGACTACTTGGGGATTCTGAAGCAATTATGAAAAACAGTGTGAGAAGAAGAAGAAGAAGACGAGGAGTGGGTGGGTGGAGTGATTTCTTCTTTCTTCTTCTGCTTATCTTCCTCCTTTTCCTTCTTCTTTGAAAATAACAATATTAATGGAATAAATAAGTACATATATATAATAATAATATACAGTGAAGCTTCAATTTAAACACATATATAGTAGATATATGGATCTATTTAGAAATGAGTAGAAATCCCTTCCCAAAGTCCGACAACTATAGCTTTCCAACTATATTCATTTCCGAACAGCTTCCAATTCATATCACGCTTCAATCATTCTATGTAGAAGCCCTCAACTATGTATACTTTTAAAAGGGAGGAGCCCAGGGTGTCAATTCAGTCGAAGCTAGTCATGACAAATTTGTTCAATGACTAGATTAAACTATCTATATACTATAAGAATAAGTTTTTCGTCAATTGTATTTATTAAAGATCAAAGGAGCTCATGATGGAGCTTTGGCCTATTTCTAAACAAGTTCATATACTTTATTTGACTAAGATTTTTTTTTGTTCGTAGAGTGAATTTCCCCTGTATATATATATTTTTTTCAGCATAAATTATTATTAATAATAATAAATGTAAGAATAAGAACAAAAAACAACAACATTATTCAATGAAAAATGGTTTTAAAGCAACTGTTGGAATATAAATCAGAGATTCATTCCTGTTCATATCGAAGTGAAAATGTGTAGTACACGAAAGGACGGTAAGTGGTTGTTGATGTGTCATTTATACACGGGTTGTTTTATGATTATTTTATGCACTTATTGTTTTTTTTTTTCTCTCTCTTTCTCTTTTACCTACAGAAATATGGAGAAGGAGGCATGAGAAGAAATTCCTTGGGGACATTTGATCAAGGATAGATTGGAATAGCTGAATAGCGCATCTCATCATTATTTATTGTTATTTCATCAGTAAACAACATTAGAACCTTGGATGAATAATTGGACTGAATGTCCAAACATCCTCAGAGGCCAGGATTAATGATGCTCTATAGAGAAGGGCTCCTCAAATTGTGAAGAAGAAAGAGGATGGCACATGCTTGGAAATGAATAATAATAATTATTATTATAATCAGTTGAATGGATTTATCATAATACAAATATCTAATGAGACTCTTCAATTGTTCAATATATCTATTTATAAATTGTCAAAATGTGCAGTATTCATTCATATATATATATATATATTCTATTCTATATGTGCGTATGTGCAGATATAAGGCTGAGAAGTAGTAGTGTGTGTGTATACATAAATATATAAACAAAAAAAAGTAAAAAAAAAAAAAAAAAGATAGTAAGTAACGACCGTTTCATTTCCTTCATTGTTCGTTCACTCATTGTGACCAGATGAGGAGCAGCAAAAGCAGCAGCAACGGAGCATACGAAGAAGAGCTCAAAAGATAATTAATCAAATTCTTATTCTAAAAGCTCCTCTACAGAACAGAACAGCTTAACAAAAACATGACGAAAAAGAGACAGAGAGAACGAAAGATATTATTATACATAACTCTTCTATGTCTGTCTGTATGTATGTATATCCACTCTGTGCGTCGTAATGAAAATGTGTTTCATCACTGACTCTGAATCTTTTTATGCATCTATGTAAATAAAAATAATATATATTTATTTATATAAAGAAAAAGATCATGCTTAAAATGGGCATATCAATTTAATACGGCATTTTCTAAGTAACTACGAATGTATTTTATAGTCAGCTGTTGGCTTGTATAATTTTGAATTTCATTGATACTCTAAGCATTGATCCCCTGAACTCAAATCTTCATGGTGCATCCTAGAATATTCGATACACTTAAATAAAGTAATTGTTAAAATAGAAGCTCTTTTTTTTTCTTGAGGAAATGTTGAGTGAGTCAAGGAAGCTCCCTAGATTATTGTGCTAATCCTAATAAGATTGTGCAAAATATTTATTTAAGTGTGAACATCTCATCTTGTCATTCGTTCTCCCTTGGATATGAATTAGGAGCCCTCATTAGCCCTAATGGGATGTACCAAAAGGCGCTATGACATCATATAAATATGTGACTTCCATCAATGAATTATTACTCCATTTGAACTTGTTAATGTAATTACATCTGTCGTCAACAAACTTGAGCAAAAAAATAAATAATAAATAAAGAAGTTAAATAGAAATGTAATGATATTTAATTGTTGGTGAGTACGAAGATGAAGAAGCAAAAGAAGGGAGAGGGGGGGGGGGAGAGAAGAGAAGAAGTAGTCAATTAAAAGACAATTTATTGGTATTCAGACAGACAACATGCATAGACTTTGTCGACATTTAAATCTTAATTAAAATTATCTTTCTTTGTTTCTTGTATCTCTTTTCATATATGTACAACCTGAATAGAGACCTATGGGTTATGGAAGATGTACAAATGTTTGTTCATAAAGTGCACGTCAGAGGGAGCTGTAGAAGATGATGATTCCCTCTTCTTCTTTTTCTTCTTTGTCGTCACATTTTGAATAATCGATTTCTCCCTTCCCTCTTTGCCAAGAAACATACTTAAAAGATATCGACTTGTTTTTATGTTGTATTTCTCTCAAGTCCCATGAGAATTCAAGAATTCTGCCAAAAAAAAAAAAGAAAATAAAAAGAAGAAGACATCTGCATTATCAGACTGGATTTATATAGATCAAAACTTTGAAAAGAAGGAAGAAAAGGGGGAAATAATGTGAGGCATTGGGCTTCAAAGTGCATCATCCTCCATTATCCCCTTTTTAACACTTTAAACAAGATTTTAAAAAAAAATCTTCCTTACTCGCAATAAAATGCGTCGTCAAGCGGGAGTATATTTGACTCGGAATTGATTTCTTAATCCTTTTACCTATGGATTTCAGTTAGTGGAAGGATCTGTGACAAATCCAGCTCTTTAATTATCCCATCTCTAAAAAAAGAAAAAGGTTATTTATAAATCCATATGTATTTTTGGATGCAGAATGAATTGGTCACACTGTATTAGGATGATAGTGAAAGAAGAAAATAAAAAGATACTATTTTTTTTCCTCTCTCTCTTTTCAATGTTTGTACAAAGTGAAACTCAGTAAATCAAAACATGTAATTTTTTGAGAGAGATTTATTTTGATTTATGTATGTACATACTTTTATCCTGGAAAAAATATATAAGTTAAAAAAAAAAAAAAAAAAGTCTAGAATATACTAATTTATTTAAGAAAAGGAAATAATAGTACATATAGGGAGATATTTATTGTATCTATGAAAGATAAGTATACTCTTACATGTTTTGTTTTGTTTTTTGAAAGTTTCATTTTAATCGTATAAACATACAATTAAAAAAAACTATTTTTCTAAATATAACCAAAAAAATATTAAAAAAAAACTTACATATACTAATTTCAATCCTTGAAATATCTACCTAAATGTAAAGTGACAACAAAAGGAGTTAAAAGTTCATCCAATGATGGACCTAAATAAAAATACAGCTGATACGAATAAATATGTACAACCCGTATACTATATAGTCTTCACTCAAAAAAAAAAAATGCATTGCAGTAGTGGCCCGGTTCAACTTTCACAGAGGGATTTATGAACAAATATTAGCATCCCTAGAATTTAGATTTGTTTCATTCAATAATTTTTATCTTGTTTTTGTTATAAGAAATGAACTCAGATTTTTTTTTTAAAGTTCAATTTTGTTCTAAAATGTACATTTTAAATGCACAGATTTGTCAATTTGCCGACTATCTTATAATATTTTTTACAATAAGGACACATAGGTTTTCAATCCCAGAGACAAATGTGTGAAATTCAGATTAAATAACAGATGGTGGGAAATTTTTAGGATGACCATTAATTTTCTTTTTCAATGAAATTAATTTTCAAAATGTCCAAGATTGACATATTTTACAAAGTTCAAGTTCAGGTAATTATCAGATAAAGGAAACAGTTTGTTCAAAGTCAATTTTATTTAAGACCAAAATAATTTAGAACATGTCATCATTCTCCAAATCTCTCCTTTAAAATTAGACAAATCTTTTATTTTATTCTAAAGAGGATTCATTTCGATTCTCCAGGGGTTTGCTACCCTTGACACCCTGAAAAAAAAAGTATTTTTACAAAAAACAAAATGTAAAAATTCATATTTACTAAAATAAGATCCAAAATTCATACAGATATTGGCTTCTTTGAGGCTTTTGATATTTTGATTAAATAAATGAATCCCTCTAGTCTAGACAATTAAAAACTCATTCATAGTCGTATAGTAGCTCTGGATATGGGGCAATTATTCTTATGAAATTCACTATGTAAGAATCGTTGGTTTTTATTTATAAAGTTTGAGGCTCTCCAGACCAAGAATATTTCAAACATAGAATCCATGAGTCGAATCTGGTGAGTGAATAAATAATTAAAAATTAAATAAAATTTAAAATATGAAAAGTACGACTCAATTTTTTTACACATATTACAGACCTAAAAGGGTTTAGTACTTTTTTGGGGAGACAAACGGTAAACAAGTATCCCAGGTCCTTATCCATTAAAATATTGTCAAACACTTGACTAGGCCCTAAATATTCAAAAAATTAAGACGATCTATACCAGCGCTTCTCAAACAGTACGCTCCATACCATTTCTGGTGTCCTTTGAGATATGAAAAACAAATATAAACATTGTTAATATATAAAAATAACCAAATTTTGTTCAGTGGTGTCCCGATGGTTTTGATTATCTCATTAATGATCCCTCGAATAAAAAGCTTGAGAAACATTTATTTAGACATTCCCTAGTCCTTCAGGATCATTTTTGTTATAAGATGTTTTTAGTTTATTTCCTTGAGAGTATTTTTTGTACAAAGTAACAATCACCAATTTTACAATTTCATATCAACTAAATTGATGTTTATACAATATATATATATATCCTTATATATTTATAAATATTCAGTTATTACTTTGTTTTGCCCCTAGTGAGTGATTGTGTGTGTGTGTGCTAGTAATTACAAGTTTTACCATTTTTTTTATTTTTATTTTTAAAAGAATTTTCTTGTTGTATGTCATTATTATATATAAACATAATTTGTCATTACAAATGTCAGGGAAGGAATTGAAAGAGAGAATGGTAGAAAGAGGGGAGGGTAGATGGGGAGGGGGAAGACACGAAAGAGGTAGAAGAAGAAAGAAAAAAAAAGTGGAAGAAGCAACGGTAGTTGTTTTCCAAGATGAAACATCAACTAAATGGATAGGTATGTTCATTATTCTTCTCCTTAGATGATATTATTCACATACTATCTAACTAAGAAAGTCTTAGTTCCTTGGGTCTCGAGATGAATTCAAGTTAAATCCATTTAGCTTTTGTATGGACTTTCAAAAGAGAGATACATAAATCGTACTATAACTAATCATGAGCAATCCGGGTATATACATAAAAAAAAGACCTTTTAAGATATAGCCACTTTAAATTTGGAGTTATTTATGGGGCGGGGGTGGGGGGTGATTTGGAATAATCAAAGGTTTTCATATCCAAATAATATTTGAACCATAAGTTTAATATCATATAATATGTTATGTACATATACATAAGTTGTAACTTTGTATGGTTCATAACGTTTTATTTAATTCAAATTCCAGGCATTTTAATGTCCAACTTCATTTTGATATGTCATTTAGGAGATATGGGGCTCTCAGCACTTGAATGTACTAATGTATCACAGATTACTCATGAATGAATACTGCTCTTTAGAAAGTTCAAAAATTGCACCCTTTATAAATACATTTATTGAACATCTCAATTATAATTTGAATCATTGCGGTACCTTGTTCACAAGTATCCAAACTAAAGTAAATTCATCTCATTTGTAGACTACATATAAACATTGGTGATGTATCAAATATGTATTTTATTTGCATTTGCATGCGTTGACTGATTAATTATTCCTTTAAAAAAATATTTGTATCCAAATCCGTATAAACGCATTTTTTAGAAATGCCAGTGAACCTATTATCATTCTTGTTCTTATGATAAAAATGACTGTGCCCTTTTGGTGTACAGTTCTAAAATATTTCGTTTATAAAGTGTGCCAAGCTGGTATATATGTAGTCATAGATATTCCATGGTATCCAAATGCAAAACGATGTCTTACAAGCAGGAAGGCATACTTTAAGTCCAAGACTATCTATTCTTCACAAAAAGATATCTCAACTGTTCTCACACTGAGACTCTATGGTAATTTGACTGTGAATCATTTTGAATGTCCTTTAAATAAAGCATAGTTAGATATTTTCATATTGAGAGGGACTGACTCTCGGTCCTAGTATCTGGTTGTTTGTTTTTTGATACAACTAAGCGTATCACCCGATAGCAAAAATTGTATTTCGTGTGATTTGAGATGGTTCAATTGCCAATATTTATATATTTGATTCGATCTTCTCGACCCACCTATGTACATATAAGATATCCATGACTCACTTTTGAGTCATGACCCACCACTTGAAAAAATCACCTCTGTTCTATAACATAATATACTTTTTAAGAGCTGTCAGGGTTCTTTTTTTCCTTGGAGGGAGGTGAAGTTACTGGGTCCTCTTCATTTCTTGAGGAAGGTGAAGAAGACAAATTAAAATATGAGAAGCATATGTGGGCATAAATATCAGGCAATCATTTCCAAATATCATACATTTCCCGATATATTTATGTAGGTACATTTATTATACTCAATGTTAGCATTAATTAGTTAAAAACAGGGCTAATATATATATATATATATATATTATATGTATATGGTTAGTATTCGTCCTATTCTCTTTTAATAAATACATACTGTATGAAAATAATAATAAAATAATAATAGAAGAACACAACAGAAGCAGGAGCAGCAAGGGAATCCAGCGGGAACGAAACGAAAGGAGGGAGGATTGCATATTGACGTTTTTGGGTAGAGTTTGAAAAATGATTCTTCCCTTTTTTTCTTTTTTTTTTTTTTTCACAACAGCAATAATAACAAAAGGGAGAAGAAGAATAAAGAAGGATAGAAAGAGAGAGAGAGAGAGAGAAAGAATAGAGATTAAACCACAGTGGGCAAATAATAATATATTATAATTGTATAGAATTAAAAATATACATATAATAATAATAGTATGTATGTATGTTATATATAATGTATATATATATACAAAATACGGGAAAATGTGTTGTTCGTAGGTGTGTCATGATTTTCGAAAATTAAAGTATATCTACATTTTGTGTGGATCAACACCAAAACAGAAACTCCCAAAATCAAATAATAATAAATGATTTCAAATGACATTATTATTGTGTGTATATATGTATACGTATATAACTAACTAAAGCAGAGCTCCATTCTCTGCTAAATATAATTATATTAGAGCAACGATTAGTTCTTTATACCAATGTATGTATGTATATTTTATTTTCTCCTTTCTTTTAGTGGCAATTTTTTTTTTTTTGTACAAAATTTGATATCTTTAAAGGGTCATTTATTTACTTATTTATGTTTGCTTAGACACTCTGTTCTTTGTAGAATGCATGTGTACATACATATACATATATATTTTTTGTCTTCGTTTTCATCTCTTTTTCTCTGTCAAACAACAATTTTTTATCTGCTGTTTATTGTTGTCTGTTTGTGAAGAGAGAGAGAGAGAGAAGTAGAAAGAGCATCTTCATTCATGTGTGTGTTTGTTGGGTTACACTCTTTTATCAATGCTTACATATCTAGAAAGGAAGAAGGGAGAATGAAGAAGGAGTTTGTGTGTCAATCGGATAAGATGCATCAGCAGCATATGAACAAACTGCCCTCCCTCTTCTTCCATTCTCTGCACCTCACCTCCAACTTGCAGGAACATTTGCATCATCACCACTCTTACTATTGTTATTATTATTATTATTATTGATAGAGAGGACGGGGAGGGGGGGGGGGAGAGAGAGATGAGGGGTGCATTCGATTTCCAACACAACAACAATGGAACAACGAGACTCACTCCTGGCTTCTTTTTTTTTCATTTTATTTTTTTGTCGTTCCTTCCTCTTTTTTGAACGCCCTCTTGTGAGTGATGACTGTACTAAGAACCAAATGTTGTACTGCGTTATTTGATTCGATTTTTCCTTTTCTTTCCTTTTTTTGAGAGGGGTAATACATTGGAGGGCAGTGCCAGATGTCTTAATATTATCACTCCATGTACGTATAATATTGTCTCCCTTTTGTATATTGGGGACAGAAATGAAAATTTAAATTGTGGTTTTAATGTCATTTGAGTGTGGGAATGAGGCAGTCCCCTCTCCCCAAAAAATTATCATCATGAGATCCTTTGATGCATACAAAATATATTATAAACACCTTGGACAAGAAGGAGTAACATCTGGACAAGTAACTTGCTCGTAAGCTACTTTTAAAAAGTTACCATTTGATGGCTGCCATGAAATGTTTAGTCACAAGAAAAACCTATTTATTAATAGATTCAAAATTATTCCTGTCCAACAACCATTGCTCTCCAGGAGTCATATGCAAACGTCAAAGGGATTTATAGGAAAATAAACGGGTTGAAATGTCTTAGACATAGGTTTTCAGAGGCGTCACTAGGTTTTAAAGACAGAGGGCTGTTTTAAAATAAATATTTATTTATTTTTTTATAAAAAACCCTTTTGTACAGGGTATAAAATCAGTATATTTTCGAACAAAAAAGAAAAGTTGGTTACCCTAAAATAATTTATGTCAAAAAGGAGGTTATTTTAAACAATTTCTAAGGATGCTCAGTATATCAATGCACATCATTGTCCTCTGTAATCAAATGAGTTATCCTTTCCGAATGTCTGACGTAAATATGGAAGCTTCCAAACAAATACACCAAAAATGGTTTTTTGTCATCTCAATGAAAATGTTTTGGTGCCTTCAAAAATACCTCTCAATTGTAGGTATTACAAAATAAATAAATCCGATTAAGCTTTTACATGGGGGGGGGTGGAAGTAATGCTACTGTCTTTTTTGCACTTTACCAACCAAGCAGATGCTAAAAATTATTATGATCCTAGGGTTATGAAGTCAGGGACAAAGGGTGGGGAGTTAGGGATCCTTCATTTAAAAACAAAAAATAATAATAAATAAAACTCTAAAAATGTGTTTTTTCATCGCATTGATGAAGGATATTTATTTCACACGCAGGGCTTGGAGAGTGTGTAGTTAATAATTATTAAACATGTATGCATATGTATGTTTGTACCTTCTTACTACGTAGGTACATAACTGTTACATATTATGTACAAATATGGTTTCTTTAATGTGGAAACCATAACAATCACGGCTAATGGTTTAAACATGGTTTGGACAAAAGGAATACAAGTTTTGTTCGTTGTTGTACAAGTATGTACACAGGAGTATTATAATAATAATAATAATAATAATAACGACACAAGTAATGTAACCTTAATTTTGCTGAATCATGCAAGAAGAAGAAGAAAAGACAACAGCATATTATATGAATATATTTATGTTGTAAGTACATATATATATATATATGTTGTATATGAATGTGTTGTTGGTTTTCTCTGTATTTTCTTCCGTTTACCCATCAACCCTTCCTCATAAAATATTCATATATGAACAAATGTATTTATGTATACAGTTGAGTGGCTCTGTATTGTCAAAGGAATTAACCATACACAAAACTGCTTCTGTTCCTCCACAACCCCCTCTCTATGGCATTCTAAGTGTGTGTGTGTGTGTGTGTGAAAGAGAGAGAAAAAACCCCAGCGGTCTTTAGTCAATGGTAGCTGATATATGTATGGCATATTTAAAAAAACCTTATTATTGGACCAACAGACTAATATACCAAAGTGTTTTTATTGACATCATAATAAATTGCACGATAGATAAATCGTAGTGACACCTAATATGTAGGTGATATATGTATTTTAAATAAAATGAATAAATTTGCCAAAAACAAAATCTGGAAACTTCATCTAATGACTTTAAAGATGACAAAAACACTAAACGTCTCTATTGAATACAACTTGAATCCAAAGAGAGAAATAGTGATACTTGAATCAAATCAAATTAGTAATAGGTGATGAAATTCACTTTGAAATGACTAGATTTTTAGATTTAAGTTTTTTCAGGAGAGCTTAGAGACCAAAAATGAGGGAAAAATACATATATAAAGATGTGATAACATAATATTTTGAATTCATATTATTAGATATGGAATATAATTAATAATAATATATATTTTGTTTATCGGTCTCATTGTAACTATCATCCGAGTACACACCAGTAATTCATCATTTTCCTTAATTTTACAGAACTAAAGTCTTATATTTTTAGAACATTTGGGTCGTCTATGACTACTCCAAGATGGCCAACAAATTCCACAATGATGACGTCACGATAAAATGATCAATACAATCAAATAAAAAAAACACCTTGATTCCATTAAAAAAGTTGCTCTTATCTGCTAAACTACAGATTTAAAAATTGATTGTCAAATTTTAAATAAATTACTTTACATTTACATCAAAATTAAATTTTAAATATTTAATAAAACTAATAATTATTTAACTTTTTTACTATTAAAGTTTGATCAAAGATTTTTGTTAATCTCACCAAGTGTGAAATGACTGAGTTTATATCTATAAGATATTTAATAGTGTGGTTAATTTTCAAATACAAGGAGAGTCTCGATTCTAACAAAAAAAAAATTGCTTATACATATTTATAGAAGTGTAATAGCTCAAAATTTAATTTTATATAAAATAATTGCTTATTATATTTTATAATTGAATAAACTATTCTATAATTAAAGTGTACTTAATTTAAAAACATAACTTTTTTTTGTTGTTTTTACTTATGAAGCTTGATAAACCTAAATAAAAAATGTAGGATTCTTGGATTTATTTCCTACAAAAAGATGAATAATGGTTATTAGTAGAAGGAAAATATCTAAATAATATTTTTGAATGTATGTTCTATGTATTGAATGAACTTTCTAAGTAACTATCTGAAGATTCATTATTCCCCCTCATGCAAAGATATTTAAATGGATTAAAATAAATTTGTTTTCTAATAAAATGTTATATGAATTTTGCTCTTATATACGGATTTTATTGTACAATATGTATGTACGTATATTAATTAATTTTCTGCCAGTTTTATTTAACAAATTTATTTTTTATTTATGATCATCTACACCTACATATGCTTTTAAGAACCTTCTTTATGTTTGGGCTACACCTTTCTATATCTAAGATTTCTGCAACTGCTCTTGGCACACAGAGATAGAAAAAAAGATCAACCCTCCTCTATCTACTAGGAGACAGATAACAAATACACAACATCTCTTGAGAGTAGCATTGGCTAATTAGGAACGTCAAAAATATTATTCTGACGATTATTATTTGTGTATGCTATTTTTTTAAAGAAATAATTAATGGATTCTTTCCCTTCTTCTTCTTCAGCTTAAGAAATAGATAAAGTGAAGAAGCAGATAACAAGGATTGCATGTGGCTTAAAACCATGGACTTTATTCGTTAAAAAAGAAGAACAATGTAGTTATAACTAATTTTGAAGGGAAAACAGTGGTTCAGTCCCACAATTTGGCATCAAAAAGAGTAGTTCAACAGTAGTTAGTCTTTATTTTTTTAATGCATAACGATAATGATGGGTATTGCCTAAAGTAAATCAAACCAATCCAATAGATAAATAATGATTATCAATCTAAATTGATTCAACTTCAATTATGTAGTATAAAGAGTTGAGGGTCAGTCTATAGGGTGGACAGTTTCAAGGACGAGTCTCTTGTTGGACTTGACAATATGTATATTTATATGCATCTAAACAGGGGGTTCTCAATTTTATGAATGTAAAAGATTGACAAAATTAATGTTAAAAAAAGACAAAAGACCATAGCGTTTTCGTGAAGTTAACTTTTCATAATATAACACATAGTTGTTTTACTACCCTATATCCACAGAGGAGTGATTTAGTGATCAGAAGCTCTCTTATTGAAATCCTTTGTTTTGAAGTGTTAACAAAATATATATACATAAATAAAATCAAACTCCTCGACACATCCCCAAAAACATCATTTATAAATTGAATGAACTTGATATATATTTTTAAGGACTTGAGAGATTGGAAAAGATAGTCTCACACTACCTATATTTAGTGCTCCCTATGTGTGTACATAGTTACCTTGAAGAAGTAAGAAAAAGAAGAAAAAAAAATCAGTTCATCATTTGATTCACATTACCAACATACTTACATATACCTATATAATTTAATCAGGTAAAGTATGAGGAATCCATCGTTCCAGGTATCTGTAATTTTATTTTATTTAAAAAAAAAAACAGCTATTGGATATTATGTGTGTACATATGTATGTAAGTATGTTGTTCTATGTGAGAAAGAGAGAGAGAGAAAAGTGAGTGGGGCGAGAGGAAGAAAACGAAGGCAGAGAAGAGAAGGAAAGAGAGAGAGAAAAAAAAACATCATTAATTTTCTAGGATTGACATTTCGATTTTTTGAAAAAAAAAAAAAAAATCCGGTGAAGCTTTGCATCTAATCAAAACATATATATTTTTTTCTTTCACTCTCTTTGAACAGGTCGAATTCACTGTAAGTACAAACGTGTGTATGTACATATACATAGATGTTTATAACCTACTCACTCTGGGTTTTTTTTTCCAGTTGATTCATTCTATGCTTTGAAACATTCATGTTTTTTTTTTTTTTGTTCACACGTTGATCAGATCAAATCCTTTTTTTCTTTCCTTCTTCAAATAACCGATGCTGAGTCATTCTCTTATTTTATTATTATTTAAAAATAATAAATAAAGACAACATACACGAGCCATGCTTTTAATTACACTGAATCATGCTTTTACTCCTCATGATGTTGCGGCTTGTTTAAAAAAAAAAAAAAGGATAGAGAAAGGAAGAAATGGATCCTTGATCCAACGAGGACCGGAAATACTAATGAATGGAAAAAATGGTCAAATAATGTACTTCGATATGATTCGTGTATCTTTTTTTCTTACAAATATACATGTATTATTATCATATATATAGATATGAAACTCTATGTCATGTTGAAACATCTGTTTGTTCATTGTTTTTGCGGCATGGAGACTTCATCAAAGGTCATCATCATAGGCAGTAGAAGGGAGCTAGAAATAAAGATCTTCACCCTTGGTTATTAAAAATTTGCAGGTTGTACTTCTATAATAATAAAAATACCTACTTCTATAACATAAAACATTGCTCTCTTTTAAAGATATACATAATAAGCCCTTGTTAGTTTCAATGAAGGCTTAAATGACACCTAAATCCTATATAAAAACCTTCGGTACATTTTTTAAATCAAATTTTTGTTGTATGTTTGTAGAGACCGAAATGGAATTATTAGGTCGTATTGATGAATCATCGTTCTTTCTTCATATTTAGCTATGTAGCTATGTAATTCTTATCAGGTAGTAATCCTATTGTATGTAATTCTACTTGACGCATAATAGGATGATGGTTAAATGAGTGATATTTAATAAAAAAATCTTTAAAAAGGTTTTTTTTTTTTTTTTTTTTTTTTTTTTTGGGGGGGGGGTCATTGTTTTAGTAAATTTTATATATAATTAAAAAAAATAAGCGAGTCCTTAACTAGAAATTCTTCACCTCGATCCGTATTAATTTTTTTGATCAATTAATCTATTTGACATTTCTATTAAAACCATATTTCATTTTCTTCAAAAGGATACATTCAGAGTATCCCTGATAATCATATATAATAACCATGAGTTCTTAGTGATAAATATGCCCACAGGAGTCGAATCATATAGATTTTTATAAATTATAAAATTTGCAAAGTATTTTTCAAATATTTTTTTTAGTATGTCTTTTATTAAAAAACTCTGCTGTGAACACATTTGAAAATATATATATATATAATGGTATCAACAAAAGATGTTTCTTTTTTTTGGTCTAGTTCTTTCTTGCAAAGTGCAAATTGTAAAAAATCCTTTGACAAAGGAGTATGGATTTGCATGACCTTTTTACTTTCAATCCTGAAATTCCAAGAATAGGTAGTGTATATTAAATTTTTAACTCTGGGTCTTTAGTAACAAGTAAAAGTATTCATGTAATTATCTAAATTAAGCCTTCATGTATTGTACATGTTTATAAACCAAGGTAGAAACGATGTCTCTTGAGAAAAACTAACACATATTTTTACATACATACATACATTATTTTACTACCTAGTTTAGAGTTTTTTCCCTTTAGTTTTTTATAAGTAAATAATATTTTATAACTTGACATTTGACTGGCAGATAGACCCCAAATGATAATTTCTCATAAAAAAAAGCACCTGAGTTTTTATTATTATTATTCATGTATGTATGTACATACATACCTAGTACATATTATATACCTATTTACTAATTCTACCCTAGAAAAGATGTAGTATGTGTCTACCTTTCTGTTTTATTTCTTAATTAATGGGCACTTTGACACTTTTTGAATGAGACAATTTCAACTATGTTTAGAATTTTATTTTTGACTCGTGAAATTATCATTAGTTATTGGCTTTTTTTTTCCTCAAAAAAAAAAAAAATACAAAAATTTCATTTCTTGTACCTAGGGGGCTATAATTATTATGGAATGGACTTTAAATGAAATTAATTGACCAAAATAATGAAATGACACAATTTGTCTCAAAATTGAAATAAAACAAATAGTTGACTTACAATAAGGTATTTATTCAGTCAATATTTGACAAAGTTTAATTATTTTGCTACTTAATAGTTGATATGTTTTTTTTAGATGATTTTCAATAGCTCAAAATATCAATGATCAAAAATACATAAAAAATTATTTAACATAGAATTGTAATATTCTGGACATTTTATTTACATATATACAAATTTTGTTCAAAATGCTTTCTAAAGTGATTAAAGAACCATGTTTCAGGTGGCTTTTGAAGGGATGTTTATGATCATTTGATTTTCATAAAATAATAATGTTTAAAGTGTATCTAAGAAATGGAATTTTAAGACTTTTGAGTAATTGAGTATATTGAATGTATATAGAATAAAAGACATTTTTTGTACCATAGAAATATTCTCTCAGAGTCGTAAAAAAGCCAACGAATTCTCAACTCTTCCGGAAAAATGATGATCCTTCTGACTATGATTGTATTTATTTGTTTGTTATTCTAAATAAGAAAGTATCTGAAATATTTACAGCCTTCCTTTTATTTACCCATTCCTCCTCTTGGAACCTTGAATATTTTCACATGTTTTCCATTAAGTCTGATCATCATCTATCGGTTTTTTGGAGGATTTTTTATTATTATTCCTTCCGTTCTGAAACTGTGGTAGGGGACATTTAAAAAAGAGTGTGTAAAAGTTGTAAAAAAAAATAAAATAATAATGATCATGATTTGGAGTCTCTCCTCATCACACAAGAAGAAAAAGTCATAAACTTTTTTGTTTTGTTCTTCTCTCCTTTTTCTCCTTTTATTTGACGAAATATTATTTACTTTAAAGTGGCATGAACTGCATACATAGACAATTCTGTAAAAATGGTGAATTGTTTTACTACCATAGTAAATATGTTAACTCGAATCCATTCCTGAATGCTTTGCTAAAATACATTACATTTAATTCATTATTTATTTTTTGTCATTTCAGACTCTTTTGAGGATCACAAATTTAAAGTTATGGAATCAATTATGAAGTTGTGTGTTGAAGCTTTAATTAGCTTTGATCTTATACATTCATTGAATTCATATATTCAAATTTGCAATTGCTGTAACGTTCTCAAATGTATTCTACTGTGTCAAATATTCACCGTAGTTAAACTCGCCGAAAGGAAAATTCTCTGCGAGGATTTAAAAATAAATGCATGCATTTTAGGAACCTTATTATTAAAGCATTCCTGAATCATGTTACTGTTGTTTAGTATGCTACTTGGTATTTGAGATGAGAGGATATTATTTTAAAGTGATATAACACTCGTAAACAAACTTTCAACCCTGTTTGTTAGATAATACTTTTGAAAAAAATCAACTATCTACAAAATAACTTCGTGGTTAGAACTTAAATCCCAATATGATCTCAACATTTTTGTAGTACTTGGACAAAAATTTGTTACTAATGTTATCCTAATGGGAAATAATTGACTCAGTTACCAAGAACTTTGCACATCAAGATATTAAAATCAATAAACCATTTATTTCAAAATCCTTACGGCTAATTTTACTAGAACCGTTCAACCTATGGGTATGATATATACCTAAATGCATATAAAGACCCCACTCTCTTGAGCCATTCTCTCAATATACATGTTTAATAATATACATACATACATACATACACATTGTTTGATACTTATTATTATTATTATTAAATATAACGGAATGCCTTCTCGTCGTATCTAGTTAAATTATCTGTTGATGAAGTCTCAAAATCAATTAATCAAATGGAAGAGCCAACAAGAATAGATATAATACATACTTAAATATAGGTATAAATTCATTCTCTTTTAGTTGTTTTTATTGTTATTATTATTACTAAGGTGGGCAGTTCACAAAAAGAGAGAGAGAGAGAAAAAAAAAAAAATGAAATCAGATAAAATCTTATTAAAATTAAGTGCTTTTTTGAGGGGGTTCTAGGGACATTTCCCTCCCTCTTTGTCCCTTTTCAGATACAGCATTTTATTTTTTTTAAAAAGTGGAATGACTTCTTAAATAGTTGAGTGGATAGGCACAAAGGTATGCTTTAATTTTTATTTATCTCCTCATCTTCTTATTATTTTAGTGCATGAAGACAAAAAGGATTGAAATGAAGAAAAACAAAACAAAACAAAAAAACAGAGAGTTGAATATTAATGAGTATGTTTTTTTTTTCCTTCATAAAATGAATAATGATACACGTGACATTGAAGACTTAGTTCATATTTTTCTTATGTATTTATATTGCAACTCAATGCATCTTATTAAAAATTCATGTTTTTTTAAATACATATATATATATATATATATATATATATATATATGTAATAAATATGCATGCAGGGATACCTCGATTTAAAAAAAAAAACCATCTTCTCCTACCTATATGTACACAATAAGAAAGAACAACCTCACACAATGTCTTTTTACTCATTTATGTAGTAGATACACACACACACACATAAATACAAATATCCAACGACGTGGGATGCTAATGTTACAAAGTAACAAACACCCTTATGTCTAATATTTGTTTGTATGTACATACATATGTATGTAAATATCTGAACAAAATAATTATTCATGTTTTAATTGCACATAGACTTACCTTTAGAAAAATTCGGCAAAAAACTCCTCTCATAATAAAGTAATAAATATCATGGTATGAATGTCTTTAGTACACGAGGATATCTTTATTGTATCTCGCAACCTTTCCTTTATAAAGAAAATGAAAATGCACAGAATTAATTGGCTATTTAGTTTGCCGATTCTTAGTATTTGTGAAATTATTCCACATTTAATATTAGATTAGGGTTTGCAATCTTAGCAAGAGCAGATTAGAGTTTAAATGGTCACCATTTAGAATATTGATAAAGGGAGGAGGTATCAACAGTTGACAAAGAATGCATTAATAATTTCTATCTGGATTAGTGGGCTATGTTTCAGTTTTAATAAAGAAATGTAATGCAAATTTTAGGAATGAAGAATCAACAACTTCTAAACTTGGTTCAATTCCCTCTCCCCAGACCTTACTATGAGTCTCTAAATGGAACTCCAGTAGTGGATGACCAATTCTATAAACATACATATATGTATGTATTTTTAAAATGTGTTAAGTTTTGGGTTTCTTTTCCATTGTATTGTAGTTTTTTAAAAATAGAAACGGGCCATAAACCTCTACTCGGATAAAAAAATGTGCTAAGTCACTAAACATGGTGTGAAAAAAATATAATAAAATATTGTGGTATGAAATGGATCATAAATGACTGACTTACCAGATGACCATTTTTTTTTTTATTTAAAAAATATATTTTTTTGCTGAGGTTTTTTTATAAAAAAAAATAAAATAAAAAGGTTTACATTCTATTCTCCTATTATAGAAGGAAAAATGTCAAGGGCTATGCTTAAATCTCTGGTCTCGGCTTCTTCTTATATTTACCTATATGAAGAAAATGCTTACATTTATGGTAAATAGATTTATTTGTACATACATTGTATATGCCCAAATAACTTATATATAAATACGATAAAGAGTTGACGTGTAGATCCAACCAAAAAGGCATTGAAAGAATGAACAGTTCACTCACTCTAAATAAGTATAATATAAATACAGTTGAAGTCCGTTATTTCGAACTTGAGATATGAGAAGTTAGATGAAGAAATAATTAAAAAAATAAAAAAGAAAGCAATTGCTTCTATTATTTGTACATCTCCTAACTTACTTATTAGTTAACATTACATATTAGCGTTTTTATCCATTGAGGAATATGTAAATTCAACTGTGAGAGGAAAGTGTAGTAGCTGTATCACAAATATTTGTATATATATATATATAAATATATACAATCAAAAAATCAAATATGTCATGAGAGTTGACAAGATTTTTATCTTGATAAATAAAAAATAGGTAAATCTATTACAAAGCATTGTTGTAGACAGTTTTTTAATTGAATTAAAAATAAAACATTGTAGTTATTGTTCCGTTCATTACCTTCATTATTAGCTAATTACAAGGCAGGAACGATCTACCTATATCTACACACATAAATAGTAAGTAGTTAATGACAATTATAATAATTTAGGAAGGAAAGGAAGGGAAATAATGGTTGGTCGTTCTTGTTGTGTTGTTGTTTGGTTCATATATATATATATATATATATATATATACAAATGCTGGTGTCGAAGCTTCGTTTTTTTTTCACTCTCTTTCTTTCTATGTTTTGTCTATATTTATATACATACATATATATTTACCGGACGTCAAAGTCAATTAATCATCGAGTAGGAACAAAAAATAATATATATATAAATATACGTACATATATATGTATGTATTATTTATATAATCATAACAACAGTATTTGGAAGTCTGTTTGAGACAAAAACACGAGGCCTTATTTAGTATTCCATTTGAAAATAATCATATGTAATAGTAATGATTCAGTCAATATATGTATCTGTATGTATGTATGTATGTATGTACATATTATACATATACCCAACAATGTACAATAATAAACATACACTAAAAAAACATAGACCCTAAGGGATAGTTTTTTTTTGTTTTGTTTTTACTTCTTTTTCTTAGCACTGTTATCGAATAATTTCTTTGAAATTAATCAATCACAATGTTGTTTAAAATGCCTATGTATGATGATGATTGTTGTTCAATGCCTTTAGACTTGTTACATAAACCTGGGCATTAAATAATATAACAATAAAAAGAGAGAATTCAACCAATGTCTGTCTTGGTTTTTTTTTTTTTAATCCGTGTTTCTGTGGAAGCGCCACAAATTTCCTCAAAACGTTCAATTAGTGCTGTGTCGTGGTCAAGACCACAACCCTCGATACCAAGACGACACAATCGAGACTTTGAGAGATGAAGACCAGGTTGAAAAAATGATTCTTGTTTTTTATTAATGACTTTTTAAAATCATGTTGCTTCTATATTTTTTATATGGGAGACGACCAAGGCTTTGAAGAAATGGTGATCAAGACAGTGCCAGGACTTTAAAGGTTGAAATAGATGAACACATGATTAAGACCTTCAAAAATATGCCTCGAGACCGATATCGAGAACCTTTAATTGTCTTTTATATATATATATATATAAATAAGACGACGACGACAAACTTATGCGTCTGGCATAGATTTATTATTAATTATCTACCACAAATAATTATGCATTTTGGAGACAAGAATTCTTCGTTGAATCCAAATGAGTCAAAAAAATATCCGTGCATTTTTTTTCTTTTCTCTATTTTTCACTTTATATGGGCAATTTTCCTTCATTCCTCTTATCAGTGATGAGGATCTCCCTTCCATTAACTTCTATGTAAGCAAAAATCTTCTTTTTTTTTCTTTTTTCAAGTTAAAAGACGAACAAAAATAAAAAAAATCTTACTATTATTATAAATGATCTTCTCATAAGGAATTGACCAAATATGCCAATAAATAAATAAATAAATAAATTGAGAAAGAAAATAAATAAATAACCAATCCAAACATCAAATTACTAATTTTCCATATTTAGTCAATAATAACAAGAAAGAAAAATAGCATAGAAATATATATATATAGTCAAGGCAGGGGTAATAAGAAATAGTCACGCCTTTTTCGCTACAGGCGGATCTAAAGTTCACATTTAGGTAGTTTATCAAGAAGGCAAAAAAAAGGGAAAATCTAAAAAGAAAAGGAAAAAAAAATTAAAAAACTTAGGCTTTTAGCTCTTCAGTACTTATACATATATATATATATATATACTATTTATGTACATACATAGTATAAAATAGATGAAATATTAGATGTCATTAGCTTATATCAGTCTAATCAAATAAATAATCACTTTGTGCCAAAAAAATAAATAAAATACAAAATTTGTAATTGACGTGAAAAATAATACTTTAAATAAAATATTTTCCGTCAAATGCACTTTTTAGCACATTCTCAATTCAAATAGTTATTTATTCATCTGCCTATCTATATTTTATGTGAGTATATGCTTAAATAGAAAAATGGGAAATAGATTTTGTTAGGAAATTTTTTTTCCACTTTTTGAAATGAATTATTTATTTTTTATGCTTTTATTTTCGGTGTTTCACTATATCTATATATATATAAATATATATGACCATCTGTTCATCACACTTTTAAAAAGGTGACGAGTTTGATGGTTATCATGTCACTTGACCCTATATGGTTTAATAATATCCGAAGAAAAAGAATAGCACTTAAAAACGACACTTGATACATTTTGCGTTGCAAAAGCCATTAAAAGAAAAGAAAACGATAATTACATAAATATGCTTGAGCCGCATTAGCGTACATCAGAGATGTTGATGCTTGCTTATAATCAACAGCACATAGATATGAATGATCCTTCTTCCCTGGTCCTCTATAAATGAGCTGCGTCTAAAAATCTCTGGTACTTTTCATTTGTTAAAATGTATTAATTAGTTTAAAATAACAGGAAATGAAAATATGTACTTTTTGAAAAATGAACTGTCAAAAAAAAAAAAAAAAAAAAAAAAATAGTAAAAAGAAGCAACAAAAGGGCACTTTTTTAAGCCCACACTCCCTCCCTCCCTCCTCAATCTCTTATCCACCTAAAAGTACTTTTATCATGGAATATTATATAAAAAAAACCAAGTCAAGACTGCAACTTGATGATTTAGTTTTTATAATTGGCAAATGTGCTACAAGGGTATCATTGAGTGGGCCGGTGCAACAAACCAGTATGTCTGGCCTAAATGAAAGATCAGAGTGTATTTGATATATAATTATTAGATTTCATCAAAAACATAAATTAAATGTCTTTATATCCAATTTGCATAATAATATTTATTTGATTTATTCTTAATGACTATTGACGATTCATTAAAATGCTCAATAAATTCATAAAATATATGCATCAGGGAAATTATATCTAAATTAAACATCTACATATATATATATATATATTGTTATGTACAACAGAATGCCATTGAAAATTACATATAACAAGGGCTAAAACTATAACCAAAAAGTATAAGATGAAAAAAACAAAGAAACTTTAATCCTCGTGATTTACAAACTTGTCGTATTTTTTCTCATTATTGCTTCAGACAATTAAAAAACTTTGCCACACACAGACTGCAAGAACAAAAGAAAGAAATACAATTATCAATATATATAAAATAATAATAATATATATTATTATATCTAGTTATACCCTCTGTTCTTTTTAACCATTAACAAGGTTCCACTTGTAGAGAACGCAGGGTACATTACCTATTCATTTTATATTTTTTTTATTTTAAAGAAAAAGAAGACTTTTTTTTTATCTTCATCCTCTTTTTGTGGACTACGATATTGGAATTTTAATTACTCTTTGAATAGTTTATTTTTTATTTTTTTCCTTCTTTTTCTCCGTCGTCGTCACTCTAGACATTTCTTATGCAACGTTTGTCTTTTTTCCTTTTTTTTTTTCCTCTTATAAAAAGTCATAGGTGCGTTGATTGATTGAAAAAGTTTTTTTTGACGAATTTTTCCTCTCCTTCCTCCTTTTAAAAATAATACAACGAGAAGATATGTTGAAACAGAAAGGTAGCTAAAATGAGAGTAAATGCTTTTGAGGGTGAAAAATACTAATACAATATGGACTAACAATAATCATAAGAGATGATAATCTAATGTTTATCTGTGCTATTTAAAGTATCCCATGTTATGTAGATTCCTTTTCCCTTGTATTTAAGGGATATTGTTTTGTACTGTACATATTATATTAACAGAGTCAGTGAGTCAGTTTATCATGGGATTTACTCCGGAATTTTCTCCAAGGGAGAGAGAGAGAGAGAAGAAGAATTACTTTGTCTAAAAAAGTACATTAAAAAACCGGGAATCATTTGACAATTTTTGAATCAGAAAAAAAAAGTGATAAAAAGTGTTGATTCCCAGTTTTTAATTTGATATGATTCAAATAGGAAGTCCCTTTCGACAAAAGGTCTCTTTTGACTATGTTTTTTTGTTTTTCCTACATCACCTCTCTCTCTATAAAATATATATTTATTTTTTTCAAATATCCAAGTCTTCACTACTAAACATACCTTTGTGAATCATTCAAGGGCATGATGAGAAATAGATACCCCCACCCCACGAGACTTAGGCAAGTGTATAATAAATATACATATATATATATATATGTATGCATGTGTATATTTAAAAGAAGAAGAAGAAAAAAAAACCAAAAAAAAATAAAAATAATAATACAATATAAGAAGTAGAAAAAACAAAACATATTTTCTTCTGGAATAAAGTTATTTGTGGTTTATATTAGTTTGAGTGAAGAAAGAAGGAAAGAAAGATGAAATATATATTTAAAATACACACACACACACACATCTGGAACCATAATAATAAATGAACGAAAATCAATAATAATAAATTATTATTTTCACTTTCTCTCTCTCTCTCTCTCTCTTTCTTTATTTCCATGTCTTTCTTCTTTCGACACATTATGTACATTTAATGATTTAATATTTATAATGGAATTCGGGAAGTAATAATAATAATAATACGTTTGAATGGTTATTAAAATATAGTCATTTAAAGCAAATTATTTTCCGTAAATGAATAGTTTTTTTTTCTGTTTTTTCAAAAATGATATCAAGTTACTCCTGGATTTTTTTTTTTTCCTTTTTGGCCATTATACATACTATATAGAGGTTTTTCTTTTTCTTCTTCTTCTTCTTGTGGATAACACTGATAATCAATCATCCAAGTATATGTATTCTGTACTATAAGAATAAGAAAAGGAAGGGAAAAAAAGGAGGGCGCTCGATTTGGTGCAGCAAAAGACGAAGGAGAAACAGAAGAAAAAGAAGAAGCAGCAGTGCCATCAGAAGGAGCAGTCAAGTTTTTCCCCCTCCTTTTTTTCTTCTTCTTCTACTCCTCCTGTGTGTGTAGTAGTAGTAGTTTCCAAAATGGCCGCCATGTTTTTTAGCACGCTAGTGTGACGTCAGGAAACTCTATAATTTTGCCCACTTCGAAAAGAAAAAAAAATATTGGCTTTTTTTTTGAAGAATATTTTATTTGGCTCAGTGAGTAAACGAAGTTGTGTGAGATCATAAGTGAACTAAACATTAATTTTATTATTTATACTAGAAAAAAAAAATTTTTTTTTCTTAATCAACAATTTTGCTATTAGAAGATTGTCTAAGTTGGGGCATTTATATAAAGCATAGACAAGTACATGAAGTGAATAAAAGGTCATGTCGGACATTGGAGGAGATCCCTTGAGAGAAGAAGGGTTGGAAGGCTTTCCATATTTGGAGATTTGATCCCTCAAAGTCCGACCTTTTTTTATACTAGAAGGAGGGAGTAATAAAGAGGCTCCAGAAGTCAATAAATACATTCATACATAATTAATAAGAAGCTCAAAGTGTGAATTGCCTCAGAGTCAAGGAGCAGTCAGTTCATAGACACTCACACAACCAGTAAAGGTAGGAAGAGCATAGAAGGACCCAGGGAAGGGAGAGCGCCATGAGTTCCTACATAATGAATTCCGTATACGATCCGAAATTCACGGCGGATGAGTACTCTCAAAACGGCTACATCCATCAAAGTCACAGCCATCATCAACAAATGCATCATCAGCACGGCCTTCATCAACAGCAACAACAAGCTGCGGTCTTACAACAACAGCAACAGCAATTGCAGCAACACCATCAGCATGATTATTATGGGAGCCAACAACAGCAACAGCATCTGGGATATCCGCCATACGGTCAAGGACTGTATAACAACCGACTTGACTCCATGAGTGGTGGCTATGGACCCTATGGAGGCTATGGAGCTCAACAACAAAGTAGCGCTCCTCCAACTCAAGGTCCTTGTGGTATATCCCCAACCATGCAAATGTCAACCATGTCTTCGTCCTCATCTTCCATTCAAACGCGATCTCCCGTATCGAGTCCGCAGCCTTCGAATCCCAACACCAACAATAACAATAACACCAATAACAACAACAACAACAACAATTTCTTACCACAAGCGCCAGTCGTGAACAATGAGGATTCCTCCTCGACTCTCATAGTGCCACAGCCGGATTTAACACCTGGTAATAACGAAGGACTCTCTTCGGACTGTTCAGATGACGAAACTCAATCTGGACAAATGCCGGTTGTCTATCCATGGATGAAGAAAATCCACATTTCTGGAGGTAAGGAGACGATCCGCCTCTTGGGAGGCTAACTCTTTTTCATTTTATTACATGCAATAAAGTAATTATCAGGGAATTTGCTCTTCTAAAGAGAAGCATCCTTGGGGGATTAGGGAAACAACAGTCAGGTTATGTACCCCCATGGGTACACTAAAAAAAAAATTATCCCTTAAAGTTTTTCATTTAAATACAATATATATCATTGAACAATTTTTACATCTCATTTCTTCTAAAAGAGGAAAAATTAATTAACGTTCAATTAAATTCAAACTCAAAATCAGAGGTGATCAAAATGTATTTAAGCTCAATAATTATATAAAACACATATATATTTACACATTTATATTTCTATAATAAAAACATCAAACTTTACCCCTCCTGACAACAAATTAAAAGGTCACTAAAAATAAAGGAAAATATTTCACCCAAAGGCGATTTTCCTTTTCTTTTTTTCTTTTTTCAAAATTATTCATTAATCATAAAACGCAATTATTATTATTATTAAGAAGTGAGATTCTCAAGGATATTATTTTTCAAACAAAAAAAAAAAAAAAATAGACACAAAAAACACCATTTTTTGTTTTATTTTTATTTTTTCTTCTTTTTGTCTTAGATTTGATATTCATTTTTCTGCTGAAAAGTGGAGATAAGTTGATTCATATATATATATATATATATATAAACATATAAATCCGCTAAATTTTTCCCTCCTTTTCAATAAAAGAGTAGAAGAAAAGAGAAAGAGAGAGAGAAAGAGAGAGACAAGGAGCACAAGCGCAGCTTCCAGCGCTATAAAAGAAAAAGAAAGAAAGAAAAGAAAAGCGATGTAATTCAAAATGGCGGGTCCTCCCCGCTGATATATTCTTTTTTTATTTTTTTCTTACTATATGTCTTTATTAATGAACAAATTTGTATTTTATTTTAATTATAACTCATTGACATGAACAAGTTATTTTTAGTAAAAAATGATTAGAAAATATCCAAGGGTTTTTAAACAATTTTTTACAATAATTATTTGTGATCCAATTTAAAGTTATGGATCTTTCATTAATTTTGCAAATATATATCTATATATATCTATATATATATATATATATAGCCTTTGAACTATATATTTATTCGCAATAGTTGAGTAAAAAAGCAAGACCTAATTAAGTCATTATATAGCTAAATGCTCGTGGATCATAAATAATTTTTTTGAGTTCATGAGACAATTTTATGATCTCCCTGGGATTGTTATTGTTTTATGGGTTCTTCAAGAGCCATAATGAGGAATAATAATAGTCACTACTACATCAAAACCCAAACAAGTTATTATCATCCTTTTTCTTCTTTTTTTTTCTTTTTTTTTGAGTCATGGCCCCAAAAGAACTGCAAGAAACAATGACGCTGTTCATTATTATTCTCTTTTCTTCTTCTACTTATTATTATCTCTTCACTTTGTCTCCCTCTTACGAATGAATTACCCCCCAAAAGGTCTGTTGTAAATTGAAAAATCATTCCCGAGTTTGAAATTGAAAGTTTATCAATGTGGCCATTGACTTTTTCCCCTGCATTTCTCACTCACTCCAAAGAAATTTAAAAAGCCATTATATTATGACATCATTATTACAATTTTTGGTTGCTCTAAAGAGCAGTAGTTATGTGCTTTTATTCCGTATGAGGTTAGAGCAGAGAAAAAAAGAGTTTGTAAACGAGACTAAATATTTTCTTTCATAAACTTCAGTATGTTGAACAAAAGGACATTTAAATCATTTCATCATCGTAAGCTTAAAAGTACATACAGTTTCCATTGAACCTTGGCTTGCATTCATACCATACACAGGCCAATAGATTTTGACTTCATTTTGACCATTTTAGTTTCATATAGTTGCAAAAACATTCATTTCTATGTATTTGAATCAAATACAATAATATGTAACCAAATAAATATCAGAGTATGTATGTGTGGTTACTCTACTGAAGTACAGAGGGCGTGCAATTAGAAAAAGAAGAAGGGAAAAAAACCAGCTGTCAATCAAACCGTTTCTTCCTTCTTTTTTATATAGACACAAAGGGAGGTCCAATAAAACTACAACTCCGGGTTGGATAATTTTTATTTTTATTTTGTTCTTTCCCCCTTTTTTTTTTTTTTCATCTTAAAACCTTAAAATAATAACAAAAATAATATTATAATAGAATGGCTCGCGTCAGGTTTTGTTGTATTCGTGTAGGAAAGCAATAATTGCTGTGTCATGCAAGAATGATTCAGAACAATTAAATAGGAGCTATAATACAAGAGAGAGAGAGAGAAAAAAAAAATAATCATAATAATATTATTAATAAAGTAATTGTTTTGATGATGCTATTTGATGGATTTTTAATTTGACAATTTTCTATTTACATTCAATAACTTTAAATGTAACTTAAAATGAGTTTAACTTCATTTTGATTCCGCAAATGCACTTTTTATATTGAGTATGTTAATGAACATAAGTTGTTGATAAATATGTACATACATACAGTGAGTCAAGTCCAATAATAATAATAACAATAATAATAATAGCCCCAAAGATCATTAAGGGAAAGAGTATGTAGTAAACAAGAGCATTTTTGGTTCTTTGTCAATTCCATGGATTGTGAGAGTTGTTCCCCTTCTTCACAACTGTGCTTTAAATTGGCTTCCACTACCATCATGATATGATGAAGATGAAGGGTATATATATATGTAAGTATGTCGTGTTTAATATGATGAAACACACTGTTCCATTATCGAATGCTCCCCTCTACAGTAATACATATAATACAATTCCCCCCCTCTTCGTTTTTGTCGGAATTCTTCTTCTTCTTCTTCTCCTAGTGGAATGCTGTTTCATGAATGTACATACGTAGAATGTACATAATTTAATAACAAAAAAAAAAAAAAAAAAAAAAAAAGAAGAAGAATCCCCTTCACAACTCAGTCTAAAATGTAAAGAAATGCAAGGGACGAAGAAGAAGACGAAGATGTTGTTGATTGGTAGTGAGGGGAAAGGGAGAGAGAACATTTATCCAATTGGGTCAAAACTACACGAAACATCAACAGCTAATTTTATATTAGGTGTACCTTTTGGATCTGAGCCAGGTCCAGTGACATGCTTATCTATGTACCCATGGGCAAAAGTCATTTCCTTTAATATGAGACAATTGATCAAAACAAGACGGGCTGCAACTTTTTTGAACTGACCTCTTAGCAGGTAGGTCAGAGGAGATAATTCAAACTGGTCAAAATGTTTGATGTTGAAAAAAAACAACAACTAAATCCTTTAATATCAAAAATGGTGTATTTTTCTCCCAAAATAAATTCAGACAGTGCTGATTTAAAATCTACTAGAGGGCATGTTCCCCTTCCCAATGCCGATTTTAGGAAGGGATGTAAAGAGCAAACAAATCCTCAGAACTAAAGGAAAAAAAGTTTTTTTTCTATAATAAAAATTAATAATCTGACAATCAATGTTATCAACTATTAAATGGGCTCTTTGTGCCTAGACGCATAATGTACATATTAAGGGAAAATACTTCATTTTTAAACAATATTTAAAGAACATTTAATTACGAACAATTGAAAAATAGATGACCCATAAAGCAATAAAGAAAGTAGACCCATTTTACTTAAGTACAATCTAATTGGGCCTTATATTGATTTGTTCTTGTATAAGTAAATACTTGAGCTGATGGATTTTGAAGAGAAGTGTTCGACATTCACGCACTAAAAGTCTGGATAACTTTCCCTTAAAAACCTTAAATAACTACTTATGCAAGTGATTATTACATATTTGAAAATATAGGTAGAATCACTGCTTCATAGTATTTTTTTAACGTTGTTTGCCCTTCAAAGCATTATGCATTATGGTGATTATACTTAAAACAGATGACGAAGAAACAGCAAGCAAGCAAGGAAACAAACAAATTAATAAGTAGTACATACACATGTAGAGATCTGGTTACTGTAAAAATTGTTTTTTTATTATTTTTTTTACGAGTCAAACAAATACATGAAAATATATATAGAAAAACTATATAGAAAAATCTGGAAAATATCCTGGGTGATACATTTAACCAGAAAAAAAAATCTTAAAACTTTTTATAGATTTGTCTCAATTTGGTTTTTTGAAAAAAAAAAAAAAATGAGAGAGATATTTTTTGTACAACTTATTACGTCATCAAAAGTATGTACATCCAATAAAAAAAAGATGTCCTCATTTGTTTTTGTTTTTTTTGAAATTTTATGATGTGTTAATCCAAAGTAGTAGTTTTTTACTTGTGAAATGTGTTAAAGTGAAGAAAGAAAGAAAAATAAATGTACAGCAACTGACACCTTTGAATAAGATCATAAATCAGGTGTAAGTCTTTGTTTTGTTTTGCTTTTTTTTTCCTCTCTCTCTCTCTCTTCTTCTTTTCTTCTTGAAAAGGTGTTTTATGATCTTCGTTTACTTCTTTATTCGTATAATAAGTAGAGCCATTATTTTTTGCACTATTTCTTTATTTCTTCCTTTGTGAATCAAGAAAGAAAAAAAAGTATACTTACTACCTATGAGTATAATTTAACTTTTAAACTTTTAAATGCATTTATCAAGAAAAAGAAAGAAAAGCGAAAGAAGAAGAAGAAGCCCCTTTGTTATATTTGAAAAATAAGAAAAAGTTATTTGGCATTCAATAAAAATACATAGAAATTTGAATAAAAACTCGTTAATTTATTACTAACTTTATAAGTAAATATATAGCTATATATATATACTTAGCACCACCCTTCAAAAGAATCTGCACTTGTCGGTTGATAAATGAAGTAAAAGGCTTTGCTAACTAGCTCTTTAAACAAAAAATAACAGAAATCAAAGGCAATGATTTTTGCATGTAAAAAAAAAAGACTTGTCAAAAGTTTTCACTTTTTTGTTATTGTCTATCTTCAAAAAGTCACTCACACTAACATTGTATTTATAGGTGTAAAACATGAGTGAAAAATGATCTAAAAGAGATAGAAGAGAGTAAATGAAATTGATATTGCAGACTGATAAGAAAATATGTGTATGTAGTTACAAGTTACACACAAGAATAATTAAAAAAACAAAACATAGAAAGACAAACCCGTAAAGTGTACTCATGTATATTTAATGCGAATAATGAGCTAATTAACCTGTTGTTCATTATTATTATTATTATTTCTATTATTGGATTCATTATTTTATGCGTCCTTGAGTCACTCTTAGAAAATACTTTAGATTATACCTTAATACATACATTTATGGTAAATACAACATGTTTTATATTATTATTATTATTATTGAGTAGTTTTCACAAATAATATTTACAATTTATTTTTAAATATTTTTTTATGGGAAGGATGCCTTTAAAAGGAATCCTGAGGCACAGGATTGATAGTAATAGAGATGAGTAGAGCATTCAACAATGGTGAAGGAAGGAAACATTCTCATCAGCTACTTTGATCTCACTCAAATTCCCTAAATTGTCCATTTCCTAAAGCTTTTAACTTTTTGATCTGCCTGCCTTCAAATCAGCCGTCAGCGACTTTTGCTACGATTGGAGGCTGACATGACTATATCCTTTATTGGAGTTAGCTCAAACTACTCTCTAGCCTTCCTGACTAATCATCATGTCCGTTTGAGCGTATGAACAAATAAAGTATATATTCAAATGGACCAGGGAGTGAGTCCCTCTGAAATGGATTAAAATTCAAATGACCCCTCATACATATTTAAGTATATGCAATGATAATAATATGTATTATAGAAAAAGAAAGAAAGAAAGAGCTCCCTAAAGACTACTTTTATATCTTATTCTCCCATGGGAATAGTAATTACAATTACAATGTGTACACAACAAGTGGAATAGCTTCTTTTGTTTTTTTTTCTATTTCATTTCTGATTTGGTTTCCACTCACTCACTCACTCACTCACTCATTCATTCATTTATTCCCTCTTACTTTTCATCCATTTTGGATATGTGAAAATGACTTCTTCATCACCTTTGATTATTGCTCCTATGTGCATATGTATATATATATATGTATTTACATTTCCAACTCTCTTTCCCCAGTTTCTTCCCCTCCCTTTCCCCCTCTGCTTCTTTTACTTACTTTCTCTTCAACATCATCTATAATTCTGATAGACATTATATGTATGTATGTATGTACTTTATTGATTATTACCAAGAATATATGTACTCTGCTACACTCCTTTTTGGACTTTCCACTACGTCTTTACCTTTTTTTCTTTTTCTTTTTTTTCTTCTTACTAAATACCAGTATAAAATCAAATGTTCACTTTGAACAGACATTGAGTTGAAAAGATGGATGTTGATAGGTACAAGTATGTAAGAATGTACATTGGCTCTCAATACCAGACATGCAAAAGCTCTTGGTTTTATCCTAAACACTTGAGTAGTAGTCTAAAGAAGTTACTCTAGTAAGATACAAATATCCTGTAACTTGTCTGGCAGGGTTCAACACTTCGTTTCCTTTGCATTTGCAGAATGGCTAATGTTTTCATATGCTTGGTTTTTTATACGGTATTGTAAATAAAAATTCTGCAACATCACTCGTCATATCTTCTTTTCAGTCTCCTAAGCTTTATTTTAACCTGAAATTAAAAAAATAAAAGTAAAATTCTTTTTGTTTTGCTTCGTTAGAACTCCTGCCAACTGGTCTGTCTAACCTAATTTTATTCAATTTTGGTTCGTTTAAATCAAAATGTTAAGAGCTTTTGTATTTATGCATAGACAACAGAAAAAACAACAGCTCAGGAGCGACTTGAAAACATTGGAGACCTAAGCTTCTCTATTTCTATTAAATTTTAGGTAAAAAAAGGTTACAAATTTCAAAATTAATGGAAATTGTATTAAAGTAAAACTTTTATTACAGCCCAAAGAGCTGGCTCAACAAGGGGACATGGAGGGGGTATTACCCCCTTTTTTTACGAAAATATTACAATTCTTTTTAAGGGAATAATTCATTTTTAAACTGATTTTAAATGCAAATTTAAATTTCTTGATTGTAAAAACTTTTTTTTTTCCAATTTTTGAAAGGGCAACTAAAAAACACTGAAAATCAAATCTCCAACTAAAGGCTAATACCAAAAACAATTACTTTAAATAAATTTTACATTTATATGTATTCATATTGAGGATTTCTCTTTGTCCATCCCTCTTCCTTAGTTAGTTAGAAAAGATGAAAGAAAAACAGTCATGTATAACTAAGGAAAAAACATGTTCACCCCCCAGAGCTAACGGAGATTCCTCTCTTCTTCTCCTATCGAGGAAATACGCGTCTCTTCCCTAACACAACACAACACAACACAACTACATATTATTATACATAACATAAAAGCTTGCTTTGAAAGAATAAAAGTATATACTGTATAAGGTTTTTTTCCTGTATAAAATTGTTCACCAAAGTTCAACCAAAAAAGCCCCATATGCAAAGCCTCCTTCAACCTATAGTTTTTATTATAAACTAGAAACACCCTGTGTAGAGGGAATGATGAATTATATATAAATATTTCTTTTTTCTTCTTCCATTCTTTGAAAGATACAATAGAGTTAGTTATTATATATATATACATGATATTTTTTCCTTCCTCGTCTTTCCATTAAAAGCTTAACAAAAATCCAACAGAGGGAGTAAAAAAAAAAATACTTTACATGTTTGATAATATAAAAAATAAATGTTCAAGCTTCTTAGGATTTTGATTTGAAGAGGGGAATTGTGTTGAAACTATAATTTGTACATACATATGTATATTCCCTTGGTGCAGAGTAATGAATTTTTATATAAACAAACAAAGACACCGATAATTTTATTAATGTGTCATCATTATTAAAATTTCATTAGCATTTTAATGAAAATCTCAAAGGGATGGATGATTGGGTCAAAAATAAATCTGCAATGTTTTTGTATGTACAATTTAGATGAGTAATGAGTTTTGTCAAAATATGTAAGTTTTAATCAACATTGTGTTATACTTTTTTTTTGTTATAAAGAAGGCTGTTATTATTTGGACTTTGTTACTAATCAATGCTTTCTTTTTCCCTTTCATTTCCTTAGTTGGCAACAATTTCCAACCTGGAATGGAGCCTAAACGTCAACGAACGGCTTATACACGACACCAAATACTAGAACTTGAAAAGGAATTTCACTTTAATCGTTATCTGACTCGGAGGAGACGGATCGAAATTGCTCATGCCCTGTGTTTGTCAGAGAGACAGATCAAAATATGGTTTCAGAACCGACGTATGAAGTACAAAAAAGACAACAAATTACCCAATACCAAGAACGTCCGTCGAAAAACAAATCCAGCTGGAGTCACTACACACATCATCCCAAAATCGTCCGGAAACAACAGCTCGAGCACAACCACGACCACAGGATCCAATAGTGTTAGTAATAATAATAATAACAACAACAGCAGGAGTGTCCTTCCGCAACAGCAACAACCAGTCTCTTCAAACAACAATATTTCAGCATCTCCTTTCAGTAGTAATAACAGCAGTCTGGCCAATAGTGCAATTCCTCCCATTGTTCAATGCCAACTACCTCTCAAACAGGAGCAGCCCTATGGACTCACCTCCCTATGAATCCATCAAAATCCCCTACCCCCTCACTACCCTCATCATCAACAGCCTAAATGCAATGAATTTCATCAGGAATTTGATCAATAGTCCAAGAAGAAAGAGTCGAATGAGAGAGAAAAAGAAATCATTCAAGTTGTTTAAATCAAATCAAATTCAGCCAGTTTCAATGCGTGTATTTTTGTAATTTTCAATCTTTATAATAATATGAGGGAAGAAAGAAAAAAAACTGGTTCTCCTCTCTTCTCTCCTTCTTCAATATTACATTTATATATTTATTACATACATAATAATATATTGTTCACTTAGTTATATATACATTCGTTAGGTGGATATGTTAGTTAGAATTCTCTCCGCTAGATACAACACGCTAGCGCTGCTGTTGCTGCTCTTTTTTCTTCCTTTCTCCCTCCTGCTGCTTCTGCTTCTACGTTCGTAGTTGTTGTTCTTCTCTTACAACGACTACTACACACTGAATAATGATATTGACTCTGCTGTGTTGGAATAGCAGAAGCAGCAGGAACGTCTATGATTACGAAAGAAGAAGAAGAAAAAAAAAAAAGAAGAAGTGTAGAAAGAGAAAAAGGGAAACTCCTTCATACATAAAAAGTCAGAAAAAGTTATCTTATGTCAATAAATTTCCTTCGTTCTCGTGTATATTTTTTTTCCTTGGACTCTCAAACCTACATACATGAACAATAATATTTTCACAACATACAAAAATAATCAAAAAATCGCGAATTTTGTTTTTCTTTATTTCTTATCTTTTGTTCTTATATTATTATTATTATTATTATTATTACTACTATTATAATTTTTGTCCGTGAATTTGTAAAATATATATACAAATATATATCTATATATATATATATTATATTTCAACCTTTGTTGTCATCGAGTCACTTCTTTATTTTAACAATTTTTATTTATAAAAAAAAATAATAAATAGCAAATGATATAATTACTATATTTAATGTTACTCCATTCATTCTTGCGAGTTTATTTTCATTTAAGCAACCTATAGAAGGGTCAGAGATCCCTTAGTCACCCTCAAACTTGTTTGCTTCCCAATTTTTCATAGTATTTTATTTTGTGTTAGATACCCTCCCTTAGATTAAACAACAAATCTAACAAATAACTCTAAAAAAAATGACTTCCTGGGGTTTCCGACTCTCTAATCATGATCAAAGACTACTGAGTCGTTCTCTCTCTCTCTCTCTCTTTCTATTTGTAATTCATCAATTATAAACGTTCTCGTTTAATACATAAATACATACATATGTACAATAAACGAATAATTGCCTTGAATGAAGAATGAATTTCATTATAAATGATCAAAAAAGTTGATCACACATTTTTCAATTGAGTTGTTTTTTTATTTATTCATTTACAAAAGAAGAGTGTCTCTTCCATCCTTAAATACATACATTGGGCAGAGAAGAGAAATGCAAAAACAAAAACAAAAAAAAGTTACATATGTATAGCCAATCCGTCATGATTTATCTCACCTCCAATCTCATTGCCCCTCTTATTTTTTTAAACTACTTTTTCATTGTATCAAACAATGTGATAATGAGAGCTACTTAGGTACATTGATTAAAATACCTTAATTACCAATATCAAATTACTGAATAGTAATAATAACAACATACATAAACCAATACAAAGGATTTGTGTATTTATGTATTGAAAAGGTGTTTTGCCAGTCATGCTCTATTAAAAGAGCCCGAATGTTTTGAATAAATAAACAAATGATAATAAAAAACTAAAGCAACGATTACAAATAGAACATTTAATGAATTAAATTATATACGTCTGTATGTACAAATTGTTAAGGAACAATGGGCCTCCATAATAATAATAATAATTAAAGGAGAAAACCATCATTTGAGTAGGTGTTTTTTTGTTTTATTATCATTAAAATTACATGGATTTATTTACGAGACACTTGTTATTATTTAATCAAGTGTTAATTAATTTATAAATAAAACTAATCTTTAATTAGTGGGCTATACATAAATACTACATACCTTGATTCAATCATTTTCCATCCTAAAATGCGTGGATGTAAATATGTACATACATACATACATATGCTCAATAAAAACCATATAGTAAAATAAAAATGAATGAAAATTGTCAAAGTTTAACCGCAGGTGAAAAAAATCAAAAAAAACTTCGTCTCATAATAATGACTAACAATACGTTTCTAAATATATACACACATATACATACAATTATTTATTCGTAATTTAAGACTACATATATATATATATATATGTATATGTAAATCGATTTTATTACCCTGGTCATAAATGTATTAAATGACGAATTTTCCTACAAACAGAGAGTTTAAAATAAAAAAATAAAAAATTAGACACAGGAGGTCAAATAGGAGTTAAATATAATTCAACTTCCAGACGTTTATTAATATCATGTTCTCCTAAAGGGTATTAGGTATGAAATTATTATATTATATATGAATGCACAAAAAGTTATAACTTTTGTCCTCTCAAAATATAGTGCCCCACGGATACACAAAACTCCTCTTCAACTAATCCTATTTAATTTTTAGTATATACCTACTATGATCTTTGTCTGATGGTTAGAGTTGTTAGTTCTCAAAATACAAGGTGACTCACCATACAAGGACCTAGTACCATCTGGATCCTTTAAACACATTGGTATATATATTCAATCTATTTAGCTAGCATCATATGCTAGATTTGGTCATTACATATATCTAACAAAAGAATTCTTTTTCCATTTATAATTATTGGTGATTCATTACGGAATAATGTG
This sequence comes from Lepeophtheirus nordmannii, assembly GCA_963680855.1. Lineage (NCBI taxonomy): Eukaryota > Metazoa > Arthropoda > Copepoda > Siphonostomatoida > Caligidae > Lepeophtheirus > Lepeophtheirus nordmannii. The sequence continues at coordinate 19,885,384 of OY804522.1, forward strand.
TATAATTTCAGAATACAAAAAATCAAAAACAAAATACATAAAAGTAATTCAATGGATGTACAATGTCACCAAATTTTGGCTAGTTTAGAGTCATAGCAAAATTAAAGTCTCGAATGATTGATACCCACTCGTAGTTTAAGGCTGAGTCATGGAAATATCTCAAAAATAATAATAAATAAGAATCTTTAAAATGTTATAAGTATTCATTTATTCATATTTAAACCCAGTTTGTGCACTATAGTCAGTGCATAGAGAGAGTAAATATGGAAATTCAAAATAATATATGGGCACTTATCTTATACTTTTTTTTTTAATTTAATCTAAAAAAAAAAGACAGAAATATGCATAAAAATCACTATTTTATTTTGTTTATAATTACGTTTATGATTACCTAATATTTAAATTACAGAGTGATATTTGGGAAATGCATTTATATACATACATAGCAATTTTGAAAAAAAAAAAAAAATAGATAATGACTCTTCTTATTATTGTTAATAATAACGAGACAAATTCTTTATTGATTTAAATTGGTTCAATTAAAGATTTTTTCTTCTTCTTTTTCCTTCTTTGTTCCCTTGAGGCCTGCTTCTACCATTGAGACCACAATAATAATAATAACAATAACTATTATTATTTTTATTATTATTACTCCTATTATTTCCATCATTACAAAAATTAAAACGCTCTCCAACATTCCTTTATAGTACCATTGTACTATGTTTATTGCCATCCAAGTTTGTATTACTTTTTATTTAAACTATTATTAGATTCATGGCTACATATTTTCGTTAATTTTTTTTTTTTTTTTCCAAATACAAATAGGTATGTATATTAATAAATATTCAATACAGAGTCATTTAAATTGGCTGTCCATGCAATGCCATGACTCAGAAACATTCATTTCCTTTTTCTATTATCTATATCTATGTACATAAAAGATCACTCCTTATACATATAATAAGTTTAATATCATTTCTTGACGGATTTTCAAATGTTTGTTATTACGTTTCTTTCTGTACATATATTGATTCACTGTATATTTAACAATCTATAAATGGAATATCCTATATATATATATATATATATATATATATATATATATATATATATATATTTATGTACATATATCCAGGAGGGGTTGTTCCTCTAAAGTCGACCCGCCGTTATTATTATTTTTAAATACATTGGGGATTATACGGATTTTCGTGTTATTTTCTTTTGTATCCAAGATTGGCTGTGGAGATTGTTTATTTCTCTTTGTTGGAGATTAGATGAGCATTGGACGAGAGTTTATGTACCTATGTGTGCCGTGTGCGTCTACATACTTTTTTGTTTTTTGTTTTGTTCACATTGTCTGCTTTAATATTTCTACGTGTTCCCAATAGTACATAGGATGTATCTATGTACGTAAGTGAGATTTAAAAATATTTAGAGTCCTTTTTGATAGGTATTCTTAACTCTTTAGATCTTCTTTTCTTTCTTTTATTATGAGATACCTTTCAAAATAAAGATAAAAGTTGAAGGTTTTTTTTTTTTTTGTTATTATTATTTATATTTATTTTTGCAATCATCATCAGATAATCTACAATTACATATTTGTTTATCAAAAGACGAAGAAAAAAAAATGAAAATAAAATAAATAAAAATTTAGTTTTTATGGCCACCCAAATATCATCAATCATGAAGCAAACACACATTTAAAGGCTATTCTGGCTATGAAAAGATAATTAATCAAAACCAAAATATGTTATATCATATTTAAAAATTATAACAGACACAAAAGTCCTTCTCGCCAGGAATGACCCAATATATGTACATGTGCATGTATGAAGTTACATAATATATTTGTATATGTAAATACTTTAAACACTCAACCTATCATTTTTTAAGTTATTTTTTTTTTCTAATTTTTTTTGTTAATATTGAGATCTTTCTTTTTTTTTTTATTTATCAATAATAATTAATCATGTTGTTGTTGTTGTTGTTGTTGGTTCCTCCTCCTCTTCTTCTTTTGACCTTAGAAAAGTTGTTTTTTTCTACATTTTTATTTCTGAATCACCCTGTGGGGAGAAACGAACCACTACGTTCTCTGATAGGAGGAAAAAAAGAAAGAAAGAGGAGCTGAAAATGATAAATGGTTCTATGCAAGTTTTTTTTTTCTTCTCTTCTTCTTCTCCTTTTTTCAGAAAAAAAAATCATTTTATTATTCTTCCTCTAACAACATGGGAAGAAGAAAGAAAGATTATTATTATTATTATTTTAGGCATTAATATTGTAGTTTTCACTCCTGCCTTCCTATTTTATTATGAGTCTAAAAAAAAAAAAAAAAAAACTCCGGATAAACTACATGTAATAATAGCAATGAAACCTTCCAAAAACCACCGGGTTTATCTAAGAAGTTGCGTTGTTAATTTGTATTCAATTGATGATAATAGAATGTATATATTATAATATTACTATTAAGTTATAAGAAAGAATACACTGTCCTAAAAGCATGTTTAAATATATACATATATAAACTACAGAAGAGAATGACGATGCAAGTTGCTGTAGGTATTTAAAAAAAGTCAAAGAAAAAAAAAAAGTTTCTATTGACTTGGTACATAGGTATGTGAAATTGTGGTCGCTTACAAATTTTTATTATTATTATTTTTTTTTTTAAAGATAGAGAGAAAATGAATCCACATATCATAGGTAACATATATACATACATATAAATGTAAGTACATTCTATGTGTCTCGATATATTCAATCAAACTAATAATAAAAATAATAATAATAACAAAACTAGAAATGTAAAAAAAAAAAAAAAAAAAAAAAGAGGAAGACAAGTCAGGCATTACTTAAGATGAGCTATGTCTACAACTCAGTGGTGGGAAACAATATTATTTTGTCTACATAAATAAATGTATGATTGTATCAAGGACTTACTTAAAGTTCACTACACTTTAATTACAAGTTGGTTCATGATATTGATTAGAGTGTTGGAGACGTTACGACGAAAAAAATAATTCATTAACCGGATAAAGTATTAGTTACTTTGCCAGATTGTAACGCTGTTTGCTGAAGGGCAAGTGTAATTAATTACTCCTAAAAGTAGCAAATACTTTTATGAATGCTATTTTATTGATTACTCTCCATATAAAAAACAAATTCCAACAGATAAATAAATAAATTTGAATTTATTTGAACCTTTTTGACACTATTTAACATTGACTAATTTATAAGTTTTATTATTTACAGAGCAAAGCATAGGGAATTGATTTGTATGTTACAGCATACAAGACAACCAGAATCATGAAACTTTTTAAATCTGCAATAATCAAAAAAAGTTACTCCAAGTCTGAAAAATGTAACGGCAATACTAACGCCGTTATTCTCATCTCTATGGTTATACATAAGGGTTTCTGCTGAAGATATTTAAAGTATAGAATTGAATTCCTTTTTGAATACCTACTAGCTTATAAAAGGTTTCTTTTAGTCTTTATTTTTTGTTTTTAATACAAAAAATATAAATTCGAGCATTTTTTTATTATTTATTTATCAGATACTTCATTGAAATGTAGGGATCATCAATGGAATGTCATAATAAAAGAAGTCAAATGATATTTTAATGATCATTTCAACACAGAAAAGTAGCTAAATGTTAAAAAAAAATAAAATAAAAACTTGTTAAAGAAAATATTTTTTCTTTTAAAGAAGAGGTCGTAGATTTGAATCAAAAGTTTTTCCTCGATCCATCACCATTAGTCTCTTTAGGAGTAATTAATCTCTATTTATTTGGTTGGCTATTTATTTATTCTCTTTGGGAAATGATGGATCGAGGTGTTAAATGATTTTTGTGTGTGGTGTATGTATGTATGTATGTATTTGTAGAATCCTAGGGAATTTCATTCTTAAAACAACAACAGTAGGAGCTACTCCTCAGCTCATTAGTCAACCATTCATGTCTTACAAATTACTCTAAAAATGGAACATATATTTCTCTATGTATTCAAGGAAGGAATTGTCATTAGGTACATCTTGATACTTTATAAAAGTACAGAAATCATAAAAAGATGTTCTGCAAAAGAAACAACAAACTATGTATCTACAAGGAGATGATCTGATAAACAATTCGCATATTTCATGCTGTATGTTCATATATGAACATACAAACATGCTCATTCATGTTGTAGTTAACTTGATCAACAAACAAAACTCTTTACTTCTTCTTCGTCTCCTCCAATAGAAAGAAGTCTGACTCCCCCCTCTTACTTTTCTCTCTCTCTCTCAATTTTTAGATTCCTGTACTGAGATAATCTTCACATTGTATTTACATCAAGTCAAAAAGTTTTTTAGACAGGTGCAAATTTTTGTTTCTTTTTCTTGTGTGTATGTATGTATGTACACAACTATCTTTATTCATTTATCTTTGAGCTAAGCATACAGTATACAGGGCACAAAACTCTGCTTCTGAAATGAAGAAGAAGTGAGTAATGATATTCCCTCCTTTGGAGAGGAAGAAACTGTTGTTCATCATCATCTTTTTCTTCTTCCTCTTCTTCATATGAACTCCTTCGAAATATACAAACAAGGTTTCATTTCGTTTTTCCTGTGTATGATGAAAAAAATATTCTGTGAAACTACACGAATGAATGGAAACACATTTTATGTAAAATAATTACTTCTTTGAGTAGTTAAAAAACGCTGGGAAATTAAAATTTTTGATTCCAATTGGGATGATTGTTTTGGTTTTTAAGTTGACACTACTGTCACTGACATCTGTGTCAAAAATGTCTGAAAATTGTTGACTAAAATGGAATTTAGAGAAATGTTGTTGAAACCAAAAAACGTTTAAATGAATAATCCAGATTCTATTCTTTTGAAATTCTTGAGAATCAATAGTTAATAATATGATTTATGAACCAGTAGCCTTATTTTTCGAAGAACCCTGAATTAGTGCCATTGTTAAGATAATTATTATAGAGTAAGTGGTCTCAGGGTCTGTGCTAGAGGGGTTGTTGGCCCCTGTGCTTTATTTGAAAATGTTCATAACCTGCTACATAAGAAACCGACCATCCAATTTTTAATTTTAATAGCATATCTTAACATAGCATTTACTGTAATTATTGACTAAACCGTTGGAACCTTGCATCGGGGTTGGCTACATTGAGGGGATTTTTTGATTACCTATATTTTTTGCTCATAGTAGTATCCTAGCATACATGTGGTACTTTCTTTGAAGGGTCACATCCAGTGGGAAATGTTCGTTTTCACTAAAGCTTTAGTTCTATGGATAGAAAAAATAAGCACCCCACAGTGTGACCTCAAAGTTTTTCAATTTCACAAAGCAAGTTGTTAACTTTTTGTCAGAAAAAAATCTGCAAGCGACAGCGTGTACAGCAGATTTTCAACTCCCAAAATTACAGCCTAAAATATTGCTCTGTAAAAATACTTCTATTTGAAATTTTGAATGGGGACAGTTGAAAAGGATTATATATAATATATAGACTGCATCGGTCGAATTTTAGCGATTTCCGCATAATAGAAATATTAAAAAAAAAGAAAAAAGAACTATCAATAAATTAGACATTTTATAATATTTTTACTAGATATTTTAGTTGTGTTTGAAAAAAAATCTAGAACATCAATGGACTTTATCAGTCAAAGTCTAGTAATTCTCAGATAATTGAAATATTTGTTTAAATACTTATAACAACTTTTTGAATCTTTTTTTTTTCGGAATTTTTTCTTATCTATGTATGTATCATATGATATTCTCACCGGATATTTTGATTGTTTTTGATGTATAGAAACAAAGATCTACAGATTTTACAGGTCAAAGTTGTTTAATTACCAAATAGTAGAAATATTTTGATGTTTTAAAAGGAGAAAATAAGTTTTTCATCAATTAGCCGGTCACCCTGGAATAATTTCATCAGAAATTTGGTCCGATTGCTATACAATTAATGGAGTTTCTTCAGAATTTATTCCGATCAAAGTCTATACATTTTTCAGACAATGGAAGCTCCATTTACTATCCATGCAGTTCTTATGTGTATTGAATGAACATGGGGGTACTTTTAATAGAGAGATTAAAAATTGAGAGAAACAATTTGAACTATGCAAAAAATCTTATCTCATAGAGTTTGTTTGTGATTTACTTACAAAAATAAATTAATAATAATAACAGCAAAGCATACATAACAAATAACTGGTTCAGTATGACATCAAATTCTCATCTTTAAAATAAAAATACAAAATGTTACGCATTCTTAAGTTTGTTTCATCCTCATCTGGACTAAAACAAGAATACGGAAAGACTTGCCTATACTGTATAATATCCCTACCCATTTAATGATGATTATTTATTAACATATCCATCTATAATATATACAATGATTAGAAGAAGGAGAAGGAGGGGAAGGAAGTGTTAGGAAGAAGAAGTAGATATAGAGAGTCGAAACACCTATTAAGACAAGAAAAATTCCATAAGAAGAATCAATCACATACAAAATAAAAATATCATCGGTTTTTGATGAATGATTGGCTCTACTCTATTAGATGGAAGATATATATTATATACATACATATGTATATACTTTGACTTTTTTTTTCTTCTTCTTCTTCTTGATGAGCCAGTGCTGGGAGTAAGTGTCAAAAATAGTATTTCACACGATCCATCATCATTTGAGGACCATAACAATTTCATTTCTATTCAAGAGGTGTGTAAAAAAACAACCAACTACAGGGAGATACAGGAAGCTTCACTTTACTTTCTTTTGTTATAGTAAATAATCATATTATTGACATTATTTGTTCTTACTTTTGCAAGTGTACAGAGCTTGTCATGAATAAGCAAAAATAAAATAACATAAATAAATTCCATTATTTTTTTGTCAAAATGTAATAATGTTTGTACTAAACAGGGATTTGTATGTATATATTTACATGTATTTTTTTATGTGATAAAAGATATGAACACTTTCTGTGATGTGTTTGTTTATTTTTTGTTCTTTGTTTTTGTTGTTTGTGCAATTCCAAGTCTGTTACTATGTTATACAGCTCAGGGTTCATTGGGTAGGTAATATGTATCTATACATATATTCAATCCATGGTCATAAGAGGGATACACTCCGTGACAGAGCAGAGTTTGAATCCGCATTTCATCCATTTCTATTTGAATAAATTGTGTAAAAGTTGCAATATACATGCTCCATAACGTTTTATTTAACAATAATAAAGCTGTAAGCCATTGGAATCACCAACCATTAATTGATCCCATCATTTATTATACATATGACTAAGAAATCGATTTTACTGAGAAAATCTAAAATTATATCAATTCATCAAATATAATTTCAAATCATTGCACTATACTTACGTAACCCACAACATGATTGCACTCTAGATTCGGCTTCTAAAACCCATCACTATCTACATTCTAATCATACAGGGTAATAAAGTGTTAAGATAATATATAGACTTTTCTTGACTCTTGACCGTTCCTCTCTTTTTTGAAATATTAGGTAGATGAGTTTTCGAGACTCTGTAGACTCTTGAGATCCAAGGAGTCTTAGCAGCTAAGTATATTACATTACATCTTACTTACACATAAACAAGACCCCTGTTTTCAAATGCACCGCACAATTTGTCTTTATGCCATGATCCTCACAATGTTTTTTGTTTTTGTTTTCATCCAAGCCTACATAGAAAATGTTTTATAATAATAATAAGTAGATTCATACATATACATATTTATTGTGTGTACATATATTATCCTAACAAAACTTATTAACATATAAATGGATGATGCCTCAAGCAGAGGCTCACACACACACACACAAAAGTATTTCAAAAGTCATGTACACACAAAGATTTCCATTATAGATAAAGAGTCATGCTCCTGATGCAGAAAAGTCTCGTTGCTTCATATATACGAATATGTACAACTAAATATTTATATATTTACTTACTTCAATGAACAAAACAATAAATGATAATAAATATGTAATATTATTATTAATAATAATAATCAAAGTTTTAATTATTACTTTTAATGATAATACACAGGTTATATGTAAATACATTTTATCAATATACAATCTAGGAGCTTATGTGTACAAACATAAATACAAATTTAGATCTCTCATTAAGATATCACATATGTACATTGTATGTACATACATACATATATGTTTATGTGCTTCTGTAATATATCTTTTACCTATGAATGTATAAAGTACTTCTATGTATATTTATAGTAATGTTATTTAATTCTGCTTACAAATTATTATTCCTCACTTATATTTTCATATCACTTGACCCTTGAATGAATTTTATGAGTCGCAGAATTTGAATCATATTATTCTCTCATAACCATATTCAAATTAGTAATACCATTTTTGAAGGAGACGAAAAGGCTGCTGCTGCTGCAGGAGAATGAGTGATTAATTATCTTTTGTATTTATATATATATATATTATAAAGATACACTTATGTGTGTATACAAATGTTCAATAAAATATATACACATATGAGAGAGAGAGAGAGAAAGAAAGAAAGATATCAATAGAAGTAAGAAAGATGTAAAACAATGACTCTACAAAATATTCAAGTTGCTATTTATAGAGATGTACTTTTTTGTCAAATACAAACTCATAATAGCTTTTATAAATACCTAATATACGAGGCGAAAAGAAATACTATTATTGATAGTGTATTATTTATAATAAATCATAATATGGAAACGGATCGTACAAAAAAGAGCAAAAGGTTTTGTGAATGTAAAAACGTAGGCTGTTAAAGAATAGGTTCCGTGAATATAAATATAGAGCTACTCCGAATACTATAAATATATATTGATAATATAATTCAAAGGAAAAGTGTAAAAGAGTAGTATCTTATTCTAACATTATGAGTGAATTTGACGAACTACACTCTTATTAAATACAATTCTATTCTACCCACATCCCGTATTATTTTAACTCTGATTACAATTACAATAATGATGATAATAGGAAATATAAGTGACATATATATATAGGTTGCGCGCTTTTTAATTGACAGAAAGTTACGCAATTTTAGCTGATTTCTTGCTTAACATCCAGATCATCATTTATTTTTATTCTGGGAGCCTTAATGCAAAAAATTAATCATTTTAATAATTTTTTTTATGAAATCATGGCATTCAATCTACACTTACATTTATTTATTACTCTACTTGACGGCAAGTAAAAAGTTATAATTAATAGTGTTAAAGTTATGAAAAAGTAACAAGTTCTCCTATAAACTTTTTTCCAAAAAAAAAAAAAAAAAAAAAAACTCCGAGAATTTATGAAAAAGTCATAACGGAAATAACAAAATAAAATAAAAACTTGTGAATATGTGTATTGTACATAAATGCATATACAAACATAGAAAAAAACTAAAATATAAAGTTTTATCACGATCGAAAGAATGGAATTATTTCCGGAGAAGTAGTTAATCATTGCAGGGAAAGAGAGAGAGAGAGAAACAGAGGGAATGAGTAAGTTAGGATTGAAATGCAACCTCCATAAAAGTTCCCTTTCGTAGTTACATATATTTTTATATGTCCTGAGTAGTGTACATGATGTAATGCATGACTTAATCCACGATTAATTATAATTTTTAGAAGGTGCAATAATTCAACCCTGCAACAACTTTTGAACAAAAATATAAATACTTATATTAATATTAAATACAGATCGAATAATAATGATTAATGCATTCGTAAAGAAGGTTATCTTTGAGTATTATGCAAATACAAGAATACGTATGTACTCAATAAATTGCCAAAATAGCATCTTCAAAAAGCGGTTTACCTTGACGGTACTTATTAAAAATGTGGCGAATTAATAACAAATCGTTTATTCCTTGGAGTTTATTAATTACAGGAATCATTGCATTTCAAAATGCATTTTGATTTATTTGCCTTTGCTAAGTATTAATTGGATATAATTTGTTACACAGTACGTTATTAATTATGTACATAATGTAGATTGAATATACATTTCAATGGGGTTGCTCTGAAACATGAAAATAAATTAACATGATGAATGAAATCATGATATTTTGTCCCCATGATAATCACTTAAACCCTTGAACAAAATTTTGAATCATATGGCACATAAAGGGCTTAACAATTGGATTCCATAAGAAAAATGTTCGTTCTGGAGCAGCTTATTTAATTTGCATAAGTAAGAGATTTATAATTTATTATTGGGATTGGAGCATCTTTTAATAAACTTTAATATATTTATTCAATAAATATCTACATACAAAGTCAATTAAATCTACTAATACGCATTCAAATGTAAAATTAAATTAGTATCATTGTCCATAAAAAATATTCAACTGACCCAAGAACATGCCTTGAAAATGTTAATTTCTTAAATAGTTTGTAAATTTTCCTTTGAGTTATTTGAATTAACATCAGTTTTGGGTATGGCTAAGGCCTTTGATAGCGTTTCACGCAACACCATCCTGTTTGCCTGCAAGGGGTAAGGTATCCTGGAACATTCATGTTCCGATATCAAGAAAATATATTCAAAAACAACAACATCATTGTTTTTTCCGATAACATACATACATGGAATACAAACCCATAGTTATTGAGATTTTAAGTATAATCTTTAATCAAACTTCCATTGGAAAAACAAAGACAAATTGATCATTTTATGGAATAAGTGTTATATAAATAAGTAATCAAATTATGTATGTATATAAAATCGTCTTTACTTTTTACAAAATAAATAGTCTTTTTTATAAAAGCAAATTTGGTACAAAAAGAACCTAATGTGTTGTTAGGTTTTCAGATTTTACAGATTTTATATTTGTTAAAGAGGTGTTTAAACCTTAAACTTTTGAACTTATCAAATCCTCTGAGTTACAATAAATAATAAATAAACACTGTTAAGAATAATATAAGGGTTTAATAGGTTTAGAGCCATACTTTATCCCTTTTCTATCTGAATGAACCTTTTTGTAGGACACTCTTTATCAAATTTGATCTTCTTTAAGGAACATTAAACACTACTTGTATGTATTTAATCTAAGAATATATATTATAAAACTTAATATTACCTTTGAACAGATGAGTGGATTCATCATTCATGCTGTGACTTTGAAACAACTGTATATCCCATCAAATAAAAATATTAGTCATTCTTGTTTGACACATTAATATGCATATGTTTGCATTTATGATTATAAATATGTACATATAACTTGTGTACATAGTATTTATTTAAAATATCTGCAATATTTTCACAAAAAAATCCCAGTAATTATTCTAGTGTATAATTTTTGTCCTATATAAAAATGTCATTAAATTATTATTATCGTTATTTAAATTCAAAATATTATTCAGTATGTGATATTGAGGTTGCATTATTCAGAAAACATGTTCCGAGAAAATAAATTTAGAATCAGCATTTTAAATTCCTTGATCCATATTTTATGCTATATTGCATCTAAATATGTATAATAAAGATAATAACAAATCCCGGATATTTGGAAATAGTCATTAATTAAAACACTAATGTTTGATTTGATTAAAGGGTTCCTATAAATTCAATGGGGGCTCCTTCTCTCCAAGACAAATTACGCATGCATTTCTGTGTTGTAATTTTGTATACATTCATATATATATATATATACATATATAGTTAAGTATATATAAATATATGCTTTTATGTAGGTACATGCCTTCAAGGTGTATGAACACACACACACACACATAATTAATGTTACCTTACCTCCATCCCTCTGGTATTGAAGTTATTTTTTCCTTCATATTTATAATTAATTACCACTCATTTCTCAACATTCGATTATGAAATATACTATGTATATACCTGTACACAAATATATAGGTTTATGTATGAACGTATGTAATTTTCTTAGTTAAATAATAGCTTTGAATCCAACATGGAACATTGAGTATTTTTACACTCTCGGTTCCTTTATTAAGTATTCATATATATATCATATTTCATGTGTCCTTTTTATAGAAAATAAAATATTGAAATTAAAAATGAATGAGTTTGTTAGCAGTATTGATAGTATATTTATTAGAGATTCCATATGGAATATTGCAATTAATCCATCATGGATTTAGGTCATTTCATTTACATTTATGTATGAAATTGTCACAAATATAATATAATATTTAAGGACCTATAAAAAAATAATAATCTTTCGTAGTCATACAATCACTGCTTTCTGTATAGACTTATGTCAATATTAAAAGGATATTTGATAAAAACAAATTATCTTTAGACTATTCTCTCAAAACCAGCCAACTCTTCTCGAAAATTATTTTTGGTAAAAATCCTTTGCATATTATTATACATATATATATATATATATATATATATATATGACAAGAAAACTATAGTTATTGGATATATTTAAAAAAATATATTAAATATAAACAGTACATATCATATATACTACTTTTGAGGAGTTTATTTTATAGGAATCTTGATTTAAATATTTTAAATCTTAGATAGCACTTTGTCTATTAGAACTCAGGAATAGGGCGTGTACAAACATGAATAAATACAATAAAGATATCTTACGAGATTAGATGTAGTTGATTCTTTAATAATAATGATTCAAATGTGTAAAAACAATCTGTGGAAACAGCAACATAGATAAATCAATTACTTACATACGTGCTTATATTAGTTCTCAATAAAATTATTGAAAAGGGATTTTTGATAAAATCAAAGTCAAACTTTTTTCATTTATCAACATAAACAAATTATTCTACATACATTTGAGAATTTGAGCACGTTTTCAAGATCTACCTGGATCAAACAAATTCAATTGCAATCTTATTCAATTTTGATTATTAATTTTAAATATATGACTGTTGAAGATCAGAGGCTAGTTTATTACTGCTTTTCTTTTGAATGGTAAGATCTAAAGCATATATGATTTTCTCCAAAAGAGATTTAGAATAACATTGAGAGATATCAAATTACACTTTGCAAAAAGTTCCATTATTATTTTTGTATCTACATATATGAAAAAAATAAATAGTAAATAACTCACTGTTTTTATTTGTTAATCAATGATGGAAATTCTTCGGTATTTATTTGTCCGAAGGAGTTAAAAATTTAACATCTTTTCCTCTTAAAGAATATTCATAGTCTATAAAAATATTATTTGTTCAAGGGAAATTTGAATGCATATAATTTTTTGCTTGGCAAATGTAAAAGCCACAAAATTCAAAATGTAAATATGTTTTTTCTTTAAATTTAGGATCATTCTATGTGAATAGTAATAATAATTTTACCCAACCTATTTATTCCCCACGTTATACCTAGTATTTTTTTTTTTTTGAAAATAAAATAAAATATTCAAATAGGCAAGCAATGTCTGTTTAAATCAACCTTCGGGGGATCTTCTCTCCTCCTTCTTCTTCTCTCTTCCATCTATCCCCCCCCCCCTTTATCTTCGAAATGACGAGGATAGATGATACCCATAAATCTATGTTACTCATATAAACAAATACATATACATACATACATATTTAAGAAAGCTTCTGGCGTTTATTTATTTATTTCTATGCATAGATCTTAAAAAAAAAACAACATTTTCTTGGAAGAAAAGTAAAAAAAAAAAAATTAAAAAAAAAAATGATACATCTGGAAGTTTAACCATAAACCATTTGCAATGAGATAAATTAATTATCTTTCTGGTTTGGACCATATATGCACTCTATATATATATATGGGTTCTAAGACAACAACAACAAGATACCCAGTGGACAAAATCCCAAGTAGAACAACTAACATTTGAAATATAATTTCATTTTTGAACCCAAAAATAACGCAGGAAATTGACTTGATTGGAGACTTCTAATTAAAGAGTTCAATTTTAAAGATAAGAATCCTTAACAAAGAAGAAATCGTCCATTTAAATGTGTACATTTTGATCCAATTTCCACCAAAAATCCACTAGAAATCAAAAATTCAGGGTAGAGCTACTATAAACAAGTGCAATAGACTGAAATAGTAGCATGCAGAAGAATTTCTTCCGATTTTACAATCCTCTTGCGCACAACTACTTTTGTAGTTCTACCGTGAGTGGATTAGTGAATTTTTGGTCGAAATTGGATGAAAATTTACACATTTAGATGGACGAATACTTTTTAGTAAAGGATTCTTATCGGGCGCTTGATATCTCATTTAAAAGCTGTGGGTCTCAGCCTTTGAATGTATTCCTTATTGATTCATTTTATGTAATATTCAAGGAGCTATTTAAGTATAAAGAATTTGGCCTACCCTTGGGCCTACTCCCGCACCCTACGCCCCTAGGAGTCCTTTTAGGTCTGTACAAAGACTGAAAATGGAATTTGCATTAAATACACTAGCAGATCATTATTTTTTAACGGATAAAAGGAGTATTCTTCTAGGCTTAAATTGAAGTTGAAATTGGTAACTGGGCCATAAAAGCTCAAACGATAGAGTCTGATTTCTCAAAAACCGTCGAGCTCTTGAAAGAAAAAGAAAAATTACAGATTTGAAATCAGCGTGCAAAACTGAATAACTTTTATTATACTTATACCCCTTAGGATTTTTGACTGTTGACCAGTGTAATTAATACTTATTTAAATCATATTTTGATATTTATTGTCTAGTATGTTTTTATTTAAAGGTACAAATTACAACTAAACAAATAATATACTTCTGCCCTCATTGACAATTTAATTAATCTTTATATTCATTATGAATGAATATGATGTGAGTAGTATAGAAACAAAACTTTAAGTATGCAATCAATTTTAATGCAAAAATATGAATATCAATATGAAATCACAAACAAATTGAGCAAAACTACTCTAAACTAAAGATCAGGAGTCCTTTACTCTCAGTGGTAAAAGGAAAAAGATATATGCATATTTTACAATATAATTTGATCCGATTTGATCAACAATGTAGACACTATAAGAGGAAAATATCAGTTGACACAAAACAATATACAAAATAAAATGCACTATAATTGTTGTAATGAGGATATAGTTGTGATCAAACCCTTTCCTTATTTTCACCGAAGGACCATTCGCTGAAAAATACAATATAAAGATAAATGTATGAGTACTTTAATGCAAATTAAAATGATAGTCTGATAAATATTACTCCTTTTCTTTTGGCTTATTTATCAATTAAAAAGTAGACGAATAGTTTTCTTCTTATATAAATATTTAGGTAAATGAAAGAATGTTCTTTTATAGAGTAATATTTTTAATCACATTCATTTTAACTTTGTAGTAAGTAGTTCTAATAGTGTTGCTAATTCAGTAACTTTGTAAATAAGTGGAAAAAACAAAGAGTTCATGACCAGAGGGCATTCGTCATTATTGTTTTGTTAACTTTTTATCAAAGAAACTGCAGTTATGATCAGAAATTAGATGTCGTCATTTCTTGATCAAAAATATAATTGTACTCGGTTTTAATTATGTGTATAATATTTTCATCGTAAGTCACATTCTCATATTTGACATTTTAATAATATAATAAAATGATAAATATTATTCTAGCAAACTTTGCAAGAATCGTTATTTCAATACTCTGTTAACAGGGATAAATTGAAATGTACTCCAAAAGGACTGTGATTCTTTGAAACTCAATCATCACTCTTAACCTCATGGCGTAAAATCTTCTTCAAAATACATGCTTTATGCAATTTTTGAGCCTTTCCAACTAATAGTCATGCGTAGTCTATGAGCCCTTACACGTAACTCAGCAAATAGGAATAATAAATCATTCAATTAAGATTTATTGTTTATTGATAACAAATGTTGAATGATGATAACTAAATAATAATAATAATAAGCGGGAAGATGTTTGACACAATGATTACTGTAATATCTTTAGCATATTTCATTGTACAAACATTGTTTACCTTTTTACATACATACATATGGATTCATTAATCATTATTAAATGATATTTTTAACAATAACATATGTACCTTTTACAAAAATGTACATATGTACATATGTTTTTTGACAAATCACAGAATTTGAACAAGGATTCTTGACTCTTAAAAAACAAAAGGAGTGAGTAAGTTGCTATACCTTTTTGGTCATAGAAATGGCTTTATATGAAAAATAATATACATACATATATATATATAAATATAAAAACTTCCAAACAGGGAATTTTTTTTTATTGTTATTAATATGATGATTAATTAATATTCAAGTTTCTATTATGATTATTTTTTTTTATTAGTACTCTTGTATTCTGTCATAGAGAATTAAAAACGAATTAATTCTTCAAAAAAAGAAAAAAAAGAAAAGAAGAGAAGAGATTAATGAACATGGATTACATTGGTATTAATTGTTCTTTTAGTGAATGAAGCTGTATATGAAGGGATAATACTATGACTGACACATAGATCAAATGATTTTGGTAACATATATGTTTTTTTTTTTTTTTTGGACAATTTGTCTTTTTAATAGCTAAATTGATGAATCAATTGATGAAACATTAAAAAAAGTATTGAGTAATGATAATCATTCAAACTCCCTATGTATGTAGGAAAAAAATCGCAAAACAATGATGACCTGACTGTGGTTTCTTTAAGTGTTGGTTTTAGGGGGAAGGAGGTTTAGACAATGTGTCTTAACATACACCATAGGGGGTCTTTGAAATTTGTATTACCATTTAATTAATATTGATTATTATTTATATATATATATATATAAACTCTTAGCCGTAAAAACCCCTCGAACTCTGTCCATATGATTAGTAGGGTTTTTTAAGGAGTAAATTTAAACTATTTTATATATCGGTATGTATATAAAATACAAGATTCAAAATTTAAAAAGATATAATTTATATTCTATATAAAATCAAAAGTAAAAAAAAAGGCCTCACACATTTATCTTCACCTCAGGCACTGCATACTGTAAAACTGGCAATGCACTTATGCTCAGAATATTATATAAAGGCTTTAAATGTAGCTTTTTTTAAAAATAAATAAATTAGATCAAAAGTTTATCTTAAATAAATAAATAAGTATTGTTGCAGGTTAGTAAATTTCGTAATTCTGTAGTCCAGTGGCTCTCAAAATGGAGGTCAAAGATGTTTCATTTAAATAGTGTATTTAAACTTAGGGAGTGGAATCTGAGTTTCGAAAAATATATAGCTACATGACGTTTGAGAGAAGAAACAGATATCTCAGCAAAGAAAAATCGTGTCTAGGAAAATTCATCGACATCAATTCATCGATATCAATTTATCGATAGTATATTCATCGATAGAAAAATTCATTGACTTTTTTCTCCTATAAAAAACAACAACACTCTTCAAAATCTAAAAATAAATCTAATTTACGGTTTTCGTAAGAGTTTCAAAGTTGATTGTCGTACATTTCAGGGAATACAAGTCCTACATATGTAATTAGAATAATCATTTTTGCTATTTGATACATAAAGTTTATTTATACAATCTTAATCTAGTCGGTGTTCAAGTGAAAAACCCTGCCAAACAAATTTGCTTTAGGCTGTTAAAAGTATTCATTGGGAGAAAAAAGTCGATGAATTTATTCATCGATGAGTTGATGTCGATGAATTTAGCAGACCCCAGAAAAATCATATCAAAGAATCTGCAAACGTTCAACTTTTACTCCAGCATAAAGGATGTCAACTCTGTATTCGTGGGTTAGGTCAGTGATTCTTAAACTTTTTCACCCAATTTCCGTTAATTAAGAAATTTTCTATGATTCTTCTTGTTTTTGCTTCCTAAAATAAATGTAAACAAAGAGAACTCATTTGAATTTTTAAATTTATTACGAAACCCTCCAGGGACTCGCTTAAAATTATATGTATAGTTGCTGATAACCCTTTTGGGGGTTATGGCCCCTAGCAGAACTGAGAACTTTGACTCACGATTATGACTTAAAATGAAAACTTAAGATTCAACTTAAACTTGAGTTCAAAACACTCGAGAATTGACAAAAATTTGTAAAAAATAACTCGTGAATAGCTTTAAATCTTTCATAGACATAAAAATATTTCAATAAATTAACATGTAGGTCACAGCACATTTTTCGTGCTAAAACGCTCATTTTCGTATTTTTGACACAAAAGCAAATATATACAGAGCATTACAACCCGATGACATAAAAAAAAGAGTTCACATTTTGTTACAATATAGTTTAAATAAAGGTAATCAAAATTGTTATAAGCACTAGTTACAGATTGGTTATCAATTTGAGGAGAGCATAGCTCAAATAGCTACGAACCTAATTAAGGACAGGTAATTAAAAAAATCGCAAAAATATACACTCATTGATGCTTATATGTCAAACAAAGATCATCGGCAATGATTTGAAACTTGACTTGGACCCGTCTCTCGTGACTCAACTTCAACTCGTGCTCAAAGACTCGCTACTAGAATAAGAATCGTAATAAAGATATGAGTTTTGACTCAAGCCAGTCTCTTAGGGCATGAGACTCGACTTGGAGTCGAGCTAAAAGATTTGAAACTTGACATGGACTCCTAAAAAATGACTCATTATGAGCTCTGGTTCCCAGAGATGGATATCATATTATAGAAGACTGAACATTCATTAAATATTATAAATTTAGTAATACACAAAATTAAGGCCTTATAACATGGATCATAGGATCTAATATCCAATTTAATCAAAATTTAAGTGCATTTGCTAATTAATTATAGTAGTTTAAACAGTGGAGGATATATATATATATATACCCAAGATATTTAAGACTAAATGCTGTCACATAATAAATGAACATTCAGGTTTTATTAAAATTAAAGTTTGTCCTGTAGAACACTCATTTATGCACTATAAAAAAATGTATAAATGAAGCACAAAATTACCCGCTCCAATAATGAAAGTTCAAAAGTAATCAACTATTAAAATTTTTTATAAATATTGTTAATGACTCAAATATTGAAATATTATAATAAATGATTTATTCAATTATGTATGGATTTTACCTAAAGAACTGCGAGTCGGCAATTTGTTTAACGACAAATTCTTCTCATTTTGTACATATTTTGATATGTGCCATAAGAAACAAAAGCAAATGCAATTTGCAAAGACTTTAACGTCTTTTCAATAATAAATAAATATGTATAAACAATGCCTAATTAGCAAATCATTTTCCATAATGATGATGATCTCATTTCATAACGGAACTTTATTCATGTTGAAATCACGCAACCCAATCTTTTTTTTCTTCTTTTTAAGATATTTAAATAATCGTATTATGTATGTAGTAAAACTCGATAATATTGTATACTAATAATAATATTATATATTATGATAATAATATTGATTAATTAAATGAAGAATTTTCATCACAAAAATCATAAGAAAAAAAAGACGAAATTATCTAGAGTAATAATTACAGTTTAGACACGACTCCGGTTAATAAGGTTGGTTTTTTGGAAGGAGGAGAATGACAAATTGATGATCCGATGATATTTTTGATTTTTTTATATAAAAGTTGAAATAAGAATAAAATATTCAAGTATTATTTAATCTATTCGCGCACAACTAATTTGTTTTGTTTGAAAGAAATGAAGATTGTAACATAAGATGATGTTCTTTAATATTAATAAAATGTTGTCAAGCTCTGAAATATTTGAAAAAAAAAAAGAAAAAAAAAAGAAGGGAGAAATGAACAAAAAGACTTAACGAAAAATAAATCTTATTTTAATGACAAAATAAGACATTTTCTTTATGGTATAAATTATGGTTACAAAATATTGAAATGAACTTATTATTTATTTCACAAGAAAAAATCAGATCTCAGAAAGACTCCGGGTCGTTTTAAATTAATGAGAGAATTGTATTAAGTTTGCAACTTTTTTTAAAAAAAATCTTTTTGGTGATGGTGGTGGAAGGGTTGTTTGGGTGATGTTGGTAAGAATGATAATAATAATAATGATAATATGATAATAATAATAAAATTTTCTTTAAGAAAAAAAAAACAAAATAATAATAATAATAATGTAGGGACTTAATTAGGGGTAAATACTCAACTAAAATATAATATAAAAAATCGGGAAGTAATATTTTTTTGATTTTTTTTTCCTTTCGCATAATAATTTTTGAATTTTTTTCTTTTTTACAAATTGGTCAATGTTCATTGTTCATTTCGAGGGGAGGAGTGTCACGACGTATGTTCTGTGGATAGATTTGGATGAAAGAGTCCTCATCAATGTTGACAAAGTTGACTCACGGTAGAACACTCCTCATATTCCCACCTTGTTAAAAGTATAATTATTATTATTGATGAATACTATATCTATCAAACTGCGCTTTAGCATCCGGATGCATATGATCCGCTGCAGCAGCGGCATGAAGTCCAAATTGATGCATTCCCATAGCTTGAAGATGTGGATGATGTTGATAAGCAAGTGCGGGATGCATTTGATGCATTGGCATTGCGTTCATTGACGCCATTTTATGTTCCTTTTTCCACTTCATTCGACGATTTTGAAACCAAATTTTGATTTGACGTTCCGTTAGGCAAAGAGCATGAGCAATTTCAATTCGCCTTCTTCGGGTTAAATATCGATTAAAATGAAATTCCTTCTCCAATTCCAGGGTTTGGTAGCGTGTATAAGACGTTCTCTGACGTTTTGTTTCACCGTTTTGGTTCACAGCATCTGAAATACAAATGGTAAGTATTTACAATTAAATTAAAATAACAATGTTCAATTTTAAAAAGTACGCAATATTTATAATAGTTTTATCCACAGAACCTCATCCCCTCGACGACAACGGTACTTGCTGTTTTTGTTAGTTATTAAAGGGTAGAATTTATAAATAGAAATACTGTCTCCTCCTTCTCTTGAGAATGAATAATGTAAGATATCCATTTGTGGTCAAAGTTTAATTTATTTTTTATTTATTTGGGTAGAAAAAAGGTTGTAAAAATGACCAAATATATCAATATATTGGTGCTTTATTCTTCTTCTTGTTTGTTGTAATAAATGAGAGTACCTGACTGCCCATTTTGTCTATCTGACATTTTAATCATTTATCAATGCAAAAAAAGAAAAAAAAACTCATAATAAAGAGATGGTAATCAATATCATCAACGTCTTTGATGTAAAATCTATCAGGCAAAATCCATGTACATATGTACTAAAAGTAATAAGGAAAGAAGTAGCTAAAATGTATATATGTACATATAATAATTTAATTTGTCAAAAAAGAGTATGAATAATTCTACATATATCTTTTTCAAAGAGATGTCGTCTTTATCATTATCATGAAGAAAGATATTAATTAATCATACTTTCATAGTTCCGCTCCCAGGAGTTTTTTCTGTCTTTTTCTTTCTACGGTGTTTTATTACTATCAGTGTTGATTTTTTAATTAATACAATTCAGTTTTTTCTTCCTTTCTTAATTAGCTCTCTTATCATTACCCGTTTGTTCGTTCATTCCTTCTTTCTGCAGCAGTGAAGAATAGAAAAAAGCTTTGCACTAAGTGGCAAGCAGACAAACAAGCAGGAATTTGAATAAACAATGAGCTTCTTGAATTGAGAGACACGAGGAAAGTGCCAACTGAGTACAAAAGACACAATCGTCATAATAGATGAATAAAATAATCTAATCTGGTCTTTAGATCAAGGCATTATTTTCTGTGTGTGTGTGTGTGTTACATAGATGGTTTTGCCTCTGAAATGAGGATGGTTAAAAGAAGAAGAAAATAAATAAAAAAATGGCTTATAAGATGTTTTTTTAGAGAGCAAAGTTCAAACGCGTTTTCTTATGTTATATTTAATAAGAGTGCTATAAAAAAAATACTTATTCAAAAATATATATAACAAACTGTTTATCATAAGAAGTTAAACCTGACAAACAAAACGTACACTAAGTAGCTCTTAATATTGGTTTTGTTACATATTAGTGTACTAAACACTGTATTGGGGGGCTACCAAGTGCTTTGTATTGTTAGTCAAACTGAATTATTTGACCGATTAATTCATTTATTATTATTATACGTGCAAATCACATAAAATTTTTGCTCCTACAGTATTTTTTTTAAATTAAATAAATGTCATTCAAATCCTCTGTGGGATTTTCTCTCATTTTATATACATTTGTTCAAAATTAGTGGACATTTTTGCAACGTAGAAATATAGCAAATGTTCTTTTGAAGCAAAAAAAAAAAATGAAACTGTTAATAAACTGCAATATATGCATTCAATTTGTGTCAAAAAAAACTTCAAAACTGTCAAAGCATTTTGATGATAAAAATGGTGACTTGATTTGACATAAATTATTGATAGTAAAGGGACCTCAACTATACATCTATAAACATATTATTAAAATTCAGATTTTTGTCTTTCAGAATGAGCCTCTACTTTTGATTTCTTATTAGATGATTTAAAATGTGATATATTCGTTTATTATAAATTGACATAAACCTACAATATAAGCAAATATTTATTGTTCATATATTCAACTGGGATTCAAAATAAATCTGTGGGTATCATACCATGTAGCAGTTTGTTTCCTCCTCTAGAGGGTACTTTCAAGATAAAATGTTAAAATCCATGTATTTTATTGGCAAATATTATGGAATGACTGAGATTATTGAGATCAGTCATTGAGACTAATTTTTGAGATAAAGTTTTTATCTTCTTTTTTTTAAAAAAAAAAGAAAAACAATAAATATCCACTGAATATTTGTTCGTTCTAAATTAGTAATAATCGTTAGTAATATAGTGCCCTTTCGGACGACTCTGTATTTATCAAATTATATCAATCCTACCAAATTCATCAACTAAAGACATGGATTCATATATATATATATACAATTATATATATAAGAAAAAAGAAAAAAAGAACTTGGAGACAGCACCATTAAGTCCATTTTTAAATCAAAAAACCAAATAACAAAAAAAAGAACAAAAAAAAAAAAAAACTTATCAACAACATGACAAGTTCAATTCAAGGACAAATTCATCATTAAACTATGAAAGTTTTTGTTTCGAAATCCTATATATATATATATATATATGTACCATGCAACCAACTCATCATACAACAACAAAAACTACTGCACTGGTTTGACCAATGAGACAATATCTACACTTTTTATGTAGAAGAATTATCATCAATCCTTGCATTACGAGAAATATTTAGTAATAAAAAACCCCTTTATTTTGTGATATTTATATATCTATAGTAAAAAAGATGCCAAAAGTATTTTGAAATTTGTAAGATAACTAATGATGGTTGATATCAGGATCCGTGTCTTTGTCAAACCACAACACAATGATGCTGATGATGATGGCTTGTCTAAATAATGAACCAAATAATTAATTATTAATTAAATCCAAAATAAATAAATATAAAAATCACTCGCTTATAAATATATATATATATATATATATATATATATATATATAAACCAAAAAGTTATAATAATCTGTACACATCTAAACTGGTTTTTTATTTCTTCTTACATGTAATATGTAACATTTCAAGAGGCTATACATGTGTATAAAAAGAGTGACACGCAACCTATATATATATATATATATATATCCATTAGGATTTGGATTTTAAGATACATCTTATCTTTTCATATTACACTGGAAAGGATCTTTTTTTAACATAGCATCCATTCCCAAATGGAATGATTAGAGCTTATTTTGTGCATACTGTATGTAGACAGAAAGAATTGCAATGAAGACGGATCTAAAGAGTTGGTTCAATTCCCTCACTCACACACACACACACACACATAAAAAAAAGCATACGACCAATGAGGAGTGAGCAAAATGGGCAAGATAAGAAAAATAATAAGAAGAAAGAAAAATAATAATAACAAACAGAAAAACTCCCTCCTTCTTAGAAGACTGATAATTAATTTTTCCATCAACCAAATAATAATAATAATAAAAAAAATAATAAAAATATATATACCTACATATATAATGATTAATTGACTAAATATTGATGTGTGCGTTGAGTTGATTTGGCCATACATACATACATACGTACATAGAGATAACTTTGAAGAAACCCTTATCTCTACTCCCCCTTCGCCCCCCCCCTCTCTCAAACGAGCCCCCTTTAATCAATGCAAAAAAGTAGATATACCCATTTGATGGAATTTCATTATATATTTTACATATATAACAATAATAATAATAATGATATTTTTTTGCAAGATTCTCTGATTACAACTTTATTTTGTTATTTATTTAAATTTAAAATATTCATTTTTTTTGTCAAAATATTGTATAGATAGTATTTATAAATCTTGTTGTCTACATGCATAGAGATATGTTCAAGTAAAATATGAAAGAAATAACTTGAAATCATCATCTAATTTAAATTAATTACTTTTGTACATAATATATGTATTTGTATATTAGGTATGGTTGGTTGATTGGTTGGGAGACGAAGGAGAAGGGAGGGGGTTAATGATTTTGGATGACGTAATTGAGATGGTATAACTTGTTGGTGTAACAAATATCAAACATTAAGTTCCTACAACTTACTCTACAGTTAAATACATACATAAAACACAGTTTAAATAAATACATAAGTGTATTTATGTAATGTTCTTAATGAAGCCCTGACACGAAGGTTTAGTTTAATGAAACGACATAATATATATATATATATATATATTTATATATAAATACATTGACCATCCCTTTGTTCATATCAAATTATGTTTACAAATATACATATTTTGAAGATATTGAAGGAAGAAATGAAAAAAATAAAATAAAAATAAAAACAAAAACAAAAAACCCCTTAAAAATGATATAAAAACCACCAAATTATAACAAAAGGATTCACGCCTTAAATTTCCTTTGCCGAAATAGGCTTTTAATTTAGTGAATCAAACAATGCATGACTAAAATTATTATTACTATGACTATTATTACCTGTTTGTACCTCCTCAAATCACAGATGATTACTACTTATAAAGACTACTTTATGCCTTTGCTCCTACATACTCTAATAAATTTCCTTGCTATTTCTGTCTTTTCTGTGTAGGTAGTAGACACAGACTTGGGGTTCTGACCTTTATATGCGTGCAAAACAAAATGTTTTGCAAAATATACATATAAATGAATTGTAACACACATTAAAAATTTAATTAATTTGTTTTATATGGCTACAAAACAATAAAAGAAAAGAAAAAGTAACAAATTATAACTAAATGAAAATGTGTTTTTTTTTGTTGTGTTTTTTTTTCCTTGTTCTTCTTTCAAGTACACACACACATTCATAGCTACATAGTTGTAATTAATTAACTTTTTACCTTAATGACATAAAAATGATTGTTATTATTATTTTTTTAAGAAAAGGGTGCACATACAAAAATGTTGGTATATTTATAAGAACGAATAGCAATAATCAAAATATATGTATGTACATTTAAGGTTGCAAGGAGTAACAAATATGTACCTTTATAAGTATAATAAGTACATAGTTATCAGGGAATGGAATCATGGCTACACCGACTGGGGGTCCTACTTTGAATAACTATACTTAGTATATTATATATATATATATGACTAAAGATGTCTATAACAAAATTCTGTGCTTTAACGAGAAAAAATTACAATTAAATACTTTGGTTCTTGTTATTTTTTTAAAGAAGAACAAGGGATGAGGTATTTGGTTATGTGTGTGTCTCTCTTAAACAGTTTCTTGAGAGGAGATAAAGAAACAAAAAAAAAAAGACTCTTTTATGAATATTTTAACACACAATTATATATTAACAACCAATTTTATACTCATATGTGTGTATTTTGGGGGAAGGAAGAAGCTAGGAAGGGGAAAACACTTTAAGAGCCATGGATGACTGTTGTAAAACCATAAACTCTGTTGCTTCTTCCACTTTGGGAAGAGAAGAATAAAAAAAGTACTTTCTTGGAGGAGTCTATAAACTGTTTCTTATACTTATATGTCTATATATATGTATATATTTCTTTATAAACTTCCCTTCATGAAATGGAACTATAAAAACATTAATAATCCTTCTGATTGTGTCCGGTTCACAACTACTACATATAATTTCACACAACCTCGTGTATCAAGTAAAAAAAAGGAAGGGAAAGGAAAGGAAAAAAAGAAAAATGATAATGAAGATAGCGCTTTCCGGGACGTTGTCCCGGTCATATTACTCTTTATAAATCATTCTATATTGTTGACAATGATAAAACGTAATATTAACTTTCAATTTTCTATACTTGAAAATGGTCAAAAACACAACTTTTAGCAGAAATATTTTCCTTTTTTTTTCTTTTTTCCCTTCCAAACTTGAATCTTTGAAAAAATAATATTATGCTGTTAAAAGCTGATAAGATCATCATCACAGACGGTAAGTACAGTATATAAATGCTTATTATAATACTTCATGCCGCTTTTAAAAGACCATAATATATAAACGTATGTATATACACACACACATTTGTGCAACTGTGACATAAGTCTTAAATTCCATTTCCTACTTACATATATAAAAAATACAGTAGATCCGGTACAAACCGGGGCAAAATTCATTTGACTTATTCAATTTGTCATAGATATATTTATAGCAGAACGAAAGAATAAAGTTAAAAAACAGAGGAGAGCCACCACAAAAATGTATATGTCAAGAAAATCTATTTTTTGAAGAAAATACACGACACCTCAAAAGATAAAAAAAAAAAAAAAATCTGTGTATGAAAGCAGCCAAATATTTGATACTTGAAGAAAATAAGTAATATTTCCCCCTGTTGACATAACAATTTTGTCTTTCTCTTTGTTAAAGCTCAGAAAGACACTAGGGGTCGGCTACTTTTTCTACATAAGCTTACTACTTTTGTATAGAATTATGTTGAGTTTATTTTATTCAGAGAACAATGTAGTGCATGTGTTGATATTCATATTTTTTCTTTGTTTATAAAATTGTGTCTACATAGTGTTCCGGCAATGTCCGGGAAACATATTTTGTGTGTGTTTTTGTGATTTCAAAAAAAAAAAATATTATTATTCTTTAATCATAACAATGTATTTTATGAGAGATTAAATATCTTGAATGAGTTTTTGTGGTTAATACACTCAAATAGAGCGTTAGTGTAACTACATTCTTACAAGTACCTTTATATAGGTACATTTGTTTCAAAAATGTGGATTTCTTATCAGAAGAAACTCCTAGTTATGGAAGTTGCTTTTTGTATAGTAGGAAGACAATTATAGTTGAGTTCAAGAAATGTACATATATAAAATGAAGAAAATATATTTTGAATGTACTCACTCTGACCAAGATGCACCCTCTTCATCCAAGGGTAAATATGTGGTGGATTATTCCCAGATCCTCCTGGTTTTTCCCCTTTGACATTTGGTGCATTAGCTGGGGAAGAGCCCGTCCCAGGTCCGGACGGAGATGGGGAGGTTAAGGGTGATGCTGTGGTTGGATGACTGTCAGGAGTTTTTGGTTCTCGCAATGGTGTTCCACCCCCAGGGGACGTAGTACTCAGATCCTGTGGAGATCCCACATTCGAATCTGAATATTTGAGGTTATTGGAGGAGGCCACAGCAGCTGCGGCTGCTCCTAATGAAGACTGATGAAGTTGTTGAGCTACAGCGGCTGCCGCCGCTGCTGCAGCAACATTGGAATTGTTGCCGGTATTGCTGGTGCTATTATTATTATTAATGGGACTATCTCCTCGTCGAGGATAGGACTCACAGCCACCATTCGGATTCACCATCATTCCTCCTAAAGGGCCATATCCTCCATACTGCTGAGCCGTTGCAGCGGCGGCTGCGTTGCCTTGTTGGCCATGACTATTTAAACTTGGGCTATAACAACTGGGATAGTTCATGTTATAATAATCTTGATTATTCGGTGGTGGCTGAGGAGGGGGCCCACCGCCTCCTTGCTGCTGCTGCTGCTGTTGTTGTTGTTGTTGTTGCTGCTGCTGCTGTTCAGCATAGCACTGAGCTAAAGTATTGACGAATTGATACGAACTCATTTTGATTGATTGTTGAATTGAATGACGATGAAAATGATTAGCTCAGCTTAAATGATCACAATAATTTTTTACTAAATTTTTCTATAAAATTATAAATTGAAGATGATTTGGTTCTTGATTCAGTAAAAAAAATAATATTTTTTTTCTTTCCAATTCTAAATTATTTATTGTAGAGGATGATCACATATTCACGGTTTGTAGGACTCTTTGAATTAGAAGACATCATTAAACTTTACTATCTTGCCTCTTGCTTTCTTGAGTCGAATGATTTTTTTTTTAATTATTATTATTATTATTGATATTAATGGAAGGTCACCACCAAAAAAAAAAATAATCACGAGTATATAAAAAAATATTATTATTTATGCACTTGAAGCTCCTTCTTGGTACTGAGAAGAGCTAAGAAGGTATCTGAATAACTACTCTATAGAAAAATTGTTTCGACTAAAAAAAAAAAAGAAAAAGAAAAAAATGAGAGCGGGGAAAGAGAGAGAGAGAGAGAGAGAATAAAAAAAAGAGAGAAATAATCAGCTGCTTACACGCGAAAAAAAATCCGTTTCTTCTTTCCCGTTTTTTTAATGTGTACACAGTATATATGAAATATATAAATGAACATATATTTTTTTTTATCGACCTTATATATGCATAGAATACAAGCAAATAATCATCAAAACGAAAACAAAAACAACAAACAATTGAGGCATTGAATGCTAGATTACATACATAGCAGAGCAAATAAGAAAAAAAAAAGAAAAGGTGTCCTGACATATTTTTAAAACCCTACTTGATTTCTTCTTTTTTTTAACTTCATTAAACACATGGTTAAAAAAAGTATTCTTTTTATTTTTTTGACAATTTTTTTTTTAATTTTTTTTTTTTGTAGGATTCCATCAAATTTGATGGCACTTTGACAGTGAGTGTCTGTTTCATAATTCTTATTAGTATTGTACCTATTTTTTTACAAGGGTGAAAAAGGGTTGATGTAATAATCTTCTACATACTTCAACTAAAAGCTTATTATTAGCCAAAACTTTGGCTCTTCTTCTCTTGTTTATTATTGTTTATCATCGTAGCACAGTAGTGGACCTGTCATTGCTGGCTATGAGGTCACTACTCTAAATTGTCATGGATGACATCCAAATAAATATATAAACAATATAATAAAAAGTCCTTTTAATTATAAATTCAATCTTCTCTCTCTCTTTCCCTTTTCCATTTTACACAAACGCATTTCCCCGAGTTTATCTTTTATTTTCCATTTAAAGGCATCTAATTGTTAAGAATTCTGTCTTTTTTCTTCTTCTTCTTTTGAGTGTCTGTGGACGAGGTTGATGGCACACGAGATGACACTGCTTCTACTGTGGTGTCAAATTGCTATTTCTACTTCTTTTTCTTCTACTATGTATGTATACATATACTTTTGAGTCTTTTTCTTCTATGTATTTATTTCCTCCTTCAAACTCGTTCATAGAAACTCTTCTTAAGATGTTTGATGCATCATTATTATCCATCAACTTTAATGTACTTAAGCCATTACATTTATATATTACCTACACAACATACATTATTGTTTGTTGAGAATTACATATACATACATACATACATAGCTACATATGTAGACACGACTAAAGATACATATATGTACCTTTATAAAATTCGGGAAAAGATAAAAATGTGGATAAGAATCGGTTTGTTGTAGTTCTTTTCTTAGTTACTTCTTTTCACTTAAATATTGACCAAAAAATAAAATTGAAATCCTGTTAGACTGCTGATAAATAGGGGGTGGTGTACACTTCTCTCCCCCCCCCCCCCCCACTCCATTATATTTAGACCCATTTGAATCTTTGTTGTTTCTTCTCTTTTCCTTTCTTTCCTTCCTCATACTCAAGACTGGAGTATATAAACAATTAAACCGATGTTTATGAATTGAGAAACATAGATTGGAAAGGCTGATTCTGTTAGACTCTTCATTGAAAGATGTTTTCAACACCTGTCTACCCTGATTTTATATTTACATGATAAATAGTTTGTATGGATAGTTGATGTAGTGAAGCTATGGGACAGGCAGTCCAATGTCCCATAGAAGATAAGAAATAAAGAAAAAAGATTTGCAACCTACAGAGAGAGAGAGAGAGAGAGAGAGGGGGGGGGGAAATGGCAATTATAAAAATGTAGGTTTTTTGTTTTGTTTGTTTTTAAACACTTCTTCTTCTTCTTCTTCTTTGTGGCATTATAAATAAATATTTGAAGGCAAATTAAGGGAGTCTCTCTCTCACACATTAGTTTTGATCGCAACAACATTATGAATGAGAAAAAACTTTTTTCTGTTCGCAGAAGATAATCAGCTCATTAATAGTTAAAATGTACCACATTAAGAAATAAGAGTTTAAAAAAAAGACCACATGGTAATTAGAAAATTGGATAACTCTATTTTTTTAGTACTATCTTACAAAAACGTGTCAATCGTGCTTTGGTCATATAACCATGGATTGGGAAGGCAAATCATGGATTTTAATTATGTCATTATAAATACATAAATTTATCTTCAAAAGGTAAGAAGAGAGAGAGAGAGAGAGGGGGGGGGGAGGTAAGAAAAAAAATCTCCTTCTCAGCAGGAGTCACAATCAAAAAGATTTTAAATCATGATAAAAAGGTAGGTTGCGTTACTTGGGTCTGTGTGTGTGTGTGTGTGTGATTATAGGTAATTCTATTATGGACTTTGAAGACCCCACAATGGAACTATGTGTGTCATTGTCAAATGCATTATTGCTCTAGGTTTTTTTTTGGAGTAAGCCCTGCATAATATGTACATATATTAATTGGCTTCAAAGGGGTGGATTCTTGTTGAGTTGGTTGGTTGGTTGGTTGGTTGGTTGTTTTCTTTCCAAGGGAAGGGAACTTCCAATATGGACACACTTGCCAAAACAGGAAATGGGACAAATTCATCATTAAATGTGACGTATATATTAATATTAATACTCTTGCTGTATGTATTTATTTTGAAGGAGTAGACGAGTTTCTATTTTGCATAATTATATTTTTATTATAATAAAGCATGAAGACGAGGAAGGGAAAAAATGATGTTTGAGACATCAGGGCTCTTGAAAAAAAGAAGAAGGATAATTGCATACACCATAGTTATAGAAGGACATAACTACAGATCCTCCTCATGCGTCAATATTAAAAGCAACCCTATTTAATCGATATATGTGTTTTACATAATATATACAATACGAATAAGTTCGTAAAGAAAGAGCTTCCCTGTACCCTACATATTATGTTCATACAAAATAACATAGTTATATATATAGGGAATAATAATTTTGATTGAAGGTCAATCATATTTTGTTTTTGTTTTTACAAATCATCATCCCTTCATGGAAGAAAATTATATTAATTTATTGTATGATCAGAATTATTGGTTGACGATCTCCGTAGAGTCGTTCTCCCTTCCTTTTCTTTCTCTTTACTACTACTACTACTACAACTACTACTAGAGTCAGTCTATGTAGTAGGTATGTAAGGTTGTGTCTCTATGTTTAGAAACAGGCAGAAAACATAAGTATGTAAAAACAACACAGAGCGACATCACCCTCCCCCCTCACTCTTTTCTCCCTCTCTCCCTAGGTCGCACTGCCATGACATGTCAGCCACTTACCTACCTTACGTGTACTACTACATACATGCATATTAAGGCACCAAAACTACAATAAGAAGAAGAAGAAGAAAAAGAAAAAGGGGAAAAGAAAGAGAGAGAGAGAAGAAAAAGAAAAGGGAATTAGTAACCTAACAGAATGAAATGAAGTCCATAAAACGTTAACCATCAAAAAAACCTCTTTTCTTCTTCTTCTTCTTCTTCTCCTTTTTGCTTCTTTCACCAAGGGGTGTTGACTAATTCTTCTTGACCATTCTTCTTTCCCCCTTTTTGGGGGCTTTTTTTATTATACTCTTTTTTTTTTTTTTTTCTTCTTTTTTACTCTAATTAGAGTTGGAAGACCATATACCATGGTTTGAAAGGTGGTCATAAAGCAAAGGAAGGAAGGGAATTCAATCCCTCTTTGAGTTCATCGGCGACTCTATTGAGGGATCAAAGACAGTACATGATTGCACTATTATCCTAGGAAACTTTAAGATAAATTCCCAAATAAATTATTCAATTAAAACATAAACTCATAATATTATGTGAAGAATTTGTAAACGCAGGTCGAGCCCTACCTATCAAAAGGAAAATTTCTTTGAGAGCAAATTTGTCTTAAGATTTTTTTTTACTCTTACGAAACAACATTGTATAATAATAATAAAAATAATATTAAAGAACATTCTCAATCAAAGCAATTTTGAATGTTAAGTAAGAGTCCTTGTTCATTTCATAAATATTTAAATACCTAATATGTATAAAAAAATCAAATTTAGAGATATACGTAATTAATAATATTTAGAAAATTTCCCTGTTCTCACTTTTCCTTCTTTGGACACTGCCACTAAAAACCTTACAACTTATCCAAAAATAATTTCCTAATAGGAAGTGAAATTGAAATACAAATTTATCGTTAAACTTTCCATTGCAAAACCATAGACAAATGACCGATCTTATGGACTAAATACCTATATGTACATAGCAAACAATATCCAAGTAATTTACTTATAATTTACTATAACATGTACAAATAAAATTATTTTGTATATACAATTTAGACATTTTGGTTTCAATCAACAATTTAATGTTGAAGCTGTTGGTTTGCTTTTCTATGGAATTGACTTATAAGGCTATGAACTCTTAATTAATTAACCAGATATGCAAAAAAAAAAAAAAAAAAAACTAGGCATCTATGCTTTTAAAGCAAATAATCTATCTTTTATTTTCCCAAGCCTTATTTTCCCAAAACAAAACTTCAAAACATGATAAACAATTCATAATATTTAT
This sequence comes from Lepeophtheirus nordmannii, assembly GCA_963680855.1. Taxonomy (NCBI): domain Eukaryota; kingdom Metazoa; phylum Arthropoda; class Copepoda; order Siphonostomatoida; family Caligidae; genus Lepeophtheirus; species Lepeophtheirus nordmannii. The sequence continues at coordinate 19,918,320 of OY804522.1, forward strand.
ATTATCATGCCAAATTGAACTATAAACAAAACAAAAACAAAAAAGAACTTCAACCCCCCCCCCCCCACACACACAACTTCAATAGGAATAATTATTAATTTGTTTTGAATCAACATAATTATCAAAGTATACACACAGATCAATAATAACTCATTGATACAAAAATAAAAAGGGAAATACTCCAAGTACATGATATTATACATAATTTACATATAAAAAGCATCACCAAGAATGTTTCCAAATAACTCAAGCAACAGCTGTGATGATAATGGGGGGACAGGGAAAAAATCGATGTCAATAAGATAAGGGTAACAGCACATAAGGGTCCAGACCAAAGTTTCATCCCCTTCTGCACTAATTCTATATAAATAAATGCAAGTTAGATATCAACAGAGAAGTACTACCGCTGCGTTTTTTTATAGTAACGAGGTAACTTATTAAATGACTACTTTTCATTGCGTAATAACACCTTTATGGAATAAAAAAAAACGAGCCCATTAATAAATAAAACAAAACAAAAACTCTAACTTTAATGGTTCCATGAGTATCATTTCTGATTGTTTCGTATATCATGCACAAATTCATTATCATACTTGTCTCTGTGAATATTAAAGCTTGTCTTTTAGTGTCCATACCCATGTTAAATTATGTACAGATTCTATTATATTTTTCTGTTTTATATACATTGTTTTTTATTGAGTCAAAAATCAAATAATATTTATTAAAGCATCGTTACTTTTACGAGGGGTAATTGATTACTTTTTCTTTTGAGGAACAGCATTACTTTTTTCGGGGGAAAGTGACTAGTAATTAGTTACTTACTTATCCCGAGTAACATGTCCTACACTGGGTATCAGGAGTTAAAAATACTTTTGTAAACATGTGGCCGTCAACAAAGATGCATGGAAAAGTGATTATATTTGTATTCTTTAATTATTAATAGTTATATTAATAATATTTATGTATGAAAGATCGTATTGGAGGCAAATTTAAGCGTCTAAACTTAAAGAAAGACATTAGTCAACATTCCAGGGTATGTTTGATTATACTAGAAGTCCATGATGGGCCATAATAATATGCCCATGGGTTATCTATTTCTGGAATGAAAATAAAAATCAGTCTTCTCTTTATTTGTGTTCAAGATTGCTTTTGTGTTGAACTATCACATATTATATGTACATATGTATATGTAGATCAACTCCGTTTTTCTTCTTCTCCTTGAAACAATAGTGGATTATAAGAGAATTTTTCTTCATAAATCCTCTGTCAGGGGATGCTGATGAAACGGGGGATATTTCCCCTTCCTTATCCATTCAACCATTGATATCATCATTTGTCAAAATGACTAATGGATACTATTATTAATATTAATATATATTTAAATTGATTTCTACAAAAATTGGAATGAAAATACCCTTACCTGAGAGCTCTCTTCTTCCTTTTTCATCTTCAAATCACTGTTGTATGTACTACTGTCTATCCTCCAGGACTCTTCATTTGCATTTGAGCCTTCTGATTGTAAAAAAATAAATAAATTGTAAAACAAAATTGTTAAAAAAAGTAAACAACAAAAAATTCTGTTGTTGTCGTCAACAACAACAAACATATTCACTAATCTAGGACAGCAACGCTTCTTCTTCTTCCACATGGGATATCACATCACCACTTAGCAGAACCGTTTTCTTTCTTTCTTTCTCTCTCTCTTTTATGACTATTTTGACTTATTTTGAGACAAAAAAATATTCACTTTTTGTTGTCGTTTGATGGTGGTCATCTCAAACTATTAGCATCATCATTTGAGTGACTGCAGGAACAGCAACATCTTCCCTTCCTTCGTTTCCCCTCTATTTGAAGAAATCTGCTCCAACGTATTTTTATATATTCAAAAAAACAAAACAAAAAAAAGATTAATGTAAGTAACTTTTAATTTGTTTTAATTTCCATTTTTTCAAAAGTACGTAGTTATTATATTTATGTATTTTGATTTCTTTCTCTTCAATGAATCCCTACATCCAGGGCTTACGTCCCCTATCCTTCACTTCCCTCTCAAAGATCGAATTCTTCCCCTTGACCTTTTTTATTTATTTCCATACCAAGAAAGTCTTATGAAATCACAAAAAATAACTCTGTACCCATCTAAAAATGCTGTAGGACTTATGCAACTCTTGTTCACAAATACATATATGTACGTGTTAACAAAATAGTTTGTAAACAGTCACACCTCAACATACGAACTTATTTATCATCAAAGCCATTTTGAGTATCTTAAATCTTGGAACATTGTTTGATATTCATGGTTTTATATTAAATATCAAATTTAAAGGATTCTTTCTTGTAAATATATATATATATATATATGTTCTGTACATGATGTACAAAATACTAGTACTAATTGAAATTTCATCGTCTTATAGCGTTTCATTTAATTAAATACCAACAATGAATAAATAAATGCTATTATTTCATCTTTCTATGGATATGCATTTAAGAGTGATTGAAACATGGTCTCTCTGTATTTTCTATGGTGCTACAAAATATGTTTAATTTTTTTTCTTCTAAACATCCAATGTCTTAAAACTAAATTCAATTACTTTACATATTCCAAGTACTCTTAATTCTTTATTTCAATAAAAACTCTCATTTTTGACTTGTACATACAATTATCTCGTACAGCATACAGCAAACTTTTAGTCAATCTATGGATATATAGTTTGTTTCAACATGATCCATCACTAATCCTTGTGTAATACTTTTTCAGCATAATAAGTATGCAAAAGCGAACACAACCAAATAATAAAAATAAATTCTTAACATAGCATTCTCGTGTTCATTTTCATTCCTTTTTTCTTCTTCTTCCTCTTCTTCCTCTTCTTCCTTTGCCTCGTCTCCCTCACATTCTAACCTGACTTGTAATAATAATAATAACAATAATGATAATAACAAACACAGTCAAATGTACATACATACATACATTGGAATAATAAGTTGTAATATGTGTGTTGTGTGTGGCTGCTGTTTATAATGCGTTCGTCTACAGACGTTTAAAAAAAATGAAAAGATAATAATAAGAAAAAGTTAGACTTTTAAGAATAATAAACAAGAAGATCTCTTCACACCGTCTATGGAAATAGTGATGCTCCTCCATAGTTTATAACATGTACCTATGTTGTAGTATCTCTTTCTTTAATACATTCTGAGAGACCTACCTATATATATATATATATATATATATATATATTTGTTTAAAAGGGAAAATTAACCCATATAAAACTAAGTTACTTTTTTTAGGAAGAAAAAATAATAAAAAATATGACCTTCATAAGATATTTATAAGAAAAAATTGCAAGCGATTATTGGTTCTACTACAAAAGGAGCTTTCTTCTATGTGGGATTTCCCCTTTTTTAGTACATGTATGGAAGTGGTGTGCCAACGGTTGTTTTTACCTTCTTTTCTTTCTGTAAGGCTATTAGGTATTTTACAAAAAAAAAAAAGAAGAAGAAGAAATCATTATGCCTGCATCTACATATATATATATACATAATGTTGAGGCCTACCCTTCTCCCCCCCCCCCCATATAAATGTGTATCAGGGCAAATTTGATCAATAAATGCACTGAATAATGGCTCATAAATGAAAGGAAATGCTTTAAATGTGGAGATTCTTCTGACCTAGGGGTTTAATTTGAGTCATATTTATGGTAATATTTTATTACCAATTTATTTTTGAGGTAACTAAACGTCATGACATATTGCTAGGAGGTACAGGAATGGTAAAATGCTAAGAATCAAGGGGTGTTTAATTTAATATGTATTCGAGCTAAAACTCTCAAGCTAAGTCTCCAACTGGAACAAAAAGTATATACCTAATAAAAATAATTGTTAAGTAGGAAATAATAATGCATTATGCAAACCAATATGTGTTCACAAAACAAAACCAGTGGTGTAATAAAAAGTTCTTGTGATTGAACATTGAGCAAAGGTCACTTGAAAGGTGTTCAATTATGACCTGCAGGCTGTTAATTGAATAAATCTGTCTATGACAAATGACTAAATATAACATTGTGTATTTTTAGCATCCAAGGTGGTTTTTATTTTTATTTTGTGGGGTAGAAAGAGATTTGTCACCACAAGTGAATCACATGGCATTTCCGTTTTGGAAAGCAACTCCATGTAATTTTATGAAATGTATGTACATAAAGGAAATGAAAATTAAAAAATAATTCCAATGTGGAGATAAATTGAGCATTTGCTGACTCATACCTATCAACATATGTTGATCTTTAGAGGTATTTATAAAGGTCATACTTCATATTATGTAATTTGTTTCCTTTGACCATGGATTGATTTGATGGTGTAATGAGTGAAGAGCCCACTTCATAAATCGTCATAATATGTAGGCAATATCAAAATTAAGGAAGGCTTACAAAAATGTGCTAATTATAGAATTGATTCGTGGACAATTGGTATTCATAATTAATATTTCCACTCGTGCATTTTTAATGGTCATTCCTATTCGTAATATAATAATTACTATTCATAATAATACGAGTCAAATGAATGAATCAAGACACATGTTTCTATTTACCTATTTAAGGATATTTATTTATTTAGAAAAAAAAAAAAAAAAACGGTTCAAAGGGGTGTGTATAGTAACAAAGGCTCTGTGTTTTTTTTTATTATTTTAATTTCTATGTAGACGGAATGGTTTCTATGCTACTACTTCTACTCGCTTTAATATAACTACTATGTATGTACATTTATAGAACATACTACTACAGCATAGGTTGGAAGTTTTTTATTTTATTTGTATACGTATGTATGTATGTATGTACTTTCCTTCAGATATGTAATCAACGTTTTTCATCTTTAATGTAAAAAAATAAAATAAAAATGAAGTAACAATGAAATAATAAAATTAATGGTAATGTTGACGGTTTGTTTATTATTATTATTATTATTGTTATTTTTGGTTTGTGTGCATTGGAAGCATGCCCTGTCATGTATTTTTTTTTTTTTTTTAGGGTAGTAGGTTCCACTCAACATGAATAAAAAGGGATTCCAAAAAAGGGTTAAAATTTATACATAAATACACTTATATGTATGTATCTACATACAAGCATGTTACTGCTATGTGTGTTTATCTATATAAAGGCCGGAGAGAAGTCTTTGAGAAGAAGGATCATGACTTATGGGTTACAATGCTTACTTTCTATGTAAAAAAGGATTTTAAATAACTTCTGTTTTATCCACTTTTACACCTTGAGTGGAGTATCTTTGGAGCGTGAGACAAGTTTAAATTATCTATCTTAATGCCTTGAATTATAGCAAATTAATTTGCCTGGCTCAAATACTGTTTCATAGGAGGTGATTCCATATAAAAGAGGTACAAAAAATTTTTTGACACACATCACCTCAGAATTCAATCTATACAAGATACACATAACTGTTTAATTTAACCACAAAATTTCTAGTCCTTTAAAAGCTATGGGGATTTGAAGATGGGTTTTATTCTGTAGCCCATATAATGGATTTAGTACGAAAACGTAATTAGCTATATATTTTAACTAGAAGACCAATCTATATAGTTGAATTGAAATGGAAACACATTTTAAATAGCTTAATTGAAAATTGCATTGGAAACATTTGATTACCCACTCGTCAAATCTTTTTTTTTAAGTGACAATGCCAAGTCATAAAAAGTATCAGACCCAAATTGCCAGCCCTATCCAAGAATAAAAGAATTTAAGCTTGATGTGGATCATTTATACATATTGGACAACTTGGCTCTCGTTTGGAATCAAGAGTAATACTCAATTACAAAATGTACAGTTTTAATACTTTTATTGATATTTAATATTTTATTCGGGTCAAGTTGCAACACGGTTCACAATCAAATACAAATTTCAATCTAAGTGTTTTTATTTATATAAACTTTTATAATCAAAATGTAAGTTTGTTGTGTAAAAATGTGATCAAGGGTTTTCCCTAACTTTGGTCTCCCCTACTGTATTATAAGATTGGAAACACTAGGCTTTTGACTCAATTACTCAAATATGATTCTGTTTAAGTACACCAACTATTCTGTGTCTCTCTTTCCTTTAAATCCAAGTAAATAGACTTTAATTTACTTAATTTAATTTATATTCTATAAAAAATAAATTTTTAATTTTTTTTTAACTGTTTTGTTAAAATATTTTTATGTATGAAGGAAGTTCATTGGTGGATGTTGGACTCTGAAGTACAACCCTTTCATCATTGTCCTACTGTCCTACCATCTATGGAGGTATTTGCATGTATGCATAAAATATAAGTACCTATGTACATACTAACTCAATGTTTGTACACAATTTAAAGTATTGATTAGAACTTGTTATTACTATCTGCATAAAATATCTCATATCTGATAGATTTGACTCTGCACAGAGAGTCTGTCTGATTGTATACGACTACTTTTTGTCGACTCCCTCCTCCTTATCTCTCTAGTTATATATATTTATATATATGTTTCACTTTTTTTTTAATATACAAACCATGTATTTAGTAGGGATTGCCATTTCTCGGTTGATGTACATACATATTTTATAAATGTACTACAATATGAAATCAAAACATTTGTATACACATATATAATATTATAATGAATAATAATAATAATAATAATATGAAAAAAATTGTCAAAGAAGCTCCCGATTTTATTTTTTCATTCCTTTAATATTGTTTTATTATTATTATTATTTCAGAAATTGGTTTTTGATGGAACATTTTAACAGGACATACTATCATTATGATTGTATTTAATGATGAATAGTGAGGAGTGTGTGTGTGTGTGTGTGTGAAAGTGAGAGGAGATGGTTTACATACATTGGAGAAAGGGTAGCAGAGTTGGTTGTCTCTATGTTTATTAAGTGGAATATACTACCTTTGTTGAAGAAAAATAGATGTTGGATTATGTATATATATATATATACGAAAAAAGGGTAATTTTTCTACAGTAGGTAGGGTTCATAAACCAATATTGAAAACCAAGAACAAAGGAGAAGACGTTGTTAAAAAAAAGGGATATCTTAATTGGATATAACATGTCTTTTTTTGGTGTTACTTTCAAATAGAGGGTTTTTTTCTTCCTTTCTTTTTTCAACTTGGTTAATGCATATTATAAAGAAATTGCAATGCCACTGACAGACAATATGTATGTACAATAATAATATATGTATTATAATGGGTACATAAATGCATTACTTTTACTACCAAATATCAAATATCTGATTTGATGCTGTTTTTTTATGTGTCCATTTTGGAGCTACATAATTATTATTAATCTTTATGAATTTCAAAATCATTGACTAAATATCAACTACTATCTACCTATATAACTATATTGCCTAATAGGTGTAGACTCTTCCAAACAACAGCGGGACATTTTAATAGAAAATTGAGGTCGAAAATATATATACAATATATATATATTCAAGTATAAAAAAGAATATTTTTAATGAGGAATTCCTTAGCCAATGAGGACTTTTGAGAAGGAACTTTTAAGTAAGAGAAAGACACACACACACAAAATTCTTTTTATTTTACGGGAAATGTCCTTTTTCTTTTTTCATTTTTTTTTTCATATTCCTTCCTTCCCCCTCGAAACGTCAGCTGTTGTTCCTCCATTAATGTAACTATGTAACATCATTTGTGTACTGTATATAATACATATGTATGGAAAAAAGACAAAAAACAACAATAAAAAACAATGCTTCCAATTTTAAAACAATTTCAATTAATTCATTAAATTTTCTGTGAAAAGGCTGGGGAATAAAAATACATTTGTGTACATACATTTAATATATTAATGTAGTATCTCTATGAACATATACACATACGTTTGTATGTTGGTATATTATTGATACATGGAAAAAAACGTACAAATAATAATTTATCTATATTTTCGTCTGTATATTTTTAGTTGGCTTCCAAGATACGTGACTTCTCTTCTTCTTCTTCTCCTATGTATGAAGTAGAAGTCCAATTGTTATTATTTTGAAGAAGAAAAAAACAATAACAGAACCTTTTTTTTTTTTTTTTGGTATATACCTATGAACATACATACATAGTGTATGTGTCTTCCTCCTCAGGTATCATTCATCTCGTAATAGTCGTTGTAATAATGTATATTAAAAGTTGTTATTCTCTTCATAGAAGAAAAAACAAAAGGGGGAATACAAATGACGTCATCATGGTTTGATTACATCAATCATGCAACACTATGACTCTTTTTTTATTAATAAAAGACTTCATTACTTATTTTTTTATTATTTTTTTTTAACAACTTCCAGGATGGTTTTATATTTTGGTTTTGAGGTGTTTTCGTGAGGAATCAATTGAATGTTTTTACAGAAGTACCTCGGATTACATCCCTAAGAGAGAAGTGTACAATGTGCCTACGCCAAAGTTAACCTTTATATTTGAAAAACTAATTTACTCCTTTAATTTTAGTTCAATGATGAAAGCTTCTCCTGACATTAAAAGCTGCTGAATGGGTCTTGCCTCTGAGATGAGTTCTTCCTTTTGAAGTGACTAATGAATGAAGACTTACTACTAATCATTGGTATGCCAATCAATTGAACCCTACACAGTGTCCACCTATAAAACATAACTGGGCACTTGGATTTCGGTCCAATTCATGAAAGTCTCATTAAACTGCGACTTCAAACTCGAATGGAATTGAAAGGATTTGTGACCAGTTCAAAAGACATGAATATTGAGTCCAACATATAAACAGCTCTGATATAGAATGGTATAATAAGACCAAGATGATTTTGAAATGAATCAAAGCAAGGGCTCTTGAGCTGGTATTGAGATATCCCCTAGGGAGGGGGGGGGGAGGGGGTACCAAACACCTTTTCAGGTAGTATCTAATGTAGTTAAAATAATTGACGGATTCATGCAAATCATACAAAATGTGCTATTTCAATTCGTATCCAAAACCTTCAAAGCTAAAAAAGTATTTTCAAAGAAAATCCGGTGGCAAGGTCCTGTATTTGACTTTAAAACCTTGAAAGTAAAGAGAACTCCATTTGACTTGTATAAACATATTATCACATTTTGGATTTTATTCTTTAAATAATCAGAATGTTTCTGGCTTTATGAAGCTTTATAAAATCTAGGTGTATGGTTGCATATTCTACTATGATATTAAAGAAACCAAGGGGGGAGTACCCTTTTTTATTATTAATTCAATTTAATCACTCTTTTTCTTTAGAGGGTATTTACATGATAAAAGTTTAAAAACCCTTAACTAAGGCAAGGACATATTTACCTTCCAATCACACAAACCATGTCAATTCATCCTTCATATTCAAAACTAGTCCAAAAAGAACTGAGTATAAATATTTCCTTCAATACAGAGGCCCAAATCTTTTATAGTATCTATGGCTCAAGTATTTTAATTGTGATTTCAACTCAATAAGGGAGAATAATAACACTAAGTGAATTTATATGTAGTGATACCACCCTCATTTCCTTCGGACTCCTCTGATTGTCTTCTTCAAACAATTTGACATAAAAGTGTATGTATAATATTAATTAACATAATTAATAAAAAAAGTTCTTCATCATTATAAATTATAATTATAAAATGAGAAAGAAAAGAGGTTGAAAAAGCAACAAACTTAGACTTGTCAATGGAGTCCATTCAGGCTTGCATACATGTAATGACTTTGATTTCAACTCATTTTCCTTCACTTTTTTTCCCCTTCTTGATTGTCTGGCTTTTTTTTTTTTTGTAACTTAGTTTCTAGGTACACACCAAACTTCAACCTGTTGAATAAATAAAAAATAATAATGATAACAATAATAATCATCATCATCATAAAAAACACATTTTCAGGTAATGTTTTTATGGCTTTACAGCGTAGAGTTTATATTAATTTCCTCCCCCTCAAAAAGCTTTCGTAGAGTCTAGAAGCTTTTGTATATAATATTTTCTCCCCCTTATTATTTGCACATATATTTTTAATGATTTTTTTTTCGCAAATTGACGGAGCGACGTATTGATTCAAGATAGTTTCTCTGTAGCAGGAGCAGCAGTTCTGATTGTAGAAGGTATTACAAGATGGCGGCGCGGCAAAAGGAGTGCGGAAAACGATGGCGAGGCGGAGTGGCGCTAAAAACTAATACTGCGGCTATTCCAATCATGATTATTGCTTTACATAATTAGGAATATTATTCCTGTATTAATTTAATTGATTGGCTCTTATTTATTTATTACTCAAATAATTTGACAAAAGAAATTATTGTTTTTTGTTGTTTTTGTTATTTATTCATGTGCATTATTTTAGACTTTATTTTTTTATAGTTTCATCTCTATGTGCTTACCATTGAGTAATACATATATGTATATATATACATAAAATAGTGGCAAAAGGAGATGAAATTGTCTCAGGGATGATTTTCATTATTCAATCATTTGAAATATCAATAAATAATTAGGAAACAGTCATAGTAACACATAACTAGTTATATTGAAAACGTTTTGTACTAAATATATGTAATTATAAAGCATAATAATATCCCCCCCCCCTCCCAAAGGAAAAAATCCCTTTTTTCCCCCAAAAAATATATTCAGAGAGCAAAGTTATTATTTTTATGATGATTCTTATTAAAAAAAAGTTTCATTCTTTTAATCCTTGATATTAAAAAAAATCCCTTAAAAAGTTGTTAAAGCTTTATTTTGAATCCATTATAAAAATTAAAAGAAAGAGGAGAGGAGAAGAACATAAAAAAAAAAAAAAAAGGGGGAGAAGAGAAGAAAAAAGTATCTATTTACAGAGGAAAAACGAGGTTTTGTGAAATATAAATGGACAAAACTACCGTATTTAGAGTCAAGTATCATCCTCTCCGAGTAGTTTTTTTTTCTTTTTTTTCAAATATGAGAGTCGTTTAATTAATGACATCTCATTTATTTTATTATGAATTTGAGTTTTTATTGTTGTTTTTCTTTTTTTTCTTTTGTTGTTGTTTTTGTTATCTTCTTTCAATTATGAAATCAGGACATTTTTTTTGTTTTGACAGGAGGATGGATTTTCAATGATTTCACGTGTTTTACGGAATTGATTTTTGTTAGATATTGGATATGGAAAAAATATTGTGCCATGGCTTTTATTGGTGGAATTATAAATTTTTTATAATATAAAGGATTTATTTGATTTTTTAAATCTTCACAAAACCTTATTTTTTTTAGATAGATAGAATACAAATGATTCAATCTTATTTTAGAGATTATTAGAAAAAATAATTAAAGAAACATTGTTTTTTGTTTGTTTAACAATTCCTTTGTGTGTACAGAAACATCAGTAACTTCCTTCTTTTTTTTTCTTCATATTTTTGTTTTTGGTGGTAGAACCACGCCAGGAATAATGAACTTTTGGATCGAATGAATCATATTGTTTGGCGAGACGCTTTCATCTTTAACTCATCTCATTTGTCATTTGTACTGTACATATATAAGCGGTTATATCCCGAGGGTGAATGAATCCAGTTAGAATTGACTTCATTAATGAAATACCTACGAACAGATATACTCATTGAGTGGAAATATATATATATATATATAGTATACATATATATAAAACCTCACAAAATGTTTGTCGTACGTGGGTGCTACAATGATCATTTTGTGCTCAATTTCACTTCGTTAAGCAACAATTTTTAAATATCCTATTAAAGTATATAGACAGATTAATGCTTTAATTAACAAATATAATTCAATCGTGTCAAGAGACTGATTTGCCTCTATATAAATGCTGCAATTATGATTGCAAATTTGACTCTAGGTTCTTGAAGCCAATTTATATATACTTATTACAGAAATGAAGTGTATTAATTTCTATATTTAAATAAATAAGAAAAAAATATATATTTAAAAGAAATGATTTTTAATGAGATGTTATTTCACTTTTATTTATCATTAGATTCTTAAGGCAAATAATTTCAAATATACATATATGTTATTGTTCATCCGTACATATTATATCAATCAAAATTCATCAAATGGAGTTCGATTTGAGAAAAATAATGAGATTCATTGAGTGACGAATACTTTGGTTCATACTATGTTCTTAAATACACTTACATTCACACTACAAATGAAGCGTAGAGAATGTACGCTCAGCTAAGCTGAGCTGATGTACCTGGAACTTTGTTGTTAACATAAAAGAATACCTAGTACATTGCCTCAATAATATCACGTATTTTCAAACTGTTATTATAGTTATATCTGGGGATTTTCATATTAAGGCTTTAACTGAAAGGATCCAAACAGCACACGAGAGTGTGTTGATATTTCCAAGGTGTAAAATATCAAAACAAAATTGTCAAAAAATTGTCATATTGATATGTGTAATGATTGACTCATGTTTTGTTGAGTAATAGTATGACTTGTTTATGCATATAATCTATGTGAAGAGAATTATTATTTCTGCTTATTCATTTTTTAGATGTGTATATTTTGGAAAAAAAAAAAAAAAAAGGAAAGAAGTAATAATTAATTAATATCTGTGATAATCAATCATTCTCTTCATCATCATCACGAATCATATTTATGATTCTACATCATAATCAATATATGTATATAATATAAAGAAGAAATAAATTAATCTTTAATTGATTCGCAGTAGATGTGAAGAAAAACACATACACAAGTACCACCGAATAAACATACATGGAGTAAGTTAGCAAATTTGTGCCAAATAAAAATAATGAAAGGTAATCTATAGATTATACGAGAGGTTGTGATATTTGGAATCCCTCTTTAAAATGCACATTGTCATAGACTCAACAAAATCAATAATTTTTTTTATTTAGAGCTTGAATATTTTGAAATCAATGTTAATTCTTTTTCATATACATATGTAGAGAAAAAGATTTATTTGCAAATATATATATATATATATGTACATAGTTTTTTTATTATTATTTGCAAATATGTATAATTTTTACAGACAGAGTGCAATAAGCCCCACCTAGGGCCAATTTTAAAATAAATAATACAATCATAAATCAGAGTTTAATCCGCTGGATTAAGATTTTATCTCTTTTAATTGTAGGCAGTCGTTTTTGACATTACTATTTGCAATTCTGTGTGGATGTTTGTTGATTTATAATGGACTTTAATTGGTCATCATGTATGCCAAAGTCTAACCGGATGGTCAGACTGTTGGAACGTATCAAAGGTCAAACTGAAACTGTAATTGATATGAGTTTATTCAAAAAAAGAAAAAGTAAAAAAAAAAACCCTAATGAAACACTAGCTTATCTGCAGGGGGCTCATTATGATTTGAACGTATGAGACTGTTAAAAAGTGGAAATGGGTAGTAAGTAAGTATACATATGTATATATAATTATGTCGGTCTGGTAAATAATTAAAAAATAGAGGTCATTTATGGAATAATATGCTGTAGAAATGACATTAATCATAGTTAAAGGTAGCAACTACGTATTAAAATTTGCTTTTTGGTACTTTTTTTTTGGAGGGTAGAGAGCAGTCAATAAATGATAGATAAGAGTTTTTAGTTCTACTCTGCATATTAAACATTCAGAAAGGAATTAATGGATTGATACTTATTTACTGTTCCATGTCAAAACCTTTATATATCATTATACCAATTTTTTTCCTTTTCTTTTTCAAAGACGAGGTTTCGAGTCAGTAGAATAAAATATGCTGTACAATTCTGCATAATATGTATGTAGTTTAAATCCAACTTTGAATCATGATTGAGCCTCATTATTGTTGTTTTAATTTAAAGGCAGGGTGATCATGGGATATACCCATGTATGTTTACATGCATGTGTTTTAATTTCATAAACGAACAAAAATTAATCTATGCATTCATAACATATATATATATATATTGCATATAAATATAAATATTTATTAGTAGCTTATCAAATTATTAACATACATACATAAATGTATAGTTATGTAATATTCTGTACATTTTATGTTCATATATACATACATACATACATACATTGATGAAATAAGTTAATGATCTAAATAACATTGATATATTAAGGCATATTAAAGTATTAATATGCATTAAAACATCAATTTTATTTATTAACACGAAGTTGTGCTGTGCATGAAGATAAAGTTGAAAAAGGACATACATATTATAGGGATAAATGTGATATAATATGTAGACTTCACTCTTATGTATGTACCTATATGCATGCGACACCTTTTTCTTGTAGATATATATATATATATATATATAAATGTATATTATTAATTTATTCTTTTTTTATTTAACATACACTTATATAAAGTAGTAAGTATTTTTAAACATAATATTTAATTTATGTTTTTAATTAACGTTTCATTTTATCGTATATATATATATATACTTTACTACGGTGTATGTACATATACAAACATTGACAACTGGACAAGGTCGCATGTCTTTATTTATTACTCCTGTCAATAAGTAAAGTGGTAATGAGATGACTGGTTGGACCACCTTGAGTTATAAATGCAGATCATAAATACTTGGATATATTTTCTTGATAACTGTACATATCTACGTACATACTTTCTCTCTCTCTCTCCCCTCTTACCCATAGGTATGTATGTGTATGGCAATTGCAAATAAAAGTTATAGAGCCAATTTTCACCACTATGTATAATTAACGATTCTAAAGCAATGTGTGGGCTTTTGTGTGCATTTAAAAAAAAATAACAGTTGCTTTACTTTGGTGTTTTTATTATTATTATTATTATTATTATCTTAAAATAAATAAATAGATTCATATTAAAGAGTTCCTTAGTAAACCAAGGATTTGTATTCAAATTCCTTACAAAAATGTTAAAGGATAAATCATGTTAATTAAAAAAATATCCTTCTTCAAAATTTTATTTAAAAGTAATGGTATCAACATACAACCAAAAAAAAAGAAAAAGAAAAGAAGCCTCCTACGTATATTTAATATTTTGCAACCTTTTATTATTCGCTAACTCCATATAGTCCTATATGACTATAACCACCACTATCACCAAATCAAAGTACCCATCAACTTCTTCAGCCTTTTTTTTCTCATTATTCCTTTAACTTTCTTAATTTTCTTTTCTCCTTTTATATCCATCAAAGAGGGAAATTGGAAAGCACTCTTTAATAATAACAAGAATAATAAGTGTGAGTCTTCAGTCAGCCATGATTCTTTTATTTTGATTAAAATATATATATATATATATATATATATATATATGAACAAGAAAGAAAGAACTTATATACATAAAAAAAAGACGAAAAAAAGAGTAATTTTTTATTTTCCGTGATTCGATGATGCCATCTGTTACGGAGGATTTCCTCTGAATGTACGTGTACTGTAAACTCTTCCTCTCTCTCTCCCCCACTATTTTTTCATCCTTATTTCTTATTCATCCTGACGTAGTCTTAATGATATATCCCAAGGACTAACAAAACACCACTCTCAGTAATAATTTTTAGTCCCACAATCAAATGCAAACATAATCAACCACCTGGGTTATGACTCATCAAATTAAAAACTGTTAAATTCATTAGTGCAATGAACTCTGAGTTAATTTCTTCTCTATTGACTCATTAACAAAACCATCATTGACTTTATCTATGTCATTAACATTCATGTCTCTGAAACGCCTTTACATTCCTTTTGCAATTGTTTTTATTATTAAGTATTTTTGTTAATTACTCACCTTTAGCTAACATTTATAATAAACCATGCATATATATATATATATAAGTAATAATAATATACTTAAACATGATTTATGGAACATGATTATTCCAACTAGATCATTACTAACAATGACCAATTTTTAAGCCAGTTTTTTTTTTTTTTGGGGGGGGGAACATTAGTTTCAAATGATGTTTTTATATTTAGATATATGTCCTTCAAAACCGTGGGATCTAAATTAAGCATATAAAATATGCATGGAAAAGGTTAATTTTGCATTTTTTTACGGGGATTTAAACATTTATTTTGTTATGTATTTTTTTTTAAAAGTCATAAAATTGAAGAACAACACAAGTTCAAATTCATAAGCGTTAAAAAAAAGTCAAAAGTATTTAAATTATGATCAATACAAACATAGATTCACTACTCATAAGAAAAATAAAATATCCTCCCACTCGCAATTCATTTGTTTAAAAATTAAATCATTTGTACAACATTTTCTTTTTTTTTTTTTTAAAAAAAAAAAACCCTAATTTTTCATGATTTGAAAAATATACTCTTCAATTTAAGTAGAGATTTAGTGCAAAGACGGAATTCTTAAGATAACGAGGCATGTACAGATAAGTCTGTTAATGGGTTACTATTCTTAGATTTCAAGTACTATTTTTTTTTCTTGTTTTTTTTTCTTCTTTACTCTATTTAAATCAATGTCTAGTAAAACGTCATCAAAAGTTTTGAGGGTGGCTGAAAGGAAATCATGAATAACTAATTAATTATGTATCATATATTATGAGTATATCGAATGGATTGAAGACATATTTTGTTTTCTTCTAAGATATCTTTCAAAGGAGAATGACTCTTCACTCTGACAAGTGATATTAATTTCTGCTCTGTTTGATTTGAATGCTATTAAGACCTTTCAAAATAAGATAAAAGTTTTGTTTTGTATTTTTCATTTTTGTCTTAATACAAATAATCTGAATCTTGTTCATCAATATTAATTTAGGAAGAATAAAGTATTTTTTGATAATATATAATTATATTTGAGTTTATCTGGGGGGACAGGGGGCTGAATCCCAATTTCACCTAGCACGGCCGTATGTTTGAGACCCTAAACTAAGTACATAGCTTCTTTTCTGTATGAAGGTAAACTAAAATGAACAAGAGAATACTGGACTGTGACCCAAGTATCCAACTTTTTAAATACACATATATGAACAGAATTTGCTATAAATTATTTAAATAAAATGTGACATGAAGCAGATATGAAGGAAAGGTTGCGAGTGTAGCCTTTTAATTGATAGTTATTTATGATATGATTCTTTTGATATGTTTGTTTATTTGTTTCATATACGTATATACATAAATGTATATGTATGTATGTATGTATATATTTAACCCAGGGAGGTAGATACCATACATATTATGTTCATATATATGTATATAAACCCATATACTCTTTCTCTCTCTCTCTCTTTTCTACTCTCAGTGGTTCCTACATTCTTCATTCATATATAATTTATGTTTATTTAGACAATATGGTGCCTAGGTTTTCATTATTTTAGTAATAATATTATTTTACTTATTTATACTTCTAATAAAAATAATAATAACATTGGCTCTATGTTTCATACTGCTTATGTACATAGTACATATTTTTATTTATTTTTAAAATAAAGAACTTACAAGGAAAAGAACATGAAAAAAAGAAAAAAAAATTCTTACCCGCAGTAGAACAAAAGTACACAAAATGTATCATATTCATGTTGATTACAAAAAATTTACTCTCATCTTTTAAAACGGATTTTTTTCTTCTTCTTCTGTTTTTGGTTTGTATGTATATTATCTGCACTAAATAAAGAACCCATTTCATTTTACTCAAGTCTTTCATTTCCCTCCATTTGCAAATGAGGGATAAAAGGAAGAATAATTATTATTATTATCAAAGTAGGAGGAGGAGAAATAGAAGAATGGGTTGTGTGATTAAATGTGGGCATTTATAATTATAATTACTGAGCCCCTTCAAACTATGTATAGAAGTTGGTACTCTATGCTTTCAGCTTTAACAAAGGTGCAAAACTACATGTTTTTGAGCTCACAAATTACATAAATATAAGCCCAAAAAACAACCCCATCAATGTAAATAAAATGGACAAAATTCATTGAAGGGTTCTTATAAAAAGACTAGGCACAGTGTGCCGAAGAGAAGTATTGCTATTTGAATACAAAAAAATAAATAATATGTGTTAAAAATCCCTATAAAATGGCTATATTTTTACTATTAATTTTGTTTTGAGTGGATAAGGCACTAAAAAAGTAGAATAATCAAAGACATATATGTAAATATCTGACCCTTGCAAAAGTAATAAAGAATTTATTGGCCTACTTTGAAAATGTATGATTACATATTTTTAATGGATACAAATTATTATGTTTTGAAGTATAATTAATAAAAAGATGGGAATATTTTTGATAGACACTAAAGATTTGAATCTCTATATTGTAGAATCCAAATGCATGCAGGCAGTGATGTATTATTTTCCTAAAAATTTTAGAAGTATATAATTTTTATTATTCTAAAAATTGATTGCCTCCTCTTCGAAGATGACCGACTTTCATAATGATATCATCTTGTGAAAATGTTTTATATAGTGAGTAACCCAATAGGTATTATTGGTTAGTTCCAAACTGTGGACTTAAAAATACTCTGGCTTGACTAATTATTTTGTAGTTTTCGCACTTTTCATATTGTCAAAAGAACTGCGTATTCTACTATGCTGTTATTGTAAGACGGCAGAACATGGATAAGATTAATTTTCTATGAACTCTCCTCTGCAAATTAGTCGAAAACATTTGTGCTTAATGGAAAGGAATTGATTTTTTATATATGTAAATACAATAAATTGTTTCTTAATTTGAATTATTGTTTTCTCTATGATATTGTATAAGTTAGTATAATATTGATAAAGTTCATTTTAAAACAGTATCTAGTTAAGTGAAAATGAAATGCCCAGGGAAAAAATGGGTACTCTGATTAAAGATATAAATAAGATCAATAATTGTGTTAATAATGATAATAAGAGCTTAGAACTCACTAAACCGAAATTGCTTGCCTAGCTGGTCTAATTTATATTATAAAACCTTTTAAGCCAAATTTTCCTAGACCTCATTTAAAGTATCTTAGATCATGAATGCATAGCTACTTTTCACAAAGTCGCTCCTTTTAAAAAATTTCTCCCGAGTGGAGTCAGATCAGCTGATTGTAACTTTAAAAGTAAGATTGCGCTTTTTTCAAAATGAAGGTTTTATATTTAATCTTGTTTTCAAAACAAAATTCTAATCCAAATCACTTAAAATGAGAAATCTATACAACCCAGAAAGTGCAAATAAACTTTTTCGTTGTTGTTTTCCTATTTGTAATAAATTTTTATAATTTCAGTATACAATACAGACATGTTAAAACCAGCTTTAAATACTCCAAAGCTTTGTTTATATGTGGTATAAATTTTTTTTTTTTTCGATTCGTCTCCATGTTGAAAAGTGAGTTTGAATTATTAATATATCCTAAAAAGAAAAAAATAAAGAAATCAATCTGTACACCACAATAGCAAAATTTTAATTTGAAATTGACATCTTTCCTGTTATTCTACATATACCAAACATTAAAACCTGGGCAAAAAATTGTTGCTGGATATTCCTTTGTATCCTTTAGGTTAAGTATGCCTCATTAAATGTCACAAACTATTAACTGCCTACAACATGTTTTGATATATTAATGTATACCAAAATCCACGTTGGACAAATCTAAATGAAGCCAACACTCTATAACTTTCCACTAACTTGCTGATTTAGGTAAAAACATTTCAAAGTAAATTCAGGAAGCAATTTGCTAGGCTACTTGAATACATCGTCGCAATACAAATAAATAATTAGGAATTTATATAATCAATAAAATATATTTAAAATATTTTTAGAGTAATGATGGCTTTTTTTCAATAAATTTGGACTCTGAGATCATTTGGAAAGGACTAAAACTGGAACATTGGGTTTATATTACTTACAGGTGTAAATTAGAAATTTATATTATTTTTGAAAAAAAATATTTGATTGATGAAATCTGTAGAATGCTAGAAAATGAATAACAGATCTGTCTAAAATAGATCTGTGATATTAACCAATTTTGAATTTTCAACAATGTCCTTGACTAATGTTTCTTTGTTATTTAGAAAGTAATTGCTACATTTATTTGTAGACACTTTTTTTAGAATTGAGATTGGAGAATTAGTATGGTATATATCTGCTCTAAAAATGTCTTCATTTGGCTACGATCTTATATAAAATATGACTGGTATCTAAAGTTGTATTACGCAACCAATTTTCAGTCACAAATCTTTGAATAAAAAAAATGGAAATAAAAACAAGTCTTTCGTCAAAGTCGATACGTTTCATGTCAAGTTAAATTTACCTTTGAAATGTAAACAAAAAGTAAATGTAATCAAAATGTAATCCATCTCTCTGATAGCCCTGATACCAACATAGAATCAAATAAGAAAATTATTTCTCTTTATAAAATAGCTCAAATAATAAGTATAGCAAAGGAAGATTGGATATAAGGTTAATAAATTTACAACATCTCAAAAAATTTAGTTCCAAATTTTATTAATATTAAAAAAGAATTGAAAACAAATATTTCGATTGACTTTTCTGGCAAATACTTCTCATATCAAATGGGGCAAGTCCATTTATTCATTCAACAACATTTTGGCAAGTCGATTTGCAGGAAATGAGTCAACTTCACACCTTTAACTCCATGATATTTTCATATTGTATATAGTATATTAAGGAAAATGCCACAAGAGTCTGCGTATATTAGCAATTCATGAATATCTATGCACAAATATCATCTATCAATAAAGTAAACAAAATAGTAAAATAGTCATTGTGAAATACACATTCTAAAATCATGGTCGTCTTTGTATGAGGGAATAATCCTTAGAGGAAGTAAAATGCATTCTGATTCGGGGTCACCAGTAAAAGAACACGCTACATAGTCTTACTAACATTAACTAAATATACATATATTTCAAAGTTCTTTCAATGTAAAATAAATTAAGTCAATTTACCTGAACTTGTCTTGATTTTAGATCATACATAATTTGTATAAGTAATATATGTACCAATAATTACCAATTTAAGACATAACCCAATCCTAAAATGTACAGTGATTTTTATGTGTTTAGAATTTACAAAATATTTTAATATATTTACCCAATCAATTTAAATAAAATTTATAATTTGCTAACTCTGTCATTTTGTCCTTCTGATAGTTATTTACTTTTTAAAATTATTGCATAGGTGGTTTAGTTCAATTCATAATTAATAGAAAGGATACGAGTTTATTTTTATTTTCAAATCCATGTTTCTAATGCATTTTTGTATTTCCTCATGGTCAAGACTGTGAGATGAGATTAATGAAATCAGTTCTTCATTTCAATGATAAGAATCAATGCATTTCTTATTGTTTAAAACAAATCTTAAAAAATTACTTTTTTTCCCCGTAAGAAGTAGTCAGGCCTCAAAGATTAGTATTGTAATTATTCTTATCTTCTTAAATTAATGACTTTTTTTAATTGATGATGTAACTAAATAATGCCTAGATACCTAGGTAACTACAGACTAAACACCTTTAGGCATTAATTTAAAATAACAAAAAAAAATATATCTTAATGATATATTTATTTTATAACCAATGGAAATTGCAGATTTATTGCAATTTTGTACTTCAAAAAACTATTTAATTTAAATTTAAATCCGTGAGATTCTTTTGAGTCATGTATTTTAGTAAAGAATATCTATGTTAAAATTGAACATATTGGTCATAGATTCTGTAGACATATCTATTCATTCTCCTTCTTTTATCAACTTAATTTTACCATCTTATTTTGTCAAACGCTTATATGTATGTATGTATGTATGTACAAGAGACTTTCTTTTCAAACCAATTCATTTCTTTCACTCTACATATATACTTTATCATTCTTTAACTTAAATAATAGGTAATTCACAGATACTCACAACAATGGAAAGACAAATACCTCCTTAAATTAACTTGGCACCCGTTAGGTAATAGCACACTCACACAAAAAAAAAGAATATAGTAATGTAAAGGAGAAAAATCCTTAAAATAAGGCCTAAGAATGTGTTTATTAACAAACTTGAAGCATGGTAACAATGTCTACTTTTTCTTTTTCTTGTTTAAGGTTTTTTTGTTCTTTTGTTTAAGGGCTACGATTAAAAACCCTTTTTTTTTTGTATTAAATTTCAATGCTTCGGATTTATAATAAAATTTTACATTATCAAAAGTGAAATTAATTCATGTAGCAATACGTTGATTATCTTTAAATTGATTCTTAATATAGTACTTAAAATCGATCCGCTCTGTTATGCCTCGTCCGTATTATTGGTTTTTCCTCCAAATTTTAAAACGCCTTCTACATGACATCATTGTTACACAAAATATTTCAATTTACCAATATATATATATCAATTTTATACATATTTTTTGTAAGAGAAGAATTTGCCAATATTCTTAATTAAGGAATAATTTAAGTATATTTTATTTGCCTCTATAAGCATTGGATGTTTATATCCTTAAAATAGTCAAGGTAGATCTATGATGGCATCACGTGCCGATATTTATGATGATGATGTGTGAAGATTGTTGCATGGAACGGCTTTTTGTTCAATTATGAGGTGCCCTTAAGATTTAGAACGGAACGTCAATTTGTTTGGGTAGTTACATCTCTAACGTAGATTTAGTAGTGTGGAGAGTATCAAATTTGTTTGTACTTCAAGTGAAACATAGATAATCGAGTAAATGTTAAGAATAGATATCCCCTCTACAAGGGGGAGGGCAGAGGAAATGAGAGTCTGTGGGGTCAACATGTAAACGTTGATGAAATGTATTATGTGTAAAAAACCATCAAATTAGATTTAGTAAAATCACTGTTCAGATTGAGGTAACATGAACAAACTACCAATTAACATGAGGATATGGATACGACAACTAGAGCCCCAGAACTCAACACTAATTCATTTTGAAAGGAGAGTTGATAAACAATGCTGTCAAGTTTGGAATCAACACCAACTAGCTTCATGTGACTGAACCGTGCACTGTATTTTGTTTAAAAATCACGTGTGTCCGAAGTTTTGTTCGATCTCAGAGACACAACTGAGGCAGTCGAATTCTAGGGTTCTACTCTTCATCTTTAAATACTTATGAACAAAATTTTAAAATAAAATCACCTGATATGATTTGAAATATCTTTGATTGTATAAAATGCCTTAATTGATGGATAAAGTCATAGATAATAATTATTCTTTATTAACTCTCAGCAGATCAGGGTAAAAAAAAGCATTCAATTAGCAAAGAGCTAAAACAAAAATCCGATTGACACTACTCCATATTTTTTTGAGACAGACAATTATGACCTCATTAAAGTTGCTATTGATATTTAAGTTTATTTGAGCTGTAAAGGATTGGATTTAAATTTATAATGTTTGTAACAACAGTAAGAAATGCATAGAAATAAGTTAAATGAAGCATGATCTTGTCGTCAATTATGTGTGTATATATACTCATTGCAAATATATGTACATATTTTAGTCAATGATGCTCTCACATAGGTGTGTATGTGTGTGTCTCTTCAGACTACAAAGACTTTAAAACATCATTAAATCAACAGTATTATTTATTCATAATTACTTTAGGGCTTTTAGATCTAAAATGGTCGTCTAGCTTTTTTAGGGACAATTCACTGATTTTTTTTGTTGATATAAATAGACTATAATTATTCAATCTTATACTTTGAATTTTTGAGCCCTTATCTTTTCTCAATATGAATATATGTGTGGTTGATTTTAAATATTAGACAAGTCTCTAAAAGGGAAATTGATTTTGATTTGTTGTACATATAATATAAATAAAAAAATGAATTCAAAATTACATTTTGAAGCTACTGAAAATAAAATTCATGACTTTCATTATTTTTGGGATCCTTGATTAGGAATAAATTATAGTCTTGTGTTGATCTAACTTTTTTGTTTTCAATTAAAGAAGAAAAAACGGCTGTTTTTATAGTCTTATAGGCGGATACTCTACTCCTAATGATCAAGGTTTAGTCAAATTATGTAGATAGAGTAATTAATATTATTTTCTTCATACGTTAAATTTACTGGGAAGTTATTCAGAGCTCAACTTATAGGATTAACTAAAAGTAATTTCATGCATTCATCCTCCTATTTTTCAAGACCATTACAAATTTAATTAATGTTGCAAATCTGAAAATGTAATTAGTGTGCATACAAAAATAGTGGACAAATAGTGATGGAATAGTAATCATTGAAATTTAATGAAGTAGTTATAATTTTATAATTTGATTAAAATCAGAAAAAAAATACCATTCATAACATTCAATATCAAACTGTCTTATCTTTTGAAAACGTCCTTAATTGCAAAGAATAATAATAAATAATTGCAAACATAGTTTGATAAATTTCATATTCAATGAGTTGAGTTTCAAATTGTGACAACCGTAGATTGAGAAAGTGAGTGTAGGGTTCAAAATGGTTAACAATTTGAACATTCACATTTCTACATTTAGTAAATCTAACCAAAAAACTTTTAGTAAAAGTGAAATAATTGAGGAGTTCATAACTATACATATTGAGAACGGTATTTTTTTTAAAAATGTGGATGTGATAATATGACACTCAACCCATTATAATTGTCCCTTGATTGTTTGAATTACCTTTGACTACTATTGTGTATCCAAAAATATACAAAAGATGTCATATTTTGTGGCTTTTTAAGATAATTTTTACGTGGATCTGGAAGGCTAATTTTTCAGAAGGAAAAAAAATCAACCCGTTAAGGGTTATCCATTTTTAGCTCTTAAATAATCGATATCGATCCCCAAAAAATGCATATCAATTGAGTCCTATTCTAAACACTTGCTTAAGGTATAGTGCAAACAATGTTTTGCTTTTTTTCTATAATATTTAGTGGAGTTGAAATATATCAAAATATTATTCTATTTTTATTTTTTTTAAATAATTGGGTATTATTAAAGAACAATTCTCCTACTTCATCAATCATGTGACAAATTCACTTCATCGTTGTATTTTTTTTATTATTTTTTTTTGCATATAAACAGCTCCAGTTTTTGTCATTACAAGGGTTCCTCATACATTGACCCACATTTCTACCACTCCTCTAGAACTATATACTTTTCAAGTGAACTTAAAATATATATAATTTGTACAAATATCCGTCATCAATAACAAAATGCCTTTCTACCCTTACAAAAATTAACTTATTTTCAATTTAATATTAGTTTATATTAGTTTATATATATATTTGTTATAAACTTCTTTCTTTTTTTCAAGTAGTGAGTCAATATATATATAGGATAAATGTGTAATTCATTAATAACAGTCATTTATTACTATAAAAAACGGACATACTACACACGATAAAGGGTCTTTATGCTCCCTCATATATGACATTATAAATATATATGAGTGACTGATACAAGAAGACAGATTCTATTCTCATTAAGTTTTAATATAGAAAATAAATAAGTAAATTAAAAATTTGTCAAAAAGGATATCTTTTATGTACTTTGCTTTACTTATTAAATTAAATTAAGGATTTTCTTTCTTTTTTTTTCATTTTAGGTTGTAGAGCATTGGTAACATTGGTTCTCTCTCTCTCTATATATATATACACATAGTGGTTCCTTTGGTACAAAGAAGAAGAACAGGGGGGAAGAGGGGGAATTAATGTTCCCTTTCGGCTATAATAAATGACCTGACTGCCATGACGTAAATGAGTTTCAATTTGTTATATGCCCCCAGTTTCTTAAAAGATATAAATATATATTTCTCCTTCAATGATCTAGGCCTCAAGAAAAAAAAGAAAAATGCATGTTTATATGTATGTTATTTGTGCATTAAAATAAGTCATTTCAAAATACATATATACATATACATATAATTACGTATTTTTTTCTCAAAAAAAATATTGATTTTTTTTTCTCATTTGCAAAAATATACATATAAATAATATATGTACATCATTAACGTGTATAGATTATGTAGCTATAAGGATTTATTCCAAATTGATTGTGACGAAATATTAATTGATTTATGTATTTTTCTAACTCCTACTTTGTGTTAGTTTTTAGTAGGTTACTACAAGATGTATTTGACTATAATAATATAAATACTAAATAGTACACCTTGATATCATTATATGTATGTATTTATAAGTTATTTTTGCTATTTTAAGATCCAAAACCTATTTGTACTAAAATTTAAATATGAACAACACCTTGGTTTTGAAAAAAAAATTGTTTTTATCCAAAATACATATAAAACTCGATTTAAAAAAATAAAATTACTTAGTGCATACTTATTTAAACATATAGTTAGTCATTTAATTTTTGAGGTACATTTAGTCTATAAAATTGGTCATTGTTGTTTTGTTTTAATGTTGATTAATATATTTTCTATCAATCTCACCAACTACTAAATTAAAGAGTTCATATCTTGAATGAACAAAATGATTACATATGACACACAAGCCTACAAGAGAGAAATGCATGTCACGAAAATGCTCTATTAATTAACTATATTAATTGCAAATCTATGGATTCAATCCAATTTTTATTGATGTATATCTTTTTGAAATCAATGTATAATATAACATTTGAAGAAATTTGAAAAACATTCTTGTTTTATACAAAGTCCTTTTGGAGTAAAAATTTTAAATTTTGAATTTGGTTATATTCTATCAATAACTAATCAAAATATTTAACCAAACGTTTGAATGATCAGATTTATGTAGATATACTTATATGTACAAAAATGGTTAGGCTTAATATTTTGTCTGAATATTTCTTTCATAGTACATAGAGCTATGAATGATCCCTAGTGGTTAAAGTTATGTACATACTTTATTAGTAAGCTAGAGACATACTTCTTAAAAGTTTGTACATTGGTAAATAGGTTGAGGATTCACGCCCTTACCTTAAATGATAAGACATTTAAACTGACCAAGTAAAACAAAATAAAAAACAAAAAATACTCACAAACAGATGGATCTCCTCTGGGTTCTAAAGGAAATGTTCTGAAAAAGTTTTGTATGTATATTCAGTTAAAAATAGGAGATTTGTTTATAAAGACAATGTAAAGTTGTGCAACAGAGTTAATATAAACATATGCTATGTCACCATGCACAACCAAAATAACCCATTCAAAAAAGACAAAAATATACTCAAAAGTTCCATTTTTTTAGTAAAGCAGACATTGATAATATTTAAAATTACACAACAGGGTCCAAACATTATTTTACCGATTAAAACTCTTTCTAAATATGCAGTTGTGGGATGTAAGATAATATTTGAATGGTGTTGATAGAATAATTGCTAATTGTTTTGGATATATATATGCTGAAAGATTCAATTAAAGTAATGGGATGGAATGGAAACATGACATATCAAAACTGGGGACTCGTACACTTCATGAATCGAGTCACACTTTTATATAGTTTAACTTAAACAAAAGACTCCAACTAAATTCAAGTTTGAATAAGACCTTGTGTCTTGATATCCATAAACAAATTTTATTTGAAATTAACACTATTATTTCAGTTTCATTTATTGTTGCACTTTAGTATCAGCAAATGGTAGGACTAGGACTAGGACTCGTGAACATTTCTGGTACATTGTACAATTAGTCCATATGTTGTTTCTTCATGTGATTTTTTTTATGTAGCATCAAGGATGGAGAAAAAAGAATTTACATCATGCTGTAGCAGTGGGTGGTGCTGGTGGAACAGAGAACAAAAAGTCCTTTTTTATCAAATTGATATGCAAAAACAAAACAAAAATACAGCCTATGATATTGAAGGAACCACGGTAAATTTGGAAGCAAAGATATGTATGTATGTATATATATATATATATATAATAAATATATATAAAACTCATAAATCAAAAAAAGAAAATGTTGTTTTTATTTTTAAGAAAATCAATTTTCTCAGTTGATACAAATATAAAAAAGATACGTATATATATATATATATATATATATATATATGTATAATATACAATGTTGTAAATATGTGAGTATAAAGAAGAAGAAAAAACCAGACGACTCTGATGAATACATAAAATGAAATTTAATTTCCGTTTTGTAAATGACTTTTTCTTCAAATAAGGCAAGCAGAAGACGAAAAAGAAGGTTTATTCAAATATATATGTACATATATATACAGATTTATTTATATATTTATACATGTGTACATATACATATATAAACAAAGTCAAATGAAAAATCTCCACATTTATTTTCTAAGGAAAAAAAATCATTCTGTTGAAAAAATTCGCATTTTTTTATGTCAATTTGTGTGTGTGTGTGTGTATTTCCCCCCCCCCCCCCTTCTAAAGTATTATTAATATATATATATATACAATGTACATATATCAGCCTTCCTTTCCTCCAAGCTGCAGAAGCAGTAGTAGCATATAGGAGGAGCTATCCAACGTGCATAAATATCTTTTCAAAGCTCACGTCTTTTTTAATAAAGAAAAAAAAATTGTTCATTGGAACATTTTGTGTTACATATATTGGAACAAATATAATTGTTCATATGGCAAATGGTTTAATATAGGTAAATATATGTATTGTACATAGGAGTAGAAACTAGTGCATATATTTAACCCCCTTTTCACTATAAAACAAGGTCATTTATCTATTACCTAATTTTTTTTTTAACTACAGCCATTTGAATGACAATTATTTATTCTCCTTTTTGTACATACATATGTAGGTATACAAACATTTCTTAAAGGTATTTCTTTGAAATGAGGTTCTTAATTGAAATATCGAAGTTCCTTTTACTTGAGAGACTGAAAACTGAAAAAAAAAAAAAAAAACAAGGAAAAAAAAAACAATTCCACAGCAGATGTGGAACAGAACGGCTCTTCTCATCTAAATGAATCAGCTAAGGACATATATACGTATACATACATAGCTATGTAGTAGAATGAGTGAGTGAGTGAGTGAAGAAAAATAAATAGAATAAGAGTAAAATAGAAATAATAAGAATATAAATGAACCAATTATAATTTTGGTAGTAGCTGCTTATTGGAAAAATGATGCCTCTGGGTTCTTAGCAAATATCGAAAAACTTTATTTCCCTCCCCCTTCTTCTTCGGCCTTTGAATACCTTTATCTACATATGTTTGACTCACATGTATGTATTTAAAATACAACTCCTCAATAGAATTTTGGAATACGGAGTTGAAGGATCTGGATAGATAGGGATCATGATGGTAGGTAGCTGAGAAAGAAAGAGAGAGAGAGAGAACATATTTAAGTACCTGCATAAACGTAGAAATGAGAATTGAGAACAACATTAATTAAAAAAACATGGAGTTAATCACTATTCTATGTATATATGTATATGTTCATACATCTACCCCTAGGGTGAATTTACGTACATCTGGAGGATTCATATACATACATAGGTAGCTACTTATAATACATATGTGAAAAGATAAAAAAGCAAACGAAAACCTATGTACGTATTTAAATTGATGTAACGAAAAGTACATTCTGATATATTCCAGATTGTTTAGGGAATTCGGTATTCAAAGTTTTCAAAAAAAAATCAAAACTTATCCTCATTTTCTAACGTTGATTTTATAGTATTGTGTATTATGTCTTTACTGTTTTAATTAATAACTATTATAGCATACCAATCAGAGTTCAAAAGCTCATTTTTGACCATGTGAAAATAGGTAGTTTTAAATGAACCTATGTATGTATAATTGCATGCCCAATCATTGCAAATTAGGGCCCTCAATGGATCAAACGTAATCATTGTACATTTAGTACAAATGTAAATAAATATAATAATGACTTTACTCGTCAGATGTGACCTGCGGCCCTTGAGGTTAATATCAGGGGTAGCAAATTGTGTAATTTTTATTTACATTAAAAAAAGCTCATTTCTTGAAACAGAACGAGACAATAAAATTAAGTGTTGATATAAAAGTAAAGATCAAATTGTTCCTCTAATGTAAAAAACAAATGTATAGGGGTGGGAAATTTTGTAAATATGCTGTACAAGGGATGCAATATTAACACAGCCCCTGATACAAAACAAATTTGTACAACCGTTGAGCCTTTTAATGTTTGTATGAGACCCATTTCTCACTCAAATTATAAACCCATGTCTTGTTATTTATTTATATTTTTATTCATTTAGATAAACTATTAGAAGAAAAAAAAACCCTCAATGTGTACCCTATCGTATTTTGCTATTAAATATTTAGTATTCACTCAGCCGGTGAATATATATATATATATATATATATATAAACTTATAATTTGGCCTATTATGAAAAAAGGTTCGATATTCTTGATCTGAGTAGAGCTAATCAAGGAACAAGATATCTCAATATATGCCAATAAAATAAATTGATTGGCTATTTTTAAGATGTTTGATTTGATATTCGAACTAAAAACTTCAGGCTAATCAATCTTTGAGAATGTTTCTGTAGGACAAGTTGTTCAAAGGTCAAGTACCTATTTATGCAAATCATGGAGGGTGAGCTTTGATATCAACTTCATCAAATTACAATTTTTCAACAAAAAAAAAATTGTTCCCATAGTTATTTTTCAAAATAATTTGTACATATCTTGAATCACTTTCTTGCAAATAATCTCTAGTCAACATCTCAAGAAACTGAAATTAAAATGTATATAAAAATATCAAGTACTTATATGGAAGTATAATTCAATGTAAAAATCAGAGTCAATTCCTGTAGGTTAGCCAAAGGATCATATAAAACGATACTTTTGTCTTATTGACATACACGTTAAAAAGTCAGCTATGCAAATATATGACCAAATAACTAATCAGAACCACCCTGAAAAAAAATCAAAAAATGTGTTAGATTAGTACAGTGTTCAGTGAGTAAGGGGCCCCTGTTTAATAATGAGAGAACTCTTCTCAATTGAATAAAATTAGTTAATGATACACACAAAAAAAAAGATACGAAGAAAAAAGAAGTAAAACAAATTCCATGTTCTAATGAGTGCATTATTGGCTATTTGCAAATTTAAAAGCCCGAGTTCTTTTGATAACTTTTATTGCATGCCATTATATTAAAAATAAAAATAAAAACAATTTTTTTGTTTCTTTTCCTTCAAAGTTCTTTCTTGATGTTTTGATGATAGACCTCACTACATTGCTGATTATTTCCAGCTCTACTTATTATTGTTATAGTTTATTATTATTATTATTATTTTCTATCATTTTGGTCCGTTTGTTGTTGTCGGTAGAGGAAAGTAAAAAAAAAAAAAAAAAAAAGTAGAGGGTGAGTGATTTATTGCTTCCACTGTTTGTAGAAAGAAAAAAAAAACCGAGTTTTTTTTTCGTTTTGTTTCGTTTCCCTTCTTTTTCTCCAGCCCCTTGTTCTAAGAACAACATAGCATTTATATATATATATATACGTATATTGTTCATTTTCTATGTTACATAGTTTATGTTAAGTTAAATGTATTTTTAAATGTAAATTTATTCAGAGTATTATCAAGAGTACAGAGTGTTTACATTGAAATGCATCATCATGTCTTTTATTATTTTTTATGTATGTATGTACACCTATTTTTATTCAAATTAACTCCATTAAGATCCTTATATGAACATGTAATGCAACTTTTTATGCCTTTAAATGCCGTACATAAAGTGTGTCTCATTATAGGACTCGATTACTAGTAACAGGCCTAGCCGTCTATGTCCATAACTACAAGTCCTACAATCAACGCAATTTTTTCTTTACCGACTAAATATTGAGGTGTATTTTCTTATTAGAACAAATCCATTATAAATTGTGTCATCATAATCAATGTTAAGAGTATAACTTTTGTTCTTTATACTAGTATATGTACATCTAGTATGTAATTAAGACCTTGAAATAAAGAATGCTTCAGCTCTCACGTCCAAACCATGACGAATTACGCTGAGTAAGCTCTTCATTTGGTCTTTATTGTGTAGAAGTAAAGGAGTGGGGATCTCATTATAAATGGCTAACACCCTTCATTTCTATACGTGTATGTATGTATGTATGTATGCTTCATCAGCTCATGTGAAAATGATATATTTTATTATGATTATGATTATTATTTTTAAAACATGTCCAATATTTTATAAATTTTTCATACATTTTTGATGAATTAATAACAAAAAAAGAAAAAGAAAAAAAGACTAATTTTAAGCAATAAATCATAATTATCATCTTATAAAACTTTTATTTTCTCCATTCTTCTCTCCTCTTCCTCTCTTCTTTTTTTTAATAAATATAATGAAAACGATATTTTGGTATAAAATAAATTAAAAAAAAGAGGTTTAAAGTTACTCCCTAGGGGGAAGTATTTCCATATTTCCTTCCACTCATTTCACAAATTATGACATCAATTACATATAAATTAAAATGTTGTACTCCCCTCGTCAGAGGTTGTTGATTTCTCCGGATCATATTTAATAAACTTCATATTAAATAGTTGCATAGTATATTAAAAATCCATTCATACTCATTGTTTACTGGCTCATTTAGTAACGCTGATTCCGGACCCAATGGAAAGTAGCAGTGGAGTACTTTATTCATTATTTGTAATAAAGAATGTAATAAAGTCTTTTCTTAATAAACATTTGAACCCATTTTAGGTCATTTTCATTGAGTGTATTCTAAGACTATGGGCAACTATTTTTCCGTTATAATGAAAAGTGTCAATACACATATATTTATGTACACAGTTTGCAAATATGCATTGTAAATAATATAGTTTTTTGCAATTTGTAAACACTTAGTGAGTATTTTCGTATACAAAAAACATATTTTCACAGTCTATAATATGTATATATGTAGACAGTGAAACCTTGATTTGAGATCTGTGGGTATAAGTAACTAGGCATTATTTTCCTTTGCCAAAACTGTTAATTCATATTGATGTAATCATCATCTTTTTAAAGCCTTGTGAATCAGTTCCCTTCTTGTTTTTTGTTTTTTGTTTTTTTTTCCCTTTAATTAATGTCTTGTTTATTTTGAATAACACTCTATTATGAATTGTCCAGCTCATTATTTTAATGTTAACTCATTATTAAAAAAATGTTTTTATTATTTTTCTTGTTATTCTTCTTCTTCTTATTATTATTATTATTATTACATTGTATTCGTATTACTTCTGTATCAAGGAGAATCTACTAATGAGATGTTATGACATAACATACCTCAATGAATGAATTTCATATCAGTAAGGTCGACTTGTGGTATTTAGTCCATCAAAAGAAGGAAAATAATAATAAAATAAAAATGGGGAGGGAAAAAAAACAAACCGTTAGGCCCTGAATGAAAGTTTATTCCCCCCCCCCCTCCCTCCCGTTTTTATTTATGATTTATGTGAAGCATATATGAAGCAAGATACACACAATGCACTTACAAGATAGGAAAAGCCTGACTTTGATGAACCAATGCTTATGTATAAATGTGAAAGATGATAAAAATTGATAAGTATCCGAATTAAATCTCCTACAATGGTCCTCTCTGGTTGAGTAAGGAGGAGCCACAGGTACATATATGGACAAATGTTGATTTTTTTGTTGTTGTACATACATGTATCCCAAATGGACATGTACTTCAGTGTGGCTTGAATTCATCAATCTCTGACTGGAGTCTACCCATATATGACTCCTTTTCTCTTAGAAGGAGACAAGAATAATATATTACATCAAGATGAAGCTAAAAAACATGGTACATACATGTATATATACAATATATTCCTCAATAATATGATGATAATGTGAATGTGAGGGGGGGGGGGGGGGAGAGGGAGGGAAATGGACCCCCCCCCCCCCAAAAAAAAAAAAGACAAAACATTTTCATACTTATTTATACATAGAGGCAAAACAATGATTTACGACTTATAAAAATAACTTGTTTTTTTATACCTACATAATATGTAGGAAAGGTTCTGAATAGACATATATATATATATATATATATATATATAGATAATCAGGTATTCAATAATCTATTTTCTTAGTCTGACTAAAAAAGTCATTTTAATTCTTCTACACGTATGAAAAATTAGGTGGTTCAAACTTCTGTAGTACTTGAACAAAAAAAGGAAGGAAAGTTAATTGAAAAAATGCTTAAAATGGTATTGCTCTGTTTAAATTATAAACAAATAATTACATTACAATTTTGTAAATATATATATATAATTTTTTTATTTTAAATAGTTTATTTTGTAGAGAGTGTCTCATTGGATCGGAATCAAGAATATGTCAAATATATTTAAATAATTAGTCAAAAACTTTTTGCCCTCATATTTACTTCTACTTTTTTTTTTTTAATTCAAGAATCTGAACATTTGTTTTATTTTTTTTATTTTTTTGACTTCATCATAGTTTAGAGGATCATCAAATCCAAGTACGAGGAAGGTATTTTCAATTCCGGTGATTGACTTGTGTTTAATTTAATAAATAAACTTCTTCTATTCCAATGAGATGAGTGAAAGAGAGGGAGGAAGAGAGAGAGTCAGGGACCCCAAAGCTGCTCCACCCTTATTAAGGGGGAAAAAATTCGTTGATAGATTAGGGCAAACTGACGGAGTGACTGACATCACTAAACCCCTCGTCTTCCATCGTTTCTTCCTCTTTTTTCTTTCCTCTCTTCTCTTTTCCATCTTATGTATTCTCCCTTTTTCTCTTCTTCTTTGCTGCTTCTCTGCTACTACATACAGTCGAACCGGGTCAACTATTACAAGAATAGAAGAGACGCGTGCAGGCACGAAAAAAAAGGAAAAAGAAGAAGAACTCACTTTGACATAGAGAAATAACAAAAAAGAGGGCGCTGATCTCCATGGAAAGTACACATACATACATACATACATACAATTCACTGCTGCTCTCAAACCCATAAATCCTTCTTGTTTCTGACAGATGCCCATTAATCATAAGCTCTTATTCTTCTTCTTCTTTCCTTTTTTTCCCTTCTTTTCTCTCCCCCCCCCCTTCATGTCAGACAACGAAATGTTCAATATTTTTGTTTTTTTGTATGTATGTATATGTGTGTATTATTCCCTGTTTTTTTTCCTCTTATTTTTACTCGGCTCTTCTCCTGATATTACATATTTTGTATGTATGTATATATATATATTTCAATTTTGTCACAAATTCTTATTTGAATTATTTTAGGGATAATATGTTTACTTTACAGACACAAAAACATATAAATAGAAGAAGGGGGGGGAGAAAAGTACTTGTAAAAACATTAGAGGCAATAAAAGTTAATTAATAATCTATGTATAATAAAGATATTAATAATAGTAGCAATCTCGATTAAATTAACAACCTTCCCATTATAAGGTCCATATTAAACCATATAATTAAAAAATAAACATAAAAGTTGAGTCAATTTTCCATGAAATTGAGATTTATAAACTCGTTTTTATAATGCATATGTACATAGTCATAAATCATATGGCTGATTTAAATGTATATATTATTATTTGGATATTCATTTTGACAAATTTCTTATTTATTTCATTTGTTTTTTTAAAAATAAGTTTTTTCGTTTTTTGTTTTTTTTAAATACAATATTATGATTGACAAGAGTTAAAAGGAATTAAAAAAATACTTGAGGATATTTATACTCCATTCATAAAAAAATATTATAAAAAAATAAATGGATATTTGTATATGTATTATTCACTTTGACAATTTATCAATTGAATTATAAATGTATAAAAAGAAGAATTTTTTGTTTTGCTTCGAAACTGTTTCTTCATTTCCTTTTACAACGAGTCAGAGAACCCCATAGCACTCTTTAAAGTAAAGACCTTTAAATCCGTTTAAAGCTTATATTATTTTTATTATAAAAAGTATTATTTAGATCGAATTTCAATATTGTATATATATATATATATATGTATATGAATGAATAAGCCTTAGATATTTTATTTATTTACATATAATAGGACCTAAAAGGAATATGTAAGTAGGTAAAGGAGGGAGGGAAATTTCCCCTCCCCCCTTCTGCTTTCTCCCTCCTCCTCCTCCTCCTCATTCTTCTTCTTCCTATACCATATTCTTGTTGTTAAATATTTTATTTTTCTTATTTAAAAAAAAAAGTCTTATTAAAAAAAAACTTTTTACAAATACACATTACGTATGTATTATTTAAAACATCACCACCCAGTACATCCCCCCCCCTCTTTCAAGAAAATGAAGACGAAGAAGAAAAAAAGGGAAAAAAATCAACGACGTGCATAATATTTGCATTATTCCATGCGAAACCAAAATCAGTTATATACATACATATACATATATAAAGCAATAAATCTTATTACGTCACTGTCACGGCTATAGCCAATGGTTGTCAAAAAAAAAAAAAAAAAAAAAAAACGAAAAGAATCGATTTGAATCGCATTTTGGTTTTTATTCATTATATACACATACATTCATAGTCATAGTCATTTACCAGGTGGCCCAATGAATGCAATATATACATATAAATGCATCATTTTCATTCAAAGATTTTTTGAATCATTTGCATACTATGGGTAGTGTATACAATATTTAAAAGTATTTAAATAAAAAAATATTCAATTATGCATATAGGCAGTAATCCCATAGATAGGTCTATAGTCGTGAAGGGGCACTCCACAAATTTTAGGGTGGAGGTAGAATTAAAAATAGTATGATCTGAATTTGAATACTAAAACAATTCAGGTGTTGATTTCATGGCAGTCTCTAGTTCTTCATTGTTTTGGTCTGTGTCTTAATTTTGAGTCCCTTAAATTCTTGGTGTTGGTGTAACGATCCAAGTAACTATATTATAAAAAACAAGAAACTTTATTTTCTCTTGGTGCATCCAGGTCTGGAAGCCCTTAATTCCTTCACAGGATATGTGGTCTTGACCAAAGAATTAGGACATATACTCCCCATGACCGCGGGGGTATATTCATATATAGATATATCCAATTCAATTTCGGGAGTAAAAGGGTTCCTAGGAAAGAAGAAAAAAGAAATGAGCAATCAATGAAAATTAAAAGACGGGAAAAGGAATTGGTGAATTACATTATTTATTTCTGTCTACATATATATATATATATGTTTGAGAGTGTAGAAAAATGTAAAAAAAAGAAGAAAGATGAAAATTCTTAAATGTATGTATGTAGTTTTTATTTTTTCTTGTTCTGCTCATGACGTCACCTTGATAAAGCTCTTTTTCGGCAGGCTGACAGAATACATTTATCAAGTTTACTATACATACCGACGTATCGAGTGAGCTCACAATAACAACAACAACATCGACTGTGACTACTGTGTGTATGTTGTGTAGAAGTAGTACTGTACAATAATGGAATTTAGTCGAGCCAATCTAAAAAAAAAATGAAGGTTATAAATGAGTTTTTTTTTTTGCTTCTTCGTTATATATATATATATATACCCCTTCTTCATCTCTTCTTCTTCTTCTTCTAAGAAGATGATGAAAAAAGGGATGAGAGGAGGCGAGAGGGGGGAGGAAGACTTATTATATATCTGGTATATTAATTACAAATGCTTCATTTTGGGGATGGAACATGAATTCCAAGAGAGGTTCCTTGTTAAGAAATTTAATTCTTTTATTTTCTGTTAAAAGTTATATTATTTATTTTTTTTTCCTTTTTTTTTTCTCGTGAAGAAGAGAGAGAATAAATATATATGTGTATGTATGTAGGACCAAAAAGGAAAAGGAAGATAATTACAAGTTTTTCTTTTTTAACAAAAAATAATTTTGTTAAAAATTAATTTGACAAAAAGTAATATATAATAATATATTCCTTTAACATAGGTTTACACACGTAAATTAACTTTGAAAGTTATATTACTCCTTTTTTTTGGCATTTTTTTAAATAGATTCATAATTGTTATTAACAAATACAATGTAACCAGAGAGATATCACATTGACACCTATTGTAAAAATCTTTTAAAGGGCCAAATGAAAGAGTTTTTTCCTTCTTCTTTTATTCTTGAAAAGGTAGAGGGTCATAAATTAATTTTTTTTACTTCTTTTTTTTAAGGACTCGTGGATTTTGTTCTTATTTTTATCTTTTTTTTTTAAAAAAAACCAACATCAATCTAAAAGAAATGGCTCATTATGTCTTCATTATCTATATTTTGATATACTTTTTGATTAGAATAGTACGTCTCATATACATATTCTTTATTTAAAAGGGATTCAACTTGTGAACACTTAACTGAGTCACAGAATGTGTTTTATCATTTAGTAATTTTCATCAAAAAAAATAAAAATAAAAACATAGAAATTAGACAAGGTTCTTAAATTTGGCTTTTGTAATGTTTTACTTTTTTTTTGATACTGCTTATTGTACAAGTTACAATTTGAGCACAACATTTGTACTAATGTAATGCACAGAGTCGAAATATTGAAGATAATTAATTTCTTTAAAGTACTTTAAAAAGTATAATATATAGAAAAAGGATATAACATTAAAAAAAGAAAAAAAAAAGATTTGTAACATGACTTTGCAGAAGCAGAGTCATTATTTTATCTTTTTGTGAAATGAATATTTCTTTGAAGGTAGTACATTCATAAATTTATTTAAAGACGTATATTTTTGTGGTGTTGTTATCCTTGTTGTTTCTGTTTACCTTTCCTGCATTCCACTTTTAAGAGATGATACAAGAACCTGACCTTATTCAAAAAGTTTCTCAGTATATGTATGTATACATATATATGTATTATTAAAAATAAAAAAAAATTATATAACGTTGTTGTTAGTTAAAAAAAAAAGAAGAGAAAAGATAGTGGCAATAAAATTTATGACTTTTCTAAAAATATGGTCGAAAAAACGCATATACGTGAATGTATTTTGTTTTGATTCTTACATATATATGTACATATACTTAGATAGAAATGCATGTTGTAAAATAATCCAATTTTACTATATTTGTCAAAAAAAAAAATCATAAATTTTCATTAGGGGAAACCATTTTGGTTCGCAGTTGAGTTTGGACATTGAGAGTGATTGGATTCAGAGATGTGTTCTTGGACTTGTAGCTTTTGCAAAGTGAGATTCAAAGTGGTGTTATGTGGTGTAAAAGGAATATGTATATCAAAACAAAAGTCCCTTCAGAACGACTCTTGGAATATGAGCCCTAAAAATGTGCCTTTACAAAGTTATAGATATATATATATATATATTAATTAACATGGTAGGGAAACTATATTTGAATCATTATCCTGACAAAAGATATTTCAAGCAATGTCCAAATAGGCCTTAATCTTTACTTATTTCACCCTTAACTTTTCTGAAAAAGTTGAATTTTTTTAATAACTAATTTATAACATATTTTCCTTAAAAAACAAGATTTCACCCTTTGCATGATCTCATGTAAATATCTAAGTAAATTATTAAGTAATCAAAATCAAATGATATCCTATATTAATTGTTTGATATATTAAAATTGTATAAAACCCAATTTTGTATACATTTTATATAGATAATACACTCTAATCCGAACACGTCACATTTTCTTCAAAACAATTATTTACTCCATCATAAACTATTTTGCATAAAATCAGGAGGATAATAAACTAAATCCAGGATAAATGAAGCTTTTAAAATTCATATTTAAGTAACAAAAAAATTCCTTTAAAATTCAATGATAGAGTGATATTTTATTTCCTAAACATAATATTGAAAACTTAATGGCAATTCCTGCAATATAATAATGGACTTAAATAACAAACTCACTCTTGATCAAATTGGAAAAAAAAAATATATATATTTAATCTTCCTTGCAAAAAACAAAGCAAAACAGAAGCAGAAAAAAAATATCAAACACTCTGAAATAAGTATGTCTTTAAAAATTAATAGGAAATTATCGTATTTCATTCAAAAGGTCAATCATAACTCAAATTTTGTATAGAAGTAACATTCTAGCTGGAATTGAGGAGTAGCCCTGACCCGGATTTGACTCTATTTAAAAAAAAACATTCCCACCTCTTAACAAATATCCATTCTTGGTCAATCTATATTATTTTTTTTAAGAAAACCTTAGTGACGTTTTGATAAGAATGGTTAGAAGTAAGTAAGGAACACATTTTGACAATTTTTGTATTTAATTTAAATTATCTTTATTACTTTTAAATAATGACATAGATTTTATATAATAAGTACATATATGTATATATATATATTGTACATAGAATAATATCTCTTTCCATACTCCTTCCATCACGAATGGTCACTTTAACTGCAGTTGCATAATTTTATTAGTAGCCTTTCTCCCCCCCCCCCCCGTCCGTCCGTCCCCCCTTCATCTAATGATGTCGTAAAAATAACGCACAAATTTTATGATCGTCATAATTATTTTTATGAGGTTGATGATGATTGCTGCAATGGCTAATGAGAAATGATAGATAGGAGGGAGGCAATCATTTCCCTTCCCTCCTACATACAGACTATGTAGGTATGAATCTATCCTATTACAACATTTCAGGGATCCT
The DNA here is from genome assembly GCA_963680855.1 of Lepeophtheirus nordmannii. Taxonomy (NCBI): domain Eukaryota; kingdom Metazoa; phylum Arthropoda; class Copepoda; order Siphonostomatoida; family Caligidae; genus Lepeophtheirus; species Lepeophtheirus nordmannii. Next base: position 19,958,683 of record OY804522.1, read on the forward strand.
CCTTGTAAGAATCCAATAAATTATATTTTATTCATATTATACATATATAGTTTTAATGAATAAACCTTTAGTAGAAGTAGTAGTAGTAGTAGTTGTAGTGATGGATTCAGGCTTGATGTGTAGTGTGTGGGGGGGGGGGTAAACAAACTATTTAAATTTGATACAGAAATGATTGGATATATGTACATAGAAATAATACATTTTATGTAATACACGGGTTTAAAGAGGGTAGAGGAAAAGAGGAATGATGTTTTTGTTCTTCTTCTTCTTCTTCTTCTTGTTCCCTTGATGTGTTCTTGAGGGAGCAAAGAGGGTTCTTCTTCTTCTTCTTCTTCCTTCCTTCTTTGTCTGCCTCCATAGATGTGAGACTGGGCTTTCTGGTGTAACAACATCCCCCCCCCCCTCTACTTCTCCTCTCCTCTCTTTGTTTCTTTCTTCTTCTGACATTGATATATGTCTTAGACGGATTCGGTATATTATTATTATTATTCTTATTCTTTTCTTAGTGTGTAGAAAAATTATTCTTATTTCATTATATATATATATATATATACGATTATTTTCTTTCCTCTTTTTCAGAAATGATATTAAAATTGTATTAAAAATTGTGAAATGATGGGGTGCAAGGAATAATAATGATATTAAAAATGCATTGAATTGTTCTTCAATAACAGGGAGGAGAGTATAAAATAAATGGAACAATTATTACTTGTTAAAAGGAGTTATTAATAAACGCCCTTCCTAGTCAAAAAAAAGCAAAAAAACCTTTTACAAGGTAGCCTCAAACAAAAATCCAAAAATTACATGCACTTTTCTGCCAAAAAAGAAATAAACAACAAATAATGCAAGCTGCATTTTCCACACACATATATATATATATATATAAAATATAATTTATAGACCCATTACAAAATCATAACAAAATATATGCAATAATAACAATATTTCTGCCAAAATAGACATTTTTAACAAGTTTTTAAAAGATAAAAAATACATGTATTTATATATATATATATGTATGTATGTATATAAATAAAATGAATTTGTTCGTAAGGAGAGAAAGAGAGAGAAAAAGAAAGAAACAATCATTAAACCCCGCTAAATTCAACTTCTCGGCGGATATTGACATAGAGGGATTTATTTTGCCTTTGGTCTGGCTTGATAAATGGCATCTCTCTTCTTACCGGCCTTTAAAAAAACGAAAAAAAGAGAGAGAAACATACACACACACACATTCTTTTGCCTGCTTTGCCTGAGCGGTTGCAGCAGCTGTTTTGTATGCGAAAGAGAGAGAAAGAGAGAGAGAAGGGAAAAGGAAAAAATAAAATCTCCCAATTTTTTGTTGTATTAAAAAATAATGCCATATTATTATTATTATTATTAATAATAATAATAATATTAAAAAGAATTTCTTTTCTCCCTTGTTTTTAATATAAATATAAAATTAATAAAATAGGAAGAAACTTCCAAATTTTATTTAAGATTTTTGTATTACTTTGTCTAATATGTAAACATCTCTGCCCTATGTATGTATGTTTGAGTAGGATTTATATACATATATTTATATAGCCATTGAATAAAGATACGGATGGATGATGACTGCATGGAAAATGAAGCAAGGTCATATGAGAGGTCAAATATAATGAGACTATAATATCCATTGCAGTTTGTACTCCGACTACCAGCATCTACAAACATACACAAATAAAAATGTAATAAATTATCCATAAGGAAGGGAAAAATCAGCTTGAAACACACGGTAGCAATAAATTATTATTTTTTTATCATGAAAATACGCATTTAACAGCAGTCATATGTATTATTATTATTATATCTATATAAGTATTTAGTCAGTGAATTCATGGAAAATGAATTCATTAACCCTTGATTTTCCTGCATGTTACAATTTTGCATCAAATTGTATGTTTATACAAGACTTCCGTCAAAACCTAGGAATAAAATATACAGAAAAAATAAACTATAATGCGGGAAATCATCGGAGCGATATTTTATTATTTTATACGCCGACACGACGGAAAGATTCTAGTTGTATTTTTTTTTTTTTTGTACAACTCACTACATAAAAAGTGAATACTTTAGCGGTGATTCGTGGGATTGAATTCAGGGCATGAGTGGGGGCTTGAGTAATGATTGCAAATTTTGAAGTAAATACAAAATATGCAAAATTAACCAAGGATTTGAATGAGTACCCTTTTGAGGCAATTCCTTATATATTGAGGCAATTAAGAATAGATATATAACACATACTTTACAGTATGGGGATGCTTATTCAAACTCCCAGGGAATAATAAAAATGCATAATTAATAGGTAAGTAAAAGTTCCTATTTTGATGAGTTACTTTTTTACTTGATATTGACTTTTATACAATTCTTAACTCAAAACGATTTTATTGAGTAAATTAAACAATATTCGTTTTACAACAACAACGTTATTGACAGATTGTCTTATTTTCTCGACAGATGGCTCTCCTGGACGCGCATTATATAAATATATATATATATACATACAAAACGAAAGAGAGCTAAATGTCGTGAGCACCAATACCCAAACGTACATCTGATTCCGAAGCTGGCCCTGCTCCATCTATAGGGAGGAGCTAGGAAGGATAGTGAGACTACTCTTCCAACTGCCCGGTTTTTACACGTTCCGGACAGGGCTTTTATGAAGAGGAAGGAAAAAGGATGGGAATTGTGAACGAGCCCTAAGGTAAACGCTTTTGTAACAAACACACAATTCACTCTGCCAATTCTCCCATCGTATCTAGAAGAGGAAGAGGAGGGAAGGAGATGGGATGGTATGGTAGATATGGTGGAAGAAGTAGTGAGAGGTGGTCGTGGTGAGTAAAGGGAAAAGTAAGGGATGATGATAACATTAGACAAAGAGAGAGAGAGAGAGAGAGAGAGAGAGGTTGGGTTGTTAACATAAACATATTCCTTCAATTTTTGTAAAAACTCGAGAATGGAGATTGCTGATTTTATAATATTTTTTTATTATTTTATAAATATTATTTATGTAGTTTCATGATTTTTGAGTGTGTTTTTTTACCTAATGTATATATAGATATATATAGATATATGCATATATAATCATAATCGTAAAATAATTATTAAAAATTAAAAATAATTTTCTGCCAAAAAATAAAATTATAACATTTTTCTTTGATTCCAATTATTCACTAATTGGTAAAGAAAAAAAATAAAAAGAAAACAAAAAAATTGTTCTTAAAATAAAAGTACAATTATTACTACGAAATTTTGGGGAAAAAATTTCTTTTTTTTTGTTAAAAAAAATATTTGTGTAGTAGTAAGGTACCAACATATAAGAAAATACAATTAATATTACCTTTATAAATGGTTATAATAATAAAAATAATAATGTACTGATGATAATAATAATAATAAAATAATTATTCATATTCCGGGAATGAGTAAAAATATTGTTTTTTTTCTTCTGTTTTTTTTTTATCTGTAGAGTGTTTGTTATGTATGTACACGTTGGCTTTGGCTTGATATTGTCGAGAAATGAAGGAATTGCTTTAATATATGTATTTATGTATGTATGTATAATTATAAATGTAATCTATGCATTTTTCTTTTCTTTTTTTTTATAATCACTTATGATAGCACTTTTTGCAAAAGAAACATAACCAACAATGAATAATGAACTTGATGGAAAATGGGTTGTTGATTGATTTAAATGCTTTCACAGAGGGGTGACGACGATGTTTGATGTAAGGACGACGTACGTTTGCATATAACAAAAACGATGGTGACGAAAAGTAGACGAAGAAGAAGAAGGAGTACTTAGAGCAAGAAGAAGTAGAAGAAGAAGAAGAACTTGATGATGATGCTGAAGGGTGAAAACAAAAGAGCGACGAACGAAAGAAAAAGTTTCCTTCAATATCATTGTGATCCTGGAGGGGAATCATCCAGACCGTCTCCACCATCGAGTTTTGACTTGTTCTCCTTCTTCCACTTCATACGCCGATTCTGAAACCAAATTTTGATTTGTCTTTCGGTTAAACAGAGTGCATGTGCTATCTCAATTCTTCTCCTTCGTGTCAAATATCGGTTAAAATGAAATTCCTTTTCCAATTCCAGGGTCTGGTAGCGGGTATATGTTTGTCGACCCCTTTTACGCTCTGGAAAGAAAAAGGGAAAAGAAAAAAAAGAAAAGAATGAAAAAGGAGGAAAAATCATTTAGATAAACATGGAAAATCCTGGATCTAAGCATCATTTTACGATTTAAATACATAAATGGATACGTAAGTAAATGCCTTTGAGAGATAATAAGTAACATCACACAAATGATTATTTAATAATAATTATTCTCTACATACTCTACCTAGGTTAAAGGAAGCTTAGAACGTTATGGACCCAGTAAGAGCATGGATCTTCCCTCAACAATGGAACTTACTATCTCGACTCTTCTGAACATCTCTATTAAGTACATAATTTAAACCCTGTTTTTTATGATCTGAAAAAATGGTTCACTCATTGTATTTCACTTCCCCCCCCCCCTTTTTTTTTTTCAAACCTCATAAAAAATTTGACATTAATAGATCCCTGAAGTCGTAAAATTTATTAACTCCTTCAATGCTTTTTTTTTTTATTTTATTTTTTTAAATTATGTTTTTTAAGGAAAAACTCCAAGTCACAATAACGTCAAAATAAAGATCATGGAAGGGAAACAAACTGTCCAAGGATAGTCACATACCTTGTTGAAAAGTGTATTTATTCAACCATAATGTAAATATAATGACTCCCCCTCTCCACCCTTTATAAGTAGACACAAATTCATGTACATGAAGATATATGTGCATTTGTATTTTCGTGACGACGACATCTTAAACATTAAAAAAACACACACATTTTTGAAATTGTTAAAGAACAAAATTGGTGTAAATCTTTCATCGACATCATATTTTCATTGATGTTTATCAAGGACTTTGTATACATACATACATACATACATATACATAGTCAAAGAGATTTTATAGTCTGAGAGCATGAGGAATGAGGGGTTCAAAAGTCATTTTGACTTTTATAGAGACTCCTTTGAAAAACAGGGTAACTACATAAACATAAATTATGTCGTTACAACTAAGAAAACTACTCACTTGTAGAACAGTTATCCGCTTTAGATTTCGTGATGAGAAAGATTCATACAGCATAGTTGAGAATCTAAGCATTCCTTTCTTGTCTGATAAGGAATCAGAGCATGTTATTGTATATATGTATACATGTATCAAACTCTATACAATATTATATGCCTATAATTAACTTTGCATTTACACTTATTCTACAATTGAATTTTTAAATTACTTTAATTGCTTTAAGCCCCTCAGTGTTTGTTAGATTTCTCTATGAAGTGGCCCCTGCATTAATCATGAAGCTAAAGAGCATTTAAATTTCTTAGATTAGCATCTATGTTCTGTTCAAATTGATCTTCTTCACAAATTTCCAATTATTTGTACGTCTCATAACACGTTTTATATATATAATTATTATAAAACCTCTTATTTTAGGGACCAGCTATACAACCATTGATGCTTCATTTTGGTCTTTGTATGTTAATTAACCATTTACTACATAGTCAAGTGCATTGTTTTTTACCAATGGAACACTAATGATCTTATAAGAATATTACAATCTCACATTTAGAAAGTCTAAAAGAGTCAGTATGTACACCTAGGGATTTCGTGGGATTTTCGATTTTACTTACATTGCTTCACATTTAAAATAATCTTGTGACACATGTATATACGATTCATTAATGAATACTTAAATTTTCAGGGGCAAAAGGAGAGGCCCTTTATAATTTACAAAGTTAATACTAGTTTATTTCAAAAAGTAAAATATATTTTCCTTACTATCTACATGGGCCACGCAAGAAGTTTCCTTGAGGTTACTGACCATTATCCAACAAACAGTGCAGAGTCCCTGATTTCATAATAATTATCCAAAACATACGTATCAGTATAAGTTATTTTCATCAAAAAAGTTAGAAATTACACCTTTAATAATATGAGATCTAAAGGAAATTCCAGTGATTGCACTTTTTGTTTTTTTGTATCACAGATACAGTAAATTCCACATTTCAAATAATTCAGCTTACTTTAAATCATTGCAACTTTTACAATCTTGCACATACCTACACGACAACAACAAATACTTACATGCATAATCATGTCATCATGAGAGCATCCCTCATTTTTATAAATGAGTATAAATTATGTGAGAGGATCTTTTGTACTCGATGTATGTAGTTTTGTATCAACAACAAAAAAAAAGGACCCACATGGTGAAACATAATCACACCTGTTGATCGCACTCTTTATATTTTCCCTTCATCTCTTAAGAATTCTTTTGGGGATAAAACGAAATTAAAATTTATGATACCGGAAGGGCAGTCAAAAAAAGAGTTATGTGACATTTATTGCTTTTTTTTTTTTTGCTGTTCAGACTACATGCACACAGAGAGAGTAGCTGTTGTTATTATTGTTATTTTATTGAGCTTTTAATAGCTCACAAATGATAAAAGTATGTGGACATAAGTACATACATATATGTATAGCAACAAATACACCCCAAATTGGAAGAATCAATTTTCATAGTAAAGAAAATCAATGCAAAATCTATCAAATGCCTACAAAGGCTCGGATTATTATTATTTACGAATTAAACAAATGAAAGCATTGAGAATGCGTTCAACTTAGGCAAGTTAACAAGTAATTTTCTAATACTTATATATGTATTCATCTTGTTATATTCAATTATAAATATAATCTAATTATTTTACAGAACTATTCCCACACATCAGGAAGAACATCGTTTTAACAAGACATCAAACCCTTAAAAAATCATGGACATATCTCTATCAGACAATGCATAATTTTGTGGCATTTATAAGTCAATTATAACTAAAAATGTTTGATGACATTTATTTAATACAATATAAATATTTCTTGATGTACATATATCAGTTACATATATATGTATGTATTTGTGGTGAAGTCATTTTCGTCTTATTCAAAATAAAAAAAAAAACTTTTTCTCAAGTCACGTTCTTTGGAATGGAAGTGAATTCATAAATCAATTTATCTGAATGAACATGATTATGTTGGAAAATATTGATTTATTGATTTTCATCTTTTTTTTTTTTTTTTGCAAAGTGAATCAGCAAGAAATAAAATATCTATTTTTATTACAACATGTTTTTTATTTCATTATTATTACAATTATTTCTTCACATTAAATATATGTTCAAGTTTTCGAAAGAAAAAAAAAAGAATCTTTTGTATACATACATATATATATGTATATAGTAGATATTTGTTCATGCAATGATATTTGTTCTTTGTAATAAGATTTATGGGATTCTTCAAAAAGGGAAAAAAATATATTTCAATTTTATTCGCATTTTATATATTTATACTTTTGTAATAAGGATTTAAAATGATACGAATGACATTATACAAACTATTCATAAGATGGTTCCTTTAAATCATATTTTGACTTTTTCTATTAATTATTTCTTACTGATTCACATAAACTATTGAATAATTGTGTTACAAATTATGCTTATTTTTATACTAAATGTTTGTTTTTTTCCTGTCACATCCCTTTCTTTAAAAAGACTAAATTTATACTTTAGAGTTGTTGTAATTTATAATGATATAGATTTGTACTCTATGATATAAATTATTGGAATCTTTTACTAGAATTCCATGAGGTCCATAGAATGAGAATAATATATACTTTCTTAAATGTCTGGATATATGTTTAAGTCTCATGATCTGGACTGTAATCCACCATTTGGTGGTAACCTTTATGTAATATATTTTATGTATAAGAATATGTGTTCTTTAATTGTATACATTTTTACCAAAAGCTCACACATGTCATTTTATAGCTGTTTTGATTTATATTAATACAAATCTATACTTTATGATATAACTAAATATAAGCAAATTACTGGGTCTTTCAGCTAAAATTCCATGATGTCCACAATGTGAAATTTTTTTCAAAACTGAAGACTTTTATAACTTTTCTTTTGAATAAAAAGGAATTTTGATAGTTATTTTTTTTCAATTATTTGAATTAATAAATAATATATCTTTCAAAAAGGATGGATAAGGAAGTGTCCACATCTGGACCGTAGTCTGCCAATTGGTCAGACCTAATAAATATATAATACCTATTGTTATTTAAATGTAAGAATTTTTACCAACCAAATAAAGCTAGAAAAATGTGAAAATGAAAAAAATATTCGGGAACTGGGGATTTGTATTATTTTTTATTTAAATGAAAACATGAATTTTGAATATTACTTTCTTTAATAATAGAAAAATATAAAGCAATAATATATTTTTCTAAAGGTCCGTATATATGTATAAATGTCATGATTTGGACCGTATTTCACCAATTACTGACCCCTAATATATTGTAAATAAATTATATTTGTTCTTTCAATGTTTAAATTTGTACCAAAAGCTCAAAAAGTATTTTTATAGTGGCTGTTTTAAAAAGAAATTTTATATGCAAAACAAATTACATTATAAATGTCTTATTCAAGACTCCTATATCAATGCATTGATAATGGAATGAACTCACTTTTTTCCTATGTACAAACTATGTATGTTTTAAAAGTCTTTTTTATATAATATCACTATTCAAACCAATATCAATTCAACTGCATTTTGCTATATGTGTAAATTGTATGATTCACTCTATGATTAAAGTTAATTTTGTTAAATGTTTGTGTAAGGTAAATGTTCCTATTTGTTATTATCCTATTATTATTATTATGTACAATCTATGTTTGGAAAGTGTTAAAATTTGATGTCTGACATTTCTATTATAAATTATACATAATTGCGTAAGAACAGTCATAAATCTTGTGTGGTCATTCTCATATTGTATTTTTGAAATAAGCATACATATGTAATGTATATCTCTGCCAGATAAACCTGTATCAATTGGTTATTTTTACTATCTAGTATGTAGACTTTTTGACACGTCACCACAAAGTAACTTTTGATAAATTATAAATGAATCCTTGTTCACAAAATTTCATTGATGCTTATCAATATAAAAAGCATAATGCATCAAAATAGTTGATATAATTTGATATAATCTTTTATATTTCTTCATTTGAGGGAAAGTATTGATCATATTTACATGCTTGCTTCAGTATATATGTTTGTAAATGCATGGAAAAATTGCTCTAGACAATAGTTGACAATCAGGCTGTAGGAACAAGAACTGAATTTTTTTGTTATCATAATTAGGAATTTTTTTTTGCATAATTTATGTGAGCATTGCAACACGCATAATTACAGAAGTAGGTACATATAAAAAAAATCAACACATTGAAGAGGCGAGACACGCAATCAAATGTGTTTGTGTAAGCACTACGCAACCTTTCCCTTGTATGCTTCAAGTCGGTGTTAGTGACTATGTACATTCATGTATATCTCATTATCTTTTGGGCGTGAGGATTAATGCACTTTCAAACTAGTTATTAGTTTTTTTGCTAATGTAAATTTTGGCATTTAGACACTTGAAAGAGTGTAGAATGATTTATGATTACATTTGTACATTTTTCAATAATTATGTAGACAAAGTTGATACCTTGCTTACCAAATTGACTTCGCATCCAGGGATATAATGGAGAGGGTAGAGGAGCCTGGGGTGCAGCCTGACCAGATGCTTGTGAACCTTGCGGAGTTGGAGAATGTTCCTGCTGAGGTGGTTGATGCTGGTCAAGGGGCTGGGTGTTGCTATGATCTAAGACTACGGATTGTGGTGCCTGTTGAGTCACGGTTGCTCCTCCTTGTGCCTGTTGTGGTGCAGGAGGTACTACTGGTGGTGGTGGTGGTGGCTGAGCTGTTTGGGCATTGGGTGGAGTTGCATGTTCTGGAGACATGGCATAACTGTTGTGCATTTGCTGTGGTGGAGGTGGGATATTGTTGTTGTAGACTTGATTATTCTGTGAAGAGATTGGACACGCGTTATACTGAGTATATCCCGGATGAAGGGGTTCCGTCTTTCCAGGAGGAGTTGGTGGTCCACCGCCGGAGGGAGTCATTTTACAGCTACTGTTATACGACGAAGCACCCGAACCGCTTGAATTCACTACGGGGGTGGGGGAGTAATTTTGCTGTTGCGATAATTGCTGACTAATTGGGCTATCTGCCCTTGGAAGAACAGGCTCATGCCAACTTCCAGGTTCTATCTGCTGCTGCTGCTGTTGATGACCTCCTCCATGATGCATATAATAACCATTACGGGAATCGTAGTACGAAGGGTAACGGTTAGCATTTGGAGAGTGTGGATCTCCACTCACAGGTTGCTGCATCTGATGATGGCCACTATAGTGGTGCCATTGATGCATCCCTCGGTGAGGATCCCCTCCACCTCCATCCACGGGTGAGGCAGGACCTCCACTCAGGTTAGGTACATAGTTATACTGTGAAGCTGGGTAGCTCGTCGTCTGATCATAGCCCGTCATTCCTGACATCATTTAGAATTATATTTTTTTGTGAGTTGTAAATTTAATAATGAAGAAGTGTACGGAAGATTGAAAAATATATAAAATAAATCACGGTTTTTTGGCCTTTTTTCTATAGAGTGGGTTCCTTGTTTTTTTATTCGTATTTGTTGTTGTTATCGTTTTCTAATGGGTTGTTGAAGTTTTGTTTTGTTTTGTTTTGTGGGGGGTTTTTTCTGTTCTTGGTTCTCTCTTCTTACAAAAAAGTTGTTGAAAGAATATAAAAAAATTTAACTAAAACTTTTTCAGGGAATAAAAAAAATATATCTGGAAGAGTATATGTAATTAATTATAACTGAAGTAGAAAAAAATAAAAAAAAATATTATTTTTTTCAAGTCTGTCGATTCGGAAGGGTTGTTGAATCTTCTTGACTTGCAGTCAAATTAAAACAGACCTGCAAAATAAAATAGAAAAACAGATCATGTAAATAAATTCCTGGAGGTTATATAAATATAGGCATGAACATACAAAGATATACACATTATTCAAATAAATATCTAGAGGAGGGAATTACCCTTTCCTTAGCTCCCAAAGAAACATTCCAAACCAAGTTCAAAGCAAGCAAGCAAGCATTCATTAAACACGGCATTGAATTACATACTTGGGGTCAAAAAAAAAGACGAAAAACGTCAACTTAACTCATTGTCCACTACTTTTTATTTTTATTTTTTTATGTACAACTAGAAGGTATAAAGCACAAAGAGTTTTTAAAACATAGAGCGAAAAAAAAACAAAAATCCAATTTTGTCAAAGACCACCTCTCTCTCTCTCTCTATATATATATATATATGTTCCATGTAGGTATAATTAAATTAAGGCATGAAAGGAAATTATAAATAATTATACTTTATATTAAAAAGTGACTCGGGTGAGAGAGAGAATCATTCGTTTTAATGTGGTTATGGCAGATAACATGCTTGGTTACGAATTAAATGTATATATAATTTGTGAATGGGAAGGTACACATACAAGTAGTAGATGGCGCTCCCTTTCATGCTCATGGCAAAAGAAGAAAAGAAGAGAGAGAGGAAGGGGAAAAAAAAAAGAAAAAAAAAAGAGTAATAAATCAAGTGAAGGAAGGACGACGGTTATTCAATGTATGTATTTAACTACATATTCCTCTTCTTCTTCTTCTTCTTATTTTGTGATTGTAACAGCTGTCAGGTTGAGAAATGAGCATTGAGAGTTTGAGACTCTGCCAGAGCCAATGAGATCTCTTTGCACTAATGATCACTGATTCTATCACTCAGAAATACATTCATATATGTATATTATATGGTTGGTTTTTTTTTCCTTTTTTGAGGAAGAGAAAAATAAATAAATACTCAACTTCAACATTTGACGAACAATATTTAATAATATAATAATAATTTCAATACTAAGTAGAAGTTGCACTTTTGCTAGAATGTTTCTACATTATACATATATCTGCCACAAACTCTGCAATTGTCTCCTTCCCCAATTAATAAATGAATTTATTTATTTTTATCTTCTAAGTAGATACAAGTTATGTATCTATGTACATACATATAAACAAACTCACTCTACAAACATATAAAGAGGGGGGGGGGAGAGAAGCCTACATACTCACATATATTTAAGCTAAGCATTCATAACTTGACGAATTTTTCCAACTTTTTTTTTTCTTGCAGAATGATTTATAGCCCCTTTTTTTTTTTCTCTCTCTCTCTCTCTCTTCGAAGAAAAGTTTTTTTTATTTTTTTCTTTTTAAAAAAGGGGAAAATATTTTATATTTTATTTTTCATTTAAAGCATTTCTTTTTTGAACACAAAAAAATAATAATATTTAATTATTTTTCTTCTTTCTTTCTTGCTTTTTTTTATTTTCGTACAAAAAATATGCCAAATATTTACATATCACATACCTTCAAAGAGTACAAGGTACCCATAAAAATCATAATAATAATAGTAATAACAATATATATAATTACCTTACGCATGTTTTATGACTTTTTTTTTTTTTTTTTTTTTACGAGGTGCTTAATTGTTTTTTAATTGAGTCAATGTATATATATATATATATATATATATGTATACATATAAATTGTTGTGAGAGGTGAGGGAAGAATAATCACAGATAACAATAACAACTACAAATCCTTTTGTTTTGTTTTTAAATATATAAAAATCTCTTTGGTTTAGTTTATCACAGATTCAATGGATAGAAATGACTGATATGTGATATGTATATATCTATAAATAAAGTTCTCATGGTAATAATAACAATAATAATAATAATCAATGGTAGGCTCTGGGACACGCACGCCACCTAGAGAACAAAAAGGGAAACAACTTTCTTCTTTTTCCCTTCTCCCCTCCTCGTCTCTCTGACTATTATTCTATTGTATCAATCAACGTCTGCTTTTTGCGTGCGTTCACTACTCCTCAGCTTCTTAGTAGTTCTACATATTTTGTAACCGTACTGCTCTTTACGAACACATAATATTATTATTATTATTTTCCTCTTTTTTTTTATTGTTATTATTAAATAAATATCTCCTCCCACTTTCTGTTGACTTACTCCTCGAATGCTTTTAAACACTTTTCCAAATATCAAATCAATGCATTTACATAATTCAATGTATATATATATGATATTTAGGGAGCAATTTGAAGAAATCACTTCAAAACACGACAGGAAGTGATTGATTCCGTAGAGGAAGTTCCTTGAGAGTATCCTTATGCCATAATGTCTATGGAAGACAAGCAATTACTAGATAGATAATATGGTCGATGGTTAACTAAAGATATGTTTGAATGCTGAAGAATAGGAATCTATATATATATATACATATATACATTCGTTGGCTGAAATTGAGACATTGGAAGAAGACAAAGTCTCTGCGGTAATTTGGAAGGGAAAAAAATGGTAAAGAAAAAGATTTATGGGTTCTCTCTCTCTCTTTCTCTTTCTTTTCCACCATGATGTTTATATAGGATATATATATATATATATATATATATATACTTATAAGGTTGTTGGCTTGATAAATTGAACAGCCGATGATTTAAATCTTTTTACCTTCTTGAATGAAAACAAACAAAAGATGACTCTAAATATATTAAAAAAAAAATTTTTTTGATAGCGTTATGACACCTGGTATAAAATATAATAAGTTTGTCATTTTGTTTGGCCGATTTACTACGAAAATAATGTCATATATTTGTTGAGGAATACGATGAAGAATAGACATCAGGCGTCTGAATCTATCTTTTATCTATTCATGATACACACATCCAAAATAAAAAGAGTTAGAAGTAGCGTGAGAACAGTTGGAGAATCATCTCTTAAATTACTTCTTTTTTTCTCCCTCTACTTTGAGAAGCACCCCCTGAAGAGTGCACATATATATATATATATATATATACATAACGACCCCCCTTCCCCCCTCAAAAGAACATCATCATTATTTGATGACATACGTCTATCATTATTTGAGCATCCTTAAGCATTCAAACACTCCTTTTTTCGCGGCGGCTTATTGAACAATAGCACAAAAAAAAAGAATGTATCTCATAAAATTTTATGATGACTCTTTTTGAACATATAAAAACATGGAACCCAAAAGTAGGGAGCAAAAATAATAATAATAATAGCAGTAGAAGTAGTAACAAAAACACAAGAACAATGACAAGAAAAACAAAAAAAAGGGGGAAGAAACACTTAGTTACTAAGTTATGAGCCTATAAATTTGGACATTTTAATGACTTTATCAACTCTGTGTGAGATGATGTGAAAGTAAAGGGGATCACAAAAGTGAAAGCCATAAACAGATCACAAAATGTAAGAATAAAAAAAATCGATCCTTTAAACAATCAAACTTTTGATATTTTCACATGGAAATGGAAAATAACCTTAAGGGTCATAGTAGTATACAGTATTAACATTGCTTTTAATGAGAGAGGGGAGTCGACTTGATTCCTTATTTAAGTAGATATTTGTATATTTTTGTACAAAGCATGTGGAATGAGTCTTTCCAAATGAAGATGATGTATACTGACATAAATTATAGAAAGATCTTCTAGGGATAAAGCCGTGTATATCCAAAGCAAATACTGCCTCATACAAAAAGGGATGGATAGTTTGGACACTCTTAGTGTCCTTGGTTCATGGCATTCAGAGCCAAATATCTCTCTTTGTAATAATTAAAAGCCCTTAAATGTAAAATATTTTTTTAGAAAAAAAAGAACAAGAAAATACGATGAAAATGGAAAGAAGGAAAGTCATAAATCACAGTGCTCAAAGGGTGTCAAAATTTGAAGAAGAAGTAGAAGAAGAAGGAAGAATGAAATAAGAAAAGAAAAGGGGGAATAAAAGTGAAACTTTTATTTAAAAAATTCAAACTAATGCAATAGGCATCATTGTTTGTACATGGATGATGTCTGATGAGAGCTAAGCCATTTTCATGTCACGTTGCGTGCATACAGAATATGTACAAGACACACAAATATTTATATATAGCTATATATATATATATATGCTCATAGTTACATAAGAAAAGAACACTATGCAAGGAAAAGGGAGAGAAAGAAAAAGAAAAGTCATAAATCAATCGATTAAAAACAGAGTGTCTCAAAAAAAAAAAGAAGGAAAAAACAACTCCCTTCCCTATACACAACTTATCCAAATAATAATAACCAAGTATGTCTTTAAAAACTCTGAATATATAGTATGTATATATACATATAATCGATTGACTTGGAGATAAATGAAGATTTTTCATGTGGGACGATGAGTCATGAGTAGAGCCCGTGGGAAGTCGGTACATAACTTTACATATGCCAAAAATCTTCAAACTCAAAATATATCTCAACAAATATCTTCTTTTTTTTACAATATATATATATATAGTCAAATCCACAATATAATTTAATTCGTTTTAAATAAACCTTTTTCAGAATATTAATTCTATATTTCGTAATAATTTACGTTGAATAAAAGCAACATGTAAAAGTTACAAAAATGCAGATAAGTGCAAGTTTTAAACGTAATTTTTTCGTCAAAAGTTGTCAAGAATTGACTGATGGAGAGATAAAAATGTTTTATTGCGTATAACGTTGGATTTTTTAAGAAAATTCACGCAATATATTCATAGGACTGCTGTTGATAAAAAACACCACAAAACAATATCTACCATAGCAAAAAATAAAAAAGAAGCAAATAGCAAATAGTTTTATTTCGATATGAATGCCTTCGATGTACTTACTTAACATATAAAAAAGCCCTGGAACTTTTTTATCTAGATTGGATAAGTGTATTCACATTTTTAAAGGAACGGAGAAGTTGCTTTTATTCTGATTTGACTGGAGTTAAATATTTTTATATGAAAATAAATTTGTGAAAGATATAAAGAAAAACAAATGTGTTTTTAATGAGTTGCTAAATGGCTAATAAATATATACATATATATATATTAAAAAGATATGTATATAATATATACGTCAACAGATATATATATATATATATATATATATATATACATGACGTCATTTGCAATTTTAAAAACAACTTTTATTAAAATAAAATTATTTGGCTCCTCCTTTTTTATGTATATGTATATATTCAATTTTTTGAGACAACATCAACATCAAATCAACCCCCCCCCCCCTCTTTCTCTCTTTTCATCTCATCTCCTTTTTTTTTTATTTTTTTGGTACTGCTCTGACTCTATTTCCTCCCTTTCCCTGAATTTTACATTCATTTTTTTTTTGTATCTTGCCTTACTCAAACATACAAACGTGTTATCTCTCTTCCCATTGGCTCATTTCTACATTCATTTTGATTGAAAATGAATTACTGAAACAATAGATGCGGTGTCATTTTTTTAAGTTTTAGACAATTTGGGATCGGAAATGCTGCTGAT
Source organism: Lepeophtheirus nordmannii (assembly GCA_963680855.1). Classification (NCBI taxonomy): domain Eukaryota; kingdom Metazoa; phylum Arthropoda; class Copepoda; order Siphonostomatoida; family Caligidae; genus Lepeophtheirus; species Lepeophtheirus nordmannii. The sequence goes on from OY804522.1 coordinate 19,975,144, forward strand.
ACATTATAGACCTATATGTACAGAGGCAGGAAATTCCTTTGGTCAAAGCCTTTCAATTTCTACGGAAAAAGATAATTGTGTGCACTTACAAAAAAATAGAGACATAGAAACAAAAAAATCTTCAAGGTTAAAAGCAATTGAAGTCATAGGAAGAAGGGGGGGGAGGGTAGGCTGTAAAATAATGTCTTCATTACTAAGTTGGATAGTAGGCGGAGTAGCTACCCCCTCTTTCTCTTTCTCAACCCTTAGTTAGTTAGCCATAGGATAATGATGAACCATAAAGAACTAAATTTTGATATTGAGAGTCTCTTTCTCTGCGTAGACCCTATCTATCTATGCATTTAGTGTCGTCATGGGAAGGACCTCAATCCCTCTTTTTATAACATGGAAATAAATAATCCGAAAGGAATAGTCATTCATTTCTGCCCTTTACTTAAAAGGGATGATTTTCAAAAAAAAAAAAAAAAAAAAAAAAAAAATACTCGTGCAAATTGAATGTGCAATATTTACCTTGAATCGACTCTTCCAACAGGTACAAGTGATACACATAGTGTGCTATGAAATGATTCAAATGTGGATGTGGCTCCTCTGAGTTCTATTTGCAAAGGAGAGCTGCTCCATTAGGGAACAACAGTCTCTGCCATGATGAGAAGTTACAAAAATTAGAGTTGTCTTCAAAAAAAATTTCAAGTGTGACGAGAGAATTGAGAAAAGAAATTGAGATACATGTAATTTAAATAAAAAATGGTTCTGTATGAGCTTCACTTTATCACATCACTTTTTGACTTCATTGCCAGTTATGTTGGTTGTTACTCAGAGTTATTCTAATACTAATAGATATATCACAGGCAGAGAAAAAAAAGGTTACTACTCTTTTTTTCGTTTTTTTTTTTCCTTTTGGGTCGGAGCTCGTAACGTTGAGCTAACTATCAGTGCGAGAGTGAATAGCTTATAAATAAATACACACACGACACGACTTCACAGGTAATAATAATCAAATAAAAACTTCTTTTCTTGATCTCTTCTTCAAGAAAAGGGTTGCACACACACACACTTGGGTGCTGTTTTTCAAAAAAAAAAAAAAAAGTGGTTCTTCGCTCAATGCAATTCCCCCTTTATAAATATATATTTAATATTGTCTGTTTGCTTTTTGAGGAACAAATAGATATATGGGACACGACACACTCTTATCTCAACACTGACTGACTGATTCACAGTCAAAATACATACATTAAAAAAAGGGCGAGAGAGAAAGAGAGAGTTTCCCGAAAAAAAGGGGAATATTTTTCTTTCCTCTTGTGTTACACATAACACAATAAGAAAAAAAAAAAAGAGAGCTGCTGAATGAGGAGAAAAGAGAGAGAGAGAAGGTGGGGGGGGGGGGGGGTTCTACACGTCACACATCTATGTATACATACATACATATATTGTTTGTATGGTGGCTAACAGCTGCTTTGTACTGATATTCTATATCACCAATCAAAAAATTGATTTATGGGGGACTAAATAGTTCGTGAACTGGAAAAGAGAGGGCAATACATTGCGCTGTTCCTATATTTCTCCATAAGGATCATCAGTGTGTATGGAGTTCAGATGTGTATGGATCCATCCATTCTAAGAGTCAACGATGGAAATTTGAAGCATATTTATTGATTTGTATGCTTTGAACAAAGTTAAAAACTAATATTTAGAGTAATTCTGATAATGAAAATTTGTTTTGTACTTATATCTAAAGAATAAATAAAAGATAATCGTAACAACAAGTAGAATCGTGTAATCAAAATATCTGCCGAGTCACCTTGATATGTAATTTGTGTAGGAATAACATAGGAAAACCAATAATGGTGTATAACTATAAATTTGGTCGACATTAGCTTTTCTATCGAGTCATTATTTGCAAGGTTTTAAAATTGACCTCAAAAACAAGGCAGTATATGTGTAACCACTCTACAAATTTTGAAGAGGGCAACTACAATAACAAAGACACTCTTCTGGCGGTCAAAAAAAGAGTGAATAGACGACCAGATCCCTGTAGACAAACACATATTTAAATGAGCATTAATGTTTTTTTGTTATTATTATTATTGATTTTTACACTCCCAAATTTTATATTATTATTATTTCTCTCTCTCTCTCTCTCTCTCTCTTCCATTTTCATTATCACCCTATTTGAAAAAGAGAAGAAGAGGAAGAAAAAAAAGAAGAGAATACACACATCTCATAAATCATTTCATGTATACTGAGACCTGAAACGGTTATTTAGTTCTCTTTTTTTTTTCTTCCTCTCTCTCTCTTTTCTATCCAATAGCTATAATTTTATATACAGGGTGACGCTTTATTCATTATATACATACATAGTATGTAATTTTATGTCTGTGTGTGTGTGTGTGCAATAACACCACTCAAACCATGAGTTGCTATTCTAGGCAAGAGTACAGAAATAGTGGTTTTAAGTTGTGGTAATGTCTTCGGATCAGAGGGGAAGAAATAATGTTTTCTGGAGAGTTTGAGTTATTTAGCTACTAAATAAATGAAATACAAAATTGTCTAATTGCAATGATAACGGAAATACAAATAGTTGATATAAAAACTGGGAATGTTTCTCTATCTCTGTCTATCAAGACACGTTCATCTTCTCATATAATGCGTTTCTTTCATGTGACTAAGAAACGAGGAGCATACGCAATAAAAATAAAAAATAGTAATAACTAACTTAGAAGTACATGGACTTTTCATAGTACATACATACAGCTAAATCATAATTTATGACCTTTACGCAATAATCTTTTTCTAGTGTATGTACAAACGTATGTATGTATACTAATAAAATCAGTGAGAGTCTGCTTGTGAGACATGGGAGATGATGTTGATCGGTCAAGTTTAGTTGGCCTATTGTTGTTGATAAGAGAGGAGCTGTATCCAAGTTTTGTTCCAGGGATGATGACGGAACTGAACACTTTTTACACAATCATGTGTATGAATAAAAAAAGAATAATGTTATTTTCAATTATGTAGAATGATTTATTATAGGCATTGATACTCTCTGTTGAAGAGCCTCTTAGCGGAAAAGAGGGGGGGGGGATCATGTCTATGTATGTATGTATGTACACAAGTATATAATTACGATTATTCAATAATTATATGAGTGTTTTTGGGCCTGATATTTTATAATCTAGCTCCTTTGGTTTGCTCCAGATGGATAGACAAAAAAAACCTCTTTGAAGGGGTTAAAGTCAGGGCAAGACCAGTGGATTGAGGTCTCTAGACCAACACAACAGCAAGGCCCATATCTAGAACCATATAGCTATACATATAAGAGTGATAACTTTTTTCTTTTATGTAAAATGAAGGGAAAAAAGATAGAAATAGTTGAAGAAACATTTGCTTTGGTTTTGTATGTAAATTTTTATGTATGAATATACATATATGACCGTACTCTCTTCCCCCCCCCCCTTCTTTTCTCTCTCCCTCTCTTCTTATTCTTTCATTAATACATACATAGATATTGTGTATTTGTTTGGTACGGGTTTTTTTTTCTTTTTCGACGTCGAATCAAAAGAAGAAATGCAATCATCAAAAAAATTGAGGAGACTGGAAGAAAGGAGGAGGGGCTTAGGTGAGGTGTAGACGTTGTAATCCATGTACATACAGATATAGTGGAGTTGGTGAAGACAGGAAAAATAACCATCAAAAGAAGGAAAAAAAAACAAAAATAATAATCTTGTTCCTCGTCTTCTTCTCTTGGCACAAACATATTTTTAAAAAAATAAAAAATAAACAAGGCGCATGATAAGACGTTTCAAATTCTTATTGATTATTTATGATTTTACAGTCATTTGCCATGAACAAGTTGTAACTTGTACTAGTAGCGATTTGTACAAGTTGGAATTTGTACGTTTAATAACGAATTCATTCATTTTAATTAACAGCTATACATTGATGTTATCATTTCATTTTGATCAGGTGATTTAATTCCTGTATATCAGTTTTTCCTTCTGCAAATGAGAACACGCCTTATCAATTAGTAATTTTCATAAAAAAAGTCAGAATACTATGTGAAAATATTGAACATCCCAATAAATTTCCATCATTGCATTATCTTGTATCACAAATACATATCTTTCGATTGCAATCCGTGCAATCTGCATATATGTACAAGTTAAGACTTTACCGTTTTACTTAGTTATAAAAAAACTAAATTCTGCTTTTAAAATAAAATACTTTTAGTAATTAATTGTATTTAGTTGTTATAAAAATATGGACCAAATACAATTATGATCCTTGAAATGTGCCATGAAAATTCAATAAACACATCATAAATACCATTTAGATAATTCCATTGTCCTCAAAATGACGATAAAAATTGTAAATTCCTCATTATATGATATTTTATTCCTACTTTTCTTTACGCAGCTTGTACGAGCAGACTGTACGAGTTGCTACACATCTGATAAAAAAATCTGCTTGTAAAAAAAATACTTTTACATTATAAAAATGAAGAAAAAAATGTTTGTAAGTTAGGGGTTCCCTAATAATGATAAACAAAAGCCCGTTTTTTTGGAGCGTTGCACAGAGACTCTCTGTTCCATGATTTATGACTCTTTTTTTTATTATAATATTACATTTAGAAATTTTGTACATAACCAAATTGATTTGATGACGTCATGATGTATTTCCAATACATATATATATTTCTTTCTCTCTCTCTCTTTTATAGAATGAATACATTGATATACATATATTCATACGTATGTTGTAAATATATGTATTGTACATAAATTAAAGAACAAGACGAGAAAAAAAAAATATCATAAATCTTCTGTGGGAAAGAAAGAGAGAGAGGAACAAATAATAAAATATAAAAATCGGGAAATAAGTATGTATCAACAACAACAATAAAAATAATAATAATAATAATAAAGAAAGGAAGGAAGGAAGATTCTTTTTTACTCTTTTTTCTTTGACAATTTTATATTTTGTTTAATCATATTACGTTCATTATATTTTAATTACTCCTTTTTTTATAGATATATTTAGTATTATGTATGTAGTTGTACCTATCTTGTAATGAGGGGGAAATGAAACAAATTGACCCCCCCCCCTCTCTCTCTCTTTTCCCATTAAAATGTGTTTTTTTTTTAATAGTAAAAATGGAACTGATAGAATTTACAACTTAACCCAAAACCCAGCAGTTGTTTAATAATAGTGTAGCAAGAACAACAAAACAAAAAATGCATGCAGGAGCAAGCAGCTGGTAAATAAAAGGGTTCCACCTATGTACAACTTACTAACTAACCCCATGCTTCATTGTTTTTCCCTCCGAGCCAAAAATAAAGATCAATTTCATTCCATATACCTTTTTTTCTTAGTCAACCCACACATGTATATGTATATAATCAAAGACAATAAAGAATAAGAGAGAAGACATAGCATTTAGAAGATCTTGAATGTCATCTGTGAGGGATCCCTCAAAGACCCATATTATGTAGAGTTCCTCCCCTCCTTGCCCTCTATGTACTACAGACATTATAATTAGAGCAATTCCCCTCAAAATAAAGATATAAGGGAAACCTCAGGAAAAAAAGATTTGTGTACATGCATAGCTCAAAGCTAGCCTGAGTATCATAATACATGTTCTATGTACTGGTTAGGTATTTGTGAAATCACAGTATGAATATGACCACTTTTATGTTTTATACATTGAAATGTATCATAAGTAAAGGTACAATGGATCAAAGTTTCAATATATGTATATTGAAATAATTTTTTTATCAATCATGTCTCATAACGGTGCCGCAATAGATATTTAGGTACAACTTTTATTAAATTTTACTATCATAGCATCAAAGAAAACACAGATAATGGAGCATAATAAGAAGACAGAATAGTCAATAGTCAACAATGTCAACGTTGTTTTGTTTGACCAGCACTATATTAGTACTGGGTCGTTTAAAATATTAAATTCACATTGGAACCGGTACTTGGAGTGTACTTATAGTAGTGTCATACAAATATTTGTTTACGTAAAAAAGAAAATAAGAATCCTAAATTGTCTTTTATAAATAAAGAATATTGATGATTATTTTATAATTTTGGTCAAGAAGTATCAAAATACTGATACAAGAACACACCAGGGCATTGGAAATCCGAGACATTAATTTTTTTTTTTTTAGAAAATGAAAATTTAAACTTCTATATGGCTTTAACCAAATAAACTACAAAAAAAAATAAGGAAGAAAAAGGGCCAAGACTAAAGGGGTTGATAATTGTCATTAATTGATCACAAGCCGTCTCACTCACCATCCCTTTTAGAGCACTACTCTGATCGTACATAAAGGTTAAGTTAAAAAGTTATATAAAAAGGATTCAAAGACCCCTTTTTTGGTAAGTATGTACATAATTTGTTGCCTTATGTAGCAATAAAAGGAAAAAGAAAAGAAAAGAATTAATCATTACAACTTACATGTAACAGAAATGACTTGATCGTAGCAATTTGTATCTTTTAATTAATCAACAAATTGAGGAGTAATACAATTAATAGCAATAACTGTGAGTGTCACAAGTCATTAATCATGTGCATTTTTTCCCTCTCTGCAGAATATTAGCAGTCATTAGTAGACACATTAGTATTAATAATAGCTCTAAGTACAAACATAATAATAAAAACAATTATCCACCTATGAATTATGTATTCACCTTCACTATTATATTATTAATACATAATATACTAATATCTATGTATGTATGTAATATCATTGGGCTATGGGTGAGAGGTTCTGTGACTCCTAATGGGTATAATGTTCCATTATTTTCTTCCCAATTTCATTATATTTTCTTCTTTTTGTGCTTGTGTAAATAATTTAGTTAAAAGTCTAAATACTATATATTATTGTACAAAGAGTCTTGACTTCAATTTTATCTTGTATATATATATATATATACCTATTATAAAACTCCAATTCCTTGTGAATTGTTTCTTTGTCTCTAGAGTGAAATATCAATAATCATGATGATATTTGTGGAACTTTGATTTATGACTATTATTCATTGTTGACTAGGAGTAAATAAATACAAAATAAATAAATATACATGTATGTGAATATGATTTATGATCTGTATTTTTTTTTTATTATTGTTGTTATTTGTGCTGATTTATTGTTTTGACTTATTTCCGCTCTTGGTTTTTAGACCAAAGTTTTTTGCACCTACTCTTTGAAATTACTTTACAATGTTTATATACATTTTAAACCCATGTCTAACGTTTGAAAATATAAAACAAAGTGCTCTGAGTATTTGTAGATATTTTTTTATTTTTAAAGAGTATATTTTGACAAAAAATAATAGAAATATAATCAAAAGTTGATGGAATTTAAAAAAAGTAGAGATAAATATTTGTTTCTAACCTCAACGCAACCCTTCCTTTCTATATTAATATTATAATATATTTGTTTGGGGGAAGCACATCCATGATTTTGTCTCGTAGATTTGAATCAATCACTCCTAATAAATAAAGTGTTCGGCTCTAGAAACCCTTTACGCAACCTCTTTCACAATATGTCATCCCTGGCTCTCCTTTTTTTGGCTATGGAATACATAAAAAAGAGAAAACACAGCACATTCTACAACGTTCCTGGTCATTATTCAACGTCTTTCTTCTTTGTTAGTTGAGGAAACAGTCTATAGGGGTCGTTTTTGTCGAGGGCGCTTCTTTTTTTAAATGAGGTGAATGTATAATAATAACCCAGTTTGAAGAGGTGGAATGAATGCATTCCAACTTATTTTTATGGTTGTTGAAAAGGAACAGGGCTGCTACTGTGTTGTACCCTGTGTCTCTATGAATGTTTTCCCCAATATATATATACATAAAATGTTAAGGAACCTTTAAATTGATCCTATGTTTATTATATAGAATGTGTTCGATAAAATACTAAAAGTCTTTTAAAGGTACGTGTTCAAACAATGGATCATAACTTCACTATAAGGAAAATGAGGGCCTCAATATTCAAATTAAAATCAAATCCCATTCATACATTATTCATTCAAAGCAGATGAAAGTGTTATTTTGACGAATGACAAGGTAATATTGAAGTCTTTGATTTGAGTCCTAATCAAAGTTGCGTTCAGAAAATATTGATACACAATTTCTCCAAACAAACTACAGTTCAAGTCCTTAAACAAGAAATTTTAGATTATAATAACTTATGTCATTGTAATTTTTATAGTTGACTTTGAACTGTTTAAACGAATCCCAAAAGTGCTTATAATTCAACTTTTGTTTAATTAATTAATAACTTTAACCCTTTAAAATGAAGAGTCTGATGTAAAGCAATATACGGTGGTGGTTAACCATGATTTTAATCGGTTTTTTTAAAAAAATTAATCTACTCTCAAAGGGAATTTTCCTAAATATTACACACCTATGTTATAGACTTGAACTGCAGTTAAATATATAAAAATATAAAATTGATTGCCACTAACTTTTTCATTGATTAAACTCTAAGAAAGAATGAAATGTCCTCATATTTTCATTTGAACAGATCACAACAAGGAAGCAAAAGTGTAACAAAAAAAGAAAAAAAATATTTTATGAGCCCTCATATTCATGAAATTTTTATATGCGTAACAAAAGAAATGATTTTTTTTTTACCTGCATGCATACTTTTTTTTCTTCTGACTTCTGCGATAACTCTAATATATAATGGGCAATAAAATCAAAGAACACAAAGTACTTCCGAAGAAGAAGAAAAAAAATGATAATTTTCTTTTATTTTTCGTGTGTCAATTCCCTTTTATTGGACTTTTAAATCTAGGACATTAAAAATATTCATGCTTTTTTTTTATTTTTGGACTAGGAAATGTCCAGTTGCATTTTTAAACTAGAGTATTAAGGAGGTAGTGAGTAGTGACATTATTTGTCCAAGGAATCAAATGGATATGCTTCCTCAGTGTAAACCATCAAAGGTAAGAAAAACATTTCATTACATTACTCTTGTCAAGTGGAGAAATAAAAAAGTATAAGGACTTAAGGATTTATAAAATTAACAACTGTGAATTATATAAGCAGCACATGTTCATAAATGAATTATTATTCTCCTAAAATACTTCTTTCTTCATTTAAAGAGAATAATTTAAACTTAATTCAAACTGAGTCGCATATCTAAATACATTCTACAAAGTAGAATATTAATAATCTGTAGGTAATATTCATCGGCAAAAAAAAAATAACTCCTCCTCTTATTTTCTTCTCCTTCTTGTTATTATTAGTCTGTGTACAAATAAAAAAAAAGGTTCAGAAGCATCTTTGTTGACGTCTTATTTATTGTATGTAGTCTTTTTCTACGTCATCATCATTCTTGCTCCTCCTCTTTTCTTGCCTTTCCTCCCCCCTCTTTTTATACTAGGTTGCGTGACAAAAACAAATTATTCCGTCGATTTTATATATTTTAACATTTTTTTATTCTTTTTTAAAAAATGAATATTTCAAATTATACCATCTATTTTTTTTTTAAAACGACGGATAATTACCTTTTTTCGAGACTTTGTAATTATGGATGAAAGGCTGTGCAAATCTTTATTATTATTATTGTTATTATTATTGCAAGATATTCTATGTAATTCTCACGTTTACTGCAAATATATACATACATAACAAACAATAATTTAGGCAATAAATCATTTCTAGTGGCTGAAAACGTATATTGCAATTTTTGTATATTTTTTTTGGCAAAAAGAAGTCTTTGTCTTTATTGCAGTTTCACACTAATTATTATTATTATTATATTTGTTATTATTCTTGTTGTGTTTTTGTATGCTGCTCCTACTAATGTAAATAACTAATTATTTCAATTCTAATGTTTAATGAGTTTTTTCCAACTCTCTTTGCCCATCTTTTTATTTATTTATTTTTCTTCATGGTCGGTCACAAATGTTTTGTGCCTTTGGTCATAGGAACATAGATATGTATACAAATCATGGGTTCCCTACAAAGGGTATTTGAATTTCTTTCTTTTTTTATGTCTATAAGAAATTTCCCTTTTTTTATTTACAAAAATATAATGAAACTCGAAATAAATTTGTAGTTAAAAAATATAGAAATTGATGTGGAATTAACTTTTATAAAAAAATATTTTTTTTTAAATGATAAAAACATCTAGACTATAGATCTATTAAAACGAACAAGATACGCTTAATATTTCCCAATTTTATTTCATAAATTTGTTTGCTAACTCTCAATTCAAGAAAAACTTTGACATATCATTAATTTATATTTATTTAAAAATAGTTTCCTGATATTTTTTCTTCATATTTATTATATACATAGTACATAATACTTTTGTCATTAAATATTTACAAACTTTGAGCATTATAAGCTTGATATTTTCACTTGATTTGACGTTTACATATGTCCAAATTGGGTGCCTATGAACATATATATTAATTGAATATGTGTTCTTACAAAATAAAATCTCAAAATTGATATAAACAAATGTATTTGAGAGAGGCTTTTGGGAAAAAAATCATGGGCCAGGAGTCAAATTGTCACAAGTGCAATGGTGCAAATTGTTTCAAAAAATGGGAATGAAGTATTCAAAATCAATACATATATTCATATTCTTGTAAGGATAGTTTATACAGAAAATATCACATTTGTATGGATATTTTAGAGTATTTGTCAACTTTGGCGAATTATTATAAATATAATGTAATTTATAGATGTGAACTTTTTAAAACCCTTCTCGTTTTTTGATGAAAATTTAATATTTTTGCTCTTTTGAACCCCAAATTGTGTATAAACACTAACTTCTCTGTATAAAAAAAGCTGAATGAAAGAGCTGATTACCCCCTTGTTTTGTATCAAAATATCGTCTCTGGACCAGAGTATGTAATTTTAAAAAGTATCAAGTAAAACCATGTTAAAGGTTGCGTAAAGTCTTCGGAACATTTTCATCCTTGGTAAATTAGTAGTTATGTGCAACCTAGTTTGTAATTTTGTACCTTTAACTATTCAAATCATATATAATTATTCAATTAAGTGGAATAATGAATAGCTGTTTGTATTTGCTATTCCACTTTTCCTGTTTGACTCGCGTATAAAATATGACTTCATGTAAATGTTTCAACATTAAGATTGCTATTTCTCAAAATGACATTTCATTTTACATTAAAGTCATGTGATTACATGTATTTAAGTAGCCAAAAATACATCTAACATTTACACAAGTGACTTGTATGTATGTATGTATGTATGTACATACGTAGAAAGAAGAAGCAAAATCAAATAGAGAAAAAGTTTATAAAGTGATATGAAAGAGTCATAAAAAACAGAAACAAAAAATAGAAACTACATTTTAAAAAAGATTTTTATTCTTTCTTAAGTAAAATGCCGTGTTCATAAATTTCATCAAAAGCATATATATAATATACAGACATACATACATACATATAGAGGGAAAAAAGATATTGAATTTTGATTCCTTGGAGCTATAATAAGTGCTCTCTCTCTCTCTCTCTCTCTATGAACATATCATAAAAGTACATCCACAACAAAATCGTCATTTCATAAATAAAAATAAAATAATATGTAGATACATACATTTATTCAAAAATGATCTTAAATCAGACAAAGAGGTTCCGTGACGCCTCATAAATAATGTTCCATAAACCCACTCTCTTAATATTATTATTATTATTATTATAATGTACTACAAACATTTGTTAATATATAATCGATTCAAAAATTACATACATACAACCATATAATAAAAGTTTTTCTGCACACAATTTGACAATTTTCTTTATCATTTCTTACTTTTTTTATATATAAGTATAACTAAATCCCCCTTTTTGTCTTTATTTTATTCCTTATCAAACGTTTTCCTTACTCTTCGTATGTTAGTAAAAGAAGAAGAAGAAGAAGAGGAACGAAATGAGAATATAATATAAAGAAAATCCTCGAAGCAGTTACATATATATATATATATATAGTTATATATTTAAAACGAAAACTAGTCAATTATGAATAAGATAAGATAGGAAATTGAGAATAATCAGTATGTATGTAAAAAGAGAGAAAGAAAGAAAGAAGACAAGAAAAAGGAATCCCTTCCATTGCATCCCCCCCCCCTCCCAAACACACCCATCAAAAAATGAGGTCTTCTACTTATTTTATGAGTTTCACTCACTGTCATTACATATAATCAACGTATACACATATTAGTAGTGTCCTTTAACTTAATAACCATGTTCAGAAGAGACGTGCATTCCACCGCTAGATGTCGTGCTATGTTGCCTCATGTGTCCTGCCCTTGACCTGGAACCAGGTGAGGAACAAGAGACGGATTTCGTTGTTGTTGTTGCTGTGGTTATTCTTAGGGCAAAAGCCCTAAGAATATGATTATTAATAATAATCATTGCTCATTCAATTAAAATGTTTTTCTAACTAATGAATGTAGTTTGTGGGTGGAAGAGGAAAGCATCCAATGAGGTGTTGTTTGTATTTGCTCTTGGTGATTGATGATGATGATGATTCATTCTTCCACCAGATGGAGGGAGAGACGAGGAGTGGAGGAACAGAGTTGCAGGGGGGGGGGGGGGGGGGGTGTAAGAAAGAGGAGAAGGAAAGAGAAAAAGAATTATGTGTTTATATTGAAAATAAAAAATAAAAATAAAAACTCAAACTGCGTCTCTCTCTTCCTCTCTTGTACCCAGACAATTGTAGATTAGTGTTCTAGGGAATGCTGCCCAGAAATTGCTCAAAGACTTATTTTTTTTTCATTAAACAAAAGACTTTTCATAATTATTTAATTAAACTACTTTATGATGATGGGTTATTGCCAATTCGTTAATGAAATTAAAACAAGTTCCTCTTACTTAAAGTGGCAGCACATCCCTAGTATATGTCTTTTTTTTTTTCTTTCTTCTTCCCTTCCCTTTTCCCTTCAAGAGGAGGAGAGAACAACAACAAAACGGAGTTGATCGATTTATGAACCCTCAGACGAAGAAGAAGAAGAGGAAGGGGGGGAGGAAGAGAGATCTAACGAATCTCTGATAAGAACATGAATTATATATATGTATATATAAAGAATAGCCTCAAAAGAAAACCAACCTTAGAAGTAAATATCAAATTAAAAATTCGTTAAATGACTATTTTAACATATAAATAAACATAAATTTAGTTATTATTATCGATTTGCTATTTAAAGAAACGGAGTACGTATAAAAAAGGGCTCTTTTTTCTTCTTCTTCTTTGAAAGAAAGCTTTCACTGGAAAGCTGATTTGCTTTCTTTCTTTCTGTCTGTTTGTCTTGCTTCACACAACTATTGTATATAGTAGTACTCCAAAAACAGCAAGAGAGGAAGAAGAAAAGAAGAATATGATGCTACAACCAAGAGGCAGCATCCTGAAAAAGTCCCCATTTTGTTTTTACTTACTCTTTCTTTTTACTATATGTATTTCAATGAAATGTTCAATATTCAAATTTTTTTTGTTTGAAAAAAAAAGGAAAAAAGAAAAGAAGAAAAAAAATGTATAAATTATATGTTAAAAAAGGAATAAGAAAAATGCGAATTTTTATTTGTATTTTATGGAGCGAAAGAAGCCTTTTCTCTCTTTCTCTCTCTCTCTCTCTCTCTTTTGAATTTATTCATTGTTCAAATGAAGAAATTAAAAAAAAAAACAAAAAAAACAAATATATGTATATTTATACATACACTTATGAAATGTTTCACTTCATAGACGCAACCTTTGCGTCAAAGCTCATATGAAGAAGAAGAAGAAATTTTGTTGTTTTTTATAGTCCAAAAAACCTTATATTTTATCGTTACAAGAATATAAAAAGTAATTTATATTCACCGCCCCGACAGCTTCCAAAAAAAAAAGCGACAACTTCCATTCCCCGCTTTTGAGGGGGGAAAAGGAGAAGGAAAAAAGGAAGAAAATAGAAAGAGAATTCAAAATGGCGCCAGCGCGTGCCTTACAGCTAGCTGACTGGAAAGAGAGAAAGAGACAGGAAAAGCAGCCTCTGCGGGTAGTTTTGGCTGTTCTCCTTTTTATAGACAGAGAAGGAAAGAAAAGCGACAAATTCCTCGCGTTTTCCGGCGGAGGAACATTTATTTGAAATACTGCGGGGAAGTAGCGGATTCTTTTTGGTCATGGCGTACTCATATACATACATACACATATATTTCTTTTATTTTATGATTATGAGATGTAAATGGTCAATAACTTTGTTAAAAATCCTTTTTTTTTTCGCTCTCTTTTCCTTTTTAGAGGCTCACAGAACCTCGTTCAAATAAACAATTGAGTGTATTAGGAGATGACTACGGATACGATTTTTAATGCATTTGTTTAATTAATGAGCTCATTTATGAGTTCGTTTATGTAGTCATTGCATTCTATCAAATTTTTGCGTCAGAGTATTTGACAAATTTAAATTGGAATTTCATAGCATTTTTATTCTTAATTATCCATCACATTGCACATATGTATAAGAAACATTATATTACTTTTATTACTATAAATGTTATGTTCATATTTATTAATAGAATGGGTAGGTAAGAGAAGCAAGAGAAGGCAGAGAAGGAAAACACAAACAAAAGAGTTTATTGTGAATCCTCACCGCCAGATGTCTCTCAAATGTAGAACTTCATACTTCAAATAAGGTAAACGTGAGTGAGGTAGAATGAACAAAATAGTGATGCTCCCTGTTTATAAATTCAGGTTGAACCTTTTTTCTATATTTGCAAAAAAAAGAGGCAATTCCCTTAATTTTGAGCGTAGAAAATGTACGTAGAGGGTCTGCATTATAAATTAGTTTGAATAATGAATAATGTGTGTAGTGATAGATGATTATCCATGTACATGTATTCAAATAACAATTACCCAAAGTTATTACTAATTTTATTATTATTATTATTATTCTCTTATCTACTAATGATAATAACAACAAAATTTATAACTTAATTTTATTCATGAGTAGGCTTCAAATAATAACAATAATAAAAAAATAAAACACACACAGAATGAAACACAGAGGCACGCTGGCCTAAAAGTTGTCTATGGATGGAGTGTTTACAATCAGTATGAGAGTACATCTATGTACGTACTTTCTTCCTTCCCCTCACTCGAGTGCCATATAACATAAGCATTTCCTCCCCTTATTTTGCCCCCCCCCCTCCCTCTTTAGAACGAACGTTCGTAGGGTGAAGTTTGACTGTGGACTTTTGTTATATAATTTTCTTCTTTTTTTTTTCATTATTGTCAGGCATGAGACAAGGAACGTTAGAAATATCTTTGTTACTTACTTTTTTTTAGTAACGGAGTAACTTATTTGATTACTTTCTCTTCTATTACTACTACTCCCTTAATACCCGTCACCCCATTTTTTTTTAAATAATTCTCTGATGGTCTTGTACACAACGTAAATTATCTTAATAAAAAAAAACTTTTATTTTAATTAAAATATATAGAAACTATTTTGAGTAAAAAATAATAATACAACATGGATTAAAGTAACGGAGTCGTTACTTTTTATAAGTAACTGATTACTTTTGCTCATGAGCAACGTTGTTATTAAGAGCAGTATAATTATTCTTTTTTCCTTAATTGTAAATAAGTAGTAACGAGTAATGCATTACTTTTACTTTAAGTATCGTACCCAAAAACGTGTTCATATTGAATGCTGCTGCTTTTTTTAAGGAGTGTAACGTAAGAGTAAAATGATTTGTATAATCAAGGGACTCATGTGTTGACAATCATCTCTATCTCTGCTCATCAATTATACAATTGAAAATTTGTGAAAAGTCTTATTTATTGATGTTGACATTTTCTTTCTTTAAAATTTATGATAATTGATGTTAGACTTAAAAGCAAGGGCTCCCTATTACAGTTATAACACACACTTTGTACTAATATTAATTATTCATTTAACCATCCTACCTGACTGAATTCAGATCCATAATCCAAAAAAAATCCACTTCTTAAAGCTTTTTTTTCTTCAATTCAATGATGAACTCGAATTGAATTTCCCTCTGCGTCTTCTTCTTCTTTTAAGGACTCTGTTTTTTCCTCTTCTTCTTTTTATAAAAATCACTGTAAAGAGTCTAATTACAGATATATGAGATTAATATCCAAGGTAAACATTATTCCGTCTTTCAATTCCATGTGTTGAGAGCCTTCTTAAATTTGATTTATCCTGAAAAAAAATGGAAAAAAGTTTGAAGAGGTTGGAATGTGGTTAAAAAAAAGGTTATTGAATCAATTAATATTAATCAAGCACATTTTAATTACCTATCATCTATACACTTCCCAGTCAAATGAAAAAATTACGAATTCAATTCATTTTTGGTTACTCACACCTATGCAACACATGTCAGAAAATTATTTACTTATTCGTTGTTATAAGTCCTGCTCCATTTTTCAAATTGCTTTGCTGCTTCAGCTTTAGTCAACTACAAATTATAATACATAGAACCCCAGTTGAACATTCATAAGAGAACAAAATAAAAAATAAAAAAATATTTATAAATACAGGACATTAATTCATTCAACACCTCAAAAATGATCGCAACACATAACATAACATGTGTCTGTCTTTTTGACAATTTTCATAAATATCTACCCCATACATTTTCTTATATGTATTTTAAAAGAAGAAATACAATTCGTATGAATACACAAAATGAATTTAAATCTCACTAAAGTATCTAATATAACACTTCCCCCCCCCCTCCACACTTTTGAATTCAAGTGTCTAAATATTTGCCTATGTGTTTATCAATGAGTAGGAATATGTAAGGACCTTGCTCCAAATGCCTACCTACTATATATAAATATGTATGTATAAGAATAAATAGGCCCAATACATGTACAATGTTGCAATATAGCTATTTCGCTTACAAAATCAAATAAAATATAGGGAAAATATATTTTCCATTTAATTCGAAGTAATATATTATATATAAAATACATACATATATGTATATAAACCTATTTTTTTTTTGTATACAATAAAACATTTTTAAGATTTATCGCATTTATTGTAAAATTCCCCTTTTTCCTTTTTTTTTTTACTACTAAAACTACTGCTTCTTCTTTTCCTAGGCATTGCGTGCCTTATAATGCCTTATATATATATATATGTATGTATGTAAATAATATCTTGTTCCATCGTGCAATACATAACATATGTATAAGCGACTCAACTCTGAACGGGACATCATAATTAAGTCATCAATTTTTTATTTGTGCCTTCATAATGATGATTTAATGGAGTGACTTTGATTTATGATTGAGTCTACATAGAGTAAGGCTTTTATTTATGTTCATTCATTCTTCAATCAATGATCCATTTATAATTAAATTAATATTTGACGAGATTTTAGAAGTTATTTGTTTTTTTTGGTTAAACCCTTTTTTTGGACCTTTCATTGGTTTGTTAACATATATGTATACGTAGATATGGATTGATATCTCGTAGCTTTTGACTCTTGCAAATTCTCTTTGAAGTTTAAATAATCCTTTGATGTTTGTAAATAGTCAAAGGATCAAAATAACCTACAGCTATTGACCTCATTTTTATGACTTTGTTGCTCTCTCTCTTTCTTTCTTTCTTTCTTTTTTACTACAGCAATTCATTAAGCGTTAATGAATATAAACCGTTAATTTCTGTCACTCTACAGTGTTATTATTACTATTTTTTTGTTATGGTAAAAGAAGCAGATTTTTTTTATAAACCACCCAAAAAAGTAAAAAAAACCAAGGTAACCTTGAATCCCTTTGAACAATTCACTAAAATTGTCATGGAGATTTTTTATTTTTTTGAATTTTAAAGGAAATAACTACCTGACAAAAAAATAATGATTATAATATATTGCTTTACAACCCCTCTTGCATAAGTACATGCATATATACATACATACATGCATACATGCAAAAGAACCACCACCTTCCATGGTTTTGCTACTTATAGAACTATATTTCATATATATATATATAATTTTTATAACAAAAAAAAAAAAATCACTAAAAAAAACGTGTCAATAAAAATTTCCTCATAAATTTTTGTGTGCAGAGAGGTTTTTTTTTTTTGTTTTTTTTTGTTTTTGTTGTTTTATGATACTTTTAACACTCATGAAGTAAGAGATAAAGAGACAACACAAATAGCGAAGAAGTTCAAAGCAGTACACATAGTTCATAAAATCATTGTTGCCTTCTCGTAAAAAAAAAAAAAATTATGAGATTCTAAAAACAACAACACGAATAAGAAGAAGAAGGATTTGATGGGTCAATAACTTGATTTTTCCTTCATGTGTCTATATAGAAATGAGCATGTCAAAATTTGTCAGAATAAAATGATTTGACAAATTTCATTTCCAATTATTCAAATAAGTGACTTTTTGTATATTACTTTTATGGTTCAAAATAATGGATTTTTGGCTGAGATTTTATTACTCCATGAATCTTGCTCTTGATCCATTGAAGTGCTATCTAATTTCTGAACTCTTTTAATTTGACTTAAATATAATATATATATATATATATTATACATAAATCTAATGAAGTCATCTTAGAAAAACAAATACAAACAAAATGGTTATTCTCTTAGAAGGAGAAAAACAATAAAACATTATTTATTTTTCAATAACATTTATTATTGATTTACGTGTTTCTCTCTAAGCTTTATAATAATAAATAGCTTTAGCGGACTTGATTAAGTGCTACAACGAAATGAAATGTATAATACCATTTGCAACATGAAATATGAGCACATCTCAATAATGATTTTTTAAAAAAGTATTTGAGTTTATTTCACATGAAGAATGGTTCTTATTTTTTTTGCATTCATATATATTTAAATATAGCCATGGAATTTGATATTCAAAAATAGTTCAGGACATGAATGCTACTAAACAATAAGTCTATATAAACATTTACTCAATTCACTTACTTCAATGTGAACATTATTTTTTCTCCTAAATATACATGTAAATTTATTTTAGGGAATTGTATAAACAAAAAGGGCAGTGATATATATATATCTAAATGGCCACACTATTAGTTCTTACCTATATAATAACCATTATTCAAATTATTTAGCCATTGTTGTTAATTTCCCAAAAAATATATGAATTTTTCTTCCATTCAATTTTTTAAGTAGTACGTCACAATTTCTTACCTTGAACCATTTACAATAATTATTTTTTAACATTATTTGTGGAAGTTTAGGATTTGTGGGTCCATACAACTTTATTTTTGGTCATTTGAATGATTTGGAAAAAATAACACTATTATACATTTGAGTCAGCAAACGGTTTTTTATACAAAGTTCATTAAATGTATTTTGTACAAATTTTTAATTCAAATTACCAATAAAATTATGGATTATAATTATTGGAAATCTCTTAAAAGGATTTAATTCCTTCATTGTTTTTTATACATAAAAAACGATTGAATTAACATTTATACAAAGAACTGACGATATAAACATCTTTAAGGTTCATTATCTTACCAAAGATTCGAGGATCCGATGGGTATTTCGCCTATTTTGTATCTATTTTTTCAGTTTTACTTCACACTAAACACAGACATAAACACATAAAGAGACATAATGGCAGGGCTCTTGGTATAGAAAGACTATTGCTATACCAAAAGCAGCAGCAGCTAGTGGCAGGGCTCTTATTTCTCCCCCCCCCCCTCCTTCTCTATGTGTAAATAGAAGGGGAAAAAATAAGAAATATCTTGGCGGTGATAAATCTAGCGTTGGATGGAATATTATTTATTTACATCAATATGTATGTATATTCATATTTTATTTAATAAATGATTCAATGACTATCTAACTAATAATTAATTATTAATAATTATTGTGTATATGTGTATAACTCAAAATAAATAAGCATTAAATTATGTTTAAAAAATTAATTTGAAACATTTGCTTTATAATTTGAATTAATTGCTATAAAAGATTGTCAATTGAAAATAATTATTCTTCTCTTTAGAAAAAATGACTATATACAATGTGTAATTTCGTACTTAAATCCTATTTTTTTATTAAAAAAAAACAAAAACACTACTTCTATCCATAAAATATTAATCCTGTACATAGCAATATTGAAATATCTATTTATGAAAGGGTGCAATTAAATTCACATATTGCCTTATTTTTCTGCAGAAAAGTGCCAATTATCATATATATTATTGTATTTTTTTTTCGAAAACAATTTAAAAGAATATAAATCATTTTCCATCTTTTGGCTTGATGAAATTGCAACCGAAAATTGTGTGTCTAGAAGTGGTAGAAGAGGGAAACAACAACTACTATTGAAATTTGAGAGCTAGAAATTTATTTGAAAATATGTACATATATCTATATGATTTGATTGTGCTTGTTTATAGTATATGCATTATAAAAATACCAAATGCACAAACAAAACTGTATTCCTTGAGGTAGTTTTTATCAGTTCAAAAATAATTAAAATTTGTCAAACGAAGATTTAATAAAAAATATATATATCATATATATATAATAAAAGGTGTAATTATTGAAGTATATATATTTAAATGATTTTCAAACAAAACAAATTAAATAATATAATAAAATTATTTAACAAATTATTTATTCTAATTTATAAAGAATTGTGTTTGTTTTTTCATCAATCTATAAATGAATATATAAATTATATATTCAATTGAAGCAAAGGTTTTTTGCAAGAAACTAATGGTAGAAACTATGAACTTATTTGTTATCAAGTGATAATCCTTTGATTAGGGTTTTTTGTTATTTTTTTTTTCAAATAGATAAACATAATAAAAACTGCTGAATAGCAATAGATATCCCTGAATGTTATACATACACATTTTTGCAAACAAAAACAAAAGAAAATCATCAATGATAAAACATATGATTTCATATCTATCATGACTAAATTCTTATGCCTTGTAACTACACGTGTCAAGCCAAGATATGAGACATATGAGTATAAGGAGGAGGGGGAGAGGGTCATTTGGTGTCAAATTCTTGAGAATCATTAACATTTTACGGAAGATTGAAAGTCTGGAATGTTTCTTAGTGAAGTGGAGTTGAGAAATGAGCAGAAATTAGGAAAAATAAAAAATACATAAATATAAGGTGTTTTTTGTGTGCAAATTTATTCGTTCCTTCAAGGCATAAGACCATGCTCAAACAAACGTCTTATATACATGGCTATCATTATGATAATAATTAAGGGCAGTAATACTTGCTCATATTTGTCAATTAAAAGGCTACTCTTCTTTGGGAAAAATACTTTAAATAAAAGATGAGAATTTCGCATCTTTTGTAGAATACGTGAAAAATTATGTATAAAGAAAACAAACCGTGAAAGACGGTGAAGAACAAGAAGGGAAAAGATTCTTACGAGAAAACTCGTAAAATTTTACGATTACGAGATTCCCCCCCCCCCTCTTCTCCTCTCCTCTTCTCTTTAACTCCGTTAAAGAGAACATTAGTGGGTGATAAACTTGACTTTTATAGAGCCGTAAATATGAATGTTTATGGCTAATTGTTTGTTTGATGAACAGATCTGCTTACCTGAATCTCCGTGATGAAAGGGATCCTCTGCTCGAGTGTGGAAGTAGATGATGATGTACAATTAGATTGGTGTTTGGGATAGGAGACGGAAGATGATCGTTCCTTGATCGGATTGTTTGTGTTTACTGTAATTATTTTTTATGGTGATGAGTAGTAAAATGATGTGTAGGCTTGTACCTCTGTTTCAAAATGAACATTAAATCCCATAAAACAAAATCGGTGTATATTGCCGAAGAGTAAAAAAAAAAAAAAAAAAAATTCCCCCCCTCATAAATTTTTTTTTTATCAGTTTGCGGGAGTGCGGGAGGAACAGCAGCAGCAGCAGCAGTTGCTAGTAGTAGTAGTAGTAGTAGTGAGGGAAAGAAAAGGAAACTTTTGCTGCTGCTGCTACTCTGGGGTAGCTTGGTCCGCGAGTGTGTGTAAATAAGTCACGTGATCTACTCTTAATGAGAAAATAAATTTGGATTCCTCTGATGTTCTTGAGCCCTTTTGTATATATATCTATATGTACTTCTTCTTCTCAAGCTTCAATTGGAGACCCTTTGGACATAGTGCTTTGTAAGGACTTGAAGGAAGAAAGGAAGAAGAAGAAGAAGAAGAGTGAAGGGGATTTCATCAGCTGTCGAACGGGATTTCGTAGTCAAAACTTGGAGCTCCTAGACTTTGCCTCTTCTACTTCATGAGATCTCAAGGATCAGGAGGGAGGGGGGGGGGGAGAAAGCTTTCCTAGGAGGGAGAATCTTCTGGCCATTTCCTTACAACATGTCAAGCTCCAAAAGGTGAACCAGAGCCCTACAAATTGATATATGCGGTGTTTGATTGGATCATGGAAATATTGACTCCGGATCAAATGTATCATGCATGATTTTCTTCAAATGGAAGAGTGTAAATGCTATAAAGGATTTTGAAGTTTTGAAAGTCCAGACTTTATATTATAGTCCTGAGTCAGTATTCTTCAAGTTACGCAGAAAAGAAGAAAAACGCATAAAAAGTGCAAGGAAAGCTACGTAATAATCATAATAATAAATGGTTATTATTATTGTTATAACCATTTAAAAACCATAGAATACAACAAGTGGTATTCTACTACAACATTAATGACGCAATAAAAAGGCGTATCATTATATTAGAAGAAGGAGCAGTTATTGTTATTATTATTTTTATGCGTACTTTGTAACCTTGTTTTTTTTTTTGTTATTTTGGTTACTGTGCAGTTTTTATTATTTTTAAATACAGTTTTTATGAGGAGTGATGTGCTTCTTTATGTGCTATAAGGGTCTAGCACACTAACTACACTTTTATGATCTGTCTAACATTGTGTGAAATGTTATAGTCAATAAAAAGTCTGCAAATGGGGAAAACACTTTTACTTGTTTCACCATGACTTTTTCTTTCTTTCTCTATGTCTTTTCATCATCAAATGGGCTCGCATGGGCTATGATTAAGTATGTGTACATACTTAGTATCCTTAAAGCTAAGGACATCATCTTAGAATCATATGCATTTAAGAAAGAAAGGAATTCAAATTCCTTCCTCTATGGTAGAAGACTTGAAATGCCAGCAAGCTGTAAAAACATAAATATCTTCTGCTCTCCAAGAGCCATATGGTCCAACAAAGAGATACGCTTTGATAGTGCATATGCATGTAGTTATTTACACTCTATGTTTTTAGTTGACGATGGGGACAATATTTAGTTGTTATCCTCAAGTAACCTTAATTAATGACGACATGCCTAGGAGGGAAATAAAGTCATAAACTAAATAGATATGTGGGTATCATAAATAAGTATCATCAAACAACCAGTCACTACCACCAATTATAAGCTCAAATGTCCCTGTTCGACCTAAGCAGAGATACATATACACATATGTAAATAAAAGCCAATGTAGCTTAAAAGAAGAAGAAGAGAAAAGAATTTGAGGAGAAGTATCAAGTCGTGAGATACGAAATGAACAAATGTTTGTTAATAAATAAAGAAACTCACCAAATATAGGGAGTATCACGAGAATCAATATATAGATATATTTATAAGAGCATTTGGTGTGATACCAGTCATCCTGGCCACCTACTTGAAGGAATGTCTTTGTCTTTACCAAGATGCATAAATACTTTATCTTCATATGTACAAACAAGACAAAAATTAAAATATTTTCACAGAAAAAAAAAACTTTTATTTGGATTCATAGTAATAATAATAATAATTCAACTCCTTTCTTAGTGAGCTCTTTCGTTTCAAACACTTGGGTTTTTTTCAAAAAAAACAATTTGTCTCTGAGTAGAACTAGTCGATGTTACCATAGAGATTTTCTACTGCATATAAAAACTATGATTGAAACACAAAGTTCAAATCATATTTACGTCAATCCTTGAGAGTTTTAATACTATATATATTTTTTTTAGCTATTCGCATCCATCATTTGACGATTTACTTAGAGTTTTATTTGAAAAATAAAACACCAAAATATTATTATAATCAATATTTTTCTAGAGAAAATAACGCCATTTAGTTAATGTATATTCATACCATTTTGACAATTTTTGAATTTGATTTATATATGTATACATACATACAAATATATTTATTTCTATGTTAGCATTAAATAAAGGGTATATTAAGTAGTTTTTCTTGAGTTATCATGAGAAGGAGTGAGTAAAAAGATGTCCTCTGCAGCTACTCTTCTGAATAATGGTTTATCCTCCTCCTGAATAAAGTTTTATTACCGTTTCAACCCTAAGGGGTTTATGTATGTATACTTATTCATAGAAAATGTGAATGCGTGTTTTTACAGGAGAGAAATGGGGTGTTTAATATATATATATATATATATATATGTACAGGCTTATATATCTACATATGCCTTTACGACATCCTCTTATGAAAGAGCTTGAGATCTAACTCATACATACATTTCATCTACGAAAATAATAAACACACTCAAAAAGTAATCCATGTTTGTATGACGTATTTATGTAAGAAAATAAGTAAAAAAAAAATATTTATCAATATGTGAGAACTTTTGCAGGCTCAACTTAAGCAAAATACACATATAAAATAAAATAAAATGTAATAAGTGTTGTTAATTTTATTTTATGATCTAATTTGACATGAGATAATTTAATTTTATTTATGAAATCGTGAAAGATTTATACGATTTACTTACATACTTGTAAGTGTAGTTTTATTTTGTATCTAAAAAGTATAGGTCATATTTGTTTGTTTGTAAGTGATTTTCTTTGCTTTTGAGAAGTCAAAGTGACATCATCATGTTCACAGGCCTTCTTCAATTATGTAGGTTTATTTACATATTTTACTAAAGTGACAATAAATCAAACTTTATATAATATAGATACAAAGGTATATTATTCCTTCTTGAAAAATAAGAGGTATTCATTTACTCACTCAAGAAAACAAAACCTTTGGCTAACTGGTTTTGTAGTAAATTAATACATTAAAATCTCTATAAGATAAAAACAAAAGAATATCTTAAGTTGACATTTTGATCAGGGCTATAAATCATGGTCAGATTCGTGATAAGGTTTCAAAGGAGTATATGTGTTTATATATATATATATAGAGTTTTAAAAATACATAGACTTTGTCCCTTTAATGAAAAAATTATGTACAATCTCCACATATTATCAAATTTGGATTATATGAAGTAAAATTTGTTTAAGGATAACTTTTTTTTAAAAGTATTTATTTACCTCAGCAATGAAATCCTAGAAATGCAGAATTGAATTGTTACAAATGTGAGTTTAATAACTACATATATATTTATATAAAAAAATTTGTAAATTCATAGAATTCTGTTAAAAGATATTTTTCCGTTCATTTTCCTTCTATACAATATCCTCATTTATTATCCAAAATAACAATGTATCCATTCAAGAATATGGACTCTATGATCTTTCGCTAGATGAAATTAGAAAAAAAAAACATTTATATCAAAATTCAAGTGTATAAAGAAAAATAATCACTTTTTGATCCATGTCCGAGGATTCCATTTAACAATTAAAGAGCTTCAGATCATAAATTTTGAAAAAATTCACATTTGGTGAGTAGTAAAGACTTTCTTTTAGATGTATCATGTTGTATTATTACTTTGTGATTATAAAGAGGTGATACTTGCATGTCTAAGTCATCTAAAATGAGTATTGAAGTCAGTCATTAAATAATATCAGTACATAACTATGTATTTTTTTTAACGAGTTTACAATGCACTTTGGATAAGGGTTAAATCCTTAAAAATGATTTTTTTTTGTTGAAAACAGAAGGTCTTGAACATAATTCTCCAGATTTAAACATACAGATATCTAAAGTTCAATAGAGTCTAAAAGTTGCCATCATTGTGGTTAAGATTGTTATATTAAGTAATTTGATTTATATGTCTATTATACTACGCAAATAAATAGTGATATGGTTCTTCTTGGTTGCTAGACACCATTTTGAGGATATATTGTATTAGTCTCAAACTTTTAAAATTCTTGAACTCTGTTTCAAAACCAAAAAGACCAGAGTAACCCAATTTAAAGAAAATAAGAGCAATTATTTTCTATTGGCATAGATGGCATTTGATTTTGTATGAGGACATTTCGACCAAAAGACTGCAATTAAATACCCTTGATATGTAGGCCATTTATTTGGTTTGGAATTATATAACTTACTGAGGAATCTGTTAGTAATTAATTGGATTCAAATTATGTTTTTTTTTATTTTTCTTACAAAAATTATTTAATTATTTTTTTCAACCATATTTTTGAAAAATATTCCCCATCTCCCACTTTGCCAATCCTTCAGATAACCTAAAAAAATCCCTTTTTTTTGAGTAGAATAAAGGATTTTTGTCCCTTGTACATAGTTATGCGACCTTGAATAATTATGTTAAAAGATAAAAAAAAATCTAAAATGAATATTTTACAACATGCAAAAAAAAAAAAAAAAATGAAGGACACGCTATTATTACTATTATCAATGAAAGGGGGTCACACTCAAAAAAAAAAAAAAAAAAGGGAAAAAATCCGTTAAATGGTGATTATAATAATAAAATGGTGGCTGCTACTTAGCCTACATCCATATGGTAATAAAACTTTTTTTTTCCTGTAAAAAGAGGGTCATTATTTGAATTTTAAATTTTTTTTTACTTATTTGAAACAAAATCGTTCAGGACTCAAGACTCCCAAAAAAAAGGAACTGTGAAGGAAGTTGACATCTATTTATGTACATATGTATCTGGTCAATCCTTGAGGAAACTCTATCAAAAGGTTAGTTAATCATTTTTATTATAAAAAGCAATTTTCCTGTATCATTAACTAAAGAAAGCTCTAAGAACTTTGGTTTAGATTATTGAGAAGTTGATAGAGCATAAATACCTTAAAATATATAAATAAAAGATAGTCACTCATGTTAATTTTAAGTACTGAAGGGAGTAGTTTCAGTGAACACATTCAAGTTTCTACATGTTTTTCTCCTTGAAATTTCATTAGAAAGAGTAAGTTAAATTGAATATGAATCAAGTTCGTATAACTTTGCTGATATTCAATTTGACTATTTCATCAGTTTTATTGATTATTATTTTTGTTTTTTGAGTGGATTCATTTGTATACAATAATTTGTTGACATTGCAAATTCAATTAGTACTTCAAAAAATGTTGTAATATAGTCAAATCCCGATAAGAACAACACTTATGCCTCATATAGTACTTCAATTACATTGTTTATCATTAAGCTTTACTTGCACTATGTAAGTAGCAATTTATTAGAGTCCATATTCTAGAATAAGCTGACTAATTAATGCTCATGAGTAAGAGACAAACTAGGAAAATCATCAAAATAATATTTTTGAAAGTGTGTTGTTGTGAATTTGTAGACTTTTCAGTGTAAATATCTATAGAAATCTCAATATCAAAAGCTGTTCATTTTTGAATTATATTGATAATTAAATGTTTTTCCTATAGAAACTCGTTTATGCATTAAAAAAATATTGTTGTTGAATCATTTTTTCTCTCCTTTTTCGGATTTGAATATATTTTTATTTTGACAAAAAATATGATTTTAAAATGAAATAAATCCTTAAAAGTAATGGATTAAGTTACTTTGACAAATTTTAAATAAAAAAAATTGATGAATAATATTTTTTTTCAAGTCCTTAGCTATGAAAAATATTTATGCCAAGCTTTTTATAAACATATGCATTGAGTTTGTATTCCTTTTCAATGTTTAAGATACATTTCTTAAGCAGTTTCTTTTATATAAAATATATATAAATGTATAGATCTTAAAGAAAAAATATTCCTCTCATTTAATTTGTTGGCAATATTCAAAAATTAAATCCCTAAATACATATATATATATTATATTTACATATATTTATATAAAGTTAAGTGTATATTGTAGGGGAGACCGGGAATAATTGTAGCAGGGAACGATTGCAACAGGGCTTTTTTCAAACATGAAAAAAGCCTTAGCCACCAAATTTACAACACAATTATAAAATAGTATGAGGTTGAATGACAATCCATTTGGTCAATTTTTCTTTGAGATATTGTGTAATTTATTGAAAGGAACAATATTTTTATAATAATGGAGTCAATTTTGGATATTTTTTGGCTGTAACTTTTACGAATTATTGATTCTTTTGCTATCAGTTGACGTCATTAATTAAAGTTCAAAAGCACGTCATTGAAGAAAATTATGAAATATTGTAACATTTGATACAAATGGTTTAGTTGTAACAAGAGTTGCAATTGCTTCTGTATTGTTTGTTATATTTTTATATATTTTAGAATGCATCAATCAAATAGGTATAATAGACATGACAGGGCCTTGAAAAAGATTATAAGAGCTCTGAATTGAAGTGAGTTTATCTAATATATTATACTGATCAGTGATATTCAATATAAATCTTATGATATATATCTTAATGTATTGTAATAAATACATTGAAGGTTCATAACTCAACATTTAGAAAAGTCTAGATATTAATTCTTTAAAAAATATTATTTAGTTTAATTTTCTTCACATCTTACTAAATATTGAATTTATTGACTGTTACAACCGATCGCAATGGTTGTTGTAGTATTTGATGGATTGCATTTAATTGCAATTTGTTAAAAAAAACACTAAAACTGACTAAAATAATCTATAAATAAATTCAATGAATAAAAAAGAATTTTATAGTGTCTAAGTGAAATCAGTTTTCAGTAATGGATTTAAATGCAAAAAAAGTGATTCAAATGATCTCTGTCTCCCCTACTAAAGTGAAGTAAAAAATAAGACAAAATTGCAAGGGAGGGGGGAAGAGAGAGAGAAAGAGAGAAAGAAAAGAACGTTGTTTCGACTCAAAATCTCAGCCAATAAGAGTTACTTTATTATTGTTATTATTAATAAGAATATGAAAAACGGCTTGTCCATCAACAACCTGGTCCGGGTAAGAAAAAGAGAGAGACACACACACACAAAAAAAGTATTTATCTTTTACCGTGAAATCGTGCAAAAAAATTAATGATGTCTAATGTGTGAAAAATAAAAGATATTTTTTTTTTACTTTCTGATTTGACAATTTTTCTTTTTACTTGAATATTTCAAAAAAGATGCTACATAATTAATTAAAGTGTTGAAAGGTTTAGGGAGAAGTCTAAGGATATACAACACGTTTAAGGCTTTCTTTGGCCTTTATATATATATAAATATATGTGCCCTGTTTGAGGTATTTATTGTGTCCATATGTACAAATATACCTCAGCCAAAAGGAAATTTAATATTCTTTTAAATAAATATGCCTATTTAAAAGCATATTTATACTTTACCTAATTTATAGCTATAAATAATATCACAACATTTAATTAAATTCAACCTACAGTAATTTTAAAGTCAAAAAGCTTCTACCTTATTATTATTATTTTTATTTTTCCCTCATACACATTGATTTGTGAGGAAAAAGAACAAGAAAACAAAACAAAATATTTCAAATTTAAGGCCTCATTTTTAATGTAAATGCTCATCCGTGATAATGCCTGGATTTGAATCCCCCCTTACCTCTTTGCAGGCTCCCATTTCACTCAAAACAACAGGTCATCACTAAATATAGTATATTTTCCTCAAGTAACAAAAAAAAATAAAAAAAAAAGAACTCTCCGCCATCAATCATACAAAAAAAAAACTTTGTGCGCTAAGGGCAGTATTTTTCGCATATGCAAATTTTGATTTATGATCATAGCGCGTACATTTTTCAACCAAAATTATAAGTTTTTTGTGTGTGTTGAGTAAAAACCAAAAAAAATAAAAAATAAAAATTATAGCTTTTATTGTTGAAGTAGTTTTTTGTTTTGTTTTTTCTCACATTTTTGACTCGTGTAAGCCTTTGTTACGTTTTCATATTGAACCCTTTTAGTAACTGCCTTTGTTTACTAATACAATTAAATACATATGTAAAGAAGCATATGTTTATGATCATAAGTAATTTAAACCATGGTCCGTTGAGGATGTCCAAAAATTAATGACTCTTATTAGAATGACGACTCGTTGCAAAGTTGATATTAAAATATTTTTATTAATCATAACTTTATAAAAATTATAAAGTTACATATGGATATGTAAATATTGACCGAATAATAATTTAATTTAATCAATTAATAAAAATATACATATGTAGACGGAATTTATATAAATAGCATCAAAATGTTCTACACTTTAACCATTTTTTGATTTATTTAAGACGGAAAAGTTATTGATATAATTATTTATTTATAAACTTAATCTACACGCTCGATAAATTACATATTTTAGTGTGGCTTAAGGTATATCAAGGCTTCTATGTGGTTTTAAACATGGTAACTCCACCAAAAAAACCAAAAATTAACCAATTCTTCTTCGTCATTCTAGAACTTTTTTTTCTAGAAATTTAAATACAAAACTTTGTCACATTTTGTTTTTGTTTAGTTTATACCTAACTAATTCCTCACCGTCAGGTGTTATCAAGCTCCCAACTCCATAAATCATTGTTTTATTACTTTCTTTGTACAAGATTATTTTTTTTAAGAGAGAGGTAGAAAAACAGATAATATGTAAATCTATGCAAGTTAATTTTCAGTCAAGTCACTACATGGCTTAAATAGTGTGTATAAAACAGATTAAAAACCATTTGAGAAAAAATAAAATGCATTTTTTCTCTGTAGGAAATGATATTTTTATTGCTTTTTTTTATTTAACATCTCATGAAATCTTTTTTTTTTATTTTATTTTTCAAAATATTGACTTATTAATTCTTAATTTTTATCCATTGTTTCAGATTCAAATATATAAGCTACTAGCCTATGGATGTGAGTAGTAGAAGGTAAGCCCATCGCTTAATTTTTCATATAAATTATTTATTACATATATTTAGTAGAAAAATTATTGTCTCAAATTCCTATCAAAGTCGAATTTGTAAGAATTTAAGGGCAAATATTTGGAAAATAGGAAGTCTTATCAGTGGGGCATATCAATTAGTATTTCAACGCCTGTTTTTTAAACACTTTATTTTCGATTTGAAATAGTGCTTAGTCATTTCTATGTATGTATAAAGACATCAATCATTGCTTAAAATATGGATTTTATTTTTATGATATGTTTTTTTGACTTATATGTACACATAAAAATCAATGCTTTCTAAATTTCCTAGCGACTACATATTTCATCTCTTCCTTAAATTCAATCAAAGCATACTCAATATTTAAAAAAAGAGATAATTTTTTTTTGACTGTAATGTGAATACATAAATTTTGCTAATTTTTTTTTTTTTTTTTGCAATTTTGTTATGTCTTAATTAATTATAAATAATAATTTTGATGAAGGGAACACACACATACACTCAGCCAACATACACACATATACACGATTTTACAAAAGAATAAAAACACGACTTCAGTAACCACAAAAAAAATCGACTTCTGTATAATGACTCATAAACAATCATAAAAAATGTAAACCGCTAATTTTATGGTTGTGTGTGTCTATTATTATTATTATTATGGCATTATGCAACAATTTGCAAAAGTATACATGGAATGAAAATAAAATTAGCATTAATTTAAATCTTTAAAGGCGGATTGATAGTAAGTAATGTTGTATCTAAGATAAACAAGAGAAGCAGAATAAAGGATACTTAAGAATAATTTAGCAATGTTGTATAATGAGCTTAATATTCATTAAAAGACCATTAGTTCATTAGTGTCTATTAGACTATCATCATTTAGGGAGTAATGAGAAATCTTTTAAGGCTTTTGAAATACTCTTAAAACGACGTGGAATGAACTTTCAATTCCATTACATTTCCAAAAAAACAACAACCCTCATTTAATACATTAGATCCTTATATTCATAGTCCTAATATTTTGAAAATTAATTACTCTTTTTTTTATCAAACCTCTTCCCATGTTTAATAATGTTATTTTAATAATATATTTTTTAACAGTCCCATATGACATTACATACTGAGGCCAATAAAGTGTTTTCAACATTTCCTTCTCTATGGGTACTAATAAAAATATCACTTTACGATATATTTTGTTTAAAGTTACATGAATCTTAAATAGATACCCCGAATCGATAATATACAATTTTGCCTTCAGAAGAAGAGTAAAAATTAGATGAAATTATACCTATTTTGATTTTATACATGAATGTTTAAACCATTATTGCATAATAATAGATTTATGCTTAGTTTTATATGAAATTTACTAGTTTTTGTATTTGCTTTGATTCGATCCTTTATTTTGTTAAAATGTATTTTCTTAATTTTTTTTTCTATTAATTACTGGTTGTGTTGCTTCTGTTTTGATCGAAATCTTTAGCTGCGTATCTGATAGTTATTAGGTTGTGCTCAAATTAATATTTTTTCTTCGTTTTTGATGTTGTATTTTACTTATGATTGAGCGTGTATGACAAAAGAGTGTTTCGAAGTGACGTCAACATTGTGGAAGTCGGTAATTTCGTATGAATAAACAGAATAATTTAATATAAAATATTCCATTAAGGAAAATGTTGATTTAATGCCCATGTGCACTTGTATTTGACAATGAAATAAACAAATAAGAGGACTTAAGCCATTTCTATGCGTCCATTAAACATGTTTATTTCAGACCCTTATAATATGCAATAAAAATATGTCCTTACGTCATTATAAATTTACACAGTGTAGCCAATAAATTAGATGTAAATAAATTTTCCTAGTATTGGTTACTTTTCTGCGACTATCCTACTTTACTCGTTCCTAACAAATCTACTCATTTCATATAGATTTTTAGCATCTTTTAATTTGATTTTGTTCAAATATTACTTTTTCTCTTTGACATTTTTTTGAAATTTCTTCAAGATTTCTTGAAAATGTTATTCAATAAATATTTTGACTATATATGTATGTACCCCAAAGATGGTGTCATTTTCGGCGTATTATGTAATCTGTTATGTCAAATAAAATGTTCTATAAAGGCCAATAAAAAAATATAGGATTGGAGCACTTTGAGTATGGAATAATTTGTTTTCTCGTACCAGTAAATTTAATGGCTTTCCTACAATTGTGTTCTTTTAATGATTTTTGTGTATGTTAATTTTATTGAAGTTAACATATAATTTGATTGGATTGCTGTGCTCCTCAAACATTTTGACTGTACCCTCTTCAGAAATGATATTGGAGCATTTGCACCCTTTAATTCATACTCACTAAGAATTTACTAATAGTTAGAATTTATTGAGGTACTTTTCGAAAATCTTCTATGCCTACTTTATGGGGTGTGCTCCACAGTTTCAAAGGATCTCATCCCAAACTAGACCCATGTATTCTTTTAATAATATATTTAGTCCAATTATGAATTATAATTAATAGAATATTGACTAAATATTTTTTTTTTGTGTTTGTGTGTTCATTATTTTAAATAATAAATGTATAAAATATTGAAACTGTTTTTTTATAAAACGTGACCTTGAGTTCAGTCAAGTTTACAGAAATTTTTCCTCTGTTCAGTAAGTTTAATTAGTTCCTCTTATCACTACTCATCCTCAGTCAAATAAAAAAAAGGAAAAAAGGAGAAGTGATCCTCACTCTAAAATATTCCTTCATCTTATGAGGTTTCGAGAGTTTTTTTGTTCTTTTTGTTTTCAGTGATTGTTCGTAGAATACAGGTTATCCTGTCTTGCACCTATATTTCATATGTACATACACGGAATACGTTAATAACCACTTTGTATATATGTATGTATACATAGCTCTATTAGAATCTCGGGAAAATAAAGACTTTAAAAAATTTATTTAATAAATCAAATTTTCAGGGAGGGAAATATTTTTTTTTTTTATTCTCTTTACTTTAATTAATGGAGAATAAGAAAAAATAAGAAGAAGAAGAAGAAAACGAAAAAGAAAAGATTTCTTTATTAAGAAAATGTATGTTCAACAAAAGAATATTATGTATAAGTAATAAAAAATCTCGCCAAATGCTCATATAACTCTTTTCCGAATTATTTATTGAATACTTTTCTACATTGGGATATGTTTAGTTCATATACTTAAGGGTATTTTATTTTGATCAAATAATACATATATATTTCTAGAATTAGAGTGGCTTTGAACTTTGGTCTACGCTTAATAGACATGGAAATAATTGGAAGTTTGTAGTGATACCCCCTAGTGTAGCTGCGCCACTGTTTTATACGAGTTTTTCATGAAGAAAAATCCTTCTCAGTGCGTGAAAGATATATGCTTGTGAATTCAAGAATGAAAGAGAGAAAGAAAGAGAATTTAAAATAAAAAAGCCTAAACGCTTTTGATTAGTACAAGAAGTCACGTATAGAGGGAGAACGAGTATTTAGCGATAATAACAATTGCTTGAATGGGATTTTTCTATGTATGTCTCTTTTTCAAATGTGAATATTAGTGATGAATCTCTTGAAAGAGTTTATTTCATTATTATTCACATGAAACTAAGATCAATGACACTATTCTTCTTCTTTTTATTCTTTTTTTCCTTTTTTTTTTGATTTAATGAGGTCGTAAATTAAAGTAATTTGTTTAATTAGTTTATTTTTTTATGTGGACTTGTGTATTAGAGTAAGAATTACTATTGATGAAACATTGAAAAGCATAGATATGATATGTATATAATATTAAAAAAAAATTGGGAGTAAATATTAAATCACTAATATTTATGTAGTTAAAGGAGAAGAAAAAGGGGAAAATGCCTAGGTTGAGTGAATAGACTTTAAAACTTCCCGAATTGATTTTCAATTTTTTTGTCCTTTGCGAATGTTGTTATATTTTTCCCTTCCTTCCTTCTTTCCTTCCTTTTTTGAGCCAATGAATAATTTTTCTTTCCTCTGTAGCCTATATAGAAATTGCTGCTACATACAGTGAGACCATACATACTACAACAGTGAATATGTTACAACAACACAACAGACACATAAAAGGAGAAGAAGATGGTTGCACGTACATACTGATAATTTATTGGATGGAAAAATAAAGGGGAGCTCCTTCAGCCTCCCATTTCCCCATAAATCATTTCTTTTTCTCTTCTTCTTTTTCTTTCCTTCTTATATATATGTATGTATGTATGTATGTATACAATATATGTAGTATTTATTTTTTCCCTTCTCTGTATGCTAAGCAAAGCACTGGCGCATTTTAAATTTAAATATTTAAATAATTCATTCTCTTCTCTTTTTTTCCTTCCTTTTATTTTTTTGAAATATCTTCTTTATCTCTCTCTTTGAATGCTCCTAAAACATACATACATATAAAGAAAATGAACAAATGGAAGGGTTGAGTGAGTCAATGGGTAAAAAATCTTATTTTTATATTATAGCTATAAAGGCTCTTTGGACAATGAAATGTCCCTTTTTTGACACTTCTATCTTAAGCCTTTATGCTGGCAGGTGGAAAAATACTCTTTGCAAAATTTCAGGTCCCTAATGCCATTTTTGATCGTTCTAGCGCCATCCTAAGCATGGAGGTTCCATAGCATTTTATCCCTTCCTTTTGAGTGACGGTATCAGTAGTGGGGGTGAGAAGATGAACAAAGTAGGATATTGATATTTGAAACCGATTATTGTGTGTGTGTGTGTGGAGGTGGGGGGGGGGTGCAATATCTGATCAATCAGTCGATACTTTTATAAGATAAAGTTATATAGATTTATACAACTATTTTTATATTGAATCATTTTAATTACTTATCATTTTCTTTGAAAAAATGCCTACCTTTAAGTTATTAATATACATTTATCAAAGAGTTGAAAGGCAAGAGAAGTTTTTATTGTTGAGCCGATCTATACATTTAAATTACAACTAATCACTCAAGCACTAATTCCATATCAAAAGACAATAACTTTAAATCATAATAAAATAACTGACTAATAAATAAAAATCTTAGCTCAATGTATACATTGGGAATAAATCTTTCAAAATAAAAACAAATTCATATAATACCTTAAATGTGTTTCTAAATATATCCACAATAATATTTGACAAGCCACTGACAATTACCAATTATTTGTGTAAAGCCTATATGATGGGCCTATATATCAATCGAGCCCTATAAATAAGTGAAGAGTATAGATCAGTGAAGATAATTACATTTTATTTCCTCAAGTTATGTGGGATGGTTTGATGGGGACAAATCCCTTTTAGAAATCTTTTATCATTCCTTATCTCCATTACTACGAATAACTTGTACTTTAATTTAATTCAGTGGCCCATAATTATTCAATATGAATCAAATACAGCTTTTGTTCATTTTTAGTTAAATAAGTATCTGATTGCTGATAGTTAGGGAAAAAACAGCTAGAACAGTCCACCCTAAAGCCAAAAATTTAAGGAATGGGTTCAAGAAAAACTCTATGTCTATGATCGTGAACCCTTGTCTTCATTCATTGCCTCACATAAGCAGCAGAGCACCATTCCTGTTGAACATCCTTCTTTAAATTAAATCCCTTCAAATCCTTCGTCATTCACATCTTTGGTCCTTGTATTTTTCCTTATTAATTTTTTTACATGGGGAAATTATTTTAGTGCTTTATTATTATTATTATGGCATTACTTATGTTTGTTTATGTACATACATACATACATACAATGAATGTATATTTATACTGCCATATGTACATACATGTATATATGTACATATATAACGTTTTCTGCGTCTCATTGACAATTTTTAATTACATTAAAACAAAGAATAAGACAACATAATTGTAATAAAGTAATTACAATTTTTTTTATGCTCTTAAAGTTTACGACAACGTTCCGAGTTTTTGTTTTTGTGTGTTCTTTTTTTACTTTTTTATAATCATTATAATTATTATTATGTCAACAACATTCTCTTGACTTCTTTTATTTTTTGAGGATTTTACTTTTCTTTTTAAATAATTCGTTATTTGAAAGTCTTTATATTGTAAAGTATTATTAATCAATTTTTTATTTTAGTTTCTTGGGGATATGTGCATTTGAGTCTCTTTTAAAGCCCTTTTTAAGAATATCTATATATAAAACATTAAAAAATAATTATAAGCCACTAATTGAATTAAATACCATACAAACATTAAAAAAATGCTCATTACGGAACGTCAAATGATAAACCATTAGGACCACATATCAAACATACACCACTCTGGTTTCTTTGACCAACACATGAACAAACAGTAGGCACTTGTATAATAATACACTATTTAATACCCACTCATCACAATCCATACTTTTTTTTACGTGAAAGTCAAATAGCAATGAAAAATCTTAATTTGTTATCAAATGTAAGTATGTACGATTAATTCTTCTTTTAAAATACTTCATCTTTTTTTTTTTTTTTTGTATTTCAACTCACATAGTCTGATTGTAATAGTTGTAACTTGTACAGCAGCTAAGTATATGTATAATATTTAATTTGATAATGTAATTATTATTATTACTATTTATAGTCTGAAATGAATAATATCCTTTCATGTCAAAAACAAGCCTTTAAGTCAAACTCAATTACCTTCCTTTGTAGCTTGCATATGTAAATACATACATATATTCAAAGCACTTTCATTCCCAGCATTTTCAAGAGACTCTAACCCCAAAAGGCATTAAGTGCAAATGCATACATTCATATACCTAGGTACCTATGTATGTAGAGAACTCACTCTAGCTTCAAGTTAATTCGTGTTTTTTTTTTTCTATCAGAAATGCATTCTATGTACATATAACAACAACATTCTGCGATGAGGTAATATATCTTTAAAAAAATAACATACGAGCTTAAGCTGAGAAATATAAAATAAAAAAACGATACATAAATCATACCTTATCACTTCATCACACAGAGTTTAAAATAATGACTCTATTATTATTATTATTATTATTTAAAAAGTATATATGTACATATATTTGTGTGCCTATACTCTGTACATATTATGGTTTTCCATCCTTTGTGTATCAGAGAATCATTTACCTAGGTGTACCTATACGTAGACTCACTCTTTGACCATCACTACCTTGACTAAGGCCGCCTTAGTCAGCAAATTCATACATACAATATATATATATATACACATTACTCAAGAGATATTGGTTGAAAAAGAATCAGATGGTTTTTTTTTATTTAAACTTTGCGGATTTAAAAAAAAAATTAATGCTATGAATTAAGGTCAAACCTTGAAAATTCAATAATTTTTGTGGTAAAATCAATATTTTTTTCAAAAAACAAAAGCAAAAACCTATTGAAAAATTGTATGTTCCCTCTTTGTGGTAATCGATGTCTTCTTTACTATGTAGACTAAAGCTATAAATTGCTGTATGTATATTAATGCGTATCATATGGGATACCATCACTCAAAAGGATCACGAGAACATGACCATTAAATTAGAAAAATGCTTACAGTTTGCAATATATATTTTTAAATATAAATAAGATGCATGGATTTCCCAATATATAAGGTGTCCTTTGATGAAGCTTAATGTGAATAAATAGGGTTATGCAGATCAACTAGTGTTGATTTGTTAGTAAAAAAAACACATAAACACAGGAGAGCAACTGATTGTACTTTTTTTATATATTAAAAAAAGAGCTATAATTATTTATTACTTTAAAAAAAATATGGAAAAATCCTTTTTGCAGCTAGTTATACCAACATATATAGATATATGCCTTATAATACATAACTAATCCTTGTTTCAATCCAACAAAATGCCCTATTTGACAAGTTTCAAATACTTTTTCTTCTTTTTTTAAAAAAAAAAAGTTT
Source organism: Lepeophtheirus nordmannii (assembly GCA_963680855.1). NCBI lineage: Eukaryota > Metazoa > Arthropoda > Copepoda > Siphonostomatoida > Caligidae > Lepeophtheirus > Lepeophtheirus nordmannii. The sequence continues at coordinate 20,013,959 of OY804522.1, forward strand.
TGAATATTTTATTTATATTTGTATAAATGTACATGAATGTATCTCATAAGGCAATTTAGACTGCATTTCCTCTTTTTAATATTCTTTTCCTTCTTCTTTTTTCTACTAGTATCAAGGTACTATCTAAATTGCTTTTAAACCTACATAATATATGCATACATACATATAGAAATGTGTTTCCAAAAGAGGAAGAAAAGACGAAGAAGAAACAACGGTAATAAAGATAGGAATATTCATCATGTTTAATGCATAAATCATTGCAAAAATAAATTAATATTTTGCAACTTCACATCAATAACATGGAGGGGGGGGGGAGGTTCAAAGAGCCTGAAAAAAAGAGTGTTTTCATATATATACATATATATAATTTGAGTTATGGCCCATTTCTGTTTTGTTTTTCCCCGTGATTTTGTGGAGATGCTTTGTGATTCAGAACAAGATTTTATAGGTAAATAATGAAGAGGTCACAATGTGGTTATTTAAGAATGTATCTACATACTTATGTATATAAATGAGTCATTAATGAATATGTGACCTTCTTAATGAATCAATTAATTATATCTACATTGTATGAAACATCTTCTAATGTGCTCATAAAGGAAATGTTTATTGAGTAACAATTGATATACTTCTAATTAGTTTATAATCATCAAATGTTGATACAATTAATAATTATTATTATTTACTTTTTATTTATACATTAAAACAGTCAGCTCCGGATAAAAGATATTTGGATAAGCTCAATTCTTTCTCAGAAATGGATTTTTTTTAAATTTTATGAACGACTTTGCATAATACGTACATGAAATTAGGAATTATCCCGATAAGTGACTTTTGTCATGTTATCAGAAGTAAACTTCAAAAATGTCTACATAAATTTTTTTTTCAAATAATAAATTTTATAAAACAATATTGTACATAAAATTCACTTCCTTTGACGCTTATACAAATTATTCATGATATCATCAAACACGGGATCCATAATTTCATTAATGCATAAAATGAGAAGATAAATGATATTAAATTATACTTTACCATCAAAAACAAATAGATATAGATATAGTAAAAAAAAACTAGCAAAACACAGAAGCTTCTCTAATTCAATGTTTGATAAACAAAGTTAGATTTTTTTTTTTGGTATATAATCAGTTAATACAAAAATGTCAAGAATAATAAAAAAGTAAAACAACAAACTAAATTTACAGACATTTGGGCACTAGGGCCAGAAAAAAGTGATCTTTTAGTAGTTGCATTTTTGGTTATAAACTAATTAAATAAATATCTATGTATGAACATAAATAATAAAAAAAATGCACTTCGGATAAGAGCCTAATTTGGATACGAACAATATTATTTTCATTGAAACTGAGGTGTTTGATTACCTATATATATATATATATATATATATTTGTTTTGAAAACACTTCCTGTCTCGACTGGTTAAGTTACCTCTAATAGTGAGTGGTTTATACCTAACTACATAACTACAAAATTACAAATATGTAGGTAACCAATGAGTTAATTTTTGCATCATTAACCCAAGACTCCTTTCAATCGATAAATAAGTGGGAGTTATATTTATATATATGTACTCAAAAAGATATATTCTCAAATAGAAAAAACAAAAACAAAAAAAACAAACAGTCTCTTAAAAATTTATGGTGCATTTAATTATATCAAAGAAAGAAAAAACAAAAATAAAAAACACACTAGGAAAATACACATTGTTTGAATAAACTTAATTTTTTTTTGTCAGTTTAATTTTCCATGGTCGTCTAGAGACTTCCTTCTCTTGTCTATATGTAGTACATACATACATATAGTGTAGGAAAGAACTCTTCATAATATTACTTGACTACTCAATAGTAGTAGTAGTAGTATGTACATAGTGTGTCTCTTTCTTCTTCGTTTTCTAATTTAAAAACTTTTTCCCTGTATGTTTTTGTTAGGAAATAGATGCTGAAATGTAATAATGACTAAAAAAAGAAGAGTTACTCTGACAAAAAGACAAAATAAAATAAAAATAAAAAATAGCAGATCCCTCGAGGATATAGTGAGGAAAAGAATTTTTTTTAAAGTGTTGTATATATATATATATATATATATATATATATATATATATATATATAAATGTTTTATATGTACGTATATCTATAATCGTGAGCGATTCATTCCTCATCAAATGCCTCTCTTAAAAGAGCCACACTAGAGATTTTGCTATACATACACATATGTAGATATTTTTAAATATTTTGTATACAAGTTACGTCTCATAATGTCGTATTTAATTATATAATTAGTCATTTTATTTAATTATATTTTGCTACTTGAGGCTTTCATTTTCATTATTATTATTATTATTATTGACTATATTAATGTCTTGGAAATATTTGTGACATGTGTAATTTGGAGTGATACAACTATTATACAAAGATCCTTTTTGAAGTAACTGTAATTTTTAATTTGAAAAGTCAACTTTTACTTAGGGAATATCCAATGTGAATCTATGTAGTGATGTGATTTTTGAAGTCACACTGTGTCTCATCTAGATTTTGACCCTTCTTTGTCTTATTGTCATGACTAAAACCAAAGCAACTTAATTTAAAAATAATATATTTTTTCGTCAAATTTAAAAGGATATATTTTTTTTTCTCAGAGACTTGATTCCTCAAAGTGTGGGTAAGATGATCAAAACCAGGATTTCTCAAATCGTTTTGAATAAAAACAATGGCCCCAAACATCACAAAATGTAAATACCTTAAATCTTTTTTTTTTAATTAGTATTATTTTTTAATCGAGGTTGAGATAGTCTTTCATTATAGTAAAGGATATGAAAGTTAAGGATATTTTATTTATCATTTTTGATTAACTCTCTTTGATCCATCGGTTGAAAAAAAAAAACTGGTCTAGACCTCAATGCTGTTACCATCGAATGTCCATTGTACTCATTTAAAATCATTTGTACTCTTCTTTGACTTGTAACTTATTCGCTTTACATTTGAACAAAATCAGAACACACACAACCTATAAATATATATACATACTTTGTGACGTTATGTCAAAGTGAATAACGTTACTTATATTAAAATTCGTTAAATGCTCATATGAATATTCATAAACACACTAATACTGATGACTATTATTATTATTATTATTATTATAGTTACATTAAAACCTCCGGTTAGTCTATGAGCCTATTTTTTGGAGGTTGCTGGGAATTTGAAGGGGTAAACTTCTTTTTTTTTTTTTCTTTTGATAATGAACCAATTGAAATAATCTCTGTTATACACATTATATACATACAACCATGAGAGTACAACCCTATGAATATGTAACTATGAACCAGAATTCAATTAAATAACCATTGTATGAACCGTGTGAATCCATTTCATTTCATAATTTTTAAATATTATATATACATATATACAGTCAGAGAAAATAAAAAGTTCATTTGAATCCCACAAAACACGACACAAGAGGATCCACTAAAGTTTGCAATCATTTCTACGGCTTTATCATCATCTTAATCAAAACATGATTGGCACGTGATACCTTGATTCATCACGTAGACTGTGGTTAAAGCTACGTGTTGGAAAAGGTATAAATATATTTTCATAGATTTGATATACATAGAAAAGAGCAAGAGAGGAAAAAAAAAAGAATCTAAAAATTATGTAGAGTACGTCTTAAACATGTGTTTTTGCCAAACGTGATTTAAAACAATTGCTTGATGCATTTATATATATATATAAATATAAACACATAACAATAATAGAAATCATACTTCGAAATTTTTATTCTTGGAAGGCGTTTATATTTAGAGGAGAGAGAGAGAGGGACTCACTTGCTGTTCCAAATAGTGTACATATATATAAAAATATAGAATGAAGGATTAGAGTTAAAATATATGAGAGGGATAAGAAAAGAAGAAAAGGGAGGGGGGATAGAAGAAGAAAAAGAAGAAGAAGAGAGAACCCCTTCTGTTTTTTCTTCATCTTCCTATTCTTCTTAGAAGCCATTTCTCTTTATCTGGATTTATGTTTATATTTATATATAAGATAAATATAAAAAGAATTGTTTTTAAGGGAGTAAAAAAAAATTCTCCTTCTTAAAGGAGCAAAAAAAAAAGAAGGAATTTCGTCAAACTTGTTGAATTGAATTGAATGTAGGTATTATTACATATTTAGATTGCTCCAATTTATGTACGTAGCATAGAGAGGTTGCGTGAATATATGTATGTACATTCATATACCTACGCCTGTACTCATTAAGTTATGATTTTATTATGGACTATAAAAGGCCTACAAGGGCCCATTTTATCATGCAAATTTGTATAATAACTCAATCCTACTACAACATATGTACACGTAACAAATAATATCCAAAGAAATACTCACACCCAACAGCCTATGACTACATGGGCCGGTAGAACTACAACTACCTATGTTGTAAGTCTCACCTACCAAATAGAGATGTTCGTATTTCTATTTTCCTTTTTCATTATTTCATAAAATGGGCGCCTTTATGTGATTCTATAAATCATCAATACACAAATAATAATAATAATAACAAGAACCATAATAATAAAGCCATTATTGATCGTATCTTGAAGTTACGACGTTCCTTCGTTCCTTCCTTCGTTCGTACGCTCGAACGTAGCTCGTACTTACATGACTGCCCAAGTCATCGTTTATAACAGCATGTAAAAAATATGTATGTACATATATGAACCACAAGAAGAAGAAAAAAAAAAAAAAAAAAAAAAGATGTAGGTAAAGGAAGAAGAAGAAGAAGAAAAACTCATACAGGTTGAATCAAAATATTTTTGAACATAGAAGGTTTACGTGATTAGAATATAAGTTGCTATCCATATATACATATAATTTTTTTATTTTATTTGTGAAGCAGCCTTATATTATTATTATTATTTTTATACATATTCCTCTTCTACTTCTTCTTCTACTACTACGCATTCCCCTCCTAAAATCTAGAAGAAGGGAACCAAAAAAAAAACTTATTTCTGTCTATGAACATATATATATGTTATATAAAGGACAAAAAAATTCTTTTACAAACTCGGGAGTAGTTTCTTTTGCTTCCTTTTCCCTTTTTCTTTCTTCTTATTGCAGCCTCCCGAATTTTTCTTCTCTATACTATATATTATAATAATAAATAAATGTTGTTTTTTTTTGCTTATGATTTATTCTTTTCTTGCTGCTTTTTTTATGTTCTGCTTCTTCTTGTTCATATATTATAATATTACTTCTCCGTCGTTTTTCCATTACCAACACACGCATTCATAGATACATTTATATATACATCCTATTCTCATGTACATATATTGTAAATGGTTATATATATAAAATGGCTCTGAAGAGTTCCTGGAGTCTTTTGTATGACTTTATAAGTTTTTCTTTTCTTCGTAGTTCTATGTGGTTTTATATCATATTTGAAAGAGGTTGCGTGATTATGTAAAATGAAACATTCTTATTCTTTTTTTAAAAAAGTGTTCCTTCTTCCTTTTTTCTAATTTCTTTCCCCCATTAAAATAAGGGATTACTCATTCCCTCCCCCCCCCCCCCTCCACTCTTTCTAACCCCCATCCTCTCCTCCTCTTTCACCCCCTCTCTCCTTCTATCTTTTCTTCCCATTCCTTAGCATCCTCATCGAGAGCATTTATTTTGTCCCTTCTCCACTTTCCAAAAAGAGTGAAATATGTCGTTTTTGTTGTTGTTGTTGTTGTCGATGTACGTTCAACTCCCAAATGATTTATGACAAATATCTATTATGCCTTTCCTGATGCAGTTTGTCTTTTGAAGCCTTAAGCTCTTAACAAGGATGATGTGTCTTGTATCAACATTCTCATCATCATAACCCACTAACATAGAGTCCTCTGTCCCGCTGAGATATTTTAATTATTATCAGGTAGACTGGAGGAGAAGAAGTTGATGAGAAATAAAGATTAAGGCCATAATAGAGATACCATAACTTGGATATTATTAATAAATAAATAATAATCAATATGTATATGTAATGATAATAATAAGAACCGTTTGACGAATATTTAATTGAAGTTGTATTAACTATTATTTTCAATAGTAATTTGAGGGGATTGAAAAGAAAGAAATCTTTATACAGATATAGTTATATATATATATTTAAATACGTTCTTTGAGCATAAAGAACCGCCTCTACGGCCCCTTGTTGTGTACAAGTCCTCACCAGTACAATTCTAATTAAAAATGAGATGAATCATTTGAAGGGGATTTGTCATTGCTCGTGAAGACTATAATGCAATGATATTAATTCCATTATATATTCAATATATTAAGTCTTTAGTTTTTGATGAAAAAGTATTCTGGAACAGATTTTTAAGTTCAAGTGTCTCGTAAAAATTCGTTTAAAATACATATAACATTGATATATCTATAATTAAATCAGGTGATAAAGTGATAACATCAATTAATTAGTAGCTAATTATTAAAACAATTGATGCTACATATCATTAAATAAGTATGAATAAACAATTGAGGTTACAATTTATGCAAAACCTTAACATTTGTGCACACAGATCCCTTGAAAACTCACCTGTAATGTTATTAATATTTACCACTAAAAAATGAGTTATTTTTTGAAAGAAAGTTCTTCTAATAAAAGGATGATAATGCCATTAGCCTCTGTTGGGAGTCACACAACAAATCAAGGCACCATCTGGTAGGGGGAGCCAATATTCTTGTTTGTCTAGAAGGGAGACAAAATGGAATTAAAATAGAATGGTATCACTTGTGTGTTATGTTGTACCCTCTGTATATTGATGGTTTTCTATTTGATCTAATGTATATTTGGTTGTTTAAACTCTATGATAAAAAAACGTGGTTGAATAGAAGGTTACAAAAAAAAACAAAAAAAAAACGATCGAGGTTCAGTGATCTTTATATATATATATATATATCTATTTCCCATAGTTAATTCTCGTTAAAATTATAAATCAATATTCTTTTTTGGTATTCCATGATCACAAAAACAAAATATTGGCTCATGGGATAGCGTTGAATAAATTTCACTAAAACGTGATTTTGATAATTAAGATCATGTGTAAAGTCTATATTTATTATTATTATTAAAAATAAAAACAAGAACAAAAAAACATGTAACTTTTCTTCTTCCTTCAAAATACAAAACATATAATTATGACATAGAGATATGTATGTACATCTATGCCTGTGTGTATGTATATATACATATGATAATTCTACCTTTTTTTAAAAAAAAACTCAGGAACAGAAATTATAGCTTTATAAAGAAGGAAAAAGAAAGAAAGATGGAATCTATCACTAATTATCCCAATCGGGCATCAAGTTCCATCAAGGGAGAAATTAAGCAATAAAATGATCTTACAGGATGTAAATATTCTTTTACATGATCTTTTTGATGATGCAAGTTTACTTCCCGTGAGACTTGGACTTAAATAATTGTATATTCGAGTTCAATACATCTCTAGTTTTTTTATTATTGTTATTATTTTGAAATGCGTGAAGGGGAACAAAAAAACCACGCCTCGGCCTGGAGTAGAAGTTTAAAAAATAACATTCACTGGCTAAAAAACAACATATTTTAACGATCTTGGCAGGGTTTTCTAATAACTTCATTATAGCAGTGAGTAGAACAGGAGGTCAGCTAGGGACTAAACAAATACTTGTATTCAAATAAATAGTTAATAGTTCATCAAAACCTTTTTATAAGCAATAGGATCTACTAAAAAATGAATTAAGTGACGAATACATATATAAACCATATATGTATATAGGAATTAATTTTTTGTTTAAAGGAATTATTTACGCTTAGGTAAATAAAAAGATGAAAACTTCTAATCAGAAATAACTTTTGATTATATATGTATGTATTTATTAATATAACATAAAATAAATAAATATTTATGACTTTTGACAAAACATTAATTTATAAATGTATTATGTGTATTAATTTATGAATAGTTCGACCTATATATATATATTTATATGATTAAAGTCACATTTTCACAAGAAAAAATATGTATTTTTATTCAATAGTATATATGTATGTATATATATTTTTAAAATTTCTTTAATAACGACCAAATTCGCCCCCTTTCTCTCTAAACACGTAGAATGAAAGGAGGATGAAACATCTGGAGCCTTCCCTGCTCTTATTTTTTTTTTCCATTCTTCCTCTACTCCTAAGTTTTGATATTAATTCTATATATAACAAAATAGATTACATATACATATTGTAGATAGATATTTAAAACTAAGATGGAAAAAACTATTAGTGATGACGTGGTTTGGTGATGAATATGATGAATTTGTTGGATCCTTGGGGAATTGAGACATAAATCAAGGCAAAGGTGTGTTTTTTTTCTCCCTATTTCTCTTTCTTCCTCTTCATTATCATCAATGAAGAGGTAAAAAAAACACCCAAAGAGAAGGAACAACGAAAAACAATAATAAAAAGCACAAAATGCAACAACCAATGAATAAATTAGACATTCTCATAAATCTTCTTTTGCTTCTTTTTCTCTCTCTCTTTCTTTCTTTCTTTTCTTCTTCTTTTTCTGACACCAAATTCACATTAAACAAAATTAATGTTTTTACGCGACGAGGGCTGGGAGCAGCAGCCGAATTCTATGTGTATTCGTTTTTCATATATACGATAACAACAATAACAACATTCTTTTGCTTACTATGTAATATTTGGAGATCCGACTGGGGCAGCAAAAACGCCCTCTGTTGGCGTATTTGTTTGTTGTTCCAATAGCAATAGCATTAGTAATCACCATTTTTAATATTGTATATGGAACTTTTTATTAAAAAAATGTAAAAAAATCAATTCCCATTGCAAAATTTAATTAGAATTTATTCTCAAATTAAAAGGAAATAAAATCCCTTCTACAAAAAAAAAAACAAGAAAAAAACACAAAAAACACTTAAACATTATGATATATGAACATTCTACTACACAAGTCATAAAAATATTTCCTTTTCTTTTATTCTTTGTATTTTGCAGTACATCCTCAGTATTGACTTTGATTTATGCCTATATATTTTGCAATGTGTTTTGATTTGCAGATCTATATATGTACATACATAAACATAATTGGGGGGCTTTAAACAAAGTAATGGTGAAGCCCTCTATTGGTCATCGAGCTAATTAACCTAGTCCTTTATTCCCTGTAAAAGGACATATGCATCATTCTCGGCTCATTCAATGGTTGACTGTACAGTTATGTAGCAACGAACAATGAGGCTTATGAAGGGTTTAAAGGTGTCATCATGAGAGAAAAAGCAGCAGAGAATTAGGGGAGTGTAAATGGATGGCTTTAATCATGCATAACTGATTGACTATGGGGGGAGGTGGAGGGAAGTTTAGGGTAGTTAGTAGTTTTATATGCATGCATGTAGGCTCACTTAAGTATTATTATTATTATTATTATTATTTTGCATTTCCTTGTTATTAATCTCTCTCTCTCTCTCTCTCTGCATGAAGGTGGCAGTGGCTCTTCACCACTCATACTCTACTCGTTACATTTGTTTTGTAATAAAATACATAAAGTTAATGAAATGATTATTTTACGATGTTATAAAATAATCATAAAAAAACAAAAAACAAAATGTATGTAGTTTGAAGTAGTGTTGTTCTTGTTATTCTTGAAAAAAAAGAAAAAAAAAAGAAAGAGTTTTGTATAGACATTATGACTTTTTAATTGGGTCGTAAGGAAATGTTTTTATTCGTTTTGTCTTTTCCCTTTCGTTTCATAGTTTTCATCTTCTCAACACGTTTTCTTATGATTCTTCTTGGGTCATTTTTATTAATGATTCTTTGCAAAAACCATTATGAGTACTCAAAACCCTGCCGCAAGCTTCTTATACTCCTTCTTTTTCTTCTCCTCCTACATTCTACATACATACTGCTACCAACCCACTAATAATTATAAGTGGCTGTACAACTTACTTCTCCACCATGAATAATAATAGTCCCTATAATTTCCTTATTTCTCCGTCAAAACCTGTAAAAAGAATTATTTTTTCTTTCTCTATTGTTACTAATCAAGATGTTTAATGAATTGACTTCCTTTTTCGTTTTTGTGAGTGAGTAAGTAAGGGTTCTAACCACGTCAGCCCCTTAATGAACGGAAGGGGTACGAACACGCATACATACATATATAGAGAGTGGTCTAATTAAACATTTTCATATAAATTCAAATAAAAATAATCTGCCAAAAAGTGGACTACTCGCTCTCAATGTGTGCCAATTTGATTTATATACGATTACAATTAAATAGATATAAATACACTTTAACATAATATATATATATATATATATATATATATATATATATATATATATATATATAAGGGAGAAGTGTATTTATAGACTTAAAAAGGCTTTCAAAAAGATTAATTCCCGAGTTTTTTAATATTCTTTTTTCACTCACTTTATTAATTTATGTTCTTTATACTTAAATATAACAGCAAGGGAAGGCATATCTTTTTTTTTTTTTTTTTTTTTGAGGGACCAGATGGGTCTTTATTCCTATCTATTCTCTGTATGTATACACCATCGCATCTATTCTATACATATATGTATGTATGCAAATGTATGGCTTTGTAAGGTATTAAAACGAAAGGCTTAGTAATTTTAGTAACATGATCTTTAATTACATATATGTGTGTTTACTTTCAAAGGCCTTCTGTATTTTTCATTTTGATTGAGTGTGCTCCCTTCAAAAAACAATTTATACAATATAAATTGTCAAGATTTTTAAATGAACGTTGTCAAAAGTATAAAACCATTTCCCTGAGATCTTTTATATAATGACTAGGGACAAAAAAACAGAGTGATTATAATATGCAACCAATACAATATTTGGCCTCTGAATAGATGGAAATTAGATATGTTAAACTTGGTATTTAAATAAGGGATATGAGTTAAATAGGAAATATGTATAGCACTAGTAATAACCTATGAACATCAATTACGTACCAATTAACTACATTCAACTAACAATAATAATTTATTTTATATTAATGTTAAAAATGTATAAAGTTTCAATAAATGCTCTTGTTTTTAAAATTCATTTTCGTTATTTCTTTGACTATTTCATTAGTTCATACATACTGATTTAAAAATAATTTAAAATAAGGTTTTAAATCTGCCAACCCTGATTTATATCCACAATATATTTAGATGTATATATAAATGTACATTCGGTTGGTATTTTTATATACATTTATTTATTTTTTTTATATGAGAAAGGGATCCTTAGCACAACCCTCCACTCGGTATAAAGAAAAAGAAAATAAGAAAATTTTCCCCATATTTTAAGCTGCTGTCATGCAAGGTAATTATTCTTTTTTCTTCTTCTTCTTCTTCTGCTATATATTTTCCCTTCCTTCCTTCCTTCTCTAAATAAGAACTTTCTTCTTGTAAATTTTTCTTCTTTTTTAAAGACTAACTGGAAAGAAAGCTGAATTCAGCCAAGAAAGAGGGAAACGAAAAAAAAAAAAATTCCCCTAGCAGAAGAAGCTTTTCCTTCCCCCCTCTTCTTCTTCTTATTCTTCTACATACATATATAAATTTGGGAATAAAAAAATAGACGATAAATCTTTTCAAATGTTCAGTGCCGGATATTTTATTGGTGCTGTTCTTCTTCTTCTTCTTTTTGTGCCTGATAGATGGCCTCACTTAAATAAATGGAAGAAACAAAAAAAAAAAAAAAAGAAAATGATATCGTATTTATATAAATACATTTTTACAAGGGAATTTGACAATTTTTAATTATTTTTTTTAAAGAAACTAATTGGTTTCTTTATGTATGAATAGAGGAATATTTATGCACAAACAATATATATATATATATATGCATATAAACCATTTGTGATGAGAGAAATATGTTTGAGAGAAAGGCACAAAAAAAAAAAAAAAAAAAACGAAGAGCAAATATTAAATTAAAAATATGTATGTTCATATGTAGGGAAAAGCAGAAGAGGGGGAATATCTCTTATTTCCCTTCCTTCATAAGATATATGGTTTTATGAATGTTTGAATTTTTTAATAAAGAAAAAAAGATCCTTCTTTTTTTTTTCTTTTTAAAAGGAAAAATATTAATACACAATTGACGGTATTATATAGTAAAAGCATTGATATAATTCTTTTCTTTCGATTCTTTCTCTCTTTTCAATTGCACATCATAAATATATGTATATTTAATAGAATGGAATTTTGAAGAATGTTGTTCATGAGGCAACTAGCAATTCACCCCTACACCTAAGCTATCCTTGTTAAAAGGGGGAAGGAAAAGGAGCACCAATTAAATGCAAGGCAGATGAGCCATTTATTGCCCCAAAAAGCTTTTCCTATGCTTTAATCCACTTTAAATCATATTTTTGTATGTATATATGTGTATAGTTGATATTCAATCCGAAATCAATTTTTTCCTGTAGCATGTTAGATTATTCCTCCTTTTGTTCCAAATGGGACAGATATTTGAGTCAGAGAATCCGTCTTAGACCGTGGTGGACAGAAATTAAAGCAGTTTCAGTCATTTGATCGTTATTTAATAGGTTTCTCAGACTGTCAAACAAGAAAAATTGTAAAAACTGATCTCACATCGAAATAGTTCTGAGTAAAACTTTGTATGACGTCATCTAATACATACCTATATACTTACTTGAATTCACAATTGATGTCATCCATTGCATTTAACTTTGAAATTTCAAAGTTTAAAGCCATTTGGGACGAATGGTCGTTATTTGCATATGGAAGAATATTATTCGTAACTCAAAGGGTTGACTGATTTGAAGTCATAATAATAACATTAATATCACATATATGAAAGCTATTTCAACTACTATAATAATAATAATAATAATAATAACAATAAAAATAATTGTCTTATTGAGAAAATATTTTTGAAAAAAGTGTCAAAATTCATTTTGTTTCTATATAATTTATTTTTTTCTTGTAAAGAATGGGAATATATAAATATATTTCTAGTAGTTGTAATAAGGCATAAATCTTGTGCCTTTTTCTTTCTTTAAATATTAGAAAGAAGGTATTTAAATGGATATAACTTTAACTATATATATATATATAAGAAAAATGGGCCTCAAAATGAAATGAATCATCTTTATTTCTTTTCGATTTAATTTCTTATTTATTTGACATTTTTGAACGAATTTGTAAGTTTTCTCCTTAATAAGAATGGTAAGAAAGAGAGAGAGAGAGAAAAACTAATAAATTGGCTTGTCTTTTACAAATAATGCCATTAGGGCGTGATATAGTAACTTTTTTTTTGTTTTTTTGCATGTTTAAGTCTAATTAAGACAGAAAATGAGAGAAAGATGGAATGAGGAACGTGGTGGGGCACCCTCTGTAAATACATGTATATCTAAGTTAGTTTCTGACATCTTAATGACAATACTAATTAATGAAAATATAAAGCAATTTTGGATTTTTTTATTATGTTTGAACAATGTCTCTACAATAAATATACATTGTCTGACCCTCATGGACCTCTCAAGCTATCATACGAGACTCTATCACTACAGGTAAATAGTCTTCATAACTCATGTATGTACAAGCAACAAATTGACAAATTAATTTACCATTTCACACGTTTATTTTTATGATTATTTTATTTTTATTTTTAGTGAGGGAAGGAGAGAGACACTTTTATTTAAGTAGTTGTCTACTACTCGAGGTTGTTGTTGTTGTTGTTCTTGTAAGAATAAGGGAAAATGGGCTATTATCGTAAAAATTCATTTTTATGCCTTTTTTTCTCTTTTTTCCCCTTGTGTGTTCCGACACATAATATACTATATGTATGTACATATATATAGAGAGAGGAAGAAGTGTGCGACTTAGAACTGAAATGCATCATTGTAACTTTATTGTGTTAAGAAAATGTTGATGAGTGCACTTTGAAGAAGGAGTGATTGTCCCTGATGCGTAGTATGTAGGTATTAATGAGGTCATGATGACCTTGAAAAATCATTTATTGCACTTTTAAATACAGGACCCATAACCATTCAGTTTTATGACATGAATAGGGGGTTAAAACTCTTGAGAGGGTTTTTTTTTACCTTCTCTAATAACAGGGAGCGATTGTTGTAAAAATAAAAAAAATACCAAGATTATATATATATATATATATAAATGCAACACTATTTCTAACGGTCCTTGAGTCCTCACAGTTTGACCAGTTGTTTGATGTACCAACATAGGTGCATGGATAATCATGAATTGAGACCTCTTTATTAAAAGTAAAATAATAATTATAATAATCAAAAAATCTAATTACAAAGCATGTGTAAAAAATTGGCTATCTGAGAGAGCATATAATTAATTATTAATTAATATTCCTATAAACATACTATACAAAATCTGCATACATATATTGTCCCACAATAGTAACCATTTCATATCCATGCACTAAAATATAAATGGTTTTAAAGAAGTATTGATATGTACCAGGGGCTAAATTTAGAATAACAATTGTCGAACATGCATGTACGTTATTGGTTTGACTATGTGAGTTGATTTTTACAATGACGCTATGAGTTATTGAATGGTCTACATTTGACATATTCCCTATATTCTAGAACAATGCTTCGAAAACCTTTGCTTTGCAATGCTTTTGTTTTAATTTTTGCGAATTCAGAGTATATTTAGTATGTGTACATATTTACGAAACTCTTTGGAACATTTCTTAATTAGTTGGTATAACATAAACTTTCTTTCTCTCTCTCTCTCTCTCTCTTTCTTCCTCTTCTTGTTCATTAAAAGAAGAGAAAAACTCCAACTGGGGAAGAGGAGAAGAGGGGGTTATATGTATGTATACATATATGTACGTATGTACAACCAGATTGTATATGTCTTAGGAAGAAAAAAATATAGAGAAGAAGAAGAAACTTCCCTCTTCTTCCTTTTTGGTGGTTGCTTCCTTTAGAAGAAGAAGAAGAAAAAGTAGAAAATAAGACATAAAACTCATTTACATACACTGAGTAAAAAGGAAGAAGAAAAGAAGAATATTCCACACTCCACAGGGTGTTTGGTAGCCGAGTCACGCATCTAGAGATTCTATATATATATATACATTCAAAAGTATGACAGAAAGTTTCAGAGAAAATTGAAGCAATCACATGTTAGCAAGTTCATCTTGTCCTTTTTATACTGTATGTAGGGACAAAACAGTTCATTGACAGGGGCCACGAAGCATGTTTGAAAGTGAGGTTACGGAAAGATATTTTTAGGATGTCTGTCTGTCCCTTTAAGATACCGAAACATATCTGAGTGAATAACTTCACCATAATATTAAATCATTTCTAATTTCTTGTAAATAAGTTGGAGGGGGGGGGCATGTCCCCCCTGGCCTCCCCTCTTACAGAGGCCCTAATAGAATAAGAAACTTGGGATACTCTGTAGAAGCCAGAGTACATGGAACTATTTAAAGGGTTCTATTGACACATTAATTTGACACACAAGCAAAAAAGCAAGGAGAATAAAAATTCTTATCAAATTCCCCAAGTGATAAATTTGCATAGAATTTGTCCCAAATTCTAGTCAAATTGTTTCAAACCTTTATAGTTGTTATGTGAGCACATACAAAACGTCATAAATAACTTTGAGACTATGGAGAACATGAATATTTTGTATGTATAAATATACAATTTCAAGCCCATTCCATCACTTTTCCAAGTCCTACTTTTTTTTCTTTTTTTTTTTTTTCATTAACCATATGTATGTATATTTATATGTTTACATCTTATTCTGTATACATACCATACATTGTACCTACATAAACATTTCTTGAGTGGGATCACCCTATTAAGTTCCCAGCATTTACATAGTTACATACATACACAACTACATAAGTATGTTCCTTTAAGAGCAGCAACAACAACTTGTAACCAAGAAGAGAAGAATTAGAAGTGGAAGATTTATGTAAAATCATAAATTATTAATTTTTTTTATTTTTTTAAAAAAAAGGTCTATTATTATTGGTTATAAGCAGTGTTGTTTGTCCCTCCTATTTGGGTGCTCCTCTCCTTGGTATACTAATAATAATAATAATAATTTATAATAGTGTTTTTTCTTTCTTTCTTTCCTTTTTTCTTTCTTTTTCTTAACCAATGGAGGAGTGTGATAAGACATGTTATTTATTTATTTATTTTTCTTGGAGAATGTAAACAGAACCAAGAGAATTATGACAAAATATTAACGATTTTTTTATTATTATTAATAATAATAGTTTCAAACAATGAAAAAAAAAAAAAAACGATTTCTGAAGCAACGGCTTTCTTACAACATATACATATATATATATGTATATTATGTAAATAATGCAGACTGATTAAAATGATTACCTATGCACTATAATTCATAGTAATAAACTACTGCTTACTAATAAAATAAAACGTATGGCAACAGTGTAGAATGTAAGCTGTATTTATTCATAGTATACAACCATAAATATATCTTTTTCTATATCCCATATTAAATGTGTATATACATACATACATACATATAAAGTTGGTACAGGGTATTATATTATACATATCTACGTATACCATTTCTCCCAATCCTTCCCCCCCCCCTCTTCTTTTTTTTTCTTCTTCCTTTTTTTCATTATTAAATATAACCCAGGTGCATATTTATTCCATATTATTCATGGCGTAGCCATCCCATACATATGCCAAATATTTATATATACCTATGCATTTAGGGTCTCAAAGGGGTTTAGGATATCGTTGATGAAGACAACGTCTTTATAACTTTTATTTGAACTCCCCCCTCCCCTCTCTCAAAAAAAATCATTTGTTATAAAAATAGATTCTCCGAGATGTTAGTACATACTATGTAGATATAAAAATGTATTATAGCCTTAATAAAATTGATTATATTTGACTTTTAAATTAGTTATGATTCTATCAATGTATTTGTCAAAAGACAGCCATGCAATACGAACCCTGTACTTTACAATACATTCTTAATTTCACATATTAATATTATAGTTGAATATTTTAAACTATTAATAGATACCGCACCTGGGCTATACTGATACTCATTATTTGGAAGAAGTTAAGAAATCGATAAACGAATATACTGCCGATTTTCCCTCCCTTCAAATTAACCTTTAAATATCTTGGTAAAAAATAACTTCACGCCAGTCTAAATATAGCAGGATTTTTCACTCCAGAATTTATATCATAGCCAAAAAAATCATCTTTGGCAAAGGTTTTGATATATTTACATCTCAGAATATATCTCCTAAGAATTTTCAAATTTGTGGATTCAGTTTTATTTTATTTATGATCACATATCGGATATTATGTTAGTATTTAGTTTTTTAAAGCTAAATAACAGTAAGCAGGGATGTCAAGTACCTTAAAGGATGTAAATTGATCCTATTAGGGTCAAAAATATTAGTTAGGAGTCAAAAGACTTTCAGAAGTGCAGTCACTTCTGGGTTTTAAAATGTTATTATTTTTTTTTTAATGATTTAAATTATTTTGGAAAAAAATTGTTGATTCCATTTTTTTATAAATAATATAGAACATCGTTAATAATCGATAACTTTGGCAAATTTGATCGACTCACCGATAACTCAGGCCAGCCCTAATATGAACCTACACACATTTAGTATAGAACTAATGCCAAGTTGGATATTTTTTTAATTTGAAGCAAATCTATAATAATTTATTTATTTTGTACATAGGTAAAAAAAAAAACTCAAAAAAATAGACATGTTTGTTTCAAAACTTTTTATTTATTTGTTTTTTGGTGTATGACTAATCATCATGATTTGCAAATAATATGTAGTTACATGTTCAATAAGTATATATGCTAAGGTCACAAAATTATATTGCAATCTATAGCAACTTCTAAATAATCATTACTCAAGCAAATGATTACCTTTTAAGTAGGTAAAATAAATACCAATGATAATTAGATTACAAAATGGATCAGGGCTATTCAATTAGCAAATCAGATACAAAATTCGAGTGACCCAGCAAGA
The DNA here is from genome assembly GCA_963680855.1 of Lepeophtheirus nordmannii. NCBI lineage: Eukaryota > Metazoa > Arthropoda > Copepoda > Siphonostomatoida > Caligidae > Lepeophtheirus > Lepeophtheirus nordmannii. Next base: position 20,032,013 of record OY804522.1, read on the forward strand.
GGCTTAGTCAAACAAGGTTGTTATTACATCATTTGCTTTTTGAATGTTTGATTAATAATATCGGACTAATGATTTGGTTTTTTTTAATAATGGAATAGTCCTGTACTAGGTCCTTAGTTGAGTAGAGAAAAAAAAGCCCTACAAAAAGCACAATATGTTTCAAGTATGGTTACTAGTAGCCTACAATCCCAATTTCATTTTTATATTGATTATAATAATACTTTGGGTTTCTACGTCGTTCAACTTAAAAGCCACAGAACGTGAGGTTTTTTCTTTTTCCTTTACTTTTGTGAATATCTATTATTATTATTATTATTATTTTCCTCATCACCCAATAAAATAAATAAATAAACGTTCAATTGATTATAATGATAATTATTATTATTTTTATTATCATTTTATTATTATTATTATTATTATTGTTTTTATCGGGAATTGAAAAAAGTCATTCCAATGAAACGGAAAATTTATTATTATCGTTATATTGAAATAATATCTTCTTATTTTGTGTCTGTATGTGTCTCCTTTTCCCTTGGGTTTTTATTAAGCAGTGCTTAATAACTTTTGAAATATCAAGAAATGGGTGTCATCAGATATTTTGTTTGCCATTTTCCCCCTTATGTATGTAACTATTTTGGACAGTTCTGTTAATAAATGGTATAAAGTATGATTGCATTTGGTTACTTTTATACATATATGTACATATGTCCAAAAATGGCTAATGGAAGGAATATAGAAGAGCATTTCTATATCTCAGCTTGTGTGTGTGCAAGTGTCTACTACCAGAGATTTATTTCTCATAAAATATATAAATAAATAATAATGAACATAAATTTTCTATCTTTTTTTCTTTCCTTTTTCTCTTCTCTCTGTTTCTTCGGGTTTTTTTCTTTTTAGAATACTGCATTGCATTGAAAACAGGGTTATATATATATATATATATATATATATATATATATATATATATATATATATATATATATATATTATATTATATTACATAAAAATATATATAGTCTAAAAAGAGAGAGAGAGAGAGAAACAAAAAAAAACAGCCATATATCTCTTTTGTATTATTTTGTACCCAAAATAATATTATATATAAAAGAAAACTGGGAATCGAATTAAAGTACTTTATTTATTTATATATGTACATTGCTACTGCCTATTTGTGTATTCATATACAATATACATACATATGTATATTGTATGCTTAATGTATAAGCCTTACTTTAAAATCAAGGCAAATCCACCAACTTATCCGTTCATATATTTAGACTCATAATATGCCCATATTTTGTATTTGTCAAATCTACCCTAAGAAGAAATGCCGTGCAATTTTTTCATCTTCTGTGAGGAGTTGTGGAGAACATGGACCTTCAGCCTTTGAAATAGCCTTTTTATAATTGTTGCTGCAACACCTTGTAATTTCCACATATTTTTGGAGTGAACGACAATAAATGTCACGTTACAGTTTATCTAGCAAATCAAATTTATCGTTTGAAAACGATGACATTTGAAAAAAATAAAATACAATAAGAAAAAGAACTGTAACAGTTAATTAAAGAAATTTAACGGTTTATTAATGCGGGGCAGTACATACCTACATAGAGTGTGTAAATTCCAGGTTATATTTCTTTCTTTTTTTAAGTGTATAAATTAGCCTAATTCAATAAACATAAATTAATTTCCTTCTCTTCGTTCTTTTTTTTAGTTTCTTAATGGATATTTATTATTATTATTATTATTAAAAAATAGATGTTTAAATTATAATTATCAAGCAATAAACATATCAATGATTCATATGACCATTTTGCATGAATTATTGACTAATAAACAAATAAATAAATTCTTCTTCTTCGTATTTTATTTTTTTCGCAATTTGACCCTATCTTGATTATAATATTAAAAAAATTGAATAAAAGTTATGAGATGACCACACCTTTTATGAACTTTTGCAAACATTGAAACAATTGCATGCCTTTTTTTTGCAAAAGGAAAAAAAAAAATTAAAAGATAATTAAACAACTTTAGAATCTAAAGGTCTATAAAAACAAATGTTTAAAAAAGTTTTTTCCTTTTGAAAAAAAAACAACTGAAATAATTTGTTAAAGTGATAATTGATTCCATTAACTAATTGAATATTCCATATTTTTGTGGTTATTGTATTAAGTGATTCTTCACGGATTTTTAATTGATTATTATTCTTTTTTTTTATTGCAGGTAATTTGACGAAGGAATGAATGAAGGAATGGATCCCTTCTTCATCATTAAGGACCAAATGACCAAACTATCAAAAAATATATCTTAATAGTTAATCAACTCCACTACTCTGGCACGTAATATGAGTCATTGCAAGAACCAATAGGAACACCTTATTACTCATTTCTATTTATCAATTTAAATGCATACTGGATTTATTTTTTTCCTCTCCTTTTCATACTGCTTAGCTCGACTTGATGCATGTTTAGAAAAACAATAAAGCAAGAGTCAAAACAGTATTAAGCCTTGAATATCTATCCATGTATTATGTGTACATTATAATATAAATACAAACTATGCAATGCAAGTTTTTGAACAGGGGTGCTCAACTAAGAACATATTTTGATGTATTTCAAATGAATTTATTCAGTCAAATGACAAGAACAACAAGAAAAAGAAGAAGAAGAACAACAAACTATGCAGCAGTTCGAAATTGAAGGAAAAAAAAAAAAGAAAAAAATTCATTTGAAATAAAGTAGAAGGAGGAACGACGAATAAGCTCTTAAAGTATGTTTGGAATGTTTCAAGCAATGAGTGACTGACTGGTCATAATATGTGTGCTTGTGTATGTATGTATACATATATTTTTATTTATAATCAAGTATGTCTGTATGTATGTACATTGTACATACATGGAGAGGAGGCAGGAGAATGTGACTTTACTCATCACGTGTATCTCCGTAAGTAATATACAAAGATTGGAAAAAGGAACGAAATTGTTTGAGAACGGAGGATTCTTTTAGCATCATCATCCTTTATTCTTTAATAAATTAAGAATAAATTATGTCAAATGTCTCCAACTCAGAAATGAAAGCAATTTATGTACATATATATAAATACATTTTTCTTTAGTGCATTTAAATATGTAACATAGTCAAGAGTTTCTTATTTATTTAGTCTTTGACAATTGTCTATAATTAGCACCCAATAACTGCTTCTACCTACCTACCTATATATATATATATATATATATATATATATATATATTCCAGATATTGTGAGCTAAACACACATCCATAAAGGTGTTACATATTCTAAATAATAGAAGACCCATTACTTAGATACATACATACATACATACATCTATACACATGTACGCAATCATCTTCTAATATAAACATTATATTATTACATTACTCCACTATAGATGATAAACTAAAAACATAATTTATGAGACAACAACAGAAAAGGTTGTCATAAATCAGGAGATATTCACGGAAATTGTAACATTACCAAGGATTTAAAAATAAATATACATACATACTATACAACATATATGTATGTATACATTTATATCGCTCTGAAAGGTCATATTATTATTACTATTATTATACTATGAATACCTAACTTGCTCTGAAAAGTTCTAATGGCTACATATGAACATGCATATATGTGTAAAGTCTGAATATAATATATATATATATATATAGCATTGGAGTACTACTACAAAAAGGAATGACCAAGATAGAAAGAAAGAGAGCGAGAAAAAAAATGATATCAAGATAAAGCTTTTTTTGATTGCCGGAAAAACTTTATAATTTTAGAATCTTTTATTTATTGTTTGAAGTTAGTTATAGAAGATTAAACCTGTCAGAGAGATCGAACCCTGAGGAGGTTTACATATATGTATATATACATATATATATAGTCACATACGTGTATATTTCGTGTATACCTACATATATATATATATATAGGTATATGTGTACACAACCCATGTATGGAAGAGAAGATAAATGGGCGCCTTCTTGTAAGGAAAAAGGGCGCGCAGGCAGTTCACCAAAAACCATTTATAATCTCTCTCTCTCTCTCTCTCCTTCTTACTTTACATACTCCTAATTCAGATGTCAAAGTAAAGGGGGGGTGGAATTATTAATGACATTAGTTATGCCATGTATAATGTAAATGAATCTGATTTATTATTGGTCTATCCCTGTTTTTTTTTTTTGTGTGTGTATGTTATTGGTGGACATTTGAAGAAAAAAAAGCCCCACAATGCCCTCATCAAACTCTGAGATTATCATTTTCAATTAAAATACGTCACTTTCATCAAGGAAACAGGGATAAGCTATTGTTTTGAATCTCATAGACTTAAATATGTACAAACAATCTATTAGCTATAAATAATTAGCTAATTCAGCTCTTTTTTCATTTTTCTTTGCGGGTGATAAACTACATGTCTATGTAATAAATTTAATTGCACATGGAATGGGAAAAGGTTGCGTGAGATTCCCCACTCTTTTGAAGAGTTTAAGCTTTTTAAAGAAAAATGTGTTGTATATGATCTATATATTTTTAAAAAATTCATTAGTTAAGTCAAATGTACTTTCAGAGTATGTCAATATATTTGTCAGAGCATTAAAATGATGATGAATTGTGAAATAAGTATTTATGTTTTGTATTTTTAAAAAACAAGACAAAAAACATGCGACTATTATTTCCATTTGGACTTTTTTTTCTTTTTGTTTTTAAATGACATAATTACTTTATTTTCTGAAACTACTTTTAAGTAGTTAAAAAAAGAGGAGAAAAAAAAGTCCTTACGGTCATATCATAACAATTTGCCTAAGAAAATTACAGAGTTTTTGACTATTTAAATAATATATGTAAATATATATACATACATTATATTTAAATACTTGGACTTTTAACTAATAATATACTCCTTTTTAAAAAAAAATACGAAAAATAAAGAACAAACAAAAAACAACAGCATTTGATTGAAAAATGTCAAGAATTCAATTTTAAGGAGAAAGTTTTTTTTTGTTCAATTTTTCTCCCCCTCTATTTAATACTTTAACTTTTTAGATTGTCCATCCCCTCTGCCTTCCATTAGATCAATCCATTCAAAGAACCACTCTCTGATATCTATAAAAATCAAGAACAAACAACTTATATACATATGTTGTATGTACAATGTCGTCTGACTCTTTTCATCCATCTAAATTATCCATACTACATTTACACATATAAATGAATGTGTAACAATGTACAGACATTCTCTCTCAAATATCTCTTACTAAATGAAATATTATAATTAATTACCCTCTAGGGATTGACTATGAGAATTATACATACATATGTATTTCAAGGATTTTTGTATGAGACGATTCAACGTAATTTAATAGTTATACATTATATAACTATGAAACTCCAAATTTTTAACCCTTTTTTTTTGTATAAAGTTCCATATTTATAAATTACAATATTGGGAATCCTTGATTATTAGGAATTATCTATCTACTATATAAAATATTTGTTCTTTTTAAAAAAACATACTTTTAAAAATAGAATTATATATTTAGAGAAATAGGAGTCAAAGTTTGTCAAATAATAATAAGTTATATCATTTCTATAAATATTAAACACTTTATCATCGTTATTGTTGTTGAGAAGTATTTTCAAGCACATAGTACTAATATTACTTTTATGAAGAAGTAGTATTTTTGGGCGGTTACACAATTTTAGGCATGCCTTTTCTTCTTGTTCTTCTTATGAGTATATTTCTTAATTTTGTATTTATTCTTTTTTTTTTCTTCTTCTTCTTCCTTCCAAGCCCTCCTTCATGTTTACTTATAGCTATATATAACTATGATTTATAGCCAAAAAAAAAAGATAATGCAATCCTACGTTAAGAAAAAAAAAAGAAAAAAAAAAGAACTTGGCGGATGGCCAGATTCTATCTCTCTCCTCTTTTAATACACTCTAATACACTAAGCACGAATTGTATAAATTATCATACATATGTACTATGAAAAAGGAATAAATCTGATTTATTTCACAAATTTTAAATTTATTTATTTATCTATTAAATTGAAGCAGAGGAATAATATGTGATGTAACTACATATTTATATATATATATATATATATATTTGATTCATTATACCGAAAAGAGACGGACTTTTTTATATTTAGAAAGTTACATCATCATGTTTTTGGTTTTCTGAAAAAAAAAAAAAAAAACTCATCATACACAGGAGGGGGTTCCATCCATCCATCCCTTCTTTGGTGGTGAAGATACTCGTGGTAGTGGCTGTTTGTATCACACACAGACACACACAATGAACTGAAATTACAAGGGCTCTAACCAAATATGGGGGGGGGGATCTGAGGAGTACTTTTCATTATTATTATTATTGTTGTTGTTATTCTCATCTCCAACTCTCCTTGAGTCTCTTTTACAAATTTATTTACTAATTAACATCTTTTTACATATTATGTTTCAACCACAAAGGGAAAGAAGGAACGACGAGGAGAAATACAAATGTACATAAGTTAAGAGGAGAAGGATTACATAACATGTTGTAAATATACGCTTCTAGGGGGAAAAAAAGCTTCAAAACAACAACCAAAAAAAAACAAAAATCAATTTCCAAAGATCATTTATACGTATTTAAATATTCTTGTGTTGTAAGGAGCAAGAATACATTGTTACATAAAAAAATATATATTCAATTCTATGCTAAATTCATTTTAAATCCCTTTCTGACTCATTTGAGACATTGAGACAGTGTTGAATTGGTCTTTAAATGTAAATAAATGAGTACTTACATACATTTTTTAATTCCTATGTATGATTATAATTGGAATATATTTCCATGATTAATGACACTCATCATTAGAGAGTGTGTCCAGAGTAGATAGTTTAATCAATTACTAAAATTGAAAATCATTAGCTAAAAAAGAGACAAAATCCATGAGTCACTCCATTGCGAGGTTTTTCCCTCAAATGATATGTAAAAATACAATGTAGTAACATTATGGTGGAAGGAAGTTCTATGTAGAGGTTGAGTGAATCCGATTGTTTAGTATAATAAATAATATTCTTATTGTAATTTTTATGTACAAAAAAAAAACCGTAAAATTTTATGATTTTTTTCTATATTACATATAGTTATGTGTATTTAACAGCTCATTAAACTATGTATGTAAAGAGAGAAAGAGAGAAGGGGGGTGGTAAAATTGCGTAGAATGCATTTTTTGTTATTTTACTTTTAAGAAGAATTTGCGTATTGTTTCTATTTTTATTTTTTTTTATAAATTTGTGTTGTTGTGTTTTGTGCGCTCCTTAAAATTGTTATAATAATTATGTTATTAGAAGATAGAAAAAGGAATAAAAAATACATTAGAGATAATTAAAACAAAATGTTTCTTTTTTTTTATTTTAGGTACTTTATTTTTAATGAAGTATTTACATGATTTTATCGATCAATAATAACAAGAAGAAATGGAAAAGGGGGGGGGGGAGAGAGCACATAGTTAGTTGTATGTATTTTTATAAATACTAGGGATATGATGATGCGGTTATTCAAACTCCCTTATTGTTTATTAATTAAAGTACATTGTATATACACAATATTATTATATATATTGATTCAAACTTTCTCAGGTAAGTGCATACATGGTATTTATAAACTAAACTCTCTGTTGTGTGTGTGTGTGTGATATACAACAGACGTTTTATTTTTATTTTTTTTAAAGTTGTTGTTGTACTACCAGGAAGACGACTGTTCCCTTACTTACAGTCAGTACATTCATTGTATGTCTGTATACTGGAGAGTCACCCCTTCTTCTTCTTCTTCTTTCTTCTTCCCTTCTCTCTCAATAGGGTAAAAAATAAGGGGATGAGGGATAGAGAAGAAGAGAAGAGAAGGAGAGAGAGAGAGAGAGACAGTTACACACACATAAACACAGACAAACGCAGAAGAGCTAGAGGGAAAGAATGAAACTTTGAACAAAGACATCCCAAACGCAGCTGGAGAAGAAAAAAAATATTCTTTTCCTCTCGTTTCTCTCTCTTTCTTTCTTTCTTTCTCTCTCTCTCTTACTCAACGTGATTTATCGTTCTTTATGCCCACAAAAATTGAACATTCTCTCTTTCTCTCTCTCTCTCTCTCTCTCTCTCTCTTATTCTCCCCCCCCCACTCCCCACTCCTCCTGCACCTCTCTTCACTCTTTTGGAAAATGCTGTATATTTGAGCTATGTGCAATTGGATTTTAATCTATTCCTTCCTCTCTCTCTCTTTTTTCGATAGGAATAATAATAATAATAATAATAGTAGCGATAACGATAAACAATGACATTCCCATAGGGTCACCCTGTACTCCTGATATTTATTTCAAGAATGTGCCGTTTTATACTGCTATATCATGGATAAACGACCTTAATAATTGTTTCTTCTTCTTCTTCTTCTTCTTCTTCTTTTCTTTCCTAATAAAAATGTAACTAGTTAACTTATAAGGATGGATTTGAATAATAATGATTTACAAGCTCCTTAATGAATTGTGTTTACATAGTGTACATACATCGAGACTAAGAAACACCCGGGTAGTTGAAAGAAAAAATAATAATAAGAAGAAGAATATAGAATATAATGAAGTAGTCAGAAGAATAATATAATATTTATGTACAGAGAAATGGAGAGAGAGAGAGAGAGAGAGAAAAAAAAAGGTTGGAACTAGAATTTTGTTGTTATTGTTATTATTTTTGTTTTCCAATTAAAAATGATGAAAATGTTTGGTCTTGAGTATAAATCTCTCTTCTTCTCTATTTTTTTAACTCTACGTCGTCTTGTTTGATATATGTATGATGTTATTTTATAAATATTCAAAAACATAGAATGATAATGGATGTATTATTATTAATAATTCTATCAAATATATTTAAATCCCTCTCCAAACCTCGTGTTCCCTCCAGAGAAAATTCTAGGTCAATTTTTATGATGGCATTAAAAAAAATATGAAAAAAGAAAGATCTTTATATTAAGCGTCGACCTTGAAATAATAATAAAGAATTGATATGGTTCAACTAGAACAACACTAAGAGGAAAAAGAAGACCAAAAAAGAGCATAATATTTTGACAAATTTTCATTTATTTAAATTGATTTTTTTTAAATACAGCTATTATAATTGTGAAATAGACTTTGTTCGTAGGACATTTTAAATATTATCTATATATCTGTATATCAAATATTCGCTTTGAATACCAAAAGATTTTAAGTGATGGATTTTTAAGGCTCTGCTACATACAATACTATAGTTGTTATTTCATGAGTTTGTCTCTGAGTAAATGATTCAGGGCTCGTTCTAACAAATACATGTCTAAAAGAATAGAGAAAGAAAAACAAATTTCAAGCCTTCTTACTTGGTTGCATTGTAAAATTCTTTTTTGTTTTTTATCAACTTTTATTGCAGGGATTCACTTTAAAAAGGGGTTGTAAAAATAACTTCAAAGCAGCTTTGGTAACGTCTTTGAAGAAGAGAAAGAGAGAGGAACACACAAATGTATTGTGTCAAGTAATGGAAGCAATCATAAAAGAGTTGGCAATTTTTTTGATTGCAGTCATAAAATATTTTATTATTAGTGTCATTATGAGACTCAAAAAAGGTAATAGGACTCCAAAAAAATAACAAAAAATCGAACTCAGTTTCATTTTTCATGTTGTTGTGATGAGTAAGTGACTGAGTGAGTGAGATAAGGTGAAGAGTGTGAATCCAGGATCATCATAATCCTGGAAGAAGGAAGGTAAGAGAGTTACGATGTTACTATGAGGCAGACATCATTACTATTTTTAACTAATAAAGAAACAAATATCCATGAACTATTTCATCCAAATTGATCCAATGAATTAGTCTTTGTTGTTGTTAGATGCTTGGGATTTGTCACGGTAATAAGAGTCTAACAAAAAAAACCTACAACATACTTTTAAATGTCGTAAATGCATGCAATGAAAGAATAGGAGGAGGGGTTGCGTGAATTCAAAAGGGTTAAAAATAAGTTGTACGCTAACAACAGAGATAAAGAGGAAAATTATATGAGTATAACGACTCATAAATGTCAACTTTAACGATTATTACTTCACCATTCTGCTACTGGGAGGAAGAAGAAGAAGATGGGGGGGGGGGGAGTGCAAAGAGTATATTTAAAGAATAAAAAAAAAAGAATTGCATATTTTTAACCTTGAAAAAGTAGTAGAAAAGGGTTTGATCCAATTTTTGAAGTCAAATTTGACTCTTTTGATAACCACAATAACAAACATATAAGTAGTCTATTCAGACCTCTTCCATGCTTCACTATGTATACAAACTATGCATGTACATAATGAATAGCAAACTCAAGCCATATTGAGGTACATACATAAGCATACATACATAATAACGTGTATATCTAAATATATAATAATAATACTCTGTATGTAGAATGAAGAAGAAGGAAAAAAAAGAAAAAAAAAGAGGATTCTCCCTCTTTATTGTTTTTTTCAACAATCCAACTATAAAGAAATATTAAGTATAACGCAATATCTCCACTCAAACGTAGTAGTTATGACGTCATTCAGAGAGGCAGTCGAGTTGTAAAAAACAAGTAAATAGAAGAGGCAGATCCCGGCTGTGGTTTCTTGCCCCATCAAAACAAACCATAAAAACTAACGACGCCATTATGAATTTTTTCCTTCCTTCCTTCCTTCCTTGTCTTCTGCTGTGTGTGTGAGAGTGAGTGTGTGTGCGTGCGTGCGTGTGTACTACTCTACTACTACGTTCTATTACAACAACAGACTATGACGATGATGATGATGTTTGTAAAAGAGGAAAAGGCGTGCAAGGAGAATCAGAGTCCAACTGAGAGAATAGACCCTCCCCTCTAGGAATAGCCCCGTATGAAGCGTTTAATTTTTCCTTCTATACAATAACTACGTACATACATACACTTTTATACACCATTATCAAATAATAAAAATTATCTAGACTCAGATGGTTATTTAAGATAGAGGCAAGTAAATTGTATGATGATTATGCATATTTCCCCTCACATAACCTCTTTATTACTTCATTATTACGTACCTGCATACTCTTATGATGATATCTTATGAAGCCTATGGATGAACCTATGGAAAAAATGTTTGGTCAAATAATTATATTATGTTTTATTTTATGTGTTTGTTTTATGGAATGAATTTATGCTGTTGTTTTTTTGCAATTTGTTCTTTGTATTCTGAGTGTATGCAAAGCAATTAGCTGTTTCGTTTTGTTTTCCCTTACTTTTTGAATGAACATCATCATGTAAAGTGTGTGCTCTGCTGTCTGCGAACTTGTATGTACTCTATGAACCATCATTATTTATTGTTATTAGTATTATTTTTACCATAATAATAAACACATTATCGTAAAAATAAAGAGGGTTTTAACATTCCACTTCTAGCAAGGGAATGGGTTGCAAAAAACTAAATAAAATAAAAATTATTATCCGCCAAAATGAGCATATAAACATAAAATAAAATCTCTTTTATTTTATGAGGTAAAGATTTATTTACTACTGACTAGGAAAGGGAAACTTGATTTTTATACCAACTAGTCAGTCCAATGGGCTTCCTTTATACATATATACATATATATATATATATTAGTAAAATCTCTGCTCCAAATTACCTTCATTCGTGGAAATGCAACAAATGAAAATCAAATCAAAAATAGTCCTTTAAAAATATAAAAAAATTAGAAAATTGTCAAAATATTTGACTAATTGACAATGTACGTTTATACTTTATGCAATATTTAATTGCATAAAATATACAAACCAATATAGAGAAGTACTCACATAAATAAATATAAGTCATTCAATAATGCGATTTGACGACAAATGAATGCATTTATTTATTTAAAAAGGAATTTTTTGTAATGGCCTTAAATGGATAAATTGGCTTCGCCATTCGTTTGTATCGAGAAATAGAAGCAGTAGAACTAGAGAAGAAAGAAGATAATATAATGTAACATAAATCTATCGAAATAGCAGTAACTAGACAATTTTTTAATTGAATTTAAAAGAAGTAGTTTATCAGTTAGTTAGTGGGTGTTTCAATGTCGTTCTTTGATTTTTGTTCTTAGAGTTGTTATTATTTTTCTTTTTATAAATAAAAAAATAAAAACTGCATACACTTTAATTGTTGTTCTTAAGCTTTAAGCCTCTTTTTTTTTATTCTTATTATTATCTTAAATGTGCAAAACATTGTATTTTTATTTTTGCTACAAAGTGAATTACAAATTAGATAATTTTCTTTACCACAGGTCTTCTTCTTCTTCTTCTTCTTATGCTTATTGCTATAGCTCCATCTCTGAGGTTGCACAAATGTGTACATATGTATATTCAATTATTTTGGCGGTGCAGTTCAACTTATGCATCATCACGAAGTGTGGAACTCCCGAATTTGTTAATGAATTATGAGAATTCCCCCATGTCTGCGTTTATATATGTATGTTATATGTATGTATCCCTTCTCGCTGTGACTACGTAAAAATCTACATAAAGATCCACATATTATATATATATATATGTATATATACCTATATATATATATATATATATATATATATATAGGGAGAGAAAATTATAAAATGCAGTCTGTACATGTGATGAAGAAAAATGATAGTAAACGAAAAAGATGTGGTGGCACTTACAAAGATATAATGTGTGGCCCAAAATATATATATATATATATATATATATATATAAATGAACAACAAGAGATATGTGTGTGTGTGTGGGTGACATAGAGATTCTAAGATTTTCATTTATTTAGTCTGCTCTATAAGTAAATGTCCTTTTTGCCTTTTTAACGTAATTTCAACGTAAAACAAATGTAAGATGTAAGAATTCTGCATGAATACAATTGAATCATAGCCAAAAAAAAAAGAAAGATGTCTGCTTCTGTGATTTTTTTGCACGTGATAGGATTGTTTCGTAGCTAACTAGAGCTGTGATTAAAGATATAGTCTATGCCCTATTATTTGAGCTGAATTGTGATATTTTTTTTTATTTTATTCGAAACCACTCAGACATTGACAATAATAAATTAAATGGTTTTCAGCCAAGAGTAGAAAGAAGAAGAAGAAGAAGAAAAGGAGGTTACCCCTTCCTTCTTCTTCGTTTCTATATCCAACATTTACCCCAACCCCAACTACCCAACAGCAGGAGTAAGATAAGGCGTACACTAGTGGCTCCCCTCCTTATCAAACATTTTCAACTTTCTTCTCCTTCCATTTGGTCTTTTTCAACAACGTCATCTCATAATATTCCCCCTAGAATGTATGTACATATATAAAAACTAACACATTTGTTAGATGGATGAATGAGTTAGGAAAGCTTCGTGCAGGACCCAAAGGAGTGCAAAAAAAATATTTTTTTTTCCAGAATATATTCATATACAATTGAAAGAGTTTTGAGAAAGAGAAAGCAGATGACAAAGAGTTTAAAGAGTAAAATGTACATATTCATAAATTCCCTTAAATTATCTGTGTAGGAACATAAGTTAATGTGCAATTTTTTTACCGAATTTTATTAGGAATTAAATGTAACTAACTAGGTATAAGTCTGTTTAATTACGATTACGGCAAGTTGTAATTTGAAACTCTTACAAATATATGAACATGTACAATATAAAAATAACGTTAATCCTCTATAATTATGTGTGTTGTTGTCAGAGATAGAGAGAGGTTCCTTAAAGTCATCCTACCCCCCCCCCCTCTTCTCTTCTCCTCTCCTCTTTGCTTGTCTCCCTACCAAATCACAGAAATGTTCCACCCTTTTCTGATATTTTTATTCTTGTTTTTATAAACAACCTAACCTTGGAGTGGAAAAATAACGGGTGTTTAATACGGTGTGCCTCATTTTATGTATACAAGTGGGTATTTATTTAGATATATGCCATGTACCAAATTCTTATTCATTTGTATATACATAGAAGCAAGTCCAAAGAAAGGAATAGGAAAATTGGGAAGGCTTTTAATATAAAAAAAAACCCACAAAAAATCCAACTTACAAAGTTCTACATATGTATGTATATATTATTACAAATCGTATCTATCTATCTATGGAAATAAAAAGAGAGAGAGAGAGAGTTTATTTATGGTATGTCCATGCTCTACATAGAATAATGGGCCCTATTACAAAGACGTTGTGGATATTTGATTATAATAACTTTATTTATATAATTTTTGTTCTCCTTTTGGTCGATTACAGCATGGTTCTCACTTGTACAAATATATATATATATGAACATAAAGAGAATGAATGTATATAGCGAAATATGTAGATATTGAGGTAGAACACCTTGCAGTTTTGTGGATTTTTTTTAATGTATGACAAAAATAAATATTTATTTTTGTAGAAACATACGTTGATCTCAATGTATTGGCATGCAAATGGTGCAAAAAATGATGATTTATATAAATATCATTGCAGGGGAAATGAAGATTCGATGACTCATTTATCTAAATATATATATATATATATATATTCTCATATTTTTTCTTCATTCACGCCACTTCCTTTCTGGAAATGTATATATGTATGTACATATATATATATATGTAGTAATATATGATGTGTAGAAAATCTTTTGACAAAAAAAATATTCATATTTATTCAAGTGCTTTTATAAACTTTTGAAATCAAATAGGGGGAACTGTGAGCGTGCCAAAATGTATACAGTTTCATAAATTATATTTGAAAAATATCAAATTTAAACCATTTTTTTTAGTTTCTTTGATATATAATACGGGCATATCATCATTCTGTATATATATATATATATATATATATATATTAAACTCTGTACAAGTTGTAACATGTACTATGAGGCTGTACATGTTATAATAATGAATTTAAAAGAATGAAATCATTTTAAATGAAAAATTTAATGTACTTGTATTCAATATAATGCAATGATCGATATTCCAATAGATGTTTGATAATAAAATGGTATATTTTTTGAATGTTTTATGGTAATTTTTTTATTAAGTATAAAAAGTTTTCTATTTCAAGTTATAACCAGACTTATATCCATTCTTACGGACAAGAATGTATCATGAATATGATTTGAATTATTAGGGAATTAAAACCATTCCGCAGATTGAATAGTATATACTTTTAATTATGTGCATCAAAATTATTTATTTTGATTAGAGCACTTATTATTATAGGGCTCAGAGTCCTATCATTATCCCCAAATATGTACATAATATTAAATATTAATATTAATGAATCAAAAAGAAATGATAGCATCAATCTATTTCTAGATGTTAATTAAAATGCCAGAATTTATAATTATATGAAACGTATTTATGAGACTTGGATATTTTATAGTATCTAAAAAAATTACATCTTGTATACATATTCGTGAATCAAATTTAGTATTCGTCTCTTAAAAAAATGCTTCTTTTTTTTAGATATTTTCCTTTGGATTTTACTTCTAAATCCTTTGGTCAATAAAAGAAATCGATTCAAACGTCTTTTGACTCTACATAATTTATACTATATACAAACACACATATATTTATATATGAAAATACATATTACATGACATAGATTCATAAACGAATCAAATTTAAATAAGTCTTTTAATAGGATGACAATAGAATAAAATGATAAATAATAGAATGAATTAAAATTTTGTAATGTTTCTTTCAAATACACAAACACATTTATTTATAAATATAAATACATACATACAGAAAGAGAGAGAAAGAAAGAGAGAATCCTGTAATTTACGATTTTATTTATATAAGACGCACCCTGGCCTCCTAGATGAATTTATTGGTGAGCCCGCCCCTCTCTTCCTCTCTCTCTCTCTCTCTCTCTCTCTCTTTCTTTCTTTCTTTCACTCTATACACACATGTATATATATATATATATATATATGTATATATATATGTAGTCAGAGCAGAAGCAGTAATTTATTAATGATAAGAACTCAAGATAGGAATGATTTTTTTTCTTCTTGTGTACAGAAAAATAAAAAAATTATAATTTTCTTCTTTTTATTTTTTGGGGTTAAAAAAAAAACAAAAAAAGCAAAAACGAGTTATAATACATTTAAATAAAAAATAAAAAAAATGAAGAAAGAGATAAATAAAGAAACAGAGAGAGAGAGAGTAAGAATAATAATAATAAAAAAAACATTCCCTGGAGATATTTAATGTAGTATTAATATCGTGTTACTTTTTTTTATTATGAAAAAGAAGAAATGAACCAAAATGGTACGCAAAAAAGAAGGAGAAAAAATAAGCAGGGAAGAAAAGAAAGAGAAAACGTTTATAAAGTCATTAACACGAACAAAGTATATACATACAAACTATCTGTGTATGTTCGTTTCATGTTTATAACAACTATGTATAAATAGACTTGCCTATGTAGATGCCTTTGAATATATATGTACATATGTAGGGCTATAGTTAGATACCTATTTGATCGTGAGAGGCTAGTAGAGTTGTATTTACATTATATTATATTTTCAGTACATCTTTTGTTCTTGCCCTTTCTTATTTATGAACATAAATATTATATTTCCCAGATTTGTTTAAAAAATATTATTTATCAAAGTAGGACATATTGTATTGAAATGAAGTCAGGATATTTTGTACACACAAAGGGGCTTAATATAACAGATGATTGATCACTACACACTTTATACCATCTATATACGAGTAGTCCCATGTGCTAAATTTGATAAATAGTTTCAACCAAAGTCTTTTTTTTTTTTCATTAAATAAAATGAATAGAATATCGTTACCGATAAAGCATGTAAATGACTGATAGAATTAGAGAAAATATTTTTAATTTAATATTTTATTTGTCATTCACATTTTAATACGTTAAGGGTCATACAAAGTCACCGGATCTGAGCTAGCTTATAGGTAGCCATAGGAAGAGTAATATCAAATTAGAAAAAAAAATGAAATATTTGTAACACTTAATTTCTTATGGCTCATAGAATGTCATGATTTGGTGGCATTCAATGTCATTGGAAGTACTACATTATAAATTACAAAAAAATATATATTTTTGTTGTTCTACCAATTGACCCCCACTGGTAGGTAAAGGGTACAACTTTCTAATAAAAAAAATTCAGTCATCATATCTTATCAATAATGCATGCAAAAAATGCCTCAGAAATATTGCAAATCCACTGATTCCAAATGTTTTAAATAACATTTTCATAAATCTGCACTAGCAAATAAGTTATTGCACACACACATGACGTCACCTTAATCTTGCTACAGAAAAAATAAAAGGTTCACCCCCCCCCCCTCTCTCTCACTCATTGTATTGCTCATTTTATCGTGTTCTATTCCTCTTTTTGTTTTCCAGAGTGTACTTATTGGTTGACCTTTGTACCATATTTCAGAGGTTACTTATTACGTATGTATGTAGCACCTACCTACGAAACATAATCGAAATGACTTCATTTATTCAGGAGTCAGCATCATTGAAAATGCAATAAAAGGTTATACATAAAAGGGAATGTAGGTTCATGAAGGGTGAACGTTCCATATACATAGTTATTTCAAACATGGGCTGGAGGTCAGTTCATTTATATCATACATATACATATTATGTGTAAGTATGTATATTTATTCATAATTAATTAGAGGACCCATAAGTCTCAAACAACTCAGCACATCCCTAATCAATTACATTCCCATTTAATTTCATTACATGATTATTAAGGCATAAACAACAACAATAATAATAATAATAATAATGAAAAAAACTTCTTGTTTTATATATGTATTTAATTCAGGTGTAATGATTTGAACCCTAATTTATGTTACGAGTATTTTTATAGCATCATCATCTCTTTGGTTAGAATAATAATAATAACTATAAAAATAAGCACCAGAGTTACGGCAGCAATGCACAAATAGTAAATACTACTACTGTGTACATATATATTGTTATTTTATTGGCAATAAAAATTAATGAGTGGCTAAAAAAAATAAGAAGAAGAAAACTCACACAGTCAGTCAGTGTGTCAGTCAGTCTACTATTTTTCTCATTCAAAAAACAAGAAGAAGAAGAAGACGAAAAACATAAAGTTTATATAGCCTATTGAGATGAACAGGTTACAAATTGAGTGTCTTGAGAAGTTTTATTATTATTATGATTACACTCTACTGTTTGTTGTCAAATGGTTTTATGAGGTACTAAATATGTATGTTTGTATACATATATACGTGTATGTAATATAGTTACAAGAAGCACTTGAAATAGGCCTATTGACCTTCTAATGCAATTCAAACATCCTTTTAATTGAATTATCATCTCTTCTCAATCCAGTGTTTTTCAAAAAAATTGAGTCCTTTCTCTCTCTTTCTCCCACATAGAGAAACCGACTGTAGTAAGGACCTGATTTCATAAAAGGACAATTTTCCATAGCATGCTCTCTAGGGTTTTTTTAAAGAGAAATTTAGAAATTTAATGGGTTTTAATCAAATAATTTTTGGTGTACATATATACATAGTTTTTTTTTTTACTAAAGATACTCCATGTCTTATTTATGGGGAGTGCTCCTTCACAGTTTGAACACACTCTACGAACAATAATTGTCGTGTCTATCACAAAAAATTTGGTACAGTCTAGGTCAATCCAAAACAAAAACAAAAAACAAACATTACTCTATCTGTCCTAAAGACTGGCTCTTTACCTTAAAGCTGAATATTTTAACTTAATAATTGATTATTTAAATCTATGATAATTTTAATTTACTTTGGAATTAATTATATTAGGTCAAGACGAAAGTAATATTATGTTATCTAATCAATTATTACTACAGAGCCTCCATCCCAAGAACTATTTTAGTGCAATAATAAATAAAGCCAATAACCTGCTAAAGTATAGTTTTGCAATATTGGAGATGTAGCCAAATAGTGACATTTTTCATACATATTTTGAGGAAGTAAAGCACTTTTGATGATGTCATCATTTACTAATTTTTCTTGTCATTGGGGATGACTCAACCGAACTTGGAACAAATTACCAGATACTCTTGAAACTTTAATAAATTTAAGGACATAAAAAGACATTCTAACCAATGATGGTGCTAAAAGTAGAAAAATACTTTTGATTCGTGAACAAAAAATTACGTCATAGAATTCACAGAGCAGAAAAAAAGGGACCTTGAAAGCATTTCTTCCCCCTCCTACTAAGTTCATAGATTTAACAGCAAATCCACAGTGGAACCTACTACACGCTGTAACTGCCTTTTTCAGGAGTCAGCTTCATAGAATGACTCAATAAAGAGGTAAATTTATTTTGATTTATTGAAATATGATAAAATACTGCAAATATATAGATACGCATGAATAAAATATTAATTATCTACTGCACAATTAGCTCATCATTCATGATCCTATTATTAGGTTGAAACATGCATATATAGATATAGGTGTGTAGGCAAAAAACAAAAAAAAAAAAAAATATTGAACAAGAACAGAGGGAACTTCATAGAGGGAATCACTTTTATGTTCACAGAAATTAGTAGAATGTATTGAAGTTAGGGGATATTAATAGTATATGTACATACATAGTAGTTGTATTATTATTATTATGAACGAAAACCGCCAAAGTGCTTAATTAAAAAATTGTCTCTCTTTTGTAGAATCCTTTTTTTTTTCCCTTTTTCTTCCTTTTTTTGAGGGAAAAAAGATAAATTTACGAGACCTTTATTACACTCACACACTGCTTTTAAAAATCCATTTCTGAGATACAAGCATGTAGGGGTTGATTCTTGAGTACTACTATAGAGGTATTCTTAGTAGATATATATTTACTGCTCCGGGTACGTCTAACCCCTCAGCACAACGTAAAGTCAGAGCACTACGTAGCCATTTATTGAATAATAATAATAATAATAATTATCATCATCATTTTGTTCAATTATGTAAGGGGGTTTATTTTATTTTATTTTATTTTATTTATTATTTTGTTATTTACTCCCAAATTTAGAAAAGTTATGTGAGGAATTGAATGTTTTTTAAAACTATGTATTAAAAATATTTGTTTATGTGGATGCCTGACCGTTTATTCGGACAAAAGGGATGAATTGCATTATATGTATATATTTAAACTAAAATCTTTGTACTGTAAAAAATACACGTTGCTAAAAACACAAAAATACTGCAAGAACAATCGGAAAAATATCTTTAACAGTTTTTTTTCTAGGTCACAGCAAAAATAACAAAAAACCAAAATTTTTTTTCTTCGTTTTTGTACTTGACTCTCAAACTAATAGTATGTTACATATTACACATAATGTCAGTAATATCCAAAGGAGACTGAACAACCAATAAACTACTTAGTCCTTAAAATAAAAAAATAATAATAATAAAAAAACGAAAACAACTGCAAATTACTTCTCAAATGTCAAAAGAGTCTTAAATGTTTTACCCACTCTGAAAGGAGGAGTTTCCTTCTTCTCCTTCTTTTTAAGTGATTTACAAGAGGAAAAGAAGAAAAAGAAGAAGAGGAGGGTTGAAAATAGCAACAACAACACCAACTACAGTTTAAATATATATTACTTACATGTATGTATTTATTTCAGCTGTTTGTCGTTTATTTGTTATTTTGACGATATTTAATTTCAATTTCTTTCATTTCCCTATGTTTGTATGTATGTATACATATTATATTATACTTCTTTGGAAGGGAGTGAAGAAGTCCAATCCTACATAATTTACCTTACATACATATGTATATTTAATTACCTTTGTACTAATACATAATTGTTTTCTCTTCCCCTTTCACGACTAGAAACCTTTTTTTTTTTTTTTTTCTTACCACATTTATATGTAAAATATTTATATTTTATTTATGTACTCTCGTATGTATTTACTAAAGCAAAGGAAACGTTTAGAAATGCTATCGATATAGCATTAATCAACGTTAATATGTAATATTTTACATATAAAATTGGATTTAAATACTCAATTACCAATTTATGTAGATATATAAATACATAGACACTCGGATTTCGTGGGATTTATTGAAGTTTTACATCTACGAGGGCATTTAATAATATCAAAAATTATATAAGCTTCTTGTATAAAATTCATTTAATGAAAAGTTGAATAGTCTATTGATGATTCACTTAAAATTAAGTTTGTAGCAATTTATACTTTCCAAATGCTTTGCCCATTCAAAAAGTATTGTACCACAGAGCACAAAAATCTATCAAAATATTTGGGATGACTTTTTTTTTTCATTTATATGGTAACAGTGACAAAATTCATTTCTATTTAGGACTTTATGTCTGCATCCTGAGCAGTATGAGACATCGACTATTTTTATAAAAAGATTTTCGTTTTATTTAGATGTTTTACATGTGTGTATAATTAATATTGTAATTAACTTATTGGCGATTCTTGGCACAAATACCTTTCTAATGAAGTTATTTTTATTTTTTTATCTTTCACGAATGTATATGTACATGAATAAGACTCACTTTAAATTATATATTTTTCTTTATTTAATAAATCCCATAGATTTGACAAAATCTATTATTTATTATTTCATGCCGAAATTTTAAAAATCGGTTTACCAGGATCTCTCTGAAAAACAATTTACTGGGAAATGAGAAACCCTAGACTACAGATATAGCCTAGTTTTCACTCCATTATTGCTTAACCTTAATTATTTTTTTTACAACCCTTTTGTCAACGTTCACAACAAACATCTGGGCATCATCCCTTGGGTAATTGTGTGAGTGTTTTTTTTTTCTTCTTCCCTTCTCTCTTTTAGATAAAAAGACAGGGGTTTATCATCCGCTTGAAAATGAAGGACTCAACAATAGCCTGTATCTAAAGGTATAGCTACATACATACATACATATGTATTCTCAAGCTATATATTTTATAAATTACCTTTTTAAATCAACATAATAATTGTACGTGCCTTCAAGAGCTAACAAGTAATAAAATAAAATGAAAGTAATATGAATAACTATAAATTTCCTATTTTTGTGTTTTGATTGCGAGTAACAACAAATACATTTATGTGTATATGTGTGTATGTACATATTTATTTCTCTGATTTTTTCATTTTTTTTTTTCAAGTCCCTTCGTCCCCGAGTTAATTAAGTGAAAAACATAATAATACAAGTATTAAATAACAACTTTATGTACTTACAAACATCTATGTATGTGTACATATAGAACGCTTTTAATACTTTATAACTACAAAAGCAAATATATTTATGTAATACAAATACAAAAGAGAGAGAGAGAGAGAAAAAAAAAAAGTGGAGAAATTGAAATCATTTACTGAATAAAATATCAATTGCCTTTGCTTCTATTCAACAGTCTTATACTGTATATTTACTATCAAATATCTACATACATAATTCAAAACTCCTATTTCTCTTTTCTTCCTTTTTTTTTTTTAAAGCTGAATAAAAACCGCTTTCAAATACTACAAATTCAGAAGGAAATTTGTTAGATGCATAGAAAAATATCTATGATAAATAAAGTATTAACTATATTGATCCACAATTGAATTGCGGTTTCTTCTTTCGTTTTTTCTCTTGTTTTATTAATGGCATTCAAGGAAGAAAATCACGTGTTATGCATAGAATACATCAGTCTAATTTAATGCAATAATTGCCAATTATAATAATAATAACAATAATTTTGTTCTTATTATTTTTGTAGCTCTTCTAACCGCAAACAAATGAGTCAGATATTTTTCTTCTTCTCCTTTTTTTTCCACTAGAAACGTGCATTCTTCATAAATTGTACATACATACAAAATATTTCTGCAACATTTTTCAAGCAGTGCAAAAATGCGTGAACTTTCAACTATATATATATATATATATATATATATAGGGAGATACATACCTATAAACATATATACGTTCCTATATCTCCACTTACATGTACTTGGACACTACAATTAGTCTCTGAGTCGCTATCATCATTAGAGGAGCTGTACGTACATAAAAGTGAAGAAAATACATGGATACACTTAGACGTGTTTTTTATTGGTTGTTTCATGACCATAAAACATAAGGTGGATACAACATTTTCTTCTTCTTCTTTCTTCTTCTTCTTCTCTAACCATAATTACAACCAATTTAGTGTTGTTGTTCTTCTTCTTCTTCTTCTTCTTGAAGCAGTAGTTTGGTCTCTAGACCTGATAATGAAGGTTCTTTAGAATGATTGGATAAGGGAGGGTGGGGAGGGGGAGATGAAGGTAGATTGATGCTTTGAAGATGGGGAAAGCATAACGAAAAAGTATCCAATGTTTTTTATTGCAAATTAATTAAACAATTTTTTCTTTCATAATTTACATAAATAAATGGTTTATTCATTTATAACTATGCACATTATCGAAATCTGATCAAGCCCTTTGCTATTTTTTTTTTTTTTTGGGGGGGAGGGCTATAATTATACATATTTCCTACTTACTACATAGTTGAGATCAGATAACATTTGCTGAGTAATCCGTGTTGTTCCATAATTCATGCAGTCTAAAGCATTATTTTATCGTCTAATTAATATTATATTACTATTTGTATATATATATTATATATGCTATCAGAAATAAGTATATTCATATATACTACTATCAGCAAAAACTACCGGGAAATTTGAATTTAATTTTTAAGTATTCCCCGTTAGGGATAAATGTTTTTGTTTTTAAGTTGACACTACTATTACTGTCATTTGTACCAAATTACACGTCAAAATATTCGTTAGATTTTGAGATACGCGTCCTTTTGTGATGAATATTTTGTTTTTTAAAATGTTTGAAAGATGATGATTAAAATGAAATGTAGAGAAATATTGTTGAAATCAAAAAAGTTTTAATGAATAGTTCTTTTGAAGTTTTAAGAGTCCATTGGTTTTTTTTTTCTCAAAATACATAACCCATTACTCAAAAAACAGACCATTTGATTTTAAATCTAATAACATACTTAAAAACTCAGCAGCTATCGCTTTGTAAGTATTGACTTAATACAAAGTTTGTAACTCTTTTGAAAATTGAAAAAAAAACAATGTTAAAGAGAGGGAATAATATGAATATTGATGATTAAATAAATATTTTTTTAATTCCTGATATTTTTTGCCTATAGTTGTAATGAAGGTAAGGATTTATATACCTTCATATAGAGATATAAAAATTATTTTTCAAAAAATAAAGATATAAGATAATGTACAATTTGCTTTTCAAACGTAGTCAAAATCATTGACCGTTCGTATTATTTATCAATAAAATATTGATATTTTTTTTTCGCATAATATATATACAAAGTTTAATCCCCAATTTCTTAAAAAAAGAAGTAGAATAGAGCAATTTTGCTGACGTCAGAATTGTATGCACGGAAAGTAACGCTATGTTGGAGGCATATGAACATAGTTGACACATTTATTTTAACTAAAATAAATGAAATTTCCCTCCAAAATATGTAAGAAATTTTTTTATCAAATGACTTTAAAAATGAAAAAATACCAAAAAAGAACTATTTTGAGTACAACTTGATGCCAAAGGTAAACATGTGACAAGATGTCTTCTGTATCGATTTGGGACTAAAAAGTAGGATAATTGTAGAAAAGTATCTTATTCTTTCGTTATAGACAATTTACATGCTACATTATTGACATATTTTTAATAGATATTCTTCCGGTTTGATATGTTATAATTATATATATACTTTGATAGATATTAAAAGTTGAAGAAGCCTTTATATTTATTGGCTCTATTGTAACAGACATCCAAATGCAGGACAGTAACTCACTTTTTTTTTCTTGATGGAAAATAAACAAGGCTTTTAATTATTAAATATAAAATTTGATTATTTTGACTCCTTCAAAATGGTATGCTTCCACAAATATAGTATCATGTGAAAGCCCTCTATACTACTAATTTGTTTGTTTTTTATGATTAACTATTCAAGTACTTCTAAGCTTACTTTGATGAACTGAGTAGATCCCTATCAACAAGAAAAAAAGAAAATAGGGTTACATAAAATCGATATGTTACATAGATTTGCTGCCCTTGTTCTACGATTGGTTGAGCCAATAATACAATACTAATCACATTGGTCACGAATTTCCTGAAACATAAAAACACATTTTATGTATATTGTATATATATGTATGTAGACCCTTCAATTAAGACGTTTCATATGCGTACATATTTGGGACATACATACACACGTATATATATATATAGGTATATAGAAAATATATGGACAAAAATATATATCATAAAGATATAATTTTTTTGGTAGTTGAATATGAAACAATGTCTCCAATCAGAGAGGACAATAAGAGGGAACTTAACTTGGTTAGATGGCGCTTGTATTGTCTGAAACAGTCATATGTATGTATATATGAAGCTATTTGTAGTCTAAACTCAACGGATAGCCCATCATAGCTTACTGGCTATACCTCAAATGTATTTTTAAAAAAAATTAATAATGTAGTTATTTCATGGGCCTCAAAAAGGTTGATTATAACGGCCCAATTGGTATGTAGATACATACATACATAAATATTATTGCTCAAGGTGTTGTTTTTTAGGCTTTTTTAATTTAGCATCATTTTGGAATAATGTCACCTGTTAATTGTTCTTCTCTACTGATATAAATTACATCTAATAATAATTGCTTCCGTGCAATTAAAAAAAAAAAAACATATTTTATTTTAACTGGAAAATAAATAAACTGCTTTAATGTATAGCAAATGTTATTCCACATTGTCACTTCGTAAATTAATAATAAATATCATGATAATTATAAATATAGGTATAATTTGTAATAATAATAACAAAATAATAGCAATTTATTATCTAACAAAACTTCATTTCTAACCGTCTACAAATAAATTTGTTTTAATTCTTTTTCGTTTCAAATGAATTGAATCCCCATAGAAACAATGACTGTTGAAGGCAATACATTCATAATATATGCTCAAACATGATAAAATATTTTTTTTTTTCAAATTGAGAATTTTCCGAAGAAAAAATTGAATATAAAAAAAATATTATTTATGTCGTGTTGTTAACCGCCAAAAAGAAGAAAATGAAAAATAAGGCCCCTTATTTTTAATTTTTTTTGTCTTGGCAGGTTAATATCTGTTGTTTGCTTCAATTGCCTTAATGGTTATAAATTCTTTGAATGACGCATCCTTTGAAAGAAAAAAAAATGTTAATTGAGATGTTTAACACTCCATAATTTAGCAAAAAATGTCATTAAACAAAAATAAAACAACACACAAAATTTATTTTTATTTTTTTGAGTTAATTAAATGTACATACATATGATGGCTCTTAATATTTTCCTTCGTTTTTTCTCAAATATAGTTATTTTGGCTGGGTGTAGAATAGTTGTAATTATATAATTTTTTTTTTTTTTTTTTTTTGGCTTTTTTAAAAGAAGAATTGTTGTTGTTATTGTTTTTATTATTGATACAAAGTTTGTGTGTGCTTGCCATAGGGAGAGAAAGAGAGGGAATACCAAAAAAAAAAAAAAAAACTATAAGAGACGGTACCAGGTGTGGTTGAGGACTGTGGTTAGTTAGTTTGTTTGAATATAAAAAAAAATATTCAATGTTTATAAAAAAAACTACATTTTTTGAATAAGTTAAAGGGAGAGAGAAAAAATAAGAATACTTCGACTACATTACTAACTCGAATGAATAAACGGATAAACAGAAGAAAAAGTTGGAAAGGAACATATATATATATATAAATAAAGATGAAAGACTTTATACATAATATATTAAATAATAAATAGAATTTGGGAAATATGTTTTGATAACAAACGGTAGGAATACCTGAGAATACTTATCATCCACGTTACCTCGATCCATGTATATATATATGTATGTATGTAACCGTCGTAATGCTTCAAGTATTATATATACGCATACATACATAGGTACACACATATGTATGTACATAATTCTTTCTACCAGTGCCCTCATAATGGTTACAAAATAATATACACATAAGTATATGTATGTACATAGAACTATATACATATATATATATATATATATATATATATATGTATAATGTAGAACATCTCTATTACAAAAATAACAATAATAATGACGAGGTCCAACCAAAAATGGTTTTCATTGGTTGAACGATATAATATGTACATATATATATATATATATACCTACAAACCAAAAAGAAGAAAAAGACTCATCGTGATTTTACGTGTTCGCGTTATTTGTTGTCAATGTTTTCATTGAGCAAGTTAGATTATTATTATTTTCACTTACATATTAATAGAAACACCCTTTATCATTATAAATAATATTATTACTATTTAATTACCATATCTTTTCCTTAATGACTTAATTCCCTCTACTACCTCATGAAGGCTTAGATTAAAATTTAATCTAAAATAGGTAGGTAGGTTCGTCTTGTGGGAAAAGGATACAACACAGTCTATGTATGTACATATAAAATATATATATTTTTTTCTATTTTTTTCAAAAAAGAGGATTTATCATGTTGAGTGGGACGCAGAATTTACAACTACTACGCAATAAGTTGTATACATATATACAGGGTGTGCCAGGGACACGATGTTCCAACAGGATGTTAGAATTTATTTTCTTCTATGATTGTTTACATACATAAATAAACCTACTGGGAGGCCCATATGGAGGGGCTGTTGTGGTAGTAATATATTACTATAACGTTATTTCTTATCGAGTAGCAAGGAGTATGCCCATTAATACTTAACTCAAATAATAACCATATGTATTTGTGTATATTTTTATAAAAGTAATCATTTTGAGTTAATAAAAGAAGTTATTTGTTGTAAAATGTTTTTGATATTAAAAATCTTGGATTAATCTGACAAATTCGTTGTCAAATATTCTGCAATTGTTTTTGTTTGAAAATGTTGACTTTATACTAATTAATCTTTGAAAATAAAGGTAATGAAGTAAAAGTTAATATTATTACTTTTGCGTCCAAGTTAAAATTAATATATCTAATCATTACTTTTGAGTGGACTTATACATAATAAGATATTATATTAAGTAATATTACCCAATATTGCTACCTATGTCGTAGAATCACCTATGTGAGTTAAGAAGTTACTTAGCAGAGGTTTTTTTTTTTTGGTGAAAAATTATAATTTAAGAACATAAATATCTATTATTTTGTTAAAAGTTTGTCATATATTTTACACATTTTTTTTAAATCCCTTCAAATCATTCAACCATTCAGCAGGAACTCCATGACCGTACTACAAACATACAGCGAAGGAAATAAACCCTTACTATACATACCATATATATGGATGTATATAGCCATCCTTATTTTCTGAGAATGTAAGTAAGAAGGAAAGATAGAAACTTATTTATTTTTCTGGTTCTCTTATCTTTTCCCAAATTTCTATTTCTAAAAGACTTCTTATATATGTACATATATCTATCCATTTGTAGTTTTTTTCTTTTCTTCTTTGGCAATAATCTAATCAATAACTTATCCGTTCAAAACTACTAACGTTAAGAGAGTTTGTCGTCGCTGTCGTAGTCGTCGTCATTGTAGATAAGTTGTTAATAATAATAATAATAATAATAAAAACTCTATTTACTAAAGTAAATATATATATATATATATATAGCTATAAGTTGAGGAGACGGAGAGGGTAACTCTTCTTAAAAAAAAAAAAATCGGTGAAGGCTTGTCATATATGTACTATACAATATAAGTATTTAGTGTTGTATTCGATAAGAATCTTACAAATGAGAATTTATATTAATACTTGTACGTATATGAACCTAAGTATGTATATAAAAATGATTATTTGTACAATGTTATATGCCTCCTACAACAAGCATGAGAACTTTACCTGCTCCTACTGCATGTTTTAAGTATGTGCAAATTCAATCCAATTTCAACCCTCATAAATTTGACTCTTCCCTTTCTCGTTTCTTTTCTTTTCTTTTTTTTTTTCCTTGACATTCCAACTTAGAAATGATCTCAAAGAGAATTGTAAACAATGGCTACCGAATTCCGCTTTTATTTAATTTCATTAGACCTGCATAAAATACGAGGCGTTATCTCTGCCCATCAATTCACATTTTGGGTTCATAGGTACGTATGAAAGATGATGAAACAGGCATCATCTCAAGGACAGGCTGTAAAAATTCCTATGTACACTTGTCTAGTTAAAAAAAAGTAAGAGTTTAATTTACTTACATATATATGTATTTATATTCAAATGATTGATTATTTTTCTTCATCAAATGAAAAAAGGAAGGAAGGGAGTAAACAGCATATTTAAAAAAAATTGAATCCACAGAAAGTGAAACAGAACAAAGACAGAAAGAAAAACTCAGAAATAAATAGGTCAGTTCTCAAGCATTGCGGTCATCAATGCGGTGAAGAAGAAGGATTCCTACGTGACGTAAACCACAAAAAAGAAGAAACAAATCTACATATTAGAACCATTTAATTAAGAGTGCGACTTGAACACATTATATATATATATGTATGATGTATAATCTTTTAATTTATAATTATAACACAAATTATGAAGGAGATTTGTGACTCTGAGATCTGAGACATCTTTGTAAGTACATCTATGCTATTGGTACATGTGTTTTGCCAAAACTGGTTGTATGTGAGCGTGAATATATGTTGTTGATGACGATACGTGATTCATAAAATAATAATTAGTTTTAATTAATGTTCTTTATGCATGTGCAAAAAAAAGAAGAAGTCAAATAAAAAAATATAAAAAAATTGATGAATGAAACAGGTATCTTCAAAAAGAATGAAAAAAAAGATGGATGAATCAAGTACAAGAACATAAGTACATAGGTCTTACATACTTATGTACGCATGTATGTAGATATACTTGAGCTATGAATTATTTTTTTTAATTGGCGGAAAACATAAATAATAATACTTTTTTTTTAAAGAGAAGTTTATTTTATTTAAGTCAAGTTATCAAATATCCTTCAAACAAATCCCAATACTTAATTTGCTAATCGATTCTAATTACAATTAATTTAGAATTCAATGGCTCAAAAATTCATAAAATCAATTTATGTTTACATAATTTGATATCCTTTTAAAACAAAATAGATAGGTTATTATATTAATTCCAATTTTATATTTGAATGTCAGGAAATAGCCTATGGGAATGAAATATTTACTTATATGTACAAAAAAAAACATAACAAAATCTTCTCTACATACAAGGAAAAAAAAGTTATGATAAATTATCAAAAACATAGTTATTTTTCAGAAAAGCCAAATATTCATATATTTATCTATCAGCGAAACATCATGGTGTAATTTAAAAATAAATAATACTATGAGTTATTTTGAATAATCATCTAGAAATTGTATAAGTGTATATATGTATATACATACGTTATGTAAATTGTATATAAAAAATAATATTGCAAAATAAAATAAGAATTAAAAAAAATGAAAATGCACAAGGTGATTATTACTGCAAAGGTTTTTTTGTTGTTGTTTTTCAGTAGCACTCTTATTTGACTTATTTTGAATACCGATGATGTAATGATTTGTTTTTTTTACTTTATAAAAAAAGTCAATTTATTAATATTAGTTTGCAGAAATTAATTGTCTTTCACAAGCAACCACGACTATAACTACGACTATCAAGTACCAAAAATAAATATTAAAAAGTTTTAACATAATTTATTTGCAACATGGTCGACCCTCTCTCTCTCTCTCTCTCTTTATATATAATTTTATATAATTGCTTTTTAAATACTTTGATAATTACTTATTCCACTTAATTTTGCTAATTTTTGTTCTATTATACATAGTATACTTATTTATTTGCAATTTTAATGTATGTTGATATTAATAGAAGTATACCTAACTATCCATGCATGTATGTACATTCATACTAAAGCCCATGTATGTATATAGGTATATATACTTATTTATTACTTAAAGATCATAGAACAATGCTCAATTTTGACCGTATTAGGTTAAATTCCTGCAAGTAGCATAATTTAATGGTCATTATTTGATTATAAGGTTTGTTTTATATATACAAAAGCTATTATATCATTATCGTGACGGCCTTTTTTTATATACGGCATACATAGATAGGCCCATTATTTTGGCATTGAATTAAAAATCGTCAAAGATAGTATTCATTTTAGTTGTATTGATCATTTAGAATAAGGGGTTAGGCTCCTTCACTAATATTAGTCACTTTATAATTTTACATTCTATGAATATATACATATACATATTTGATATTTTCGAAATGTCATAAGATACAGCGCATTGCCAGAGATACAGAAATAAAAAACATATTGTTGATAACTTTGGATTAGCGTATAACAGAGTATATTTAATGTAAATTATCTACGTTGTGGTTAAAATACATCGTTTTCCAACTAACTAAAGGATTTTCAAAAAGACAAATGCTGAAATAGAGCTCGGATATGCCTACAGATATGAGTCTTAGACGAAAGGAGACGTCCAACAATTTTTATAGTATGTGATAAATTATAAATTGAAACACATACATATAAGGGTACAATGGTGATCATACTTTAAATTTTTGAAATTATTTAAACTAAAGTTTCAATAACAAATAGGCAGCAATATTTAATATTCTTAATAAAATCTGCCATTTACATCCGAACATAATCAAATTTTAGTTTGTAGCTTTCACAGTTTCAAAAAGCCCTGTATGTATATCCATAGAACCAATAGCCTGTTGTACTGTTTGACCTTTAAATTACTTTACAAAGTACAATATTTTTTCTGATCATTGTTTATTAGAGTAAATGAAAAAATAAATTTTTGTGAGCAGTGAACCTCATAAAAACATTAAATGAGCTGCAATACGAACTTTGTACCTCAAGTTAAACATTTTTAGTCTTAGAATATTTTTTCTTTCAAAAAATTCTTTGGGTATCTGTACTTTAAAACCATATGTGTCTAACGGAAATTATTGTATCTATTTCTAAATATTTCTATCTTAGATTTCGAAATAATTATATTACTCAATGATTGATTTGAACCGATCAAACCTATTTAAATTAAGATACGGGACATCATCATTCTATGTACACAGTATCCAAGGTACTGATGAGTCGCTAAAGTCGGTTTTTATATCCAGTATGTTTTCAGAACAATTCTAGGTACTCATGTTCAGAGATATTGTAGAATAGTTTTGTTTTGCAGAAAAATGCAGCAAACAAACCATTGAAATCCTACCTCTTATAAAATCATATTTAGCAAATGTATTTCCCATTCGATGGGGTGAATTCTAACCCAACAACTTTTTAGAAAAATATATTAAATATATGAAAGTTGTAAATTTCAAGTGTTGATCGTTTTTTTAAATATAGAGTAAAAGTATTTTTAGAATATAAAGACTTCTGGTTTAATTTTCTCAAATTATTATATTCTGATGTTTCAAATTCTTACCTATGACTTTCTTATAAATAGATGTTATTCTTCAACTACCACAACACTAATAAGAGATAAGCTGGCCGTGAAGTAATGGTTGAAAAAAATTTGAGCCCTAAATATGTACTTTACCAAATATACTATAATACGTAGAATCTAATTAATGTAATCATTTTCAGTTCTTTCTCATTATTTAAAAGGATACTGAACAGAGACTTGATTCATCCTTTTTCAAGTTCATAGATGTGGCATGTGTGCGGTACAGAGAATCATAAATCATCTTTCAACGCTCCATTGTTTAAAGCACTTGTGTCCTGACTAACAATGGCCTTTATAATATAACCTATAAGTATAAATCTGTCGTTGTTTTTTAAGTACTCCTGATGTGGATAAAAAAAAAGAGAATTATCAAATGACATATAGATGAAATCGGCTTCAAAATTGAGAATAATAATAATAATAATTATTATTATTATTTAGGATAAATGTAGTTTGTAAACTGAGTTAATTGACTCTTCCATAATAATGACTTTTTGACAAAGATACTATCATTAGATTTATATACATGCAAAGCTCCACACCAATACCTGTAAATTTTTATTAATTATACATGAAATTTCTAATTGGATCAAGTTGATATTATCTCAACTCCTTTGCAAAAAAATAAATATATATATATAACTAAAATTTAATTAGCTATAAAATAAAAACCACTATAAAAAATACAATTGGTCAATAAAGAGACAATTCAATGCCAAGTGTGATGATTATTCATTTACCTACCTTTTGAGTATAATTAATGAGACAATTATTTTATTATCACTGTGAAGTTAATTAATTTGCTTATTAAGTTACTCAATCGGGGGAATGACTTGAAGGAAACTTCCCTGACTTAAAGATGAAATAAGAGGGGGAAAAAGTTGCTTGAGATGACAAATCTACAAAAAAAAAATACAAAAAAATTACAATAATTATACCCATAAATCATTTTTTTCTTTGGAGAGGAAATTTTTCTTTTTACAAAATATATAAATTTAACAAATTAGTTTATGAATAAATATGTGTTTCTCACTCTACAAAATCTCTCCAGATCTTGCATTTTTTGATTCAATAATTGTTATTATTATTATTATTATTATTTAAACTTCATAAAGCCAAGGATTGGAAGGAGGGGGGGGGAAGTCTAGATGCATTTATAAGTAAATAAATATATATGTATATATATTTCGAAATCAAATAAATTACAAAATAATTTATGGCATAAAATTCTGCAAACTGAAGTTGTTTATTTTTAATTGAAGAAAAAACTGGGTGACTCTTGAACTCTTTAGAATCAGCAATTATACATATATTTTTTTACATGTAAGTGTATGTTCATACACCAGGGATAGAATAAGCATCGAGTTTGATTTCAAGCATTTCTTTAATACATAAAAAAAAGTTATAAAGTTACACATCATATCATAAAAAAACGTCTGGGAAAAAAAATAGTTTTTTGTCATCTTGGAAGAAGAAATAAGTGCTTCAGTATCTCTTTCTCTTTATACATATATATATATATATAATATGTGTGTGTGCGTCTTAAGTTGTTTATGACATGACTTTTACACAAGGGGGTTCCGTTTTACTTTGACTTTTCACTTTTGTCTCTTTCTCTTCAATGATGCAGGTCTGATTCATTTTTTTGTACATACATATACATATATACAAGGAGATTATTTATCACTCACTTTTCATGTCAAAAATAATTTTTTTTTTAAATCTACGTTGTATTATTATCATTGATGTGTGCAAAAAAAGAAAAAAGAAAAGAATAAAACATTTGTAGATCATTTTTAGTGAAATGGAGCAATAGGGAATTATGTATCTACTAAAGCAAGGGGCTCTCAACTCATCTCACCCATTATTCTCCACTTTCCATTTTAATCATTCTTCAAGCCGAAGTAATTTCATTTATTTAGAGATCGACTTTTTGTTCGACACTATCATCTGGAATTTACATCTATCACAAGCACATCAAACTACAAAATTTATTTTCCGTTATTTCTACATATACTTTTAATCAACTCTCTGCAAACCACCAGCTGAGAAACACTCTGGTAAAGTATACTGAAGGCAGCAGAAACTATGTATAGAATAGTGATGGAGTTCTCAAGATGGGTCTTGATCTTTGTAGCATTTCAAAAATCCCTCAAAGTCTTGGTCACTACTAAAAGATCTGTCACAGAGCAGTACATATAGGTACCTACTCAAGAAATCTAAATGGTTTTTAACGACATTCCATACTTCGATTGAGAATGCATTTGTTAGTACTATGCAGTATAATAAGTACTATCATTTACTCTTTGACTCTCTAGAATGACCCCATTTTGTATGACTTAATTTGTTATGGTGAAGAAGGAAGGGTTCACTTTTGTGGATTTTAACCTTGAGAGGATCAAGGATGGAGTTGCCAATTCAGAAAGGAACAATATATTCATTCAAATAAATATCTATTTCTTAAACATTGTGAATGTATTGCAATCAGTTATTTCAGTCAGTTCATAAATTAAACGATAATCTTTTCATTATTTTTAACTTTTATTTTTAATTAATAAGAATTCCATTAAAAGGAATAAGAAGACGAAGAAGAACTGATCAATCTTGAAGTTTAAAGAAGAAAAAAGACGAAGAAATTAATAAATATTATGTACATATACTAAAAATATTATGAATCATAGAAGACATTGCGTGTGGTATTTTACACATTTTCTATATTAGGTTCTATCTATGTCCACCAAATTGATTTAAGGAATTCTTTTTAATCCTATATATATATATATATATATATATATATATATGTACCTATATTCAAGGTATGATTAAAGCTATCAACGGGGTATCCTGTGTGTCTAAGAGCCATTAAAAAGGGTCGTCCTAAAATTCCACTGATTTCAAATTTCACTCAACGGAATTAGACGATTACGCTAAAGGTGTATGCTATAAATAAATACTTCCGTTTGAATCATTGGTTCATCCGATTTCTTTTCAGGATGAATTATCATTGTAAAAAAAAAGAGATATGTAAATACCGGATGTTCCATTTTCGATATTTATGTATGTATAGAATTAACTCTACCCAGAGTCCTACACCGTTTTGATTTAAAAATTACTTTTTTGAAAAGGGGTTTCGTTACGGTAATTTTATTCCTGTTGTTTTGTAAATAGATTATTTCATTTTAATTGAAAATAGGTTGATTCAAGTTCTGAGTCATTTATCTTTGATGATCAAATACATACTGTGGATTATAATATCCTCATCAACAAGAATTGTATTGACATGGTTCACGTAAATATTTACACATCAATAGATCATTTTTACTGACGTCACAAGTTGCATAATAAACCGAAGTTAGTCTTTGTTGGAGGCAAAAGAGTTAATATATTTATTTTTAATAAAGGGGACATATTTCTCTAAAACTTCTATAAGAAACTTCATAAAATAGCTTTAAAAATTGAAAAAAAGACAAAATACTAATTGATGCTAAAGAGAAAAACAATCAAATATTGTTTTTCAAATAAAATCAAATTAATTAATGTTAAATATACTTCTACCATTACCAGATTGTTAAAATGAACTTTGTTGCAGATCAATTAAGGACCAGCAAGGAAAGATAACTGGACACAAAAAAAATATACATTCTTGCAAAAGTAATAGTTAATTCATTGGCTCAAAAATATAAATCTATAATGATGTAATAAGTTATTTTTAAAACATAATACTTGAGTGTGAAATTTACCATAATAAATAAATAAAAAAAGTTGATATGTAGACGGAATAAGATGTAGTCAGTATATTTGTCGTTTCTAAATCGTGACATCCAAATGCACGGCAGTAGTTCATCATTTCCCTTAACTTTAAAGAAAAGAGATTTAATATTCTAAAAAAATTTGTT
This sequence comes from Lepeophtheirus nordmannii, assembly GCA_963680855.1. NCBI lineage: Eukaryota > Metazoa > Arthropoda > Copepoda > Siphonostomatoida > Caligidae > Lepeophtheirus > Lepeophtheirus nordmannii. The sequence continues at coordinate 20,068,430 of OY804522.1, forward strand.
TGTTCATATCTTCTTCAAGACTACCGAGCTGATGGTGTCATCATAAAACACTCCATATTAATTGACGCATAAAGGACTCATGAGTTGATGCACCTCATTTTTATGGGTAGAATATTTTGAAATATAGTGTTGCAGAGATTATATTTAATATTTCCTACTTTAGATTCTTTGTGCCATTGAAACAAACCAAGTAGTTATCATGCTCGTATTTACATTTGCAAATACATTTTTGTACATATGTAGAACAAACTTTGTTTTAAATAGGTTTTTTATGTGTTCTTACACCTTTAAAAACATACAGAGGGGAACAAAAAAAATGTAATAATACTAATAAGAGGAAGAAAAACAAACCCAAAATGAAATTAAGTACCTACATGCTTTTTGCATGGTTTTTGAGCATTAGTAAATTAATTTTGACTTTGGCATTTAAGCTAATGAAGAAACAAGAAGACTATTGCGAAAAGGCTATTGTTTTGTCTTTCATTAATTATTCATAAATAGGCTATTGCATAATGGGATTTGAAATGAGGTTTGTCCCTAAACTATTATCGAATGGTTGTACTTGTATACTAGCTACAAGTTCTGAGCATATCTCTATATGTACCTATCTAAGTATGTAATAGAGTCGTTACTCTCCCCACATGCAACCCTTTTAATCTGCATTCAAAATGATTGGGTCAAAAGGGAACAAGTACTTAATGTGGAAAGTCATTATGAGCAAGTTAAATTCATTTCCTCAGCAGGGTGAATAATTCACCCCTCTCCTCAAATCTCCTGATTCATGAGCCTTCATCTCATTAATGCTACAAAACCTATTAAAGACATAAATAATTATAAAAGGATTGAGTTAGCCTTTAGCTATAAAGAAGAGGAAAAAAATGAAAAATAAATAATAAACACCAAGATATTAACGAGCAATAATTGCAATTAAAACTGCAATTGAACAACCTACCTATAAGAAGGATTATGCAACAGGTAGGTAATTAAAAACCACACACACACACCATTGCATGAAGGATATTGAAAAATGCCCATTAAAAAGCCTAAGCCTTATAAGTGTATCAGTAGGTACTAACACATACAAAGTATTTATATAACGCTCAATGCTGAGTTAGTTAATTGAATTAAATGCTCTGACGAGTCACAAGATGATTATATCTCACTTTTGAAGAGATAGTCTCTACAATTTATGGTTGTATAACTGTATGTATGTATATAAGCTGAATAGAATTTGGTAGAAAAATATTATAATTAAAATATTTAACTCTTTTTTTTCATACGAAGAAAAAGATCAAAAAAAAAAATTAACAAAAAAAAAAAGTTTTTTTTTAAGTCTATTCATAATTTATAGATGTTTAAAAATGGATTTTTTTCCTTCTCCACAGAAGAAAAAGAGAGAGAGAGAATTAGGTCAATTCAATTGCAGTCTTTCAAATGAGACGACGACCGTTATACTGTATATATATATATATATATATGTATACGCAGTGAACGTCGTGAGAAATCGCCATCAAAATTCGACCCCTTTTCCTTCACATTTTCCTTCCGGCAATTTTTTCCCCTTCTTTTTCAATTGCAATGCAACTCAGGAGATTTATTGCAATTGCCCTTACCCTGTCTAAGGAAGAAGAAAAGAAATAGTAGTAGAAGAATAAAACGACGACAAGAAACAAAGGAATCGATTATTATTCCTTTAAAAGAAAAAAAAAGGTTCTTCCATAGTGGCAATTGTTCTTCTCTCTCCTTAAAACAACTCACTTATTTAATTACAACTCAAAACCATCTACCGAAAAAAATAATCTTTATACTTAATTATTTACATATGCATAAAAGTACAGAAACTCATAAATTTCATTTGAAATATAATGTCAAAAGATATTTATTGAACAAATCGGTGATTTTTTTTATTTCTTTCTCTGAAGAGAAAAAAAAAACTGCAATAAATTCAATAACAGTGTACAATGATGTGCTTATACTTATTAAAATTTTATTAACTCAAAAAATTTCATAGTATACTTATTGTAATAATAATAATAAAGACAAAATATTGGGTTGACAGAAAGGAATAGAAAAAAAACAAAAAAAAAACGAAATTTGGCCTAAATAAGATAATTCGATGTATTCACAGTAAGAAGACGGTGAAATAAGAGGGGACAAAAAAAACAAAAAAAAAACAAAAAGTGGGGAAGCCAATGAGTGGGAATTCATAACGTATGTATTGGTGTTGTTGGGTCTCTTATGATAATAATAATAATAATAATTGTTATAAAAAGTAGGGAAACTCAAAAAAAAAAGAAAAAAATTTAAAAGTTTTTAAGGTAAAGCTTGTTTATAAGTGTTAATATACTATATTTGAATATATTACGTATATTGTATAAAGTCGAAACCCAATCACTTTGAGACTTGATTGACTAGGTTGTTGTTTGTTTCTCTATGATTGGAAGAAGAATAATAATAATTAGAAGAAGAAGAAGAAGACAAAACAAAATAATTAATAATATAATAAAAAAGGGGGGAGGGATAGGGGGGGGGGTGGTACAATAATAATCATAATAATTATATATAATAAACAACACGATGATTGAAAATTCCTTAACTAATTTTACGAATAATAAAAAAAATTACGTATTTTGAAAATATCTTAAAGAGTTTTTTTTTTTTTTTTGCTTTCCTTTTTCAGAGAGTTTCTTGAGAGATTTGAATTGTATTATTAATATTATTATGGTTTTTTGCACATTATCGATTCATCAGTCTTGTTTTGAAAGAGTTTTTTCCTTTCAAAAAAACACTTTTAGTGGAGAGGCAGCTAAAAGGAGAATCGAATCAAGAAACTTCTCTGTTTTGGGATTTTTTTTTTTCACCTCATATTGGATTATTTAATAATAATAATAATTAAAAAAATGTAAATAATTATTAATCATTATAATTAGATATAGATATTTATGTGTATATAGATATATTCATTATATTTATAAAAATAAAGACAAATGTTTTGGTATTTATGTTATGTAAATAATTTATTTGAAGAGAGCTGTTCTTCTCCTCGTGGATTTTTTTCTTTCTTCCTTCCTGTTGTTCTTGTATTTTACGTATATTATGTATTTAAATGTAATCATAACCAATGGGCATTATTCTACGTCATTCGTTTCATCAATAGTCATAATTTAATAACATTAAGCTTTTCATTTCTATTCAAAGTTCAACTGAAATCAACTATTAAATTATTTTTTTGTCTGTTTGTTCTTCTTTGTTACGTATTTACTTTTTTTTTCTCTGTTGTTTGTCTATCTCTTATCATCATTCTGTAGTGAGAAATGTAAGTTTCGGCTACTTTTTTTTTTTTTTTTTGGGATCCTTGTTGTTTAGCGACCATCATCGTGATGGTGCACAATTTGTTGCTGCTGTTTGGCAGCCTGTGCCTGTTTCTCCTGTTCGTTAAGTTCTTTAATGGCCTGGATTTCCTTTTTAAGTTTCATTCGCCGATTTTGAAACCAGATTTTAATCTGCCTCTCCGTTAGACAGAGCTGATGGGCCATCTCTATCCGTCGTCTACGAGTGAGGTAGTGATTGGTGTGAAATTCCTTTTCCAATTCCAAGGTTTGATAGCGGGTGTAGGTCTGACGTCCTCTACGCCTCAATCCGTTTGCCCCTGTGAACAAATGGGTCCCACCTGGAAGGGAAAAGAAAAAAGGAGGGAAAAAGGCATTAGTAAAGACAAAATAAATTATTTAATGCGAGTAAATATAAGTGAAGGAAGGGAAGTGTGGAAATGCGTCATAAAATGCCATAAATAACATAACTCATTATCTAAGGACATGATTTAAGAAGAGAACACAATATATGTATGTATGTATAACAACTCTTAGCTTCATCAAATTATAAATAAGAAAAAACACACAAAATAAATAATTACTTGGATAATTTATCGCTCCTTCAAGAAGAGAGAGAGAGAAAAAAAAAAAGAGCAGAATATCTCTCATTAATAAAGAATAAAAAAGCACAACAACAAACTTAATTAGAAACATAAATCAAGTGACAATTTTACCAGACAGCCTGTATCTTGTTACATACATATAAACTTGTTTGCTATTATTAATATTAGCACATCTTTGACCTGATGAAAACACTAAAACAATGCAATAAAAATTAGCAGCATTCATTGATGGAACAAGAGAGAGAACGAGATCAAGTTCGAAAAGTAATAAATTATCTTTTTTTATTAATATCATTATTTGAAATGAAACAACTCGTTTTGACAAATTTCTATGTATTTTAAAAAAAAAAGATTCAAGAAGATTTTCTTCTTCTTTTTTTTTGCGTCAAATATTTTTTTTTTTTTAATACATACAAACGTATTCTCAGAAACACTTTTTATTTATTTTACAACATTGAAAGATAGAATATGTTGACCACAGGACTGACTGACTGCATTTCTTGTCAGTAGGATTATTTTCCTTACTTCTTTGTCAAATAAATCTAAGTCATGTCAAAGTTTTGCTCTAAAAAAATGATTTAGTCTCTATGCCTTTCCCTTCTTCTTCGTTTTCTTCTTTAAAGAGATGTTCATGTCAATTTTAAGAAGGAGGGGAGGGAAAGTCATTAGAAAGAAAATACTGTTCGACCCCTTTCGTCATGCCACAAACAAATACATATTATATTGTACAGTCTCTACTAACTGCTAATAATATTATACAAATAACGACAGCAAAAAAAAAAACGTTCAACAGCCCTGTTTGCCTCTTTAAGTCATTGATGAGATGATCTGCCCCTAAAAGTACTTATATATATATATATATGTGTGTAATATGTAACAAAACAGATGAAACATAATTCCTTCAACACTGGGTCTGACGCATTCTCATGGATGATTCTCTTTTGGCGGGAATTTCCTCTCTCTCTCTCTCTCTTTTCTTGCTTTTTGTTAACAATATTTATTATACGTACGTACTACTTATTTTATAGAACTCCCTTTAAAAAGTCATTAAAATTGTCAAAAATGGAAAATCTATGATATTCCCCCCCCCCTCTCCTCTCACCTTCTTTTTTTTCCTTACCCTGTACCTACATACATACATATACTGCCATTGTGTATTGTCATAAACGGTTTAATGGAGCTGATAACGCATTAAAGTCGTCATGAATATTATACAAAAACACATTAAATAAAAAAAACTGCAGTTACACATACAAAAAGAGGGGAGCTTATTAGAGTGAGAAAAGTGAGGTGAGGGGCTGTGATATCATGATGATGATGATGAGGGCTTGCATATACATACATACATGCTTGGATATTAAAAATGCAATGGAATCCAGCTGGTCTCCTTCGTCTCCTTCTTCGTGCTCCCTCCTCAACATGTGGCTTTAAAATTTTGTAAAATAAGTTATTCTCTCCTTTGAAGAAGAAGAAGAAGAAATAGCAATATTTTCTGTCAAGTCTTTAAAAAGATGAATGGCTTTGAAAGGAATGAAATGAAGAAAGTAATAATAATAATAATAATAATGCTGGTGCTGCATGCAAGTATGATTGTGTGTACCCTTCAGAATGAGGTAGTAGGAGGAGGAGGAGGAGAAGAAAAAGAAGAAAGAAGGAAACTGTTGCTTCTTCCTTGCCTCACAAGGATACCCATGGAAGAAGAAGAAGAAGAAGAAAAACTAATCTCATTTATTGCTTTTTTTTCTTTCTCTCTCATTGATGAATGACCCCTGGTTCTCCTCTTATTAACGACTTTTCATTTTATACTTTTTTATATAGGTACTTATGTGTACCTTCATGCTAGACCTATAGAATCTACAGAACATGTAAATTGACTTCTTTTGTTTTGATCTGATCTTACCTGCTATTGCCATCCATGGATAAAATGTATGATTAGCAGAGGCTGCTTGTTGTAATTGAGGCTGAGAGGCTGCGACTTGACTTGCAGCACTCGAAAGACTACTACAGGAGTTCATCCATCGATCCCGTGCTGCAGCTGCATCAGCAGCACTTGGAGTATATCTTGACATATCTGGAGTACAGGCAGAGGGTCTAACAGGGGTTGAGCCAGATGTTGCCCAATTTGCTCCTGCTTCTTTGAGTCCACCATAGCCATTCGGGGCCTGATCCTTCCCACTCCCATTCGAAGCTCCGGATGACACGACGACAGAACAGTCTGAATTGTTATTGCTTCCAGAGGATGTGGATGAAGATTTGACATAAGAGGAGGATGGAGCCGGATCTGAGGATCCTCCTCCTCCACCACTGCCGAGTGGACTATACAATGCCTTTGGTGAAGCTCCTCCGCCGTTACCTGGGCCACCAGGTGCTGCAGCAGCTCCTCCTGTTCCTCCATCGTAGGACTCTTGTGGGGGAGTCGGACGGGGTGGCTGATGTTGAGCGTAGGGAGAGACTCCCATACCAGCCAAGCCTAAGGGAAAACGATAGGCCTGGTCTGGACCACCGGCAGCTTGGCCATAAAATCCACTCTGTTCAAAATATGTATTCATCATATTGTCCAGAAGCACTGATCACAGATATTTTATGTATTTCTATAAAGTAATCCCAAAAAGGAGATGAACGTTGATGTTGCAGAAGGCTTCCAAAATGTCCAGGGAGATAAGGGCACTTAACAAGTAAACAAAATAAAAAGTATGTATGAGTTAAGTCAAAAATCAAATAAAGAATGACGACGACGACAACAACATATGTAAATATGTCAACAACAATCAACAACAAATCAAAAGAAGGATCTCTTCTTATTCTTCTTTTGTGTTAAGTCATAAACTTTTTTTTTTATGATCTGTGACTTTTCTTTTATTCTCTTTATTTTATGATCTCCTTCCACCACCAAAGACACCTCTTTCCTTGATAATAATGATGAGGATGTTGATGAATAGGTGGACAACGTCCCCGGCAAAGGAAGAAAAAAAAAAGAAAAAAGGAATGATTGTCCTTTGCCAACTTTTCAATTTGAATTGTCTTTCTTTCTTTCTCTTTAACCCTTTATAACTTGAGTTATAATAGTAGATGTAGCAATAAAATAAATTGATGATGATAAAAGAGACAAAAGTACTTTTTGTCTTGTTGACATTCACTATTCACAGTTTTACAATTCACTGTTGGACGTTTTGCAAGAAATATAAGTTCTATCAAAAAAAAAAAAAAAAAAAATTGAAAAAAAAAGAGCGCGCTCAAAATAGGGTAATTTTTTTTTTTTTTTGCCTACTGCATAAAAAATATCAAAGCAAAATTAAGCGCACGCGCATCTCCTTGGCCGCGTGCGATCTTTCTTGGAAAAAAAATAATAATAATATTTGTTGTTGTTGTTGTTGTTTTTATTATAATATAAAAAATGTTGTCGTGGTCCCTTCTTACTATGAATCCAATCAGAGGGCTTCAAATCCGTGTTTCTCAGAATCTTGTAGAAGAACGATTTGGTACAGCGATTGAGTAGTGAAGCCAGGGATCTACAAAAGAGAGTCTGGAATCATTATATAGTCATTTGATACACATGTACAAACAATATCTTATTATAATAAACGCAGAGCGTTCTAATACATAGTTAAGAAAGAGGAAATTCCTTCCCTTCCCCTAGCGAGCATTTCCCGAACTAGAGATACATTAAAATATAAATGAAACGCGTACACGATAGGAAGAAAAAGGAATGCTCGCTACAGGGCTATTTTTTCCTCTCTCTCCTATCCGCTACCGCCATTATAATAACAATAATAATAAATAAAACAATAATAATCGGCCATATTTAGGCGCTAATGGCTTAATTTTATGATTATTGTTACTTCTTTTCTAAGTGCATTTAGTAGATAATATTTTATTAAATATGTAAACACACCATTTTAACAAATTTTTATTATTCTTTTTATTAGCAGTAGTTGTGGAAATGCACTTTTTAACCAAATATACACTTAAACGTGTATTTTTTAGGAGAATCCCTTGACCCACAAAAAATAAAAAGGAGAAAACCATAAAAATTGCGTCAAAGTAATGTGAAAAACACATTGCAAATTCATGTACATTTAATGTCATGGATTTATTGACGTACATTGTGGAATATGCAAACATAAAACAGTTTCATCTGGAGTGGATGATTTCTCTCCACCAGGATCCTTTGTATTTCGTATACAAGCTCCTCAAAATAATGAAGCTCTTCAAACACAATTTAATTGTGATTTTTTTAAATTTTCTTTAAGAGCTCAAAGGTATAATTTTGTTGCTACTTTAAAAAAATAAATGGTAAGTTGAGTATTTTTTTCTCTCTCTACACACACATACATAAACTTTTTCCTCTCAAGTAGATCTCACAAATACATAGAGACACACAAACCTTATTTGTTCCAAGCCATTGTAAAAAACTGCAATCATAAAAATAGTTGTCTATTTTTGTTACAATTTTATAACTCTTATCCTTTTTCCTAGAAAGAAAAGGCAAGCAAGCAGGGAAGAGTAACAACAAGAAGAGACAAGCCATTGTAAAAAGATCAATTTTTTTTTACTATACTTAAAAAGGGTTGTAAAAATTGATAACTTTGAAGAAAAATAATAAAAACAACAAAAAACATTCTTAAGGATGAAGCATGAAGCAACAAACCAATTGCCATTTCTGCTTACCATCTCATAGTGTTCACATCAAAATTTCAAAGAAGCTTGTTATAAAGAAATTTTTAACTACAAACGGATATCTGCATTTATAAAATGTAAACCCTCAAGGTAAGAAGAAATCTAATGGTAAACTAGTATAAGAATAAATATAATAATTTGTCAAATAAGAATATTTGAATATATACATAGATATAAATGTATAAGATATTTGGAGTTAGTTATTGTAAAAAAAAAAAATTTCATATTCAGACTGATTTGGAGGGTTAAAATAAATTCAATTTAATAAAAGATTTTTTTTTCTTACACAACTTTTCAAAATATCAATAATTCAATGTATGGGAAGATCTAACTTCAAATTATACAATTATATTGTATTTTGGATCACTAAATTATTTTCTACAAAAGTTTATATGAAAATTGTATGTTTTTTATCCTCAAATTTATTTATTTAAATTCAAAAAGATTTAAAAAAAATATTTTATAAATAAAAAATATAAATAAAATTTATCCAATGCTAAGATAAAAAAAAATTCAAAGATTTCTCACTATTTCATTTGTATAAAATATTTTTTTTTTTGTTCAATAAGTCACTAAAGTAAGATTGTATAATTTAAAGTATATTTATTAATGTAAGTAAGTTCTCTCCCAGGTATAAGGAGTCCTTACCTTTCTTAAAGACACTGACTATTTATGATCATTATCATGATTATTATTATTATTATTGATATTATAGACAGCACAATTAATATTAAGAATAACAAAACATTTAACACTCTTTTATGATTCAAGTCGAATTACATATAATATGTATTTATTCAGATCCTGAAAAGACCTCCGCTGAAAAAAAAAAATTAAATATATTTTCCGCCAAAGAAAAGAAAAGGAAAAGAAGGAGGAGCGGCCCGAAAAACGCAGGCCGGCAGAATATCAAACACACACTTGAAGGAAGGTAAAGAAACAACTGCTGATGTGGTGATGATGATGATGCTAAGCCTTCAATGGCTGATGCTGGACTGAGGATGAGTCTCCAAATACAGCTAATCTTATACACTCAAAATGATCGCGGATAGGATCCAAACTGACTTCATAAGGATAGGATTAGCTTCTAATATCACCGTAACAATGAAATAAATATTATAATAGAAACCCTGTTTTGAAACTTGATCTAATGAATTCAAATATCTACAAACACACACACACACACACGCAAAAAACGCACAATATTAATAAATAATTACAAACATTTACGTAGTAATTTGAGCCAATCTGGGGAAAATAAAGGGAATTAAAATCGGTAACTCAACTAACCCAAATAATGTTCATGTTTTTAATTTAATAAACTGCTCTGCGCCACATCCTAAGTACATATATGTAACCTTTCTATAGGAGTGTAAAAGGGGTTTTAAATAGCAAATGCACCACATCACAGAACTCAATCCTTGCTCAAAGACATCACTGCCCTTCCACTCTTAGGAGTTGTTTTAGTCAAACTAAAGTTGAGTAAGGGAAAATAGGTTTCGTGAGGACTCTTCTTCTTTTTCTTCTTCCTTCTTTTTGCTGCTCCATAAGTGAGAGAAGAAGAAGAGAAGGAGAGGAAGAGGATTGATTCAAAGATTGGTAGTCAAGGAAATATTATTTAGTCCATGGATTCCAAGAGGACTCTGATAAGTATTGAATGTCACTAATTAAAGTAAATTAAGCATTCCTCACTCTTCGATAAAGTCATTACTGCCCCTCATAATAATACGCCCATAAATATGTAGGAAAACGACAAACAAACTTTTTATCTTACCGAATTTTATTTTTTAATATTTATTTATTTTGCAAATATCAATTGCCCCCCACTTTTTATTTTCATTTACTTCTAATCTCGATGAGAGAGAGAGAGAGAACAAAGTTTTGATGGGAGTAATATTATTGATAATTAAGAGAGGTTTGTAATAAAATTTCGATCATTCTTTGGTCATAAAATAAAACATAAAAATCAAGGATATTGAAGGGTAAAACAACCCATAAAATGTCGTATTACTACCTATTTTTTATGTTTGGGTCATTCCCATAAAGAAATCACTTTACTTTTATTTACAAAATGTTGCAAAGAATAATCCTTGTGTCAACAGGAGCTAATAGTTAACCTCAAATAATACTAACTAGGATTTATTTTCAGATTTAAAGAAGATGATGAATCTCCTAGGTAAATGACCGATTGAAAGAAGAAAGAGCCATCATGAGGAACATCCATGTGCTTCTTTGAACTCTATATAGGAGGACAAATCACGACAACGACGACTTTCTACATATTATAATACATAATTGTACGTATGTTGGATACTTTGCAATTCTCTCTAAATAGACCGTGCAGCTCTCCGCCTTCTTTGTCTACTTATAACTCATCCATGACACTTTCTTTGGCAACAATGTCTCATTTTTGTGCTCATTCTGTGTATGTACCTAAATCTTTCTATTTCTATTCCTACATTATCATTGTTTATAATTTGGGAAATAGCAACAACATCTTGATTCCATAATAAATTCATCCATTGACCCTCCCTCAAAGCTTGCAAAAATGTGTACATATAACATACATAGATATACGTATGTACTTATATGCTCAGTGATAAATCAGGCAAAAAGCACTTTGGAAAATATGTCCAAACAAGGCATCATCAAAATCATAAATTGGCAATAAACTGCGGACAGGAGCATATTGCCAAAAATATCTATTTTTAGATTATAAAGAACAATAGTCGTCCCACCCCATCTTTAAATTCCACTTCAAAGAATTTCATTGCAACTATATGGCTCAATAGTGATTCATAAGTTATATTAATTGATATTTTTGTATTGTTATCTACATAAATAATGAAAAAAAACAAAAAACTTCAAATGAAATTTGTCAATCAATGTGTATCCTTACAACGTGTTTGTTTCTATTTTCATTCACTGAAGTTTTTTTCCATAAAAGCCATAGAGTAATATAATCGTGCAATACATCAAGGTTTTATGATCCTTTGATGGATTTATAATCATCATTTTGTTCAAGGGAGTTGAACATAGTTAATAGAGTGGGAGTCAGACCTATATTATTGTCATTATTCTCTCTCTCTCTCTCTTTCTGTCCATTTAAATTATGTGCATGATTATAGTACAGAAATATTTTACATACATCCAAGCAATCAAACAAAATTCCATGGATATTTATGTTTCTTAGATATATATATATATATATTTTAAGGGGGGGGGGAGTTTTAATAAATAATTAAAGATGTACCTATATATAATCAATATGCTTGATTGTTTATGATGTCATATCATCATCATTTTCCTCCTTCTCCTCCTACAAAAATAACAAAAAAATCCGGGAAAGTACAAAAAAGTTGTAAAAAATTTTATGTGGAATATATATTTTTTTAATGTGACAGGGATTGCATATAAAACAGAAATAAAAACAGTTGTTTTAATGAAATATTTACACTGTTTTTTACGTTCCTTTTTATGATTATTGCGGATTTTCTAGCTAATTTTATGATAACTAACTTCAAGAGTCTTTACACTCATATATATGTGAATAAGTTACATACTTACATACATATATTGTATGTATTTTTCCTTATTTTTTTAATACTTTTTTTCGTGTTTCCTTCTTAAAATTCCGGATATCGGATTACCAAAGGATGAACGTATAAATTGATTAACTCTTAATTAAAAAAAGAACAAAATATATAAGTTATGAATGTAAAAAGACTAGCATAAAGTTGTTACTAAACTGTTGAACTAAGCATTAATTTTGTATGTATATACATGTAGGTATTATTTGTAAGTTTGCGGAATTTTAAAAATCTCTTCTAACACAACCTCTTCTCTCCTTTTCTTTTCTCCTTATTTATTCAATAAGGAAACTACCAAATGAAAGAAGGAATGATAAGGAATAATAATAAATATTTAAGTAGTAAATAAACTTGTCAAAATGCAATGACAAACTATTCCACAACAAACCTCATCATTCATCTACTATTCATAGAAATGTCATAATGAACATGAATGAATTATGGTTACGTGTTTAGTAAGAGATAATTCTTAAAAGAGCGCCTGCTACTGTGTCACGCAACCTAAGTCATAAATAAATAAATGCAAAGATATTCTATTTTTCTAAATGGTAAGGTTTGCTTTAAAAAACCTGTTTTATTTCAATTTATTTGATTATGTGAATAAATTATACGTTTTTTTATGATAAGCTCGTGACAACACAATGGTGCTAATTGACCATAACAACCAAAAATAATAAAATACTATAAAGAAATTGCAAAACATTGTACAAGAAGTTCAATTTGATCATTTCATTCTTGTTTTTTTTTTTTTTTTAACATTTATGACGTGCTTACAAGTTAGCTAATTTCTCTAATTTTTTTATTTCAGGGAATGTGGAATTGAAGATAATTTCGTTCGAAATTGTGACATTTTGATATGGCGCATGAAGATGATTTTGATTTAATTTTGTATGAATATAATTGTTTCTTAAAATAGTCCTTTCAAATAAGTTATGCAAGGATATTTTGATGTATACCTACAAAACATTTGTTAAAATAAAAGCATTTATAGAACGACTTTTTTCGATCTGAATGAAATTTGTACTAAAATATTTTACACATGTATGCTAACTAAAAAAAAACAGAACAAATATGAATTGAATCTAAAGGAATAGTTTGCTGTGTGAAGAGCATTTGGATTACATACTAATTTTATATTAGATTAAAAAGTAATATTTTGAGTAATGAGCAGAAATTAATCATTTTTTAGACATTTTTAAATGAATGGTATTTAATTTAGAGTCAAGAATCAAGTTATGGGTAATTTATAATGTAGGATATTGTACGTTTTTTCAATGTATAACTGTATTTGATGAAGATATGAACATTCAAATTGATATTTTTAAAGCAAATATATATATATTTACAAATTAGAAATCTTATTTAAGCACTTTACATCATTTAATCTAATTATTTATGTAGAAAATTTAACGTTTTACCCCTTCAAAACTACTATGTAGTAAAAAAAATAATAATTAATATATTAAGAGATGCATAGTTTTTATAATGTGAATTTTATAAAATTAATTTATGCGAGTAATAAAAGTATGTACATAATTTAGCATTTATTACCTTTTAAAAATAAATGAAGATTTTATCTTTTGTACATCATTTACCAAAAAAAAATTACAATTTTGTCTTCAAAAATCATTTAAAATAATTATTTATTTATTTTACCATAAAAAAACACTGAAGAGTATACTTGCAAAACACATGGTTTTGCACTGAAAATACCTTTAAGCCATACTAATAATTAAAAATAAAAATACTTAATAATTGCTCAAATATCTAAACGACCCCCCCCCCCTTAAAATGTCTTTATCTTGTATTTATTTTTTATATAGTTTACAAGAAATGAACACTTTTTTCCACGAACTCTGACCAATTTGAATGTTTAAATGACGTTTATGGGTTAGGTTTCTGCTCTTTTAGTTATTGTTATTGTTGTTATTGCTGAGCATATCCATTCTGAATACATATATATATGTAAATGAATGTACCTTAAATAAACCCCACCCCAACAGTCTAAGGCGTATCCTTAGAAAATGGGCAGTATGTACTTATGAAAATTTATTGTTATTTGATTTGAATTAAAATGGTTCCATATGAGTGTTGGTAGTAAGGGGGAGGGTAGGATTGAAAAGGCTTTAAATGAGCGTTGCATTCATAGTCTATTAAAAAGAGAGTTTGAATAAATCAATTATCTATCTACTATTAAGCAGTTGTGAGACAGAATTTGTGAATTGGTATCATAGAGTCAGAATGTATAAAAAAATAAACGAACTCACAGGAAAGGTTGTGTTGAGTACTATACCGTAAAATATTTCCGAATATTTTTTTGTTGTAAATGTGAAATTATTATAATAATAATAATTATTATAATTCATAATATAGGAATGTATAGTGAGGCCATCATCACCTCAGACAGTACACAATACACATAAGCAAATAACTTAAAAATAGAATCCTACAAATAATTATCATAATCGTAAAGATATCGTAAAAAAAGAAGATGACGACTATAAAAAGAATAGAATCATTTACCAAAATTGATATATGTATGGAGTTTAATGCATATAATCCTTTCATATAATTAAATCATAATTAATTATAATAATAATAATGTAGCGAGTAATAAAAATAAGTTTCTAATAAATAACTACTAAATATAAATATATATATTAATAATAACAATTAAATGATTTTATTACCTTACAGTGTTTCCAATAGACAATGAAGTAAGACTAGAAACCACACATTTTTATTTTTTTATTATTTTTTTATTATTATTTCTGCTTTTTATTTTTCACTCATGTGTGTGTGTGTGTGTATTACACGAGGGTTAGTATGTAGTGGGCTGGAGTGTGCGCTTTCGGTTTCTTGAACGAAATAAATAGTTAGAAGAAGGCCTACATCCGACTAAAGACATATATTTTTCTTTCTTTCTTTCTTTCTTTCTTAAAGAAAATCTTTAGTCGTTCTATGTTCACATATAGACCGACATTCTCCTCCTGCCTCCTCCTTCTTCTCCCGGGTTCTTCACTCTCTCTCTCTCTTTCTTTCTTTCTTTCTTCTTCTATGAGGTTTTGAAACTCAAATGAAGTTACTTTCTTTAGTCTCTATTGGTGGAAATACTCTGTGTGTTTGTTGTTCATTTCAGGAGAGGGAGAGACTAGGGAGAGAGAGAGAGAAAGAGAGGTGGAGAGAGCTCTCCTTGGGCTTGTGATATCATCACTACTGAATAGTCTCACACGCCAACATATTCGGCAATACAGTCATAAATATTAAATAATAAATATATTCATTAGAATTGATGATGATTATTATATGATTTCTTACGGCCACTTTTCAAGGGTCTACTCTATCCTGGAGATGATACCATGAGGATCCCCTTCCATACACAACTGAATGATCTCTTCTTCGAATGCCAACTGAGGCTCTCATTCACTTTTTGCCACAGACAAATTATACACACCTTCTGTGACAATAAAAATATTACCACACACAAAGTATGTACAACACCATTCGTCATATTTACCTCCTTATCATTGATATATATGCATCCAGTTTTTGTTGCTGGTATCTACTCTCATTAAATTTTATGATCAGATAGTAAAACGATTCATACAAGATAATATATGTGTTCATATTATGTCTCAAGCGTTTCTTACTCATACCTATGTAGATAATAATAATAATAATTAATAACTCTATTTCGAAATCAACTTCCGTGACTATCTATATAGGGTTTTTATGTAAACATTGCACTAGGATTTTGAAAAATGATTATTTTCGTGGTGTGTTGGAAGCATATTCATTTTGGAAATTGATACCTACTTTGTAGTAGGTAAGAGCAGTTCCAATACCTTTTCCTTTTAGGTTCAATTACTGAGAGAAGTTTTATGCAGCAAAATTTATAACAATATACTTACATTTATTTGTTATCGATTCAAGTTATTTGAAGATTATATTAGCCAGTATATATTTTTACAAATTTCATTTCAATGCGATCCGTCAAATATTACAACCGTCTGTAGGGAATAAGGATACTCTTTGAGACATACATAACTAAACCCCTATATAAAACCCTGTAGATATAAAATATTTCAAAGGAATCAACAGTAACTTTCTCAATTATTTCCCCAACTAAAGAGAGCTTTGAATGTAAATAAATTATATAGTCAAGTAATAGCACAATATTCAACATTTTAAATGATAAAAGTTATAGCGAAAACACAAAAGTATCCTTCCTTCTAAAAATTACTTTTAGCCCTCAGAATCTGTTTTTATCAAAGTAATTGATGAAAATTTGACAAAAATGCCAGATTTTTTTGGTCAATAGTCCTTTAACTTCCTGACTATGACTTTTGGCAGTGTTCAAGCAAAAGGGCACGTTGCTAATATTCTTCTACATATTTGAGAGGGTTTTAAAATTGCCTTAACCTAATACATGTAGAGCGTATATTTTCTTGTTTTTGTACATATATGTATGTATGTTGAATTGTAGAGTTTATGTATGTTGAATTGTAGAGTTTATGGATGTTTATTTTGTTTTTTGTTTTCTTGAAAGATTTATGAACAAAATGCCAACTTATATAGAATGTCAAAATAAATCTTTCAAAAATACTGCGATGACACTATGTTATGTGAAGTTAACTTTTTTCATTCAATATGTACATCTTATAAATATATATATATATATATATGTTTCAAGTATGTACAAAGTTCATTTGGAGAATTAAACAATTGAGTTTATTTATAACTCAACTTGACTTCATTCAGGAGTGGCCTTTAAAGCTATCACAAAATGTTTACATGTATACATACATAGTTGGTTAAATGTAAAGTTGTTGATAATTTAGCAAGCTAAAATGTTGATTAAAGATAAACTCTTTTGGTTACTTTCACAGGTGAAGATTTATTATCAACTTGTGATCTCTTACATCTGAATTTTATATAAGAATGACCATATTATAATGATTTAACATTTTTTAATATTCCTTCTGTCTAAGGATACCTCTCTTAGTATTAAGTTAGATAATTACCTCGACTTAGCGGCTACTAAGAATTAAAATTCACTGTTTCGTAAACTCGCTAGATACCTATTTAGGTATCAATATAAAAAGGTAAGACTGTGCGCATGGAAAACATTATTTATGAATAATATTTTAAAGATAACATTAAATGAGGGATTTGCAATCCCTCAGGGGTAGAAAGGCACGTTTACCCAATCCTTGCTATGTTTTTCATAACGTAGGTTTCCAATTTGTCAAACTGAATATAGCAACAGTGTGTACCACTATGAGCCGGGAAATTAAATAGTTTTTAATTTCCGATAAGTATAAATGTTTTTGTTTTTAAGTTGGAACTACTGTTACTGTCATCTATACCAAGTTACACGTCAAAATATTCATTAATGTTTAAGATACTCCTCCTTTTGCGAACAGCTAAAATTGAATTGTTTGTTTTTTAAAATGTCTGAAGGATGTAATTTAGAGAAATGATGTTGAAACAAAAAAAAGTTTAAATGAATATTCCAAACTGTACTCTTTTAAATCTTTTTGATAATCTGCGGATTATTTTTCGAGATACATAGCCTATTACTCGAGAAAACCGATCATCCGATTTTAAATTTAATAGCATATCTAAATTGTAATTATTGACTTAATAAAAATTATGTAACTGTTTTGAAAGTTGAAAAAAAAAAGCCACATGAAATGAATTTTGATGATTAAATAAAGAATTTTTGATCCTTAATATTTTTGCCCATAGTAGTATATTAACTTTTATACATACTATTTATCAAGTTTAAATTTCACATTTAAATAGGCATATTTCAAAAGTCTTTCTCTAATTCAAAGAATCAAAGAAAAAATTCAATTTTAAATCATATTACATATTGTAATGCTAAAGTTTTGACATTTTTTAGCTAAACACACAACTTATCAAACACTATCAAACTAAGCTGTTTTTTAGATTAAATGAAAACATTTTGTATCTTTTCTTTACTAATACCATCATTATAAAGAGTAAAAACAATTATTTCCATCAGATCTGGAGCGAGACTGTTTCGATCATTCAAGAAAAAAACGGTTAAAATATCTTTATTTTATATGAAGAAAAAAAGTATCAATATTGGAAGGACGCATTTTATATATTTTTAACATCGCCAGTTGTATGTAGACTAGTCATGATAAATATATAATTTGAATATCGTGGACAGAGTATAATTTTATATCGGGAATACGGGCAATCATTGAATATAAAAATGGAGGGACTGGAAACAACTTCATTGATTTCCAAAATGCCCATTTTTTAATAACGTCCACATTGTCAGTAAGAGACACGTCGTTAACTTATTTGTTAATCCATCATTATACTTTATATAATTACCGGCATCGAAGTATCATTATAGGCCTATAAAATAGTCTTTTAGGTCCTCAACATTGAAACTAGAAAATAAAATGAGCAACAGTTTCGTGAAGGCAGCCTTTATTTTGCAACGATATACTCTGGATTTCATCATTTTACGATCCTGCCAGGTTTTATCACTAACATGACTCCATTCACTCATCTCTTTTTTTATGTCAATCTTTAATAAAGAAGTAGTCATTCATAGATAAGAGCTGTAACTCTCTATAACCATGAACTTGAAAATGATCTATAACATATGTATGTATATGTAGATACATACATATGTTTGTGTGGACATAAAACCAACCCTCGGCAATAAATTTATATTTATATCCATGTATATGGGCATATAAAACCTTTTTATCACTCTATAAAGTGAGAGTAAGGAAAGCAGGAGTAAAGTTCCCACAATTAAAATCATAATAAAACAGTCACGAGTTGGCGAATTATTATGAGCTTTTTTATGATTATATAGTTTTTTTTGCAAATGTTTTACTTGTTTAATATGACATACTTTGTGGGTTTTTTATGTTTTTTTTTGTTTTTTATTTGGGAGTGAGTGAGTGAGCCAGTGCTGTTGTTGATGTAGATTCAAGTAAGTCGAGCTACATTTATGGAAGGGTTAAAGAGTATAAACCCATAAAAGTTGGAATGATGCTAAGGGTGAGAGTGCTCTAACTTTTGTAATAAGTTATACGGATACATACATATGTGGAAACTGCTTTAAAACACATGGTAGTTTACACTCATCATTTTTGTTGTAAGTAGCAAGATGAATTATTTAAGACATGAGAGACGGCGAATTTTCAGTTTGAAAGAGAAATCTTTAAAACCCTTTAGTGCATTTTGAAGATAAAATGATGTACCCTAAAATGTTATTCATATTATGTACATACAATCAAATAATTGTAAATTCTGTACATATATAATGTAATTTCCTTTCAATTTAATGACGAACATCCTCTCATCATTCAATGTCTCATAATAAGCCAGAAAAAGAAACATAAATATACTTATATGTTTGTAAATACATTTGCAATAAAAATCTTTAAAATATGCCCACATTGAAGGTAAAGAAGAATCAAAAGAACAAGTATCTCCTAAGAAACACTCATTTGATCTTTTTAAGGAGTTTTTTATGAGCGTCAATAAATGCTTAACGTAAATTCCTGGATAGATATTTACATAAGTGCGTGGAAAAAAATTCAAAACTTGATATTTGAGATATGTAATGCACATATTATGTAGTTTTTGTAGGAGGTAATCCGCTACATTTGTAAATGAATTAAGGAAAGTTGATGAAATAGATAATTTAGTTTCTGTTCAAAGGGTATTTTACAAGGACGGGGGTCGTAAAAATGTGTCATTGATTCCATGGTAGACTATGTATATTCCAAAGAAATGATACAGAGTATTTGTTAAGTTGATTGTTTTTTTTTTTTTTTGGAATAGTTTATTTTAATTAACTCCTCTAAGAATTGCTGAGGCATTGGATATTCAGGAACTACTATAAAATTCTTGTGCCTACATATTAATGATTCATTATGATATTATATGTAGGTATTATACACATAACATTATTATAAGACAAAGACACCCACGAAAGAAGACTCAACCTTGTTATACATTCATAACTGCTGCTGCAACCATACATAGATCGACATACAGACAAAACCATCGTCATATGTAGATACATGCATACACGAACGATAAAAATAATAATAAAAAGCTTATCTTATCAGTTCATCGTAGTTCTATTGTCTAACGAATTGTTATACATACTTTATATTTAAAAATAATAAACTTCCTTCGAGATGAAGACAAGTTGTATTTAAGTTTGTAGAGACACATATTCAAATCATTTTTGACGAATTTATTCTTTACATATTTTATAAATTAATATTACAGATGCGGTTCAAAAGATTTTTTTTTTTAAATATTTGGGTGCCCTTATCTGGGATTATTACCCACCGAGGTAGAGTTCCCTCATATTCTTTTAAAGTGTAAGTAAGTTTACCCTCTCATTAGGTAGATAGATATTATGTAGTAGGAAAATTGTTATGGGATGAGTAGCACTCCAGGTAGTGGTAAATCTTATTTTTGATCCATTAGGGGAGAGAAAATTATGAAGGCTGCTCCTTACTCACTTTATATCCGATAATCAAGTTTAATAATGGTGCTTGATTATATGTTTATATATATATATATATATATATATATATATATATATATATATATATATAAAGAAAAGAAAGAAAAGATATTTATGAACATTTCGTCAAAGAACATAGTTTTCTAACAGTAAATGTGGATTTATTTTTGAAATCCACTTACAAGATTCGGGGATGCTCAAACCTTACAAACTTATTATTTGGACACAAATACAATCATACAGCCTTTCTTGGCCCTCTTCCAAGCTCAAATTCTCATTATAAAGTCATTCAAAGCGAAATATAAGACGACCAATAGATTTTAATAGAGGAAATTGTTTTTATATATTTATTTCTATTATTTTTTTTTTAAATAATAGAAACATCCTTGCCAAAGGACTTGGTTTTCTCATGTTACTCATGTATTTGGCAAGCTGTAAATAGGTTTAAAACAAAGGGGTATGAAAAAAAGAAGAATTCAAAAAAACAAAAACAAAAAAAAACACTATCATTTAATGAGGTTGAAGATAGTTTTGATATCTTTTTAGGAGGGAATAGTTGATTGCATGTATGCGTCTGTTTTACTACTAGAATGTATCAAAAACCTTGAGGGTGGTTTTCTCTTTCTACCTCGCATTTAAAAAAAAAAGATCCCCCCTTCCTTACTTACTCAGCAACACACAATGGAGGGGAAGTTACACAGAATCATAATCATCTACGTATGTACTACATTTAAGGTTTTACTTCTCTTCTCTCCTTTGGCAGAAAGGAAACTTCGATTCAATTTCTGATAACTAAGAGAAGCATTCTATATATATATATATATACATATGCATACCACCTAAAAGAAGAAGAGAAAATTATATGGGTATGTGCCTAGGTATACCCAAGAAGTCAAAAAGAAAAAATGAAAAAAAAGAGATTAAATTCGTTTAGACCTCATATTATTTAAATAGGTATTAAGTACATACATACATACGTTCATGCATAAGGAAAACTCCAAAAAGAACGAAAAAACATAAAATGAAGAACATAAAATATCGTCTTAAATATAAAGACATTTATTGGCGTTTAATTGTACTCCATGGTCACGAAAATCATGCGGATGAAGTCTTTTTCGAATGATAATAGACTATGGATCCTACCCAGGCTGGCTCCCACGTATTCATAAAACAAACAAAGTATTGTGTATGTAGTACAAGTCAATAAAGCAAAAAATGTATCTCGTAAGTATTTTCTGACTACCACCACAAGCCTCATATTCATGCCCTCCACCATAGGAGGATGAAGTGCAAATGTGCTTTTCATGCACAAAACAGTAATATAAATAATGATAAAGTGTTCACATAGAGTCATAACCATATTTGGTCGGTCGGTTGTTTGATACGTATGGAAAAAAGAAAAAGAAAGATGAAGAAAAAAAACACACTTGAATTCTTCATAGGAAAATAACCCTTCTAACTCATACACATATATATTTATGATTAAAACACTTTACAAGAGCCATTAAGAGTGATGAAGAAGGAGGAAGTACGTTCCTACTACATACATACATACATAGGTACATGAAGAATAAGAATAAGCAGTACTCTCGTAATTTAGAGCCTCGTAAAAATTATTCAAAATGTTCACAATAGTAATAATAACTACATAGTAGCTATAATAACCCCATCTATAACATAATTTATATTAAAAAAGAATGAAAAAAAAAGTAATATTTTTTCTTTTTAACAAAATATTTTAAATATTTTTCTATTAGAGGAAATTTATATTCCTCTACTTATAAAAAAAAACCCACATTAACCTACCTGTAATTACCTATAAAAGGTGGAGCTAACTCCTTCCCCCCTCCTCTTTAAAAAAAAAAGATGCTCCTACATATGAACGTAATTATCTAACTAGATACATACAATATCACAGTAGTAGTTCTCTACTCACTGTAGATCAGCCTTTTTATAGTTAATTATAGTATGTGAGGAGGGGGCTACTCCCCCACATGGTAGACCTCATAGAGGGAGAAATCTTTTTCTTCCTCTCTCTCTCTCTCTGCAAGGAGAGATTTTCACAATTAGGAAACTTATTGATTTTTAAGTGAACAACTTTTAAATTGATTATCATAATTATTAATATTTCAATAATATTAGTTTTTTTTTAAAGTATGGTTGATGAGATTTTTATGTAAAAATGAAGTATAACACTACTTGTTCCTTCGCATACGGATTTTGAAGAGAATTCCTTATACCTACCTAATAGTGTACATTAATACTTACTAGATTTAGTTATATAGGTACATTTTTGAAAGTCTTAGTTTCGATTCAACAAAGTATTGATACTGTCTTGGGTTTGTTCATTTTAAAGTCTTGATGTCAAAAACAAGATAAAATTGTTTAGATATCTCAAAGTCATGGTATCATTTGCATTTTGAGCGATGCAGTCTTGACCACAACACTCCTCTGAATATTAATTTCTTTAGTTTTGTAATGAGTCATAAAACTATCCAAATAACTTTGTCGCTCACATAATTTGAGTTCTATACCTTAAATCATCAAAATTTTAATTAATTATTTTGTATCCAATCTTTGGTTTTGAAGTATTTTAGATTTCTTAACTTAACATTTATTATTTGAAGGATAATATTGTTTAAAAAAATGCGATACAAAAAGTCGACATAACTAAAATCCAAATAATTTAAAATTAGAAAAAAATCCTACAAAAAACGATAATTATGGAATTGTAATTAGTGTACTAAGTTCTACTACAGTTGGAACATGAAATCAATAAATCAGTATAAATTTATTTTTTTGATTTGTGAACTATAAATAGTTTGCTTCTTTGTGGTTTTTTCAACGTTTAAACTGCCTATTATGTTTTCCCTAAAAAAAAACAAAAAAACATTCAACACATCCATTCACATGTACAAAAATAAATAAATACACACAATTGTCTTAATAGAGACATGCAAAAAATCATTTGTGAAAAAAAAAAGAAGTTAAATATCAAATCACTTCCCTCAAATGCTACTTGGAGATACAACTCTAATGTTACTGTTATTATCCGTTTTTCCTCCTTGAAATAATTGTTTCTTCAAGTCAATGATTGCTGTCTAACGAGAAATATACATGTCACAATTTCCTTTAATAGAGTTATTTGAAATGTAAATGAGCAAATTTTAGCAAAATATATGTGAAAGAGTCTAAATCCTATGTATGTACATGTTTTGGTTGTATTAATGATCTTTTTTTCTTCAAAGTACACGCCGGAACTGTACATATATGTATGTGGATATACTTTTCATGTACTTATACATATACCTATGTACACATAGGCACATATCTGCTTATTGATCATAATAATAATAATAATATTTTTTGAATAAATCCTTTCCTCACGAAGAACCGTAACGTTAAAGCTATTTAAATATGTTCATGAATTGATGAGAGAAAAAAATCTATTTGAAATAATGATAATAGAAAATTGTCATAATTAATTTTTGAATAAAAGTAGCAAACGAGTTATATGTACATACTCTACATATCTACAATTGTATCTTTCTGGCTTGTATTTCCTCTTGCAAAGCAATTTATTTTCATAATTAAGGATTTATAAATGAAAATTAGCAGATGAGATAAGTTTTTAACCCTCTGCTTCTCATTTCTATATGTATATATATATATATATTTAGTAAGCTATTTGTTTAATTATTCGCTAATGTGTTTTGATTATTATTACTACTATTGCTATGGCATTGCCCATTTATTTAAAAGGCCTTGCTACAAAGGCTGCCCTGAAAAAGTCTTGCAAATTCTCTCGGATTTATTATATATATAATGTATAATAAGTACATTTATACATTAGCAGATCTGAATAAAATTAACATTAGACATATCTTTTTCTTTTTGCAAATGGGCCTTTAATAATAATAATAACAAGAAGGGGTCTTAAAGATTTCCTCCCCCCCCCCCCTCCCTCCCTTTACATTTATATTTGTGTATGTATAAGTTCTTAAGCAATTTTTTTTTTTTTTTTTGCTTAGTATTAGCATATAAATGAGAAAAAATGTAAATGTCTATTTTAGTGTTGGACGCTCAAGTTTAGAGTCCATACTTCTTTTGATTGGAGAAATTCTTTAAATAAATAAACAAACATCATCTCTTCACTGCATGAATTACATATATATGTATATTATTTTAAGCAGGTATGAAATATAAACACACCTATTTATATTGAATAGTTGAGAGGATTTGAGTGAATATTAAGTAGATGTCTTAATAATTTTGCAACTATTTTATATGATTATGACTTGTGCAAAAGAAAATAATAATAAAACTAATAATAATGAAGTGAAGAAAAACATTTGGTTAGACATTGAATGTTATATCATTAAGCTGGTCAAAGGTCATTTGATAAGGGAATGCAAATCAAAAGTGGGTTCCTTATTCATTAACATTTTTTTTTGCGCATAATTAATTATGGCATACGTTCATAACTTTTCATTTAACCATGTGCTTCGTTCGTTCATATTAGCGTAAATTATAAGTAATGATCCAAGTTTTTTTTTTGTTTTTTTTGCTAATTAAGTTTGCCTTGGATATCTTTTTTTCCTCTCTTTTATAGATACATATTTCCATCCATTAATTCATTAGGATGTGAGAGAGCTTTGAAATGCATTAACCACAAATAAATCAAATTTATTTTTCATTGACCAAGTAGAATATGTACTCTAATTTAATTTAAAATGCGTAGTTTTTGGCTGAATCTCACTCTCGGCCGATATATGTAAATGTACATACATATATATGTATATTCATTTCTATCAATGATTTTAGAGGAGCTCTAAGAGGCAATTCATATTCTAATGAATTGTGAATGTAGGTGTTTAAATATGGCTCTTTTGTGGGTGTCATTGTTCAAATTATAGTCATTTTATTCCTATTGATACTTTACTAAAAGTACAATACATATATTATACTTAGTCTACATATGTATACATATTAGGTCACTCTGTATTTTAAACGTTTGTTGTTTTGTAATGTTCATATCAATGTAATGCGTAAAATATCAGTTGAAGTCATGCTATCAAGGCATTTTAGTAAAAATGAAAGGTAATCGGACTCATTTGTAAAAAAATTTTTACAATTTAAATATAATAAATGAAGTGGCGAAATATCCGACAGTAATGACGTCATATTTTTTGGTCAGACACTTTATTTTACCCCTTTGATGGCATAGACAACCAACTAATGGCTTTTCAGAAACTCATAAGTGGATGTTATTAAGAAAGGGACCACACGCAATAGCAAATATCCCTCCTTTCTTAATAGACTAGTATCAACCGACATTTTAGGATATGGAAGGCTCTAAATTGTTCTGGTACATTCAAATGATTTGTTTGTTTTTATATGTATGCATTTGATTACTACAAATAAAGGGAGCAAAGTCCTAGTTCTTAATATGAAAATGACCCTGGATACAGCTTCAATGCCAATACATAGAAATTTACAATGAATTTCCATTTCTTTATCATATTTTATGTGTCACTTCTTTGAACATCCAGTAGAGTTTTCCACTCACTAACAATACTTTGTAAAAAAAGGTAAGACAAAGTATGTAGCACACTTAGATGAGCCAAAATTATTTTCAATCTATGGGGCATGTATATGAAAATCAATATAATCAATCACGTCTTGACACAGTTTAATCGAATTAACTAATCAAAGTCATATTTTATTATGTGGCATAAGTTAATGATATAATTTAAATTTTTGACTAGTCATTCATTATATTATATACTAGCTCAAAAATGGGTAGCAATTAAAATAATCATATCCGGCGTCATTGGCAAATACACAATAAAACGCTTTACAGAGAATGACACATGTTGACTTATTTCCTTCTTCACTACATTTATTTGAGAAAGAATCACTGCATAACACTATACGTAGCAATTATCTTTGATTGCAATTTTATGTTTGAAAAAATTAATGATGTTACGACCAAAACCAATGTTTGAGAGAAAGGCTGGAAGGGAAAGTTGATTGGGCGTAATAAGACCAAATAATCGTCTTATTAATTCAATTATACCCAGTGTTCATTTGATTGTTAAAATATGTAAATGCCCACTGCTTCAAGGTGCTTCGTAGAACCTTTGTTTCCCCTACAATTTGTGGCATGAATTATTTTCCAGCACTATTAAACACAACGCTATAAACTTGTTGGCTATGTAGAAATGTATACATGTTGAACATATCCAAAGAACACATTATGTTAATTTTATAATTATGGGAAGGTGCATTTTGACTAGAGTCCCGGAATAGTCTCTCAAATGATTAAAATAATATTCACTCTGTATAAATTGCATATTATTTCTTGAGTAAATGTTGAAGAATAAAAACAATGATACTTAACTACCTATAACGAGCAAAATGAACAACAATAAATAAAAACTTGACCCTGGAGCAACAATTTGCGAATTTTATTGCCAAAATATATCTTTATGGTAATTAAAAATAAAAAAACAATTATTAAAAAAACCATAAAGATTTCTAATAAAGGTACACCTGAAAGTTTTTTTTATGAGACCTAACATCTGTTCAAGTATGTGTTTTATTTTGTGTTCTTTGTACTGAGAATCCGGTAAAAAAGAAACAAAATACTCTAGACATGTATAGATGTATTTCCAATGTACAGCGAGTACTAATTTTTTTATTGTTTATTTTTTTTTTTTCGGTAAAAAGTGAAAACATGGAACGAAACAAAAAGGCTTTCATTCAGAATAAATCATTATCATATTTCACATACTTTTATCATTTCATCAAATATGACTGTGATTTTTTTCATAACATATTGCTAATAAATACCAGCTGCTATGACAAATGACAAAAAAACGTATGCATAGCACTCAACTCTTGATGGTTCCTTGTAGACATTGTATTAAGTTATGGTCTCAAAAATGATATGAAAAATACTCATCCTTTAAATGTATTTATTTGTTCTTGTTTGTTTGTTTGTTCATTATGTACGCCCAAAACATGGACTGGATCACAGGGGCCCATGAAAAAGCAGGCTTCTACAAAGGGAATACAAAGTTTGAAGAGTAGGACATTTTCTTTTTAATATAATCAGTAAAGCAGTCAAAAAAAATATTTTATCTGAAGCTCAGTGATAAATTGACTTTGCTCATTAATAAAAAAATATAGGTTTACTTAAAAGAAACTTTTTGTATAATGATAAATTATTCTCAATGGCTCAGTTATAATTTAAATTTAAATAAGTAGATAAGAATATATTTTATACTCATAAAAGTTTCACATATAATTTTGGTTAAGAAAACCCGCCCATAACTAAAAAGAAAGAATATAACAAAATTATGAATTTTATACAAACTTAAACCGACATCTTTATTTACACGTTCATTTTTTTATGTATTTGTTTTGTTTTGTTCTCCTGGAGACGTCTCTTACATTTGTACCTAAAATTTGAAAATTCTTTATCGAATTGATATAAAGGGGCAATTATTTTATTTGATTTTCTGTAAATATAGTCGGATTTTTTCAAAAATAAATAAATAATAATACATATAGAAAATAGGTAATTTGTGAATAAAAGTCAAATAAGTATACATTACATACTTACAAGTGACTCTTATTAAAGACGAGAAAGATACATTTGAAAAGAGAAGGAGTTGTGATCTGAACGTGTGAAATTATGTGATCCAATTTCCTCCAGCACTTTTTTATTTATTTAAAGGAGTATCAATGGAAAGGTAATGTGTCTTCTTATTTGATCTTTATAGACAAAGAGCAAGGGAGCTTGTCCTTTGTTTTGAGTATAAAGAGCATTTTGACTTGACGTCATGATTGTGGTAGTTAACCTTCCTGAAGTGGGAATAAACTACCCAAAAGTGTTAAAATAAAAGCCTCTGTTTCTTTAATATTTATGAAAATTGTGAATTACTTCCGAACATTTGGATGTTAGTAGTCACTCTGGGATCGACAAATAAACAGAGTTCTTAAAACTTTACCATCTATTAAAAGTATGTCTCTCTTCATTATATTTCGAATCCGAATTATATGTATTAAAGATATGTTATTACATTTTTTTACACTAACAAAATCTAATCAATAAATTACAAGATATTTTTTCTCCAATTACTTGATTTTGCTGTACCCCAATCCATCTAGAACCAATTTACTTATAAAAGTCATAAAAATTTTTAGCACCTATTATTAATCTAATTTATTCGCATGTCACAGTTTCTCTCTTTGGCATTTGGTATTCTAAAGACTTGTGTCGGTAATCCATTAGCCTTAAAATTTTTTGTAGAAATTTGTTCATTTTGCAGCATGGGATTCCTTCGATTTATGATACAATCTGTGACGTATGTGAAGAGTGCTCAATAATTGAGTAGATCATCAACATTTCCTCTGTCACCATACTTGGTGTAGTGTAAACGTATATAAGAACAAATACCAGGACACATATGTACATACATACAAATGTAAGACTTTAATTAAGGGGCGTGGAACTCCCCTGACTTCCCTTTATTCCCTACTGTGTTAAAATGCATAAATTTTATGTAAATAATTTTATGCAAATGTGTCGTTTACATATACATAAATGTAATTTATTAAAATGAATAGAAAGGGAGTTTGTTGGTTAACTGAGGTAGGTCCAGGCTCCTAGTATGTATGTAAATATGTACAACTGTCACAACTATATGTAATAAACTAAACGACACTCAAAAAGACACCGACCTGAGGAATTGAAATGGAGACAACATCAGTTGTCAATTTTTAATCATAATTATATGTTTCATTATATGTACAGTAACAGTATGTATGTAGACGCTACCGTGTGTGTGTCTATATACCTTTTTCCCTACATACCTACATACAAAGCAAGGTATGTGTCATTAAGTTTATAATAACACACAATAATACATTTATACATTATATATAAATTGTAGTATTTACATACATTTCAAAAAGATTACAATTACTTAGTGACATGCAAAAAGATAAAGAAAAACACAACTACATACTTTTAATGACACTACGTATGTACATATATATTTTATATGAACATACATTTTGCACTTGAAATGCTTGTTTTGTGTTGCTGTCGTTTATTAATCATCATATAAAATAATAAATTGTAACAATTAATATTTTTAAGTCATGTAGGATATTTTATCTTTTTAGAAGTCCTTGCCGATTAAATGCAAAGTGTAATTAAGTGTTTTGAAAAATAAGGAACTCACTTCGCTTTATATTCGTTTTTATTTGTGGCCTCGTAAAATATCTCTTTATTAAAATTTATGGCCTCATCAGAAGATGAAGATAAATATGTAAGTTCTTTTATAGTCAGTAAAAAAAAAAAAAATTGATACATGCATATGTACAAAAGATGAAATGACGCTTTTATAAATATTATATTAACTTAAGTATTTAATAACTAACTACATAGAGAATGCAATTGTAAAGAGATCTTATTCTTTCATAGATCCTTTTTTTTAAAAAAATAATATTTTGGAGAGAAAAAATTATACTTTTGAGCATCAGTGTTACTCTTTATGCAGACTTTAAAGCAGGTCAAGCTGAAATTAAACCCGTGAATATTATTTATCCCCCCCCCCCTTAATATTGAATTATACAAAAAAATAATAATAATGATAATAGTGTGTATATGTATAGACACATGAATATAGAAAGAAATTTCATTTCATGCTCAACCTAGCACAAAAAGAGACTTGAAAAATGTATATATATATATATATATATATTTTAAGGAACAAAAAAAAATAGAGTAGAGATGAGATGCTTAGCTTAGCTGAGCTTCTTCCCCTCCTTCCTTCTTCCTTTTCTGTGCTAGGTTACAGCAGGAGCAACACACAAAATTATTCTTTCTAAAAAAAGAAAGCTCCTTTCTCTTTTATTACAATCCTCTTGAACGCACTTTCTGCTAAGGGAAAGAAAGAAAGAAAGTTTTGAGTTACAAAAAAAAAAAAAAAGAAGAAGATTTTTCCCCCATCCTTCCTCTGGTAACTTGTTCTACAAGAATCAAGGGTTGATACATACATATGTATATAATTTGTAAATCCTTTTATTAAAAAAATATATATACGTCTAAAAAAAAAACAATCATCAAGGAAAAACCTTTTCCAGAGCTGTAAGAATTCCCTTTTTTAAAAAAAGGAAAAAAATCAATAGATTTATTCTTGTGTTCTTTCTCAACCTTTTGCTTTGAGGATAGAAGTCAAACCATGGTTTATATTCTAACAGTTAATTTACAAAATTATACCTACAACAAAAAGAAAAATTGTTTTACAGAATTG
This sequence comes from Lepeophtheirus nordmannii, assembly GCA_963680855.1. Taxonomy (NCBI): domain Eukaryota; kingdom Metazoa; phylum Arthropoda; class Copepoda; order Siphonostomatoida; family Caligidae; genus Lepeophtheirus; species Lepeophtheirus nordmannii. The sequence goes on from OY804522.1 coordinate 20,099,507, forward strand.
TAATATTGATTTTTTTTCCACATATATCAAATAAAACTCTGGAAATTCCTGTGGTAGTCAAATACACATTTCTTCAAAATCTCAAAGTAATTTGTTGAATCAATTCCTTTAAAATTATGTTTGAACCGTGATAACTTGATCCATTTTTCAAAGGACTGTGAGTTATTATAGGTGCAGATGTATAGAAATATATTGACCCTTGATTGACTTGCTCTGTAAAAAAAAAACAAGAAAAAAAAACATGAGCTCTACATCGAAAGTATTTGAACGTAAATTACATATTCATGGATCTTTTGAATAATTTATTTATTTATACAGTTATTGTCGTCTGTATATTGAACCCAAGAGAGAACACACAAAAAAAAGATACTTTTTTTTATTTGTTTTTTTTTTTTGTTTCCAAAGAATTGGCTTTGAAGTATTTTAAGAGAGATGTTGATTGTTTTGTCTTCTCAAAAAACAAACTTTTTTTTTTTTTCGAATTGAAAAATAAACTTTAATGGAGCAAGAATGAAATGCATTTAACCTCGTCAAGTCAGGAATACTAATAATTTAATCGACTGTGACAAAGTCTTATAATAGAGGGAAAAAAATATAATATAAGTAGATCCTCGTTTCCAATTACAATCGGTCGTTAGTTGATATTTAAATTTATTCTTCACTTTCCTAATCCTTCCCCCTCCCATCCTCTTAAACAATTATTATTCGACATCCAATTTAGCAAAAAGAAATAGAAAAAAAAACACAGACACGTACAAAAATTAAAACATTATAAAACCAGAAGTTATATCACTAATTTATGAGACATTTTGATTAAGATAACCATTCAAACCAATGGCTCTGTATATTCAAAATACTCCAATCACACTCAAAATGGAGTCGTTTTATTATGCACTTTAATTACTCTGCGCATTACTAATTTATGATTATATATATATATATATATATATATATATATTCATTAATTGCAAATTTGAAAAAAAAATCCATTTTTTTTCTTCATTTTAATTAAAGGCATAATATCTAATAATAGAACTAACAGATTTAAGAGGTTGCAAAAAGGTAGTTTTGATAATAAATAAATAGGAAGGTGGTCCATTTATAGTAATGGTATTTGCCTTGATACACCCTTCAATGTAGACTAGGAATTGTGAATTGAGATCATTTTTTTATTCTAGTATTTTTGGGGAAAGTTGTGTTCAGGATATTGGGAAATAGTTGGGCTTAGATATTTTTGTTTTGAGGAATGAAAAATTGGGTAAAAGATCATCATAGCTTGTGATTATTTTATTGTCTTACAATATCTGGGAAACAAAATTAATTAAGAAAATTAATTTTAAGTGGAGAAGACGTTACACAACTATTATACATAATTCTACAAACAAGGACAAATGAATTTAATAAAGATCATACACATATCCCATTATGAAATAATAAAACTAGGATTCTACTGAATCTATATCCGTGATTACATAGGCCGATCTTAAGAAGTTTGTGATTAATTGGTAGTCGGCCAAAATGGCATAATATTACCAATATTTTATATTCCTTCAAAAATAGAATCCAATTTTTTTTTAAATCAAAAACGGAATCAACAATTATAGGTTATAATTTTTAAAATACTAAATCAAAGTATACCCTAACAGAGCTAGTAATGGAGATACTTCTAAAATTTATTTCATTCTTAATTAATTTTTTTGAGGCTGATATAATCAATTTAATTTAGGGTATGTGACATCACTACTAAGCTATCATTTATAATGAAAAAACGAAGATCTATAATATAATATAATAAAATTGAATTATGTTTTAATTTTTATTTGCAAAAATATGTTAATTTAGAGAAAAGATTCTGGCAAATTAGTCACTTTTTTAAACATCAACAAATCGATATCGGCTCAAAAGAAAGACAAAAAAAGGCCACATCAGTCAAACCATACAAATTTGTGTCCTCAAATCCATCACGTAGAAGAACAATATTCTTTTTACATATTAGACTAAATTATAAATTCATTTACAATCACCATGTCATGATAAGAACTTTGAAACTTTTGAACTGCTCAAAATAAAGTAATTTTAATTTTTAATGACAAATATAAATGTAAAATACGATGACCGAAAACACTAAAACAAAAAAATTATCATCTTCATTTATTAAAGAAAATAAAAATGCATAATTAATAAATAATTTATGTAAATACTTATAATTTGAGCAAACTGTAGGTCATATAAAAGCATCAAGGTTCTAGGTTAGACATCCCTAGTATAGAACATCTAATTGATCTTATTTTGATCCAAAATATTGCAAATCAAAATTTATATTTATAAGAAAGTCTATGTGTGAGTTTAATATTATTCTTAATTGTGTTGAAGAAACGTAGTTTTAGCTATATGAACAAGAATATAATATGCCCTGTATCCACAGAAATGTAGAACCATAGAAAATATGGATTAAAATCTTAAAGCCTTACAAATCAACAAAAGGAAAAATGAAATATACAATGAAACAAAATTAGTTTTATAACAAACATTTGAACTCTTAAATTTGTTTCATACATATGTACAATAAACATATTTATAACAGGAGCTGAAAAGAGGATTTATGAGACCGCATGTTTATTTATATATGTTCACTAAAACAACCTTTTTCAACAAAGTATATAGAAAAAAATATGAAGGCCTCTAAATGTAAATGAGGCCCAACTAAATCTAAAAAAAAGTATATATTTACAAATGTATGTACAACATTCCTTTAAACTCACACCCACAAACCATCGTTGTCTCAACCATCGTTTACTTTGGTAGCCATTACTTTGAGTGGCATCAGGTCTAGTAAGTGAATTAAGACATTATTAGCCTTTTTCTTATTTTGAATAAATATAATATTTAAAGAAAAAAAATAGAACAGAGCTTTTTCCCCTCTTTTCCATAATATCTGTGTGTTTTTTTGCAAATTCGTAGAATATATATATTTATATATATATATATATATACAATATACATATAAGAAAAAATATTATTTTAATAATAGGGTAACTTAATATGCAAAACGACTCCTCTGATGCTTCCATCCCAATGTATATATATATATGTATTTATGATAATAACTTTATTATAATATTTTTTTGTTTTTTTGCATGTTCGTCTAAAGAAAAGAAAAAGAAGAAAAAAAAATCACGAATGAATTAACAGAGCTTTGGATCGTTACAATATCATAATAAAAATATTGTAAATTTGTTTACTAGTTAATGGATTTTTAAGTATCAGTTATACTTAGGTAGTAGCAATACATGTAATTGCATAATTTATTCTTGATGATATATATTTACCTGTGAATTTATTACCTATTAAGATGAAGGCAATATGCTTATACTTAATAAAAAAGGTAATTTATTGGATCTTGAGACAGTCAAACCTTTTTGCTCAGTTTTGTGAACGAACCTACTTCATTGATTAAAATATTATTATTAAGTTTTTTAGTTTTAACATGCATAAATAATTGAGAAGTATATCTTTTTTATTGTGCTAAAAGGTTAGTATGAATTTGTTAGGGATGGGTATCAAATATGAGTATTTGGGGGGATATACAAGTATATCACTAATCTATGTTATATTGAATGCAAATATGATGATGAAAAATAACAACAACAACAACAACAAAAACATATCTTTGCCTCCATCTCTCTCTCTATTTTTCTTGCAATATTCATTATTATTATATGTAGAATAAGTTTGAGAGACGTAACAGCCTTATTTTATTTATTTTTTTTTCAAAAGAGGATTTTTTTGGCTCGTGAGATCGTCATTAAGAGGAAATTTATTCAAGTAATGACTATATAAATAAGTCAATCGATGAAGAGGAACAAAGATAGCAAAATATGACTTTTCCTTCGCAAGTATGTACATTATATTTGATGATGCCCTTCGAGCATGTTGAGGGTATATCGTGTTTTTTTTTTTCAAGTAATAATAAAATAAGAGAGAGAAAGAGAGAGAGAGAGAGAAGAATCCAAGCCAGGAAACATATAAATCACGTTTGGCATATTTAATCTAGATGTAAAAAATGATGCAGAAAGTCTTGGAGCTTCTCATTATCATAATATTTAATGTGGACATTCAATAACGGAAGTGAAAATAATTTCATTCTTTTTTCTGCCTACTGCATTTTTCTTTCTCAAACATTTTTTCGGCAATTATTCCCTTTCAATACATTTATTTCAATTCAAGTTTGCATTTTTCGTAACAATAAAAAATGGAAATTATATACATATATATATATATATATATATAAATTTATTTTGTGAAAAAGGAAATTGTTCATATATATAACTATATGTGATTACATATATCATTAATATTTATAGTCATTCAAAGTGTTGAAACTACTTGCAATCATCACGTTTTTTTTTGTAACTGAGACGTGATCTATTACTCTCTTTCCAGGCTCAACAAAACAAACTTTTTGGATCAAAAATCTCTTAATAGACACTTGAGAATCATAAATAAAGATATGCGAATCCATATATTATATAATTATATATGTACATGCATATTAGGAGGAGGAGGAGTTTGTTGTTTGCAAATAAATTTGTTGAACAATCGACAATAACAAAATAAAAACAAGATTATCTTTTATTTCCAGATGTTTAATTGCACTTATTTTTAATCTTTAAATTTATGAGTTATGGGCAAGTTTAATCTTAAATGCATTTAAATATATACATTTGTACATCTAAATTATATATTGATGTTTTAAAACCAGTGGCAGTCAGTCTTCTGCAAACCCAAGGTCTTACAGACAATTAGATCTCCATTAAAAAGTTAATACGGAAAGAGTAATTAATGATAAAGTTATTTATGATCATTTGCCATTCTTGCCTCTAAAATAGAAATAAAAAACGGATAAAGGTGCAAACTAACAGGAAAAGCTTCCAAAATACGCAGTTTATAAATCCAATTAAGAATCTGCAGTGTTATTTGTTATACTGCTTAGGTAGCCCTCATTTTCTGATATATGTATTTATTAGGATTAAATTATACTCTACGTAAGTTAATTTTTTTTTTTTCATTTTCTTTTAAATGGAGAGGGGGGGGAGATCAAATATCAGCCTTGATCCTTATTTCTTGAGGTGACGTCTTAGAGGGGAGGAAAAAACCAAACATAATGACAATGACTCACTCATTGAAACAAATTTATGTCTTGATGAATAAATTAATAAAATGGTTACTAAGGCATTGTTGTTGTTCTTCACACAAAATATATTATTTAAATTCGTCAAATAGCAAATTTACATTTCATAGAACTGTCTAGAAGCCACATACATATTCTACGAGAATTATGTAAATATATTGTATATATATATATATATATACATATAAGAAAATAATGTTTTATAAAAAAAAATCCTCCCATTAAAGAAACCCACATTGTCTGTATGTGCCTCTAATTATTCTAAGTAGTCGACTAGGATATTTATAGGTAGGTCTAAGAAGACTTTAATATCTACAATATATGTATGTATAGTCAAATAACGCCTCTTTTTGTTGTAAAACTGTTTGTTTGTTTGTTTGTTTTATGGCCTTGTTTTTACAAGATACTTTATCAAATGTAGTCTATGGTTGAACCATGTAGATATACAATTTATAACAAACTGCAACTCCTCCCAAATGTCAGTATTATTATCATGTTGAATTTATTCATACATACATATGTGAATATAATATATGTACGTACCTAAGTCAACTCTTCAAGATTCACATCTTCCTTAGGCATGCACCACCTTAACCCCCAGTTTTCTATTACAATTATTACTATTACAACTACTATTATTGTGATCATCATTGAGAAGAGTTTGTTTTGTCATGGAAGTACTTTTTTTTCCTTTTCTTTTTTTACTTTTATGAGGCTCGTAAATATAAATTTTATCGTATGTTTATGTGATGTTCTATTGCTACTTCATAGATATAAGTAGGAATTCTCCCAGTTTTTTTTTGTTTTTTTTTTGAGAGGTTCATTCGATCTATGTATCCATTATGCAGAGATTTATTGCAAATAAAACCATACTATAATAATAATAATGATGACCAGTCTATAAAGAGGTTGTTGTTAAGAGATCGTAAACTCGTGGGAGGGACTCTATACATACATACATACATACTTACAAGGGGTTTTAGGTATCAATTGTTGGATGTTGTTATATATATACTTATAATAATATGGTATATTCTGTTGCACGTTTTATTATTATTATTATTATTTGACATAATTTTAAAAGACTTTTAATTGTTATTATGGTGATTTGATCACCATTAAATCTATTGGATAATAAATTAGCTTATATTGTAATTATAGAGCAAAAAAAAATCAGTTCATGAATTGAGATGAACGCTAATTGATTTCTTCTTCTTGAAGGAATGTACATACCGAGGAGAGGTGCTACCGTTTTTAATTTTCCCACAAAAATGTCAAATATTTGACCTATCAATAATCCAGACAAACCTAGTCTCAAACTGAATTTGCTCAAAGCATTTTTAAATAATACTAATACTTTGTGTCAAACTCATTAAGGAGAGATTGTTTTTGTTTGTTTTTTGTTTTTATATTCAAATACTGCCTCTGTCAGCGTTGTTATTGTGATTGAACTTTAATTCAGCATGCAGTAGTAAATACTTTGTTGTAATAAAACTACATTCCTTCTTTGCAGTTTGTGACTGAATGTGACCTATCCACGGTCACCTTTTGCCATTTATACATAAATACATACATATATATCGTCAGGAGGCATAGATTAATTCTATGTAGACTTTTGACTTTATGTACATACAAACAAAAGGAAAGGAACATGGACGACATCACTTCCTGACCTCATTTCTATTAATATCAATTCGATTTCTTGCTTTTATTTTGTTTTTAATTAAATAATGTGAATAAAAAGAAAAACGAAGAAGAAGAAGAAGAAGGGATGGAACGTGAGGAGAATCTTCTTCTCCTCTATTCTATATATGTATGTACTTGAATATATATATATATATATGTGTGTGTCTGAACGGTTCAAGATAAGGAAATATCCAATTAAGTTGATTCTCCTTCTTGTATAATACAATTTTTTTTAGCTAGTGTAGCTCAAAATACAACATACATATATTATTATTATTCTATACATAATGGAATTGAAGAAGGGGAAGGGTCTGTTTCTCCTCTTCTTCTTCTTCTTCTTCTTCTTCCCCTGCTCCTTTTTTAAAAAAAGTTATGGAATAGAGTGACTCTGTATATGTGTATGTATGTATCTTCCCTATAGCAATGGGGGTTCCTATATATACATATATATATATATATGTGCACAAAGTTATACACATCTATAAGAGGGGGTGAAAAATAAAAAAAAATAGAAAGTGATAATAATAACAATGAAAACCAGCCCATATAGGATGAAGGAGAGGGCGAGGGGGTAGGTAAGTAAAAAAAAAATCCAATGGTGCATCATCAACCAGGTTACAGAAGTACAAATGAAATTTTATCAAAAAATATGTCATTAAAACATTTGTCAAACAAAAATTAAGAAATATACATGGGGTATACATACATATATGCGTATTGTACAAGTTGTAACTTGTACAATAAGCAGACTGATCAAGTTGTACAACAACAAATAAGTGGAATGAAGGATTTTAAATCCTTGAATTAAGAGTAGACTTGTCAATGAAATTCCATTGGATACTTTAATAGTTTTGTCATTTATTTGATAAAAGTGACTCATTCACCTGGTGGTGTATGAAAACTCAAAATGCCCACCCAATTTTCATCAATTAGGAAAATGACATGGTAGCATAGATGTATAATTAAATGAGAGTTAATTAAAATGACTTAATGTTTTATTTTGATTATAAATATGTGACGAACAAATTTCAACTTGTACAAAATAGCAATTTGGCCAGAAACTATTCAAAAATGAAATTTGAAATTAATAAGGGTGTCGTTGTAATCCATAGAATATTTATTTATTACTAATTATACTACAAATATGTATGCATATAATTGAGGGAAGGAATCGTCAATGACTTTTTTGCTTTAATTAATATTTTGAAGGGAAATGCATTTGAATTTCCCTCAAATTGTTTTGTTGATTATTTATTTCAAATGAATCTTGATAAAGTGTGCTAAAATGCCCTTTTTTATAACCTATTACATTTTATGTTTATTTTTGCTTTTTAAAATGTAGAAATCAAAGCTAACAATGTTAATAAACAATCAATATTTACCCTCCAGAATGGCCCTTATTTTGAATAATTCCTTCTTCTTGAATTGTCGTTATTTTCCTTCACCACTCTGTCTCCAGCCCTCTGTTCATGCTCTGTGTAAATGATCTACTAAAATCCACTTTGGACATGATCCAACTCCATGTATCCAGCCAATTTTTTTTTTTTTTTTTTGTCTTCTCCTTCAAAGATTTATTATGGTATATATATATATATATATATTATGTGTGTATCCTTTACCGACCTATATTATAACCCAATATTTTTTCAGCAAGGGAAACAGTTATGTTTAAGCCACTGTTTCGAGCATGTCAAGGATATATTTTCATCGACTACTTTTTACTCCTTGGTAAGTCTCCTATACATATATTATTTTTCTTCAAGTTCTTCTTTATGACTTATGGTTGGAGTAACGACCTTTTCATGGGGCTATTCCATGTCTTTTACTCATAAAATATTGCACTTTTTTTTTTTTTGCAAATCAAACCTTTTTAACTCAACATTCAAGCTATGGAGCTCAAATTTGATAAATAATTCCGCCCAAATAAAGGACATTTCATTTCCTTTAATGAATGTCCTTTTTGTGTGTGTGTGTGTGTGCCCAACCCATGATTTGTCAAATGTATATATATATATATAGACTTAAATCATATTATAAAACATTCTGTATTCAATACTAAGGCCGCCCCGCTAAAAGATTCGCTTCCATTTGAAGAAGCGGAGAAAAAGAAGGAGAAAGAATACTTTGCCGCTCCTTTAAATATTAAAACTGGATAAAGAGGGCGCTGGGGTATATTTGTACATATTTTTATAAGAATATGTAGAATACCGTGCACTCTAGTTACAAATGAATAATGAACCTGTTGGAAAATTGATTGATTCATTGATGGAAGATTTATACTTGATTTTTATCACTCAAAAAAAAAAAAAAAATTGAGCAAATGTAGATATTCAATAATAAAAAAAGTTTTCAAGTACGGATCATTTAATATTATGACAAAAAAGAAAACTAACTCAAGTGTATTTTGTCTTTTTATTATATTGCTTTGCAAAAAGAGAAAGAAGAAAAGTTTTTTTTGGCTGATTTTAAATTGAATTAAATTATAAACTTTATTTTTTTATATAAATGTTATGTATATGTACATAATCTTGTGTAAGTTAAAGACATCTGAATTATATCAGAGCCTTGGTTTTCCAATGGTTAGACCTACCCATAACTTTCCCCCTTTCTTTCTCTCAACTAGCAGATAAAAGGCCTAAGCATGAATCCCCTAATAATAATAATAACACTCAACTCCTCTTTAAAAAAATCCATTAGGTCAAGTCATGTTCTTTTTCGCTTATTGTATAAGCCTCTGTAGCATATGTTGTTCCTTTAACTCTTTATTTACGTATAAAAAAAGAATAAAATTCCGCAAATTGTTATTCCTCTTTAAGTAAGTCATGATTACATCAATAAAAATAAAAAAACAACAACATGAGATTTAATGATTCTTTGACAGCTACGGTTTATTTTACTATTATTTTTATGAGTAGACGTAAAAAAAAGAAAAGAGTTCCGCAAAAAAAAAAAAAATACATATACGACTTGCAAAAAAAAATCCTCTTTAAATAATTTTTATGTCTTCATAAAAATCATCACAAGGGGATTTCCTCAGAGTATATTTCCCTAATAAAATAATCATAAAATTGACCTAAACACACATTAAATTACAATAAAATCTGTCAAAATAAAAGAGAGGTGAATTATTATTGAAAGGAATAAAAATGATTTATGAAGTCATAATAATAATAATAATAGTAATAATAATACATAGGAGTATAAAATAAATTCAAAGTGTTTTTTTGTTCCCCCTGCTTTAGTGAGAAAGGAAGAATAGGCCAGCCCGTACAAAGGAGGAGAGGCGTAGATGGCAGTGTGTAAACTAGTACTCCTTACTCAGAATAGCCTGAGCACGCCTTCCAGCCGGCATATGAAAGGAAAAATTTCCTCTCTTTTCTTATTGGATCCTATTCATAAAATCAAAATGGCTTCCACGCAGGCGCTCTGAGGGGAAATCCTGACGACGTCACAATGATGATGAACTTCTATGTACATTTATATATGTATATTTTTTATTAGGTAGTTTGTAGGTTGTTGTTGTATTTTTTGATGGTCGATAAATGTCTCACTTAAAAGACCATAAAATTTGTTCTCTTTTAGTGAATAAAATTTTTTTTATTGAGTATAATTTTATTATTATATGTACATATAACTACTACTTAATGACGAGGAGTTTAGAAGTACATTAAATGAGTGTATGAACTCTCCATTAATGAACTTTAATACACCTCTTTATGCAGAATCTGTACTTCCTCACCTTCTTTTATGGCCCTTTTTACTTTCATTAGGGGTTTATTCCACATATTTTGACGAATTTATTAGAGTATTAGTGCAAGGGGAAATGCAATACTAGCTCTATTAAGTTCAAATGACTCCGAATTCCCCTTCGAATCCATTGTCTTTTTATTTTTAGCAATATGGGTTCCAGGGATGTCAAGAACAAATTAAAGGCCTTCTTCCATTTGTTTTTCAGGCAAACATTTGCTTGAGGTCTATGGTCAATGTTCCTTTACGGATACAAACTCAATTGGAGTTTAAAGACATTGCTTTGCTTAAGTTATAACTTTAATTTTTTCTTTGTAAGCTTACTTTTGTAAGTAGGTATATGAACCAATTTTGAGGAAATGAATGTCTAGGAATAGAAACACACAAGAATACAGCTTCTCTAAAGAAGCTTACAAAGAGAGAGAGAGAGAATACTGAATGCAAATTACTCTTTGTGTTTTTTAATATGTATGTACATACATATATATATATAATATTTGAAGCAATAAGATAGTGAAGACCTAAGCCCAAGGGATTTTCTCCTCTATATACATACATATATATGTATGTACATATTATATTCTTTAAATATATATATATGTACATGGATATGATAATAACTGTGAGTATTATATATATATCTTTAAAAAGTAAAGAAGAAGAAGAAAAACAGAGAAGGAAGGAGGTTTCAAAATTATATTCTCCAAGGAATATTGCGTTCTATTTTTTCTTCTTCGGTCGTCTTCATCCATACCCTAAATGTAAAATATTATTGTAGACATATATATATACATTTATTTTGTAGCATTCTGAGAGAATTAAATTATTCTTTGTTGTTATTGTTGTTGTTGTTGCTTCTGCTCTTGTTATTGTTTATAATTAGTCCTGACTCCCCCCTTTCATACATTGTTTAACAATTTTTCCCATATACATACATACATACATAGCTTATTCTTTCTTTTATTTTATTTTTTTTGCAAAATGCATTAGGAAACTATTATTTTTGTAGGAACTGATATGCTTCATATTATATAAATCCGAGTTTTCATCTGATATTTACCCTTTTTACTATTAATAAATACTCTAATTAATTGAAATAGTAGCTTTTTCTATGTACCATAGAGGTAAGGAGAGGTTGAGTGTCTCATTTCTTGTTTATATAATAAAAAACAAACCGATTTTTTATTTTACAAATTATTAATATATATAATTTATAAATAAATTTGGATAAAATGACTTTTATTTAAAGTATTTATAGTCTATCCTCCCAGTATTTGCTACTCTTTACTGGAGGAAAAGAAAAGAAAAGAAAAGAAGGGGGAATTACAGAGTATGTATGTATATTTGTTGAGAATAAAGAAAAAATACGATTATTAAACAAAAAAGAAAGCTTTCCCTCTCTCTCTCTCTCTCTCTCTCTCTTTCTCTTCCCCTCTCTGTTCGTTCTTTCTTTTTTTAATCTAAAAAAAAAAAAACGCTTGGGGAATTATATATGTATATACGTATATAACATATATTCTTACATATAACTCACAAACTTATATCATAATTCAAGAAAAAAAAGAAAATTAAGTTTATATTTTATGGTTACTCACAAAAGAAGAAGAAGAAAAAATATATGCAAAAAACGTAAAATTTTATTGGAGTTTTTCATACTAAATCTAATTTAAAATTTTTCTTAAGTAATTAAATGAATTTCTTCATTCTCTTGAAATGGAAATATGTTTTTTGATGGCTCTTTTCTAGGAGTAATGTCATAGACATATGTATCTATAAATATAAATATAAACAGTCCAGTTACTTAATTGGTTTAAATATATGAACAATTAAAAACTCTTCCTACTTTTTTACATTTAAATGATGGATTTTCTTTGTAAAAAGATATTAAAATGAACAAAACTTGGACAGATGAAATCCGGACTAAGTGTATTATTTGTAAATGTATTATATTGAAAATGTTTTGAGAGTAATACAACTCTAAAACGATTGTATTATATAGCATAATAAGTGCCTCTTTGAACTTGAATAGATATTCTTTGATAGATGCGAGTTATACAGTAACATTTTATATCAAAGTTAATAAATAGGATACTATAAATAATAGGAATTTGAGACTTTAGGACCTGAATAATGATAATATTAGTCCTTCCATCATTTCTTTCCTTCTTTTTTTATTCCTTTTAAATCGTGGGAACTATCGTAAAAAAGAAAAAAAATGAAAACTTCTGTATGTACATATATAATACATAAATGTTAAATATATAATGAATGTAATAACACTAATGCTTTATGGTAGAGGATCAGAGTACAAAAGTATCGTAAAATTTTTTATATGCTGGGTGTATGTGTGCTAACTCTGTGTCATCATTATGAATGAAAGAGGAAGAAGCCCTTGTGTGCAACAAGGAGGAGGAGAAGAAGGAGGAAAAGAAGAAGAAGTAGAAATATCCTTCTGCTCATCATCTGGTAGGACTGACAAAATGGAGGGAAAGCGTTCTTTTTAGGGTTCAATACTTTCCAGCCCCTTCTGTTGTTTTTATTATTATTCTTGAATAAAGCTCTTGGAAGCTGAATAATTAACATATTTTTTCCCTCCGTCGTTCCTTTCTATGTGTGTCAATCCTCTTTGGCTCAAAATAAAAGTAGGATAATTCCACGCTTCTAATCTCATGTTTCTTTTTTAAAATGCTCATATGTGTATATGAACATTGAATATACATCTGAAACGAGGTGAATAAACTCTTCCTTCCTCTATGTATATATATATATATATATATATATATAAAGAGGTGCATGCTGATTGGATAGTCTTGCTCTTCATCATCATCATCTATGGGATAAACTCATTGAAAGAAGAAAAAAAAACACCCTAAAAATAATTTCATAAATGAATAAAAGGATTACCCTTTAAAGTCACAAATCCATTTTAAAAATCGTCAATTCAAATTATATATACATTTGTAAGTATATAATTGTTAGTATATATTATTTTTGCAGAGGCTCCCAATATATATGTATAGGCTCTAATTTTTCAATTCTTCTAATTAAACTCACATATACTCATGTATATATATTTCTGTTCTTAATTTTCGTTTGATAGGCATAATTTTAGCTCCAAGCTAATTGCATAGCGAATTAACACGCTAATTAATGTTGGTCATATTTTATCAATGCCTTTTTCTATATATATATATATATATATTTGCTAATTGTTTTTTATTTCTATATGTACATTCCTATTTGGAAAGAAATGGAAAGAGATTTAAGGATCTTTATTCAATGGTGATGTTGTATTTTGCCTTGGTTTTTGAGCACTGAAAAGTAATTGATTTTTTATTTTTCTCAAAAAAAATATGACTTGATACAAAGAGTGTGCACAAAAGGAGGATAGGAAAAAAATGCAATTATGAAATTCCATATCATGAACTAAATATATATTTCGTTCAAGAGAGAATAATAATAATAATAATAACAAAAAAATAAAAAATCCTGGGCAAGCATACATAAATAACAAAAAATAGAACAAAAAGCAAAAAAAAAAAAATGTGTGACCATAAATAAGGGGAATGAGGAAAAAGCAGTTTTCACCACGAACATATTGCAAAGATTAGAGATAAAAATATTAAGAACATGATAAGAAGAAGAAGAAGCTTTGCCAAGAATAGAAATATATGTATGTATGTTATATATGTACATACATAGATGAGAGTGTTAATAAATAAGACGTAATGTTACATTGAAACGCCTGAAAATGAAATTTTTATGATTCTTCTACTGCCTTTATTTATTTATTTATTCTCCTTTCTAAGATTATATAAAATATTTGGCTCTGAATATAGACATGTATATAGTGTGTATGTATGTAGATATATTGTATAATGATATTGTATGGGAGAACCAAGGAGAACTTTTGGCATCATGGGGCCTCCTTAAGTCAAGGGCGTAGATTTTTTTGATTTTTTTTTTTTTTACCAAATAAAGTATGTATATTAAAAAAATGCATTAATTCATTAGTGTACATACATATAAAAATGAATTCAATACAAAAATTAGGAGCCAAAATAAATAAGAGGTAAGAATGAATTATGGTCATGATATTTCATGTATTATTTAAACGCCAAAATGTGCCAAGTACCATCAGAGGTAGTAATTGTATCTACAATTCTCTACTTACATACATTTATAAAGTGTACAACAACATAAATTCTCAGTAAAAAAAACAACAACAACAACCAAAATAACCACTAATTAAACTTTCCATGAATTGTGGTTGAAGTAAACTTCTTCATTATGACTTCATTATGAGCCTTTTTTTTTTCCTTTTTTTTTGTTCTTCCAAGAGATGGGAAAATAGTTAATAATAGTATTATTATTGCAAAAATAAACTGGTAAAAAAAATTATTACATATGTATGTATGTACACCTATGTAGACAGACAAAAATATAATAAGTACATATAATAAGTAAGTATCTCTCTCTCTCTCTGTTTACAACAACATATTTTTAAAAGTGTTTAAAACCTCCTTGAATTTTGACTTTAATGACTCGGTTGAGGGGAGGGGTATATGTATATATAAATATACTTTTCACACAAGGCATGGTTTTGAAATATTTACATGTCAAACACCCACTCACCTACTCCATGTTTGTACATAAGTAAGAGAAATACAATTTTTGTATGCCTAATTGCAGCTATCTGTTAACATGAAAAGCATGACTATAGATCATTTATGCTGTATAAATCCATATGATTTCATGTCAGTAATAATATAATGAGCATTATGAGGCGAGTTATTTTTCATGAAGACAAATATTTGTAGAAAATCCGCTCATATATTATTGACTAAGGGTACTCCTATCCAACTACCATTAAAATAACCTATTATAATCTGGTGCATAAAAATCTCTTTTAATAGAAGGACACATAGCTATTATCAAAATGTTTGAATATATAGATAGTTATTGATTTCCGAATTTTTTTAGCATTTACGTGCATCAAATGTTCTTTTGTAGACAGAGCCTTTGCTCCATAGATTGGTCTTTACTGACGTCAAGGATTGCATTATAAATCGAGAGGGAAGCCAGTTAGGAGACATAGATGTTGACTGACTTTGTGATGAAACAAATTGGGCAATTAAATTGTATAAAGAATCAAAAGAAAAATCCATCCCTACTGGTCCTAAAAATGAAAAACAACCCTAAATAAACTATATTTTTTTAAAGTATATATTGAGTAAAATCAATATAATGGTAGTAAAAAGGATCCCTATAAAGTGGAATCTGTCTTTTGAGATCTGATATATATGCAAACAAATAACATAGATACAAAAAGGCCTCAGATTTTGTTGAATAAATAATTAATTATTTATTCATCAAAATGGAGACCTTTTTTATAAACTTAATTTGTCAAAATGGACAATTTTTTTTTACAAAATATGACTTTATGTCAAAATACTTTTTTCAAATATAAAATATTTACATTAGTTTTTTAAAAGTAGACTTGGAAAAATAAATAAAGAACAGGGAGACTCAAAATAACTTATACATGAGGCACAAAAAATATTATTAAATCTACATTATACACATACTCGCATATTTTTAATTAATTTTTTTTTTTTCGTTCACCATGTTCCATATTTGCTATAGTTGTATATATATATTTATACTTTTTTTCATTTGTGAAATTTCCCAAAATATATATTATGTTTCCTTTATAATATAATATTATACATTATATTCCTCGGGTTTTTTTCTTTTCTTTTTTAATATTAAAGCCTTTAAACATGGCTTGAGTTTGCAAGTGTCGAGTATCCTCGTCATCATTCTAATAATATTCACAATAGAATGTAGCTATTGTATTAAACTGCTTCTTTATTATTACATACTATATGGAATATTAAATTTGCATTCCTGATTTCTTTATTTAATTAAATCCTTGGATGAACGAATACAAAGAAGGGGTAGGTAGTATTTTTAATGAAATTATGCAAATAAATATGCGTGCTTACACACTAATTGATTTTGCAAAATGCTGAAACATATTATGATCATGAGATGAAAGAACATTTTAATTATTATGATCAAAGCTTGAGGTAGAATTAATGCATTTCCAGAGACAATGAAAGATATCTCACATTTTAATAGTTTAATTTAATATGTATTTTAGAGTGCAGATGTTGATTTTTCTACATTTTTTGTCTCTCTGAATCTCTCTTGGGGGTGTAGTTTCCATGAGTTCTAGTTATGTATGCTTTAAAATTTATAAAATAATCATATTTATAGTGTCGAATCAAAATTAAGATCAAAATGTCTTGAAATACTCATAAAAAAACAAAAAAAAAAGTGTAAATGTACTTTATAAAGGACTTTGCATTATGGAAACATTAATATATAGTACATTGCTCCGAAATAGAGCAATTTTTAATGGAACAACGCATTAATTGCAAAAAAAAAAAAAAAACATATAACACATAAAAAAATCATCAAATTCGTATTCAATATTTGTTTTGAGTGAATTTTTCTTTCTTGTATGCGGATAATTCTCTCTTATTAGTCATATAAGATAAATATAAAACAGTTGGTATGACTGAATATTTAAAAATATTGTACAATTTAACTTATTGAGGAAAAACACATAGTAAATATGTCTCGCTTTTATATTAATTTATGTGATAAGCATTGCATTATGAACAAAGTAATTAAGTTTTTTCGGATCACATTATAAAAATATTTTAATTAAGTTGTAGATGCACTTCAGATCGTAGGATTTAATATTTTGATTAGATTTAAACTGCTGTTAGCAAACGGAATTTGATTCCAAAAAACAAAAAAGAGTCGTCTTTTTTATAAAACATATGGCAAATTTGCTATATTAAGATTATTTTTTTGATGAGGATGCAGGCAATAAGTGCCTATTATACAAAAACAAAAGGGGATATGAATGAACTGAACAATATTTGTATAATTCAAAGGGGTTATTTTGTTGTATTCATTAAATGCGCAGAGATTGATGTTTTTTATTACTATTAAAATATAATAAAATAAGGGGCTTGTCAATCTTTAACTAACGTTTATTATTATTATTATCATTATAGGTACATCATAGTTATCACACCACTTGGACGTCAGAAAACCAGAAGCTTGCAAATATAAAAATAAGAAGAAAAATAAAAAGAATAAAGAACAATATTAGTAAAATCTAATTGACACAAAGATAGTCTTTATTTTCAACTCTTAAAAGTTCATAACAGTAGTTAAACAAGTATTAAATAAGAATAATCATAACAATAAGTAGAATTATTTATTGACACTAAAATACATACATACATACCTGAGTATCAGTCAATAAAAATATTATATAGCGCATAAATTACTATAATTTATGATGCTATAACAAAGGCTCATTAATTATATGATAGTAAGTGAATATTACTTGCAATGAGGAGGAAAAAGGCCCACAACAACAACAACAACTACTACTACTACCCTGACTCCCATATCCCGTTCACCCAACCTCTCTCTTAATGAAGACATAAAAATATTTTTTTATTTCTTCAAATAAATATGATAATGAAGAAACTTAGAGCGAGATTTTTTCCGCCAAAACTCCTCGCTGGAAATGTTGAGGCGAGAGCGCATTTTAATGGGACGGCTTCCTCTCTCTCTCTCTCTTTTTCTATCTGTATATGTTGTATTTAGAACACATTATTAGATAGAGATTGGAAGGGGTTTTAATTGCTTTTTAGGAGGAAGAAATTGACGTCAGAATGGATTTGGTAAAAGCTTTTTGATGATGATGGAAAATTAAAACGGTTTCTGGATGTGCATCATATTAATGGATGGGGACTCATGATTATTGACGGGTCAAATAGTCATGTATTCATTTTTTATAGGTGTTTATTTAATATATATATATAATTATGAGGCTTTATGGCACAATGGCTATAAATAGATATGAACATTTAGCCAATAAAAATGACAATTCAGTAGCCAATAAAAATGACAATTCAATAGCAAATAAAATTGAAAATACTATGTATATAATAGTTTCGTTGATACTGGTTTTGAATGTAGCAGGGAAGCTGTGTGTGTGTGTGACCACATGTGCAAAAGATGTCAATTCACTGATAAATTAATTAATTTATGTGAGCTTATAGTACATACAAGTAATAAAATAGCTTTGAGATGTCTCTAAGCCTACATACATATGTGTTACTATTACAATTAACACAAGCAAAATAATGGTCAAAACAAGGGGCCCTTTTCTCAATCAATAAATGAGCAAGTAAAAAAAACCAGATGTCACCTGGAAGTGTAATTACTTTATGTTTTAATTTAATTTAGTGATAACCATTGTATAATATACTTTTGTACATTCATAAATTTCAAAGTTATGGCTTTTGTAAATATTTTGTTGGTAAATATACTTTAAAGATTAGATGAGACACACCTCCATACCCAGAATATCTACTTAAACTCTCCCCCCCCCCTCTCCTCCAATTCTCTTCATCAATCAACACTACGTGTCTATTGGACCACTTAAATAGCACCTTCAAACGGGGGCAATTAGCTCAAGGTTCCTTCTTCAAGCAGCCTTTTAGAAAAATCTGTATTTTTGTAAAAATTTTGTACTATTAGCATGTTTTTTTTTAATTATCCTGCTTCGCAAATGAAGCCATTTGCATATCTCTTATATTATTATTTATGTATATATATATATATATATATATATATATATGACTCCTCTAGGGCATTAAAATATTACGTTTTTTTGGTTTTTTTAGGAAGACGAACTTTGTGCAAAGTAAACAATGCATTAGTTTAATTCAAAAATAAGTTTGTTAAAATAAATATTTTGTAAAAAAAAGTAAGAAATAATAAAGGGGGGAAAAATAATTATTTTCTTCTCTCTCTCAAAAACAAAAAACAAAAAAAGCAAAGAAAATTTCTTAATTATGTTACTTGTGAATAGGATATATATATATATATATATATATATATATATATATATATATATATATATATATATATATATATATTTATATATATACAATATAAATGTTCGTTTGTAATGACTATGAGCTATTAAGGAAACGTCTTATTCTGTATTCATGCTGCAAGTACTTTCTTTTCTTTCAACCATAAAAAAATAAAATAAGAATACATATAATATGTGGCATGAATTACATACATACATACATACACAGAAAAGGGAGAGAAAAAAAAAGTCCTTAGAATCAATTAGAGGTTGCAGAGAAATTTGTTATACGTACATAGTTCTATTGAAATGATATGCTAATTGAAAGTCTCACTAAAAAAATTGTATGTATGTTTATGTTTTTATAAATATATTGAAAGAGAGAAACCACGAGGGCTAAAGGATTGAAAGAAGCAGATGGTGGCTACTGGGATTCATGGTCATAATAAATATTATGCAGTTTGCTTTTTTTCTTTATTACATATATGCAAGTCGTACTTTTATTACTTACACTGAATTGAGCAGCATTTTAAATGGATACACATATCATTGAATAATTTTCTATCTACTCTGCAAAAGTTATTTTTTTGGCTTTATCCATATGAAACGTGTATCAAAGCATATTCAAATTTTAAAAGAATTAAATACCCTTTAAGATGTAAAAAAAGGTCAATTACTGTTTGTCATTTGGATGTCAGTCACATTGGAAAGAAAATTGAATAAATGAACTCCTAAGACTTTTACTGTCTAACACACCAATATATTTCTCTTTAAAACTATGTTATTACATTTAACTTTACAACAAATAAGTTATTATTTTTGCTATGATAAGTTATTTTTCTCAAATTTTGTATCCCCTAATTCATCCGGAACAAAATTAATTATACTATTTTGGTCATTTAACAGGAATCATTAATTTGATTTACTTCAACTATCGATGTTTTTCTTGAGCATCAAGTTATATTCAATAAATGTGTTACGTTTTATTTCATTTTCAAAGCCATTTATTGAATAAGTTTCCTTAGGATTTTATTGAAATTATTATTTAAAAAAAATATAAACAATATGCCCTTTACAAGGTGTCACTTTGATTCATGATGTAATCTGTAACATCAGTGAAAACCCTTTCATTTGTCCCCCGTTCAATACAATACCATTAATATACTTATTTCCTAATTGCTTCAATTAATATAAAAAAACAATTAATGCCACGGTAGATACATTATTTCTCAAAACGTCCTTAGATTATCTTTTTGATTAATTTATCGTCTTAGAGCCCTTGATCCTGAACTCCTTAGTAATAAAGCCTAATTTCTGAATCACACTTCATTACTTATTGTTCTTTATCCTTGAAAGTGTTATTGGAATATTTTATGTACTTTGAACATTGCTACATAGAGATATAACAACATGATTGAGTGACATATATAGAGAGATGGTGTTTTTATGCAATGTCATCATTCTAAAAATCTGTTTATCTTGGAGGAGACAAATAAACAAATAAATTGTATAAGAAGAAAAATCCTTGATTTTATATCTATAACAGTTTAGTTTTTAATAGTTTTTTTTTCGTCTTTCCTTGAGTTATTTTTAGTTATTTGTTCATTTTGTTTCATAACTAAGACATTAAAAACATTACTTATATTAAGATTAAATAAACGAATTTAACTACTAATTATCAACACCTTATCATTCAGAACCGTACATGGAGTGTTTGTAACATGAAGGAATCTTCTCCGAATCTTCAAAGAAAAACCTTTTCTTAAACTGTATTCATTTAAAAATGTAAACTATCAAAATAAATATAAATAAAGGCATTAATAATTTCTTAAACTAATTTATCATCAAAGAAAAAAGTTTATAGTTAACTTTATCCATGATTTCTATGCTCAAATGAATAAAACTCTTAGGCTTACTCTACACCTTAGTATTCCGATTGAATGTCAAGTCATTCTGATTACTCTACTTTGATGAACGTAAATCAATTCTTCTATGAAATTGTATTTCAATATGCATAGCTATGTAAATATTTAGACATATATATATAGTATTTATTTTCCTCCTCCCTACAACATTCCTTAGTCGGATCATATCTACTCTCTCAATGGCCTCTTAAGGACAAATTATTGCCCTATAAAGATTTAAACGTATCATTTACAAAAATAAAATAATGCAGGGGCTATAATTTGAATATTTGCAAACTATAAGTTACAAAAAAAGAAAGAAGGAAAAAAGTCTTTGAATATATGTATAATATGTAAGTCTAGACTTTGCAAGTACGTACATATAGGAATCATAACATTGACCTCCTCTCCCCAAAGTTAATTTGTGCCCTATTTTTGTTTAATTACTCAAAATATTATTGATATTTTTATTAGAATGTGTTTTTTGTTTGTTTTTTTCAATCAATCTGTGTAATCCAATAATGTGTACACACACAGAGGCACAAACATACTTTGAATACCTCCATTAAAACAAAAACAAAAAAAGAGAAGCTAAAGAAACACCTTGAATTGAGTCAAGTCATCAATTTTAATTGTTATTATTCTTTAAAGAAATAAAAAATTGAAGCATTATGATATAAGAGTAGTCGTAGTTATTGCTCAAGACATACTTTCAATCCGTGCATTTGTAGGTACAAAGTATAGAAATAGTCTTACTGCTTCCCAATATATAGCAAAAATATGTCGTTAAATAATAATGAAGAGAAGCATTTTTTCTTGTTTTGTTATCTATGTATGTATGAACATACTGAATTATCTAATTATGGATTCTGTAATAGCACATCATGTGGTCAAAATATATGGTCATAAATGCCATAAAAACACATATTTTTTTAGAAAAAATAAAAATAAAATTGCATCATTATCTTTCTTTTTTTTCTTCGTTTTTTTTTTTAATGTTTTAAACAGTTGCTATTTGACGAATTTTAATATCCAAATATTGGTCTATAAATTAAATATTTTTATCTTCTTTTTTAATGTTTTGTTTTGTGTTTTTAAAAAGATATATGAGTTCAAGAATATGCTTGCTATTCGGGGCTCTTTGTATGCAGTCAAATATCATTAGACCTTTAAAAAAAGGTAACATCAAATGCTGTAATATAAACTTATTATTTGACTTGGCTTTACTTACTTTGGTTTAAATATACATATATATATATATATATATATATATATATATATATATATATATATATATATATATATATATATATATATATATAAAGAACATGAAAGAGGCAATCAAATTCGTGAGCTCCGGATTTTCATTGTATTTTTATGTGATGCTGAAGTGAGGAAAAATACGGCTATTATTATTATTATTAAGATTATTAAGGTATCTAAGATTATTATGATTAAGACGTTTCATATATTCATTGTTTCATGATTCAAAAAAGGTTGAGGCAGTGCTCAATATACCTACATACCTATAGGTAGGTACGTAGTCATGGGTACATCAATTGCACTTAGCGTGTGTGTTTGTTTTTTCTTGTTCTTTTTGTAGCATAAATTATCAGTTGGAGATAAGTGCAATTTTTTTTTTTTTTTTTTGTAATAAAGGTATTTTCATACCGTGTATGTATATATTAAAAACAATAAGCATGTTCTTCTAAGATTCCTTTGCCGAAGAATGAAGTCATAAAACGAAAAACAAGAGATCTTGGCAATCATAAGATTCTATTCTATTCATTTCTTTGCCAATGACTTGAATCTTCATTTTGAGGGTGAAGGAAGGAAAGAATGTGACATAGTTAGTTAGTTACTTAGTCCTACTATTGAAAGGGGGTATACTTTGAGTGTATTTCACTCACTCTCAAATACAGTTATGTGAGGGCAGGTAGTGTTTCTATGTATGTATGCATGACTAGGGTGGGGTGGTGAGATTGGAGAGTAAAAGGGTTGTAAGTAGTTATTCAATATATTCTACATATATGTAGTATGTGGTCATGTTCTGCTCTAGTTGCAACAGACACAATGATGAAGACACAACCATAAAATTGAGCCCAAAGAATATAAATATAATATAAATTTATAGTTCTACTTGTAATAATAACTATGATAATTAATATGTAGAATGATTAAAATTCTATAAGAAATGGGTAAATTTTGTATATGCACACATATAAACATTTGTACTTTTTTATTGAAAATTATGATAAGTCAATGTTCATTTTTTCACACATCATACACCATTTAAATGCCCACTCTTCTTTTCTCTCTAATAAATGCTTCAATATTAAATACATCCAACTCAAAGACTACCATCGAGTTATTAATTAAAATGCCAGGTGTGTTATAATAATTAAATAAGACGTGCTAAGACGTAGAAATTGTATTTTTGTACATACACAACATAAAATACACTCAACCAGGAAATTAGAAAATGATCAAAATATATGTATATAGGACTCTAATATGTATGTAAATCGTGATTTTTTAACTACGATGGATCTGATTTAAAGCAACGAATACGTATATATTTTCATATCTACGTATGATTAACAAACTTGCCTCTAGCATTCCCCCTCCTTACTTCTCATCAATATATATACATATATATATATATATATATATGACTCCAGACTCTAAGATTACTTTTTTTTCCCTTCAATAAACCCAAAAATAAACATATATATTAAGATATACTCATCCACAAATAAATGAGGACTACATTTTGTTTGATTCGACGTCTTTAAGGCTGTTTGGAAGAAGATAATTGCAGAAGTGAGAGTGAAACTCATTCACTGAATAATAATAATAATACACTTAGTTTATAGAAACAGTTGGTACTCCTGCTTTGACTATTCATAGAGAGACTCCTTCTCCTTTTTCCACCCCTCTACGTCTACTATTATTATCATTATTAAGGAAAGAGGGAGAGAGAGAGTGGTACGTATGTAGTTGTATGGTCTATGTGCTACACGGGTAGCCATTTCTTTTTCAATTGCATCCCTCTAACGACCACCCCTCCTCCCTCCACTATGTATAATAGCACCCCACTGTCTGAATATACATACATATAGTAAGTTCAAGGGAGGGAAGGAAGGAGCAATTGAACTTCATTCGTTCGAACAATCGTTTTTTTTTTTTTATTCTCTTCTTCTCCTTTTCCCCTTCTTTCAAATGAATTGAACTTAAAGAAATCAACTTACAACATAACTAATCAATAATAATAATAATAATAATAATAATAATGTTTAGCTCTCTACTGGGTGTTGTTTCTCTTAAAATATTAGTATATAATAATATAGTATATTCATGATCTCTAGACTCTCTCTCTCTCTTAATTAAAGCCTCAAATAATTACAATGATGCATTTAATAACTCTATTATTATTTCTTTCTTTTTTTTCTTTCTTAAAAGACGGCCTTGTCTAAGAAAAAAAAATTAAATTTCTTATAATTCTTTGTTTCCAGACATGCTTCGTTTTCTTCTCTTTTTTTTTTGTATGTGTGTGTG
This sequence comes from Lepeophtheirus nordmannii, assembly GCA_963680855.1. Classification (NCBI taxonomy): domain Eukaryota; kingdom Metazoa; phylum Arthropoda; class Copepoda; order Siphonostomatoida; family Caligidae; genus Lepeophtheirus; species Lepeophtheirus nordmannii. The sequence goes on from OY804522.1 coordinate 20,124,570, forward strand.
TTGTTTATGTTACATGTGCCTACTGCCTTGGACTAACGTCGTGTTGTTGTTCTTGTAGTTGCTGTAACTAGTGGTTACCTTGCCTTAATTATCAACTCATATAATTAACAAAGTAAAGTTAAAAGAAAGGAACGACCGAACCAAATGAGAGGATTGAAGAAAAATACCAAAAAATGAAAAGAAAAACCCCTTGTGTAGTGACGGAAAAGATTTTGCTGGAAGCTTTGCTCTTCACTGACCCACAATGGGGCAAGTGACTTGATTTTACAAAGGTCTCACAAATTTGTTGATATTATATGATTGTACTTATAGACATATTGACGAAGTGGGTATGAGGGTATGGATAATAACATAGAAATAGCTTCATAGAATCCATATGTAGACATATTACACAAGTTGCAACTTGAATGCTTACACACGTTTTAATGTAGCATATAACACGGGTGTATTTTAATCACAACTGAAATACATTGAGTCGGTCATTTCATTTTAATCTCTTAATAACATTCATTTATTAACTTTTTTACGGCTGATTCAACTTTTGGACACTTGAATTGTATAATGAGTCACAGAACACGTCGTATAGGTTATTAACTTTCATCAAGAAAATTAATATTTAGACCCTTTTATATTATATTCAACATCTCATAGAATTTATATTACTCCATTACATTTAAAATGCTTCGTCTCATTTTTTGATTTCAACTTGTACAATCTACTTTTAGTACAAGTTAGAGCATGTATGTACATGAATATGTATAAATATAGAATCATCTTATTCCCACATTGATAATAAAAACGAAAGAGGAAAGAGAAAATGAAGTATGTAAGTACATACATACATACATAGTATAGGCAATAAATACAATATTACCCGGATTTTATTTGTATTTATATTGTTTTTTTAATGTGCGGATAGATTTGCTTGTTTTGGTAACCACAGAGTGTGTTAGTATGTTAGTTATTTACCTGGGAGTCCCTGTTCTTGATATGCTGGCATATGTATTTATAAATATATTATTTACAAAAACTAAAAGTCCAATGTAAGGGGGGGGGGGAGCAAGAAATAGAAATTGATCAAATATTGATTCTTTAACGCTATTATCTGCAGATGTTTGACTTCTCATGAGGAACTGCAGCTGGATCTGAATGTACATTCAAACCAAGCATGGACTTGGTTGGTTGGTTGCCTTGTGTTCCTTCCTTTTTGAGGAAACCAAAAGGGTTATCTCTCTCTACATATATTCAAAAAGAGTATTCATCTTTCGATGTTTTATTGCACCTTTAACTCTTTGGGTTTGTGCTTAAAACCCTCTCACTCAAAACTCAGACGCAATAAACTTATAAAAAATATATTCTAATTTTTTCAAAGCAAAAAAAGGCAAAGTTATAAATATATCTATAAACTGTCTAGAACCAATAAATTTTTTTGAAGAAAACCCAATTTTTATGACAAATCCTTTTCAGTTCTTTTAGAAGAGTCAAGGAACTCAGTGAGGTTAAAAAAAAGTGATTCTGAAGTCCATCTTCAAAATATGCAGTTCTCCTTCACAGAGAAAGAGAGAAAGAGGTAAGAGAAAAGTAGCGAATTCAATTTTTTTTGCCATATATGTCATAAATGAGCATAATTCACGTCAGAGGTCTCATTCAATCATCTTACAAAAGGGCATCACTCCCTCTATAGTCAAAACCCCACATTACAAATGAAGGGGGGGGGGGGTATTGAGAGGAGGCAAGTTCATTCCATACTCAAGAGTCGTAAAAAAAATAACGATCTAATGTGACAATATTATTATTAAGAAAGAAGAGGTGGATATTTTTGGGAATCAAAATGATTTCTTTGAATGGGTCTTGATCCCGTAATAACTAAGCATTTTATTACTACTTTGGATCCTATGTAAATATTTACTTTAATTTCCCTTTGGCAAACCTCCAGCCTCAAAGAAACTGCCGCCGTATAGACTACCACCTGAGAGTGAATAAATACATACGTCTTCTTCCTTCCCTCCACTAAGTACAATAACTAAATTTCTATATTTTCACAAGTACATATGATTGTAGATCTCTGAGGGTATTTTCTTTTAAGCAAAAGTGCATAATCAAACCGGTTAACAGAGTATACGAATACTACTAATAATAATAACAACCAAAAGAAGAACAAAATCTTATAGAGACATTCTCATAAAAAGTTATGACTTTCATTAAATTACGTTTATATTTTTTAAAAGGTCAAAATTATTATTTCTATAACATGTAAGTATGAAGTAGTATGGTCCGTAGTCGAATTGATTATATTATTCCTCTCCCTCTCTCTCTTTCAATTTGAAGAGCGTCCTCTATTGACATCATTTCACACTCTTAAACCCTCTCCTCAAATAATTTTTTAAAAACATTTTACTTATTCATTGTCTCACTAGATGTCGCGAAAGTAAAGGATGTTCCTCTAGCGAGGAAGAGTGGAACTAAATTAATGAGAGTTTCTGTTTGCCATAATGGCGTGTGAGTAAGGCAGGGGGGCAGATCTGGGAGGAGCTACGCTCCTCCTCTTTCTTCTCTTTCTTTTTCTATAGTATAAACAATTTTGATAGTAAAAGAACTTCAAAGAAGAGGAAAGCCTTTGACTTGAATTAAAATTTAATTAATTTTATGTCAATTATTGAATTCTATTAGTGGCCCAAATACGTAAGATTCTTTTCACCATTATTTATCCGTCAAATATACTATATATATATATATATATATAGATATATCTATAGATTCCTCCTTATCTGGACACGTTTGCTTTTTTATTTTGAATCCGGGTAAATTTTTATTCCCATTGAAATTTCCGGGTATTTTTAATAAACAAACAGATCCAAAAGATTAGTCTTATTCCAAAATCATTTTTTCTATAATGGCATTAACAAATAAATCTAACTTAATTGATATTTTATTTTTAAAGTTATGATTAATTGTAAAATATTAACACCCCTGTTAAAATCATCTCTGATTGATCCAATATTCTCTTACTTTGGAAATCAAAATGTAATCAATCTAATATTGATACATATTTTTGACAATTTGATAATATCGAATTGTCCATTCGATAATATGGAAAAAATATCAATTAAAAATGAATTTACCATTTATTTACAAAATTACATATTTGTTTATTTTCTCCCCAAATAATTACAAAAATTTATTGGTAATACTATTGCTATAACAATATTTATATAATAGTAAAAAAATTAATTAAAATAAGTCAATTATACAATATAAAATGACATTTCATATCCAAACTCTCCCAAAACGAGTTTATGGGGTTATTTTCCGTATGAATATGTATGTAAAACCTTTTATTATTATTGAAATTGCAAACAATTATATATATTTTTTTCATTTATATTACGAATGGTTATTTCATTGCTCTAATTAAATAAATTAAAAATTAAATATGTCTGTAGATATTTATAATGTATAAAATTTGTCAATAATTGTGATTATCCCCCGAAATTATTTTAAAATTATGTTTTATACACTATAGTAAATATTTTATATACATAATCGCGCAACCTCTTAGTATATTTTTCTACTATGTCAATGGTTGTATTTATTACAATAACAAGGATTCTTACTTGGTTTTATGTGTGTATTTTTTTTATAATGCCATAAACTAAAACCGTGAAACGATGATGATTATGATGATGGCAGGAGCTATAATGTACTTATTTTTATGAGTTGAAATAAGCATCAATAAATAAACATTAATAAATCACGTTTGATGATCCTGATAATTATTTATTTATTATTCGGAGAATAATAAATAAACTTATGCAACTTTGTTCCTTAATTTGACTATAAATAAAGTCTAAGGAGTTGAAAAATCCAGATGAGCACTCATTATTAGTGAAATGGAAACAATTCAAAATTCTTTGGAATCAAAGATTCCAATTCATTCCAAATTTTGAGTCCATTTACAAAGCAGGGTTTAAATAACCAATCCATGACTTTCTTAAAACTTCTTTTTTTGTTTTGAATGCAACAATGCAAAGAAAAAAATATTCTACAGATCACGTTTATGATGTAAAATGCATGACTGAATCAACTTAATCATTTAGAATCTACATGAAAACAATTGTCTATCTCTAGAATAGATATTTGACTTTAAAGTATATTTATTTACGTCTGAAATTGTAACTGTATCCATTCTCATCTACGATGAGCGAAAAGGGAGTCCTGATTCCTTTAGTTTTGTCGCAGCCTTAATTATAAGTGAATTTGAGGCCAAATCATTTGCAATAAATATTGCAAGTCTTAAATAAAATATTACCATCATTTGTTCTTTGATCATTTGGCCTCATTCTAACAACTGCATAATAATAGGGGGGGGGAAGACAGAGAATAAAACATTCCTCGTAAATTAAGGCAAATTAATGTGGAACTGACAAAAATGTGAAATTAAATTTTGTCAAAAAACAACGTCAATTATTTACATTTTATTTATGGTTGTAAATGTACCAATAAATAATTGTATGTATGTAAGTATTAGTGCCTTTATTGAGAGGACCACCATGTCTAATCTATTAGTAGTGATGATATCATTGCAGAACAAATCAAGTTTTAATGCACAATTGTACCAAATTGCAATAAGCAAAAGAAAAAGAAGAGCTTTCATTATGTACATGGCCAGAGTTAAGGGCTTTTGATACTTATATATATATATATATATATATATGTATATATAAATGCATGTATGTACTTTGTCGTTAATCGCAACTAACAACCAAAAGGAAATCTCTTTTCATTCTTCTTTAAGATATATGTATGTTCTTATCATGATTATAACACATAAAATGGCATGCATTTTATGGTTGCTGTTTAAAAATAAACAAATATAAACTCCCCCTTTTCATTCAAGCGTCTATAATTATACTCTACATAGAAGGAATATCAGTGACCCTCTTCAAGAATAAGAAACATGGAATCTTGTAAGAAACAAAATATAATGATATTCATACATACAAAACTATAAAAAGTGGCGCTAGTGTTGTTTCACATCGCGCAACCTCATCTCCCCTCATAAAGTACCACATAAAAAAATAAAAGAAGAAGAAAAGAATCATAAAACCAAATGTTTTTGGGTCAATTTTGAACTTGATGCAAAAGAAGGGATTTAAAATAATAATAAATAAAAAAACAAAAACAGATTCACTTTCAATGGCTCCCATTCTTTGAAGGATACATAGGACAAAAGACCGTATGTGACGACAACTCTTTTTATTAAAAGTTCATCTAACTCCCTATTAATTTACAATAGCCAATGGTGTCATGTTTGTAACATGTTTCAGTTTGCAGTAATTAATGGCGAAATAATTAATTTTGCATCTATAAGAAATTGACCGCAAAATTACTTTAATTAAGTTAGATATTTCCATTTTCTTTGCTTAGCCGTGAATTTATGATATTATACTTGTATGTAAGTACATATAAGTACATGAAACTATATTCTCATGTATATATGCAAAAAAAAAATGAGAAAAAAAAGTGCCTAGGTGTATCAGTATTAATAAACTTGTTATAAGGAATGTTAATATAATCATATATATATGTATGTATTAATTTTGAAAATCTTTAATATACAAAAATATATTTGTAGGTATGTAGTCAGTTCATTAGAGCCACATATAATATGCCATCAAGGAGTTCCTCAAATAAAGAAAAATCGGTCCTGTATGTATGTAGGTCTTTAAGAATTGCTTGAAACTTTTGTGATAAACCTTACTCAAGTTTTACAAATTGAGAATAAGGAATTAGTTGTTAATATAGCATTGATTCATGAGGTATTTGTATGATATGTTTTTAAATGATTTGAAATACGTTTGCCAAAAATTGTAAGTCTTTTTTTTTGCTGTTGATTTTGTCTTCATTCATGATATATAATTGTCTATATATAGCTTTAAACCAATATACGTTTTAAAATTCCAAAAGTCTAACCACAATACGTTTATTAAGAAATATATTTACATATATTGTATATATTTAGTGCAAAATATGAAGGGAAAAACCGGAAGGGGAATGGTTAAAATTGTAAATTATACTTTTGATGGCAAATATATATATATTTATAGTATTATTTGTATACATATTGCTATGTAAATGGTTAAGAAGAAGAACCATGGAAGGAAAGAACACATGGGATACGGATTGACTAACACAACATGACAGCCCTTACATCAATTTACATATATACAAACATACTAGCACATTGGAGCATCATTGACACCATTTATCAATTATTGACATTTGGGATCTCGTAAAAGTCAAAAATGCCAATCAAAAATACAAAAAAATACATGTGTCTATGCATATGTTATTTTGCAGTGAAAATGTCAGATTTGTGACATAATTAGCAATGAGGAAAAAATCAAGAGTCACATGATCATCCGAAGAATAATTATGTTTGTACTTATATATATACTAGGATCATTGTTACACCTTTTAATCTACTGCAAAGAAGTAATTACTTACTTGCATACAAATACCTTGCCCGAAATCAATACAAAGACAAAATCAAGACAATACCAAGGCTTTAATGGATCAAAACCCAGAGAGGGAAAGAAATAACAGAACAGATCTTGCTGCATTGTTTATATTCCTTAGCAAAATTAAGTTTAAACTAATTGCTCAGATCTAGACTTTTTCCATAGGGGAAGTAATGTCTCTTCTAGTCTGTTCAAGAGCTTTGAAGAAGAAGACACATTTGTTAGGTCAATTTATTGTATGGAGGAGACCAAGATGTATTGATCTTGAGGACCACAATACTAATACAAGGGCTGATTCTTTTGAATATCAAAGCATGTTTCAATGGGAGTAATGTCTCTTAAAGTCTATTCAAGATTCTCTTATTGTAAGGGAACATTTGTTTTTTGTTGTTTTTTTACTAAAAACAAAACTAAACGATACACAACTTTAAATTATTGTTTTGTGTTTTTATTATTTATGTGAGCATATGAAAAGAAACAATTGACAAGGCGTGTTTCCAACTAGCTTCAAAGTCATTAAATCTTTAATAAAAATAAAATAAAAAAAGCAACGAATAATTAAAGGAAAATAGAGAGAGAAACGAAAAGGGGAAATTGCCACTTAGTTATGTTAGTATGTCGGAACATACGTATTTATGCCATGATGACAGTTACCTCACGTGCAATAACCGTCAATACATTTTGAACAAAGTAACGTTAATTATTTATAAATCCAGAGATACATAGAATAAAAGATCCTTGTCATTTGATGGAATATTAACATATTTTATTTCAAATTACATACACTATTGTTTTACAAAAAAACAATACTTATTATTATTAATTTAATTATTATTAAGATTTATCATAAAATTTATAGAAAAACAAAGGACAGATTGAGCATACAAATAAGACAAAATATAAGACGATGAAAAACAAAAAGTCTTGGGTATGTATATTACGTATATCGTGTTCCTAGCTAACAGCCCATATCGTGGACTGCACTTGAAAAGTCCAGCCACAAGGTTGAGAGACTTTGACTTTTATGTGTACTGTATTAAATATGTATATGCCTATATATGTATATATATTACTTTTTTAATGTAGATTTATATATAAATCATATGCCTACATTCATTGAATAATACTACATATGGAATAAACATAAAAATAAAAAAATATAAAATAAACTATGAAAAAAAGTGTTAATAAAATGAAAAATTGGAGATTAGACAATCTTTTGTAATAGTTTTTTTTTTTTTTTTTTTTGTTTCTTTCTTTTTTAATGAGTTAAAGTAATGTATTATACAAAAAAAAGTTGATTGAGTAGAGAGCACCAAGAAAGCAAATGAATCTGACAGAATTAACAAAAAAATAATTGTTAATTTCTATTGTTATTACGTATCTTACAATTGATTGTCGTACAAGTGGATGGAAAGAAAAAGTGGGGGTAATCAGAAGGGGTTACTCCCCCTTCCTTTCTAACTGTACTGATATAATGGTATAATAATTATAAAAAAGCAAAATAAAGATTAGAATAAAAAGATAAAATAAAAGCAAGAAGGTGATTTTTTTTTTTTTTTGTATGGTTTTGTTTTCTTTAAAAGATTTTTTTTGTTTTGTGATTGTTGTTGTTGTTGTGAAAAAGCAATGATTTTTAACTCAGTAAATATATGAATAATATGTATGTAGATATAAAAGTTATGTATGTATTTATAAATTACGTATAACGGTTTGTTAACTTTGGAGTAGTACAAATTACGTCTTTAATTGTATCTAATTAGCAAATAATAATAATAATAATAATATTGATCATTACGTATATATGTTACAAAATAGCCAACAAAACACAAGAGTGAAAAAGAAGAGGGGCTATGTGTGTGTGGGGGTTTGGGGCTTGGGTTGAGGGAATGGGATTGACTAAAACTGGTTCATATGGTTAAACATATTTATTTGAGTATCATAGTGATGATGATTATGATATCCTTGAGACAAGGGATGACGAAGATCCCTCATGCTTGTCTGACTTCTCCAAAAACCAATGGCCTCCCTCGCATTCTTCTCTTCCTTTTCGCAAATGTGGCTGTGGGTTTTTTTAAATGTTTTCTCACTATCTTTGACAAATTCCAATTTCAATTGAATATGTATCTTTGTATATATATATATAAAAATAAAGATATTTCTAAATATATATATACACCTCTTTGATCTATTCCGTCGTAGCTCATTATTGTCTCAGAAGCTGAGACTTGTCCCCACTATTGTGAAGATGATGATGCGGTGGCATTTGAGGAGCCTGTTGCTGTTGCGAGGGATGCAAAAGCCCTCCAGCTGCAGCAGCAGATCCCAAGAGATGTGAAGCAGAGTGATGATGATGCAGCTGAGCTTGTTGTTGCTGCTGTTGTGCCTGTTGCTGTTGTGCCACAGCATGTTGTTGCTGAGCTGCAAGATGCTGCTGAACTTGCTGCTGTTGGACCTGCTGATGTGTATTGTCCTCTCTTTTCTTCCTCTCTTGCTCATTGATTTCTTTCACAGCACGGAGTTCCTTCTTGAGCTTCATACGTCGGTTTTGAAACCAAATTTTGATTTGTCTCTCCGTGAGACAAAGGGCATGAGCGATCTCAATGCGGCGTCGACGGGTCAAATAGTGGTTGAAATGGAATTCCTTTTCCAGCTCAAGTGTTTGGAATCGTGTGTACGTTTGACGACCACGGCGACGAGGGCAGCCATTAGGGCCTATAAAGGAAAAGGGAAGAAAAGTGTCAGAAATTGCAAACTTGCCAAATTCCTCAGATATATCTACTTCATAACGGGAAAGAGAGAGAGAGAGAGAGATTCCTACTTACACACAATATATTATCATTAATATTCTTGCAATGATGCAGTTTATATGTCTTAATTCTTTTTTCTATTTGTACAAACCAAAACTGGTTTGAATTCTCTTTCTTTCTCTCTAACTATTGTAACGTATATATATATATATTTATATATGTTAGTCTTACCTCCCCATGGAAATCCTTGAAGAGAACCATTGATGAAGCGCTCTGAAAAACACGAAGAATCTAATTAGAAATGCTCAATAAATGCATAATATATTTTTGCAAATCATAGAAAACATAATTAACATTTTACTAATAATACGCCTTACTCCATTTTTTTCACAAGAACAAAAGATTGTCCATAGAGCCTCACTTTGATCTATGCATATTTTTTTTCTTTCTAGATATGCTCTAGTATATGTCTTTAATGAAGTGTGTTTAATTTTTATCTGCTTCATTTAATTAAAAGTGCAAACACAAATATTAATTAACTCTGGTATTTTAATGACAGGGATCTTATGAGGTGTTTTTGCATGGAATATGCATAGATATGTACCTTAGCCAAAAAACTCTTTGGGCAAGTATATTTTTTGAGGGGAACTTCAAATAAGTAAGCACTTTTTATCCTTAGATTTGGAGTGTTTTCAAATATCACTTCTTTCCCACTTTTTTGTATGTATCAAATCAAGTTTCTTCTTTTAATGTTTGTACACATATCTTGCTTCATATAACTAGCTCATAAAACCACAATCATCATGACGAGAGTCTAAATAAGATCCTCTTAAAAATCAACCAATAAAAATAAGCCATTAAAAAATGTGATAATTAAATATTCATGGAGCCCATGATGTTGGATATATATATATATATATATATATATATATATATATATATATATATATATATATATGTAGGTATTTATACAAATACATACAAAATCTTTTGGACTTTCCATGCAATTCACGAAACCTACATTCTCTTCCTGGACACTGCAGCGAATTCCCATAAAATTTTAACTCCTATTTTTATTTTATTTTTAATTTATATTATTAATAAACAGCTACAATAATCGTATTTTTTTCTTTTCTTAATGTCATAATCACAGTGTCTGCCTAACGTCGTCTTAGGCAGGGAGGCAGAGGGTCGCACTCCTTCTTCTTCTTCGTCTCTCAAGAAGGAAAAAAATGAATAAGAGAGATAAAAGCGTGGAATTTCCTCTATATACATATACATACATGTGCGTATAGGCTGTAACTTCTTTAATGGCCAATCAGCTTCTTTTTTATGACTGCACACATATATGTATATATGTGGTTGTTGTTGTTGTTTACCTGAAGAACTCTGGTTTCGTAATAATAATAGTAATAATAATGGCTATTATTTTATTATTGGAGAAAAACCATTTCACATCATAAAGGGATGCTGATTTATAATAATAATAATAATAATAATAATAAAATTGCATTTGTGATTGGAAAAGTGGCTTTAATGTGATTAAGATACAGAGACACTCAGAGTGAGTCAATGCCACCAAATCATGCATGCATCTATCAAAAATATATATATATGTATATAAATGTTCATGTACATAAAAAAGGTCATGAAAATAAAAATAAAATAAAGAGATTCAAGTTCATTGAGTACTTTTTGAACATAATAACCAATTTATCCATGTTTGCTGTAGCCCTTGTGTTCCTATTCTCAGGTAAATGAGTATAGGTATATATAGTACGTAAGTGGGTAAAAGGGGGTTTGTATCTATCTACCTATGATGGAAAATATCTATAGGTATATGTACACATATAATGAAATGGATACGAAGATTTACCTACCTACCTACTTACATAGTAGAGGGTTAAATTCCTCATTTTTATTAACTACCATGAGATGAGAGAAGAAAAGATTTGGTTTCATGTTCATCCAGCACTTTTGATCTTGTAATAATATACATTGAACAAAATCTTGTTAAAAATGTCAAGAGGATTTTATTCAGACGTCATCACTATTGACGGACATCTTGGCATTCACAACCAAATTTTATAATGATAAAAACCCTTGTTTATTTTGTATTGTAAAATCTTTCTTCTTTTCTCTTTATTATATTTCAAATTCTAATATTATCTATCAACAATTTGTTAATTGTATTGTTTGTACATTGCCTTCTACTAGATATTGGTTAAATCATTCTCTAGAATGATATATTCTACTATGTGAATCCCTAAAAGATTAAATTAATGGTAGAAATCTAATCATTTTATTGAGATTTTTACTACTTTTTATTAATTTGATTTATTTCAAATATCAATGTTTGTCTGAGGCATCATCAAATTGTATTGAGTACAGGTTTTATTTTTAAAGTACAGTGATGCATTTTTCTTTTTCAGAGTTTCTGGAAATTACTTCATTTTTAAAATAAATGAATGTATCAACTATATGACACCAACACCGTGTCACTTTGATTTATTATGCAATCTGTGACCTCAAGTGAAAATACTCAATAGATACTATTAATATTAAGGATTAGGGGTCATTACGTGTTTTTAACTAGGAAATGACTTAAGAAAAGAGCAAAAAAAAAAAAAAGAACTTTCAAAATATATATTTCATCTTTGACCTTTATCTATGTGTGCTCATAAATTTGTCATTGTGAATAATAATAAAAAAATATTCTCGTCAATTTTTTGTTTATTCGTGGTGATGTGACGCTTTTTTTTTCTGCTTTTTTTTTTAAGGAGATGTCGTTTATATTCAATTACTAAGTGGGAGGAACTAACTTAAACGCAAAATAAACAAGAAAATTCATTTCATTAATATTATTATTACTACTTTTATTATATTTCCTCGTAAATCTCACTGAAAATCTAGGAAATCACACATAATTATAATTGACGTCATTACAAGGAATTTATTAGCTATAAAATTGTACTTATATGTACTATAACTCTTAATAAGTCATCCTCTAAAAAAGAAAAGAAAGAGCGGGTGGACTTTATTTTTATTTTATTATGTCTTTGAAGCCTTTTGAGCGACCAAGGGACGACTAGGCACTCAAAAAGTATCAAAATTAAAATGATACGTGTAGAATCCCTTGCACAAATAAATAACTGAGAAGAAACGTTGAGTATCATTTGGCAAATTGCTTCATTCAACTCCGTTACTATGTGCATACTATATTAAGGAAAAAGAAGAAGAAGAACAACAACAACTGACGTGACGTCATTTCTCTACATATATACCCTTGAGAATAATCAAAGTACATACATGAGTAAGCATTCAAAGTGAGAGAAAAATTCCTTCAAAAAGCCGGGAAGATAACAAAGAAATAGCCCATTTTAATCATACAGGTTAGAAATGCATTCTGGCCCTACTTTGTTGTCGTACTTATCTTGGGTGGTGGTGGTGGTGGTTGAAATGACTCTAAAGAACTTGGCAACTTGCCAAGTTTGTATATACCAGACAACCAGGGAAAAAGAAAGAAACAAAAAAATCAAAAAGTCTTTCCTTAAAGAAGAAGAGTACACAAAATATTCCACCTATATATTATTATTATATGTGTAAAGTAAAGCGTAGTAAAATGTCTAAATAAATATTCATATTTATTTATTTATTATTATTTTCCGTGAAGGAAAAAGAGAAGAAGAAATAATATTGTTAATAATAATAATAATCAGTCGTGCTGGGTCAAGTATTTTATATTATATACATATAGTCTGTATAAACAAGACAACAAGAAGAGAAGAGAGATTTTTGCGCGTACGCGCATCCATCTTCACTTCCTCTCTCTCTTGCTCCCCGTATAAATAGAATATGTATAGATTTTTCTTTTTTTTTTAATTCGTTATCAAACGAGGGAAGAAAAGAGAGAGAGAGAGAGAGAAGGGAAGAAGAAATGAATTTAGCAGATTTTTATTTGATTTATTTATCTAAATACTTATATAGTAAAAAAATAAGCTCTCATCCTAATTATTAAATGTATTTTTTTTCATTTATTAAATAGAAATAGTTATTTACAGTTTGACAAATTCTAAATTGATTGAACGCCTTAGTTTTCCCTTCCCTTGGTGATAAAAATTATTGCTTAATATATAATTTCAATTAACACAATTGAAGTCACGAGTTTGCTTTTCTATTTAATGATATCATTGATAAACAGGGGGAAAAAAAGATATGATTTTTTTTCTCTCTCTCTGGTATTTTTTTTTATTTTTTATAAATATCATAGAAAAATAAATAAATAAAAAGACCAGCGCTAAAAACCTGAATATATATATATACATTTATATATATATATATATATATATGTATACACGCGATCGTAAATTAAAGAACAGAAAAAGAGAGAAATATTCAGTCTATGAAACAACCACTTATAATAATAATAATAATACCACAAAGGAGGCTAAACAACGAAGGAGATAAAAAAGAAGAATGCCTACAGTGTGACTCAATAGCTACACCATGCCAAGCATGATAGAGTTATAATATCAAAATGCCTTAACCATAATGCCTTATAAATAAGTAAATAAAAGGAAAAATAAAAACAAATAATAATTTGTAAATTATTTTCACAAAATTTTGATTGTCCTCTATCCAAATATATTTTAATATTTAGCCATAAACGCACTCAAATATGGTTGTACAGCCCATTATATGTACACCATAGCTATATATAATAGTATTATGTAGACATCTGTGTAGTGTGGGGAGAAAGAAGAAGAAGAAGAGGGAAGAGAAGGGAAGAAAGAAAGAAAGAAAGAAAGAAAGAGGATGTATTCTTTGTTAGCATACAATTTTTGTTTTTATTTTATTTTTTTGAAGTCGAGTTGCTCATTAAGTCAGACAATTCGTATAATAATTAAGTGGAATATATATATATATATATATATATATATATATATATTTGGGCTGGGCCAATGATCAGAAAAAAAACTACAAATACAAAGATATTCTTTTTTTTATATAATTAAAAGAGTTTGAAGTAACTCTAAATATATCTATTTAAGATTACCTAGTTCTAACGACTACTAATCCAATAAAAAACTATCAACTCGGCCTATACATAGTGTTAGTTAAAGGCTTATTATAGGTACGTTTCATGCCCTTTCTTGAGTCTCTTCATGACCTTTATGAGAGTTGATTGTCAATAAAAAGACAATTTTATAAAGCTGATAAATCTTGCGCCTCTTTTCATGGAGCTTTGATTGTTTTATAAAGTCAACTGTTTTTTTTTCTTTTACTCTCAATTTTATGGGTTTATGATCTACTCAAAACCATTAACATAATAATAATCATCATCAAAATGGTTGTTGTAATAACTAAACCTCATCATAAAAGCATCATAAAATCCTTTTATTAATTATTACAACCATTCATAAGTGTCATACATGAAGCTCAAATCAACTCAATGAAAAAGTACACCAATAAAAGATGATCTTGAAAAAAAAAAAACAAAAAAAAAGATCATAAAATGAAGCAGTTTATAAATTCTGACCTTGTACTTGGCCCAAAGATGGACACAAAAAAACAAGAAGCAAAAAGAGGTTATAAAAACATATTAGATGATTCTTTCATTTTTTTTTTTTTTTGCTTTAGTAGCTCTTGTATCCATGAAACACTATTATTCCTTTTAAAGCCATTTATGAAATTTTAAATGTGTTAAAGAAGAAGAAGAAGAAGAAATTCCACGTCAAAAGTGAAAGTTTTAGATAATATTTTCCTTCTTCTTTTTTTCTTATAAAAAAAAAAGAAAAAAAATAGTAAAGGAGAATATATAATATATATACTTAAAATTCGGGAAATAATGAACAAAAAGCTCTATACATACTAACATAGACCATTATGAATGTAAAACAGACAAATTTCTTTTAAACTCCGTTTATTAAAGACTTAAAAGATCTACACAAAACAAATCAAAATGAATAATGTATAATCAGAGAGGCTTTAAGTATTTAAAAAAATGAGTTGAATTAATTGGAAGCATTTCTAGATAACGACGACATAAGTGGCTCTATTAGAAAATTATATAAATAATAAAGTAGGGAGTGAAATGAGGTGTCAATAAACTCAAAATCCTCTTTATAATTAGGTAAATTATTATTTTTATTTGAATCAATTGAAATATTTACTCTTAGAAACAGAGCAAGTCAATAGAAACTCTACAGAGAAAATGATAGGCTGTTTTTAATGCAATTTATGAGAGTTCTTTTTTTTTTTTTTTTTTTGCAAGTTGTTTTATTTTTCATTTTAGCAACAACAAAAGTATACTCAGCTCTTTCAAAGATTTGTTTTTGCTAAGACTATCATCTCTCATAGATTGTTCTTACATAAATATGAAAATACCCACGCCTTTATGGTTGGTTTAAGTTTCGAATCTTGCTCCTAGTGAAGGCAGTATCTATACATATAACTCTGTGTATCATCTTTCCTTATAGGTACGTGTGTGTAGGAAAAAAAAAGGCTAGAAGAGAAAGAGAGAGGGGGGGGGGAGTAAACCTCATTATTGTAGTAATTATATATTTTGAGTTATAATTATCAGAAGAAAAAAAAGGTATTTTCATTCTTTCCTTCTTTCTTTCTAAAGAAAAGGAGTAAACTAAACTAAAAGGTATCCAAGAAATACATTAGGAGAGTAAAGTAAAGTATTTATTGTTGACTCTAATCAATAATAGAGACCCTGCACTGTTGCCTGTTATGCACATATATAAATATATATTAATTCTGCACCCCCTTCTAATCAATACGTTAAATGAATCGCTTACTTATAAAGAAATTTAAAATTCATTTTGACAATTTTTTAAAGAATAATTTATATTTGTAAGTCAATATGTGATTATTTACATATGTATGACTGTTACACATGTGTAAACATAATATATGTATGTATGTATGTATGTATGAGGATAGGAAACAAAGTTAGTCTCTAAACTCTTTCACTCAACCCCATAAATTATATTATTTTTGGGCCCTGTTTCCCTAATGTTAATATGAGAAGCACGACTCATACCGTATTGTGTTCCATGATTATACATACATACATACACCTTCTTGCTATGAGTATTCACTCACAGAGCAAGAAGGAAAAACAAGCTTTAAGGTGTGTCGTCATCATCAACAACAACTTTAGCTCATCCCCTTATTGGCTCAAATCAGCGCCTTATTTACATTTTCAAAAAAGCAAAAATAATAATATTTCTCTCTAATAAAGTCATTACGGGAATGGATCTAACCATATTTTTATAATTCATATGGCGATGATGCAAAGACCTGCTCCTGCTCTGCAGAATCTTGTTTGTCCATTTATGTAGGACTAAAGTGTGTGTCTGCATTCCCTGACTCGCACATTTGGTCCAATGAACATAAATTAATCCCTGATCTCTCTCTCTAACTATAGCTTAATAATCTGCTGAAATCTCCCTATTTATGATCTAATTTACTCCAACTGACACTAACGGTCATTCTTGTGTGTATGTCTATATCTAAGTATTTATTTATGAGAAGCAGGTAATTGCATATTTTTTTAGCTTTGCTTTAAGTGTGTATTATTAAAAGGTTTTTGGCAAATTATATTTTTAATTAATTAAAAATATACCTACAACAACTATGATAAATAAACTTATAAGTAATTTGTAAACACTGAATACTATAAATAATTATTATTGTTATGACTCTTTTTAACAAAGTTGAGAGAATTTGCAAAAATCAAAAAAAACAAAAAAAAAAACTGACAAACATCTGAGCTTTTTTACCTTCTTCATAAACTCTCATAAAATGAGGGTTACAAATTTCATGAAGAAAAGAAAGAGATATAAATTAGTGCTACAAGACATTATTATGAAAACATTTATTTTCTGTCAAAAAGCGAACAAACAATGGCCCATAATAGGGATGTTCACTCTAAATTATGTCTTCATAAGTATGTTATGCTTCCTTTCTTCTACATATATATATATATATATATATATATATATATATATATATATATATATATATATGGAACCTCTTGTAAAAACAAATAAACAAACCAAAACAATAGAAACAGTGAAGAAAATGACCCATGACAAAACTTCACATAAAAATCTCATTTTTATGATGATAAATAAATGTCTTTATACCGTATGTGTAGTCTCTATCTTGATACAAAACCATTTCAACATACATATGTAGATACTTAAATTTCTTTTCTAATAGAAAATGAGTCATTGAATATCGACATAGCTTCCTGCTTCTTATCTGGATAAAAAACCCATAAACTAATAGTTGATGTAAATATAATTCCTATTATATTTATTTGTATTTTTTTTTAAAAGAATTTTTCATAGGTTCTAATTTATCACATACATATAACATTTCCCTATAAAACCTTTTGATTATTCCTTAAATTTAACTCTTTGATAAAAATCTTTGGAGTGAGTATCAAGGATTGAATTTAATACTACAATATCAAGAAAACCCCAAAACTTGGTGTTTCTTTCATAAAATGTTGTCACCCCAGGAGACAAAAAAGGTAAGTACTCAGAAACATTATAAAAATGAATAAAACTTAAGATTTTTTTATATAAATATTCATTTACATGTGATTCAACTGTTAGCTATAGCTTAGAATAAAAGTTCCATATGCAATCAGTGGGAGCAAACTAAATATTCAATAGCAAAAAAATTGAGGAAAATAAGCGTTGAAAATGTCTCAATTATACTATGCCCAATACAATACCTTCAAAAAAAAAAAAAAGTATAATGATAATACAAATCCTGGTCATTTTTTTTTTTCTCCTAAGTCAATAACAATAAAAATAAATAAATTTATATATATTTTTTATATCAAATACATACATACATAGATACATACAACAACACCATTATGACCGCCCAAGAAATGGAGGAGCAATACTCATAATTTTATTATTTTATGGGTATATTCGCTACTAATAGACCGAAAATTGCTTCATTACAGTGCATTTTATATTACTTCATACGAGAACATGTATGTATGTATGTATGTATGTACTTATTAAATATGTATGCTTGTCCATGATAAGGAGCAAAAAATATCATAATAATCATATAAAATGAAAAACGACTGATTATATTTCTTTATAAAAGTAATTTACTTTTTTGCCAAAATTTAATTTGATATTATTTACTTACATATATATGGTATTTGCTCCAAGTACATAATTTGTACGATATGAATGAATATATTTTAAAAAAGGGCTTATATATATATATATATATTTAAAGAATTAGTTTTTTTTCACCCATGAAACACCTCTCTTTGACCTCAAAACTTAATCATCACATTAAATACTACTACCTAGGCCCATAAAAAGATCCATACATACTTTAATATGTAAGATATCTCTTCCTCTCTTTTTTTCTTCTCTCTTAAGCTTCGATACAAGTGTATTGGTATGGTATACATAGGTAAATACACAATTGTATCTATCTACCAAAGATTCAAACTTGACTTGAAAACTCATTCAAATCCTCATAAAAACATACATAACATTGTCAAAGATGACATTTTAAACATGTTTTTTTTTCTTTTTCGCATTAGAGGGTCAATCTGATGCATACTATAACATAGTATATATATAAAATCTTATATCCTGTTTTTGAGGGCTTTTTAGTTTGCATTATTCTTCATCAAAATAGATTTGTGTTTCTTCATCTTTTATTTTTATGGAAGCTTTTTTTCTATTAATATTATCAACCAATTAGAGAGTCACGCCAAAATCGTTTATGACTGGTTTGCAATGATCTACCACTAGTACATTAGTACATAACATCTATTGCTGCATAAATTGTTGCTAATAAATTCATCATTAGATGATTAGATACATTTTGAAATCTGAAGGAGAATAAATTATATATATACTCTTATTTTGTTTATTTTTAAAAGGAGTAGGGATTCTGAATATTTCTCTCTCTCTTTCTCTCTTTATTTACAAACTTTCTTTTATGATGATGATCTGTATATATATATTTCAAAATATGATGATTTTTTAAACCCCTCTCCCAGCATTTCTGCTTTTTTTCTTCTTCGTTATGCCTCCTTACACAGCACAATACGGCTGCTACTTCACTGCAGGAGTTACCCAAATAATAGCATAATATATATATGTACATCCATATATACACATACTTGGTTGGTTTATTAAACCACTGATATGTAGTTGTACATAGGTATACCTTATAAACTATACAAATATGTATGTATAATATTATTATGAAAAACCACTGGTTATGCTCTGACATTGTGCTGTACATACATATATATATATTAGTAAATAAATAATAGATAAAGAATGAGAAGAAGGTGGTGGAGAGCCAAGGTCAGTTTTTATGGCTAGTCGTTATCTCATTGGTCAAAAAAGTTGAGAATCTCATAGTGTATTAAATATACTTTTCTTCTGCTTCTTCAATACCTGCGTTTCTTAGATGTATTAATAATATGTAATATGTATTTAGAATGGTTTTGTATCCTTCATGGGATAGGAAATGATAAAATGGTTCAACATAGTGTACAAATTTACAAAAAAAAAAAAAAGTTGCAATGGTATAAGGTTCATCTATGTACCTACATATGTAGTTATAAATAATACCTAGGTACTAGACTCTAATAATAAGCAGGAAAAAAAAACACACTCGACCATTACCTATGTATTTCTTTCTCTTGTTCATATAATTTTAAAATTTGCCATTAAGTTTTTGTTTTTTGCAATGTTATTTATTTTATGTTTCAATTATGTATATATGTTTTCTCAAAACGTTGTATTTGGCTATGATGGACCAGTATACTTCTTTTTTTTTATAAAATACACCTTTGGCTTTACAAGTAGGTCTGTTAAGTTATTAAATTGGAAATATAATGAATTTTACAAATTTTATCTTCTTTTAACTAGGCATATGTATAAAAAGTGTAGTTAAATAAACCCACAGCACAACTCTCTGAGTTGTATGAATATTGACCAGGCTGCTATGCCAGGCTATGTTTCAGCTGTATGGCTTGAATATTATTATTCTTTTTATCTTTTTAGTGTGTGTGTATGTTTAGAAAATATTAAAAAATTTTATTCTATCTGTTCTCTTTAGGAGTGTTTAGTGACATGTTTAATATTCTATATACATACTGATAGGTTACAGGATTTTTTTTTCGACTATAAAGCTGCTTTATTATGGTTTTTAAGTGGATTTTTCTGTTCTTTAATGAAGTATAGATCATTCATTGATTTAATAAAAATTCAAAAGTCATTGGTTTTATTTTTAGATGGTTTCAAAGAGTACATCTTTTCTTTAAAAAAATAAAAAACAACGGAGTTACTACATCCTATATAAAATAAAAATTATGAGTTTTTAAGAAGTTATTACTAATAACTAATATTATTATGGTTTTGATTATGAGTATGAGCCTGATAATGGACCTGGTTATGTTTCACTTTATTTTAGTGCCTGTGAGTACTCTGAAAACCTTCTTTTAGATAGGAATGATTATGTAGAACGGGGCGGTCACTGACCCATTTTACATATGTGTGTACTTGGAGAAGAGAAGAAAAAAGAAAAGGCATTCATGCTATACCTGGGGGAAGACGATTCTGGTAGTTCTTTCTTTCTCTCTTGGTTTCCTCTCTCTCTCTCTCTCTCTCTCTCTCTCTCCCTACTTGTCCAGTACTACCAATACCACCACAACCAGGTAAGGTAACCAAAAAGTAAAAGAAAGAAAGAAAGAGGTACTCACATCTCTTCTTCTCTCCTTCTACCCCCTCCCTCCCTCCCTCCCTCTTGCACCTTTCTTAGAGTACAGCATTTAATATATATATATATATATATATATATTGATATGACTCCTTAAGGAGAGGAAAAAAAAAGTCAAATTACTTTCTCGTAATCATAAAAATTATGATTTTAACACGTTATAAAATGGTAATATATTCCTTGTAAAATAATTATTACATAAAGTTAATAGAAACAGTGAATGTACCCACAAACGAAGGTGAAAAAACAACAATAAAATAACAAGAACTTAAAGCCACTCATAAACAAAAGCAAAATACATACTTGTATGTATTTTAATAATAATTAAAAAAAAAAAAAAAGGATAGAAAATAAGGAGTAACAAATAATGAAAAAAATATATATATAAATAGTCGGGAAAGTTTCCTTTGCCAACATTCAGTTTGATTTATGACACACTCTGTAAAAGCTCCTTTAAAGTAAAGAAATGATTTAAAAATTTGGCAAGTAACTAAGTAAGAAAAAAAATACAGTATCTGTGTTATGAATCCAGACTGAGACGATCCTGTTTTTTTTTAAAGAGTTCTATAGCAGTGATGTTAAAAAAAATAATAATAAGTCAGAAATTATCAAAGGATCTTAATGCCTTGTTTTATAATTGTTACATATAATTAAGAGAGGGATCTTTTATAAGATGATCATCATCATCATTTGATGTATATCAGAGATACCTGTATGTCAATGGGGTAATTAAATATTTAATTTCTTTTGTGACACTTTGAACTAGTGTAGTCTTATTACAGTTATGTATACATAAAAATAATAACATAGCCATTAACGACATTTGATGGTTTTTTTTTATAATTACAACAAGAAATAGTATAATAAATGAGTTTTATTCGAGTAAAATGATTTGCAATTTATTCAGTCATCTTTAATAAATAACTGAGAAAATGTTTGACAAACAAATATTTTAACTTATATATATATATATATATATAAACTGATTATCAAATTATTTATGAATTTTGACTCTTAGGAATTCCAATTTAAACTAATTGGACCTTCTCAAAAAAAAAAAAAAAAAAATGTTTTAAATCAAAGAGTTCTCTAAAAGAGAATTGAGTAGCGTGGATCATGTACTGGCTTTAAATAAGAGCAAATGAATTTGCTATTTTTGATTTAATTTATTTTTTGCACTATCTTAATTGAAGTTTGCATAAAAAGCATTCCATCACAACTTCTCTCTGAATTCCTTTTTTTTTCTGGCATGAAGTTCTGCCAGAAGGGAAAAAAGCTTAGCTTGAATTATGATTGCTGTACATATGTTGGAAATCATTCAGTTTTTTTTTTTTTTTTTTTTTTTTTGGGGGGGGGGGAGGGATCATAAAACTTTAACCAAAGTCATAAATGGTTTATATATATATATATGTATATAGGTATATGCAGTCAATTTTGAATGATTTTTAATGAACTCTTTAATAATGATTATCCTCGTTATGGAATGACCAATATTATTTCCCTTGAATACAAAAATAATAAATACTCGTAAATTCAATTGACGGTCGTAAATTACTTAATAAGTATTTTTTGTATGATATGTAATGTATTATTATTATTATTGTAAGTACAAATCAGGGAATGCTCATTTAAGGGAAGCACTTGTGACAAAAGCTTAGGTTCCCTTGCAATAATTAACACCTATATGAAATAATTATAAAATTTATAGGTAATAAAATAAAATTAAAAAACAGTTAATTCACCTATAAATTTTTGCAATGAATTCAAACCGAAAAAGAAACAATCGTTTTTATTTGCCGAAATTAATATTTTTATTTCCTTTTTCTACTGGTTTAGAGTCGTTTTTATGGTTAACCACAATTAAAAAATAACTCACAGATGATGATGAAAATAAATTCATAACCCCCTCCTGGACTAAAAAGGTTTGTGGTTCACCACCTAAACTCTTAATAAATGAGATATATTACCTGTAATTGACATCCATGGATATCTTGGTGGTTCTCCAGGTGTAGCTAATCCCATACTTGCTGCCGCCGCCAGAGGTCCGCCACCTCCCGCCATATTTTGCACTGCCGCCGTCGCTTCATTATTATTAGAAGTTGTTCCAAGTGCAGCTGCTGCAGCTTGATGTTGATAGAATGCGGCTGCTGCAGCCATAGAGGCCATAGAGGATGATGTTCCATTGGCTGAAGGGGATGATCCTGTGTTATATGGACTGTTCATGATGGAATCCGCGCTGCTCATTACGAATTGACTCTGAGAAGAAGTGGATAGTTGTGGAGATTGGAGGATTTTTCAGTATTTTATTCGGGACAATAAAATTTGAAAAAATAATAACCAAAACAAACAAATGAATATGTTTAAAAGGGGGACGTGACTTTTTTAGGGCTTCTAAAGAAGAATATAGATTTGTATGTATGTATATATAAAAGCCTAAACTTGTTAATCCTCGGATAGCTTTGAACCAGAATATATTTCGAGATAACTATTCAATTCATATTTATTGAGAAAAGGATTTCCAGAGATGAGAAGGATTGTTATTGCAGGGATTGAAGTGGCTATAGATGAAGAGATGAAGTTGAAGTAGAGGCAGTTGTGGACTTAATTGTAATTATAATAGTGATAATAATAATATCAATAAAAATTAAAGAACAAGACTATTAATAAATATAAATTAACAGTATCTCTGGTAATCGGAGGATTAAAAGTCACTGTTTTAACAATATATAAAGAAGGGAAGAATTACAAAAAATAAAAAAAAATCGGGAAAATAAATTTCAAGGCCTGCGTAAAAAGCTGCTTTAAAAGAAGAATAAAAATCAGCTGATATTGTCATGAGAGCGCGTTTTCGATTAATAATACTAAATGTGTGTAGTACTCAAATGTATGTAGAAAAGAAGAAGAAAGAGGGGAAGAAGAAGAAGAAGAAGACTTGGCTCTTATGTTATGTATGTATGTATGTATGTACATTTCATATTCTATTAATAACAGTTAAAAAGCCCTTTAACTCAACTATTAAATATGTATGTATGCTTACGGAAACCATTACTTTCTTTCTATATGCAACCCAGGACCTTGCATGTACCATTCTACAAATGAGTAAAGATATTCAAACAACATTTTTCATATCTACAAATCACAGAGCTATAATCGTTTTTCTTTTCATATAAAATGTGAGTTTTAAAAATTGCACTTTTACGACCCCTAACGGTCATTTGATTGTACTATATATACGCGCGCGCAATTATCCCATGTTTCTTTTGGTTTGCTATTAATAGGCCCTCCTCCTCTGCTTTTTTGCTTGTATTTCTTTTTGTTTCTAATTTTTTTTTGTATATCATTACATTGCTTCTAATGAAAATGGGCCTTCCCATTCAAAGGAAAAGAGTGAAAAATAAGAGTAGATTACTTTTTTTCATTACAAATTATTAATACATACTTTTTTTTGTATGAAAACATGGATGATTAATTTTTCCTTAGGAAATAATGGTGTAATATTATCTTTAAATCACTCTGTATTTAATAAAATAACATGTTTTGTGGATCAACTTTAAATAGTAACTAAACTTTTAAAAAAAAGTACTACAATTTTAGATCTAAGAGCCATAAAAAACAATGTCATTCACTTTTCCAGTATTTAAATAAATCAAAAGGGACACTTTTGAGCGTTGAATCAACTTTAAATACCTTTGAATAGCTTAAAAAATGTGTTTTAATGGAATTTTAAGGGAGTTAATTTGAGAAATTTTGCGGACATTGGCTAATAAGATAATTCTGTTGCCAAAATCTCTCTCTCTTTGATCTATAAATATAGACAACAGAATATGATGGTGTATAAAAGTACTCTATACTAAATAACTAATTAATTAATAAAAATTGTTAAAATTTATATTGAACCAAGAATGAAAGGATGTCGCAGGGGTTTTCGACGATAGCATCCTTAAAAACAAAACAAAAATGTGTTGAAAATCAATATTTGGAATAATGAACGTTCCATTCATGCTCTATAAATATATATATTTAGTAGAAAACTTGTCCCATTGATACAATCATATAAGGAATTCGTGGGACTTACATACTCTGTAGTGTAGACTATTACCTTCATTACTCCAAATTCAACAAAAGAATAGAAACAGATACAAAAGAAAAAAAAAACGAATCAATTTGTTATAATATATATATATATATATATATTGAAATTTATGTAGATATTCAATGCATGGCAGTAATTTAAAGAGATGCAATTTAAAGCAGAACCAGAGCACTGTCTCCTTCCTTTACTTACAAGACATTATTTATGTATAAAACTTACTCATGAAATTTGTAAAGAATTGTCACCATTTGACTTTATTTTTCATTAGGTTTCACTTCAACAATGTAATTCTATATTTAAAAGTATTTCATAAAGTGAAAATTTCCTTACTCCATATAGGAAATTATATTCTTCTTAATTACAACTAATAAATAATTATACACATGAGTAATTATTATTAATGTACATTTTGAAATAAATAATTATTTTGTTGAATAGTAGAAAAATGATTTAAGGAAATTTGCTTTTTTTAATGATTTATATTTGAGTTTTTATATAAATGTGTTTTTTTGCTTTCATAAATTAAATTATTATATTATGTTACTACATATCCTGCAGTTTAAATATACGTCTACATACTTGCATGTATATGTATAAAAAAAAGGTCATCTGATAAAGAGTCTTTGTACAAATATGTATTTTTACAAGCATGGCTATTATTTTGAGTATTATATTTTTATATGCAAGCAAAAAAAAAAAAATGTCAAAGTTAAGAATGTTGATGAAATGGACGATAAAGTATTATTCAGGATAAACTTTATAGCAGAAAGTTGTTCACCCCCCCCCCCCCCAAAAAAAAAAAAAAAATAGTTTCTCTTTCGAGAAACTGCACAATTTTCTACATTGTTTGTTTATTCTTTGCTCCCCTCATATGGTTTTTTGCAAGGTGTAAGACCATTTTTTTTGTTTTGTTTTTAAAAGTTAATCTATTATTAGTAATCTTTGACTAATCAACTTTGTCGAAGGGTACTATTATACAGGCAGTGAACTTATAGCATAATTGGTTTTCCTCAATAAAAATCCCCTGATAAGCCACGGAAATTCCAACCAAATGAATTCATTTTGGAATGTTGAACCCATGTAAAATAAATAATGAACTAATTATAACACCACGTATATGTTTAGGGAGTCTTAATCTACCATAACTCGGATTGATGCTTACTAATAAATATTTATTATAAAGCAACTTGGGTTTGGTGATATTTTACTGTACTTTTACTTGTTAAAAAATGATAAAAAGTATATACTTGAATAATTATTTGTACTACATAAGCGGGGTAACACCGGCCTTTGCGAGAAATGGGTGGTTTTTTCCTTTCTCTCTTTTGTTTCCGGTCTTTTTTCGCACTTTCCTAGTTATTCCACATTCCTCCGGCCTTCTTTTTTTTCTACTTAAACTCTTATTACATTCATTCTTTCTTTCTTACTCAACACTGTCCGTGTTTTCATGGCCTGAACCCTCCAAGGCCAGGACCAGCCACCCTGAGACACTTGGCGAATGACGCAAAAAATTTTTTTTACTCCTTTTTAAGGGGCACTTAAATCACACAGAGGACGCAGGAGATTGAGACGGATTAGGTGGAAAAGAAAGAAGGCCGATTTGGCCTTTAGTCAGGGAGCTATCTCAATTTAAAAATGGTGGGGTTACCCCGGAGTCATACCCACGATAATGAATTTCTTCCCCCCCCCCTTCCTTACAACAAGACAGCAGAAATTAAAACAACACTGAACTCAACTAATATTCACTTACATTTATGCCCTATGCTGAATATCTTTAAATGAAATATTAATTATTCAGACTTAATTTATGGTATGGCTTTCCAAAAAATCAATTTGAATCTATCAAAGAGAACCATTTATATGTATATTAGCATGCATTTAGATAATGGCATAAAACGAAGAATGGTTGGCACTAATCCTTTGTGCACGGAAACTTCATGGCATATTAGACTCATTAGAATCTTCTCAAAGTTATATTATTATCTATGTAATTTTTAGTACATTTACATATGTACATATATATCTTTGTAAATATGTAGAGAGACCGTTAAAATAAATTATGAATAGCTGGAGGTTCAAAGTCCTTCTATAGACTTTATTGACCATTCCCCCCCCCCCCCTCTTATCCTTACATTGAATGTATATATATTTATATATGTAAGTATGTATATACTAATTACCTCCAGAGGAGAACCAAACATTTCATAGAGCTATTAATTACGTTAAACAATACTAATTGACTATGACTATGGCCCTCATAAATGGTTTATTGAAGCTACTTCATTTTTTTTTGTTTAGTTAAGTGGGACATTGAAGTCTGTTTGCTTCCGTGGATTATTCATCTTCAATTAGTATATACGTACTTGTTATATAAGAACCTCTTCACGTGACGTCATCATTAGGAAATTCGGCCATCTTGGGTGGATAACTAACTATATTTTAAGAATCAATAGATACCCCTAGTTCCAGTATATTTAGGAAAAATAACTGTGCAAATTAATGTCACATTGGAATTGACAAATTCAATTACTTCTTAAACTTTTATCATTCATCAACTATGACCAACTATGAGTTATTAATTTGATTCACTTCAATATCACGGTTTTTCTTTGGCATATTCAATACAAATAAATTTTTATTATTTCATTTTCAAAGTCATTTGATGAAGTTTCCTTGAGATTTCTTCAAAAATTTGTTCATTTTTTAAAAACTAAATATATAAACTACATATACATATATATGTGTATATCCCCAGCACGGTGTTGCCTCGATTTATTTTACAATTTGTGACGTCAGCAAAAGCACTCTACAGTAGTAGTATTTTTGCCTACATTTTAAAAGTTCATACAAAGAAAAACAATTTTTGAATTAAAAAGGAAAGATTTTATCAAAGACAGAGATTTGTAAGACATACATAGAGAGGAAAAATTGCAAGCTATAAAGCAATTTATCTCTGCTTTACATACATACATTCATAGAAGTGTGTGTATACATAGCTTTTTATTCTTAAAAAATTTCATTACTCATAAAAAAAAAAAATTATACATATTATGAATTCTTTAGCTCGTGTCTTAACTTATTTCTTATATTTTTTCATATACTATAATCATATTCATCTTAGAAAAAAGTTATTTTCAAAGTGTCTATCACATTGAGACATTCATAAAGGATCTTGCAGTGCTATCCCTCAATCAATTTATGTGTATAAATTTGTCTAATATCAACAACAACTTGATGTCTCATTCAGCCCCGACCTTATTATCATTGTTACAAAAATTAAATTAAATAAATTGTAAGTAAAGTTGGTTATTGTAAGTTGCTGAGTGGTTAGAAGAAACTACTAAATATGAATACGATATATTTTTTTATGTGGCTAATTGATTTGGGGGTCTCAATAAAGGATGATATTGGAAGTATTTACTTAATAAATATGAACAAAAAATGCTATAAAAGGTTTTTTCATAACCTTTCACAAGGACAAAACTAAAAGGTTACGATTCATGTAATGTAACAAAGTGTTGATAGACTCAGTTTGTCAAATACTCTCTCTAGATGTTTCTACCCATGCCTCCCCAACTATAAAGAAATATTATTTTCTCCTGAGAATGAATTCTAAGAAAGAAAGAAAGAAAGGAAGAAAAAAATCTTATTTATTGTACTGACTTCCATTTCAAAGATTTCATCAACATACATATGTATTTCAAGCCGGTTTGCAATTGATCTGAGTTAAATCGTCATGGAAAATAAGAAACTTTAGAAGAATCTTAATGAGTCTCCCATTGCAAAAAAAAAATATCTACATATACATAATTTTTGCAATATTTGAGATATTCATTCTATACATACATATATGTATGTAAATATTATGTATAGCTATATATGACGTCACTCCTTGGTTACCTGACAATCATCCTGAAAGAAGTACTAATTATTTTTGTGGAGTGTGTGTTTGGTGGAGAAATAATAGCACAAAATCTTGTTTTTAGTTGTTGTTTTCTTTCTACTTTTGAGTCTTTTGATGCAACACAGGAGTGCCCAAATAGTCTTCAACCGCTCTTTTATATGATTCGCTACAAATATACGTACATAGGCGTTGACTATTTAAAAAATATACATACATTAATATGTAATCATACCTGATAAGGTGGAAAAAATTAATGTATTCAAATTAAAATTGTGTATTTGATTTGAATACAAAATTGCAAATTATTTTTTGCACAGAGTCAAAATATGTAGTTTGTTTTTCCTTTTTTAAAACTATTTGTCTGGTGGCCTAAACGGTTTCGTTGATATGTAAAATGGTTTTTTATCAATAGTTATCTTAAAAGCTACTATTAGGTGTGTGTATAATACATTTTTATTCATTGATCAGAGTTTTTATTGATTATATATTCGGAGGCCGATTGAATATTTATTTAGTACTTTTTTAAATAACACACAAATGTAAAAATAATTTGATAAACAGACCTATGATCTATGTAGAAAAAAAACTAATTATTTCTAATACCATTATTTGACTATATTTTACTATTTTAGTTGTATCTTTCATTAGAGTTTTCTGCATTTGATTCACGACTTTGATGTAAAATTACAAAAAACGATGCACAATTTCTTCTATTCAATAGCACAAGTTTCAGACATTTTTTTTTTCTTATATTGCAAGAAAAAATTTTAACATAAAAGTGTCTGATTATTACTTCTGCAAAAGTATTGACTCGCTTAAGTATGTTCTTCACAAAATGTTGCTACCAATCTGAGGTTACATCTTGGTAGCATGTCTTTTACAAATACTTATATTCTTTCATTGAAATTATTTGTTTTATAGGTATATTTTTAGTAAACCAGGCCTTTTCCCCTTCCACATTTTCAATGAACATTTTCATAGAGGATAAATATACCATAAAACAGGAAGACAACTTGTGTATCCATGTCATTATTTGGCATACTTTTTAAACCAATGTAAGCTGACTTAAGTAAAATGGATAAAAATTATTTCCTTATCAATTTATTTGAATCATGGGGTCTTTTGAGACGTTTTAGACAAGATTTAAAATAGTTACAATATATTTGTGCCCCTTTCCTCTGTTTATAAATATTTTTATGTACTTTCGGAGTCAGTAATAGAGCATGAATTTATAAGCAACAAACTGTACTTTTAGGGATTACTCGTATGGTTGTAAAAAGTATCCGTACCAAATTTCAGGCAATTTTAGCCTCATCTGTTGCACTGTTGTATATTGATCGATTTTGTATTTACTATTTTGGTTTAATAAAATAATACATCTTGAAAAAAATGTTCATATCTCACAAATGGCTGATTTTGGCTGGCTAAATTTGCCACACATTTTATTCTTATACGTAAGAACTTTTGCAACAAAAATCATAGAATTCCATGATAGTCGAGTTTTTTTATTATATACATACATAAATTTCAGAACTTGAATTAAAAATGCAGTAGAAAAATATCTCAATCGTTCAGCTTCATATTTGACAAGGAGTCTTACATGCTGCCTTGAACAAAATCTCAATGTATCCTTTATGCACAAAACTATTATTTGAAATTCATTTTATTATCTCCCATTCATACGCTAAAACGAGAGAATGTTGAACTATTTGACAAATAAACTTTTTTGAGATCGTTTATGTTAAAATCATTACAATTATATTTAAACATTTTGTCTTATAAATTATTTTTCATTATATTTTATGACAGGGGTTGGCAATGTTGTACCCACAAAGAAATTTCATTATCCTGTGAGATGATTTTAGTTATGTTTTCGCTTATTATTATTTAAATAACTCAACTTATTTCAAGTTTAATAGGCATTATATTTGGCAAATCAGAAAATGAATGTAACTTTCCGCCCCTGCAAAAAAAAATAAAGGTTGTTTTAGTTCCTACGAAAATTCTAAATTAACTAAACTAAGGTATAGCCCTCAAAATAGAAGATATTTTATTTTATTTTTCTTTTGCCTGTATCTTAAATTACTTCCCGACCCCTTTTTTATGATATAGTTGTGTTTACATTTAGATATGAAAAAGTGTTTAATTGACAAATATTTTTTTTATTTTTTTTGACAACAGTGATGTTAAATAGTTGTCTGATCTCTCCACTCATCACAAAATATTGATCGACTTACAATAATAAACACTCTTTATAATATATGCATACTTATGTGACTATAACGAATTAAAACTATGATTAAACTTGAATGAAAGATTTTTATTATATAATTTCCCTTTTCATTTTTCCTGTGGCAAAAAATCTCATTTCAGAGGTAAAGGAGAAGCAATTAACATTGAAATTTTAGAAATAGGTTGAACATGTGTAAAAAAAAGTGTAGCTGTCTGTTTTTTAATTAATTTTATTTCAAATTATTGTAGGTAAGACAGCTTTCCTAAAGGAGGGATATGTCCTCTCTCCTTCCCTGGTATTTCCTCTAGTGCACTGTACATATGTATACATATCTATAAAGCTCATTAATTCATTTCGAAGATACTTCTATATTACAAACTCCGTATTAATCATGATTTGTGAAAATCTTAGCTCCATTGCTTCATATAACTATATGTCGACAGAATATAATATAGTATATGAAAAACAGCTCAAATAATTTTTTAATACATTTTGATCTCCTAAAGAAAGAAAAGTACTTGATAAAATGATTTGCCTTTAAGTCTGCTGTAGAAAAAGTTATTTTACTAAAAGATTAAACGGTTATATTTAAGTATGTACTATAAGTAGCTTTATAGCTGAATACGTACAAATGATTAAATTGCTGTGTATCAATCAATGATTTTCATATATTTGCATAATGAAGTGAAGATCTGCTTGAAATTTTCTATTTTAAATCTGTTTAAATGCTAAAAAAACAATGAAAACAAACGTGTTCATTTAGTAGTGTATGATTAGGATAAAAAGACGACTTATGGGTACATAAGTATACACCTTTTTATGTATGAACATACCTGCATGCCTCATTAATCAACATCTTTTTTTTTTTTTTTTTTAATTAAGTGATTTCTTTATTTTATAGTTATTTTGTTTAGAAAGAAAGGAACAAAGTTCCTGGAATTGTATTTTTATTTAATTTTATTTTGCTATAAACCCTCTTTATTTTATAACCATGTAACCATTTTCCTAGGAAAAAAAACTAGGTGAAGCATTAATAGGAAGTTAAATTTTTTTTATGTTTATAGCTGGTTTAAGTGCCCAATCAAAGTAATAATAATAATAATGATGATGATACAAGCCATTAGGCATAGAAGATATGATTAGTTGTGATTTAGATTTTTTTATATGTAGAGGCTACTTGGAGCCCAAAGATTTGGAGATACGTATAAAAACACTTAATTTGTCTGATTTTGCCATCTGTTAATGGGTTAACTCCAAAAAAAAAAGGAAGAAAAAGGAATCTGAAGTAGACTTTACGACAATTTCATTAGAATGAATATATTACATAATTACTGAAATAGTACAACTCTATTCATTAAAAAAAACATTAAAACTTGTTAAATTATGTTTTTTAATAGTTGAACTTTTTATTTTTATATTCCTCTTGTTCATGTGAAATAATTAAACCTTTTTTTAATATCATCTAATAATTTAATGATTCTCTTTCATACAAAAGACAAGATCTTTTTAAATACATGGTAAATATGTACATTAAGATTAAACATTTGATGTCTTACTCAAAAAGTACTCTGGAGTTATCATATATATATATATATATATATATATATATATAGGAAAAGGAAGAAATAGTTGATTCTGTGGGAGAATTGATACCCCCATCCCCTCCTTCTCTTTCTCTAGCTCTCTCATAAATGAATATTTTTATAGTTGGATCAATTATGTAAAAACTGATTTTGGCCATTAAAGGTTACAAGAAAATCAAAACGAAGTCAGAATTTTAACTTTTGTAAACTGTTAAAAATTACAAACTTTTTATTCTGCGTAACAACACATTGAAAGAAATACAATTACTTTAAATCATAAACATAAATATATTTATATTTGTATTATTTTGTAATCATAACAAATAAACAAATTGGCAATGAAGGGAATACAGTTAAAAAAGGTGATTGATACAGATATAAAAATGACTAAAATAGTCAAATTATTTTTTGTGTTTAGAGTAGTATTCTGCTAGTGTAAAAACTCAATTAACTTACAGCACAAAAGGAAGAGAAACAAAAGAGACAGATGTAAAATCCAAAAACAAAAAGGGCCCTTTTTATGAAGAAAAGTAAAATAATAATAGTTATTATATATATTATAAAAAGTTATAGTTATATAAACACTTCATTTTACTTGTTATTTGGTGCATATTGGAGTGCAGCAACTTTCTCTACCTAGTGATTAAATCAATGGGTAAGTAGATACATTTGACAAAAAAAAAATTAACGCTTTCTATCTTGCACCCTTTTATATACATATAAATCGCAAAAGAGTATATTTTCATATATAGATTGATCCCAAGATATTAACTTATAATCTATAGCAATTGAGGAGTGAAATCGATGATACAAATAACTCCCTCTGAAAGTATAAGAAATAGGTCTATTCTAGTCAGATTAAACAATATTAGAATAATTTGTTTTTGTTTTGTTTGTAACTTACAAATGAACAAATTCCGCATAAGTAATAAAAATAGCCATAAAAGAGAATAGATAAAATACTTGCAAATATATATATATATATAGAAGAATGGAAACGTTAATTAATTCAAATGATAATACTGAAAACATACATACATACATACATACATTTAAAACATCTGTTCCTCCTTAATTAGTTATCAATCTAAAAAAATAATAGTTTTTTATGCATACTGTTATCTTAACAGAGATCATAACTCTCACAATAACGTTCTCATTGTTCAGTCATATCATAGTAATTTGTCTCTCGAGAGAGTTTGAATTGAATAAAAGAAAATAATAATTGCATTACAATATTATATATCTACATAATTGCAATGAGCCCATTCAAATATTTATAGATATTGTTACTTTGTTTCAAGGGTCATGAAAAAAAAAAACAGCTTGCAAAGGTATTAAAATGGTTGACTTTTGTATTGTTTTTTTTTTCTTTCTCTCGCACTGAAAGGAAACAACTGCTTTAATCAACAATAATTGTATAATATGTATATACAATTATATACTAAAGTAGGTAAATAAATTTTTCCAGGTAAATGCAATGAATTAAATTCATTTAAATTTAGATTTATGTTCCTATAAAAAAAGAGAAAACGTTTTTTTATTTTTATTTTTGGAAAGCTTGCAACTGAGTTGTAGATTTATGTACGTACATATATAACTACATACATACATTGATTAATATCGATATGTATGCATGTAAATATATTGTACAAGAATATTACAATTTGATAATAACAAATCCAAAAGTGAGTTTTATTAATGCATTTTGAATAATCTTCATTATGAATCAGTAATGATTCAAATTATATGTATATTTTTTATGATCAGTCGTTAAAAGTACAAAGTTTCAAATTTTCTCCTGAAATGCAAACTATTTTAAGCTATTTGTTCTATGTATATATTTTTTTATGTTTCTCAAAGAAAAGCTCATACAAATTATTATTAATAATTAGGAAGATAGTAATGATAAATTAACACTTTATTGCAAATGTGTTAAAGGAATTACATAAATGGAAATAAAAAACATATTTGTTCATATCCCCAAAAAAAAATTAAATGTATTAGTCCCAAAATTTGACACATCGCCCAGCTATAAGAACGTGTTCATATCAAACCCATATTGTTCTATGGAACAATCCTTGCTAAATGACGTTATCATTGATCTATCTCAGCTATCTTGGAGGTATAATGATTCAATGTTAATAAGTATAATTATACTATAATTAAGCCTCAATTAAGAATAAAGTCAAACGTTTTTCGTTCATGAAGGATACTTTTTTTAAAGAACGAATTATATTTGTAAAAATGTACTCATTTATTACATTAGTGGTAATGATGCCTGTACAATGAAAGTATTTTAATATATTTATTTCAGAGACTTCTAACAGGAAATAAACAAAACAGAACGGGGTTTATTTTAACCTGTGTACATACAATCCTATAATGAATTATGTTTTTTGAACATACATTGATCAAAAATAGGTAATTTATTTCCCTAACTATACGTATCTTATACAATCATGTTATCATTATTCGAAAACTAACTCAGGACTAAGCCTCATAAGATTACATTTTGCAAATTCCTTGAATTTTCACATAAACAAATTGCTTAACATTCTGGACACTTTTGTTCCATTTTCATTCAAAATTAAACAAATATGTCTACATTATTTGTGAATTTGTCTTCATCTTTTTTCATTTTACATGGGCCATTCTCTCGAATCTTCATTGATCTATGCTCCAAAATGCTTAGCTCACAGAAATTCAGCACATTTATTAATCTTTAGTTCTAAAAATTCTGCAAATTCTATGAATAAATCATGGGAATTCCCAAAAGTTGTCCGTTCTTTTTACACCATCTCTAATTGTTCCAAAGCTTAATGAATATATAGAATCATGATAAAACTGTGTTTTAAGTGTATAAATCTTAGCTTTGTTCATGAGATAATTAAGTTTGGATTCATAAAGTGCTCCAAATCTATATTGGTATGTAATTTAAACATTTACAAAGAATTTATAGAAAGTTGTATCATAAAAAATAATTAATTTTATTTATTAATGGATATAAACTACAATTTGGCCTGAAATAGCTCTAAATACTCTCTTTTTTAAGTAAATTATTTATTATAGTCATACTTTTTGTGTTTTTCCTTTTATGTACTATTTTAGGATTTGAAATTAAAGCTTCAATTGAAATTTTTCATACATATATATACGAATTTAATTATTTATAAAAACGTGTTTCATTATTAAAAAAAAAACCATGGATTAATAACATACAACTTATGACTATAAATATACAACATTTATGTACTTGCATTTTAATTTCGCAGAAAACCAAGAATATAGGGCTAGTACACAGTAGGTCATTTTGTTTTGCTCAATAAAATAACTTTCCTCTTCGTAGTTGTTTGCATTATTCTACTCCGAGTCAACTTTAATTAAAACTCATGTTGTAAAGACACATACAGATATATACGAAGATATTTTTAAGAGTTGCATAATTTTTTATATCTATGTAAAAATGGAATTTGATGCTCTACATTACAATATAGTTGTAACTGTGGCAAAATATTTTTTGAGGCATGTCGTCGTTCTATTGAAATTCCTTCATATCAAACAGAAAATCATCTGGAGCAAATACTAAAATTATAAAAATAATGCAGAATCAAAAACCCAAATTTAAAAAATACACACATGTGTACCAATATAACATGTTTCTATCGAGTAACTTCTTCATTTCATCATGGGTGTCAGGCCGTGTACAGAACCCCCTGAGGCTAAGTAACGTATATATACAAAATAATTTTATTGTAAAACCTGTTAAATATTATTCTATAATATATAATTGTATAATATAAAATAATAATTCCTTAGGACCTATATTGTTTCAGATTTGAAAGTTTTTTATTAAATAAGTCGACTGTATTCTTAAATTTTGAAAGCCACTTTTGAAAATGTAAATGGCATTGTGATATTTTATCGAATATCCAAAAATATGACAATGTGGACTTCTATATTTGAAATTTATGGCTGAAGTTAGGAATAATTCTAGAATGCAGTAGATACAAATACGACTATTCGACACATTATTAATTTGTTTCAAATGGTAATCAATCAAAAATGATCATGTATTTCAGGCAGATGACCCAATCTATTAGGTGGTGTATGCTATGCCGAAGTTATCTATTTCTAGATCATGGATTAGATGCTAAAATTTTTATTTCTCCAATAGATAGTCTTCTAATTAATGTGCAAATTACATAACTTTTAGGCTGTGCTTCCATAGACGTAATTTAAAATGAGGAAACGACTATTTTAATTGTCGTTTATTTATAAGAAATTTGGTAGGTGTGCGTGCGTTTTGCCCATCTAAATACTTTAAATAACAAAACCATAATTTGGAAAAATCGGAAATTTTATTCTTCTAATTAACTAATAGATTTAATTAAACTAATCATTAGCTACAGATAGTTATTCGAAGAAAATGAGAATATAAAAAAGTATAAAAATAATATGTGGTTTTAGTTGGTTGCCTGAATGGTTTAGGATTGTATAAGAGATTAAAGATATTTCTGGATTACATGAGAAGAAAGAGTATGTCTCTTGTTAGTCTTTGAATTCAATCCTTTGGACTATACATATATTTAATATGTAGTATAATCTAGAAATACAATTAATAAACAAAAATTTATCATCATAAAAGATCCTATCAGCTAACTAGAATAAATGTTTGGAATAAGAAAAGAAAAAAATTACTCAGCAAAAAAAAAAGTGCACACTGTTTAACAAAAGACAAAACAAGAACGAATAATGAGATGGCCAACATGTGTTTAGAAACTGTTGGATGAACAATCGTTTCAATGCCTTGCTATGAATCATAAAGATTTTTTTTTACAATTTGGTATAGGTGGATTGTCTAGGAGTTTAATTACTCTTAAAAAATCTGATGTGAAAAAATATGTCAAATCACACAACTTGCAGAATTTTATTTTTAACCACATTGTTCTATCTTATTATTATTTTATGATCAAAATACCAAAGTCTTGATATTGAGGTATTTTATTGCTTGAACTTCCTAAAATAATTGAAAAATAGGACAATTTGTTGTTGAGCTCTTTTTTCTTTTTT
This sequence comes from Lepeophtheirus nordmannii, assembly GCA_963680855.1. Taxonomy (NCBI): domain Eukaryota; kingdom Metazoa; phylum Arthropoda; class Copepoda; order Siphonostomatoida; family Caligidae; genus Lepeophtheirus; species Lepeophtheirus nordmannii. The sequence continues at coordinate 20,162,526 of OY804522.1, forward strand.
TTTATCTATACTCTAATTTCAAACCTCCATTTTTAGCAAAAGGTTTGATTACAAAAAATGAGTACAATATTCTATGTAGATTTGTAGCTCTCATTATGAATATAAAGTTATTTTTACTTTATAGTGAATTTTCACCGGTAAAATATTTTAAAATAGTATCATAAGTTATAGTAATTTAAACGAAAAGAACTTTCAAATATGCTTTTATTTATTATGCAGAGGCAACTTTTATTGTAATATTTTGATAACATCTAGTTATGTTAAAAATTAACTTTCTATAGCCTTTATACAACATAATTAATTTTTCTTCAAATATAAGTTTTTTCTGACTTTTACTACTCAAAAGGCTTCAAACTTTATTTTCATTTCAATGAAAATCAATTCGTCACATATTTTTGTTAATACAAATTGATTTAATTTTTTTTTAATTTTGAGTAAGGATTCGTTATACAAATAGCCAACATTATTAATTATTTTCCTCATCAGATTTTTATTTATTTCATTATGAATTCTTTTTGACTGAAAAAAATAAAATATTTAAAATTTTTATAAGTATGCCACAAGTTATTGAACTCATTTTAGCTTCTTAATATCAAAAATTTGATCTTAAATAAAAATACATATAAATAGTTGATCTTAAATGTAATTTACATTTAAATGATAAAAATACTTGCAAAAACGAATATCTCAAAACAAAATCTTCAATCATAAAAAATAATTTTAAGAAACAAAAAAATATATTAATAAGCACTAAGCAGATTTGTATAGGTGTTTAGATATGCTCTATCTATTTTATTTGATAATAACTCATTGAGATTCTGTACTCAATCAATACATTTTTAAATAAAAATGAGCTTCATTTTTAATGAATTAGAAAAGTTTTTTTTTAGAATGACGAAATATATATAGATGTATGTAATATTTAGACTTTGAAATTGCATTGCAAAATCATATAATTGATTTAAGCTGAATTTGAAATAAGTTTAAATGAATTACTTCAAACTTTCACAATTTTTTTTCATTAATATAAGTTCAAATCATAGTTAACTAATTCTGCCTGAGTTCAAACTGGCTTTTGTATCAGAGTAGATATAAAATTGAGCAATCCTGAGGGAATAAATTCTTTGTAATTTCTAAATTCTCGAAATATCCATTTTTATATATTTTTTTAATTTTCATACCAAGTTTCTATTTCTTTATAACATAAGTGTCTTGAACATCCAACGATATAGAATAAAACAGGACTTTAACATTAAACCCGCCCATAAAATCATTACCATATATATATATATATAAAATATCAAAGCAAGTTGAAACAAACTTCTTATCTTTTCATATAAAGGTAACTTCAGTGCGCGCTGTCTACCTAGGTAATTGTGATTAGACGGTTTGTTTGTGGCAGGCTTATTAGTGAGGTTTTTTTATTATTACCCTTGTATGTAGGTACTCTACTCTGCTTGGAGTGAGTAGAACCTGTTTATGATTATTTTCTTCTTTATTTGTTGAAAATGAGGCGGAGAAATATTGTATGTATTACTCATCAATGACAAATTTTAATTTAATAACAATGATTTCAATTATGAAGGGGAAAAGGGTCATTAAAGTAAGTCAATATGCCTTTTTTGTTTTTGTTTTATTCCTGACCTTTATTCAGCATCATCATCATCATCAAAAAAAAAAAAAAAAAGGTAAAAAGGTATCTCCTATAAAAGGGTAGGAAAAAAAATGAAATAAAAAAGTGCTAAGTTGTATTGATCATAAAAAAGACTATAAAATAAAGCACCAGGAACTATTATTATTATTATTATTACAAGTATTTTATGACTAATTTCATGATTTTTTATGAACATCATTCATGTAAAAAAAGAAGAAAAAAATAAGAGCAAAGAGTACAACAAAGTTATTAAAATTTTTACAATAATACTTAAAAAATGAATGAAAATTTTATAGGCATTCTGAGTAAATCTCTTTAAAATGTGGGAAAAGGGAGCTAAAGAAGCATGAGAATGCTTTGAAAAAGGGAAAAAAAAAAAGAATTTGAATTAAGAATTTCCATATACATACCTATGTATGTATATATAAAAGTTTTTAAGACGTTTTTGCATGATGCAATTGTATTCAAATGTTTTAGAGTAAGAGGTTTCGTGTGTGTAAGGGTCTGATGAACATGATTTTTTTTTTTTTTTTGATCTTATTCCAAAATAATCCAATTATTTGTATAAAGCTTCAAATATTTGCAAACGATGACTCAAGCCACTTATACATTATCGAATTTCTATTTCGTATCCAATGGCTATCTGCAAAAATAGAAAAAAAAATAAAAAATAAGTCAGTTGAGCATTGGTTGTGCAAAAATTCATTTTTGCAAAGCAAAAATGAACAGTTCTCCTCCCCTTCTCCTGTCTTCTCTTCACCGCTGTCGCCTACTTAGGAGTGCTAAATTAAAAATACAAAAAAAACCTTATTCATAAATTTAGCATCAATTAATAGAATCTATTTTTGCGCTAATTTATTACCTGCTGTGAGAATAATAAGTTTGTTTTTTTAATTTTTTTTCTTTTTCTATTTCTATCTTGTTTTTTTTTAAAGAACACTTATTTAAAAAAGAACTCAAACCTCCTAATGCACAAAATAAGAAGAAGAAGAAAAAATACTTTAATTAAAAAAAAACTTTGTGAATAAACTATAGACATGTTCTGTTAATAAAGGTATCTTTCTACCTTGTTTATTGACAACTGAAAGAAAAAACTTACCTCTACAATATAATACCGTGAGACAAGGAGTGTTTAGTCGGTCTTTTTTTTTTTTTTAAAGAGTAAATGCTTTCTTGATTATATTAAAAGGTGAAGAGCTTTTAAAAAAAACATGTTGAAATATGTTTAATTCAAAAATGCATTATCTTTTTTTTGAAAAAAGTATTTATATATAAACTTATTTTAAAAGATGAATAAAAAATAAAACAAACATTTATTTGATAACTTAAGAAAAAATTATGAGAAAATTATTCAAAACTTATAAAGGAGTTGTAGATTGATATTTAAATAAATAAATGTATATTTAAAACTAGGTAATTTATCGCGTTAATGAAAAAAGATTTCAAGGGAATAATGTTTTTTTATATACGTGCCTTTAAAAAAAACAAAACATTATTTCATGTGTATAAATAGATAAGATACATTTTTAAAATGGAATGATTCCATGAATGGAATAAAAAACCTGTGACGAAATAGTCATTTAATTAAATCAATTGCCATTATCTTTTGCATATGCAGTGTTATATTTATACATATATTTATATGAATAGATATCTAATGTGAATAAGTCACGTTATTTATTGGAGACTTTGTCTAAATGGCAAACCATTGCTTTTGAAGGAAGGCTATGAACTTTGTTTATCAAAATAGTTTTATGTACATATATCTAGAACATATGTATAAATTCTTGCCATCAGATAATTTTTTTTTACATTGAAAAAAAAAATCAGATTTGAACGAATTTGCCGAGTTTTATGCAACCAAAAAAGCACCTTTTCTAATTTTCTATGGTTGTGCAGTTTAATTTTGAATTTGTATGCTCATTTTGAGTTAAGTAGCAATTATTTTGATTGCAGGGTTGATCCTTTGAAGGAAATGCAAAATGCATTTAATTTGTAAATACTTACAAATATTTATGTCCAACTCTTTAGAGAAAATTATACAAAACAAAACTAGTTCGTTATTTTATTTTAAAAAAATGTGTTATAAATTGCCCAAAAAAACCCATTTCTTTTTGTGCCAAAGGTATGTTTATGAAATAAATACATACATATACATATGGTACACAAAAAGTCATTTTTCAACACATATGGAGACATTTGCATGCATTTAATGAGTAATAAATGTTCAAAATTATTCAATATTTCTTAGATATTATGACATAAATTATGAATAGAAAAGCCATTAGAGTCATTTACCTCTTAATCCCTCTCCGTTGTAAAAACAACAACAACTTTGATTCATACTATTCCTAAGTACATTTTTCTAAAAAGATCTCATCAAGAGTAACAAATATTTTTAAAGACACTTTTTTTTGTCAAAGATGAAAAAAAACAATTTTGCTTTTTGTAGATCAAACTTTTTATCTGTGTTCATACAAATATAAAATAAAATAAATGTTGGCAAAAAAAGAATGAAATTCATTTAACAAATATTTCTATTCTTTTTTTTTATTTCTTGTAAGTAAGATGAAGTTTTATTAGAATAAAAAGGCCTTGCTTTGTGGCATGGCGCACGGTGTAAAATATATATATTTTAAGATAAAAAGAAAACAAAATATATTTATGTGGCTGAGCATATAATCAAAAATCTTTACCTCACCAAAAAAAATAGGCATATCTTCATGCAAAAAAAAAAAAAAAAAAAAAATATCGGCGCTGGGTTCTAATAAGAAAAAGATGAAGAAAGAACCTCAAACCCACATTTTGGGTATGTAATAATAAAAATAATAATAATGATAGTTATAATGAAGAACCTAAATTTTGAGTCAAAAATACGAAATGCTTAAATATTTAGACTAATTACATCCTTAGGCCTTTAAATTCGAGAGAGAAAGTATTGAGGCTTCTTTAAAGGTTGGGAGTAAATTGAATTTGGGATATTTTGAGTTGTGTGTTGGCCCCAAAATTTCTGACCCGATCTAGTTCACTTCAAAGCGTACCATGGATCCTAAGGAACACTCTTGTCTTTAAAATCAATTTAGATATTTATGTTTTTTGTTATCTACATATTACTTATTAGTACTTACAATAGCTAAGCCCAATGCTTGTTCAAATGCGCTCTAAAACATTCCCGAAAATATAAATATAATACCATTTAAAACAAATCCATACTGAGTTACTATATTGGAACTTTTCTATCAGTAAAAAGGTCAAAATTTTATTCAATGGGGTTCTCTCTGAGTTTGTTTATTTCATTAATGCACCCTGATATATTTTCGTCTACTCAAAAGTACTATTGTAGAGTAATTCAGATTATCGGGTATTATAAGGTGATCATGTAATTTTAAACATATCCTAGTTAATGCTGAAAGTCTCAATTCTGTTTCTTTAAGATGATTCCATAGCTCAATTAATACGGGGACATTTTTGCCATCAATATGAAATTTCCAAAATCCAAAAAACAATTATATAATGATACTTTTTTTATTATTTTGATAGATAAAAATTACTATTCATGACGTCATCTAAGGCTGATTTTTCCCATATTTCTAATATACAGAACTTGAATATGTTTTCTAAATTAGGGCCGACGCAACCCTTGCTAAAGTTTTTAGACCTGTTTTAATCTCATGTAATTTGTCTTTCAAAGAGTATGGATAATTCCGTCAATTAACGTTTTCAGTCCATCTGAAATTAGGTATATATGCTCTATTCAATTACTTATTTTTGAATTTGTGTGAGAATGTGGAGAATTTTTTTATTTTATTTTCACAAATTACACTGGTCAACAAATTTGAGCATTCAAAAATCATAAGGGGTATGAGTATAATAAAAGTTATTCAGTTTTTGCACACTAATTTCAAATCTGTAACTTTTTTTTTGAGAAATCGGACCCTACTTTTTTATCAACCTTTTTTAATGCTCAAAATTTGTATTCTTTTAGGCTTAAATTGAAGTTGAAGTTGGAAAATGGGCCAAAAAAGCTAAAAAAGTAGGATCCGATTTCTCAAAAACTTTAGAATTCACCAAAAAAAAAATCTACAGATTTGAAATCAGCGTACAAAATTCAATAACTTTTATTTTACTTATACCCCTTAAGATTTTTGACTGTTGACCAGTGTTATTATTTATTATTTGTTCTTCGAATTCAATCTATTTTGTATTTGTATTAATGTCTTTTTTTAGAAACAGCTGTGCTTACAATTACTGTTTCCATGTCTGTATTTTTGATGACATTGTGTTTTTTTTGTTTTGCTTGTTTGCTTGGCTTGTTTCGTATATATGAATTTTAAGTAAACTGTGAATTGATTTTTGATATATTTTTGTAGATGACATTGCTTATTTTCTACACTTACATACATGTGAAATTAATTAGATGATAGTATAATTCTGCATTAAATATATGTCTGTAGAAACAACTGTGTTTATTTGTATGTTCGTCTCTAATCATAAAACTATATATACGCATACAAAGGCATTGATCAAGTGTTAAATATATATATAATACTACACCTCTTTTCGCTTTGAAAAGTAAATTAGAGTGAGTTCGTGTTGTGAGACCTAATTCATTTAATTATTTATTCGTGAGTAGCTTATTTTAGAGAATATGTTTATATATACACACATATAGACTTTAAAGCAAGTAGCTACGCCATAAAGTGTCTTCTATGTACATAATTATATTTCCTCATAAAATCAGAGCGAGCTCTGCATATTACATATATTGTATATATATATGTACGTACATCGCTAAAATAGCCATGAAACTAAGGAAACGTATTTGATCAAGGTTGAGTGACTCTTTTCCTTTGTTTGCGTTTCAATGTTTCCTACCATTGCTATGTACTACATAATATGTAGATACATGACGTAATATGATTTTTGACATGTTTTTTAAGAAATGAAGGAATAATGTCATTTTATCAGCATTAAAGGATGGAACCTTTTATCAACAAGGAATGGATTTTAACAAATTTATTTAAGGATTTAGACATAAAAAACAGTCTCGTTCATTTTATATCATACTCTTTGAAGGCTTTTCATCTTTGAATTGTACATAGTATGCATAGTTAATAATTGGTACAGATTGGGTAATCTTCAGAAAGTGACACCATTTAATAAAATAAACAAATTTAAAAAAAAAAAAAAAAAAAAAACTGAACACGTATATTGAATAGAACTTGATGCCATAGAAAAACAGTGATATTTGAAGGAAATCAAGTTAATAAAATGTACTGATGATTCCTTTGAAACGTAGAGGCTATTACAATTAATTTAGTTTTGAATGGATTAAGGACCAGAAAAGTAGAATCAATTGTTTAAATACATATATATGATAGTTGCAAAAATAAATGTTAATTTATGGACTTCACAGACTGTAAATGGGAATGTACAAATGATGTAATAACATTTTACATAGTAAAGTGATGTATGTTTTTTTATAGACAGTAAAGATTTACGAAAATATTTGCTGTTCCTACTTGTATAGTGACACCCAAATTCACCATTTATCATACATATAAAAAGAAAACACAGGTACTTATTCTTATTATAATATTTGGTTGTTTATGCTCTCACAACGATAACGTTTTGTAAAAAACGCTCTTTTTAAATAGAGTTTACTAATAATGTATGTTTATTATTGATACTAGTATGTGATTTAGAGAGAGAGAGAAACACACACTGGGGGAATCAAAATGAAGGAAACTAAATATATTGAATAATAAAATAGCAGTATGACTGTGAAGTTATGTAAATAAATATTTTTTGAATTTTTCCTGTGAAAGAGAAAGAGAGAGGCGTTATTTGTGGAAAATCCTTAGTAGTCATATTATATAGAAACAACATTTTAGCCCCCTACATTTCTGACAGCCTTCATTTCCCCCTAAGGAAAACAATCGCTATCTTTAAGGCTGTAGAGAGGAAGAAAGGGAGGGGGGGGGTGAACACATTAAACAAACTTATTCCACAGAGGGAAGTACTGTAATACATATTACGTAGAGTGTACATACAGTATATTGTCAGGAAGCTATGAAGAAAAAAATACAAAAAATATTTCCCCTACCCTTAAAATTGTACTCTCTATGTATGTACATATATACAGAAGAGACTCACTCCTAAAAACAAAAAGCACACAGAGCATTCTAAAATAAATTTTACTCCATCCCTTCAATGACGTCATTTGTGGTCAATTTCCTCTCCTTATGCAGAGTAAAAATATGTATTAAAATAGATATTTAGAACAATTTTAAAAATTAATAGATTATTAATAAAGGTACTGCATATGAGTAGAAGAGGTATTGATGGGGAAGGGAGGGGGGGAGGAAATATTTGGATGGTATATGAAGAGAATTTTTTTTTTTTCAATTAAATTTTTTCATTTATTTCCATTTCAAAGATTGCATATTTTATGGCCAAAAACAAAGGTTTAATTAACTATCAAAGTAATCAAATATTTTATATATATATATATAAGTATATACCAAATTTTGTACCTTTATATTTGAACTGACTCATATATCCGCACAATCCTAGTTATAGTACCTACATACATATATGTACGCAAAATAAAAAAAAAGCCATTGACACAAAGTGCTTACTAGAATGGGTAATAAATTAGCAACTTTATTATAAAGAGAGTTTTTTTTTTTTCGTATTTTGTTCTGATGATATTTTTTGGCGAATTTTATTGGTATTTACATATGGTTTGTTTGTTTTTTTGTTCTTTAGCATTGAGAGAGGTAAGGCAAGTCTCTGCCAATAGCAAGTCATTTGTATGTACATATATAAAGACTTATATTTTTTTTTGCAAATGATTAAAATATATACATGTATATATAGAGTTTGGCCAAATGGTTAATAGAGGGCGTCTTTTTGCATAGGTTTTCCCCTTTTTGCACAAAGAGGGCGCTTTCCTGACATTTCCTCCCCCATGGACTTTTCTAGAAGTTCTTAATTTTTTTAGCCTCTATAGTTTGACATAATGTACTGAATTCTGACTGTATTTTCCTCATTTTAATTATTGAGCATGGGCTTCAATGACCATTGAAGGCAGATAAGTAGTAAGAATGACTTGTAAAAATAAAGTAACCATAAAAACGCAATATTTTATATATTGAAGGAGGGGGGGGGGGGGGGAGGGAATCTCGGACCTCGTAAAGCACCCTAGACACCTTCCTAGACATACTATGAACATATATATACATACATACATTTAATACTCTCTTTTTACTTCTCCTAAAAAAGAACTCAATAAATAAAAACTACAACATTATTAAGGCCATAACAAAAACAACAAGAAGAACAACAGCAGAAGCAGTAATAATCATGATCGTTATAACAACTTTTTATTATTTTAAAGGCAAATTATAGACTCATAACGTATAGATTTAAATACTCACCCAGTTCATCATTTTTAGAATAAAAAAAAAGAAATAAACTCTCACCCATATTTTATGGCCTACTAAGGGAAACTGAATTACCTCAATAAAATTAAGAGTTCATAGAGTACCTCTCTCTCTCTCTCTCTTTCTTTCTCTTTATACACATACATATAATAGTATCTTTTTTTCACTCAGCTAAACCAAGGTTATAGAAGTTATGTCATATAAATTATGATTAACAAGGATCTTAAATCATGAATGAATATCTATATAAATGAAACCTTCATGTGTGAGCCAATTTATTCAATCATTTTACCCTATAGAGAAAGATAGTATGAGATAGTTATGTCCATGATTTGGCCCTTAGCAAAATATTCATGCAATCAAGTCTTTCCTTCCGCGCTAAATCTTCCTCCGTTGTTCAAGAAATAAAGAAAAGCGACAGAAAATTCGCCAAAATCAGAGAGCGGAAAAGGAAAAGAAAAAAAAGGAGGAGTCAAACTCCCTCCTTGCACTCCTTTCCTTCCACTCCTGCCCTCCTGCAAACCGCCTGCGCGTGCAAGGCCTTTTTTATTAATTATTTTCATCACTAGATGTCGGGACATTGTCCGTTTCTGCTCTTCAATGAGCATTATTATTAGTAGTAGTATGTCTATTATTCAATAAAGGGTTATTAGTTACTTAGTTATAAATAAGGCTTGAGAGAGAGAGGGAGAGAGTACAGGGATCATAAACATACAGTCTCAAAGATATGTACAAGTTTCGCTTTTTTTTCTTCATTTTAAGTGCTCTAAAAATAGTTGGGTTATTTATTGCTGTGTCTTTTGTTATGTATGTTTAGTCCTGCTATCATAAAAATAATGAATGCATATGGAGTTCCACTCCCAAAAATCCAGTCAAACCCCTGACTTTCTCACCTTGATTAATGCAAAAGTCATTTATTACAAAAAAAAAAAAAAATCTATCATAAAGCTAGCGTATGTTGCATTAAAATCCCGTTGTTTCTTGAGAAAATGCAATAGATGGCGTTTTAGATCTCAAATTCAAATTAAATTTGATTTTCAACTATAATACAGCTCTACAATATATGTACATGATGTGAGAATGTTTCAATTCAATTCCTTCTTATTTGGATGTTGGAATCAATGGCATAGAAGTCTGATACAAAAAACCTTCATCAACCTTTTTTTTATTAAAATAACAATCAAATTACGTCAAAAAACTTTTTTTTAAATAGTGCAGAGTAATAATATGATTCTGAGAAAGGCATCATGTCCTTGTAATTTAAATAAACATCAAAAAAACGAAATAAAAAATATAAAACTTGACTATAAAAATGAATGAACCGTATAATTTGATTTTATTTATATGTAAAAATATTTGTCTTTTTTAAGCAGAAAAAAAAGAAAACAAGGATGCATTGAGTCCATATATATATATGTATGACATATATGTCATAGTCGATAAAATTTTTATTTTTTTCTGCCAAAAGTAAAATGTATTAACTAAAATATATATATATATGTATATAAGAAGATGTCGATATTATTTATATTTATAAATATCTGTTTCTTTATACGATCAGTAGAGGTCGCTTTTGCAGGCGGATTGAAGTTTGGCATAAGGCTGGCTGCTTGTATTTCCCTTCCATATTTTTCTCTTTCTTTCTTCCATAACTAGACGAAGTGGATAGAAAAAGAAAGAATAATCACTCTGTGTTAGAAGGAAGTAAGTAAGTAAGAGAGAGAGAGAGAGAAAAGGGAGGGAGGGAAGAAGTTTTTCAATAATTAATGGTGAAAAGGAGAAGAGGAGGACGAAGAAAAATGACTATTTCTTGGATATTTTGTAGTAAATATACCATATTTTCTTTTAGTCCCATATCGACAAATTTCTTTATATCATACAGAGCCTTTTACATATATATATATATATATATACTCTGAACATTAGTTCACTCAACCTTTCATAGATTTCGCAGATTATTTATTGAATTATTGTTATTCAGGAATTCAGTGCATTTCACCACCTTTTTTCTTCATATATGTATTCTTTGTATGTAATTTGATAAGGCTGCATTTAAAATAATAATAATAAATATAAATGTATGCAATAGTTTGATTAATGCAAAAGAAATCCTTTTTGCCTACAAGTAAGTACGTGCATACTACATACATACTTTTGCCTAACTTTTCTTCTCAAATTCTATTTTTTCTCATTTTGAACTAACATACACATTACTCTTACACATGTTCTATGTTTGTATATATGTACATAATGTGTACATTCGTGTGTGTGTGTCTCTCTCTCTCCCCATACTCGCTAAAATACATATATAATAAGTAAACACATAAAATTTAAATAACATATGGGCCCAATTCAAGTCTTGGAATTTTAAGTAAGATGAAGCTTCAAAAAAACAAAAAAAGCAAAAAAACAGAACGGGGTGTTCAAGCTCCTCAAATACTTGTTATTATTATTATTATTACTTTGTTTTGTGTACATATATGTAGGTATGTTTTTGCACAGTCAATATTTTTAAGTATGTACAAATGTACCTATGTATATATACGTAGGGAAAGGGTTGTGTATTGTCTGCTAGCTCCTGGGATTTGTATGTGTAGTTGTTGTCTGTCTCATTTCCTCAATCTTTGTATATATATATATATGTATACTTACATATGTATATCCTTAATTAGTTCATTCATGCCGTAGAAAGGGTTTGTATTTTAATCTACATAGAGACTTTAAGTAAATTAAAAGAGGAATCTTTGATTATAATTACATATGTATGTATCATATATGTATATTATCAACTAAAATGTATCTTTTATCTTTTTTTTAAAAAGGACCTTTTTTTTCTCTCTTTCTCTCTCTCTTCTCTGTGGTACATATGACCTTCCTTAGGTATATTTTTTTATGACTTATGTATATATATATATATATATATATATGCATATATTCCTTCAAATGAATACTCAACCCACTTCATTATCGCATGGTATGTCTATTGGGTTGTTTTTACCTTCTAAATATTATGTTAATGATACAATACATGCATATCTAAATATGCCTAATGCAAAGGATCTCTTCAACTTTTCAATGGACAGAGTCTTGAAAAATTATAGCTTTTATATACATTTACAAACAAAGACAAAAAAATAAAAATATCAAGTTTTTATTCCATGACTTTATATAGCATTTGTAAGACAAAAAGTAAAGTATTTGTTTGGGATGACTACTTAGGATCTCATCATTGAACATATCATGAATCAGCCATTGGACCATATCGGCCAACCTTATATAAGGTGTTTACAGGTTGTAACTTGTACATACGATAGAGCAGATTGTAATCAACAATCTGCTAAAGAATTTAAAATGTAGAATTATTTACAGGTTAGAGCAATGATCCTGTGTGATTTTGGTCACATTAATGGCGTAATTTTGAATGAATATTTCTTTGAGATACATAGTCTGTGGCAGAGTGTAAATCCAAAAGTCAACAGTTCTATATCTCCTATTAAATCTATATTAGTTTTAATTGATAAAAAATAAAAATGATTGCATCAATTCATAGTTGATAATTTGGTATCAAAAGGCCGGTATTTTGAATAGATATAAAAATTATAAATCCAGCAATATGTTTGTACAAGTTGTAACTTGTACAAAATTCCAACTAATATACGATATATTCCAATAATAATATTAATAAAATTCATAGCAAGAAACAAATATCATAAATTTGTTTTTTGCATTATAATTTTATATACCCTGGTCAGTATCTATTTATAAGTAGTTTAAAGTAAAAAAAAAAAGAGGAAATGAATTTATGAAGCCAATTTTACTTTATAAAGATATTTGTTAAATATGTAGGTCCTTTATTATCTTATATAGACATTTATTTGTGTCTAATTTATTTTTCATGACTTTTTTTTAATTAATAATATGTTCTCATAGCATTATAGTTTTAAGAGGAGAATTGAATTGTCCACTAATTTAGTAATTGCATTGGGTTTATTACATGTAAGGGATAAGTACATATATTATTTTTCAATTACGTTCTTACTTAGCTTAGTCTAAATGGATTTGGATATTAGGTCATTAAAATTTTATTTTTCCCCCAAGAGTATTTTAAATTTTATTTAATTATATTTCATATTTTCAGATGGAAAATGAGTAATTCTCATTTTGAAGTTTGCATGAAGGACTATATCCATGAGGACGATCCCTTGCCAATGGGGTCTCTTGGTTCTATAGTACATATACCTACATCTATCAATGTACGCATATCCATACATACTTAGTACACACAAGAAACCACGAAGCAAGGTAACAACTTCTTCTTTAATATTAATAATACGCCATTATTTGGAATTGCAAATAATAATAATAATAAGAATAATTCGTATTCCATTTACGTAGTTCTGCCTGCCTCCCTTTAGCTCTTTCTTTCTTTCTTCTTCCTCCTTCTTCTCAAATGGGAGCGGTAAAATCGAATATATATATATATATATATATATATTTTTAAGAGTATGGAATAACTTAATTAAACCGAATACTGAGTGAAGAGGAGGTTATTTCTTTATTTTTTTTTTACCTGTAATTTGTTATGAGAAGGTGTTTGAAAACTCCCTCCCCCCCCCCTCATATCTAGATATTTATAAATATGATTTCATGTATGCATGCATGAAGTTGTATAGTCATCTATAGACGTCACGTCTTTTTATAAACACAACACACAAACAAACAAACAAATCATTTCATTTCATTTGTACAAACTTCCACTTATCACTTTTCAGTCATATTATGATATAACCATTTTTTGTGTGTTCTTAATTTATGGATATCTTTTTTTGGGCGTGCATGCAAGAAATGACTAATAATAATAATAATAATAATAATAATAATCGCACAATGCTTAATAATACTCTCTGTATACGTACATGTATGTACATTGTCCATATCTTCTCTTTTTATTTCTCTTTCTTTCTTTCTTTCTTTTTGGATTCTCTTTTCTTTATGCTTCAAGGCTTTAAAAAATAAAGTTATAAATTTATGTATACTTATAGAGGTACATATATTGTTGTGTGGCTGGAGGAGCCAACCCTTTCTTATTACTTCTTTCATTTCATACATAGGTTTCAAACAACAGCTGTGAATAATAATCATTACAAGTTCTTACATATAATTTTTTTTCCATGGCAATGATGCAATTTTAATTAACACTTGATAATGTCCACCACCCTCTTCTTGATTTTTTTTTTATGACGTTTTATATAAGTATATATGTATACATATATATATATATTTTTATTTGAAGTCTGTGCTCACAGATATAGGTGTTATGTGAAATTATCTTAAAAGTCTATGACTCATAAAAAAGGAATATAAAACAGGCTTAATGACTAGTCAAAATAGCTATTAATTTAGTAAAACATAACAGCAATAACTGCTTATTTATAATATATATATATATATTATCTATCTATATGGTCAAATGGTTTGAGTTTTTTTTTTTTTTTTTATGTGTAGCGATGTATGTATTTTTAAAGGAGAAAAAATACAAGATATGTACAATAAATGTATTATTCTTGACAATGAACGCTTTTAAACATGTATACATCAACATTAAATATGCAATTTCTCCATGAATTAGCGTAAAGTAACGTCACTACTAAAATATAAATTATTATTCATAATTAGTTCTTCTATACAAGAGTTCTCTCTTTCTCTTTAAATATGTATGTATATGTATACTCCTAGGCATATATGTACAAGTATGAATTTAACTTGTACAAAACCTCTTTGCCCCTCTTTGCACCCATATTCATTGCCAAATTTTTAATTTCATATAAAAATATACCCATATTCATAAATTTCAACTCATGTTAAAACATTCAATGACTATATATATGTTTGAATAGCAGATTATGTGTACACAACATGCTACTTTAAATCATTAATTGAGAATGTTGAAACATATGAGCACGTATGTTGTAGCATTTATGTAGAAGCAAATAAATATTTTAACAAATTTAATTAAAAAATTCAGTTTTACAGTCCTTTCTTTATGCATAATAATGATATGTGTATTGGCTCATATTTGCTTTAATTTAATTATTAATTTGTCAAAAATCGCGCAACCTCTTTTACTTCTTCCTTTTTTTTTTTATCAAACATATGTACATTCCAAAGAAACAAAACAAAATTATATATATGTAGGGATTTTATAAGACATTTCATTTCATGAATTTATAGTTAAGAGTATTATTTAAATATGAATATTTTTAAAGTGATGAGCACTCTAAGGTTTTTTTTTGTTTTTGTTTTTGTTTTTTGAGACTAAGCATCATTTTTTTATTTTTTTTTGGCATGATGTTGATTCTATATATTCATATATATACATATATATATATATGTATATGAATATATGCAGTGCATACTATTATTTGCAAAACTTTGGTACTAAAGGAAAGGACTTCTTTGTTAAAAAAATAAACATTAAAAAATTCGCATAATTATTGTATTGAACATGGAAAAATAGTTAAATTAAAAGTTTCCGCTATGAGTAAGAAATAGACTGCAGAATTCTGCGGAGTTCCATACTTACATACATATATGTACAGCCAAGCTAGCTAGCTAGCTAGCTATGTATTCCTTTTTCTTTTCTTTTTTTTTTCAAACTATAATTTGAAGGAAGAAAAAGACCGATAAAAATTAATGTCTTTATATTTTCAAAATTAGAGGTTTATATCTCTCACCACACAAAGGGGATTCGAGGTCTGAGGGTAAAAAACTAAAAAAAAAAACAAAAAAAACTATGACTATTGTGTATGTACTATATAATATCTACTCTGTGGATTCGTTACTTCATGGTTTTGAGATTAAGTGAAAAAGACAGTTGGATTCACTTGCTATTTCCCATAAAATATTTGTATTTCTTTTTTCCCAAATATCATAGAAATCACAAATCAAATACATGGTATGCGATGTCTGGTAGTAATTATATTAATTGGATCGTAAAACATCTTAATTTCTTTCTTCCTTGACTTTCATTTCTCTTGTGTGTGCAAAAAGAAAAAAAAATATGCACTAATATTCACGCCAAAGGTGTACACTTGTATGTAAGATAGGTTTGTAGAAGGAAAAGTTAATTTTCTTTTTTTTATTTATCTCTTTCTTTCTCTAAGTTTGCTTCATCTTGTACTATAATTTACAAATCAACCAAGTCGGAGTTCTTTTTTTTTTAAAAAAAAGAAAGAAAATAAATACATAAATAATATTTTTATGACCTAACGGTGAATTGACTTTATTCTCTGAGTAGAAAAGAGAGAGAGAGAAATAAAGGTACAGCTCATAATATAATTATGAGTTAATTTAGTCAAGGAAAAAAGGTAGTAGCAATCGGCCAAGCATTCCTTCGTTAAATATAAAGAAAATGTTTTGAGGGATACTATTCATATTTATCAAAGAAATAAAAATGTGCATTCATACTACATATTGTTCAACAAATTGAATGGGTAATATAAAGATATTTAGACACTTTTAATTAGTTGAAATTTAACCCATTGTCATATTGGTATTATGAGTAAGAAATTAATATATTTGAAATGCTACGCATGGTGTCAAGGTAAATATCCAAATAATAATCAAAGATGTAGGTATTATAAATTATAAATGATAGAGACCTTGAACCCTTCCCAATCCCTGATAAACTTACATAGGTAGAATGTATATGTATATAAAATAGACAATCAGTCATAAATCTGCATGGGTGAGGAGGCGTAATTAACGAAAGCATTGTGCCTATTTTAAACATAAAAATACATTGTACATATATATATATACATGTATTTAGAAGGAGAACCAACTTTTGAAAGTGGTTCCCTACTTTATAATGTATTCTGTACAAGTAGTCACTTGTATGTTTGCACGTATAAGCAGTTGCAATATAAAAAATGAAATGAATCATATAACATTTATGACATGAAGATAATGCAATGATTGAAATTCATTCGGGATATTATGAAGGGTATAATTTCTAATTTTTTTTTATATATGAAAATTACAAAGTTTATAAGGGACACTCACAAAAATATATGTGTCCACGGTTCGACTACATATAAATTACTAATATATGAATAATATTAACAGATCAATTGAGAGCATCAATGTATGTTGATTAAAATGATCCATGCCTTTAAATAAGACTCCTTGTACACAACATATGTACAATTGAGGTGAGGTGAGGGAGGGAGGGAAGGAATGAAGGAAGGAAGGAAGGAGAAATATAGTTTCTTACAACTGTTGTAGTTATTGAGTTTTCCTCCTCCTTCTCTTCTTCTTCGTCTTGACTGAGTCAGCAATAAGAAAGTCCTTTCTTTTTTTCTTCTTTCTCTCTCTCTCTCTCTATGTATTCATCCCCCCTACATGTACACGTATATTTATAATGTGTTTCCCTCTGAGAATAATGAAGAAGAAGAAGGAATTATTGTGTAAAATATTTAATTATAATTTGATCACTTGGGGTGGTTATCTTTCTTTTGACTATAAACCCACATCAACATGTGAGTTCCCCTAATTTCATATATATATATGTATACATATATATATACAAACATACATACATTCATAAAACAAAAAACAGCAATTATTAATACATGTTTTGTTTTGTTTTCTTCGCATCTTTATGAGATGATTTTCTGACAAAATCTTTGTTTCAATTGTATGTGTGTGGGCCTATGAATAATGTATGTACATACAATATTTGAGTTCATGCATACATGCATGAATCACTACACAATTATGTACCTTTAAAGCGTAGAGGAATTCAAGTCCAAGGGATTCCCAATCAATCAAGCAATGAAGAATTGAATAAGAAAATATCCTTTTTTTCTTTTTTTTTTTTTTGGAATTTCTTTATAAGACTTATATAATAATAGTATTATTATTATTATTTTCTTGAAAGAAGGTAGAAGAGGCGCGTGGACAACTTTTAGGAGCTTTCTCAAAACACAAGTTATATATTTATATGTATGTACAATTCCCCCTCTTCCTCTACGTCTTCCACCATTTAATATGTTTCCTTTTAAGAAAAAGAATATATATGTGTGTATGTATGTATGTATATACTACATAATATATCCATCCAATTATTTCTTCCCCTTATTCATCTTACATACTCCTTTCCATCTTCATATTATTTTCTTCTTCTTCTTCTTCTTTTGGACCCCTTGCCTCTTCATTCTCTTCTTCCTTTGGAAATGTGTATACATATAGCATATTATTATATGTAAATGTTTTAACACTTTGCTCCTAGGAATCATTTCTACTCTTTTTTTCTCTTCCACACTCGTAATGTAAACTTTTATAGAAATACATAGTACAAACATTGCAGTTACTACTACAAGTAGTAGTGGTGGAACTGCTTTGAACAAAGAGTTTTTTTTATAACTTAATTAGAATATGTATATATAAAAAAATAAATAAATAAACAAAATTGCATTTATTACATATTTGAAGTTTGGCCATAGGGATTTGCAAATGAGTTTCTTTAAATAATCATTATAATAAAAGTCTTAATTAGTCTGTGAGTGTGTGTGCTTTTTTTTAATACTTCTAGTTTTTATGTTGATTGAATAAGCCTCGTGCTCTTTAAAATTATTTATACATATTATTTTTCAATTCTTTGTGTGTTTTTCTTTTTTTAATTGGATACATACTTTAATGTTGAGTACATATTATGTATATGCATTTAGGTGTAGGCCAACGTATATAAACGTATGAACTGCCAAAGAGGCACTATAGGTTTAATAAATGCCGATTTTATTTTTTAAAAAGACGGATATTAGTAATTTTCTAGCCATAATTAAATATCTAAAGGACCTTTAGAAAAGTACCTACTGGGAAAATGTTGAATGAATAAGAGAAAATGAGTCACATTAAAAGTCGGATTGGAACAAAATTTATTTAAACTTTTTTTTTGTAGTTATCGCTCTTTGAAAGGGATCCATTTTAAATGTGACAGTACATTATTTCAAAGGATATTTGCATAGAAAAATCATCTTAGTCACAAATATACACA
Organism: Lepeophtheirus nordmannii; assembly: GCA_963680855.1. Lineage (NCBI taxonomy): Eukaryota > Metazoa > Arthropoda > Copepoda > Siphonostomatoida > Caligidae > Lepeophtheirus > Lepeophtheirus nordmannii. The sequence continues at coordinate 20,181,685 of OY804522.1, forward strand.
ATATATACATTTTTTATGTATTTGCGTACCTTTTCCAATATTCAAAATAAACATTATATGATATATCCCTAGGAAAAAATTTAAACCAATTGCATTCGCAAAATCAAGTAGAAATGGTAAAATTTTATGTAATGATCCTATGTGAAGTTTATTCATCATATAAATAACTTAATTATGGAAATATGTGCTTATTTTGAGTTTTAGGAGTCACTCTGATATTGCATATTATGTTTGCCTAAAAACTATGTTTTGGAACAGAGTTTTTGGCTTTTTTTTTTTTTGGTTTTTTTGCAAGATATAATATATACTTACATTATGCATATACTACCGTGTTGTACACATTTCTATGCAATTTTTCCATTCACATTCTATATGAGTCCTTAATGAAATTCCTTTTAAAACTTTTCTTTTGGCATGATATATGTATGTACTTTTGATTCCATTTCTTATTTCTTTCTTTCTTTTTTTCTTTCTTTGAGTTATATACCTATACACGAAGTAAAAGAATGAAAATATATTTATATACATATATCTATGTTTATATATATATATATATATAAGGATTTGTGAAGAGGGAAATGAATAGCTATAAAAAAAATAAGACAAGAAAAAAAGTAAGGAAAAAGAAAAAACTAAAAGTTTATTTCTTTTCAAAAATAAGTCTTTATATATGTATGTAATATATACAGGGATAGATGTGTACATATAAATATATATTTCTTTAAAATGTATACATATATATAAATGGATATTAGAGGAAGAAGAAGAAGAAGATCCCTTCCAAATCCCTCTTTTACTTGCTTTCTTTTTCTTGAAAGGGGGGAGGGAGGAAAGTTTTAATACTTTCGAATGGAAAAATATACTTTTCCCCTTTTTTTCTTGCTATATTATTATGAAGCTGACGATTATTTACGTACAAGTTGGTATCTTTGCACAAGTTGATATTTGATAATAAAATGAGGGATTTTGAATGAAGAATTTGACTGCATGTACATACTTACAATAACTATGCATCTAAAATGCAACTGATTTTGAGATTCGATAGTCTCAATGTAAATTTGCTGCAATCCATTTGTAAAGCCTTAAATCTAAGGAAAAGTAAAGTTTTTCATTTAGAGATCGATTGGTTTCAATTGATATATCAATGTATTTAGTGGGATTTCCAATGGTGAAGGTGTTATTTTTTTTTTTTTTTGAGGCGGGAGTCCACCTATGGTATACCTGCAGCCCATTAGTTGAGTAACACTTCTGTATGGAGCATTATAAAATTTAAATACCCACAGATCTGTCATCACTCCTATTAATAAAACTATCTATCACCCTAATGAATAATTATTTTTCATTAATGAAAGTAAAGCAACAATTTTTAGCTGATAAAAAATGACTGATGTGTTATTACCTAAGAGCGTAAATTCAACACTATGATATTTTAAACTTGCCACAATATACAATATGCTTGTGTCAACTTACACAATGTCTACATACATATTTGACATATTTATGCTTGTTTTCAGTACAATATTTCTATGACATTGTGTCTTTGTTTTGTACCGGTTAAAAGGTAGTAATTTGATGCTATACTTTTTTCTTTTCTTTTAAATTGTTCACTGCAATGGACAATTAATTAATAGCATATCTTTTGATAAAAAATGTAAGACCTATAATATACATATATCTACGATATATGTATATACATTTACAAATGTACATACATTCATAAGCCTTATTTATCCTGAATCCCGTAACAGATGTGCTCAACAAAAAGGACAATACTGAGCAAACAAAAAATTCCCTCTCCATTGTTACGGGAGCTCCAATGAAAATTCCGTTAAATGATGCTATGAACTTATTGTTATAGGTATGTATGAATGTTGGAAGGAGTCCACTGAGGATTGATTGACCAATGAATGAGTTGTTTTGAATGTTTGTTTGAGGATCCAACAATATAATGTGGTAGTTCATGAATGGCAGAATATACATACACACATATAAGTAGTTAAGAAAACAGCATGAAGAGAGGGAAGTTGGTGTCTGATCACACGGGGTGCTGAGGAGCAACGAAATGAATAATGCAATTTTGTAAAGAAGGATGCATTTTAAATTCGCACACCATGTGGTTTTTATGATATGGCGTGATATTTTTTTTTTAATTTTTTTTTTTTTTGCGTTTTTTTAAACCATGGCTCTCTCTCACTCATGGAAAATTCAATTAAAACCAATCTCTATTTTTTTATTTCTTCTTCTACACCCTGTGTTTGTTCCTCACTGAAGAGTGAACACACATACACACACGAAATATCTTCAAATTTGTTCATAAATTTTTTCAGACATGTTTGACGTTTTTATAGTTTTTTGTTTTTTTATATATTTATTTCCCCTCTGCACCACTCTGCTGCTCTCATGTATTACTCAATTATATGTATGTATGTATATATTCTTAGTTTTTTTTTTTTTTAATACTTGAAGCACGATGAATCTATAAAGAAAAATGTCAGCTTTGAAGGAAATTATAAGTTATGAGATCAATGTATATGTATAAATATATATGAGCAATTAATGCAATGATGAAAATAATTATGAATATATATGTATACTTCTTATTATAACACTAAAAAAAAAGAACCAGCTGAATGTTTTAATATCCTTTTCACCATCTGGATATCTTAATTTTCTTACCATGTACCTTCATACATACATAAATTGGTATTTTATTAGCAAAATATTTCTAAGAAATTAACTAGATATATGTATGTTTATTTATGTACACTGTGTTTACATAAATTGTTAGCCATTGGATGGACTTATAATTGTTAAAAAGATTGGGATTCATCAACTTTGATGTATCATTATAAGCCCATAGAACGCATCATCCAAATTGAATGGAAAATTGGCTCAACAAATCATCAATAGACCTCAACTATCATTGAATAATAAATACTCTAATGAAGCTTTAATTAAGTGAATATTGACTCACTACTTTTGTACATTTGTTCTGACCATATAAGCACATATAACAATGAAACATAAGCTTTACAAAATAAATTTCGATTGGTCAAAGGAAGTACATTACTTCCAATCATAGTGAAAAGGATGCATTGTAAAGGGTGCTTTGAAATTGATGATTTTTTTAAAGAACAAAATAGGGGGTCCATTTTAAGTCCTCTTGATAGGACTGGTATAGGACAACCCTATTAAAAAGATACAAATTCATATTAATTGCAAAACGTTTGAAAATCATAAACTTGTATTTTTACGAGTCCTATAAATTTGGAAATATAATAACTTAATTATAGCATGAATCTATTTCCTTCACATTTCAGTTGTTTGTTTGTGCTCCTTGGTGGTGGAACAATCATTTTCATAATGATGACACTCTGAAAAAGCTTCTTTCTCTCTCCCTCACTCTAAAAATAAACACACAAGCACATTTATTAACTCTAATTTATTTCATGCAAGGAGTGTTTGTGCTTTTAATGCCTTCATTTCATGCTTGATTTTATAACAGGATTCATTATTTATGTACATATATGTACATACATATCAGGGTTTTTACATATGTATATATGGAGATACATACATATAAATTCATAGACTCTCAAGACATGTTTCTCTTTTGGACTTGCACAAGTTTAATAATCCTCCTCATCAACTTGTGGAACCAAAAAATAATAACAACAGCAAGATTTTATATTGACTGCAAAGAAGTCTATTAAATTATATATATATATAGATATAGATGAGAATATGTGTAAATATGATTGCTGTTTGTAGGTAAGAGGTAGATACATACATACTAATTAAGCCATGTTTTCATAAAAACAAAACAAAAAAAAACAATTGATAGAAGAAGCATGTATGTACCTATGCTTGAAAATAGACAAACATGTTTTTTGTGAGAGGTGTTTATTGTGGAGTTCCAAGGCCTTTGTATTTTTTCCCAGTGACGTGATGTACATTTGTGGTGAATGCATGCATATTTATTATTGAAATTATATATTCCTAATCTGAATGCTTAAAATATTACTTGGTAGATTTTGATAAGGGATTCATGAGGCCAGTCTCCTTTGTTTATTGATCCTTCAAGGCACATACATCTACAGTCTATGTACCCACATTGTAGTTTCATATGTGTATACATACATACATACATATATCCAATTCTTGCAACCAATCAAAAGATTGAAAATATGAAACAAAGTCTCTGCCCTAGGCTTTAACATTTGACTCCATCCCCCCTCCTCCCTTCTTCTTCTTCTCTTTTCCTCTGTGACGAGATAATATTTTCTTAATACTCAAGACTGACTCGAGTCTTTTTATGTTATCATCACGTTCACTATTTTTATTATTATCATCATTATTTACCTCCTTCACAATAATTATGCCTGGTCAAATTATTATTATTATTATTATTATTCATTAGCCATGCATAGTTTTATGTCTTACTCCCTGAAATAAAAAAATTGAGAGAAATAATGATAATTAGAAAATGAAAATATCATTTAAAGAATTTGTACAACTGGGGATTTTCAAAATAAAATATGACCATCAATTCTATCTTTAAACCTCTCTTGCAAATATCACTAGATAATAGGTACACTAAAAGTGACTTCTTAATCCCTGTGGATATTTTCCCAGAATTTGTGATCAAGGATTTAAATGCGTATTCACATAAAAATGAGGGAAATGGGTTGATTTATGAATCGTTATTACCTTTAATTATCATCATCATCATCATTCCCATCCAATGGTGAAATAACAGAAATCTTTCATTCCTTCTTACAACGCTCATGTACATATATATGTATACATATATATATGTTATATACTTTTTTTTTATTTACGATGTAATGAATTACGTTTTATGATCAATTTGAGTTATTTGATTTATAGCACCTTTAAAAACACACAGAGTCTTCTTTTATTATGTACCTCACTCAGTTCCTCAAATTAATGACCTATTTAAGTAACTTAATTTTTTTATGATGACTTTATTACAAGGTTTTATTTATTTAGTGACAAAGTGTAGTTTTCACATGTACATATGTGTAAATGAATGCAATTCTATGTATAAAATAAAATAAAAACGGATTTTGCAAATTAACATATATATATATATATATATATATTATATTAATAAATGTATATCTACATAAACTCCAAGACAAGAAAAAGAAGAAGAAAAAATTATCAAATTGAATATTTCAATAAAAAGAATATAACGATAGACTTCTTTTTTTTTTGTTAAATCTTTATTGTCAAATTTAATTTATTACCATGACTTTATTTCGTGAATTTGTTCCACAGAGCATCGTTCTATACAGTGATGATGTTATTATTATTTCCAAATTACATTTTTATATATATTGCATATTATAAAAATGGCAAAGTATCTTTTGTATGTGTGTTTCATTTTGCTATGGCTTATAAATTTACTTGTATGCGAATTGCTATTTCTATATATGGGATATATATATATATATATATTATACAATTTTGCTATACATATAATTATTGGGACTCTACACACGTTGAATGAATTGTGATATCACTGGACTCGGCCCAAATTCTTGTTCCTCAAATAGATACAAAAATATATACATATGTACATATATTCAAAGTGTAAATTAACTGATATTTATATGGAAATAAACATTTTATCTTTATTTTTCAGATACGGAATTCTCTCTCCTCAAGACTACATACTCTTAGTGCTCTTCCAAGGACCATGATGGACATCATCATACTATTGATCACATAATGTGTGAATAAAATCTAGAAACATACATAAATAATAAATTAACATCCTACTATGGATTGAATTGCTATCAATTTATATCATTGTCAATAAATTATTGTTAACTTATATGTAATTCAATATTTGAATGGTGATAAGCTGTCGGTTTTAATCTAAAGAGGGCTCTTTAAGCGCTAATACATCTGTAAACATGAAGCTTTGATTGAAAGGAGATGTTTCTGAGCCCTTAAATTTATGTAAATATATTTATGAGACTTTCTGTGAGGATAATATTTCGATTAAAAAGGGGTCAAAATGTCTGCATGCACCATCTTCTTTTGTCTCTTTGCACAAATTCACAATATTCTTACATTATACATATATGTATGTATGGTATTATTAGATCTTGTTCAGCATAAAAACTGCAAGCTTTTATTCCTATTTGATGAAAATGGTTATGTTTATATATATATATATATAAAGAGAAACATTATTAAAAAGAATATTGTCCCAAAAGATACCAAATGCTGTCAGACCATGAATATTTTAATATATTTTAGTATGAATAAGAACGATATTTATTAATGATATTAAAAAAATCATTCTTTTTTTTACAAGTTTATTACAAAGTACATATGTATAATGTACCTTTATTTTTGTTTGACTTCCTGGTGTGTCAGTGATGATGGATCCTCTAAAACCTTATGGAAAAGGTGTTCATTATTTATTTTTTATAGGGCTCTTTCTCTTGATTTTATATTTTCTAATAATGCGTGTATATGTATATGTATGGTTATAAATGAGCGTTTAAAATGAGTATGAAGACATAGAAAGAAATAAGAAGAAGGGGCTGCTGCTCCTGCCGCAAATAGAGAAAGTTAGAACTTCTTGTTGTGTTATGATGTTGAATCCATCGACAAATAATATGTAAAATACACATCCTGTACACTTACATATAGTAAACCTTAGAGGTCCTAAGGATGTATGTACACGAATCTACATTGTATAATCATATTATTTGAAGAAAATGATATATATATAGAGAGAGAGATGAAATGGGGTGATAAGGAGTTAATATTAATGTTGTTGCAAAAAGGATGCTGTCAATTAGAGTTGCGTGTATATAAAACAATATTCTGCTGAAACCTGGAAGAAAAGTAAATAATTTTTTGCATTTTAGAGTAAAAATGTGGATGTGATAATTTGATGTACTGTTTCGAGTTATTTGTAATAAATAAATGAATATATTTATTCAGTATGATATGTGCCTTGATCATGATTACATAGTTATTGATCTGTACTTGAGACTGTTGAGGCACTCTATATAGAAACATGAACGAATAAATGTCTTTTAATTTGTGCAAAGAGTTATTTGGCTACTGACAGTCATCAATCAAATGTTCTTCTAAAGTCATTGGAAAGGAATGTCTTTTATTTTCAAATTATAGAGCATTTTCCTATGACGTCATTAAGTTGATAAGGATACAAAACCTTGGCTTCATTTTGATGAATTTATTTAATGTATCTCTATTCATTAAATCCCATATCTTAAATTCCATTCGTTGTTGTTTTTTTGGTCTGGATCATGTCGGTCTCTAAATACACAGTTTAATTGGTTTTGCTTTTTTAAAGCCATTAGATAGACTTGCCTTAAAAGTATTATAGAAACTGTTTCATTTTGTTTAATTTGTTACTATATAGGTATATCAACATGTATTCCTCGTTCTTGTATGAGTTGTTTTTGATTAGTTATCCAATTGGTGATGTTAGCAAAATCATTACTTACTTTAACTTTATTTTAAGATGCTCAAATTGATGATCAAATACCTTACTATAGGTTGTTAAAGTTTTAGTTCTTTCAACAACAAGTGCATTTAAAAGCGGGAAACATTGTATGCTCAAACTCTTTAAAAAAAAAATACACCAAATAACTTAATATCTATAGAAGATTTATATTAAATCATAAACTCAAAATATTATTTATGAGTATGGATTTAAACCCGTCTGCAAGCGTTTCCTTGTGGTGGTTGCTGCTTCTCTTTATATAGGTATAACCTACCTATCATCTACGAGTATATGTACCATGTATATTTATGAAAGATCCATTAAGAAAGTTACGAGCCGTTCCATTGTTTTTTAGACTTATCACGCACAAATACCTTGTTTTTTGCGCTTTTTTACCCCATGCTTCATAATAAAAGAAAGATGTAAATATCTACACATCGGTACATGAGATGTACCTTTGTTACCTACTAATGAAGCCATGATCTTCTTTTACAACATACTTGCCTTGCCTCACATGTAAAATCGAATAAATTTCATTTATTTCACGATAAACTACAAAATAATCACATTGTCTAATGTGTATTTAAATATCAATAATTTTTTTTATTGTATGTAAATAATAGTATTTACAACTATTTTCATACATACGTATGTAAATAAATAAAATGAACAATATATATTAAAAAAAACTCCATTTCGCAAAGAAAAATATGAAATCGCGCAACCTCTTACCTCTTTTTATGGAATATACATTCAGAAGAATTTTACGAATAATAATACTGTATAGTATTCTATTTTTTCAATTATAATATACCTAGGATAAATCAGAAAGAAAAACATTCAAAAGTGTAGTTATTGTTCGTAATATGTATGAACAGATCGTAATTCAATACCTAATAGAAGCATTGAATAGGAATATGTATGTAATGCATAACAATACACTTAAGAGACTGACCTTGTGCGATCTTTCTAATTGTGCTTTTTATTTTGTATAATATGTACACATATAATTACTATTTCAATTATTTATTTGTTAAAATAGAAAAAAGAAAATATGGATAATATTTGAAGGCGTTGTTCCAATTGGTGGAGCTTTACTTCTGTAAACTACAATTAAAAGTGCCATAGTAAAATAGCTCAAAATACATGTACATTCGTATACATTTATTTTTTGTTTGGACAGAAGGTTCATTCGTGTTTTTGTTGATGTTTTTAGGTGAAAGATTTGTTTTCCCTCTTGTATTTGTCAATATTCAAAGACTTGGACAAAGTTATCTACATACTTTGTACATTATTTTACAACATTCTACTCTAACTTTATGAATGGAATAGTTATCTTGCGTTATTTTCTTCTATTTATTTCCAGGGTCAAAATTTATTAAAGCCCTCATAAATCCTAAGCCTTCTAAGCATGATTGAAAAAGGGTTAAAAAGAAAGAAAGAAAAGTTTGAATATTCCTATACTTTTTTTTTTTTTTTTTTTCAAAAAAACTGTTTTCTCTTTCAATCCTAACATATCGTTTTAGTACTCCTCAGTAGGGTCCATAAAACAATACACCCTCCAAGATTATGTATATATACGTATGTATGAGTTTACTCTGGGTATTACTCAAAAGTTACTTAGTTTTGTTCTACATGGATCTCTGCCTCGAATTTATTTCATTATTGATCACTTGCGTATCGGTGATTATAGTCTTCTATTCGATCTACATTTTCATTGTCCATTCAAACCCTGATGCTAAATCAGATATATATATTATGCTTTATTTAGTTATAAAATCATATCTGCTTGGAATATCTATTTGACACATATACTAAATTAAGTATTATGCCCACAAGCCTTGTCAAAAAAATAATTTTTTAAACGAATAATGTCTATTGTGTTCTCACAAAATCAAGTATTGCACATATTGAACGTTAGATGACGCTTACCACACTTACTCTTGGTGTAATGCGAGTGAAAAAGGAACTATTTTATAAGTATATTTCGCAGGGAAAGGATCTAGGCTCAAAATTTGAGAAAAACGATGTGGGACAAAGTATTATGATTTTAATACGTACTGGCATGGAGAGGTTAATAAACTTCGCTATTTACTTATGTCTAGGTTCTACAATCTACATATTATTATTTGTGATAGCTTTTAAATACAAACTCCTACATGCCCTGGCAAATTTTCCTTTGTTTTTGCAGTTTTTTTAAAAAAAATGCATTTTTCAACACATGAATAACTATTATTTGTGGGTTAGTTTTGCTCTAGGAAATTAATTGGAAACAAGATTAGTTGTACAACTACTACCTAGGTAGAGATATGAAACAAATTCATTAAATACATACATACATGTATTCCAACCCCACGCTTTTTGACGAACAAATTTATAGTTTTCTAAATAGATCTTCTGTTTATACTCAAAATGTTTTTATAAGATACTTATACTAAGATATTAATAAGTAGTTTAATGATAATTGTGTATTAACGTCTAAAAAAATACCTTTTCAGGTACATTTTAACTCTTGTGAATGGGTGTGTCCTCTATTATTATACTCTATATGGGAAAAAATACATTTTTTGAGGTCGTAGAAGGTATTAAAAGCTTTGGTTAGTGATTTAAAAAAGAAAAAAAGGTTTACGAGACATGAGTTTCAAGTGAATAAATCTGGAAAAGAAAAGTTTTCAAGGGTGATGAATGAATCCATGTAATGCTGGAGTCTCATTCATATAATGTTGAAAATTTTATTCATTTTAATACCCCAAGGCAGTTTTTAATTGAGTCAATGTTATTAGTAAGAAATTTAGTCTACAAGAAGGAAAAAAATTGTAATGACCAAGAGAGATAAAAGTACAGTAATTAATAAATCTTTTGAAATTGCCATTTTTTTTATAAAGCTGTTCTTATTTTACTTGATATTTAAGATCTACAGATTTAACGAATGGCGTTTACACTTGATCGTTTTTATATATCAAGATCTTGCTCCTTACATTTTAAAACTTGATTGAGACTGAAATTTCAGCATGCTTTAAGAAAACATAGAATCATTGGTCTATGAGTTGTACCTTATACTATTTTGGTCAAAAATTCAGATCCTTGATTCGATATTTTATAAAATTAAAAATGAAGTATAATTCATGGTTTTTCAACTGGTCTAGCATTAAGGCCCCGAATTCCCCTAATTTCAGTTGCAACTCAAATCCAGAATGTTTACGTCTATCTGTATCCCCTGACAACAAAATATATTTAGTGGAATATTTATATTATTGATAATCTCTTCACAACCCACCAGTAAGAAGTTCACGGTCTACTTTTGCATCACGACTTAACAGTTGAGAAACATAGTTGAAAAACAGAATACAGGCTCACTCAACGTTTTTAGTAAATCAGTATTCAAAAATAGATGAAAAAATCCTATAACGATTATTTAGATTTCTTTGATTGGAAACCAAATCAATGATCTGCTCTTCCTTGAGGGTCTCTCTGACACTGTTCACCATAACTGCAGTGATCTTTTCTGACCTGGGTCTGCCTTTCGTACCTTAAAAGACGTACAAATACCTCTTTGTGCCTGCCAGTCACACTTTGTAAACACAACATTTTGGGGCTGTGTATCTGAAGGCCGGAGTCAACTTTTCCCTAAGGACTGGGCAGCTTATATCTCACAGGATATAAATGTGCCTCTTTCAAGTAGAAGAAAAAGGTCGGGTTTATATCGTTATTGTTAACTTTTATTGGTTGCAATGTACATCTATTCGTCAGAAGATAAAAAGTATTCATTACTTGTGCACATTTATAGTCGATTTTCATAGATTTGATGGATGTTTCTACGATAGTAAAATCCCCTTCAAATAATGAAGACTCAATCAGCGAAAATGATGATTTCATATTCGCATGGGATTAGAATAAAAAAAGCACATAAAAATATTTGTGTTACTTCCTCAATTGATTTAAATAAATGATGTTTCTTATCCACAAAGAGAGATCTTAGTCAATCATAAGAGCAGGAAATGAGATATATAAAAATATCATACAAACATAGAACTCGTATATTTACTAAATAAATTACAAATGATCAAACAATATATGATATACAATCAAAGCTGTTCACGAGTCACATTTCATGATTTTAAATTAAGTCTTGACCATGAGCTCCAGTTTTCGTCGTGTCCAAGTTCACATCACCTCTATATACAATGAAGGAATTGATAATTCCTTAAAAGAAATTACGTTTAGAAAATATATTTATCCACTTTTGTTGTATTTAGGACTATGTGCTTGAATCCAAAACAAGATCAAGACTTTGAGGAGCCGAGAGATTAAACTTCAAAAAAGGGTCTTGAGACTAAAACTTATTCTGAGTAGTATTTTCTGACTAGTATCTTTCTACTTAACCTCTGACGATGAGGGCAGTTTCAACATGTCTTACACGACATTTAAAAAAATATTAATTAGAAATTTTGTTTCGTCTGCAGGAAAAAATGAAACCTATTGTTTGTTAATAGGTTAAGCACTCAAACATATATAAATTTTTATTTAATGATCCCTTTTAATACTATTAAATGTAAGACGTGTAAATATTCTTTTAGTGAAGCTTATGTACGTGTTTCATACGTAATATGAATGATCTTATGTGTCTAATAACAGCACTGTCTTTAAACTTTTGAGCTTAGAGGGACACATGGATTTAATGTATTTGTCAAAATTGCTAAACATCAAAATCAGTTATCCACCTTCCTACTCCAATGTCAGTACTAGGACTCGACCGATATGGATTTTTCTAGGACCAATAGTGATTATTTTGGAGTTAAAAAACCGACAACCAACGATTAATTAGTCGATTAATTTCTTCAAGTTAACATATGAGATCAGAGTATAAACAACAACACTAAAGCTCAAATATGACCTCTTTGACCACTGCAAATTAATTTGTCTCATCATCATAGCAATGCAAATGAAGCATGAACAAAATTTCGAGAAATTACATCTATGATTTTTTTTTTCTGAGAATTTATTAACCTAGGATTCAGTTTTATTTAATTTATACGTCCACACATGAGATTTTAAATTTGTTTATAGTAATAAATGAGAATTAAAAGTAATGTCTCATGTATTAAATGGCCTTGATTTTTAGGATTAAAAATAATAATTCAGGTGAAACAACCCTCAGAAACAACACGACTGTGACACCACTGGCCATGTTTGTCTTTTCAATGGTACAATATTTAAAAACTTTAAACTTCATTTTTGTGAAGAAAAATTTATTGATTTCGGATTAACTTTGTTTTATAGGAAAATAAACTATCGCTAATAATTAATTTGCAACTTCAGCCAAATACTGATTAATTTTTAACTGTGTAAATGTACAGATTTAATTGACTCACCGATACATTGATCGAGCCTTAGTCCATAGGAAAGTGCATGAGACACACTAAATATTCAAAGTTTTTTTTTTAAATTGGAAACTGTTAGTGAAAATAATCGTAAATTTACAAGGAGGAAAATGACTGCTAACACATAAGGAAATGAAAGTAGTTGATTATGTTATTACAGGTCTGTATCTATTTTTCTGCTGAGGTAAAGGTGTAGAGTCATAAATTAATTAACAAATAATGGAGGTCTCAATTTTTATATACTATGTCACGAACTTGATAAATATCATTCTACATATATGTAGATATAAAAATTTAATTAGTGTTCACATAATAGAAAAGGAGCTCAATTGACCATTCATCATGGACTAAGGATGTATATAAACGATGCTATCACGTTTAAACAATAGACAAAAAGTGTGCATGTACAGAATTATATTGTTCCACGTTTTAAATTCGCATAATACACCAACTGATTAAACTCTTTTCACTCTAATATAAAGACTTCTGGTTCTTACAACTAATTAAAACTGTTCTCCTCTTGGAATGTGATTTTATCATTAGAGAGGCTCAACAAATGTCTTGGTAGCTTAAGAAATGATAAAAAGCTGCACGTTTTTTCAATGTACATGCATATACATCTTTAATATGTTGATTAAGTACTTCCTATTTTATGAATGTTTTCCTTTCATCAGAATTTTTTTAACTAAATGGCACCACATTTAAAATTTAACAAATACTTATAAATAAAAGCAAAATGACACTACAACATAAAACGGACCTGTAGAAAAAAAAATGATATACATATATTTTTAGTTCTCTGTACATACACTTTTGACCTCCAATGTTGACAAAACGGGTCAAAAAGTATACTCATATAGAAAGTTAAAGCCTTTTTATAGCAATTTAATTAATCTTCATTGCAGTTAACATTTACAATGAATGGATTATTTATTATAGAGAACTTTCGCTCCAAAGTCCTTATTCGGTTGTTTATTAATTTTTAGATACTTGTTGTGTATATATAGAGCGTTTTAAATTGATATCATGATATTGAAAGTCGATTATCTTTAAGGAATCATATACAACCCAATTTTATATGAATAAAAAAAACCTTTGTTTTTTAATGATATAGAAAAAATAGTAAATTACTGTCGTGCAATGGGACCGAAGTCTTCAATCTTTATCGTCCATCAAAAGTATATCTCTCTTTATTATATTTCAGAACCTAATTCTGAAATTTCAAATTTTTGATAGTAGAGTCAATAAATTAAATATTACTTTTGGATAATTTGCTCCAATTATCAATTATCAGGCCATAAATCAGTTCAAAATTAAATTAATTGTACAAATCTATGCATCCCTTGGATATTTTTCAACGCCATCTATTAATTTGATTTACATACTTTAAAACTCACTACTTTTCTTTAGCATCAAGTTGTATTCAATAGAGGTTTGTAGATTTTTTTTTCCTTTTTACGGCCCTTGGACGAAGTCTCCTACAGATTTAAAAAAACTTTTTTATGAAAATTTTATTATGTAAATATATCAATTACATAATATATTCTCTCAACATGTATGTAAAAATGTCAAGTTATGTAGAACGAAAAGCAACTGCTTTGCAAACCCAGATATTTCAATATGTAGAACATCCATGTTTAATGATGTGTGGAGGATATGATTTACCTATGAACGAAACGTTATTTAAATTACTATGGATTTGCTTCGATTATATGCATCTCAAGATTTAGATAGGATTTTCCATCATGAGCCTCCTGATTTGGAATTGTATTTATGAGTATCTCAGCTTTTTATGCGTTTATTAATAGTATACATAAATGTAGACACAAAAATTCATCATGTCTACTTATAAAAGAGACCTGCTTACTTTGGTCATTGTATTGAAATGAAGTTATTTGGTGGATGATAAAGCAATTTATTTATAGCTATTTATACTTTTCAATTACTATCTGCTTCATTCATTATTAATATCGGCCATCAATTAGGTTTTATTAATACTCTGAGTCATTCATACTGATAGTACATGATTGAATATAAATACATATATCCATATTTAAAAAAAAATAACTTTACTCATATGAATTTGACTAAAACCTAATTATAGTCAATGTCTATAAAATATTTTTTTATATAAAAGACAAATGCTTCTCATTGGTTAGACCATTTTATTTAGATTTGTACATAGGTAATAAAAATACATGGAGTTTTTACAATAAGTGATTAAGTAGGTAATTCACGTATCCACGAAATCATAAATTAAACGAATATCAAAAAATATTGCGTTACTCTTTCACTCTTTAACTTTTTAATAATACACAGAATCAGTGTATTGAGGCCCTCTCTAAAGCATTAAGTATATAAACCCTTGCTAGACGATACTGCAAAATAAAATTATGATAATAATCAAAATATATATTTAAGTAGAGTGCATATGAGGAGAGTTGAATGATTCATTGTATGATATTACCTCTATTTTACTTATAACTTGATCATTAAAAAGTTTTTTTCAAGAAACTTTATTTTTTCAATTGACTCAATATTAAATTTTTAAAAAAGTTGCAACAACATTTTAGGCTTATTAAAAAACTTACGTCTAGACTTTGTATATATGTTTACAAAAATTAATTATACATCAATGATTCAATTTTTTATTACATTTAAAAAAAAAGTCGTTGAAAAGTGTCTTTCAAGTCTTTAAACATTTGTAAAAATGACTGAATTAAAAAATGTAAAAAAAGAGTTTCACAGATACTCAAAATATTAAACTTTTTTTTTTCTTTTTTTCCCCACTCTGTCAAAAAATGAATACACTGATGATATTAATTATTTAAATGGCTCTTTTTAAATTAATCAGTTGTGATTTCATTACATATAAGCTGATGAAAAACTTTTTTTTATGACGCAATGAAAATTACATTTAATTTCATTTTTATGTCATCAGATATACGACGATGCAACATGAAAAGTTTTTAAAGAATAGATGAATAAGAAATTTGATTTGAAAACATTTTGCGTGTGGTAAATTATCGGATGGACAATGCTTATCTTTTTGAAAATGATCTTCTAGGTAGATAACTATAGATACTGCAATTCGGTTGTAAACTTTTGAACTGATCCTTGACTACCGTAAAAAAAATTTTTTTATCCATATTTAGAACTAAATCCATCTCATTTAAAAACTTTTCTCTAGGCCAATATTTTAATAAACTTTGGATGATGTCAACTGTGAGCATTTAATTAAAAAAAACGTTCCATTGATCACATCAATCGATGTGACTCATTTTGACCTCAGAACAATTAAATTTTGGAGCCAGAGTATGAGATTGATTAAACAAGAATAGTGTTTGAGAAGGATTAAATATTGGTCAAAGGTCTCAGACGGAATATATTGATGTAAACTGGACAGAAACACTTAAAACCAGACCGAAAAAAATAGGTCTTGGACTGACTATCAACACTAGTAGATAGAATGAATGATTCCTGTTTTTCTTAGAATGTCTAACAAATCACGAAACAGCCAGGATGTACTTAACTTTGTGTCTTATTCTCACGGCAGAAAAGAACCCCCCAAAAAATTGGCTATTGGATAGAATGTATAAACTATCCCACATGTGTATGACCATGACTACTGATTTCTTGCTTTATAGTTTTTTTCATCCTGTCCATGAATTTTTTAACATTATGTAGAGTAGTAAGTATGTCTCTTATCCAACCTCAATCAACCTATAAAATTCCAATAGACACGTAACAACTATATAATGTAACTTGATTTTTTTTCTTCTTCGTTATAGTGTATTTGCAAAAAAAAAAATATAAATCCATTTTAGATCCTCCTACCATCGTTTGTGATTGGATCTGTGCTGAAATCATAGGATTTTATTCAAATTGACCTCTTTTTCATTTCTTTATCTCAATATTCATATTATGTACTCATTATTTTCTAAACCTCCTCTTAAAAGAAGTTTATATCAGTCATAAATGAGGCAAAGCAAATTAAAATTAATTTGCAATGGGCCAGGTCCTTTTGGCGTATTTATGAAAAAAATGTATATAATTATAAAAATACATCTGCACTTTGTAAAGCAATGATCTACCATTTGAATAATTATGTATTTGGGAGTCATAGCACAAAGCTCATTCTTATGTATGTTTTAAATATATGTATGTATAAATATGTATGCCTACAAGGTCATCCACAAAGTTTGAGTAGCAGTGTGTAGTACCTACATAGTATTATAATTTTATATCTTCAAAAGTCATCTGTTCATATGAAAACACATTGATGTATATTTTTTATGACTAAACTTTTTAATCAAAGGAGTGTTTCATAGTTTTAACAATTAAAATGGTATGTGTATGCATTTATGAAGTCAATAAATATGTATGTAACATATAACGAAAGGAGAATTATGTTGAGTTGGTTTAAGACTGTTCTACCATGTTAAGGGCTGTCAAATTAGAGAGATGTGTTTAAATTTAAGATCCTTTATTTGTAAGTCATATCTTTGACGTTTAGGTCAGCTCATATGAAATAATAATGGTGTTTTAATGTTTTAGAGATTCTAAGAAATAATACCTTGGCGGCCTAAAAGGATTAAAGGGCTAAAGGCACACAAAAACTGAGATTTCATTCAAAACAAAAGGGAGATGATGAAAAATAATTCTTGGGATAATAAAATATTTTTTTTTTTGAGAGAGAGAGTGTGGAAAAGACCATAGAATACAAATTTCCCATTAATTTTAATAGTCTGACTGCAAACCAATAACATTTTTATGTATTGAACAAGGCAATTATCATAGCTACTCCAGACATTAACTCATTAACTTTTTTAATTTTACTTTTGACATATACATGACTTTGATTCTAACACAGGGATGATGCAAAAGTAACAATCATAAAAGTGGATGGTATTTTGGGGACGGACATGATTCACCCCATGGCTTCCATACCACTAGCAAAATTCTGTATAAAAAGTATTTACATAGGAGGAAATTCCATTAGCATTCCTTTCGATCAAATCAAAGCACATGAGACTTTATAAGTTTAAATGATCAAAGCATGAATTCCATTGTGAATACATATAATGTACGGTTCATATCTCCCTCCCTCGTTAGCATGTATTTTTGTTTCTAAAAACGTTAAATCTACAAATCAATACCTTCATACATAAACTTTGAACAATTTTTGGCGAGTAAATTAAACGAATAAACTTATTCAATAATGAAATGTGTGTGTTTATTATTCACTAAACAGAGCCAAGCAAGACAAAAACCCGATTACCTCCCCTTTCATACAGGTAACATTACTACTAATAAGGCCAATTGGATAAAACAGGTTTACGGTACATAAAAACAATTTTTTTAATGAAATAAAAGATTCAAATCATAAAAATATTCATAGATGAAAGAGGTCCACTTGGAGTGAAAAATGCGTTGAGTCCCTCCCAGATTAGAGCCATGGCATGTAAATTGCTAATTATTTTTATTTTTTGCATTTTTTTCTACTCGAGTCACCATTGGACGCTTCAACATAAATAGGGTTTGTCTATAAATAAATATAAAAAGCCTACTTGTAATATCAAAATAGTGTCATTTCACTCACAGTTCAATGACGTGGTGGCAGGCCACTAGGAAGCTCTGCTTTTAAAAACTTGATCCACACATTAAATAAAATATGTTAATGAAGGCTCGATTCTACATAGTATTAGCATAAATAGAGTATTTGTATAAATACAACACGCATGAAGCATTTTCAATCAATCTTAAAATTTCAGAAACAAAGCAATTTCTTTAACAAGTTGCTAGAAAAATGATTCTTAATAAGGATTTTAAACCGTGTATCTAATGTTAATTTTAGATGGATTTTGGGTTCCTAAAATTCGAATGTCATTTCTAATGGTTTCTTTAGTACAATACAAATTGCGTTCCTCAGGTTTGTGACCCAAAAAAGTTAAAATATTTACTTTCAACTTTACATTTAGTCTGAGCATTTTATTAGAAGAGTTTACAGAAACTTTTTACACCTTTGAACATAGCAGTGTAGGAAACACTAAAGTTTTTTACAACAAAAAGTACAAAAAAAGTATTTTTCAGGTCTAGAAACGAAGATATCTGCAGTTCTGTCTCAATATTTTGGTTCTATAAATAACAGTTAAAGCAAAAGTCCGGAACCAGAACTGAGCCTTCGTTTTGGTTCTTTAATCAAAATATATCATTAATGTAAAACTCCTTTTGTCTTTCACAAATGTAAAATTGGTAAAAAAAAAAAAAGTAAGAAAATTTTTAGATATTTGATTTTATCATAAAGGTGGAGTATATTTTTAAACATACTAAACAAGAATAAATACTTCAGAAACTTCACATCGGAGTTCAGAATTTTAATTTCTTATATCGAAATCCATTATTGGTTAATCAATGATAACTATTGTAATGTTCCTTGTTACTCTTAATTTATGTGACCTTGATGACCTTATCTTTTTGTTTTTAATATGCTTAATATTCTGCAATTCAAAATATGTTTCTGCAAGTATGAAGGTATATCAAAATATCACTCATGTAGGTGCACACATAGATTCTGTAATCCAATTACATTCAAATGAATCACACATCTCATTGTATGGGAGGTTGAAATTCTAGAATTATATTAAATATTATATTTTATTGCTTTTCAAATATTATTTTTCGATTTTACACTTGATGGAATCAAATTCCACCTTTGAAATGTAGCACTTACTCTTGACAAATCTTATTCTCTTTACACACAAAACTTAATGAGAACTTTAAAAAAAAATGTGTGGGCCGACAAAGGGGGTTAGGGCTCAAATTCAATTTATAATATATATTACGATAGGCATATATGTATGTACAAAAGTAAATTTGTCAAGTACGAGTTAGAGTTAATCAAAGATCTTAGCTACTATTACGAAATTCCTTCAACATATATATATATATATATAACCCTATATATTAATTGACATGTCAAACCCTCAGTAATCCTCCGGTGGTGCCTTTACTGCTCTAATAAACCCCAATGGAATATAAAATTCCAAGATTTTTTATATTTTATAGTGCTTTTTTTGTTATAAAGGGGTGTAGATTTTTTTAATACATACTCTAGACATAAGGAGAGCTAGAGGGGGATCCAAAAACAAAAAAAAAACATCTTCATTGGATGGTATTACTTTAAATGAAAAAAAAAAAAAGATTTTATTCAGCCCAACTGCCTACTCTCTCTCTCTCTAGGATTGTATATTCATGTATAAAATACACCCCATTGTAAAAACAACTTTTATACCCACATAAAAGTGGTGTCTTTATACCATTAATTTTTGGTTATGCGATTATTTGGTTCACAAAGGAGAGAGAAAGAGAGAGAGAGAACGCTTTTTGATCGGTTTACTGATTGGATTCTTCAATTTAAAATAAATGCTGTAAAAAAAGATTGGATCTAACAACATAGTATGTAGGTAATTTTATATTTCATAAAGAAATGTGAAGTAGGTCTCCCCCCCCCCAGACGGCACCTCTCCTCCTCCTATCAGTAGCTTTAATTAATCGAATTTTATATATTGGCTTATTTCAAAGGTATGCATTAGCTATTAATGATATAAAAAGCAATATACGAAATAAAGAAAAGGACAAAAATGATTCAAATAACAGACTATTTAATTTCTTAGCTTCAGTCTAAAAATATTACATATTGTAAGACTTTTGACAAATAATTATTTGTTAAATAACTTTACTCATTCCGAAAAGGACTTATTATTATTTTTGAGAATGACTACAATTTCAAGACACTATTATTATATTTATATGTATACGAATATAGCAGATTTAATGTCTTCATTCCAATGCAATAGACAGAAAAATATTTAATGATCCTCTTAAACAAATTTTACGTACGGTTTTGTTTTGTTTTTTCTAATTTCCCAAAGATGCTTGCATCATGTTAAATTCATTTCCCAAGTTCCATTATGATTAATAAAGTTTGAGCTCATCATAAAGAATAACTTTTGAGCAATGTGTAGTTTAAATAAACTTGACTCTGATTGGTTAAGGGTTGTTTTTTTTGCCTATATACTTACATATATATATATATATATATATGTTTAGGTACAGCTGTCAAATTTCCATTTCCTCATTAAAACTTCTAAATATACTTAATTATATATTTGCAAAAAAGCTGCATAACAATACTCATTTCAAGAGTTGGACCTCTTTCTCTCTTTTTTTCCCCCTTACTGTAGTCATACTATATTATAATGTTGTATACTAAGCCTTGTTGAGAAGAAACATACATATATACAACGACTTCTGCAGTCCAACATAATACAACTTCAACAATAACAAGCAGGAAAAAAAGTCATAAAATCTGCAAAAATCTTTTCAAATAAAAGCTTAAATTCGTTCCTATTCTATTTTGGAAAAAAGTATATATATATATATATTTAGTAAGTTAAAAGAGCTTCCTGTCTGAGATGGAATTTGCAATTTGCAAAAAAAAAAATTCAGCTCTCTTTCTTGATATGTATGTATGTATATATAGATATATATACCTCTTATAGGTACATACTTTTAAAAATAATAATAATAAAAAGTTCGTCTCAGTTTTGTCTGCAGAGTTATTTTTTTTAATTATAGGTTTTTGACAAAAAAAAAAAATATTTCCTTTCATTAATTATTTTGAAATTGGAGTGTACATATGTTTAGAGTCAAAAAGTCCATGGATAATTTTAAAATTCCATACAATGATACTTTGAAAAAACACGTAATCTAAATAAAAACGTTCCTTTTTCAAATTATTCATATATTAATTGTATAAAAAAGGGTTTTTGCAAAAATAATATATATATATATACATATATGTTTAGCCAACCTTACAAAAGTTCCCTTTCAAAAATAAAAAAAAATCTCTCTCTCAATGCACTTAACAGCAGGAGAACCCTTTTTTAATTTTCCAATTTTTATAAAAAAATAAGGGGGGAGGGAGAAGTTCATGATCCCTTTAAATAATTTCTAAGGGGTCTGAGAGGTAGGTAACTTTTCCATGCATGTACATATGTATATTTCAAACAATAATAATTAATGGGGTCCTTTTCACAATTAAAAAATCATATAATATACCTACTACATAAATGAAGATATTGAAAGAAAGTAAAAAAAAAAAAATCTGAATATTTTTTTTTTCGACCCCTAGTAGACTAATAATACTGTAAAAAAACAAAAAACTCATATAACAAAACTTTTAAGTGCTCATAAAAAGAATAAGAATGAAATATGTACATAGATATATATATATATTTTATCCTCTTTTACTTTTAAAGAAAAATATTGCTAATTTAAAGTAATTCATTCACATTCAAGCCAATTATTAAGACTTATTATACTTATCTACATAGTTTGTCAAATTTGTTCAAAGGCTCAGATATTTACAATGAATATATATGTGATGTAGCATTTGGAAAAATCAATTTTAGATATTTAAAATTCTAAGCCACAAACGCACTATATATATATATATATAAATTGTATTCTGAAAAACTCCCAAAGAATTATCCCAATTTTTCCGTATTTTCTATTTAGTATTGTAAATTATAGATACATTACTCATGAAGTCATTGTTAATCAGCGATTTTCTATAAGAAATTTCTCGAATGCACTAATATGAATAGTTTTTACCCAATTTTTATTTTTATTTTTAGAATAAAAGAAAAGTATTAGATAATTAGTCACTTTTATTAGTGCTTTGTAAACTTGATTTTTTTCTATGTATGTTGGTAATTTTTTTATGAAGTATATAAAAACTGAAAAATGAATTAACTTTTTTAAAATGATCTGTGTTTGGATAGTTAAAATGTACAAGGCTCATTAAGAACATAAGCATGATATTCTGATAACTCCAAGAATATCAAAACACATTTTGTTGTTGTAAATTACCTCTCAGGTTTTTTTGTTTTTGGGGGGGGAAGTTATTTTGTGAAATTTTAGCAAGTCACAACTTTGTTTCATTTTTATTTGTATGTATACTATTCATTCATTTTCATAAATAGGGCCATAATGTACATATGTAGGAGACACTGGTGAGCCTGGTTGGTGAATATTATAAATACATGTGTACACAGTATCGACTATTTTTCTCTTTCTTGCATTTATGACTACCTTTTTCTTAATCCAAGAGTTTTTTTTTGTTATACACACAAATATGTATGAAACTCACTGGGCATGCGTGAATTTCGGGCCGAATTGATTACATACACTCAATTTTGATAGTGAGTGTCTTGTCAGACTAACTAAAGAAAGTTGTTGTGTGTGTTTTTTTTCTTACAAACTCCTCCCACTTCTCCCCCCCCCCCACCACCACTTTTCTTCTTCGTCTTTCTAAGACATATTTCTTAGATGGACTAAAAGTCAATTTTTCTCTTATACGATCAAACTTATTATTGCTTATACAAGTCTAATCAATATTATTGCCCATAAAAATAAAAAATAAAAAGTCGGACAAACATTGAGTGTATGTATGTACATTTATAAATCTGATGATTTCTCATTTTTATTTTTATTTTTCATTATGTCTATGTAATGAAAAATAAGCTTTATAATAAAATAGGATGAGTATTTATTTACAAAACAAAAAAGAGACATAAATATCATCCAAAAAATAAAGAATAAATATCTTAAGAGGGAACTCAAAATAATACTTTTAAAAAGTTGTCAAAGAAAGGAATGGTGCTGGATTTGATCATACATACATAAATAAATTAAAAGTACCATATATCGTTATAAGAATTGCCAAATGAAAAAAAAAAAACATTGTTCATGAAAAAGCTTACCGAATTTTCTATTGTATTTTTAAAATAATATCAAAAGATCTTTAAGAAATTAATCAAATAAATGGAAAATCCAGTCTCACAAAGCAGCAGTGGATACAAAATTTTCAAGCTTATCTACTATTTATATAATAATAAAACACGACATGCTGTGTGATCATAAAAAACTATCAACTGATTAGGGAGTCGCACACAAATATTCAAGTGTGTAACTTATTAAAAATGGATTAATTTTTCTGTTCCAACGATATTTGATTCTTCATGTCGTGCAAAAATAAACAAAAAGTAATTATCGTCAAGTACCCATAGGCAACCAAAAAAAATATATTTTTTTTGTAATGGTAATAATCATTTTTATGCAGGTTGGTTTTATTATTTAAATATCCTTTTATTTAATGGTTTTTTAAGTACTTGGGTACATGTCAGAGTTGTCACGAAAGTATTATTTTTTTCTTCTATTTTTGTAATATATGAAAGTATAGAAACTTTTTTAAAGCAAGTCACAACGAGGTTTCGTATCATGTTATGTTTTGTAAGGTGCCAATTTATGAGCATTCAATTTTAAATTTTGTTGCGTAGATCCATGTACCAAATAAACAATTGAAAAATAACAAATTACAGTGGAAATTTTGATAAATTAATGTAAGTAAACAAGTTTTAAATAAAAAATAAAAATTGTTTTAATGATTCAATATCAAGGTTTGTTGTAAACTCATGCTGAATTTAAAATATCAAAAGAGCGTTATACGCAGTATATTTATTTTTATACTTTAATTTATCCTTCCCTTTGTTCATAAATATATTTTTTAGAGATAATTACTTACTAATAGTTTTTTAAAGATAATTTGTTCAGCTAAAAAAAGTTATAAAATAGTCAATATTATATTTCAATATATTTTGATGTGTAGAAAGAAAAAATGAAACTTTCAAAACAAATTGTACATCTTCTTAAGTTTGAGGGCATGGAAAGACCATTAAATGTTTCAAAAAACTCTTTTTAATTTGTACATTAATCAAGGGTACAAATTTAAAAAAATTAAGGGGAGTGACGTGCAAAAAAGTTAAATTTGAATGTTCACTACATATGGATTGGCACTCTAAGTTTGATGTATATTGATATTGCTTGGTATTTTGATAATATGGTTGTACCGTTAAGCATATTTAAAACGGATATATACTCAGTTGATTATTACAAAAAATGTATATGTGACTCGTCCTTAACATTAACATTTCTTAATATGTTTTTAGTCTAAAATGTATGAAAATACGAATTTTTCGACCGGAATTGATACAAACATATTGTTATTGTGACAAGACCTTCAGGTATACATAATACATTATTATAACTCTACGTGCAAAAATTAGTATTTGGCTAAGGAAATCTACATACATATATATATATATACGTATGAAATATTTGGAACACATTTTTGAAATAAAAAAGAAAGAGAGAGAGAAGGGACGAATTGATGTTTTCTAATTATATTCATATATTCAATAAATGTACATATATATATGAGTTGAACTTTGCAGATGTTTGTACTAATAGAAAAGAGAAAAAGAATTATTTTGAACGAATAGCACAACAAATGTGACTCTCCAAGCTCTAACATGGGATGTGACAAAACAAAGGAATATATCTATAAATTGCAGAGAATTTGCTGAGGCAACATGCTTAAGGGGCTTTTGCCTGCTTTAAAATGTTTGGAGGGGGAGATGGGAGCTTCATTTTGTTTGATATTCAAATTGAGGATGAACCAAACATGAAATTGAATGATCAAAGTTACAATTTCTTTTTTTTTTCTTTTTTTCTTTTTTTTTTTTTTTGGGGGGGGGGGGAGTGGGCTGAAGTAATATATTTCCATAATGGAAGGGCTTAGCCTCCCAATGAACCCTTTGAGTCCCTGATATGTATGCAGTTCCTACTTAATGGCCTACACAAAATCAAACTGATAATTTTGGCAGTAGTGTTGAATTGTGTAGTTAAAATTTTCAAGTTCAGTCGGTTCAGTTTGAATTTTTGAGCTTCAAGTATGTATTGTCGATTTTGAGTCTAACTCAAATCTAACGCTACTACTTTTTAGGTACTGTGTTATTTTAAGTACATATTTCTGATGCTACAACATAAAACTAATCTGAGGAAGGAAAAAAAATAATATAAATTAATATTTTTACTTGTATTCAAATAACCATCACATATTCATTTGGACCTAAAATATTAGAAACAAGAGCTCAAAATTATTACATTAAAGCCTTTTCATATCTTCCACGTCCATGTACTTTTGCAAATTTTGTCTCCAAAGTCTTAGCTTCGTTATTCATCGATTTGTAGGTAGATATTTTCTCTATGTAAATAATTATGTTTTTAAAGTCAATTGTAAAATTTGGGTTTTGTGATTGTTTTTTGGATTTTTTTGCAATATATATTATATTTTGTAATATTATTGTTAAGCTATCCATATTCTGTTTTTCATTTTGTTAAAAAATCTCCATCTTAAAAGATATACGCCGTAGCTACGTTTTTTTTTTCCTAAACAAATTATACGTACATTTTATGAAAATAACATTTATAAAAGAGCTTTCTTTAAAAGACATGAATGATGATGCTAAATACTAACTACCTATAAAAAAAAGTGCTCAAGCTTGGATAAAGTATTAGACAAAATGCAAATTACACCACAAAAGATATATTTAGGATTATAATATCATCTGTGTCTCGCATTTACTTCATTGATGTAAAAAGATAAACATCTTTATAACACAAAAAAACAGCGACAATAACAACAAAAATAATCTGACGATGACACCTTGCAATTTTATGTATACATATATATATTATATGTACATAATATGTAAGTAGGATTTGAGTCATTTATTAGTCCAATTGTGCCCTGAATTTGCAGTTGCCGAACGAAAACATACATATGTATATCTACATAGACGTTCGTTGCACCCTATATAAATTCGTGATTGATTTTATACGACTAATTATTATAACATATTCCACGTTGTTAGATAGTTAAACGAATTCAAAATTTATGTATAAATAAGTATTTAGTTTGTCAAATCAATGGTTGGAAGACATCAATAGTAAATTGGTAACGTTTATTGTGTAAATGATTTGATTTTCTGCGACTTTTATGTATATACATAATATGTATTCTACGTATAGATAATAAAGAAATGAATTAAATACATAAATATTTTGTTAATCAGTATGTGTGTAGTTGTAAGAAATAAATACATAGAGGGGAGGGGGGGGGGATAACCAGAATTTCATTTACATACTCTATGTAAGTTCTGCCACAAGAAAAGCGCGCTCAATTGAATGCTTGTTCACCCAGCTGCTGCTGCTACTTCTTCTTCTTCTTCTTCTATTAGTATGTAGTGTACTACCTCCTTCCTTCCCCCAAAAAGTCTAAAATAAAAGAAAGGAAGGAGGGGGCAATCTCAATATATATATATATGTATGTATGTATATTAAGAATCTTAAAGGGCCACTGAAAATAGAAGTCGTGTGTGTGTGTATAAACATTCATGCTAACACACAAATCCACATCGAATAGAGAAAGAGAGAAAGAAATAAAGAAGGAAAGAAAGAAAGAAAAGGAATGAAGAGTTGTTGCAAAAAGAAATAGAAATGGAAAATAATTATAGTATACTATACATAGAAATATGATCTCAACTCACGAATTATTTTTTGTAATTTTACTCATATTTTCATATATACATATGTGTGTATTTCCTATTTTATTCTGTCTCTCTGCAATTCCCATTTTTTAAATTAAATAAACAATTTTCAATGCTTTTTGATAAGAAAAAAATCCCTTTTATTATTTGTCTTTACTATAGTCTAAGAAAACGATGTTAAAATGGTATGATAGTAATAAAAGAGCATTAAAGGGAAAATGGAACAAATATATCATAAAAAAGAGTTATGTTATATATTACGAGTTTTCTTAATCAAAAAAAAAAAAAAAAAAAATTCTACAGACATAAAAGAGAAACAAAGCTAATTAGATGAAGATGCCCCAATGTGCATTATAGTATGGTCATTATAGTACCTATATACTTAGTCTTTTAAAACTCATGTGCAAGAGGTTTGGGGAAGAAGAAAAATACATTTAAGTGATTTAATTTTTTATTTTTTCCCATTGAAAGTGAATTTTTAACAGATTTTTAATTCATTTCGTTTCATTATTATTATTACTTAACCCTCTTATTCTACAAAATGAATGAGCTGATATTTGAAGCTGATTTTAGATTAAATAAAAAGTGTATAGAGTTTGAATGTGATGTCAACAGAGTTTACATACTTTGTCAAAGGCAGACAAAAAACCAAAAGATAGACAATAATGCACACTTCTTATTATTTGATTTTTTTGAAGGAGTCATAAATAGACTTTAAGAACGTGTGGGCATGACTTCAATATATGATCAATATACAATCATGGAAGCATCTCATACCCCATCATGGAAAGAAGAAAGGCTTATTATTTTTATTTTTTTGTACTATTTTTTACGACAATTGATATGATCGTAAAAATTTACAGATATCTCCCACTTTTCTTCTCTAACTTTATTTTTGGCAAACCCTTGTTATATTCAATTCAATTAAAAAAAAGGCAAATGTCTGATAGGGGTATTATAGAAAAACTCCTAGTTTGTACATGGGTATATTCAAGCATGGATAAGTCATATTAAATAGATTACAATCTAGGGAAAATGCAGTGTCTTAAAAAAATATATTAAAAATAAATCGGCAAAATATTATATTTTTTTTATTTTGCCAATTTTTGTTCTAGGATTTTGTTAATGGTTGCAGACTAGGGACAACTGAGGTTTAACTTGCGCTTTTTTTTTGTGTTTTTATGAAACTCATAATTTTTTAGTAATGTTGCAAGTATTTTATTTTTATATCCATTCTCGAGTTGCCGTATTTTCACTTCTTTTTACATATAAAGACTATAAAAAAAAAACTAGCCAAATATCTACTCATTTTAACTAAGTTGGTAAAAAAATATTAATTATTAAATTATATTTTCATATGTACAAAGTCCATGATCAATGTGACTTACAAATTATAATAATAATAATAATTGATTGGATGATATTGCAACTTTTATTAAAGACATGGATTATATGTAAGTCATAAAGCCTTTTATCAACCCACAAAAAAAGGCATATTGTTAGTACATTTCTGCAATATGTTTATAGATTGTCTGTTGTTTGATCATTTTAATATTACAGAAATTTTACTCAATCGAAGGAAATTTACTGAAATATATTAACATTTTGAAAAAAAAAATGTATCTTTTAATATTTTAAATTCGGGAGTAGTGCTTTTTAACAATATAACATTTTATGTTTTATTTCTTGAGATTTAACAATTTTTTAATTAAATTAATTAATAATTTTTATTTTATTAATCCAGTGCTTTTTATCTTTTTTGCTTGCAGTTTTCAATATATATATATATATATATATAGGTATTACCCATGTCGATAAAGGTTTGTAATTGCCATAAAAACAAACAAATTACTTTCCTCTCATCCAGTGTGGTAGCTTTGATGTAGCCTATAAGTACTCTGAAAATACTCATAGCATAATGTTTAACATTGTAGCGTTACTCTTCTACCTTTATGGATCAATTAAATAATGCTTAATGCTGACAATTAAGTGTTACATGTTTATAGAGGAGGATGATTAAACATGGCGTTTAATATCCCATATAATAAAAACGAGTGTAGGATAGATACACATTTTATCCATCTAGGTAGGTAGACAACAGGAAATAAATGAAAATTGATCATTATTATAATTGATTTGATACCCAGGAGTTCCAGAAACTACAAAAAATAAATGGACAATAATTCCGCTAAAGTCAATTATTCCTACAAAGAAATATGCAAGCAAATAACAAAAAAAAAAGCCGTTTTTTTTGCCAACGGGAGGATATTTTTGAGGAGCGTCTATATGAAAAATTGCGGACCGCAACGGAAAATAACTATAAATGCTGAAAATAGACGGTCCCATATAAATACTAGTTGGAACTCTGTACAAGTTGGAATTGCTTCCTCTCAAAAACGTTTTTTTTAAGCTATGATTTAATTTTAATCGTCAATTATTTATGAGTTGAGAAAAATGCAGTTATGATGGGATTTTGATCATTTTTGTAATTATTTTGACGTATAATTGAATATAAAACTCTAAACAGTTGAACGTGAATGCTTTGTCAAAGTGTACGTATCAATTTATATAAGTAATTTACAGGAAAAAAAGTTAAAAATGAGAACTCTTCCTCTTAATATATGAATTATCTAAAGACACCTCAACAATTGCACTCTTATCTCAATCAAATGTTTGACCATTTGATTATTAAAAATGGTTCAGCTCATTTTTTGATTAAAACGTACACAGAAAAAAAAATTTATATATATTTTTATTGTAAAAAACAAAAAAAACGCAGAGTTGAGTTTAAAAGGCTTTTATTTCAGTTAATTAAATTTAAAAAGTGGGAGTTATACATTTCATATATGAAAGACTTTATGTGAGGTGAATTTTAAAAAAACCATGACTCAACAACAACAACAACCACTTTGTCCCTGTTGTTTCCGAAAGGCCTGTAAAATAAAATAAAATTATGGAATTGAATATTTCGAAATACATTATCTCATTAATACTATTTATTTTTGTATACAACTATACTCTCAAAATGTATGTACAAGCCCTGAATGAGCAAAACATGGAGTATTGATCTAGGGCTCTATGTTTTATGGATTTAATACATTTTTAATTCATGTACAGAGTGGCAACATTCAACATTAGGGGGGAGGGAAAAAGAGATTTTATTGGAAAATATGTTATATATAGTTAAATTAACAAAGGTAATAATACTCATGTCAATTAGGCAATTTATTATCTGTTTTATTTACTCTCTCTCTCTCTCTCTCTCAAAAGAAAAAACAACCTTTTAAATATTGAAATTAAATTGAAAACAATATCACAGCAACTTTTATTAAAATATTTTTTCATCAATTATATACTTCATGTTTCTCATATATATACAAATATTATGTCAAAAAAAAAGCAACAACCAGGAGACATACCAGGTCCCTTACTCAAAAATATATGTTATATTTAATATATTCATTTCAATGATATATATTTATATAACATATATATAAAAAAAGAACTTTATTTAATGACTATATTTTATAACTCAATTTTCTACAGATATAATATGTATGTATGTATGTAAGAAAATTGAGTATTAAAAGAGGCTATAAAAAAAATATTTGAGTAGAACAAAAATGAACCTAACTTCAGTTCATAAAAGCTTATAAATTTAAATTTAAAAAATGCGAAGTAATGTCGATTTATGATTTTTTTTCTTTTTTTTTTCAAATAAGCTTTATATAGATCTGAAGGGATGACAAAAATAAAAATTTGATTAGGGAAATATCTACTCGATTTTTTATTCAAATTTATTTTTCTTTATTTGTTATAAAGTTTTATATAAATTCTTTTTGCAATTAGGTAAAAAGAATCCATATATATTTTGACAAATATTAAAATGATTTTAATTTTGGTGTGGTAGCATGTGTTGGACTCATTATTAAATTAGAATATTCAAATGAGGAGTGAATGTTTATTTTTTCATTTGACTATTCATTTATTTTCTATTTAAAAATGAATCCTTGTCAAAATCATCAGCTTTCAAATTGATAAATAAAGCTCTTTAATGATGTAGTAATTGCATAATAATTATTTTTTTTATTTTTCATCACACTTGAATTGCTTTATTGTGCTTGAATCTTATACTACATGTTTGTAGGTATATATATATATATATATATATATTACGTAGTCAAAACAATATAATTTTTTTAATTGTTTTTTTATGAATGAGTTAATGTGTTAGATCAACAAGTCATACATGTATGTTATTTTTAAAAAGGCATGAAAAGCTCATCGAGTTTCAAAATATGAAGCATTCAATGATGGGGAAAAAGGCAAATCAAAATGGCTACTTAAGTATATATATATACATACATACATGCACATGATAAACATCCCCGAAGCGAATTTCATACAAAAGCGGCGCATAAGATGAAAATATTGAATATATGTATATGACGTCACAGCTCACTCTATATTAGAAAGTCAATAATAACAATATCCAACCCATCTGGCAGTACCAGACCGTGTGAATCCTCCTCTTGCAAAACACTTCTTCCCTCTGCAAAAAATACATTACGGCCCAAAGTCTCTCTCTCTCTCTCTCTTTCCATTTTTTTTCTGCTGAAGATATTTAAAATTGGGCGGACACAAAGTAGGAGCTCAGAGCAGCCAGGAAGAGAGTGACGTCATTCATCATGGCTGGAAAAATGAAGAGGACTCGCAGTGTTTTTGCCTTTTTGAAATCAATTCATCGTTGGGAATTAGGGTGGGTAGTAGACCCTTGGGTTTATTATCATTACGTCATTAGAGTGGGGAAACGAGTTATAAGGGCCTACCCAGTCATATAAGCAACACTTATTTGAACAAAAAATACTATTTTGTTCCAGTAAATTGAGGTCATAAAGCCATAAATTCTTTCTTTTTTAGTCATTATTATTTTCCTTCTAAGCAAAGTGTTGTAAAAAAAAAAAAAGGCAAAAAAACAATAACAATAAGAGCAAGGCAAAACTAGCTTGACTGCATTAGTTATGTATTCCGGTTGTAAATGTATAAAATTTCACTTGATACTTATCTATATGAAGCAGATGACAATTTGTATGTAGATTTTGCATCAATTTGAAGGATCAATGAATTACTTGACATGAGAAGGCCCTATTGTAAGTTGTTGAAATATCTGGTGTATTGGGAACGTTTAATCAACTGCAGGTTTCTTTGAAAAAAAAATTCGTTATTTTTTGCAAATAAGTATTCAATGAATAGAATGCGTAAGATTTATCCTCCATTTCCTAGAAAAAAATGCAATCTATTTTGAACTCAGGGAGATTCTAAATGAAGCAAAGAACCAACTTGTGTATATCAAAGTGTATAACAAATTAGAACTACATATATTCAAAGTACCACACTTTTATAAATATCATACATACACTTTTTACATTAATTTTGTCTTATAGGACATTTATATGTATCTATCAACTAAATACTTGTACTGTTAGTTTACAATAAAAAATTACTCTGTAATTTGAACGGATTATATGTATAATTGTAAAGGAAGAAAATATATTTCCTGGGATGGTAGATAGGTATTGCATTAAAGTCATTAACTTTAATGCACTCCTACGCTCAAATGTACACAAATTTATCAAGACTTTTATGACATATGGCAGAAGTTTAAAAGAAAAGGGTTAAACTTCAAGACTTTGTAATTCATCCTTTTCCCAGATTTTCTCAAGTAAATTAATTATGAAAATATGATTTCTTTAATAGTGGTATAAATAACAGCAATATGTCTTCTAAAGATGAAGATAGTGTGTAACTTTTCTAATATACAGGGTAATTTTTGATAAATTTCTCATTATACAGCAATAAAACTAGTATTAAATGAATGATTAAAATTGTTCTAATGACATTTTTTAACGTTTTGTTCCAATTTATGCTGAATTTATGATATTAAATGAAAGAAACAAGAAGAACAGAATGCGCGTTATACGCATTATATTTATTTTTTATCCTTTATGTATCTTTCATTCATGTCCCGAAAAACACATTTCACAGAAACTTAATATAGAAATATTTTAAAGATTATTAATTCAACTAAAAAAGTTATTTAATGATAAACATTATATTTCTATGTACTTGGATAATAATGAAAGAAGAGTTTGAAATTTTCAAAAATATATGGACATTTTCTGAGCTTAGAGGGCGTTGAGTAACCTTAAGTATAAATTTTTAATTTTTTTAATTTGTGCAATAATTGAAACGATAAAATGAAAAAAATTAAGGAGTAAAATCTTCTTAAAAAGTATAAAATTGAATGTTTACTACACATGAATTGCCACCCTAAGGTACATATCATATCATTTGTATAATATGTAATTTTGAAGAGTTTTAAACCATATTTCTGACATTTGCGTGGTCTTACGCATTAATGACATAATACATTTACAGTAGAGACTTATTACTACATACCATGTCAACTCACATAAGAGAATCAAGTGATATGAGTTGATTTATAGTTACTAACATACTTGTATTGTGTACAAGTTACAACTTGTACGAACATACTCTGTAAGCTGCAAGCAAATATATGTTAGAGGGTTTTAAACAGAGAATTTACAGAACCACAAAGGATTGAAATTCCATTGAATGTTTTGTAAGAATAGAATATGTATGTATTAAACTTTGACCACCTATTCTAGGGGCCAAATAATAGTATATTTGTTTTGTACAAGTTGTAACTTGTATGATCAAATTGTACAAGTTACAATCAAAAAATAAGATGAAACAATTTTAATGGGAAATGTAAGGACTTTATGATGTATATAACACAATGATTAACATTCCATGGGATGTTCAAATCTTTTTTCTTTCTTTTTTAATAAAAATTACTAAATAATAAGACATATTCGGTGGTTCATTATAAAATAAGGAGTACCCAATGTCCTTTAGTTACAAACAATTAACTAACAAATTAAACATAGAACAAAATGCATCAATATATTATTGTTGTTTAATAAAATGACTCGTTCTATATGTGTAAATAAGACGTGTCTAAAAGGTTAAATTACAACTTGTACAAAATACTAACTTGGACCCAATAAATACAACATAAATATGTAATTGTTATAAGTCAAAATGAAATGATGTTATTATGACTTTAATAGATAATTAAAACTAAGTATATATTATAATTAAACAAGATATAATGAGAAGTACAAACTGAACCTTGCACACTACGTATACATAAGGAAAATACAAGTTATAAGTCACAAATAAATAAAGAAAAACTTATTCAAAGCTTTTCTTAGGAATAAAAAAGGCATAACTTACTATATCAAAATAATAAGTCAGGAAAATAATCTTGAAGATTAAATTAATCAGTCAATAGCTGTAATTTTAATGCCAATGAGCATAATAAAAAACTAATTGATTATTTAATGAATAGCTGGCCCATATTGGCCCAAAACCAATGGGAGAAATTCATACATCATTTATAGAACAAAAATGAATTGTCCTACAAGAAAAATAAAAAGAATTAAAATGCTTCCCAATTCCTCGTAATTGTGTATTTGAGAGAAGTTAAGCTTCAAATAAATGTAATATTAATTTAAAGTATGACAATGCAAATACGTTTAATTAATATTAAAGTAAATCCCTTGCTTCTTTCAGGGCATAGTTAGGGCAAGACATATACTGGACTGTGGAATGTTTATCAATGTGTAAATTGGCAATTCTTATTATTACTTTAGTAATAACACTTTATATAGTTATTTTAAAGCCCTATAAAAGAAAAACAGTTTGCACTTCATTATAAATCAGGAGGTGTGAAACAAGGTGCCTTAAAGCCCTTGTAACATCATAAACTTATGCATCTATTAAATATAAGAATTGATTATTATTATTTTAAACTTTTTTTATTTTTGTGGGGTAAAGGAAATTTTTGAAGGGAAATTTAAGAAATAGTAAGTTTGTAAGTAAATTCCACTTGATAGAAGTGAAATTAAGTAATGTAAAACTAATTAGTTCAATTGATATATCTACTTTATACATATGCTATAAATATGTATGTATGTATGATCATTATTATTAGAAGGATTGGGCTATAAAGATTGTGGTTGATTTATAGCAGGATATATGGGAAAATATGCCCTAGATACTGATAAATGCATGTAAATACTTTCAGGAACTAATCATTTTCATTCCATTAAGTGCATATGTAAATATAAGGAAAGCAACGACCCTCAGCAGGCCGTTTAAATGCAAATTTTGTAATTAATTAGAATTGGAGAAAAGTTCAAAACCTTCTCTAGCGATCTCAAATGACTTATAAAGATCATCTGACTTCATTTAATCTCCCAAAAAAAGACAATTTACTGAAAATTTTGACTTAATAGACAGACTCAAATTTGATCTCCTATGCCTTCAAATCAGTTATTTTGTGACCTCAACAGCCAATGAAACTTAGCCTATGTCATTTGTTGGATCAATTCACCATTATTCCATTGTACCTTCCAGTTCTCCTGGCTGATCATTATGTTTGTTTAAACAAACAACAAAGGGACTCGCCCCACATATGTACCTAAAGATGAGTTTTAAAAAATGTTATTCTAAAAAGAAAAGCCAAAGGAATAATGCCCCAGAGCTTGAATAACAACTTAACTCCAATTATCTAAAAAAGAAGAAAAAGAAAAAAGAAATCAAAGCATTCCAAGCAAAAGTAATGCAATTTTTCAAAGCTGTTATCTTAAATAACTACTTTAAAAGGATGCCATAAATTTTATATGGCAAAAATTGGAGAGGTAAAAACAAAGCAATTATTCTTATTTTTTTGATAAAACAGGCCATTATTTTAAAGGTGCTATAAATCTACTAATAAATAAATTGCATTTTTTTTATAGATATGCAAATGTGGGGGAAAATGTTCAAGAAGTTGCTTAGCAGAAATATAAAAAAATCTATTTTTTTTCTTTATTCATGTATTAGGGGCCATGCCCCGAACTTTTTTATTATTTCAAAGAAATTTTAAATTTGTTAATTTTAATTAAACTCGAAGATGTTACCATGGGTTATATTAGATGTTTCTTTACGGTTACTGGCTAAACCACTTTCCAAAACACTGTATATGTATATATATATATATATGTATTTTAGAAAGAAAAAAAAGTATCCAGTAAATTTTGAGCATAATTAGTTTTGCTCAAAAATAAATTATAAAGAGTCAAAGAATCACGTCATGGGTATATCATTGTGACGTGATATTGACACTTTTTGCTCGTTACTGGCACATCAAAGTTGACAAAAGTGGCATTTCTGGATATAAATTGGTCATTTTTAGACTTCTTGTACTTCTCAAATTTTAAATTATGGGTCAAATTTTGTAGTTTTATTGCTGCATATGACTTAATCTAATTAAGAAACTTAATTACAATTGTTTTGTTTTTAAATATAAGGTGTCTGAGAAGAGTTCAAAATATATATATTGTTACATTAAATGATTTTAAATGTATTTTCCCTTTTTTTTACTTGATTTAATTGGGTTGAATCCATTTCATGCACCTTAAACTTTTGAAAACAAAGTTCACTATAGTTTTTCATTGTTGACTAAATCCTTTGAAACAATATACTATTTCGACTATGGCTTTAAAATTGTGTCCTTAATTCATCTACTTTCGAAAAATGAAATATTGACCACAAAACGCCCCTTTCTTCATTTTTAAAATGATTTTACCATGGAAACTTTTTTGCAAATAGTGATTTCTAGATACTTTTTAACAGAAAAGACAATTAGAGAGTCAAAAATATATTTCCCCCCAATACGGGACACTCTAATATCATAGATTATGTTGTATACAAATTGTATGTGCTACAACATCTTAAGCCGAGTTAATAAGGAACACAATGCCACTAATTTTAGTTTGATGATGATGTGTTGATTGAAATTTCTCTGGGTTTTTAATAATTTCATGTTGTTATCTTTGTTTTTCCTCTCATGATTATAAATTCGATTTTAATCTATTTATGATATATTTCTGTATTTAAAAAACTTACATCTCATACAAATAAATATTTTTATTAATTATTCAAATAATAATTTTGTTACATGTCTTTGATGGATTCCACAAAAAACGTTTTCCTCTTAAATTGGTGTAAGTAAAAAAACAACTGTTAATTTGATGAAGATGTAATAAGGAGGAAAAAAATTGAAAATAACATATTGAGTATCGTTTAAGTAGTATGTACTTATGACGAAATATAATGCGAATAAGAGTCTACTAACCTGGAATTATTCAACAGTAATCAAAATAGAGCTTTTTATAATAAATAATTATTTTAGATGACTGAATAAGATTTCAAAAGTTTTTATTCAGTTCCCCCTTAAAATGGTTGTTTATCATCTAAAAACAAAGGATAATAAAAAACACATTAGTTCAGTGCCAGTTATAGTGAACTCTTTTTTTTAACAACTATCGTATTACAAGAAAACTTTATTTGAAAAGGGTTTTTGAATGTGAAAATATGCATTTTTTTTTTGTTTGTTTCTTTAAAATTATACTTTTTGAAATACCAATTGGTGAAACTTTCATTATAAATAATTATCATTTATAGGGATAGCTACATAAAAACTTTTGAAAGACTATTATTTATTTATATAAAATAATTATTTTGAAAAAGAAAAAGAAAATATAAGGGCCACTTTAATGCACTCATATCCAAAATGCTACCCTCAATTTTTTCCTTGCAGAAAAATGAAATAATATTTTTTTTAAATCATTAAATGTTTTGACCATAAAACATAAATTATAAAATATGTATTCCTTCTTTTATAATTACAACCTCATGTCTTTTCTTATACCATTTTTTTCCTTCAAATTATATGAATTGCATACAAGTTTTATAGCTTTTAAAATAATATAATATTAGTAATATTTACAATACCACATTCATCAACCTCCCACAATTCTATATTTTGCAATATGATGAAGAAGTTTAAACATGTTTAAAATATGGTTCTTGCTTCTATTAAGGAAAATCCTTGACGCATGGCCTTAATTGGGGATTCTTACCATTGTTTAAAAATATCTTAAATGATATTTCTTTATTTAAAAAAAAAAATGAAACTGCATTAAAGGATATTTGATTAACTAGTGAGTATTTTCAATAACCGATTATAGAGATTAATTCGTTAAATTAACTTGGTTCAAACTATGTAAGATAAAGACAAAATATTATTAAATCCAAACAAGGTTTTAAAAACTATTTTGAATAAATATAATTATATGCAGCTCCATTCATTATTGAAGTAAAAGGGGTAAGCCCCACCAGACAAGTCGTATACTCTACAAACATCTATAGCTGGATGCTTAAGTAAGATAAATCAACTGCCTACTTCTGTAAGGAAAAAAAAACCCGGTCTAACATAAAGAAGGCTTTTTCTTCTGTACAAACAGGGTTTCAGAGTAGAATAGATACTGCTGCTTTACAGTCGTTGACAAAAGTATGAAAGTAACTACATAATAGCCTACTGTTGTGTGTCTGGTAGGGTGAATGTATGGTCGTCACAAGCCCTCATTTAAGTGAAAGGCTTCAGTCCCATTTTTTTTTCAAACCTCAATAAATCATTCCTTTATTGGTAATGAGTCTGATAGTTGATCCCCCCCCCCTTCCCCGAACTTGACACCTCCCTTTATAGCAGGGGTAGGGAACCTATCTATACCTTTTCAAGTTCAATATGGGAATAAGCAAGTTCAATAAGAGAATAAATACACTGAATTTGTACTTGTTCAATTGAACCATATTAAACTTGCTTATTCCAATATTGAATTTGTTTTTTCCCATACTGAACTTGAAAAAATATATATAGCCTCTTCTTTAAGAAATATCGAAATGTCTAAAACATACAAAAAACAACTTGAATTATTTGGAAGACTTCATGAAAGTATGAAATTATCTAAAAATTAAGCTAATGACAGACCAAATAAAAACTTCTTTTGGGTCCCAAATGACATTTTGGAAACATTAATGTTTTCTATCCAAGAAAGGTTCAAAGGGACTCAGTTTGACTGAATTTTTTTATTCTTTTGTGCTCAACTGCTTATACATTACATGTCTTTGTTTTAAACACAGCTAAAAATAAAACAATTTAATCCCATAGTTCAGAAGAAAAAAAATTTAGTTTGCAATGAGTTTTACTATAAAATTTGTGGCATTTCATGAAAAC
The DNA here is from genome assembly GCA_963680855.1 of Lepeophtheirus nordmannii. Taxonomy (NCBI): domain Eukaryota; kingdom Metazoa; phylum Arthropoda; class Copepoda; order Siphonostomatoida; family Caligidae; genus Lepeophtheirus; species Lepeophtheirus nordmannii. The sequence goes on from OY804522.1 coordinate 20,221,309, forward strand.
ATATTTTAAAGAAATTTGAACTAAAATGATAATTTTTTTAATTAACTTAATATTTACATATGTATTTGCTAACTTTTAATAAATACAAGCATTTGGTATACATTTATTACCTTTTATTCTAAGGAAAAAAGTAATTTAGGCATTGAAACCCATTACCTCGTTTTCCAACCATTTTATTTTAGAAACAAAAAAACTTTTTTTTATACAAAATGACAGTTAATATTTCGGATACCTGCATTAGAGACTAGACTCTTTCTCTTCACAGGGTATTCCAATCCATTTATAAGGAATTTAATCTGTAAGACAGTAAATATGTATTTGCTAACAGAGAACTCTTTTTACTCTTAAAGTATATACCAACTGTTGTGGTATCTCCCTATAAAGGAAATGGAATATTTTGTGCAAATTTTTATTAATTTACAACTTTACATTTGACATACTCTTCCAAACATTTGTAGATAATTAATTAATTGCCTCTAACATAATACATGGAGTAAAAATGAATTGGGGCCATAAAACTAACTAACAAGTACATACATAATATAAACATATATACTATTTCATTATCAATTTGCAATTTTTGTGGCTGCCGATTCAAAATTCAGATAAGTATATTTGATACAAATATATTAAGGAAGGAGACGTTAGATGGATACTAATAACTAAGGATTTGTTTCAAATGATCTCCTTGACCATAATGAAACGTCTTATAATTTAATCAAGAACTAATATTCATTTTTCAGAAGGGGTCTTTAACATCTGTTCATGTAAGGGACACCTTGGCATTAAAAATATATAAAATATATGAGCCTCACATTTTCAATTTTTATTCAATATTCAAGCATATTTTAATATTCCTGTTTCAAGGGATAAATATGTTTTAAAAACAAGGACTATACATATTACAACCACAATTTGATTAACTCTTTTATAAAAGCACATCTCAGCATCATAGTTTCATACAAAAGTAAGTGTGTTATATAATTGTATTAAAAGTCTTATACATATAAGTGAGGTAATTAATTATTATTATAGCACTTTAGGGACACGTTTAAGGCCTTAACAAAACCAACATGGTGATTCAAATCAATTTTTTTTAAAACTATGTGGGATTTTAATTGGACCTATGTACTAAATTTAGACTTACGAGTCATGAGTATTTAGACGCCAAGTCTAATCCTTTAAATTGTAACAGTTTAATGATAAGTAATTTATAATTAATATATGAATATTTTAGGGTTATTTCGTCTGTTTTATAAAGAGACAAAATGAAGGACTTGATAATCTCCAAATCAAATACAACTTTTTGAGAGTTAAGTTATCATTCATTCGAGTAGCAAATGGATGATATTGTATTTAGATTAAAGCAATGATTGTGTCAAGTATATTATACATAAAATATTTGATATCTCATGTAATTTTGTCAATTCAAAAAAGTAGTTTTGAGAATATACTTTCTTGTAAATTTAGTACTATTTTATAAATATATATAGTTTCAAATTAAGATAAAAGGTCTTGCATCTTGTAGATGTAGGTATGAAACTCTTCTCCAATGCTCTAAAAATACAGCAACAAGAAAGTAGACACACAAAAATCAAGCTGAAAACATATAATCTTATGTTCATATGTATGTATTTTATGAGCAGATTGCAAAAATAATCTATACAATTTTTAAAAGTTTGTCTTTTATTCATTTACATCTTCTTGAACAATAAATGGAAGCAATAAACAAATTGGCAAACATGACATAGATTTTCTATTCAAAGCATATAATAATACTGACAATATTTTAGATAGTAATTTTGCCCCATGTGTGTCTTGTTAAGAAATTATAATGGGGTATATATTATTAGATAAACATTGACTTTACAAAAAAAAATTATGAAGTTAAACAAATTTTACCAGCTATAGGGGTTGTTATAAGCTAGGGAAGACAATCACTCTGGAATGGAAGAAGTATTTGATGCTGCTATATCTTGGATGGTTGTACTGTTTTTTTGCAAGGAGATTGACTAACTTACTTAAATGATGATGAATATGTAGAAATTGGAGTGTAGAAGAATTGGTTGATCTTACTATACGTATACAGAATGTATTCTGGAAATCATGCCATTTGGGATAAAACTATTTTTTTTTTCTAGGAGGAACAGAATCCACACTTAGATTATTATCTCAGCAACCCGGTATACCTTCAGTATACGTAATAGTACGATCCACAGAGCCGAGAAGATCACTACTCAATCAAACACGATAGAAATCCAACACAAATATCAGTTGTTCTTCTTCCGTGGTATGTGGATTGAAACTGTAGGAACGAGTATATCCATGGTTCTCCTCTTTCTCTTTCTCTCTTTCTTCCTCTTCTTCTTCTTTGAAAGAGACTAAAAACTATATTATATATATTTTTTCAGTTCTGTTTCCCCCCCCCCCCTCCCTCTACTCCTAATAGAGGTTGCTGCTTTTAGTCCCGCCTATTTTTGTTTCTTTCTTGCGCATTATACAAGATACAACAAGAGGGGGTGCAGAGTAAGGGAAGAAGGAGAGGGGGGGGGGGGGGTTCTATGCTACAATATTTAAGTGTGTGCTTCTTAAAGTCAAACTCCTCCTCAAAAAAACCTTTAATATCAAAATGATATTTGAAGATTATGTAAAATATATAGTTCGGGAAAGGAAAGGCCTCATTGATTTTTTTAAAAAATGAACGAAAGAATCGCTGTTTTTAAACTTCATTTGACTTATTTTTATGGTTTTATGAGGAGCCTTTTTGCAAACCCTTTTCTGTTGTTGTTAAAATAAAGGTTAATTGTTTTATGATGGGTGCAAAAGACCAACGACGACTAGAGTTCCATGTTTTTCTAAAAAGCTTTGAAAGAAGGAATTAGGATAAAAATGACTGCCAGGCAAAGGAACGTGAATAGATGAAAGAAAAGTTTATTTGAGCATTCGTAATATATATTAATTACAAACAATAAAATTTGGCGGAAGGAAGGAAGGAAGATGATTATCACAAAGTCGTCATCAAACAACACATGATGTAGATCAAATGATATACATATAAATATTTATCAAACATATGAAAATATATATGCATAAATGCTTCAATTTTTCATTCCGACAAAGGATTCCAATTAATTAGCATTATTATTAACTGAGATGATGTCCTCTGAGATTGATAAGACATGCATACTGCAAGAGATAAGAGCCTTGAATTCATCACAATTGCTCCTTTTGCAAGCTTCATTGAATGAAAACGGATATTAATGAGAATGAGAAAGGATTTTTATGGTATCGTGGTTGGATCCACACGTGTACTAATGCGGTTAACCCAGGATTCGCATCAATTTAATTAATTATATGAGTTAATTGTGTGAGAAATGAATTTCTACACAAAAAAAAATTCGTAAAAGAGGATTGAATAAATATCACTTATTAACAGAAAATCACATATCGAACGGTATTTCAAAAGTATTTTTTTTATGTATAGCCAAAGATATGGTACATATACTACTCTTTAATTCCAATTATTACCGCTAGGTTTTCTAAGAATGGGTCCCACCGCAAAAAAATAACAAACTTATTTATATGAAACGGCGATTTTTTGGCGACTTTTTAGCGGTTTATATTTACCTTATGAACCCCTATTTATACTAATATAATGGGGGTGTTTTGGGCGGAAAAACCTTCAAAATATGGTTTGTATATACACTTTACAAAAATAAATATATATATGAATACCATATTTATGCATATTAGATTCTGCATCTTATTCAATTGTAATTGTATTCATTTCCTTTATGCAAAAATCTATTTATTCTGTGTGTGTGTGTGTGTAAAGAAAATCTCTCAACCTATGTAATATAATGAGTTTGCAGTATTTACTATTATGTATTAGACTCAATAATTGCCGACTTTTTATGTCATATATTATTTTTTACTATGTAGAACAAAAATAAAGAAAGAATTTGGCGGAAAGGATTCGTAAATACTTAAAAATAAGTTTGGATTTTAGATATCCGACTTTTGAGTTGTATTTATGTATAGTTTTTAATTTTATATTAAAAAGCTTTAGCTAGCATTTACTAATATATATATGCTTCATATTATAATAATAAGAGTTACTTTAATTATATTGGAAATTTTTTTAATTGGACTTAAAATTAATTGAGAAAAAATTATTTAATGAACTTGTAACAAAAAAAAAACTGTTGTAGAAATAGGGAGATGATTCTATATTAATAATTAAAATACAATTCGACATGTGAAAAATGACAAAGCAAAAAACAATACCATCTGCACATAGAATGGACCACACAGTGTTTGTTTAATAACAATGTTCAAAATTAGCCAAAACATACAAAAATATAATTTCCTTTTTATTTATGTTCTAAGTTTTAAAGGTAATTAATTCATACTGTTACATATGTAGGTACATGATGGTGGGTCAACCTTGTCCTCATCCAGGATGTTCCTCTACCAATATATTTTGATTCAAACATGATAAATCAAATTTAATATTAATAAATGTAGCTTCTTTTTTAATTCAACATTTTACGATTACACCTGTCAGTTAAGGTTGTATCTCCTTCCATTAATTGAAAAACACCCTCAAATTGACAAATAATTTTTTTCATTATTTATTTTTTATTTTTGCAGAAAATGCATTTTGATTTAATTTTTTTAGAAAGGGCTCATAAATCCATCTTAGTAGGCTGCTATGATTAAATAATACTAAAAAACCCAAAATGCATTTCTACCAGGTAATAAAAGTTGAATTTAAAAAAAATAAAATAATTATACAAAAGAAATTATTTTGGGATTTTTAAAAAGGAGGTATTTTTTATTTTATTTTGTGACTTGATTTATTGAAACATGTCTGAGTTGTAATAATTTTGCTCCTTTAACATATGGGTGTGTATTTAGTTAAGGACACCTTAATCACTAAAAGGATGGTGTGAGTGAGTGAGTGGCAGTTACGATCCTAGGACTTTTATATACATAAATAAGTATAGATTAGCATATCGTAAAAACATAAAAGAGGGGGAAACGACTTATAATTACAAATATATGACAAGGAAAATGCATCTACCACACCGTGATGAATTTACGAGACAATTTTTTTTTTTTTTTTTTTTTTGCAAACATGAGACTTGGACACCATTTTTCAACCATATTATATATTTATATTTTGTTTGTTTTTTTAGAGCCCCTACATATAAAGGTATGTATGGATTAGGTACGTCCCTCATAAAGTCAACTTCTTTGAAGGAAAGGAGAAGATAAAGAAGGAAAGAGGGATAATAAATATTTTGCAAAATCTATTGTAAAGTTTGTCAAAATATGTGTTTGGACCTGTACAAAATAATAAAAACTTATCAACTAATGTATGTATCTACGTACAAAAAGTGGTGTCTCTACGAGTTATAGAAGTAATGGAAGAGAAATTGCAATATTTATTTTAATGGATAGCAAAAACTATATTCCTAAAAGGGATGAGTTCAATAAGCTATTTGGGTTATATTTGTAATTCATTTTGACAGTTTTTAATTTTAAAATTAGTAGGAGTAAGGCTCCTATATATAAAATAAAAAATTAGATAAAAATCGCAAATATCTTAAAAATGGACTTATAACATTGAATTTGATATATTATGTTCTATTTTATTCAGGAAAATTTATTTTTTATTCAAGTTTTTCTTAGATATATGTACATTAACAAAACAAATTTATATTTTATTTCAGAATGTATTTGTACTAGTGATTTATGAAATATTCACATCTTTAAATTATCTGTATTTTAGAAATATTTGAATCTGCATCTGTTACGAGAATTTGAATTTTTATAATCACATTTTTAGATATTCGATACATCACAAAAATATAAATATGACATACAAGGGGTGTAAAACCATTATGAGAGAAGATCTAGAATAAATATATTATTTGAGAGCTAAAATACTAACTAAATAGAAATAAACATAGATAGTCATTTTGTTCACTCTTTTAGCATGCAATCCATTATAAAATGTTTCCCATTTATTCCCGTATAAGTATGTAGCTCCCATAGAAGTTTCTCATTTTCTTGTATTTCTATTTACAGTTTCCTAAATATAAATACTTACAAGAAAACATAAATATTACTTTGGAATTGAGTGCTAGTTCTGAATTACTGAATATATGATTTATAAAGAATTTAAGGAATAAATTAAAGAGTTATCTTAAAATAGTGGGAGAAATCTTTGTATAATGGCAATCAAATCCAGGTTATCTCAAAATCAATGCAAAAAATTTCCTTATTATTAATTCAGACTTAGGGTATCTATGTATATAGCCTTAATCTCTTGACAAATGAAAATTATATAGGGACGGCAAATTTTGTAACTCTGTAGTCTAAAAGTAAAAGACAAACAATCTGACGCTTGGAAATCTTTACTTCACAATGGGGTTTGTTCAGGTATTTTAAATCCAATACTAATACTAAAATATCTTGATGGTTGACACCACTTTAAATCATCTTATGTTATACTTCTATAACATAAACAGTAACTGCACAAACCAACAATTTAATTGCTACATTCATATAGAGAAAATTCTGCCGTAGAGGCATTCAGGCATAGTTTCATGAGGGAACCTTATAACTTCAAAGTTGTAGTGGATTTAGAGACGAAGATCACATTGCAAAATTATTATTCTTTAAATCTTGATGATTTGTGATGGATTTTTGAAATGATATTTATACATATATAAACTGGTAAATATATTGAGTCAATGATATTTGAGTATTGAGTATGTATTGAAATAAAGACTAGTAAAAGATAGGAACGATTCTCATATTTGCACAAGTCGCCCAAAAACACAGCCAATGTAACACAAATATTTAATATCTGAAAATGGAGTAACAATGAATTGTAGGGTGATAGTATCAAGGATTTTGTAAAAAAGATATATTCGTCCTGAATATGTATGTAAAATAAATGAACACGCATAAGAATAAATGCTTTTTCAACTTTAAATACTGATTTATTAACACATAAAGGAGTAACCACTTCATATAATAAATTTAAAGAGATGTCTATCAAGTTTCCATTGATTTTGTTATATGTAGATTAAATAGCACATAGCTAGTACGATTGAGATGAAGAGATACTTGCATTCATATATTTTCAAAAAGATTAAATATACTTATGCCAAAAAAGTAGGGAATCAATAGCAAATAAATCATTCTTTATACACGTAAAGTTGGGTGAGGAAACAAAGTGTAGCATGTGCAATATTTTAATTTTTGAAATATTGACAGTTAAAGTTTTCAAATAGAAGAAACTAATAACTACGTTGCATTTTTCCATCGTAGATTTTACATTGATTATCAAATATTTTTGTAGAGTGATGAAGTCAATTAGTCATAACTTTGACGTAAATGGGTATCATATATATATATATATATATATATATATATATATACGTAAAATTTAGATTTGACACTTGAGCAACATATTATGATTTTGATGAGAACAAAGTACAACATTTTTTGATGATAACCAAAACATATAGAAATATAATCAAAGTAATAAATATGTACACTAATAAAACCATTTCACCTTTTCTACGCCTCACTCAAGTGTAACAAGCAAAAAAAAAAAGACTAGTAAGAAATGTTGATAATTACAAAACTATATGATAATGGCTTAATTTAAAACAAAATGCATTTGTGTTCGATCAATTATTAAAAGAAAAAAGTGCAAATCATATTCATAATACAATAGTTTCAATGTGTTTTGAGTTGGTAATCATAGCAACAATGTCATTTATAAAAAATAACAACATAACTACTTTAATCTACCTGTGAAGTTCAGTGAAGAAAACTGCATTCAATTTATATTTTTATCAAATTTTGGGGAAATTAAATGGACATTTACAAAAACATATATGAATTCACTTGATTTAACTATGTTTGTTCTTCTACAAAATAGCAATATATACCTATGACAATTAAATTTCTAGAAAGCTTATTACACACTTCCCTCAGAATGCGTCAAATTTTGAAAAATTTAAATCTTTTTAATCGTAATAGAATAAACAAATAAACATTTTGTTATTGATTTAAAGCAATGTTTCTCAACCAATCTAATAAGAGTATCAAACAAATTTGATATATTCAAAAGTGTGATATAAACCATGATTTTTGGTTGATATATATCAATAATTTAGAGTGTTTATCATATTATGCATAGATTCTTTTTAAAATTTATATTAAAACATTTGTCAATTCATACTTTAGTTGTATCAAAATCATTTATTTAAATTTAAATTGTTAAAATTTTTCCAATTCTGTAAAGAGTAATTGCTTTTTCCGTTTACTTCTTAAAGAGTAAAAATAGCAGTATAAAAGGATCTTTATTTTTTGAAATCAGATTTATAAAATTTTTATAGATATAAATACAAAATAATATTTTCAAATTTAGTTATTTAATACTTGAAGCATGTTTGGAAACCCTCGGGTCAGATTTGACCCCAGGAGGAAATAAATAAAATACTGTAAAACATAAAAAAGATTTAAAAAATTTCTTTCTAATTAAGGATTAATTTTTCCCCAAGAAAAATATTTAGTAAATGTTTAGTATCACAAACATTATTTTATTTGGCCCTTATTAAAATATCATTGAATAGCCGATCTTATACCTTATTTGAGGATATATAGTCGATCAATTATTTATTTTTTCTTCAAAAATGGGCTCAAAAAGTAAGTGCTGTAGCTTATTAATGGATTGTTAGACTTACTTATGCAAATTTACTACGCAATACAAAGTGTTTGGAGTTTCAATAGATACCTGGGGGTACCAGAACTAGTTTTCAACGGAAGGTACGGGACAGTTTTAGCAAAAGGATGAAACTTATTCATGATAATGGTCGTATTTTTTTTAAAGTAGGGGACCCGCTCAGGCACTAATGCTAGACACCTATGTTTTTTAATTAAAAACAAACTTGAACTAAATTCTAGTTTTTAGAAAACAATTTTGTTTCTTTTCGTTTTTATATTTTTGGCCTAAATTGACCTCCGACAAAAAGTTTTAAATTATTCTGGATCGATAGTAGCATTTTTTTGTGATTTTGTATTATGCAACTCCTGGGTTGGAAATAAAAAATTATTGATAGTTTTACGTATTTCTACTTTTTTAACAATTTTATTTGTAAACAATTATTTTAATATTTCGATGGCTTATTTTTATTTTACATGCATGTATTTACATATTTATTACTTCCCTCTAAAATATTTACAAAAACAAAAGTTAAAATGACAGTTGGTACATGATATTTTGTAAAATAATAATAAATAAATAAAAAAGTCTGTTCAGTCTTCATAAAATAGAAGTTTTCCAAGTATTTATTATTAAAAGCTTTTTTAGCAAAAATAACTACAACAACAATATAGTTCCAGGAACGGCTTTAAATGTAATATGTATTCACATATCTGATCAATACCTTATACGTAAGTGTTTTTTTTTTTAATTTTTATGTAGAAACAAATAATAATAACACAAAGTTATAATGGAGACGTTGTCGTTTTATATATTTTTCTAAGAATTCTTTTTTTTCCTTTTTTTTTAAGAATGTCTCTAATTGAAAGGCCATTATTATCTATATGTTGTTTCATTTTTTGTATTTTCATGACACTACATGTCTAGTACAAAAAAGGCGGAATTATCTCAATTATTCATACTATGGTATAAATCATTGTTAATGAAGCTAATATTTAGTAAAGTCTCAAATCACGTCTACGATTAGTTTCACGTATTATGTGATTTAGAGATGCTAAAAAAAGTACATTTACAAATATAATTGTGGCTTAAGGGGAGAAATTTAGGTAGTTGGGGGCCTTTCACATATAGGTAATAGTGAAGCTACTAAAACACACACAAAATCATTTAATTAAAACCATTTGTAACCTCGAAATAATAAGGTTTTAAATAAATTAGTTTATAAGTCATCTCATTTTACTCATAAAAAAAAACGCGAGTAAAACATTATTTTGTGAGTCAGGTGCTAAGTTGAAACTATCCGTCAAAAATGATAATTTTTATTCATATTTATAAGCAATTATAGTCATTTCATATTCGACAAATACTCAAAATTATATTCAATAACTGCAACGTAACAAAAAGGAATATCTTGATTTTGAAAACTTCAAACACTTATGTCTAAAAATAATAATATTGCACAGTTTATAAATTGGCTCTTGGTCATGATTTTTTATTTTGTCCTTTAAATATGAGCATGCAATTATAGTCATCATGTCTTGGAGCTATCAACTATAAAAAATAAAATTTTATCACACACAATATCACAAGTTGACAAAAATTGAGGGACAATATCAAATACTTTTTTGTAAAAATATTCTCTTCAAATATTTAAAATACTCAATATAGTAGTAACTTTGAAAATTTTGAAATATCTTCAAATACTAATATTGCACCTCCAAACTCACGACTATCCCTTTTATAATTTTCAAGCAGTTCCTTAGTTCAATCCTTGATTTGGAATATAAAACAGATAGTAACTAGCAAATTAATTAAATATATATTTTCAAAAAATGTTCAAGTTACATATTTAATTACAAACGTAGTTCACTTTAAAGCTTTTAATTTTAATAAATGTATTTTCAATTGTTCATCCGGAATTTATATTTTGTATCAAATATTGTCTTGGAGAATATAAACACTTTATATTAGCACTCAATTAGTAATAACGGCCGGTTACATTCTCTTTATAGAGTTTGTTATTGTAATGACAATTTGTTTATTAATTGTCAAAATGTACTTATTTTTAAAAACTTTTAATTCAGGTCTGACAAATTAATTATAGACATTCAAACAAATCTGAACAAAAGTAAAAATTGAATAAGATTTTTTTTTAATCAATAAAAGACATAATAACATTGATATAAGTTATCCGGACACAATCAATTTTTAATAGGTTACCACTCATAAATTTTAAAGATATCTAAATGCATTCGAATTTATCCAATTCACAGACAAATATTTAAAAATAGTTCTTAGAACATATTTCTGCCACATGTATGTAAGCCTTGTACTGCCCATAATGGCAATACCTCTCAAATGTGAACTCCATAATTTCAATGTTGGGTACTGTGAGAAGAAAAGTTATGTTATTTTAAACTTTAGAAAGCAAAATCATTGAAAAATTATTTATATATTCTAAAAAATTAAATGTAGAAAAAAAGTAAATCACTACCTATATACACCTTAGCGTCCTCCATTTTGAAAATAAAGTTTGTTTTGTTTTTTTACTCCACTCAGGATACCAAGATCCCCGTGCCATTTTTGGTATGTTATTGACTAAATACAACGTACAGAACGTTTGAAAATGACCCATTTGAAATCTTTAAAGTGTGTGAAGCAAGGAAAAAATGGCATAATGAACTTGAAATGTGCAGATAGTGGTTTTTAATACCCTTCAGTAGAGGAAATCATAGTGCAGTCAAGGAAAATTATACCTCAAAAATTTGTAATAAACAAAATGGAACCTTAGATGATACATGGAATTGAAATAAGGCCTTGGTTTTTTTCAAAAAAAGAAGGTTGATTTAATTTACATAAAGCTATATGTGTATTTTAGACACTGTATTTTCCATGCTTTATTTCAACAATTTTTATAAGTACATCAATCTGACATTCATTGAATTATCTTTTGTTACTAGTCTAATTATGGTGATAGTTTCATAGAGTATAAAACACAAAAAACACAAAACTATAAATTATGATACTAGATCTCAATTGTGATATGACAATCCATGTATACACTGATTGTTACACCACATCATTTATTGGACAGTAAAAAAATCAATAATATAACTGATTAGTAACAATCAGTTTACATGTTATTTACACGGATTTTAATATCATTGACACATATTGAATTGGCAGGAAAAAAAAGAACGTGAGGTGTCAACTTTTATAGTGAGACAGTGATTTTTTGTTTTTGTTTTCGAAGAAAATATAATCAGATGGCAGATTCATATACTTTTGTTTTTGAAAATCTACTAAGAGAACATTGTTTCAATAAAAATATAATAAATTATTGAATGAAATAAAACGTTAAAAAGAATTTAGAAAAAAATAAAAACACAACTGAATGACTGGTTTGCATAGGTGAATTTTGCAGGAGGTTGTATAAGTTATGCACATTATACAAAATAACATTTGTAAAGAAAAAATGATTCCTCCCCCCCCCCCCTTACCACAAACACAGTACAAATTTCAATGTAACAAAATGATACTTAATTAAAGAATTGTCCTTATGTGACAAATTAAACTCTAATGTGTTTTTTCTTCTTCTTTTTTTCACCCTGGAGTTGATTTTCACAGGAATAGGGGGTAAACTCCTAAGTATAATCGGCATTGATGATCCTTTGAAGCCTTGAGATTATTGCCTTCATATAGTAGTGTTCATATTCCCTCCAGTCCAGAACCAGTCAGTTCCCTTTTTAGAGTTTGGTCTAATATGAATTTTAGAATAAAATAGTTAACTCAAGGTAAGCCATTCTAAATTGTCTAATTAGTTGTTACTGCAAAATAAGAATAAAATATGGAAAAGACATGTATTTTAGTGCTTTGCAATATGTGTAGACTTTTTTTTTTTTTTTTTTTTTGAGAAAGAGAGAGAGAGAGAAAGAGCCATGGAGGTAAGAGTCTTAATTATTATGATTGGAAAAAAAGAATTAATATTTTTTATTATGCATATATATATATACAAGTATATTTTAGGCACATACTTTTTGAAATACTTAGATATATATATATGCCAAATTCTACATACATACTTAAGTATCTTTCAAAGTCAAAAAATGCATTTTTACGAGGGGAATGTATGTTCTATGTATTGTAGGCTTATTCCATGGGGCTAATAAAATTTGGGTTTTTTTCTCTTTTTACAAAAAATAGAAATAAAAAAATATTGACCAAAGAGTTTTTTTTAGCAACATACATATATTGCAGTTCAAAAGGAAATATTTAATACCCTTATAATTCTATATAATTAAAGAAATACCCTTGTGGTAGTTTTTTTTTTTTTTTTTTTTGACATATTATTTTAATTTGAGTTGAAGAGGTTTTTTTTCTTCTTTTTTCTCTCTTTGGATATTAAATTTATTTAAAATCAATTGGTATGGGCAAAGACCTATTGTCTTTATTCATAGGGTTGCATGGTAGTGTAGGTAAGAAGGATTTGAGAATCAGGCATTCTAATGATTATATAGTTAAATAGGTTAAATGTTGGTATTTTGCACCCAAGTCAGGGTTTCAATGTCCCTGAGTACATTTAGTTATACAATTGCCGGATATATATATATATATATTGTAAATGGGTATATTTTAACTCTTCCCGGATGAGGGGCTATGTTTTTGGTGCCAAACTTTGAATTGTACATATGTTGTTGCGGTTATGTAAAAATTGAATCATGCGTTTTACAGAATACTTTCTTAATTAATAGCCATTTCTGAGTTAAATACGATCCATGACAGTAAAAGACATTTACCATATTTTAAAAAAGCTTTTTTTTGAATATTTTTCTTTAAAACTTTTAGTCAAATGAATGTTTTTCATTTTCAATTAGGACTCTTTTACACTTTTAATTTTTTCTAAAAAAAAAGAACTATTGTACAGCGTTATTATTTTATTTTGAATACCTTGTTTTGAATAGAATTAAGTTATTATATCAGTTTCTAAATAAATATTTTTTTTTGTATTGTGCTGCTAAGAAGCACCAGAATTTTCCCAATAATTCATTGAAATACATTCATCGACGAATGATTCATTCATATCAGTTACTCAATGTTGATTTAGTCAGTTATTACTGAGATTTCGATACCATTTCTTAATCCCTTAATCAATTGAAAATAAATGATGTTCTACTTTAGTTATTCGGTACCGAGAATAATGAAGATAAGGTCTCTTAAAAAGTCAAATTATATGTACATATATATGTAATGTCTAGACCTTGACACCCAAGTTAAACAAAAAAAAAAATACTCAAAAACAATTGCAAAAAATATATATAATTTATGTTTTTGCACAACATGTTTATTATTTTATTGTTGCGAATCATAAACCCTTGAAGGACACGTCCAATCCATTATGAGAGACAAAATATGACGCCAGAGAGTCAATCTATGAGGCTATGAATATATTATATGTATATATAATATGGTGTAGAATAATAATAATAATAATATAAAAAAAAAGGAAGAAAGAAAGAAAGAGAGAGAGAGAATAAGGGGGGGGGGGGAGAAAGGTGGAGCCTATTGTTATATACACACACATCTGCTACAGAGGAAGAAGAACAACTCCAATTCTCTCCTCTCTGACGTCATTAAATTCAAAATGGCTTCTTAGCAAAGAGAAGAATCTGATTGGTTATTCATATTTATCTGAGCATGCGCAGAGTTATTATTATTATAGTATTGTATTGAGTTGTAGGAAGATACAAGTGGATTTAAGCATGATGAATTTTGATTAATAAAGGGTTTTATAGCCCATGAAATGATTTTAAGTTATTCAAGGGATCTTTATACTGTGGAGCAGTAGGGAAATTTGAGTCACATAAGGGGATTGTATACGATAATGGGGCTTCATATTTATCACTTGAATAATAAGAATAAATACCGATTTTTTGAGCATCTATTTAGACGCATTTCCGATTTGACAAACTAACTCATGTTATATACACAGTTATATTTTACTAATAAACAAAATGTTAGTTAGTCAACTAATTTTAACCGTTATGTATCAGCAATAATTACATATCAAGAAACTAATTATTATCTTAAAAAATAGATATAATTAATTAGAATGTATCAATATTGAAATTATAAATGTGGCGTGAAATAAGCTAAACGTGTATTAGATGCATGTATATAGATAGAAAATAGAAGACAAAGGATTCAATGAATAGATTGGCTCCTGGTTAAAATTCATATTCATACAATAATTAAATAATATCCTGAATACTTGAACCATCTTTCTTGTTCCTCATACAACAATTATCAGTGGTTCTAATTTAAGAGTCGAAGGTTGTAAAATATGTACGAAATCAAATTAAAAATTGTTCGATAATCCCAAATGTCGCCGGACTAATCTATCCATTGATTTATAAATGCTGTCATATATATGTATCTACCATAATTTTATAGCAAGGATGTTACATTCAAAATATTTATTAATGGAATCATGTAGATAAACACAGACAAGTATTTATCATAAACTTGCTTATCCCACTGGCATCTTTGGAAGTAAAATGATTAGTCCAATCTGAATTAGGCCTGAGTAATACCTTTGTTTACGTATAGAGACACTGAAACCCATTCATAAGTAGATAGCTTTACAAAAATAATAACATTAAATTCATTTTTATTCATTTTTAAAAATGGGAGAGCATTGCCCATGTTTGTGCTTTATAATTTCCCTTCTATGAAATTAAAAACAATGCAGGTCTTTAAAGTAGTTTGAAATATATTTAATTTCTGTTCCATACTTAGAGGATTTTTGATACAAATATCGTTGAAGAAGGCTTCAGGTCTATCTATGATTACTTAACATTATTGAAAGACTATTTACACTCATTTATCCTTACTGTAAACTACAAAAATAGGCATTAAAAATATATTAAATTAAGTTTATTTATAACACAGTACAAGGAGTCATCATATTTGCATTTAATTACAAATTACAATTTTAAACTATTGTATGTTATATATTATAAAAAATCCTTTGTATAGTGCAAAAAAAAAACCCTTGGTGAAAAGTAAAAATAATATTATTAAATATAATATGTTTATGGATCGTTGAAAGATCCAAGGTGGCTTAGAATGGACCTTGAAATCCCCTAATCAACCCTTTTTACTCATTTTATACCATCCATAAAAGGGTTTGTGAAACATTTTGAGAGCCAAAAATATGCAATGCTTCAATAATA
The DNA here is from genome assembly GCA_963680855.1 of Lepeophtheirus nordmannii. Taxonomy (NCBI): domain Eukaryota; kingdom Metazoa; phylum Arthropoda; class Copepoda; order Siphonostomatoida; family Caligidae; genus Lepeophtheirus; species Lepeophtheirus nordmannii. The sequence continues at coordinate 20,237,293 of OY804522.1, forward strand.
AATGAACAATAAATAAATAAGCTTATGTGTTGTACAATATCTATTCAGGTTTATGCGAGTATTTTCAGCACTATATATACTAAAAAAGATATAAACGGTTTGACATATTGATGATCGAAATTTCTTTTAATGAAAATGGTTTGAGGTTATTTTAATAAATACAAAAAACATTTTTGATTGGGGAATTTAAAATAGTTATTGGGAGAATCAAGGAGTAACTTGTTTGGAAGCCAACTTAAAAAATAGACTAAAATGTATCTCTTTAACCATTCATAGTTTTTCAACCAAAAGCAAACTTATATAGGATTTTTAGAAGTGTTGAATAGTTTTTGAAAAAATATGAAATTTTTTGCATCTAAAAGTTCTATTGAAATTCACATATGGCTGGTAAACTATGGCTATCATATGGAAGGAAATTAATTATTTCAAAACATTATTTTTTAATGTATTATTATATAATGACATATTTTTCGGGTATAAAGTTCTAGAAAATTATTAACATTTGTACATATTCGTAAAATTTTGAAATTACTTTTTTTACCCATAAGAACTTAACTAATTATATTTTATTTTTAATCAATTGAATAGATTAATACCACATAACTCAATAAAGTTATAACTTAATAAAATTCACATAAATCAAATATGATGTTAACTGTATGTGGATTTTGATTTGATGAAAAATAAAGTCATTTCTCCAACTTCTCTTCCTACGACGTAAGTCCTTTAAGTCATTCTACATATAGAATAGAATGACTAAAGTAAATACATATTTTGGGACAGTGTTAATTAAAGTTTTTTATACCATTTTAAGATAGATACAAATCCATTGCAATCTCCTCATTTCTTGGAAGAAGCATTAACTCCAAAGTGAGAGAGAAGAAGAGAAAGAGAGAGAAAGAAAAAAAATCCTCAATACAACTGATGTTAAAACGGATAAGATTTGCTTTTAGCAAATAAAAATATACATAGGAATAAAATACAATAAAAAATAAGGTTTTTTCCTTCTTTTTCTGATAAGAAGACTTTTATTTGTCTCTGTGCCTTTTTCAAAATGTCTTTCCAACCAATAAAAAAAAAGATCAAAAAAACATTTAAGTTGTCTTAAAGGAATGGGTCTTTCTACCAACGTAAATATGAACGTCTGCTCAAAAAATGGATAGAAATGACATATAACATTCTAAGAGTATCAAACAATAATAATCAAATATAATGTAATGTCTAATAGTTATTATATAAAAAAATTAAAAATACATTTAAAAAAATTGTCAACATCATTTTTACAATTTTAATCGTGTTTTATTGAATTTCCCTTAAAAACATGGGAACCCCGCAGTCAAGAAATAAATATCTATATTTTTTTAATAAGCTATTACATGTGAGTTCAAGGATTTATCTAAATTATTTATTTAGGTATCATTGCACTTTTAATAGTTTTTGGGACATTTGAGGGATTAAAACCTTTTTGACTCTTAGGCGAAAGTTCGCCAATAACTAAGTATCTTGACTAGAAGTTTGCAAAAAATAGATTTTTTATGATACTATAATTTATAAGAGAAAAAAATAACATAATATCTTCTTTTTTTTTACAATACACAGCATAATGGACTAGTAATTTAAAGAGATTTAATTCGGCACATAATGCAAATTAATAAATAACCTATATTTCTACGTATTTATAGGCACTGAAAGTATTCAAAATATAATACTACTTGAATTGAGTAACAACAATTTATATGATAAACGAGGTATTGCTACAAATACAAAGGATTTCCCAGCAACGATAATTATGAATGATTTATGTCTCAATCATTCAAGAAATAAAAAATAAAACATATAAAAATCGCTAAATCATTATTTCATGATTCAACAGATATTACCACATCCATGTATATTGGTATATACATATGTACATAAATAAATGGCTTATTTCTATTTATTTACTCATGTACCCAATGCATTCTTATCCAAGAATATTCATATATCATCAAATGGTTCCTTAGTAATACAAATTTTCTGTGACCCATTATCTAATACTTTCTCAGCATTCGTCAATCTAAAAATTTGATTACTATGGTAGAAAAATTATAGAGCTGGTGGATTTTAAACTATTTCAAAATAGACACTACGATTTAAATACATCTAAGGACACATAATTAAACCAATCATGAGGGGCATATAATTCAAAACGTTGTTTATTCCTAATTGGAAATCCTGATTCGAAAATTCACTCATGACTGAATAAATCCGATTGGAGTTTATAGATGGACCTTAAGCATGAACGGATTGTATTTGAAACAATTTCTCTGCTGAGAAATTCCCAATTTCTGTTGTGCAACCACTCATTTTTTACTTTCAATGAGATGGTTCCTTGGTTCAAAGTATAATAATATTTGTTAAGAGAGATTAACAGCTAGCTTTTGCAATTACGTCAGAGAGCTTCATCTCAAATTTGATATTTCGTCTTCCCGACTCTATTTAGATCTGTGAGTTTCACCTAATCAAAGCTATAGTCGATTTGATGTATAAACTCCTCATCAAAATATATCAACTTTTTCAAAAAGTTCAAAATACATTTTATCAAAATTTGACTTTGAGTCAATGGTATATTTTTAACACTCTAACGAATTAGCAGTCATTTTGATTGTTTTTGTTTGATTTATATTATATGAATGTTTATGTGTCAACAGGTTTTTGGTGTATTTTATTTGATACTAGCTGACTTTTCATATTTTTTTAAATATCTATTCAGTCTGCTCTTTAAATATTTTCGTAAAGGAGCATTTATAAATACATGAAATGAGAGAGCAGACCTTTTAAATGCAATATGATAATATATTTGACACAAAATATAATTCAATCAAAAAAGTTTCTAAAACTGCATCCTATTATAAATTTGATTGGACCATTTAGATCAAAATATACTCAATTTTATACAACAAAAGTAGACTATATATGTATATACATGGGTCCCGACAAATATTTTATAGGTTTTAGATTGGATATAGATAGATAAAGTATTAATTTAAGGAGAAGTCAATGAATTAAATTATTAATAGGTGTATTTGAACAAAAATAAAATAATGTTAATTATCTGATATTTTTTAAAAAGCAAAGCAATTCAGATCGTAATCAAAATGACCAAATATGTTTAGTAACACAAAAAGCATGGGTTAATGCAGAATTAATAAATAATAATTGTATTATAACTATAGGTAAGTAGTCTGCACATTAAAAACTCTTTAGCCTATTTTTTTTTTTACTTCAAAGTTAGAAAATTCCTAGAAAACTCTATCAGAACTAATCTCATGATAGTCATCAGGCTTTGTAAATACAGTTATTGTATGGACACATTAATTACATTCACCTTTTCAAATGGACTTTTTTTTTCAATGAATGTGCATAACAAGCACTAAATGAAATACAAAAAGAGTAGCAACGTTTAAAAGCAAGAAAACAAAAATGCAGTCATTAAAATACTTGAATCGTTCTTCTTATAAAATAATAATCACAAATTATTTCTGCGAAAATAACGTATACTTAAGAGAGTGACCTCTGGATTGCCGAAATTTTATTTGAATATTATGGGAATACTACACAAACAAGCAGACTTATATATAGTACTTGTACATACATATATTGTCTACAACAAACTAACTTATCTACCAGATGAATATACATATAAATTAAATAGAATCTCGTGTCATGTCTGTGTACATTGCAAAAATAAGAAATAAATAAATGTTTATACAAACTCTATGCTAAATTACAACATATACATACATACATACATATGTTTGTATCTATGAATATATGTACATTCACAGGGGCAGTGTCGGTAAATGGCTTTGTAAAAAGAATTTTTGTGTTTGATCTGCGTAGTAGTAGAATGATTTTACAAAAAAAAAAAAAAAAAATCTTAATATAAACAATCCATAATCTATCTTTCTATATATGTATATCAAGTGAAAATAATTATTTAAGAAAATTGTCAAATGATTTAGAAAATATAGAAAAATCTGCATTAACATATAAGTACATACATATATGTACATATGTACAAATGCTGTCACTGCTTTATTATTATTATTATTATTATTATTGTTATTATCATTATGAACAAAATAAAAAAAAATATTTTTGACCGTTTTAATAACTTCACCCAAAGTCTCGTAAATGGACCGTCTTTGAGCCATTAATGTAAAGAGTGACTTCTAAGTCATTTTTAAGCTTTTAAAAGAATAATTTGAAAAAAAAAAAAGTTGAAAGAAAGGAATAGCAATAAAAATTAATAATATATATACTTATATGCATAAGCCTTTATCTATAATACACTTCTTTTTTTCTTCTTTTTTTTTTTTGTTTAAGATTTGAATTCCAAGTTATTCTCATGAATCTTTTTTTTTCCTTTGTACATTTGGTTTGTAGTCATATTTGTAGATATGTAATATGTTTAAAAATAGACACCCCTTTCATATTAAATACTTTTTATATAGCTATTAATCAATGCAGTGACTTTAAATTAATTTTATTGCACATAACCACATATTTACTCAAAGTCCCATAGATTCCTAACATTTTATCTTCAAAACAAGTAGAAAAAGCAAAAGAAACCAACTCTGGGTTGATGATATGATATAACCAACTTCTTGTAAAAAAATACATAAATATTTTCCCGAAATTATGACATTTATTTTACAAAATAAAATATAAAATTATATACCTTTATTCAGAAGCATGGGAAAGTTCCTTTGAGAAAGGGGTGAGTAAGGGATGACGTGTTGAATTCGACGTTCTTCATAATCTTTTTTCAGCTGATGTTTGTCTATTTATTTAATTTTTCACAAATGGATTGACTCATAAAAAAATATACACTTAAAATAAACTTTTGAGATGGCCAGATTTTTTTTTTTTTTTTCAATGTTTTTAATTTTTATACGTGTCATAAAAAAGAGGTGTTCTATGGTTCCTGGAATGGCTGTGAAATTAAATTGGTAAAGGACTTTAATGAAGAGATCTCTCAAAAAAGTCAATAACATTTCAATCACGGAGAGCCTCAAAATGAACTTGAAAAAAAAAAGGTTTAGTGAGCTAAATTCCTCAAAAAGTAAATATCATTATTCATTATTTAAAAATAAATACTGGGAGAGGTGGGGGGGGGGGGGGGAACGTTTTTAAAATATATCAACTTTAGGTATTTCATTTGATTTCTCGTCAAATTGAAATTCTTCAGCCTTTAAACCCTATCGACATTATTTGAATTTGTCGTAATTAAAAATAAACTTCACTAATGACTACACTCTTTCGAACGAGAAAAAATGCAATTTATAAATGCACACATAGTTATGTATGTATTGCATGTAAGTCTACTTACATATGTAAGCAGTTTTTCGACCCTGTGACATATTTAAGAGACTATGAGTCATGCACTCCCCCCCCCCTCTCTTTATCTTCATAACACCATTTTTTTAGCCCCCTTACAGGCGTTTATTCATATTTGATACTTGAAGTAAAATTCAAGGGAATGGGAATCCATTGACAACGTTATTTAAGGAATTAATAATAATAAGTCATTAATATAGAATTCTATATTTCATGACTTCGAGTCACATTCAAAGAAATCATCCCATAAAAAGTATAGAAGAAAAAAAAACATATCAAGTGTGTGTGTGTATATACGTAAAGAAGGATCAGGGTTCGATTGGGGATGTGAGATCAAGGGAACAGATTTTTCTATTTAGAACATTATCAATTTTGTCATATACATATATAAATACTTTAATTCACCATATTCTATAATTATATGTATATTTATAATATTGTAGTATGTATTGTGGATTTGAGTTGAGTTGAGTTTAGAACTACACATCACTAATTCTCAATACTTGCATCAACTCTTCAAAGGTAATAAATGTCAGAAATGTATTTTTGATTTAAAGGGAAAAATATATAAGATATGTGATATTAGAAGACTCATAAAAAAATCAAGTGACATTAAGAAAAAAAAAAAAAAAAAAGTAATGGAAAAGATGGACTCAAAAAATTTGATCATTCAAAGAAAAAAAAATTAGTCTTCATAAAAAGTTGTTAATTATATTTTTCATGATAATCAGTCCGAGTCAATGAATGAATAATGCTACAATTTTTACGAGAGTTGACGTAATCATTTGTGAATCCTTTTAATTTGATAAAAATAATATTATTTGTTATAGATAGGTATTTGTCAATTGATTTTATAGTGTTTATTATTTTTTATGACTTTTGAGATAAGATGAGTACATGTGTGTGTGTGTGTGCACCGTTTGTTATGGTACCAGCAAAGCAGTAGTCTCAAGCATTTCCGGAGTCCTTTAAAAATTAATTGAACATATTTGTACCTTTTTAATATATATTTAGTTAAAAAAACTTTTTAAAAGGTGGATGTGAGTGAGAGATCGCAAGGTACTAGAACCTTGTCAGAAGTCTTACCAACCTTAGTATGGAACAAGTTTTTTTTGTTTTTTTTAAATATTATGTCACTTTGAGTTTGATTTAAACAATTCTTTTTCTAGAAGTTTTTATTTTTATTTTTTAATGAGATATTGCAAAATAATACTTACTAACTTACTAACAAGAATGACACATTCGTAATAACGATTTGTCATTGCATATATGTTGGTTCGAATTATGACCACATCATCCCTGCTCAATGATGTGTATCCTACCTAAAAGTATAGAACATTTCATATCGCCATGAGGATGACAAACTGTCTTATATGAAAATAAAAAAAAGATTAAAATTACAAACCTTTTTCTTCTACATATGAATTAAAAAAATATCTTTAGCTAAAAAACATATATTAAACTATATCTAACATTGGAGATTCAATGCTCACTAACTCAAAAACTACAGGCCATTTTGGAAAATGACAATGTGGGATCCTTGTTCAAGAGAATTACTCTTGTCCTTGAGAAAAACAATGTATTAATGTGTCAAGAGATCGATTCCCACAGTTTTGTTGGCTTTTAAATATATATATATATATATATTTAATTGAATAGGATTTATAGGCCATAATTGAGAGGGATTTAAGACGTGTTTTAGACTCAATTCCAATCATAAAAAAACAAAAACATTTACTAAATCTTGAATTGACATTAATGATTGTGTTTTCTACTCTTTCTTTTTTTTGTGTGTCTCTTAAAGTTTGTGGACATTTTATTTACCAAGTTTAAGAGGTATGAAAGACCTCAGTGCAACTGGCTTAGTCAGAAAATACACGTTTTGTTTTACAATCAATGAGTTTAATCAATTAATGATCACAAATGTATTGGCTATGAATGATTTTTTAAAGGAGACACATATGTGTAGGTGACCTGCTACCCTTGACATTGTAATTATTTTTTATAACATGAGCCAATTTGACCTACAACACAATATTGAATGTTCCAATTGTCACTGATATATGTATATAAAAAAGGATCCTCTATAAGACCTAAAGAAAATAGTTTGTAAAGAAAATATGCTTTTCAGAACAAACACACAAAAACACACAGAGTAGTGCTCTTCAGCTACTGGTTTGAAGGCTGTAGGGAGGTCATTTATACTATGAAATTGAATTGGCTAAATATTATATACTCAAAAATATAGAAATATATATCTTTGTTCCTTGAGACACATGTATGTATGGTATGTATGTAGGTAGGTTTAAAGAGTCCACCCTGTAGGTCTAATTTTTATTTGATACATATATAACTTAATGAGAGTCATTTGAAGTTTTTATTATCCCAAGAAATGTATCATCATACGTACATCCTGCCTGCCTTCCAAATTTAGGATACTTTGAGAGAGATGTCATAAAGAAGGTTCATTTTTCCTATTAAATACCCACACTTACAATGTAAGGTTTGGAACTTCCATCCATGATGTAAGGGTTCCTTCATTTTTCAATGCCTCGTTATTTGAGAAATTGTACTCCTTGGAGGGAAGGATGTGGCAATAGAGGGTATATGAAAGGCTATCTGTGGCTACACTGGCCATCAAAATTATCAGAAAAAAATTAATTAGGGCGTCATTTCTCAGAATATTGACAGATGATCGACCTATTATTTGCTTTCTATTTGTTTTTAACCCTCAAATAATTGGTCAAATTAATGCATATATGTAAGGAAAATAGAGGTGATGTATAATTGTTACTCTCAAAGGGTATTTAAATTACAAATTATACATATATATATATATGCATTCCTCATCAATACTCAACATGTTGCATAGTATGTATACCTTCTTCAAAAATTGTAATTAAAGCCAACTTTAAATTGCTCTTAACATGATTAATTTATACCTCTTTTCTTCCTCTAAAGGCAATAAAACGCGTGTTGTTTATATCCCATATTCACCATACAATTGTTGCTATTTAATAATAATAAAAATAAAATAAAAAACCAAGTTAAGTAAGACATTTTTGGCCTAGAGTCTTTCTTCATCATGCTTGGTGTCTCAATTTCCCTTCTTCCTCCCTTCCTCGTTAATTGGCATAATGTTAGGTTTAACTTGCCAGAAAGGGGTGGCTCAAAAGTCGTTTTAATTTGGGGTGGGTAAGATTTCATATTGTTCACAGCCCTACCGGCTTGTCTTTATGATACTATGTCTCTTCTATATACATAAATCCTACAACCCCCATATGTGACAACAAAACTTGTAGCATGAAGGAGATTTAAGATTGAGTAACACCCTGTGGGCTCCTCTACTGGAAATACCTTACTAATTATAGGGTTATAGACTTTTATTTGAATATGAATAGAATGTTCTCATTGGCAGCAGCCCACTCATTGCCCAGCCTTGGCTTCTTTACCCACCCTCATTTGTAAGATTGTACATACATACAATTGGAAGTAGAAATTAAACTACGAATCAATTTTATTAATAATATTATATTTGTATCTCTATATATATTTATTAGAAATATGTATCTGAAAATTTGATTCATGTGTATGATGCAGGCAGGCAGATATACAATTGTAATTTAATTAGCCAGAAACAAACATCCATGAATATATTTATGTAAGTGAAACAAAGAAATATATATATATATATATGAATACAAATATAACAGAATTGAATGTGTGTTTTGTGTTTTTTGTTTTCTTTGAAAAAAACTCAAATTAAAATTAATTTTTTTATATTTTATGTATTTGTAAAAAGAAGGTTGATGATTATATTAATATTATGAATGTAAAAAAAAAATATAATATATAATATTATGAGCTCCGAATGGGGTGTGTTGGAAGATGGATCAATTACATTTTGGACAGACGACTCAAAGAAAATGGGGGTAAAATCATATTGTGTAATATTAATCATAATATATGTATGTCGGTATGTAAATAGAATAATATAATGTTATTATCATCGAATTGAGCTAAATAACTATGTATAATAATAATAATAATAATAATAATAATAGAATAATAAAAAACAAATTTATACTAAAAAACAAATAAATGATTCATGTTGTTCCTCTAGTATAATAATAATAATAATAATAATAATTACAATTAATAGAATAATATCCAATCCACTCAATTAAAAATTACGTATTTTTGCAGCCCCATATATGTAGAAGGTATTTTTTATACTTATATATAAATTGATTGAGAGACATCATCATCATTCACACTCTTGGAAAGGGAATTAATTCACTCAAATTGTTTTTCGCTTTGTTTTGTTTTTTGAAGGGCTGTTACATATGTTACATTATCTACATATGTACTAACAAAAAGGGGACCTGCCTTTACCAATCCACCAACTATCATCATAATAATTGTAAATTATTCAAAGCAGGGCCTGACTTATTACAAGGGGTCAATTACAACCAATCAATTATGTAGTTGACATTGTTATTTTTTGAGCAACAAAAAAATATATTTAAAGATTGAATTGTCGAGCAAGCTCATTGTAAAGAAAAATCAAATACTACTCTATGTGTTAAAAAACAAACAAAAAAACTCTCTTTTCGTCGTCCAAGAAACTATCTTTTTTAGGGGGGGGGAGAAGGGGGAGTTGAATATGACAAAAAAATAGATTTATGTAATAATAATATATTAGAATACTTTAAAAAATATTAATAATAAAGAAAAAAAAGGTAATTTATATTAATAAATGAAAAACTCAAAAATCACGGTTTTGACGAAATCTCTCTACCCTTGTTGTGTGTTCATATGTAATGTACACGGGTAGTAGATATGATTCGCATATCAAAAGTAAAAGTATGGATAATTACTATTATTATTAATGATTAAAACACTCCAAAAAGTAAGAAGTCAAATAATGAATATTTGTAATGAAAATCTTATCTTACATCAAACTCGGGGAAGAAAAAAAAAAGAACAAATCAAAAGAATTAACAAACAAACAAACGAATATGTTGTAAGTGTGGATGCAGCAGAAAATGATTCATTTCAACACTCAAATTAATGAATTAATTATTATCAACTATATATATATATGATTATATGTATAAGTCTGTTTATACATATATTTATGCATGTTTAATGAAAAATGTGTATCTCTTATTGGATCAATCAATCAATGTTCTCCTCGTTATTTATATATTCGTTCTTCTTCATGTATACATCAAAGCCGTATTGCTCTGGTTCGGCAAGGGTGGAAGATGAGCGTGTGGATGATGATGATGGGGACCCCGAGGTGCCCCTAATCCAGGGCTCCCTCCACCTTCTAATACCGAGAGCGGGGGTGGAGGGAGCATCTGATGTCATTTATGTAGAAGGTTGTGGTGGTGATGAGGGTGATGAGAGACGTGAGAGGGATGGGGATGTCCGTTGTTTGAGCCTCCTCCGTGATGAAGTGGGGGTGGAGGAGGGGGTAGAGCGGCGTGATGTCCATGATGAGCTTGATCCGAACTACTGCTATTGTTGTTGCTGTTCGAATTGTTTGAGCCTGAATTATTTTGTTGTCTTTGGTTGTTTTTCTTACTCTTCATTCGGCGATTCTGAAACCAAATCTTGATTTGCCTCTCTGTTAAATTCAAATTCCGCGCCAATTCCCATCTCTTTTGCTTAGATACATAGGCATTAAAGAGAAACTCCTTTTCAAGCTCCAGGGTTTGGAATTTGGAGTAGGGTTTGCGCTTCTTTCGAACGCTTACATGTCCTGTCCAATGTTCCAGGGGGGTTCCTATTCCGGCTGGAGGGAAGAAAAAGCCTGGAGGAGAGGGAAGAAAAGAAATATAGTATATATATATATATATATATATATATTTATATAGGTGTATATGTGTGTATAAATTATAAAAAGAAAAGAGAGAGAGAAAGAGAAAAAAAAAGGAAGGAAGGAAGGAAGGAAAATGATGGTTTCCTTTTTAGTTCTGCTAAGCAGAAATTTACATAAAGATGAAACAACTTCTTCTCCAACTTCTCTTTTTCTTTCTCTCTCTCTCTCTCTCTTTACCTTCTTCATCATTATACAAACATAATAGTTATAATCATAATAATATTATTATGTATATGAAAAGAAAAGGAGAGGGAGAAACGACATTATCCGTTTTAAGGAGTCATTATACCACTACGCAAGGAACGGCTTTCTAACCACCACTACCAACAACAACAAACACGACTCTTGTTATTACTATTATTACTATCATGAGGACTCCACATAATAGAGTTGCTTAACCTTCAGCCTCACTCCTGGAGGAGAAGCCGAATAATAATGGTAACTATGCATAAATGAAAGATCCATAATAAATAAGTATGCTTCACAATTTGACAAATTTATTTGTCTAATATCCACATTGTTTCTGTTGCTCTAATTCAAAATATGTATGTGAGACGACTTACTTACTACAGAGTAGAAGGGAATGAGGGTCTCGAGGGAGCCTTTCAAAATTTACATAATAGTTTTTTTTTTACCTTCTTTATGCCATTTCTTGTAAATAAAAGAGAAGAAGGGAATATTAGTTCCATAATAATACTAAACGTAATAATCATCATCATGGCAAGACTCATCTTTTGATAAGACTCCGAGTTTTTTTGTTGATGATGTTTTTTTGCTGTTGTGGTGGTAGCTGTTAAAGTACCTACATACATACATACATAATGTATAATATGTATGACTTTAATGTGTATATACATATATACATACATGACAGCTGCCTTCATTGGAGAACTAACAACCAAGCAGGGAAGGAAGGAAGGAAGGAACCTCTCTTTTCTTTTTGGAATGAAAAAGAGGAAAAAAACGAACTTTTGAGTTCGCCCTGGACCTTTGTATACATAATAATAACAATAACAAGAGACGCAAGCAGGAGTTGTCTACTGCTGCTGCTGCTGCTGGTGCTTGGATCTATGTATGTAATAATGAATACCCACCCGGGTTGACATATATATATATATGCTATGTCGTTGTCGTTGTACTCTCTGAACGGGGTGGTTGATCCCACCAAAAAAAAAAAGTAAAAAAGAAAAAATGGGCGACAATATTATATATGTATATATATATATATATATATATTAGGTTGTGAATGCATTTCTTGGCTCATTGCCAGAAAAAATAGATTTCCATGCCTGATAAGAGCAAGAAGTACATACGACAACAACGAGGATCGAACGAAGCAAGTTTTACTTGGAAAAAATCCTTTTTTTTTTTCAAAGTAAAACCTACCAACATTATCGTATTGTACCTGTTGGTTAAAAAGAACCTCGTCTTATGGATATTTTTTTATGTAGGTACATAATTCAATATTGTTTTTTCTCTTGTTTTGTTCTTTTAATAAAGTCATTTAAAGGAATACAAAAAAAAAAAAAAAACGCACATAGAAAACCAGTTAAAGGCTGGTTGTTTTTATGATGAGAAATATTACAACATATTATCATAATGGATATTATTTCTCTTTCGTTTTTACGATAGATTTTCTCGTGTACTTCCTGACTTATTACAGCCATTAAAAATCATAAAAAGAAGAGGGAAAGGGAAAATATACCGGGAAAGAGGAGAAACAAATGACATGCTCTTTACAAATTGAGAAATCAAGTCCTATCCAGGACTTTTTATAATATATATATATATACCTTTTTTTCATGGAGTTGAAACAAAAATTGTCTTCTTCATATTTACTGTATGTAGTATGTACTACAGAAAAAATGAATCCATGTATGAAAAAATGGAAATGTTTGATTGTCAAACAGAAAAAAGGGGTTGAAAATATATACATACGTATGTACATATTGTGAGACATCGTTATGACTCAGCTTTTATACTGTGTGAGGAGGAGGATGATAATGGTGATGGTTGAGTGAGGAGAAGAGGAGGAAGAAGAAGGGGCGTAGTGTTGTAGTTCCTACCACTACTACCACTACTAGTACTACTATTACCAGTCTGTTTGTTTGTTTGTTTGATCACCTTCCCAAGACTACCGAGCCCTAATAATACTACCACTACTCCTAAAGAGAGGGGAGGGGGATTGTTTCCTTACCCGTGGGTGGATGCGTGTATAATCCTGTATCCGGTGGATAATTAAATCTGCTATAATCCGCGTGTAAAGACGTTGGTGCCATATCTCTCCGAGACTCTGGATCCCCAATGGCTCCATATCCTGGTGTTGTTGGGTAGTTCCATGCTTGTGATGAAGAAGAAAACCCTGAAGGTGTCACAGCAGCTCCCTCAGGCCCTGTGGGAGAGGGTTGTGGAATGGAGGCTGAGCCATTCGTGTTGGATGAGCCGGATCCAGCAGGGGTGGTGGAGCCCCCTGTTGGAGCAGATCCATATTTCCCACTGTATTCAGATTGCCAAAAAAGGGGTTTTGTGTCTGAGGTTGGAACTGGGGGTGGTGGTGGGGGTGGAATGCCGGATGCTCCACTTGGAGGAGATGAGCCCAGAGGGCGTCGACTCTCAACTGCTGCTGCAGATAGGGCTCCGGGATAATGACTAGGATAGGCCGACATGCTACTCGAACTGCTACTGCTACTATTACCACTCTGAGCCGTCGTGCTCACAGAAACGTTGGGAGTGTTGCCACTGCTGCTGGATGACGAAGAGGGCGGTGGAGTGTTGTAAGGGTGAAGATGGGAGCTGTTACTGTGTTGCTGTTGATGAGTACTCTGGTGGAGATGATGCTGAGAGATGTGGGATGGATGATGGGTGTGATTGATGAGATGAGAGGGATGCTGAGAGGACACGACCTCCGAGAGAAGGAAGGAACCGTTATCGCTGCTTCCGTAGACTGGCCAAGAAAGCCTTTTGGAAATGGGCCCGGGACTGCTTGGACTTAGTTCCAGGGACGAACCGTTGTTGTTGTTGTTGTTGCTACTAGATTTTGTGGGACTCGAAACTGATTCCACATAGAGTCCACCGTTCATATTTAGCCAGGAGAGACAAGAATATGAACCTTGATGAGTAGAAGAGGGCTTCAGTCACCAGGACAATTACCACTTGAATCTGTTTCTCTCTCTCTCTGTCTCTCAAGTATTTGCTTCAAATAAATAACAACGAAATAACAAGCACGTAAAAACAAAACACTTTCGGGATTCGGTGACTCAATACTAATAATGACTTAATGAATTAAGGATGGATGGATGGATGAATGAGGAAGTGTCTATAAAAATGACATCATCCCACAGATACTATGATGATGTACATGAGTCTAAAGTCAAGTCCATGGTAATCACATGTCAGATAAGAACTGTTTAATAATCCAAGTTTGATTATGATATTATATTTTTTTTGTTTTTATTATTTTTTTTATTATTCCAGAGAGTCGGTTCTTCCTCTTCTTCTTCTTCTTCTTCTTCTTCTTCTACTACTACTACTATTACAACTACTTCTTCTTACAGGCGAGCGACTGAGAAACTGAGGCCGAAGAATATTTGACGGGTTTGACGCTTTAAAAAAGTTTCAAACTCGCGCGCACGCCTTGAGTCTGAGCGAAATTGTATTTACATACATACATACTATTGATGATATTCGGGCTTGTATTACATACATATTTCTAACAAAAATACATACATACATACATAAATGAATTCCTTTTTGCGTGTATGCGACTTAAAGGCGTGCTTTTTCTTTCAAAAATAATAAATAAATTGAAGAGGGTTGAAAAATAAATTTCACAAAATTTTATTATCATTGATAATATTATTGATAATTTTCTCTATTTTAATAAGTCATTCAATTCAAATATCTCTCATGACGTTTGGGTCTACAACCTTCTATAAAGAAGGATCCTCTCATGGATCATCCGTACAATTTTCATGATCCCAATAAATGTTCGCATAGAACCTTTTTAGCAAGTTTTTTTCTGCGTATTAACTTCGAGCTTCTAACTATGCATAAATAAATTCGTTCCTAGAATACAAATTTAAAACTTCTCAAGTTCCTTCCCTTTCTGAAGGGGTCTTTATTGCATTATTCCTCTAACAGAGGGCACTGTATAAAGGGTTGGAAAAAAAAGAAAGGGGAGAGTTTCCCTTCTTTCAAAGCGACATCTAGAGTCATGGCAAGGAACAATGTTTGTTCTTTCTCTCTAGAGAAGAGTGGCAGACTATCTCGTAGTAAGTATTTAGAAGGTAAGAGGAAATCTCCTCCCATTTTTTTATTCTTATTTGTGCGCAGCGCCGCCTTTATTTATTTATCTCCGCAAACATTTTATTTATTTTGTCGCTGGCGCAGAGCAGTAAACAAATAGCATTATTATTGAATATTGCTTTTATATCTTAAATCATTTGACAAATTATATATTTATATAAAGATATTTAGTTTTAGGCTCTCTCACTTCATTACATCATCATAATTATGGCGTTTTAATACTTATTTTTTTATGAGTTATAGGAATGTATCCCATAAAAATGATCAATTCCTAGACTTTCCTCCTTCCACTATGGAATTTTGGGTAGAGTGGGCAGGATTTGCTTAATTGAAGTGAGTGTTTGAGCCCTTCTTATCTAGGCAAGGGTTTGGGTGAATGCTTCATTTACAAGGGTGCATAAGGAGAGCTTTGTACCCGTTATAAATATGCATGATGGTTGCAACCATCATGCATATAGATAAAGGAAAGAAAGAGAAACACACACACACCAAAAAAAGGGTTTGAATATTTTATAGGTTTATGATACGTCAATAAAAGTCCAAGTTCTTCTTGTTGTTGTTTTATTATTTTATTAAAAATAAAAGTGAAAGAGTTGTTACTTAAGCAACCTAGGAGAGAAGAGACCCACGGGAACGCATTCTCCTTTGTTTATTCAAAGAAGGTCTTGAACTTATTCAGGCAGAGAGAGAGAGAGAGAGCAACAGCTTCTTCACTTTCCTCCACCATGTGATGAAGTCTGTTGTTCATTTTGTATACATTAAGGATAAATTTGCATGCAGGTGACGAAAGTATCTGTTTTTTGTTTTGCTTCATTTTTTTTTTTTTTTTTCAAATATCTGATCTTATGATGATATTATAATACATTACTTGTTCTGTGCTTGTTGTATACTACAACAAGCAAATTGTACAATTTAGATTCCGAATTGAAGGTATTTCTATGAAGTGTAATTTCAAGGGTTAAGTTTCTAATTTGCTTAAAGAAAATTCAACAATTCAAGTGTCTGTAAGTTGGATGAATTCTAAATAAGTAATCGATGAAACATACTCCTAGATCAAAATAAATGAATTATAGTTGATAATTAAAAGGGCCCATGGATATAGGCATATATTTAAATAAGATTTTTGTGCAAGTAGTCAAGATGCAACTTGTACAATTTACATATAGTACAAGTTAGAGCAAATGCAAAATCCTAATATAATAATTCACTGCACTCACGAAACCTTACATACATATATCTACTAATAATAGAATATAATTGATTAATTAATACTAATCCATTGCCAATAAGATATTGGTGGATATTTATTTACTTCTGTTCATAGTCCAACCAGAGTCAAAGACAAGCACTGGTAAGTAATGTAAGTAGCTACAACGGCAAGTAAGAAAGAAGAAGAGAAGAGAAGAAGAAAAGAAAAGAAAGAAAAGGAGGAATCCACTCTGTTTGTGGAGGAAGGGGAGATATTTATAATATTCTAACATGTATGTACGTAAGCGTATGCAACAACAGGGAGGAAGGCTGTAGGAGGCAACTCAGGCGGCAATCCCTTCCCTTCCATAATACTGATTGAGAAAGAAGAAGAAAAAGAAAAAGAAGAAGAGAGAAAGAGAGAAAGAAAGAACTATGCAATTCACAACATACAACAAATCAGGAAGACTCTTCTTTCTTATCTACTCCGTGCCTCTTCTAACGTCAAATTAAACGGATATTTCCTCCTCTCATAGCAGTCATTTTCCAGTATTTCCAAGCCCATAGGTACATTTATCAATTCGTCATTCGTTTCGAGTCATTAATCATAATCTAGCAGTAATATCAGAGCCATGAAAAAGTCCAATATAAATCCTTTGCATACTTACCTTTACCTTGAATCTAGGGATTGAGTCTCGAACTTAAGAGTCTTTTAAGTACTCCAGCGTGTCCCTTCCAATGGATATTATATTATATGTATGAATTATAATATAGTTTTTTTTCTTCTAAATGATGATATATAGAGAAATCTTTCTCAAGATGATCCTTGAGTCATGAATCATTCTTAACTCGCAGAGTGCAATGTCAAATGCCAACATACATCATATGCACATGCCTTTCGTTATTAGAATCCCAATTCGCCATCCATCCATCCAAACAAACATCACTTCACCCCTCATAGATACACCACTTCGAACATGATAGTAACTTCTTCTTCGTAGGAGCGGCTTTTCAAAGTCTGTTTATTTTTTACTTGCATTTTAAGTTAAACAATCTTTATGTTACAATTAGTTTGTATTTTTTCTTTCTTTTTTTTTTCATTCATGACGAAGCGTGAAAATCATAGATGGAATCGTGTTAATAATAATAATAATAATAATTAACAGTATCATTTATATTTGACATTCAAGACATCATGGAATGAAGTCAACACCATCATATTATTCATCATCTTTTATACGACTGACGTGCTCTGACAATGTACTATTATAATGTACCTTTATAGCCCTGTGTACTCTATAAAACACAAGGGTCATTGATAAAGAAATTAAGATAACTTTACTTTATGCTCGTAACATTGTAAATACTATATAAAGGAGTAAATGACCAATAAAATCAAATTTATAGCCAATAAATGCGTAATTTGTGGCCTTCGTTGACTTAAAGGAGTTATATTATTGTTTTATATATATATATATATATGCTCATAAGTATTAGAGTTATTATCATTAGAATTATTAATATAGTATAATAATGATACAACTTTATAATTGATGCTATGTCTAGTTATTTTATGAGGATATTTGATTGAATGAATTTTTGTACATATTTTATGATTTGATTTATAGAACCTGAATTTGAGCAAAATCTATCTATCTATTTATTTTTGATATTGATTTAATTTCTTGTGCGTCTGACGTAGAAGAGAAATTATTTTGTCTCTCATCGTGTGGCAATAATAAAGTCTTGATGATGCATGGTGAGGAAAAGTCTTCTTCTTCATTTTTTTTTTTTTTTTCAAGTTTGTATCTATCTACAAAATACACTCATATTACCCACCACTTGCAAAAAAACATATATATATATATATAATAAATATTCTTGGGACAAGCATTGAATCTTAGTCCACACACTCTCTCCTTAAGAAAAAACACTTTGTTGCTTGCTTTCCAGGTGCAAAAAAGGTTTGTTGAGTGTATTACATACATTTTTGTACATAGACACTACCTGATTTAATAATAATAATAATAACACACTGTAACTTACATAGAACCAAACAAAACAAAAACAAGTTGTCTGATCAAAAAAATAATCATTATTAATGAAGCAAAAAAAAAAAAAATTGATTCCTCATAGTATATGTAATATTAAAAGGTCAGTCGAATCACATTTTTCTTATTATTATTATTATTATGAACCTTAACACACTTGCAATAAAGATAAAATAAAAAGTGTAAGTTGCTGTCCTTGATAATTGCACTTTTGGGAGTGTGGAGGAGTGGAAGGTTTTGTCGAAAATCCTGTAGTAATAGCTACTACCACAGTAATTACGAAATCAAGGTGTACCAATATATGTAGATACATTGAACTGTTGAGACAATTCCTTAAAGGTTTTAGCATGTTTGCTTAGAGAGTTTTTTCTGTTCGAGCCACGCGTGTTTTCTAATAACAATTATTACCTTACAAACTACAACATATGTAAGTTTATAAGAAAAGTGCACTTGAAATGTAAAATCCCTTGATAAAGGCAACAAAAGAATATTCAGTCACATGAGTTCTCAATAATAATAATAATTAATTAATTATTAAAGGAACACATTTATTCATGAAAGGTTTGTCTCATAAATAAGGGCTAAATAATTATACACTACTATCGTTCTGATGGCCTCTCATGAATCACACTGAAGCACATGTGGCAAAGTACAAAATGCATCTAATAGCTGGTATATGTACATATATTTGATACATTATGATTTGGATGGAAATCAGATATCCTGTCTGTGTAAATAAACATGATTGCTGTCGTTGCTCCAGGTCTTTTGAAAACAATTGGACAAGTGTGATTGTTATAAAATGTTGAGCACTCCTAGATCTAGGTACCTAGATTTCCTCCTTCTATATATGTACAAGGGTAGATGAATAGGAGTGAGTCATCAAATATATATTCCTGAACTATGAACATAACTGGAATCATCACTCCTCATGTCAATTCATCTTGATCGTCTTTTTACTACTATAGGTATAGTTTGACCATGTGAATCACTGTACAACTAGACTTAAAAACTATTAAGTAATCAATGGAATGACATGCAAAAGACGTGTAGAGGCTTACAGCATGTCAAGACTTTTTATAGTTGTACATAGGTACTTGTCTCTCCACATGGAAATCATTAAAGTTTTTATTTTTACCTTTTTGTAGTCTTTTAAGATTTCCATATTGTTTCTCTCTCTTTCTCCTCCTTCTCATAATAGTCATAATAATCATCTCCTTATCAACAACAGTAAACTCTTATTTTATAGAATACAAAAAAATCATTAAAGATTTAAGAGTTCTATAAAATATAACTATATAAATTTTATTATTTTGAAGTTGATAGAGTACAAGTCGACGATATGGACATTGAATTACTCTATTAATCGAAGAATGTGCCTATTCATCCTCGTAAGCACTGCATTGCTCCACTTTCAGCTTGCACAAAATGATGTCATACTTCAAAAGGCATTAACAAATAGGTACAATAATAACTTTTGCTTATTCTCACACCTACATACGTACATATTTAAAGACAATTGAGGTGAATTGATAATTGTGTCAAGTCAACCTGAAAGCAAGTCTGTTTTCAAATATTGAAAAGGAGAAAATCCACTTTTAAGTTTTTTTTACTTCATAGATATAACGGCCAAATATTTCAGAGTCTTTTTAAGACCTATACCGCACGGTTTTTGCTAAAATGTCAGTATTAATCAAGAAATCAAGGATTGTTGTCTATCCAAATGAGTAATCGGATAAATGTGTCGACTGCATATGGAATCGATATCGTCCCTGAAAGAGCGTTCATCATTTTTAATGCCCCAGAGATTTATTTAGTGACAGTTGGTTTTTTCTTATGTTTAAGTTGCAACTAATGGAGTCATTATTTAATTAACCCAAATAATCTATTAATACAAATGAAAGAAAATATCTTCAAGAATATAATAGCAGTTCAATCTCATTTTTGAAACATTTCAGATAAGCTTGGTTTCTTGTCGACTTGACACAGATGTAGGTAAAAATTACGTGTACGTACATATTATATAATATATCCAATTAAAAGTATAATACAAAATCTTGGAATTATCCATTAGATCACCCAACCTTCCATTTTTAAGTGGGTGCATGTATTCATAAATACACTCAGAGTGTTCTGAATTATCTTAAATATCTGTTGAATTTCATATTTTTTTAAATAGACTCATTCCATAGACCTGTATCTAGATGACCACCTTGAATCAGGTAGATAAATGCAATTAAGTTTTTTTTCTTTCCTTTTTAGATATACATATACATATATATATAAAGGATCAAACCCGTTTGGCGAGTTTCCTTGGAAGATCCATAAAAACTAACTTTTGATTGCATTGCATTTTTTTACTGCACTTTTTAAGGATAATTTTATGATGTGGAAAACTGCAAATCTTTACAGGACTTGCATGATAAATACATATAGGTAGAAGAAGTGAATTTCTTGGAACATACAAATTAAGGAATAGTATATATATATATACAATATATTTGTATATATATATATATATATATAGAATTGACTTGATCCAGGAAAATGATCTTAGAAATTATTTTATGAGTGCAAATTAAATGTAAAAAAGCTCTTTATTTTTTATTTTTCAAAACTACATATATATATATATATATATATATTTGAACATAATATCAATAAAGTATTTGTATCATACAAATGATGAAAAAATAAATAAAAACTTAATGCTCTTAATAGACACATTTTCAGTATTTGGAGATACATCAATATAACGCCGCTTCGCTTCATCAAAGAAATTTTACTATGATTTTTTGTTTTGTTTTAAAAGTGAATTATTATAAACATATGTTCATGTATATATATATATATATATATTTCAGAGAAGCAAGAAACATCGTCATCATTTTGCTCTTTATGTATGCTCTCAGGGACCCTCCTTCATTGAAATCAAATGTCATGTTTCCATGTCGATAGACATTGCTTCATTTATCTGTATGTATGTATGTATGTATACATTTATGTTCGAAAGTGAGTTCATATTGAGGAATGGAATATGTTCGTTGAAAAACTTTACTCTTCCTTAGGAGCATGAAATAGAAGAAACCTTTAGCACATAGGTGAAAAAGACATTAATTTAAACTCTCTCTATAAACAAAGATATATATATATATATGTATTTAGATATTATTATTAATATTATTATGTTCATAAATATTTCAAGTTCTTATTCTTAGAATCACGTCCAAGGTGCTATGCAGCTTTGTGATAGAGACATGATAGTAAATTCGTCTTTCAAGTCCATTTCAAATCCATTGAATGCGATCAAAAACCTCATATTGAATTGACCGTAGTGTAAGGATTTGAGCCCTTTTGCTTTTTCAAAATACATTAAGGGAGTAAAGACACAACGATTCCTACTGAATTCAAATTGAGAATATGGTGTCCAGATTAACTCAACATTTACTCATTATATGTAATACCCAAAGACATGAGCGAGTATCATCTTCTAAAGTGAGTGATTTATACATCTCTCAAAATGACTTCCTAGAATAAAACACCTTCCTTCATCTTCATTTAAATTTCCTGAATGAAATACAATCTGTGTAATTGCTTTAATTACATACCTACATACATAATATTATGCATATGGATTTGAAGAAGTTGATTCTTACATTACAGGCAACACAGAGTTCATCAGTGAGTTGTAAAATGAGATGAAACGGATGGAGGAAAGGATACGGGGCTATATATAGTACATGGTAGTATGAAAATACTAGAATTCACAAGAGAAATAATTAATAATAAGTGAGGATTTGATATCAACTACATACATATGATATGTGGCAACTACCTACGGATGGAATTTCCGGGGATTCAACTCCTGGATTAAAGAATGAATAAATCTGCAATAAATAGGAGCATTGCCTCCTTCAAAAATTCGAAATCAGGGAATATAAAATGTACTTTTTCAAAGAGAAAACTTGGAGTACTTTGTGCAAATTTAAAAGCTTTTTTTTTTAACAACATAATCATTAATTATTATTAGCCTTGTTTTTGGTATGAGAGTATGTACAGATAATTTAACGTAGGAGAAGCCTCAAGATACTCGTAACTTTTTCTTTCTTTCTTTCTTCTTCTTCTTCTAATTATAATAATGATGAAGAAAATAATAAGAATAAAAATAAAAATAAAAATAATAACGAAGGAGGAGGTATAAAAAAATTCTGAATTAAGTCATAAATAAATAGTATGAAAAATGCCTTTAATCCATTACTCTGGCAAATATCGT
Organism: Lepeophtheirus nordmannii; assembly: GCA_963680855.1. Lineage (NCBI taxonomy): Eukaryota > Metazoa > Arthropoda > Copepoda > Siphonostomatoida > Caligidae > Lepeophtheirus > Lepeophtheirus nordmannii. The sequence goes on from OY804522.1 coordinate 20,260,382, forward strand.
ATGCATGAACCGGATTCTTATGATTAAGACGTTGTAATATTCATAAAAAATATGTTATATGTATGTATGTATGTATACTACAATCTTCTCTATTTTATTTCTTCATAGGAAAAAAAGGGCGAAACAAAATTAGTCATGGAGCTAGATAGCCACCAATGGGAGCACAAAATATAATTAGTAATAGAGTTTGTAGAATCTGAGGAAACACAAGCATAATGCAATCTCTTTTAAGCCCTTAGCTTCTTTTCAAGAAGTGTACTTGGGTAGTAACGAGTACTGTACGATATTACTTTTACAAAGATAGAGTGCCGTTCAAAGTATATTATTTTAAATTAATGTTTTTTATTCCAAAAAAGGTCGTTGAAAAGAGGGAGAATTTTTAGTCAACTCTTTGAATAATTAATTAATTATTAATGAACCGGAAAAATTTGATCTTACCACAGTAGCACTTTGATCTCAATTTTGATTTTTAACTAACTAGTGACTAATTGTAATTACAACTACATAGGAACAGAGTATCGAAACTCATCTGATAGCATGGAGAAATTGCCTAGTCTTTTGGAAAACTTTTTCCCCCGTAAGATGTCGCTTTTGTTGTGCATTATATATCAATAATTGTCTTCCCTTCCCATAATTTATCTAACTACTTTAGTGGAAGTAAAAAGATTTCCTTGATAGTAGAAAGTAATTAGACTCTCCTAGCAAACAAAAAAGTTAACTCTCAGACAAGTAAATTGGCACAAAAATTGATCACGTGATTGTCGTTTTGCAACATTGTCTCATAGCTAGGATCTAAACACTTATAACAAAGCGTTAATAACGTCTTTAAAGGTCTTGTCATATCACATTGTCAAATGTTTATATGCTGATGACGTCATAGTAACAAGGTACTTATTATAAGTATACTAAGTAATAGTTCCCAAACCTGTTTATAGGTGACATGATGAACGGCCCCTTTTTGTGTTCAATGAATATGGGATTCCAAGACAAATGAGCGGTGTAATTGAATGATGATTAGCTACACTCAAAGGTAGAAGAAGCTTGCAGTTTTCATCGTCATGTTTTTTGTTTTTCTTTTTGTTCTTGAAATATTATGTTTATGTTAAATATTGCATTCCGAAGAGTTTACCCATGTGTTTGGTCTTTAAAATCATCATTATTTACATACTATGTGTGTATGTATGTATATGTATACAAATTATGTGTTTTAAATCAAAATATAAAAATAAATCATGACTTGGTAAAAATAATGTTCAAAACAATAACTCCTTGATATGATGCAGTCATGATATTAAAAAATCACTTCATATATTTTTATGTTCTTTATCTTCTTTGATTTACACACATTCACAGAGCGACATTTACGAATACAATTGTTTGGGCCAAAATACCATAGTAGGATGAGTGTACACAACATGGATCCCCACTTTTATATCCTTTTATATGAACATTATATTTTGCCAGAATATTTTACTATATAATAATTAATTATCCCCATCCGTAATAAAACCATTTAGTTCAAATCAAAATACACTTTGTTAAAAAGCAAAGTTTTATAGTCAATCCGTGATTTAAAAAAGAAGAACCAAGAATCAAATTTGTTAGTATAAAATACCTAAAATGATTAATTAGAATTAGTTATAATTATATACTTTTTTTATGGGCTGTGGATCGTAGTTATATTAAGTTTAGCAATGAAATTTCCGAGACATCTCCCATCAATACACTTGGTAGGGCAAAAATCATGGAATGGAAGGGGAGACATGTCCTCCTTCTCTATACCCTTTCAAGTTCAATATGGGAATTAAGACACTGAACTTGAACTTGTTTATTCCCATATTGAACTTGAAAATGTATAGAATAATTTTTAGGTACAATTAATAAAAAACATATGAAAATAATAGTTAGCAAAATACTATTTTATTGTTCACCAAACTATGAAATGGGATTTTCATCCCTACATGGAGCCTCCAAACCACTCTTTTATTCATTTAACATAAGGTTATGGGTCCAACATAAACATGACTGTTGTTTTTTTACTTCTCTTTCTCCTTCCAACCAATCAGAGTTGTACTCGAATCAGCTGTAGTTATACTGTGAACAATTATCTATAATTATATGAAGAATTATTTAACACTCCCAGTTGATTTTGAGACTTTATTCTCTTTTCTAAGGAGAGGTTGAGCGATATAGAGATAAATGTGCCATATGTCATTCATTCCTTATGGGTATAAACATTCTTTCTGAGAAAACAATTGACTTGATATACATATGTAATATAATGAGTAGAAAAGCCTTTTCCACTTTTTTTAAGCTGATAAATAATTAATTATATTATTATTAATGTTCATATTTATCTCTTCTTTCTTTCACTTTCTAAATATCCATTTACCTCAATACTTTTTTTTCTCTCGTCCAATAAATGATAAAATATCTTAATCAATGAGGGTGGAGAAATGCAAAAAATATAATATGATAATATGTAAAATTATTAGTAATAAAACTGCTGCATTATTCAATGTGCATAGTGTTAATAAGTTCATGTCTTCATATACATATTCCTCATCATCTATTAAGTTCATCATGATGCTCACATTCACTGTTTAATTACTCAACCTAAGAGAGTCAGATGCGCGCAAAAGGTGATTCAAAGGGGTCGTCCTCACATTCATAAGCAAAGAAGATAAGGCTTCATTCTTTGAACTGACTTATCATCATCCCTCAGATCCTTCGTTTTTATGATTATCATAATTATATTATCATCATCATCATCATGTTTTTTGAAAGGAGTCCGCCTTACGCTCACTTTATTACCAGAGAAGAACAGACAAAGACTCATGATGTTCTATTCATAATAATATATGTATAAACATATATTATTTGATTAAACGATTAATTAAAACATAAGGAGTAATAAACTTCATTTAAAAGAGCATTTTATGGTATTTAACAACACACAAATTTCAAAGATTTTATGCTTCCATAAATTATGACAAGACTTCTCACAAATCCAATGCTCTTTTTGTTGTTGCATTTACGACACATATCTCATCATGTAATTTAATTTTGTGACATAAGCATGTCTGTAACAAACTTATTTAAAGCACCCCGTTTATTCTCTTTCTCCTCCTGAGAGAGAAAATAGAATTTTCAAATTATTTATTTCTTTGTAAGTTATATATATACATAATTACTCCCAAATGGGATAATTATAAAGCTATTAAATTTACGCAGTCAAATGTAATTTTACTCGCTAATAATACTTATTATTTTAATTTCCTTTTACTTAAAGACTTCGTTTTGTTTCCTCATTTTTCTGAAGGAATGGTTTTACATGAGTTTGAAATAGATTGTTTTCATTCATAAGACAAAAAAGTTATATATTTATATATATATATGTTTATAGTTACTTACTTCTACATATATAACTGATGATTTTTATGTCTTATCAAATTTATAATGGATTTTATTTATAGCTCATGAATTACCAAATAAATGAACTATCTAAAATGTACAATTAAACACACTTAGAAAACATTTACATTCCATTTTATTAGCTCAATTATAACCATAAATATATATTTTTTATGATCATGAATTATGGATTTGGCATGTACATGTACATCCAATTAAATGTCTTATATTTTTATATGTCCTTTTTTAATATGCCTACGTGCATAAATAACATTGGTCATAAGGAATCAAAAGAAGGATTTTTCCTCCTATATTTATAACACAAGACATAACATCCATCTTTGGACTTTTGATTGATAATTATAAATTATAATTATCTAATAAAAGTACATACTAGAGAGGACAGTTAAATCTATTGCAATAATTAAACTTGATGAATAGTTTCATAACTAAAAAACTCTCCATTAGCAATCAATAATAAATTTATATGATACAGATAGAGTGGCAAACCCTCTCAAAATACACAATTTATTCGGTGGGGAAGTTAAGTTTTAATACCAGGCACGACAAACTTTTCGGGATAAACAAAATTACTATGTATTCCACTTGAGTTGATTTTATTCAGTTAACTCTTTGGATTTAAAGCACCTGACTCTACATGTTAGGAACTCAAAAAGGGTATTATTATTATTATTTATGATTTATGTAAACATAATATATATTAAATCAAGGATTGCGCGCCCTTTTTTTGAATTTGTGAATACTATATAAGTATAAACGATTGATTTGTATATTGGTAGAATTTATCAATGTATAGTATATCTAAATGTCCAATATTAAAAAGATAGCAACAAGGAAAATGCTACCACTTGTTTTTTCAAAAAAAATTATTTTCCCTTTTGAGAGTCGAAGTTGTGAGGGACCAAAAAACCTCGTCGTGAGGAGGAAAGGGTTTTTTTTTCTTCAATTTAAATCAAAATAGATGTTAATATGTCTTTAAAAGGCTTTAGAACCTCAAACTTTGTCAATAAATTTTAAAACCGTTAAAATAGAGTTTCAGGCTGTTATGTTTTTGAGGTATGGGATTTAAATGGATACATTTGTATCCAAAAATCAAAGCATGGAATACCATTTTGACATTTAATCACTCTTTTGATACGTATAATAACTTCATCATTTATATATTTGTGTAGAAAATAAAAATAACAGGTTTTTACTTTGAGTTATCCCATCATAGATGTATTAAAATCCTTATAATATTTAATATAGGGTAGATTGACACCATATTTTGATTTTAAAAAATGAAGACACTTGGCTTCATCAATTTTAGTAATAATTTAAAATTAATAAATTTATGAATAAAACATTAATACTTTTATCTAAAAAAAGGCCAGACTTATTAAGAATTTATAGAAATGAAGTTAAATGCAAAATCAAAAAAAAAAAGAAAAAAAAAAGGATAATGGCTAGACAAACTAGAACGGTTTGTTACTCTAATCAAATAATTACATCACTCGTTTATACATGATAAATAAGTAATCTTAATAGACTAAGAAGATTGCATCAATTAATCGTTGTTGATTATTAAATGAGCTGTTGTCATTATAATTAAATTAGACCTTTATTTGAAACGTACAATTTTATAACTCATACTCTACCTGCACGTACTATAAATAATCTACCGTATTCATACAAAATCCAACTCAAGAACAACGAAAAAAGTATATATATAGAAATAAAAGGTTGCGTGGTTTTAATAAAAACAAAATATCCGTTTCTAAAACAGCTGAACTTTGTTTTTATTTATCTATATGTGTATGATCCGGCCAATGCGTATTATATGAAGCTGACAATATAGTCATGGCCTCGTCTATATCAAATGGTATTCGCACCTTGGTGCCTAGTATTCTCGGATCTGGAATTGTAACGACTGCTTTATTAGATGGAGGCGTCTCCTCTGTTCAGCGTAATTTTTGAAACACATTTTTCGTATTCTTAATGTTTTTTTCATTGTTGCATTTTATCCGTTTACGTCATTATCAGGAACTTCCTGGCTCCTTGGAGGTGTAAGGGGAAAGAAGAAACTAAGTTCTGGCTCTACAAAAAATAAATGCGGTTTCCCTCCGGGTAAAAAAAGAGGATCCAAGGTCTATGATGGACAACGGGTTCCTTATGGCAGTGTTCTTGTGAATCAAATACACATGACTGTTTTACCAGGCCTCAATGTAGGATTTTGTATAGCTCATTAATAAATGGTCATTGATTGAATATAAATTTATATTTATTACAGACTCGATTTGGCTCAAGATGTAGCATTATGTCCACTCATCACGGACGAGTGATGTTTACTGTAGAACGAACTAATTTAGACTTTGAAAATGAGAGTTACGTTCAGCGGTATTTTAGTGAAAATCTCAAGGGAAGGAATGTATTCAAAACAATGGTTCACGTCATACCTGATGAGCAGCATCAATATTTTAAACTATTGGACTCTAATTAATTTTTTTAAAGTCTGTTTTAGTTAGTTTAGTAAATTTGATATTTATGTGTAATTTCCAATCATTTATTCATTATTCTTTTAAAGTATCTGTTTAAAACACTTTTACTCATCTATCATTGCAACAGAGAAAATATTTTTATTCTTGGAAAAGAGTGTTAAATGACATCAAAGGCATTCTCTAGAACTACCCATTCATTGTTATTGTTTCTACGCTAGAGAATTAGTGACGTATTGTTAAATTACAGTAAAAAGGTCTGAAGAGTTCCTTGAGACTTTGGTTTATCACCAAGTGTCATATCATGGAAGGAAAACACGTGAATATACAAATAAATGTATATTTATTTGTGACTATGAAAGTTACTAACTATCAGAATATATAATAATTGATTAGGCTAATTTCTGGAGTAGCAAGTACAGTTTATTAATATTTCAAATAGTTGAGTATTTCGATAGAAAAAATATTGAAATCTGTTAGAGATGAATTTACAAATGCAGTTTTGTGAGAAAGGCAGGGACTTAGCCGACTTCAAAGTTATTTTATCTCAATTTTTGCAGATTTTTTAATTTTATACCTAACAATTTTCTGGAAATTTTATGACAGGGTTTGATTTACTTTTAATATTTAGGTCATTTTTTATTTTTTTTGCAAATACATAGATTGATACAAATTTGATGATTTTCTCATAAAATGTATTTAATATTATTTTTTCAAAACGTAGACAAAGCAGAGCAGAGATTAATCTTTTTAGATTAATTACTCTGATTTGGTTAACTTTGTGGGAGGTTATATAATAATCATATTTTTTTAAAGTATATGATACATATAGGTAAATGTTACATTCTCATTAACATTTTTTATGTTTTTGATACATCTTTCTTTTTTTTCTACATTTTGCTTTTGGCTATTTTTGTTTTAAGGTACTATTTAATTCCCAGTTCAATGTTTTGATCAAGAAGTCAAAGTATAGGTCCTATATTTATAAATTCAATGTGGAACATGTTACTCACACAAAAAAGTAACGACGATGCTCTATAACAAAAGTGACTTGTAGATGTAACTATTCTGTTAATTTATCAAATGATATTTTGTTTTTTACTCTATAAAAAGAAGGTGAAGGAGTAAAATAAATTTGGACATGAACCTGTCTAATATAATTTAGTATATGCTAAATTAAAAACTTTATTATTCACAGAGGTAATAATGAATTTGTACATAATATATGAAACAATATGATGAAACGGGTGGAATTGTAAAAATCATTTTTTTTTTGCATGAAAGTGAAAGGGAAAGTATATTATACTGCTGCTGAAAAAGGTAACGGCATTGTTCTCATTCCTACTTATGGGAAAGTGGAGACTATAGTTTAGGCCTACTTTATTTGAAAATGAATTGAATAGTTTTATTGATTTATAAATTATCATAGGTGAGCAGTAGACTGTCCCGTTGTTAAGACCATGACTCAGATCAAAGGCACCCAATTATTATCTGTACCTATTGATGCATAATAAGTTGAGAAAAATAATAAGTCACTGGGTCTATTTTCCAGACCCCTCAATAACTTTTTAGGTTCATAACAGGGTAAATGTGGTTATTTTTATCAGGCTTAAAATATCTCAACTTTAAATTTGTTGCCAAAATTTCTATTTTGAGAGCTAAAACTATGTTTGAAGAATTATAAAAAATTTGGGTACCTTTTCAAATCTTTAAAGTTATGATTAAAATTTCTAGAATCTTGGCAAGAAGTATCCTATTTTTTACTCTGGTTTGGACCTAAAAAATATACCAAGAGACTTTATTTATCAATAATTTATTTTTGCATCCATAGATATCATAATTGGGTGTCTTTGATTTGAGACATAACCTTGAAAACTATTCCGTTTTCAGGGTCATGAAATTTTATTAAATAACATTACATTAAATTTAGGCTATGTATGTACAACGAATTCTTATGAACATAGTAAATATACATTTTACTTCTAATTCTAAATAGAAGAATCAACTTTGTAATCTTTTAATGGGTCACATACAGGATCAATAATAGCATTACAGTTTAGTTATCATATATTTCATTAATATATTCCAGATTATTAATTTATTTAGAAACTGCATTATACGTATATTATTGGGGCACTCATTTAAATTTTCATATTTTAAAGAGCATGTGAAAAAAGGTCTAAATTTTTGTCATGGGATACGATGACCGAGTCATCTTATAAATTTTAATAGCATTGAAATTATAGTTTAATAAAACATATTTAATAAGAATATGACTTAATGTATAATATAATATACCTTAATGTATTACTTATTCACTGAAACCTATTGAAAGTAACTATTACATAATATTTGTACTTAGTGCAAGAAATAATAATAATAATAGAATAAAGTATGAAGGCTCTCAACTTTTGATAAAGGTATTACATTTCATTAAGCAGCTGTATCGGGGGATGGATGAAATATGCTTATAAAACATTTTCTTCAAAAAAGCCCAGATAATTATGATAAAAAAGTTTATTTTCATTTCTAGAATGGAATGCCAGAGCTCCACTGATGCTGGTTGTATAGTGACTGATATTATTGGGGGGAAGGGGGAAATAAAATTAGTATAATTAGCATTAGCGGCTATATTTAAGAGAGGTTTAGTGCTATAAATATAACGATATTATTCCAAAATTATTTATCATTGCTACCAACCTTGAATAGAAGATAGAGAGGAGGCGAAGAGTATTGCTATTTTCAGTTGGTTTGCCTGCTTTTCCTTCCTTCTTCTTCTTCTTCTCTCTTTCTCTCTTTAATTTGTCCTTTGCATCTCATCCAAAACAAACAAACAAGATTCGGTGTCTCAGTCAAAACAACAATAATATTATTAATAATAAAAGTAATTAGTAATACTCGTACTAATAGTGATAGACTACTCATACATCATAATTAGAGTAAAAGCCAGGGGAGAAGTGGATCGAAATGGATTTGGACTCTGTTCTCTCCTTTCTTCGCAAACACAATTTGAACAAAACCGAGGATCTTCTCAAGGATGAGTTCAAGTCTGATAGCAAATCCAATCCCAACTCTCAAGATTCGAATCATCCAGACATCAAATCCGAGAATGATGATGTCAAGGATAGCGAGGAGTCGGATGTGCTTCGATCCTATAAAAGTGAGGAGAAGAATCCTCTGATGTATTCCCAGGTGACGAGACTCTCTCCTCCTTTTCCCTCTTGGAGTCCCCTTACTCATATCTATGTTGTTTGTTGTTTCAGGTGTATACGGAATTGGAGGCTTTCGTGGAACGCTCCGTGGATCTCTACAAACCCGAGCTCTCTCAAATTCTATATCCAGTCTTTGTTCACATGTACCTGGAACTCGTGTACAATGGACATGAAGAGGCTGCAGTGGAGTTTATCAAAAAGTTTGGAAGCAAGCAGGAGTCCTTCTATGAAGAGGATGTTCAAAAACTTTCTCATATGACAAAGCCTCGGCACATGAGAGGATCCGAGCTCATTGAGAACTTTCAAACGGCTCAATTCACTGTGAGAATGTCGAGAGATACTTACACACAACTCAGGAAAGTCTTCATTTTACGACGTATTCACTTAAAAAAATATTTTGAAGATACCTCAATATTTTGTCTTGTTTCTTGACTCTCCCTTACATTCGTAAAATCATTTATTTATTTAAAATTGTAGGCAGCAGAAGAAATTCATGTCTGAAAGGAAACATAGCATATTATGGAATATCATACAAGAACATTTGTATTTAGATGTATATGAAGGAATTGCTCGCAACAAAAAACAAATCGCAGCCACATCTGGTGGAATGGTGGGTGAAGCAAATCGACAAGCCAATCGTCAAAAAGTATACTATGGTCTTCTTCGAGAACCAGACCTCTCTGCGTTTACGAATACAATATTAATGAACGAACCTGATGAAGAGGACGATGGAGAAGGTGACAAGCCAAAGAAAAAAAAGTTGAAAAGAGACGCCCATCTAAAGCGACAAAAAAATGATCCCAACGCACCTGTTGCCTCTCGTATGCCTTTCCCTGACCTTAGAGACACAGATAAGGCTGAAAAGGCAAGGGCTTTGAAAGAAAGCTTAAAGAGGATCACTGTGGGACCAGACTGTCTTCCCTCCGTCTGTTTCTATTCTGTTCTCAATTCGGCTTCTTCATTGACGGCAATTGAGATCACTGACGATGCCAACATCCTGGGGGCGGGGTTTTCAGATGCAGCCATTAAAGTATGGTCTCTGCTACCTTCTAAATTGAAAGTTCTAAAATCAGCCGATGAACTTGCTGATATTAATCGAGATGCTGAAGACGTGTTGGTTAGAATGATGGACGAAAATTCTGGCACTGTCTCAAGGACGTTATATGGCCATTCTGGTCCTGTCTATGGTATTTCTTTTAGCCCCGATAAATCAATGTTACTTTCTTGTTCTGAAGATGGAACCATTCGTCTATGGAGTTTGCAGACGTGGACATGTTTAGGTATGTATTTTGACCGCAAATTTCAATACAATTGAAACTTGGCTTCCATCACAATTATACATTTTTTGAAATACTTTGTAAAATCTTTATGTTTAAATTTTTCCTACGTGATTAAGATAAAATTTTATGTACTTGAACTTTGTCAAGTTGTCGTTGATCTAACTTTTTTCTCCCTTTTTTTGTAGTTTGTTACAGGGGCCATATGTATGCAGTTTGGCACGTCAAGTTTTCTCCACAAGGCTATTATTTTGCATCTGCTGGACATGACAAAACTGTGATGCTTTGGTCCACAGAGCAGCATCATAGCTTACGAATTTTTGCCGGTCACTTCTCAGATGTAGATTGCATTGCATTCCATCCTAATTGTAATTATATAGCATCTGGTTCAAGCGATCGTAGTGTTAGAGTATGGGACTGCGTATCTGGAAATTGTGTTCGCCTCATGACGGGACATAAAACTGCAGTTTCCGTCCTTGCATTTTCCCCTGATGGACGATTCCTTGCATCTGGTGGTCGTGATTCACGTGTACTTTTTTGGGACATTGCTCACGGCCATTTACTCGCAGATCTTTCCAATCACTCCGAGACAGTTGCTGCTCTTGCCTTCTCGCGCGATGGAAACATATTAGCTTCCTCATCCACAGACTTTAGCCTTGCCATGTGGGACTTTCAAAAACTAATAAATGAATCTAGTTTAGAAGATGTAAATGTCGCGCATAATCCCGATGTTAGAACAGACTCTAAAAATCTATTAATAACCTCATACTCTACGAAAACCTCACCTATACTTCACTTACATTTCACTCGTCGCAATTTGCTTTTGTCAGTCGGACCATATTGTGGTTAATTGTTTCAAGTGTTTGTGCTGTTTTTTTTAATGAATTAATTTATTATTGATATCAATGAATGGTAATGTTTGGTGAGCTCTATTAAATGTACTTAGACCCAGAGTGGGGAATATGCATTTAGCTATTCAAATGCAAGAATCTTTGTATGCACTATCGATGTGGTGACATTGATTTCATAAAAAAAATGTATAAAAGAAAATATATATTTAGAAAATATTAATATTTTATCTGAAAAATTTCAATGGTATAAATTCATACGTTTTTTTGTTGTTGTTCATTTTGGTGCTCACTAAGTCAATTGATTTCTATTATTTGAATTGATCATGTGATATGATATGTATAAATGCATTTCTTTTGCAATCCCTTCTAAAGATTGATATCAATATCAAGTGAGATTATAGGAACCTTACTGTATTTTAAGATATATTCGTCTTTGTCAGGAGTTCTTTATGTTGAGGAATAAAATTCAATCTTATTTATATATATAAATACATATACTAGTATTTATATCAAAATTGCATATCTTAAAAAGATCTCACGCTATTTCTTCTTGTTGAGTAGTAAGTAACTAAGTATGTAGGTACAATCATAGTTTCTACTCCAAGGTTGTCCGTTGAAGGAACTGGTATAGAGTTACTTATATGCAGAATATGTGAATTATTCTTTGTGAGTCAAGTGCCATCATTCATACGCGCGTATATTTGCTAATTTCCGACTTACAAGAATTTTTGACTCAGTCTTCTATACAATCAAAATATTATATCGAAGGAATGAATTATATTTTTTATGTACAAGCAACCTGAATGATTCATAAGATATCCATACCTACAATGGAGATAGCAATTATTAAAGTCTATTAGTAAATCACTGAGTTCTCATTCAAAAACGAACTTTCTTAAAATGATAATGTTATAATTTGTCTCTAACTATCCTTTCTTTAAATAATTATAATAGCTTATCATTTTTGTTGATATATTTAAGTTATTGAATTCCTTCTATAAACTCCCATTTTGAGTGAACATACTTTTATATGGAACTATGATCTAATTTGCAAATGTATCTTGCACTATTATATAAGGAGCGTACCATCCCTTTTATTTTTGTGCGAATTTTGTGCGAAATGAATCATTTTAAATGGGAAAAATAATGTTGTAATTCTCATAGATAATTATTTTAATTATCAAATAATATTATTATCTATTTCACTTACTAAATAGGATATGTATAATATCAACCACCTAATATGCCCTTATGTGTTAATTTCATCTACAAATAATTTAAAAAAATTATTTGGCATTTTCGGAGATCCAGAGATAGGTGCATGATCCATTTTTATTGAACGAGATAGATATAGTCCTAAATTAGATGTCTTTTTTCATTTCAATTGATTTTTTGAGGCTATTCTTGAGAAACGAATAAAGGGTAACATCAACGGATGTAAAACTGTTAACTTTTGTTTATTCCACAATAAAATAATTAACAAGTTATTGAACTTTAAATTAAGCATTGACAAATGGGAGTATCATTTGATTTACTATCCACGATTTTGATTTTTTTTTTGTAGCAAATTGAATTCTAAATTTAAATGTCGCCTTAGGGCTGAGACCGGGAATTATCTTTTTAATAAATAAATACAAGTTATTAATTTAGTTCAAACAGAAGTCCATATTTGGTGGGAGAGTTAACAATTATAAAATAAACAAAATCAAATAAATATTACGTGTAAATTAATGTAATAGGCCTTTGTATATAGTTTGGTAATGATTATGTAATAATTTTCTAAACACATAGGAATTCTATAACAAATTTCAAAAATTATGACTGGATATGACCTCCTTGTGGACTTAGGTATACGCCTACAAATATATTAATAACAAATTTTTATGATGTTAACCCTTTTCTTCCCAAATAATTCTATTTTCCATTTTATTCCTCAATTATGAAGCAAAAATAAGGGATCAGGGGATTACTTAATTATTTTTACGTAAAAGTTATCACCACTTTTGTTTTAAAAAAAAATTCTTTTGTAACATATTGATTACATACAATGACGCCCATAAGCAACAAACATTTTCCCAGTGTTTTTCAATCGCTATTTTGAGGTGGAACAACACTACGTATGACTGGTGTAAAAAATGACAAGGAAATAGGCAAAAACAAAAAAAAAATATTATAATGAAAAGAAAGACTCAAAAACTTATCCAAAGGTCTATATTTTTTTTGGGTGTTCCGTGGAATTTTTTCAATGAAAAATATGTGCCGGCCCTCAAAAATGCTGAAAAATACTACATTGTTCATTTCAAAATGTAATTTTTGATCTAATAGAACTAAGTATTATGTATAAATAATGATTTGAGGGAAATGAATGCAAGTTTCCATGGGACACCGGTTGCCCAATCTATCATTCCTGAGAACATTCTTCAGGTCTAGTCAATTACATACATTTTACAACGATATTGTGAATGTATACATTTCATTATTTGGAGATATTCTAGGGATTATTATTATTATTCAATATTTGATTGGCATGAATTGTATGATTATTCGTACAGTTCATGAACTAAAAGTAGTTTCACAATCCCTACATATTTTATGATGACTATATTATTATTATTTGTGTTTGTGGCCATTATTTTTGAATTTTAAACTCAAATACCGTTTCCAATCATGATTTAATAAAACAACCATGATGTTATGTATGGCTTCACTATGGAGAAGTAACAACCATCAGTCACATCCTGAATACATTTTTACATCATTCAAACGCAGACTCTACCTATCTTAGACTGAGTTTCATATTTTATGACCATGGTTAAAATCCATACATGATATTCATCTCCTTTCCCGAAATGCCTATCTCTTTGACAATCACATAAGAATTATTACATTCATAAATGTGTTGATAAAACAAAAAACAAACAAAAAAAAACGTGATATTTAAAAAGTTATTTGTCATTTAAACACGATAGATGTAATCAATAAACGTTGTTTTCTCAATAAGGAGACTGCAACTGCTTCAAAAAGATGTGTTCATTCGAATGAACGTAATTTATAAAATTGGTATCCAGTATTAGAAGATAGGGATAGCAAAGCCACTATTATGCAGAGCACAAGGACACCTCAAGTCTTTGTGTTTGAGCCTTAAGTGAATCTCCATTCCATAAATCACCTCATTTCAAAAAAAAATTTCATTCTTTAATAATATGTTCGTCTTGCAAAAAAATTAGTCCGGACAAAAATTATTTTTTTAAATTATGTTATTTTAAACATGAGCAGCAATAATTAATATGAAAATGGTACTTCCAAAATTGATATTTTTAGATTGCTTCTACAGGGCCCTTTTAAATTTACTCCAAAAATGAACAAAGAAATTGATATATTATAAAGAATTTTTTTAGCTACACCAGCACTACCTTTTAGACAGTTAGAGGTGGGTCCTTGGACTTGAGTCGCTATAGTTTGGGACTTCTGACTCGACTCAGACTCGTGGTTAAAAACTAAAGCTCGATTTGAGCCTGTCTCATAAGGATCATAACTTGATTTGGACACAAGCTCAAAGATTCGTAACTTGACCCTCACAAACAGCTCTACAGACTGCTTTTTGTCTTCTCAAAGTCTAACTTAAGACCTTAGAATCAAGGAACATAAAAGTCCACCCATGAATTTAAAAGAAAAAATATCAATATAATTATCTTAATCTAATTACCATTATGATAGGGTCATAAATTTGTATTAAAAAACAAGAAATTCCAAAAATATAATAAATAATAACAATATCTAACATTCTGCTAGTCTAAAAATGTTTTTTTGCTGCTGAATCCAATTAGTTACATATTCAGTAAATCATTGGATAATTCATCTCATCCATTGCCTCAAGATGTATGCGTATAAGTATAATAAATATATCTCTGGACAATTAAGGAACTGAACAACCAAATTTTATTATACAATGTTTCTTGTTTATGCCAAGGGTTAACTTGGACTTTAATTTTTTGGTCCATTATATTGCAAAAGATGCCTTTATTATAATTGAGAGTTCGAGGTACAATTAATGTGGGAAGAGCAATTATGAAATATTTTGAAATAAACTTGTAGTCTAAAATACCACGCTTAATGGCTTCTATCGGTATAATGCCAGTACGTAAGGTCAAGCAAATCTTCAGAATATGTTGTATAAATTTATTAATTATTCAGGAGTGCATATGTATATATTAGTTTTATGATTTTTATATCCATCAACTATCATGTGGGATATCTTATTACATTAATACTTAGTTGATAGTTTGACAAGTTACCTCAAGTCATAGGATTCAAGTCCTTGTCAAGTCAATTAGTTATAAATGTCCTAGTTGAGTCTTACGCTACTCAACTCAGGATTGGAGTCCACGTCTCTATTGGGATCAAATCAATTTTTCTAACATTTAGAACTCAATATAAATATTTTACTCACATTCTATTCATGGATGTTTCAATTCTATATAATCTGACGTTGTATTTTATAATCATTTTATTTTGGTAAATACATAATTATGTATAGTAAGTTTAAAGATACGCTTATATAATGTACCCATGCAGTCATGAACCTAGTATCAAGTAGTTGATGTTTCAATGCTTTTGTATCTTTCCTCACTTAACTTAATTTTCTCACAAGATATCATCTCATTGTTTGTTTAATTAAGCACATATTATTATGACTTTCCTGTTTTGTCCATTTTAAACTCATTTCCTTATTTCAAATCTCAAAAAACATTTTCGCCAATGTTTTTATACTTTTCAAGTAACTATAACAAAGACTTTTTATTTGAATTACATCCAAGAAGGGATGTCAAAACTAGATTTGGTCTTCAGCAGTACGTAACTGATTCTTACTAGTATTTGATACAGTTTCTATCCATCTGAAGTTAGAAAAATATGTATGTATATAATTCTTCTATCAATACCTCACATAATGTACAGTAGAATTTTTCAAAGTTCATAAAATCTTCTTGACTTTTAGATAAACTCTTAAAATGATTACATTTAATGTATTTTTGATCAAATCAAATCGAAGACTAGGTCAGATTTGACATTTTTTAATATATCTGGATCAAGTTTGTTCATAACTCCAATTACTCTTTCATTGTCTATAGTATGCCAACAAACTGTTGAAATCCAAATTTTCAATTCCGTAATGACATGAGAAGGAGGGATTGATGGAGCTTTCAATGTTTCCATTCTTTATCCATGGGTCTTAAGAAACTTTTTTTTTACTAAATAGATAAGTTCATTTACTTTCATAATAAATAAGCTTTTTTAATGGTTATCAGAAGGGAAATATACCTATATCATTCTACATAAAATATTTTTTGATACGTTTATTGAAAAAGAACATATTTTTTAATTATTCAAATATTATCAAAAAAAATTTCCCCTTGGATTTATGTAAATGCAAGGAATAAAAAAATCACACTCAAGTTCGACAACTAGAGGAGATTCATTTGACGAGATAAATGACTTCACTTCATAGTTTCTCTTTCTATCTTCTTATTGTGGACCATTAAAATTGAAATTTAAGAATTTTGAGAAATAAATCAAGAGAGATAGAAACAAAAGTTGAACGATTTAATCAAACTTATAGCCATCCTCAACAAATATCAAGGGGTACTATTTACAATGTTGCTTAAATGTCATTGTTTCTCTATATTAGTTATTATTATTATTGTTGGCAATTATAATTGAGAAAGAAGTCGACAATATTTTCTGTTTCTTGTTAAACTATTTTGCAATTATTATCTTATTAATTACATAAGTACTTATCCTACTTTGAATCAACTAAGAATATAAATTACTCAAGGAATTGCTTCAAACATTAACTTAAATAGACCTAATAACATTTAATGTCTTTAAAAATAAATAAATAAATTCAAGAGAAATCCCACGCGTAATTTTCACTTAATCTCTTTTTTTTTTCTCCCCCTCCCATTCTAAATAATTACTTAATTTATGAGATAAAATCAGTTAGTTGTAGTAGTAGTAGTATTGTTCACATATTAACTACAATGTATGTATAGTGTACGAACGCAAACAATTTTTTAAATGAGATTTTTTTTAAATAGGTGGTGAATGAGTTATCTTAATTAAGTTGAAACAAAGTATAAATAGCAATTAAAAAAATGCATCTAAATGCGGTTTACATAAAAGTATTGGGGATGAATCTAGGAATGGACATTTTGTATAGGTGAGTAAGTGTGTCTGCAATTACTATTTGGTACCTTTCTACTTTATCGGCGGATTCTTATTTGACAATATTAAATAATACTCCAATAACTGATAATGACAGAAGGGAATTTGAATTGTCAGAAATCTAGGAGGTGGTGGTTATGGTTAATTATGTCTAGGAATGTAAATAATATGCAAAATGCCGAGTGCGAGACTTTGTGGAGTTGGCTCTTCGAACAGTACCTTTTGTTTTCCAAAGCTGTTATCATTTTTCCTTTATTACTGAGGGGAGAACATCTACCTGATAGTAAAGATCTCACATGAAGGAATACATTAATTAAGGGTAATAAAGCA
Source organism: Lepeophtheirus nordmannii (assembly GCA_963680855.1). Taxonomy (NCBI): domain Eukaryota; kingdom Metazoa; phylum Arthropoda; class Copepoda; order Siphonostomatoida; family Caligidae; genus Lepeophtheirus; species Lepeophtheirus nordmannii. Next base: position 20,278,183 of record OY804522.1, read on the forward strand.
AATAAAATATAAACAAAAAGGTCTCAAGTCCTCGTATAATTATTATTAGTTAAAAATATATAATTTCCTGACATTAATTGGAGTTAATTTTCTGCCACTCATCTGGTATACATACATAATGTTATTATTTATTATTGATGTCTTCATTTGTATACATATGTAATGGAGAATAGCAGCTTGTAGCTCAGTAAAACGTCATGACAGCTCAAGCTGTTTCCCTCTCAACATTCATCAAATTGTCAGAGTTACCAGGTTGATTTTCTGTTTCTTTGATTATTACAAGCCCGATTTGCATATGATTTACATTCCTAATTATGACGCAGTCATAATTAAAAATTGAATTACTTTAACTGTAGTAAATTCTCATACGTCTGTAAGCTTGTCTAGATGACAAATTTTACCCGTGAGATGTTGCATTTGAAATACATAAATGTATCACGACGAGCTTTTATGTGTACTCGCAACCTCGACTCTCATAAGGGAAGACATATACCTACATGTATTTATATATGTCTTCCCTTCACAGAATTACCTTTGAAGTAACATAGTAAATTTAAGGAGGTTGTGTAGTTAGTTATAAACTAATTCATGGTGCCCTCAGCTCTCCCTAGTGAACTAAAAAGTCGTATCCAAAGCAACTAAATTTGGAAAAAAAAATGATTACATGGTGTCTCACCACTTTATTAGAATAAAATATTAATAGATTTTTGATTCATACTTTTTTATATGAAAAGAGGTTTTGTTATTTTTTGTATATGGAAAATAATATTTGACATCTATATTTTTATATAAATTTTTGTATAATTGGACATCAAGAGTCATACATAGATCATTCAATAACAATAAAATATAAAACAATTAGTTTGAACTATTCAATATTAATCCATAAAAACATTTTAATTTGAGTTATTTATCATGAATGCTGCTGTAAAGGGATGTTTTAGAGGGGGCTTTTTATTTTATTTAAAGAGCCCTTCCCGACAAGTTTTTTTTTGGTTAAATATTCTGAAAATAACGTACATAGAACGTAATTTATAAATGTGATATAACGGCAAAGTAAACCGGCTGTTTAAAGTAGATAATGATGATCTATCCAAAAAATATAACAAATTTCCAACCAGTACAAATTCACTAAAAAAAAGTTAAATTAATAACTAATTTAAAAACAAAATATCCAACAATCAGTCATGTTCAAAAGATACATATCCATATTTAGATGCATCGATCTCATTACCATTTAGAAACAACTCCTTCATTTAACCATTACCATTTAGAAACAACTCCTTCATTTAACCATTACCATTTATTACTTTTAGATATAACATTTATCAATATCGTAAAGCCCAACTTTGATTCTGCAAAGTGCAAATATTGGTTGCTTTTACTTGCTACCTTCACGACTTAATTTTATTTACAAACTTACCGGGTCTGCTTCTAACCCTCATTCAGTTCAAAGGGTCCTACTTGAATCTGTTGAAATTGAACAAACTCTTCAGTTGATATAATTAATTAAAATAATATTACAGCATCTCAAATGAGATGCCAACTCAATTTGAACTTGATGTATAAAAAGGAGCAATAATCTTTAAACTCTTAATTTTATAAGAACACAGCTGGTTCAATGGGTTCTTCCTTTCTGTTATTTTTTTTCTCAGAGTAGGTTTCATCAATCCCCCCACCCTCTTACAATCCCTCTCTTTACACATAACACAATATTTTCAGAATATATACAAACATCCACAAAACCAATTCTCTCAACTTTGAAGTAAATTCACCCATGATTTTGATTTCATCTTTTCTTTACTATGAAAGATTCTTATTCCTCTTCTTCAATATTGGAAACAACGAGTTACTCTACATTAATACAGAGTAGAGGGAGGGATCTCCATGAAAAAGAACAGTCTTAATAATAATAATAATACATTCACATGAAATGGAAAATGTATAAAGGAAATTAAGTGAAAGGGTTCCTCATCAGAGTCCTTTCAAATCCAATACATACAGATGAATGAATTATTGTATTTGACGTTGAGAGACGGACTCCCGATGGTTGATTGTGCCCTTTCTGTTTTCTTTGCTGTATAAACACAGTCTGTGTACTATGTATGTATGTATGTATGTATATTCACGTATACCGTCTTATTTGATGTTTTTGAAACAATGTCGTTTGTTTTAAGGAAGGATCAAATATATGTATTATCATTATATATTTATTTATGTATGTATATGATATTATTTTATGTACATAATAGATACTATTATTGGATTTCTCCCTTTTATCAAAGATTCATAGATAGCAGTAGTTTATTTGCTTTTTGATTTCAACATAGGGCACATGAGAACCTCTCAACTAAACAAATCTTTTTTTATTTATTTTTAAATTAAAAAGAAACAAAAATATGATAAAAAATCTATCATTTTTAGAAAGCAACAATGGAAATTTGATATTGTATATCACTTACTTTAAGGCCCTCTTTGCCTTTTCTTCTTGAAGGAAAAGTTTAGAGATGTAAATACTTAAAATACCAGCTTTTAGAGGAGCAAATAAAGTTTGTGATTTCAATATCTTGAAATTGATAAAGCAAATATAATAAAAACCCTACGTGGATAAACATTTTAATATTTTGGAAATGGCTCAAAAAACGATAAACCTGTTGCCTTACATAGATTGCTGAATTATTGGTATTGATAGTCGAAGTGCCCAGTCCCACTACTGCTATTGACATTAGACAATAGTTTTTCATTAAGTTTTTTCAATTGTATTGAAAAAAACAAAAAAACCAACTTTTTGTCGTTCACGTAGAACTCAAAATAATACCCATAATATTTTGGATTTTTTTTTTTTTGTATATCAATTTTACAATTCTCCAAGTCATTACCTCGTTATCATGACCAAGACTAAAACAGCAAGATTGAAATTGTATATTTCTATACAAACAACAAAATAGTTAGAATGATATCGTATAATATATGATATTGCAAATAATGCTGAAAAGGGTAGGAATGCACGTTTCTTTTTTCTTCCTTTATGACGCTGAAAATAAATTTTTAAGAAACATGGTATAAATAAATTTTAAAGATAGTTTATTCATCTAAAAAAAGTTATATAATAAAAACATTATATCTGAATGTACTTGGATAATAATGGAAGAAAAGTATAACATTTTCAAAAAAAAAATTGTCCATTTTTTGATCTTTGAAGGCGTTCAGCGATCTCCAAATATCAAAATTTTCAATTGGTACATTGATTCACATGACAAAATTTCGAACAAACAACTCAAAGTTCAATGTTCATAACATGTATGTAATATACATAGAAATAAATATACATGGAACGTCCTCTAAATACATCCCGGATATAAACTAAAATGTGAGTCTAACTTGGAAAATAATGAGTACTCATATAATTTAATATATTTAATTTATATTTTAGGGGGTCTTTGTATGGGTTTTAATTGTTATAAACCCATAGTAGTTGTAAAAGTAGGAAAAGAAAGGGAAAGTTTGCCTTTTATTGCATAAGTGCAAAAATATGCATCCGTTTCACCCGTCAATTGTTGCAAATTGTAAGTCAATCGACTTGAGCACAGTTTATGTTTATTCTTTGTTGTAATATATATTAAAGTTTGCAAGGTAAAGATCGTTTGTTAATTGTACCAAGGGTTGATACATTCTAATATGTACCATTTTAAAATCAAATAAAAGTAAAGTGTTTGGATAATTATACATTTTTATAATTTATATAATAATATTTTGCTTTTCTATATAAAAAGTGCCTTTTTGGATTTGGCTTCTATCTCTGCTCCTTTTGTGCTGAAAGTTAATTGCATTTGTACACTAGCAATATAGGAGCGTAGACACAAAAAAAACCATTTTACTATTTTAATCATTTTTAGAAATTGTTTTTATGACATAAGAGGTGGAGTACAACTGGTTTTTTGTTTATTTGCTTTATTAACAAAGGAATATTTTATGATTTAAAGTATTTCTAAAAAAATATAGAATAAAAAGCTGCTCAGTGTAACCAAAATTAAAATGATTACCTTGATTCGATTTTTCACTTTAATAAAAAAACTTGTAATGTGTTTTTTCCCCTTCTATGTATTTCCCTATTTCTTACTACGTTATCTACATTTTCAAGTATATACCTAGATATCTATTCCTAGTATGAACATGTAAGTATTTTTATATATATTTATTTATTTACATAAATAAATATATATTATTATATTACAAAGTTCTTTTAAAAAGAGTTATAGATACAAGCCAATGTACATATTCTAAGTACAAACATACAGTGCCCACCACTCAACTAAACTTGGAATAACTTTTATTTTCCTTAAGATAATCTAAAACAAAAAAAAAATCTTACCGTACTTTAAACAACATAGATATGTATGTACATATACTGATACACAATACCTATCTAAAGGAAGAAAATTGATTTTCAAAGTCAATATATTGGATACATACATATATTTCCCTCCAATATTTTTTTTACTACATCCATTTTTGAAAGGGAATTGTATAGCGTTCCTTGACTAGGATTTTAGATATCAAATTAAATGGATTCAATATAATCAATGTGTTTAAACTTATAATATTTGTGAATAAAAGCACAACTGAATCTTAACTAAGAGCAACTTGATCCCAATTTTTGTTAAATGGAGACTAGCAAAGTAACTAAACATGATTAGTTGCAAGGTGGCGTAGATTTACTAGATTTCAGTACTCTAAAGCTATTTTTAAAAAATGTGAAAACGCGTCTCTTGGCTTGGAGATATTTCTTTGTCTAGGGGAGAACTTTTTTCCAGTGAGAATATACATGCATATTTGTTTTTCCTTCGAATTAAGGTATGGAGGTTGCGTTTTTAGTTATAGAGTAATTCAGGGCACCACCCTAATAGCTAAAAAGGTTTTCTCCCAGAAAACCATTTTGGGTTTGATCTCGTGATCGTCGTTCTATAACTTTGTTTCATAGTTTTGTAGTAAAAAAGCAAATAAGTAAACAACACTCTGTCTGTCATATATCCAAATAGCCAATAGGGTATGAATAAATTAACAAGACATTCATAACTGTAAGATGGCGCAGATATACAAGGTTATGGTAAATAAACCAATAAGTAACCAAAGCTCATGTCCTATTCAAAAGCATTGATTTCAATTATTATTGTAGGCTCATTTCAGCACGAGGGAATCAATGTGCTTACTCGTACACATATGTATAATCAGTTGGTAATAAATAAAGGATTACTGGAAATATAAATTTTAAGTTTCTCCTATATTATTTTCTTCAAAACTCCGATCCCTTCTTCTTCAAATGAAGGAGACTGATGGAGCGTTCTTCAATGCAGTTATCTTCATGTCCATTAGGATGAAGTAGAAGGGATGCAGGGTGCTAGAACACATTTCACAAAGTCTTTATGATGACTCATCAAGGAACACTATTCCTTTTATTGAATATCTATAATTTGAATGTATTCCTTACTAATTCATTTCATTTTATTTTCAACGAGTTATTTTAGTACAAACGTTTTGGCCGACTTTTGGACCTACTCATACCTCCTACACCTCTAGGATCCCTCTTAGGTCAAAACAAAGACTGAAAATGGAATTTGCATTAAATACATTATCGAATCATTATTTTTTAATGCACAACATGAGTATCTTTCTAGACTTAAATGGTAGTTGAAGTTGGAAAATGTGTCGAAAAAGTTAATAAAGTAGAATTCGATTTTTCGAAAACCGTCGGACTCTTGAAAAAAATAATTATAGATTTGAAATTATTGCACAAAACTGAATAACTTTTATTATACTCATACTCCTGAGTGATTATTAGTGTACATAGAGTTGACCATCTGAATTTAAACTATATAGATATTACTAGAATATGAACATCCCTTTTATATATTAAATAGGTTGAGAGATGTACATAGTAAATATTATATATTGATCTGTAATGTATTTGTCACTGTAGTATCCCAATTACATCAACAATTCATCGTATTTTAACATCTGTTGATCATTTGTCCATTGTCTACCTTATAATTGTCCTCATCATTGATTTACTGAGCTTGAATTAAATTTTATTAATGCATAAACATTGTACCTACCTTTAAATAAAGAATAGTCTTACACTTGTGGATAATGACGTAATTTCTTAACAACTTTTCATTATTACTTTTAGAGGAAAGGTTTAGAGATGCAATGGTATGCTATGTGCCATCAATTAATTTAACGACATTTCTGGAATAACTTATTTACTTCTTCACTAACAAGGAAAACTAATTATTTGATATACATATGTAAATTCATACCTACGAACATAAATATATAATATTCTTTGCGAAAATCGTGCAGTAATTCAAGTAATTTTCAAATAAATAAACACGGAACCAATTTGTTAATTATGAATAATGTCTGTGAAATTAATTGCCTTAATGAATGATTATGCCAAAAGAATGCAGAATTTATTCAAGGATAATTAAAATAAATAAATAAATGAAGGCCTCATCTTCACTTGAAAATAATGGTGTTTTATTAGCAGTCATTGAATTTTTGAATAAATGCAATTAACAAAGTCAAATGTACTTTTTAAATGAAATATAATTGAACACTCAAATAATGACATATTCACGTTAAGAGTTATGAACCTAAAAGTGACTTATAAATTTCCACAAAATTTTCGACGGGCAAATGTAGATAATAATTAATTAGAGGTTTTTGTGCGAATTAATTAAGTATGTACATATATATTTATAAAAGTATAGTTTAGTTAGTAAGTGCCTTGAGGGATTGCCAAGAGTGGGACTTTAATGAAATGAATAACTGATATATTCAGAAGAATTGATTATGAAAAACAAAAACAAAAAACTGCTGGACTTTCATACTCATAATAAAGACTCAATAGAATCTACTACGCCGACTATGTATGTATGCCTTATTCCTACCAATAGGTACAACTAAGCAATTCAATTGTATTAATAAGTGTAATAATTAATATATTTTCCGTCTCAAGTGGCGACAGTAAATTGTAAATTTTTGGCATCTCCTTCAAATCCACTTCTTCACTCCTTCCTTCCATACATTGGTGGTCAGGTCAACATAAACATGAAATGCATAAACACATATTTTATGTAAATGAGCTTGCGGGTTCTTATAAAGAAGGCCTCTCACCAGGACTCATTTAATATTCAGTTACTCTCTTGATGAAGTGCATAGGAGTTAAGTACCTTGTTGGGTCAAAGTGGTTCTTATACATACATATAAGTGATAATTGTCTGTATGTGTGTGCTCAATTTACTTTTCAACACATGAATTAAACGATGAGCGGGATTGAATATAAGTACAAATTGAAATGTCTTCTTCCAAAGGGAAAATCTTTGCAAAGTATAAAGATTCAACAATGTAGGAATACATCATGCACTTTGCCTTCTATATGATTATGATTTGGAGTATACTTCGATGTAAGTATATAATATATACTTGCCTGTATGAGAATTGGAAGTACCTGCGTCTTTAAACAACTTATGAAGTATCCATTAGTAGCTACAGACTTCTTTGACTTAAACAATGATCCTATCAAATATATTATGTGTACATTACATGGCCATAGATAATAAGGGGACCTCCTATAACCAGATTTAACATAAGTATTATTTCTCTGATTTGAGAGTGACACGTTTATAATGTTTATTAAACCATGGAGTCTTTGGAGGGAGTGATAAGATCAATATGTCTAATTAGTTATTCCTACAAATAATCCCTTTGTGATGATTGATGAGTTAGCCATGGATTTTAATAATGCTATATACTTAGTAGGTATATACTTGAATTTACTTGTTTCCTAGATTCAAAAGAGCGAGCATACATGGATATTAGAATATAGTTTATGCCGGTTGAACACTCCTAACAAGGTATTTATACAACATGCATGTCATTTGAATAACAAAACTGTTATTTAGATCAGAATAACCAATGCAAAGAAATGATCAAATGATGCATTATGTATGTACATAGATATGCATTAAATATGTATGTGGATCAAATGAACTAAAACTACTTCTTGAATGAAATTGATGCCGATTCAATGATAAATTTAATTAATCTTCTTAATGGGGATCCCTTTTATTGACTTGTCTAGACGGAATGTCAACTTCAAAAGTGATTATTTCTTTTATTTATTTAAATTGAAGCTTCTATTAAGAAGAGAGTCTTCATGATATCAATTATAAGATATAGGTACAAGACATTCACGTGTACATAAATACCTTCAGAAAGAATAAATCATCCCAATTGGAAGCAAGCTTCTACGGCCAGGATCTTTACAAGATTTCACTCTATTAGTTGTTCACATTGATTACCTTGATTTGTTATTGATAATTACAATTAATTATATACATAATTATGTATGTTTATACTCAAGTCAAAGCGTACCCATATTGCAACATACAGCACCACAAATCATACAAAGCTGCCAAAAATAATAAAGAGACCCAATGAAGTTGCCTTGACTTCATAATATTATCGTATTTAAATCATATTTGAAGGAAGACCTTCAACTACCATACAAAACAAATCCATAGTCAATAGACACGCTCATATTTTAAATTTATACATACGGTTATTCAAAAATTATAAATAATATAGATTCATACATGTATATTATTATACGTATACTTAGGTATTTTAAACGTTGTTTAACAAATTTTCATTTGGTCTTTTCATATTTTGAATAATGCCTACATATTAATAATAATAACTATAATTAATGACGAGTCAATGGATTTCCTTTGGATAATATTTATCATTTAAGAGTACCGAAACCAATTGCTCATTGTCTTAAAACCATTTAGGTATATTGTGCATGTACCTATGTATTTACATATGTACATGAAATATAAACCATTTTGTGGAGGTAGTTCATAAATTTACATATTATAGGATTTTTTTATGGGTTTTTGTAGACTCATTTGAGAGAAGTTTATTTACATATTATATGGAGCTCATTCAAGAAGAACAGAACCCTCATAAAATCATATAAAACCATTAGGAATATCTATGTACTTATTTTTGAACATATATTGATTGCTCAATTCATTTTTACTATGTATTGGATGCGGTGGTCTTGTGATGAATGCTGAACTTTTTGCAATTAACTACGATAAGAAGTTAGAACAAATAAGAAAAATCCTACGGTATGACTAAATAACCGTGGACACTGTTACGTTTTTGTTGTTGTTTATGTATATACCTATGCAGGAGTAGTTTAATATAGCTTCTACGTCAAAGTTCTTGATTCAGTATATTTTTTTACAGAGGGTTGCAGCGTACAATTCTTCAAATCCATTGGGCCATTAATTAAAAATGAATATGAACTCACAAATAGCCCCAACGAAGGTCCTCGTTTTTGTTATACATACCTTGATCTACTAAATTTGATCTGATTTCTTGCTAAACATAGTGAATATCCCATCTATGTTTAAATGATAGTCTCATAATTGACTAGAATGAAAACATTGGCTGACCCTAAGTTAATTTAGAACCATACTTATTTCTCTCTTTGCATTTGAAGAAAGATTAACAGATACCATGGAGGAGACAAGGACTGATGTCAAGATCTCTTTAACAAAGATCAAGACGGGACCTAGACTTTGGAAGATGAAACAAAGCCGAAACGGAGACTTTAGGTGATTAAGACCAAGTTGAGATCCTGAGAAAAAATTTCTTTTAACTTTAAACTAGTTGCTATGATCTTGATCATGACCAGGAGACCTAGACTTTGAAAGGGTCAAGACGAGTCCAGGACTGATATCGAAAGCCAAATCAATACTCTACTTTTGAACATTTCTTTCTTGCAGTTATTTTATTCATTGAACAATATAAATGAGAAGTCACATAACCTCTTAACATTGGAAAAGAAAGAATTGATATTATTTGAAAATCCCAGCAAATAGTTGAGAGTCTTTAAAAATAAATATTATCTCTGAATGTTAATTACAAAAATTTAAAATATTTAGAGTGTAGAGACAACCCATAAATTTAAATTATTACATGTTATAAGAAAATTTGACTGTTAATTTTTTTTAATGTTCTATATTTAATTATATTATATAGTATCAAATGCATTAATCAAGAGTATGTAATTAGTTTCTACTATGAAATCAGGGTATTGAGTACGAAAATTCTCAAAAATTTGATTTGATACTAAAATAACTAATTATAAATTCATAATTAATGCGTCAAATATTAAATATAAAACCTAATAAATCTCTTTACTTTCTTGTTCACCTCTAATTAATAAAATGGTCGCAACAAGGATATTCAATAACTGTAAAAAAGCTTTGTCAAAATCTATCATATCAGTATTCTGATTTACTCTTCTTAATTTGCTATCAACTCTCTAGACTTTGTTTGCTTTGATCATTATTATGGAATAATCAGATATCTACATATGTGTTAAGTCAACAAGAAACCAAGTTTATCTGAAATATTTCAAAAATGAGTTAGAACTGTTATCATACTCTTGAAGACATTTTTTTTCACTTGTATTAATAGTATATTTCGATTAATTAAATAGTGACTTCAATAGTTGCAACGAAAAAAAACAACTGCCACTAAATAAATCTCTAGTGCTATGAAAAAAAGGGACGCTCTTTTAGAGACCATATCGGCTCCAAGTGCAGTCGTAACATTTATCCGATTGCTGTATTGGATAGAAAACAATCTTTGATTTCTCGAATAAAAGTGACATCTTAGCAAAAATCGTGCGTGATAAGTCTTAAAATGACTTCAAAATATTTGGCCGTTATATTTATGAAGTAAAAAAACTTAAAAGTGGATTTTCTTCTTTTCAATATTTGAAAACAACCTGCTTTCTTGTTGACTTGACACATATATACAGTAATCAACCATTCTTCGAGAGTGTTGGTACTGTATAAAATTTGTCACATCTTTAATAATAGATAAGACCTATTAACTAACCAACTGAATAAATGAATGGATGATGCAAAGTTGCGAGTCACAAAATTAGCTCCATTAAATTTAAATTATCATCATTAAAGCAAATGAGTTGTTATTTCTGCAACTTGAAAGAAGCATTCTAGATACCTACATATGTACAGTGTACTTATTTACGTACATATTTCGACTCAATCTTTGAAAATGAGACTCTAAAAGGAAAGGTAACAACATTTTCTCATTCATCAAAAAAGTGTAGAATATAGGTAGATGGAAGTTTATTAAATAATATTCTATTTTGTCAAATCTTTTTGTGTGTGTGTTTCTCTCTCTTTCCCATTTTCATTTTATCTATATTTTTTAATGAGATTTTATCACAAAATACACATTTTCCCCCTTGATACTTACATAGATGTGTAATATATATGTTAGGATAAAATGATTCTTTTGGAGTATTTCCAAAAAAAAAAAAAAAAAAAGAAGCAACTAAAAGGATCATGAAAGACTTCGTTTTAGTGTGTGTGCGTGTAGCTACTTGAAGACGAGATCAAAGCAAGGAAAAGTTTATAAATATATATATTATATATTATAAAATATATTGTAAAAGATTTTGACGATAAATAATATTATATATTTATTTATGAATCTAACAGAAATTTATTTTGATTCAAAAATTTTGTAAAAATTAGTACATATTTAGAATCATAGACAGAACTCTGTCAATGAATAAAATCCCTTACCTGTTATTATTTGCTAGAGTTTAATATCTGATAATCTAGCATTTTTAATGTATTTTTCAAATAATAATATTAAAGACAAAGTCCATTTAATTTTGTGTACTTTTTATCATTAGACGATCAGTCAATTAATATTTCAAATATACAACAATACTTCTACAATTACAATTAGTAATTATTAGTAATATTAATTATATACATAAATGAAAAATAAATAAGTGAACTCATAACAAAGTATCTATTATTGTATTAGCAATTAATCAAAGCACATACTCGCGCAAAATTACTATAACGAATATTATATTCAAAAATAAAAAAAACAATTCTTATCATAATTTGAAATTCATTTCCAAGAACATCGGCTATGATTGTATCAGCCCTTAATTTAGGATGTGAAATCAGTCTTGTTCCTTTCATCAATCCTTGAAAAATGTACCAAATTTATATATTTCTATAAGTATGTCTAAATATTGGAAGCAAAGGATTAAAATACTTTATAATGTAGATCTTTGATAGTCTTAAAATACAAGTTCCTTCTTTTGTGTTATATTTGAATTCATTATTTATAGTAATTTTAATGTGCTAAGTAAAAATGAGACTCCTATCAATTTAGGCTATTGTTTGAAAACCAAATAAGTTATGCAGCACGAAAAATAGAGACTGACATGGACAATGAAATGACAAAAAGGGCCAAACTTCAGGGGGAAAACAGTGGTTTTTACAATATTTTAGTGTAGTTAAATTAGCATTATATTCTTGCGATTTGAAATTGAATGGTCTGAGTTTTTAGACAATATATTAACCTAAAACAGTCATGTGATTTATCTTTTTTTCATAATCTGACGAACAAACTGTCATGAAATTTCCTTAAGGGAGCTGCTTTTAGTGTACTCAGTCAGCTTAATTATTCTCAATCAAAGATTATTTAATGACTCATAACATAAGTCATAACTCATAACAAGCTTTTGAAGGAAAAAGTTATAAGAAGAGATTCAAAGATCAAAACAATAAGATATATGTTAATTGAGTAATTTTTTTCCTTTTCTTACAATTATTCATTAAGAAACATTCTATGAATAACATTAAAATAATATAAGGTTTTATCCCTTGTAATTAACAACCTTACTTGTCCAATATCAAACCACAGATATTAATGATGTTTGTATACTTTAAGTATGCATCGAATTTTATCAAAATTAATTGAAAAGTTGAAATATAACTTATATCTACATATATGTAGGTAAATTTAGCAAATAGAACTGATTATTCATATAATTGAAAATGTATATAACGTTCTCTAACTTTATACAATAAAATTAGTCAATAATTGTGATAGTACCCTTATGATAGTACTTATAGTCTCAAAAAATGCTATTTTTGTAGATGGGAAAATCTGCATCTTAATCTATCATCAATATTTACTATAAAATTTTAAATTATTATTGTATTTCTAATATAAACTTTTCCTATTTAACAAAATTGTCCATTTGATTAGGAGCAGAGGTACAAAAGCTTGTATAAAATTTTAAACACTTAATATTTTCCAAGAAAGTTATTAAGAAATAGTTTTTACAAGCATGAATTTAACTGAAACATTGATTGGAAATGAACACCCCTAGCAAAATCAATTTTTTTTTCAATTTCATTCTCAGGATGCATTTTATTAATAAAAAAAGTTCTGATTCTGACATGTTTTACCAACCAGCGACAGCTGAATCGACAATTTCTAAGAGGATATTGTTTTTATATTAAAGTTCACACAGCTTGATGACTCTAACAGTTCTCTATTGGAAAGGACGCCAAAATATATGGGACTCACGTGACCCTAATATCGGTAGTACTTGGTAAGCTGCTACCAATTATTCTCAAGAAGCCGATAATCATCTGATTAAATAGCTGACATAGGATTAATTGGTCAAGTAGTATAATATATGTTGAAATCAACCACAATTTTTTTTTATACTCTAAGGACCTCATTAACAATTATTTATGTTTAATAATAATCATTATTACTAATTGCAAAAATAAGAAAAAAAAATGCAGACAAAAAATGTGTCAAATTTCTCTATGTTTGCAAGGAATAATGAAAATTTTTTATATTTTTAATTACAAGCAATATATGTACGCATAAAAACGAACCCATTCCTCCATTTTGAATATATTTATTGCTCAAAGCTTCACAAAAGGATATCACATTTCGTAACATACATATATTTTTATTTATAGGTACAGGGAAACTTCACTCAACGATCCTTTTTATGTGAATTTATAAAGGGAAACAAAAAAAATATAGTTATACCTACATTTATAAAAACTTTGTCAATTCTTTATGCATGGGCTTCTCAAACTCTAGGACTTGTCCCAGAAGGAGTGCATGGATCAACTCTAGGGGCCTATGGGAAAATATTTGATACAAATATCGTTCTTAAAAAACTAAAAACACACAAAAATGAAAGTTATATATTCGAATAAGAATCGTAATTTTTCGATGCTAAAATAATTAGCCAAGTTAGCCAAATTTCATAGTAAATAGTAAATTTTAGCCACTAAACAAATTTAATATATTTTGTTTAATATAAAATGTGTGTATAGTTTTAGTTATAATCTTTACATCTTTACTGGCCTCACACCAAAAATTAGGTGATTTGGGTCGAAGAATAATATCGAACAATCACCAAATCAACATAAAATTGCAATACCGTGATTCATGATTTCCCTACTGTGATCATGATTTATTGAAGCACTAGGAAGACGCAGATGCTCAAATACTGTCTAAGAGGGAGACAAAAACAAAAAAATGTAGAAAAACTACTTTAAATATCTGTGAATATATTGATGCCTTACACCTACCTGTATAAAAAAAAAATCCTACAAACAAATTCACTCATAGCCAAATTGTTATAACATATGAAATACAACGTAGTAAATTCAAAAACAAAGTTTTGAATATTTATTGATATTTTTCCCGAACTTAATTACTTTAATTTCAAAACAGCATCACATATATGCTTTGTTACTATATAAAGAATATCAATTAAAGTCATATTTGCAATTTACATTTCGAGAAAAAAAAATACCAGATCTCATTTTAAAAGATGTAACCAAATATGCTAAAACTATTTGGTAAATTCTTTTTTGTTTTTGGTCTTAGTATAAACAAATTGTGACATAATCAGACGTATCTTGTCATTGAACTCAATGTACTTATTTATTAACTGTTGGACTTATTTGTAGCTTAGCAAGTGAAATATTAGTGATAATGAATATAATCTTAACATAAGAAAGTTACACAAGAAATGATTTATTTAAATCAGTTTTGAGGCAAAACAGTCTTGACTCTAGAATGAAAATACGAATAAAGGTTCTTATTTTCATAAAAAAATTAGTATCCTTGTTGGAAGGATGTATTTTATTCATTTTGAAATAATGGCAGTTGGACGCAGTAGTCATTAGAAATATATATTTTGAATATTGCAGACAAAACAACATTTTCAAATATAGAAAAATAATTACAACCATGATCTTATCCTAATTTTATAAAATTGGAGGTTCTAATGCAAACAACAGATACATTTTTTATTCAAACAAACTAACAAAATAAGTAAAGTTTCCTTTTAGTTACAGTTTTTCTCATATGGCCAGTTAACACTTTTTCACACAAAATTTTTTTTACGTACATATGTATATATTTTTTAAAGAAGACTTTTGTAAATCAAAATATAAATCCCTGAGATAGTCCCGAAAATTTGCTTTAAGTAAGTGTAAACGACCCTTAAATTCGAATCATACTTGAAACAAATCCTCCAAAAAAATGTTATTCAATTTCAAATAACATTTTTTTATTTTTGCAAATCCAGCTTAAATTGAATGATATTATTTCCAAGTATCGTCACGTAAAGCATTCATGAGTAATTTTGCATTCACTAAGGGATTTTTTTGCATGAGTCATGACACAAGTCACAACCTCTGACACACAAATATGGAAATGATTCTGAAAATACCTAATTATATTTCATTTGTTTGTTATTTTTATTTTGCCTACTTTCCCATGTCGATTCAATGCACACAAACAAAAATGATAACTAAATTTCAATTATTTGAAAGTTTCTTTTGTCTTATATAAAGTATATTTTGTATGTGTTGTAAATTCAATATTTTGTTTAAACATTTTTTTACAAAAACAAAATAAATAAAAATAAACTTTAGTTACTAGCTTCACACATCATGTCCTTCTATTATTACAAAGATAGGAATTCAATATATATCACTACAATAAGGAGTGATCTTATTTTTTTGTGTAAGAATCCAAGGGATAAAATGCATCTAAATTGGACAATTTAAACCATTAATCTAAACTTACTCAAAACAACACAGCAATTTGGGCATATACGCAGCTTAAGATTGAACGTCTTTAAAACTACCTTCTTTTTCAGTTCAAAAATAGCTTATTTTTAGGCAAATACGCAGGTGGCTAAACTACATAGAAACATGACGATAAAGTTTATTTTGTTTTGGTTTAATTATTGATTTGCCATTGGATTTTTCATGCAAGAAAAATTAGCTACAATTTTAACTTCATCAGCAGCTGGAAAATTATCAATGGAAATTTCACGTACATTCGGCTGTATTCGTACCACTGCCATTTCCAGTAAAGCTCAAAAGTCAGCGATTATTATCCAGAGGCAGTGCATCGTTTTTAAAAGTGGGTTGATATGTAACTGTAAAAAAATTTCTAGGGCGGCCCATGTATGTAGATAAAAAAATATATTTTCTTCGTGGATAAACTAATATTAATAAATTTCTTGTAAGTTCTCAAAAAAGTATAGACCTGCCTTGTCATGCAGCTTTTGTTAGCTTTAGAAATCAACTCAAGCCACTTAAGAAAATTTATCCTAATTTGTATTTTATCAGTCCATGTCTATGTTTTTTATTTACAAATGAGTTAATTATTATTATCAATTAAAAAAAAGTACAACACAAACATACATATATAATCATAATTATGTCAAGGATATACTGACCTATGATTTTTGTTTTTTTTGCAATGAGGGAAATATTACATCATGGATTCTCTGTCCTAAAGTGATATATGTACACATAACCTTGATTTGGAGTCGAGAAAGTCTTTATAAATAGGGTGTCAACAGGGAGAATTAAGTTTTGACGTGAGGAAGGGACACGAAAAAAGATCAAATAACATTAAGTATCTAATAAACAGATTATGACATGAAGGAGAGCTGAATAATATGGATTTATCAATGCATATGTGTATACATATATGTAGGTATTTGAACGTAAAAATAAAAACAAATCATATTATATTTAACGTTTGTTAAATGAAAAACAAATCAAAGTGGATTTAGTGAACGGATTCACACATTATGATTCATACATAATGATGTAACTGCCCTCAATTTTTTAAAATTTATATATCTGATATTATGTAACTTTCTATATATGGTCAAGGAACTAAGATCAAAACATCATATAAATGCGACAATTCAGCCAGTGAGTACAAAGAAGTAACTTTTGTGATATACATACATCCATAAATAAATATGAACAATACAAAATGTATTCTGTAAATGTAAATTGTTTTCCAGCAAAAAGTGATTATTGTTTTAATTAATTGCCTATATTATGTACTCTGAACGGACGTGGACATTTAAGTAATCCATGCATACAGGCTATCGAAAACCATCATTTCAAATTAGTAGGTAACATAGAGTTTTAGCTTATACGATGATCAAAAGAGTAGTTGGATATTCAGGCTTGAGCGGTGAGAAGGGATAATTACCTATTCAGATAATATAAAAGCAGTTTTTTAGAGACTTCAGAACATCAATCACTCACCTTTAAACTTCTCCAAGCCTTTAATAAACATATATAATAATTATATTAAAAGGATAACAACAGGGTTTGAGGCTATCTTTTTTTATATAGTGAATATAAAAATATATACACACATATTTATATCAAAAAATAAATCAATGTCTTAGATATTTCGTCACTCGTTGGGTATAATAATTCAATCTTTTTAATGCTTTTGTGCAAAAATAAAAAAAAAACTAACTTAGACTTTCAGCTCTCCCCACGACAAATTGATTGAAAAATGACAGACTTTAATTTTTTAAATATGAATTTGTTTGTAAATCAAAATTTAACTAAGAATTAAATTTTACATTTAGCATTGATGAAATCATACTAATAAATGAAAATCCATTTAACTTGCTCTTTTTAACTCTCCAGTCTATTGTATTGTGTGGGGACATATCTACGGCCCTTTAATTTTATACATTATACTTCAGCACCAACTTCATTAGTTGCTACATAATTAATATTAATTATTTCATTCAACGACCTCCAATGCAGGCAATTTGACTCCCCTTTTAAAATATAATCACGAAATCTCTTCTTTGAGTTTTTCACGTGCAAGAGCGTGGCAACTTTCATACACATTTTGTTTCATTACACTTGAATGATTTGAAGAATTATATTTATATACATATGTATGTATATATATATGTAGAAGGAATATTTAAATATTTTCAATCAAGCAGAAAATCATTCTTCTTACCCTCTTCATTCATAATCAAAAAGCAACTTGGGGGAGAATTTAATTATTATCAATAATGAATGGATATAATAGTATGTATGTACATAGATTCTTATATTGTTTAAAAAGAAAAGAAAGAGTGTGTTAAGAAAGAGAGAAAAACGGCTAGGTGGCTCCTCTAGGAGGGGGGGGGGGTACACTGTACATAACAGTGACAGATAACAATTGGTATTACATTTATGTATATATGTATATACTGTCAACCTATATTAAGCGACCAGGCAAGGGAAACTGGAAAAGGGACTGCTTAGTGCAAGTGACTTCTTAAACCAATTTTGCTTTTTTTTTAAATTATAGTGTTGAAAATAGGACATGAACTGGAAAACAAACTTTGTATATCAAATAATACACGTATTTAAAACTTTTTTTTCATAAAATATATACAAAATTAGAATATAATTAACTTTAATTATAATATAAATATGTATATATTTATAAAACAAAATTTAAGTAATAATTTCCAATAACATTACTTAAAATAATCTGATATTTTCGTTTGTTCAAACTGATAA
Source organism: Lepeophtheirus nordmannii (assembly GCA_963680855.1). Classification (NCBI taxonomy): domain Eukaryota; kingdom Metazoa; phylum Arthropoda; class Copepoda; order Siphonostomatoida; family Caligidae; genus Lepeophtheirus; species Lepeophtheirus nordmannii. Next base: position 20,297,007 of record OY804522.1, read on the forward strand.
GCCAATTAAATATGTGTCATTTGTGATTATAATTTAATGACAGCATTTAGCATATTAATATGTCTTCCATTGATCAGAAACTGTTTAAGTTTTGATAATATATCACTAATTTTGTTAAAATGGTCATATTTATTTTCATATATATATACATATATATAGAGAGAGAGAGAAGGAACAAAAATGTGGGAAAGGAACATCCATTTATGACCATTCATACTGTGTATATGTATGTATTTAAAATGTGTATCGACCATATATATTTTAATTATTGCATCTAAATATCTAAAGGATCAAAATTATGGAGGATCGGACCTGTATAAAAATATAACCATATATTAAACAGACAGTAAACGCTTCTAATAGTGACCGTTGAAACACGTTCATCTTTCATGATATGCATTATTTTGTGTGACCGCTGGACGGGGATGGTGAGGGCACACTTAGTACAATGCATTTATGTTATAAATTTCCTGCGTGGGAACTTGATATGACTGCTTAGTGCAGTGACACGCTTAAAGCAGGTGACCGTTAGATCAGGTTTGACTATATTAGTATGGTCTATGTATCACTATGTCAACTATGTAGTATTTTTAATCACTCGAAACCTTGACTTTCAAAGAGAAAATGATTTATTTGACAAAAGATGCCCTATTAAATGCATTTTAGGTAGAGTTAGCCGATTTAAATACTTCAACAGTTAACTCATGAAAACAGCTGAAGAGATAATCAAATTTATGTATCAAGGTATGTATCATTAAAATATTATTCAATGGGGTTGCTTATTTATTTACTTTCTTATCATACTTGGTAAATTTGAGATATCTTGTGGGTATAAATGTATTGGCTATAAGGCTATGAGTGTTTTTAGATATTTGTTTGCTTACTATAATAATGTACATATGCGCCATCTTGCGACTATAAATGTTTTCTTATGCCCCATAGTAAGAAATAAATTAATTACAGTATTTTTCCGTCAAAATGTGTTTACATCATTTCTTCACTCCACTTTTCAAAATAACTTTAGAAGTCATAGTCACTATGAATCATACTCTTAAATCCAACCAACCAACCAAGTGAAAGAAAAAAAAGTTCTAATTTTTTTTTTTGAATTCCTTGGGAGTGCAAATGGGAAGCAAGTCATGTAGAAAATGATAAAAGTTTCTATTACATATATACGTACATAGATTGGATATATTCCAGTCTATGAAGCTTAATACCAATATTCAGCCTATGCAAATGGAACATTTTAAAAAAAATAAAGAAATTAATAAATAGAACAATGATGAAGAACAAGGTAGGGAGTAGGCACGTAACTTATTTAGCGGTTGAAAAGTACAAATAACTTGTTACATGACAAGAATTCGTTCGGATTAAACAACAGTATTTAATCAAATATTTCTCTCTTTGGATATGTTATGTACATTTATGGATCCCCTGTTTATTAAATTTTGTTTTTCATATCGTAAAGGAGAAAATACAACAAGTACAATGGAGAAATTAGTTTTGGATTTTACAACTTTTTAAACGATTTTTTTTTTGACATAAGATTGCATCTTTCCCTGACAAGATTGTATGTATGAAGGTAGTAGAGACACTCACTGATGAACACATAGTTACGTACCTGAACAACATCAAAACATTAAAAGAAAATACCTCCCTGAATAATATTTTATTTTTCTTATTTTTGTGATACAAAATGTATGCAGTATGTACATCTAATCATAATCCTATGAATTAACGGTAAGGCAAAGAAAAAATCCACATATCAGTGTCTTATGATGGTATAAAAGTCACGCCTCTCCATGGACGAAAAAGTAAATACCATACATACATACTCAGAAAATAAACCCAAATAAGAGATCATGATTAAAATTCATGATGGTGTCTATGTAAAAGCCTCAATTGTTGTTACTCCGTTGTGATATTACATTGCTATACTTTAATATCACAATCCCTTGTTAAATATTCAATGTGTACGTATGTACGGGGTAATATAAGATCATAATATATAATAAAAAAGAGTTGATCTTCAAACTTGAGATCAAAAAGTCCTTTCTCCAAGAAAACCTTAAAAACCTTTAACTAAAATTAGTGATAAGGGTTTTCAATTCAATCTGCAAAGAAAATAGAAAAAGCCTCTTGAAACTTTGTCACAACCTAAACGAGTCAAGACACGTCCTCGTTGGACTCTTTTCCTCAGAAGACTTACAGAGTGTCCGTCAATTACACTATAACTCCATAGTTCTCATTAAAGCTTTAAAATATAAAGACATTTTTAGTGTGAGCGTAAAGTTGAGACCATAATTAAAATATTACATTCATTCAGTCTTGAATTTTAATCTCTGCTACCCATCTAATGTTATTTGGTGACGAGGGCAAATAAAATGATGTAGAATCTGGTATCGACGAAATCCTATCAAAAAAATTTTTTATTGTAAATGTAATAATATTGATTCATAATCCATTTTTTTTAATTACAAGGTTGATATATCCCTCCAGGAGTGTACAGAGTCTAAATTTATGCAATTTAAGGGGGCTCCAGATAGACATATTTAGTTGAATTAGAGGAGTACCTATTCCCCCCCCCCTAATAAATTACCTGGCTTCAGCTATAAAAATGAGTACATCTAGAGTTGAAAACGGTCAGACTTTGACATATTTTATCAATCAAAGTCGGATTATTAACTTATAATGGAAGCCCTAATCTTTTATTTATATTATATATAGATAAAAGTACAATAAATGTCATTTTTTTAAAGAAGAAAAACTAGATCCATGGTACCATGACTACAAGTACCCTGGTCCAGACCACCAAAATAGGATCACCACTTTGAGGGATTGAGATTAATGAACAAATATCTATACTAGTTACAAGTGCTTACAAGATTCATATATAGTATAAGATGAGGTCTTGATATAATCAACTAAATTATAAATTACATTTAAAGACTTAAGTGACAGTCGAAATTCAATGATGGATAAATAGCCGTACAAAAAGCACCCATCCATAAATTGCATTCCTATCGAAAACTCCAGATATACATAAAACATAAATACCCTGGTATCAGAACAATTTCTATGAAACAACTCGAATAAATTTTGAAAAAAAAAAATTTTTTTGAAGCAATAACAAGTGATTCAGTATTTGGTATAAACATTGAAGAACATACATACTATATACCTATATATTTACGAGCTTTCAATTTTATGGGTACTCATTTTAGTCAATATAAATATATTTTACTCTACGTTTGCATCGTTAAAACTTGATGATTTCAGTCTTTTTTGCTCTACGAATTCATATACTTTATTGTCTTATGAAAAATTAAATTTATTTCTATTCTCCGAAAATTTGATTTACTTTAAATATAAACAAGAAAAAAGACTTGCAAAGTTATATTTTGGATGATGAAAAGTACTTTTTTTTTGCTTAGGGCTGCAACAAATGTGCTACGCACTATTCGGTATATTTTTTTTTTTCATTCCTTTACGTAATTATTTATTTAGTATAAGTATGTATAGACCACTGTAAATTTATTTCTTCAAAACGTACTAACAAACAAAATGAATACTAATTATAATCCCTAAGGACCCCTTAATAAAGTACATTTGTATGATCTCCAAATGCATTTCTATCGTACTTTTATTTTAAAATGGTTAGAAATAGATCATTCATTAATTTACAAACTTTTTATAATGAGTGTACCATGGGTTTATATACTTGTATATAAAAAGGTTCATGAATGAGATAAAGACACAAGTTTTGAGGAAGCTTATTGCAGAAATAGATCCACGACTATCAAGATTAGATGCCTGAATGCAAAAATATCAACAAATATGTACAGTGAATATTTGAATGTTTGACAAACAGGCTTGTAGCCAGGAATGGGACAATGCCCCACCAAATATTGATTGGTGTCCCCCCCCCCTCTACAATTTTTTATATGTTGCTTAAATGAAGAAATAATTGATAAATTAGCTTTGTTAATAGAAGTTTTCCTTTCATCATTTTTGGATTCACAGATGTGCGTACAAAATACTAATTAAAGTGACCCTTTTTACCCTGAGCTAATACAAGCAATTTATTTTATTACAAAATGAGTCAAATTTGTACCCCTTCAAATTCGTAAGTGGTCATATAAATTGTAATTTAGGGCCATGCACTAATCTTTAAATTAATTCTGACAAAACGTGGTTTTTTTATTAACCCCACTTGAAATTTTACCAAAAGGATTATTTGGGCCTTTCAGATTATTATCAGTCTTTTTTCTAGCTATGGGCGAACTGGACAGGCACACAGTGCCCCTAAGCTGCATTTGAAGCATTTTCTGAAAATAATATTCATTTTAACTCTTAAATAGAAGCATCAAAACTGCATTTTGAGAGATTTGAAGAGAATGATGATATTAATAATATGTCAACTCTTGGGCTCTATATCATTATAATTTTTGTCTTATTTTGACAATTTTTTATCGAGGACTATTAATAAAGACTTTTTATTTTAGTATCTACCTATTTTTTCACCTTTCTTTTTTAGTTGTTATTCCTGCCGTAATGGTTTAAAAAAATCCAAATCAGGGGAATAAATGTCTATTAGAACAAGGTGGGCAGTAGAGCAAAAATAATTTAAAATATTATACTGCAGAAACATATCCAAAGAGACAGAAAGGCACATACAGAGGCAACCAACCAACCAACAGAAACTCCATTTCTGTTTGGTTTATATGAATGAATGAACAAAAAAAAAAAACCTTTTGTTATTTATGTAATCTATTCAAAGAAAGAAGAAAAAAGACATTCTCAGACCTCATTTGAATATCAAATACTGTATCACCATTAAGATTCTTAAGAGAAAATAGAAGAAGCGTGTATGTATGTATGGGGAGGGGGGGGGGTAGTACCCTTGAAATTAATTTTGTTTTGTTTTTCTGTACAAGAAATGCAAATATCTAATTATACTTTAATATATTCAAATCTGTTCGTCTTAACTAACAAACACTGGGTAGAATGAATACATATATGTATGTCTATACATAAATAAAAATATTAATTGTACACATAATGAACTAATCTTTTTGTGAAGTCGTTGCTTGCATAAATAGAAGAATTAGCAAGTAAACAATCAAACAATAAAGAGAAAGTTGTATATATATTTATATAACTGTAGTAAGCTTCACTATAAAGAACTTACATATGTTCATAATTAAAATCATTAAATTATATATTTGATACAATGCTTCCTAATCTATGTAATCAATGAATTGAACTGGGTTGTTTTTCCCTTAAAATATTTGTAATCAAATATTTCAGTCGGAACCGTATCCTTTGAATCGGTTTATTTTTCTTGATAAAGAAAAAAAAATTAGCTGACCCATTCATCAAATTATATTAGGAAGTATATTGAAGTTGCCGATTTTAAACAGTTTTAGATTGTAATTTCAGAGCATCACCTATATAATATTTCCCTAAAAGGCATTAAATTCAATTTCTTTAAATAAATAAATAAAATAAAAAGTCAACCATTTTTGTTTAAAAACAGTTGAGATTTGAATTGTCTTTGAATTACATAACCATTGAAAAGTCATTTCTGAAGCTACTTCCCTTTTAACAATGTAAATCAATGTAATTTTAGGCATACAAGACACTTTTAACTATGAATCAATAAACGGCCATTAATAAAACAATTATTTTTAGGAAGGCATTAACAATTTAATATCGGGTGAAATCGATATCAAAGAGGATTCAATTGATCTATAGAAGAAGTAACTTACATTTGTTTGACTTTAAAGATAATAAAAATGGGTCACAGTTGTATTACTATGGAAACATAAATTAAAAATAAAAACAAAAGTACCACTCATTTATCCTTTTCTAATCATAAAAGTTTTATTTTTCTCTACAAGAGTCGCATTTCTATCTTAGATCCATCTCCTCGTAACGCTTAATCAGAAATATGTAGAGTCTTTCTTTAACCCTTCAGAAATTTTATTAGACAGTTATGTTCGGGGAAAAGGAAGGAAATTACAGCATTTTTCATTTTCATTGTAGGCACACCGTTGATATTCAAGTACCCAAAAATCCTTTATATCAACATATTACTTTTATTTCTATATATATTTTGATGTAACAGAGTTATATCTCGTCCTTTTTAGATAAAATCTATACCTAGAGAGATATATTCATGCTTTCTTTGAAATAACTTTAAACGACATACTGCGCCATTTCTAATTCTTGGAGCGTAAGAAGTTTTGTCTCCTTATAGTGTCACAAATTGGAAGACGAGTAAAAAAAAATATCACAGGAAGGTTCATCAAGTAGGTAAATTTAAAAGAAGCTAGAGTGTGCGATATGAAAGAAGCCCATTCAAACACAATGGTACCCATAAAAATATATGTAGAAGCAATTAACTTCACTCTTTCGAAATAACCAAAGATAGACGTACATACATGTAAGAACATGTATGTACATACATAGTCGTATAGTAGTAGATATTAATTAAGTTTAGTATAGGGTCTATGTATGTACATTCTCATTTGTAAATGGTTATCAGGAGAAGAAAAGAGCCCCTTCGCATTTTTACTTGAGTCAGAGCTAATTGAATTATAACAGAAATAATATCCTACACTCCTTTTTAATCTATTTTTATAAGTAAATTTCTTCTCTAAATATAATTATTTTTTTCGTACAACGTTACTTCCCAAATATTTATTTTATTTCATTTCTTTAAAAAAAGGACTGTCCTTTCTTTAAAAATAATCATTTATACTATTAAACAAGCATTTGTTTGTTTGTTTTTCACTCCCCTGTCATATTCTATGTTGCAGATATTTTAAGGTAAGAATTGTAATTACACACGACCAAAGCAGAAAGTAGCTTATTGGAAATGATTATGCATACGTACCAATGTGGAAACACAAGCATTATATGTACACTCTTATAAGTTTGTTCATGTCATGTACTAAAGCATTATATGTATACCTATATATGTATAAGTGCATTTTTATATATATATTCAAAAGTCATTAAAAAGGCCTTGTTTTTATGGTTCTTCCTCTATGTTACATATTCAACTCATGTAATGTAATTTATATTTTATTTGGGATCGGAAACAAGGAATAATATGCATAAATAAAAAGAAAAACACATTGATATTCCAAATAGTAAATAATATTTTGGTTTAGGGGAAGCAAAAGCAAACGATAATTAATTAATTAAATTAATAATTATTAATATTGTTAACAAAATATATAACTATTATACAAATTTGCAATTTTTGTCTAAAAAATCATATCTTTTTTTGAATGTGAAAGGGCATTGAAGGTAATAAACGAATTTGCTTGCTAACTAGAGATCTCTGTCATTAAAATTAATGACATATTATTCGCACTGTATAAGGGATATCTCAAAAAATATTGACCACATGGATCTCGGTGAATTATCAGTTACATATATCAGAGATATGACTCATGTCCCAACTAAGGACTAATGTTTCGATTCGATATATGTTCTCCATAGTAACAAGGCACTTTTGAGTCATAATCAAGTCACCCCCTTATTCACTTGAAAGTACTTGTTCATTTGACTTAAGAGGCCTTGATTCACCTTCACTGAGTTGCTTGGCTCGATTCTTATGAGTTGAACCATTTACTACATATCTCTGAGCCATATATTTTTATATATTTTATTCAATTTTAATGCACGTCAGACCGAAATCATTGGAATTTTTTAAATTACAAAATTACGTATCCTCTCCTGATTGATAGACCCTAAAAACTCAACTAGGTTCCTTCCTACTTATTTAAGGTATGTTTAAAAGGATTTCAAATACCATTAATTGTAGAGTTTTTTTTAGAGGGCATTGCTCATTTTGAGTTATGACCTCCGAGAGGATCACAAAATATATAAACAAATATCATCAAAGTACTAAAAGCTTTAGGAACATGAAGATATATATATAAAACAAAAAAAAAACAATTACTTAAATAGGAAGTATAAATATGTATCCATATAATCATGGTACATACATATATTCCGTTTCTAATCTTTTTTAACTACACTAATCAACTTTCAATGTCAAATTGGTAGGTAGATATATGTGTATGGTGTTTCTCTCTTTTGCAATTAATTTGAAGCAAAAAATATATACCCTTTAAAGATATCTTTGTATGTACAAAAAGAAAAAAAAACCAATTACATATATACAAATGTATTTGTACCCCAATTTGAAATGTTTGCTGATGAGTGCTTAGATAGTGCCTTGGAAATTAGGTATACATAGGTAGAATCAATTATGCATAAAAGAGTCTTATCAAAGAGACGCTGATAGTGAAACAATCGAAAAAATATATTTTTAGATATTATTATGTACTTAACAAATATTTTGTAAGAGCTCTCTCCCAACGAGAGGGGCACAAAATGTAGACACAAAGTTAAATATTCTGATTCTAGATACATGCTTCAAGGTTAAAATTCAACACTATATACATACATTAGAATCAAGTTATTTCATAGAAATACGATAAAGGATATTCAATAAAGAGATCACTTGTTTGTTTGTTTGTTTTTCTTTAAAACTTTTCACGTATTCATTGAGGTGGAAATAAATATTTGTCTAACCACTAGGAAAGGTAAAATGAATTAATTGATTACAAGGAGTTGGAAAATATGTATATTTGCAGTTACACATGTATAAATTGATTTTATCTAACCATGTCACAATGAAATTCATTGGATCATGATTATATAATAAGAGAGAGAGAGAGAGTCAAGGGTATAAACAAAATTTGAAGTTACGTTCATGTTTTGTTGTTTTCTTCAAGGGATATTTATGTTTTTACAGTGAGTGGCTTAAATAAACAAACTTTATTAATTACCTTGTTTCATATTAAACATAAATATAAATAGATGTACCCAAATCAACAAAATGAATCTACGATATGAAGTTTTTTCCAAACACTCCATATTAACCGTCAATATTGTTACTATACTTTGTCAACGACTAAAAAGTAGGAAAAAAAGAAGTATCTTATTTAAAGTATAGAAATAAGTTACTTATGTAACAAAACAAAAAATATTCTTCTGAATATTATTTCTGATGAATCATTTAAAAAACAGCAACATATATACCATATATATGTAGATAAAAAAGTCATTTTTAACAACTTTCAAATGTTTGAAACATCTTGGAAGCCCAAAATAATATATATGTATATATGATACAAAAACCTAAAATACACTTACAGAAAAATCGATTTATGTTTTTTAATGTTAGATAATAATTTTAGCACATTTATGATCTAAAATATGGAAAAGAGGTGATTTGAAAAAAAATAGTTATTGACCATTATTTTTCAAAACAGTTCAATTCATTCTACATTGGAGTTAGTAACCACACATAGTAATCTTTTTTAAAAAATTTTTTGACTGTAAAATCATAGCCAAGGTTAAACACTAAGTGCCACAAAGAATGTGCCACAATTTTTTGCAAAACCAGAAACACTGGTTTATTCATCTTGGTACTTGGTGGACACACAACAAATAGTGGACCCTTCAAACACAGTTAACTTTTTTTTCTAATGACAGGATTGGTTCATATCCCCATAGTTTATTGGCAGATTACTTGTATTTGTATTAGTTGTCTTGAAAATCAACAATAGAATTAGCACTTGTTTTTTGTTCTTTTTCCAAAAAAATTAATGTTACATAATGTTAAATCTAGTAATTAATTTTCATTGATTTATTAATGAATCTCCATATTATAAATTTACTCACTAGATTAATTTCATATTGCATAGTTACATAACTCTATTGCATGTAAAAAATAACAGTGGATATACTTATATGTATTGCCAAAAATTATACATAAAAATTGAGCATGCTACTAAATATCACTTATCAATTCAACTCTACCTACTTTAAATTCCTTAGAGCCAAACAACAATATCATAAAAGTCAAAGTACAGATTCAATTTTGAATTTGAAAAAGCAGAGTCTGTTCTTTAATTTAGTTGTACAGTTTTTTCCTTCTTCTCGCCTGCAATAATTTGAATTTGTCTTCCTCTTGAGATCTTCTGATGGCTCGTATATATATATGCATAATTATAATTATACATGCAAAAATCAACTGCAACATAAAATAAATTCTCTTAATAAATTATAGTATATCTCTCTGCAAAAAAAAAAAAAAAAAATTCACACAAATGTAGACAAAACCCTATTGAGCACATTAATAATAATTAATTAACCTTTTTTTTTCTCTCCAAAAAAATAGAAGCACAAATGAACACAACAATGGATATATAAAATTTGTATGGGAGCATACCAATTCACTTGAGTCTCTTGCTCTCTCTCTCCTTGTTCTATTTAAATGCATTTCATTTTAAAAAAAATGAAAAAAAAAATGTGCCTTGTGTGTGTGTGTTTTGAAAAGCTAGAGCAAAAATAAAAGTTTTATACATACATAGATATATTATAAAAACATCATAATACAAAAGCATTAAAAAAAATCCTCAATTTCCTTCAGATCCTTTTGTTTTACAATGGCATTGACAATGGAAGATTTTTTTTTTGTTAACGGACAAAAAAAAAAAAAGAAATAAATTCAATGCTAGTTTTTACTCACATCTTTCACGATCATCTTTCTCTCTCTCTCTATGTATTTTTTTTGTTTGTTTCAACAACAAAATGAAATTGTGAGAACAAAAAAGTTGCCAAAAAAGCAAAAAAAAAAAAAAACTTTATTGTTTTATGAAAAAAACACACATTGAGTTTACTAGAAATATAATTTTATATAGGGATCTGTTTGAAGGAAGTAAAAAAAAATTATTTTTTTGTTCCTTTAAATGTGTATTTGTTAAATCAAAGCAAACATCGAAATATTGAAATTCTTTCTTTTTATTTTGCATTTAAAGTACTTTTGTTTTTGAATCTGAAAGTATTTTTTTTATTTTTAAAGAAACAAATTGAAAGCCTTTGATAGTTTTGAATTTGTATTATTTACTTACAATTATCTTCTAAAAACAAAACAAAGCACATGCGTTATGTTCAATATGAATGTATGTGTTTGATAATCTGAAGTACCTACATACAAAGTTTATAGGGACTTGTACCTGGATATATAGGAATCAAAGGCTCTTATTACAGAGTTGAAAAACAGGGCTAATAGTTTATATCATTAGGCTATAGATGGAGCATGGGAAAAAGTGTAGTCCACTTTGAAATTTAACAATAACGTAGTCGAAAATTAGAAAATTTGTCTTTTCAATGCTTTTGGGTTGTTAATCGATGATCTTTACAAATCAATGGAATTTGGTTCATATTTTCATCGTCAACCCTAAAAAAAACCCTTGTTACGCCTCTGAACCATAATTAATTACGCACCATTTATAATTTTTTTTGCATTAGGAACTATTAAAACAAATGAATACAGTGAAAATTTAGGCTCCAAGCTCCCGTATTGTAAACTATTTATACTCCTATTTAGTAAATTATTTCTGAAGAACCAATGACTTTGTCAAACAGATTTCACATTCACACTCATGGTGTTTTAGTTTTATGTGATTGAACTGTTTATCAGATATACTTTAAGTAATAGATAGATGTAAATTATATTATAAATAATAATTAAGGTTCAAGAATTTCCAAAAACTATTCAAAGATTTCCAAACCCCGCTAAGACTAAGAAAAACAAATATATTTAAAAGTTTAATTAAACCTCAAATCTTGCACTCTATCAAAATCCAATTTTCCCCTCCTTTTTGTAACCCCATGGGATATCATTTTTATTTTATTTTTATGAATCATAACACCCTCTCCGGATGTTGAGAAACATTTCTTTTATTAGACAAAAAGTATTTTAAAAAATAAAATAAAACTTCATTTATAAAATAAAGTTTAATGATGTCAAGTCTGTAATTTTATACACGTATGTGCGTAGATGTTTAAAAATACACCAAAAGTCCTTCATCCTCAACCAGTCTGTCTGAGTTCAACTCCTAATCCGCTTATTTACAAGAGATTGTAAATCTAGAACAAAAATATACATACATGTATATACATATCTGATAAGACTTTTGTTATGTTTTATTTTTTTGTGATAACAAATGTTTCAACTTCACTTTTTTATGATTAAATATAATATAGAAAATAAGAAATAGTCAATATTTATATGTTTATAATTGGGTTTAAAATTTACTTTGTATAATTTTAAAGATAAGACGCAGAGGAAAACATGTCGTGTTTTTTTTTTTTTTTTTTTTTTTTTTGTAAATAATGAAACATTATCCTTTATTTTTCAAGTTTTATTCTACATCCATTACAAATTTCAACAGTTTCAACAACATCTATTTGAATACAAAAAAAAGAAGAGTTGTAACTTGAACAGAACCTTGACTGTATGAACAATTTACCTAAATGCCTATAAAACATAATAAATAAAATAATTGGCTGTTTCTAAATATAAAAAAATAAACTACTGATTGAATATTTAAAATATTAAATGCTATAGGAAATATGTTGGCCAATTTTCAAGTCAATTTTTGAATTCCATCATTCTTAAAAATCGTCATTAACCAACAAAAATTGGATAAATATTTATCAGACAACTTTAAATGATAATATACAAAAACATAAAACTGTTAAAGAAAACAACATCAAAAAAACTAAAATTCGTAATTAATGCATTCATTTCTAATTGTAAATTAGGATTTTTTAGAAAGTAAAAAATTATGTTGCTTTGTTTTTCATTATTTGTAAGTAACATCGAGGATTAACAAAATATATTGTAATTTATTTCATATCATTATTAATCCCTTAAAATTAAGTAACATTACAGACGAACATGAATGCTAAGATCCAAATTTTTTTGGCCATAATAATTGTACATATGCAATCCTTTAAATATATTGAATCTTATATCATCCAATTTCATCGCCTCATCCTCTAACTGAATTACCTGTACGTTTAGGTATAGGTATTGTTATTGTTTAACAAACGTTGAATTCAATTATCTAACTGATAAAAGCTTGCCAATTAGGAAAATGAATGATAATTTATGGCCTGTATTGTTAAATGACATGGGACAATAAATCAAACCCTAAGTTTATTTTCTTTAAAAAAGGGAGAGGGGGGGGGGGTAAGATGGGCATATGCATGTGAAATATATGTACATATATATCTATTTATAAACATAAATGCACAGAGAAGTACAAAGTGCACCGTCATTTCAGGCATATAAGATGAACCCATTGCAACAAGAGCCGTGGTGGTGATGTTCAACTATAAAAGTGAAGTCACTTTGATGATGCTCATATTATGCATGTCTATCAAAGTATCCGTCACCGTATTGATGAAAGAAAGAATGGGTTTAAAAGTGAGTGAGTCTATATAGAAGAAGAAGAAGATTCTTCAACACTTTTTATTTTTATTTTAATCCTTCATTATGATGTAATGTAACGCCTTCACAAATTAAATTCTCAATTAATCAACAAATTATTGCACTCATAATGACGACTTGAGACGGTGAGCCAGTGAAATCCGTACAACATATATTATGTTCATATCATTATGCTCTAAATGATGACAGTTGTGTTCATTTCAAATATAATACACATATTTGTTAGACATAAAACAACTCATTTTTTAATTGAATACTGTTAATGAAGCCTCAATAACTGACATGATTGTTTCTGGGGAGAGAGGAGGGGTGTACGTACATATGTATTTATGGTCCTACAATGACAGAAACCAATTCATAAATTGGGAAGTGGGCTAAAATGACGTCGAATATGGATGATACCAAGGTCCAAGGACTAATAGAGAAAATGAATGAAAACAAAATTGAGTCAGCTCTCGATTGCATGCTGAAATTCAATTCATTTGTTATTTATATGTTCTATGTTTGTTAAATCTGGTAATTGGGTCAAATATACTTTGATCAATCAATCTTCAAGTATTTAAGTGAGGATAAAATATGCTTAGTATTATTATAATTAATTTTTTAAATTTTGAGACAAATTAGTATAAGCAGTATGTACAAACTAATTTCTTAAAATAAAATTTATAGTTTTCAAAAAACCAATAAAGGAGAATTAGGAATAATTTGTAATATATATATAGTAATTAAATTCGACACCATAAGATCATTGGTCCCTACTTTTTCAGTGCTACTAGCAACGACAATAACTTGTTTTTCAAGGGAAGGGTTTAATTGTTTATACAACAAACAAGTCTACTTAACTCATCTTAACAGAAGGAAAATAAGTTTTTATTAACCCCTAAAGTACTGTCTTAGTGTATTAAATGTAAGAAAAGGATTTTTAAGGTTACAAAAATACTCAATAATTTATGGATTCTCACATCTAATCAACTTTATTGTTTCTTTGAACATAACGTTGAAAACTTTGCTATCGAAATTTTTTGATGATATTAGTTCTTTGTTAGAGTATAAATTTAATTATGAATTTGCAATAGTTTCCCCCATCTTAAGATGAGACTATGCCTACATTCTTTCCATATATAAGAAAATCCTATTATGCTTCAACTATATGTAATAGAAATGAGTGTTTTGTTTTTAGTTAAGTAATTTAATTGCTTTTATGTTTTTGTTGAATGCATTATCATGTAACGAGTCTCAGCGTGGCCACAAAACAAATTAACAAATGAACCACAATGTTGCTGAGTGTTACATAAATGCATTTATGGACTTGATTTATGCTACATATTTAATGTAAAAACCATGTAAATTACATACAAATATGTACATATAAATGTAAACATCTAATAAATTACAATGTAAAAGCCACTCCAGAGTTTGACTTGTCTTCAAATGAGGAGATGAATCACTCTTCAGATCCAAAGAAGTTTGAGCTGACATAATGTATACAAATGTAAAAAGAATTCGTATTTTGACTTTTGTTGATAGTAATCAAAAGTTGACTTTCAAGGTCTTGTTTGTCATATTCAATTTTACACTAGGGATAAGTGAAACAAGAGATTATACCTATTTCATCCCTTAACATCCTTTCTCAATTGTACTTGACACTATTTCTGTCTCTCTGATCTAAAAGAAAACAAGATCAAAATTTTGCTCAATGGCACTGTCCCTTGTTTTGGTTGTCTTATGAATGGTTTATCGAATAAACAAGTTTGTGTACAAGGTCCCAGTTTAGAAAGGTACAAATCCTATTGTTACTCAACTGTCCTTTTATGTAGATTTGGGTAATTATATATTAACAATGAAGTTAAAAAACTTGATGAAGCAAGTACAATGTAATGATCAATAGCATAGCACATCTTACCAACTGATATTTTTATAGCCAAGGGAGAATTAAATATAATTAGAATCGATGAACCAGATTTATGCAAAAGGAACAATAACAAAAAAGAAGTTGCAAAATCCTAATTTCGTGTTAGTAATTGAATTCCTAATTTAATAGTCAATATTATGGGTAAGTAAACCCATAAACAATACCATCATTAAAAAAAAATTCTAATAAATTATTGATATAAAAACTTTACCTCACATCATGATCCTCTTTTCTTTTCTTTTTTCTTTTTTTTTGCATTACTCCCTTAGAGTATTTTCATGACCTATTCCAACTCAATTACCCAGAATCATGCCATATACCTATACTTATAATTCTTTTAAAGTAATTTCGGAAACTAACAATATAGATAAAAGGTAAATAAAAAAAAATCTTTTGCATTCAAGTATGCAGCACTTTTTGTGGCCCATGCGAATAATGAATAATAAGTGACAGTATGTCGTAAAAATAATGATGTAATTAATAATGTTAAATAGAGTAGTCCATTCACCGACCTCCAATGAACTTTTTTCAACGATAAATAACTTTCATTTTATTATCTTAGATGAATCGCAATTAGGTTATAGTCTACATATTGAAGATATTTTTCTTATTTAGTTGTAAAGAGCTTCACTTGATAGAAATGAATTGCAGATTGTCCTTACCAATGGATCAAAGATTTCCATTAAAATATATAAAAATATGGGTAATGAATATCAAGACCCTACCCCCCTCTGAGAACAAAAAGATAATATCAAAGATACAAGGGATTAAGCCCACATCAAACTCAGCTCCTTGTAAGTGCATATTTACACATACCAACTTATTCAAGTATTTAAAATATGTTAAATACTAAAGTTAACCAAATCCAAAATTATCATACATCACTATTTGTGGTTTAGTACTGTTAAGAACTATTTTACAATTATTCTACTAGATATGTATGTGAGATGTATCGAATATTTAAATATATAGATGCAAATATTAAAACATTTGGTATGTTTGAAAAAAATACTACACTTTTCTGCTTCTAAAGATATCAACATTAACAAATGAAGAAATTAATTGCCCCAAGGATTTTAAAATAAATACATGTGTGTATTTTAATAAGTTTATTATTGAGCCATTTCTATATAGATCATGTTATTGTTCCCTGATTTGAATATATGTATGTACATATTTATATGCTAATATTGTGAACCTGAGGGAATTATATCTTACTAGTAAACAAATTTTTTGCTTAGGCATACCACCTTGGGTTTGCTACATACATAACCCAGAAGTGGAAAACCTGCAGTCTTTTGAAACTTTTATTTTAGGGAGAGTTAATTTAAAAAATAATAATTAATTTTAGTATTATCTATAAAAATTTGTTAAATAGCACAATCTTGATGAAAAATAACTTCCTAAGATTTTCATTAAGATGAATTTTCCTTCACCGAAAAGAAAAAGAAAAAAAATATAATAAATCAATTTAGTGATTTTTCTTTGAGTTTTTAAGCAAAACTCGTTCAAAAATTAAAAAAATACATTATAAAAAATGAGGACAAGTAAATCTTGGCTATTTTAATTAGATTTCTTAGGTACATTATATTCCATGTTCATATATATTCTTCGTTTCCCCCTCAATTTTTATAGTTTTTATGTTCATATATATATTATGTACATACATGTAGAGATAAATTAATTTTTAAAAGTTCCTAATTATCTTTCAAATGTTACTCATTCCTTTCTTTAATTCATTCCCTCTATAGCCAGCCCATATTTCTTCCTCCTTTTAATTTAAAAAAATCA
This sequence comes from Lepeophtheirus nordmannii, assembly GCA_963680855.1. Classification (NCBI taxonomy): domain Eukaryota; kingdom Metazoa; phylum Arthropoda; class Copepoda; order Siphonostomatoida; family Caligidae; genus Lepeophtheirus; species Lepeophtheirus nordmannii. Next base: position 20,314,103 of record OY804522.1, read on the forward strand.
TTTCAACTTTTATTCTATATTTAGTTAGTTATAATTTTTTTATGTATGTTTAAAAAATTCACTCTATAAACCGTTTAGTTGAATTTTTAATTGCTTTTTTATGAAAATACATACATTTATTCATTTCATCATGTTGGCTGATTCCCCCACTCCTTTCTAAAAAATAATGACTTTTAAATAGCTCCATGTGCTATTTTTTTATCATTATTTGCAACATTGTTTGATGACCCCATATGTCTCCTCGTTTGCAATTGTTAGATTTTTATATAATGAACAAAAATATGCTTATAAAAATGATTGGTTTCATTATTACAATAAATGGGATATTAAGATTTATTTAATGTTGCCAAGGGACAATGCTATGTTGTACATATACATATGTGTGAAGATTTTAGGAGGAAAATATGTAGATACAAAAAGTTTGATGACCTTTGGCTTAGTTATTTTTAAAACCACAAAAACAAAACTGGTTGACCATTAAGTTTGAATTATACATTTAAAAAAGATAGATTGTGATATAGTATTATTTTAGAACAATAATGAAATATTTAAAATGATATGACGTAATATATTCAAATAATTGTTACACGTAAAAGAGCTTTTATTACTATTTAAAATGCACTGGAGGTCGTGCCGGATATGGTTGTACCTTCTTGTTACATTATATTTTTTAAAATTTAATTACTTTTAAAATGCAGTGCTGATCTTAAATGAATAATGGAGGTTGTGGACGTGCTTGATTTGACAATGTCCATGTGGCTTTGTTCAAAGGATAGATATGATGAAAGTTTAAAGACTACTTCTCTAAGGTCCAGAAATTCAGAAATTTTAATCCATAGCCAAGATATACGAGGCCTTCCTTTATCCTGGATGAAGATATATCATCTTATATAATATGGTCGATATTTTCTTAGCTTAACCCTAAAACAAACAGAAAAAATGCAAATATATAATCATCAGAATAAACATCTAAAATCAGAAGTTTGTCTGAGTTTTATTTGTATTGAAAGCTTTTGGAAAATATTTTCTTAGAAATTTAGCGACTTTATATATATATTATATTAGATGGGTGGATTTTTATAATGTTCCTAACTTATTTTTATAGATTTGTTGCATGTTGGACTTTCTTGGATTCCATTATAATATTGACTATATATTCATATAATATCATTTTTAACTAATAAATTAATTATTATCTGTCAATAGCTAGTGAAAAAAATCAATGGGTCATAGTTGTAGTTTGCAGTTGTATCATAAAAAATTCACATTTTAAACTATACAGTTCGAAAATAATCTGATGAAGTTGCTAGATTTCCCTTGTTTCCTAATGCAAGTATAATCATCCAAGTTATATTTACTTTAGAATTTATATAGAAAGTTTTGATTAATTAGAGTTATTGAAGAAGTTGTTAAATATATTGCATTCAAGCATAAAAAATGTAGGCATATAATGAGCTTTTGCAAGTTTTATAACAACTTGATTAGAAACAAAGTACTCCTTAGTGATTTCATATTACTTATATATTATATTCCATAACATGTTAAAAATAGGCATAGAACTTTTCATTCAGATCTTTGGCTACATAGAGAATACTTGGGTTTGTTTTTTATTTGACGTAGTCATGATATGTATAAATATAAGCGGATGTCCATAATACCCCACCTAAAGCATAAAAATTTGGGTAGAGCTGGGGTATTTTGGTAATATTTGTGATATTTTTTCAATATATATTAATACACCTCTCAAAAAGCATTTTTGATGAACTTCATTCAAACAAAAAAACATACAATTTGGATTCAAAAGGTTTTTGTAAAAATTATGAACTTACTAATAAAGTTTAATATTTAAAGATGTAAAAATGTTTCATTGGTTCAAAAATTCCCCTTTTTTGAAACATTTAAAAAGAAACAAATTTTTTTATTCCTACCAAGTCGATGTGTTGTACAGATAAACATAGTTTAAGGAATTTAAAGTTACTTTATGGTCGATAAAAATGCAATGATTTTAATTACTAAAATACAAAATTTAGAGCATTTTATCTGACGTAGGTATATTTCGGTGTAATACATCTAAATTGCCTCGTAAATTTTTTTTGGCCTAAATATGATAATTTTTTAAGACCTATATTAAAAAACAACAATTGGTATGAGGAAGAAAGAGAGAGTTGATACATCTCCTCTGTAGCTCTTATTATTCAATATGTTCATGAGTGGATAGATGATTATTATAACTCCTCCATTGTGCATCACTTTGAGAAGGATAAAATTAAAAGAAATTTAAATTTCCTTTAAAACTGATTTTAAACCCTTAAAGTGAAAAATCGAAGCACGATCAGAATTTTAATTTTGGTTACACAATTAAGATTTCATAGAAGCTTTTTATTCTAAAATTCTGTAGAAATACTTTAAATTACAAAATATACCTTTGTTAATAAATCAAATAAAAAAAAGCCAAAGAAGGGAGAGTTGATACACGCGTACTCTCCCTCTTATGCAATAAAAACAATTTCTAAAGATGATTAAAATAGTAAAATGTTTGTGTTTTTTTGTGTTTATAATAGTATGTCGCTAGTGTACAAATGGAGTTAATTTTTTTGCACAAAAGAAGCAGAGACAGAAGCCAAATTCAAAAAAGACACTCTTTATGTGGAAAAGGAAATTAAATAGTGTTATTATATGTATTATAAAAGTGTATAACTATATCAACACATTACTTGTATTTGATTTTGAAATTGTTTTTACAACAAATATAGGCTTGTTTATAATGTTGTGCTGCCAGATTGAAATTATCTACCATTTGTAGTATTTGTAGGAATCTTATATGTATATAATTAAAACAGCTCAATTTTGTCCCTTACACTTGTACTCAAATTGTATTCCTCCTAAACCGTAAGAGATAGTATTGTCAAACATAAAATAAAAATAGTATTCAAATGTTGGGGAATTTGTCCAATATGAGTTGATCATATGATTTTTATTTATTATTATGTTTTTTGCCGATTTCACAAATTTGCTACAATGGGTATCATTGCTAGGTTGTAATTGTGTTGTATCATCACTATTTGGACATTAGAAATGTTAAAGCTTTCAAAAAAAAAAAAAACTAGATCCTTTTCCAAAATATCTTTTAAAACGCAAGATTTCCATTTCTAAAAGATAATGTGTAGAGAAACCCTATACTTGCAGAACCTAAACAAACCCTTTTGTCTCAATGAAACAGATGGCCTTAGGTACATCAACAATATTTGATTCCATTTATTCATGTAAAAATTTACATTTCGATGAATGAACCTCTTAATAAAATTAAACTCCAGAAATCGTTTTGATACAGATATCCTTATTGCAGGTGAGACACAAAGGACAACAAAATCTAAATCTCGAATAAAAACATTAGCAAATAGAATGAAACAACAATTTTGACATTAAAAAATACATCTTCAACAAATTACTCCGTTATGGTTTGTAAAATTCAATAGTATTCGTAGAAAAAGAGGGAGTCCCATCGTGTATAGAAAACATTCTCTTAATAATATCAAAAATAATATGATAACGAAAGGGAATCTAAAATATAGGAGACAGATGGCTCATATGTAGAGAAAGAAATATGGTGAGAGTGTTTGTCTTTAAAAAATACAAGGTTATCAATTAACGATATTGTAGAGTGATTAACTCTTGCCAGGATTATCTCGTTCGACACCCCATATCGATATCCTACAACAAATGTTTGAACTCAGTAAGTTATATGTATACATTCATAAAGATTGATTCAAAGTTGACCTAAAAAATATTTGAGGTATCAATTACTCTTTTAATTAGCATAGTGCTTTAAAATATTTAGAAAAACCAGAAAACAAACTTTGCACAATACAGAACGATGCAATGCCTTAATGCAAAATTAGGGAAACCATGCATCATTTGTGGATAATAATAAACGCTTGGAGTAATCATATTTTGATTTACCCCCCCCCCCCCCCAAAAAAAAAAAAAAAAAAAAAAAAATCGAACAGTTGACCCGAGCAGTGTCAGTTTAATATATGCATGTATTCAAGAATTAGTGTCAGAATATTATTTGGATCTTTCTTTTTATTGAAAAACCTGGACATTTCATGAATTTATAAAAGTCATATCCGGGTAAAAGATATCCCACCCATGATGTCCATACAAATCCCTATGTTCCATATAGAAACAGTAACTAATTTATGTTAATAAAATTGAGTCTAATTCTACAAAACTGTTCCAAAACTGTTTAGTGTGGTTAGCCACAGTAGTAGCTATACGTTGCAAAAAAATTTTTTATCAAGAATCAGTTACTAATATTACCACTCTAGGTTAGCATTTCAAATAAATTTATTACCTCTGAAGTAATTTATCTCTCCCCCCCCCCCTCTCCTCTAAGATCAAGGACTATAAAAAAGACCCACAATAAATCAAAAACTTATTCATGAAGTACATTTTATTATATGTTTTTAAATAAGAAGAGACATTTAAGAGTAATTTAAAGCCCATTTGATACAGATAACTTTAGTAGATTTGTTTTATGTCTTTGCATTTAAAAATGTGCAAATTATGTACACTTCATAGCTGCAGTAAAAATATAAATATATGTACTCAAGTAGTTATGTGTGTGTGTAAATATTAAATACAATATCTTACAAAAAAAGAGGGGAAAAAATAGATACATTGCTGAGTGTAAAGAGTGTTTCATCCAAACGCATTTTCAATTTTGAAATTTTTCATAAAAGAGTAAAATCGAGCAGAAACATGTAATAAATAGCAAGTGTTGAGCATATTGATTGGAAAAAGTAATCAATTACTCGTTACTTTGGCAAAAAAAAACCTCCTTCAAGTGCAAAAATAACTTGTTACTCGTAAAAGTAACGTATTCGTTACTTTAATAAATAATATTTTATTTTTTTACTCAATAAAATACAAAGAATTTGAATCCCAAGAACTTTCTAATTTAACAACATTTACAATAAAATTTTTATTATGCAAAAATATCAAGACTTAGCCCTTATGACAATTAGATATGAGACTGATTGAATTATAAGGTAACGAGGTAAGGGTCATTGTTTAACAGCGTTATAACTGAAGTGAAAGAAATCAAATAAATTACCCAAAGTAACAGTTTTATTTTTAACTCCTTTATTCCCATCTCAGCGCTTATTATTTATTACACATAATTTTTTTTTATTAAAGTTTGAAAAAAAAACGTTATGCACTATTTTCTTGGCTTAGAAGTTGAGCTTTAGCATTTATCAAACATTTTGATTTCATTTTTTCTGGGTATAAAAATAAAATAAAAATATTTCCTTTCAGAGTTACCTTTTGATACCTATAGAACTTTCCGATTTCTATTATCAAAGTAAAATAGCTTATCATCATTTTTTTATGGTCAATTTGACAATACATGGGATTTCATTAAAGTTTTTGGCTTCTTTTTAAATGGGTATATGAGCAAATTATTTTTTTAAACACGAAAGTTAACACATATAGGTATATTAAATAATATTGGTTCAACCTTATTTTTCCATGTTTTGGTATTCTACACAATTTCAAAGATTAATAATGCCCTTTTTATTCAAATTCTAGATTTCCATGGAACAAAAAAAATTTAGTATTAGAATCAATTACACATATAGTGACGCAATAAAAAGAGATAGGTTTATATAATTGAATTTTAAACAACATTTAAATATAATTTAATTTGAAATACTCCACTTCAACATCAATTATTTCCAGTATTTACATCTACAACAACAAAGTATTAGTTAAATTGTTTTCAAGCCAAGTAGGCCTTACCCTTTTACTGTTGTATAAGTAATACTGGAAATAATCGATTACTAAGTGTTTGAAATTAAATGCCATTTAAATGTTGTTTGTATTGACAGAGTGGTCCAATTATTTAAGTAAATTGGGGTCTGGTTTAAAGCCTATAAATTTACAAATGATGAGAGGATGTTTTGAAAAAGTATGACGAATTGAGACTTCATGCTTTCATGACGTTTACATAGACTAAATGATGTTCCTATTCATAACTCTGTAGAAGGGACGTTCTTCATCTGAGTTAATATCCAAAGTACTATATTCATATATAGGTATATACCTATGTAATCATTATTGAATATATACATAAAGCATACATTTAATGGTATTATTGTGTTCTATAATATTATGAGAGTATTTCAAACTGAGAATAAGAAGAGAACGTATCTTGATGGTTTGTCTCCCTCTTTTCCCAAACCATTTTTATCAATGAATTTAAAAGTTGAACTATTTTCAAAAAACATCAGAGAAAAATGTTGTATTTCAAACCAAGGCATTGAAGTACAAAAGACCTTCTTTTAAAAAAATTACGATGAGTGAACAATTAATTTTAAATGTTCTGTACATACATACTTATAATTCTTTAAAAAATACACTTACATATGTATGTGTCTAAGAAAAGTTTTACTTTGTATAATCGGATTACAATTTAAACTTTTTATTCCCAAGAAAAAAAAAGGGAAAAAAAGAAACTAGAGTCTTATTTATTTATGTCTTAAAAAGAAGTCAAACGCTAATACATGTAAGCATCTTAACCTTTGGAGAAAAAATAATCAAACTGAAATAAATGAAAGAGTATATTCAATTTTGAAATATGTGGAACAATTTGATCTGATATATTATAGTAACATATTGACGGTGTTGTAAAATACTATTGCAGTCAATTGGAGTCTGGTTGAAACATGACTCCACTTGAGTAGAGTGAAAGTTAACCAAGCATTATTATTTTTTTGTGTATGCTAATGATAATTGTATGAGTGTTGTTTTATAAACTTATTAAATTTTATTTCAAATTTATTCTAATTAAGAAAACTGAATCCGATACAAGGCAAATTATTGATCAATGCGTTACATTATAAGTTCTTACTAGAATCAGAAATTTGAGCTAAAAACTTGCCAATAAAATAAAATGATGTTCAATTTGGTAATATGGATATGCATTAACTGACACAAACAAAATGGTTTAATATAAAAATTAACTGATCTCTTGCATATGGTTGCTAAGAAACTTCTTCTTACTAATGAGGCTTTTAAAGCTCATATTTTGCACAGAATGAATAATAGGAGTGAGCAACAAATTTGTGTTGTTTTTTGGCCTTTTGATATATGTCCTTTTAAAGATTTTTTTTTTTACAAAAGAGAAAAAAAAAGCTTTTATTTTATAGCAATTAATTGTTTGAAGGGAATGAAAATTTATGTTCAGAGACTCTACTGTATGTGAATTTATATATGTACGTAATTCCATTTTTATGAAGCCATAAAAAGAAGAAAAATTTTTAAGCTATTAGAAAATGTCAAACCATGATTTTGCAAGATAAAAACATATTTCGATTTATTTTCAAAAGGAATATTACGATGAATATAACGATTCAAATAATATGTTTTAAAAAACAAGCGAATACAAATATGGCCCAGGGATCTAAATCCCATTTCATAGTTTTTTGTCGTTTGAGTATCTTTTAAAGATTTTCTTTTTCTCTTTATAAAAAATAAATGAAATTGAATATTAATAAAACATTGAAATTGATAATTTGGTGTTCTTGTTGTTTACATTTTTGTTCCCAATGGGTAAGCTACTTATTGGTTATTGTGAATATATTCAAAGATGAGAGGATTTATATATATATATATATATATTAGGCTGTATATAGATTGGTGCAAAGAGTTTGGTGATACATCCAAGGGTGGCACTATAAATAGCTACGCCGCCTCCTCTCCCACTAGAATTTCCACCTCTGAATTTGCTTATGTATATTTGTACCTAATATAATTGTGTGATGAATGTTTGGGCTCTAAACGTTCGGCTGTAGGTAATAAATGGCTGGAATCAATGGAGTTATTATCTAACTTTGTATGTACGTAAATATTGGTTAGCTACCAAAAGCACTATAGGCCTTTATAAATATTTTTATTATGATTATTTCATTGTCACTTAACTAGAGTCATTTATAATCATCGGTACATGGTAAGTACATATAACCCTATAATATATTGTTTACTATGTAAGAAGTAAGAAAATGGTATTTGTCTACTTTTATGCAAAGGTAAATGAATTATTAGGAGCAAAGTCCTTACACCAATTAAACATACGTTCTCTCTCTCTCTCTCCCTGTAGCTTTTTTCTGCTCTAAGATAGTGAAGTACATATACAAACATACATACTAACATAAATAATGTCTTTTAATTTATTTCTAATTTATGCGACAGAGAATCTACATTAGAATTTGTATAAATGAGGAATAAATTAATTATTTTATTAATTGTAAGCATACATGAAGACTGCTTAGAGCCAAGTAGTATATGCAGAAGATAATTTGCAAATAATAATAATAATAATAATTGACGTGCTCTTAATCATGAAATTACAACAACAATGAAAGGGATAATTTGTGTAATAATCATCAAGAACCAACCAAATAATGAAAATTAAAAAAACAAACGACAAATATTATTATTAAATGCAATAATATATATATTAAAATACATTTAACTAAGCCATTAAGCTTATGTAAATAATATTTGCATTTATAATAAAATTTGTGTGTACATTTAATGCTATTATTAATTCAAAGAATCACATTCATAGATACATTTTGTACTTTTTTTTTAACGAAAATATAAGCAGATTGTTCAAGTTGCAATTCAGATATGAGATGATGCACTTTAAGTGCCAAGTTTAACAAATTTGTGATAATGTAATGAGTGAAATTCCATGGGATATTTATTTCTTGTAATATCAAGGGTGCAATTTCTAATTTTGGTGGTGGTGAAAACTACAAATTGATGGGTATTAAATGGTTCATTATAAAATATATGTGCTTCTTTATCTTTTGTAAATAAGTAATCAATCAAACATATTGGTAGATCAAATAAATACATAGTTTGTTATTAAAATGTCTTATGTTTTTTTTTTAAAAATAAGACGTGTCAAAACGTACAAATTGCAACTTGCTGCAACAATCTGCTCATACAAGTTACAGCTTGTACAAAATCCCAACTAGTACACAATATTAAGCATGCATTGACATTAAAATGTTTTATTTTCGAGCTACGCTAGAGTATCTTTCCGGATGAAAAACTTCAGACAGGACAGTTTAATCCACATTTTCGAAACAAATATTAAATAACTGCATATTTAACGACTCAATTCCTCCTCTATCAACATTATTTATACTTTTTAATCAACGTATAGTAGGGTCATAATTTTAAAAACTCGTCATGGTTTGATCGTCCTGATACCTCCTTTAAAATATTAAATGTTTTATGAAAACAAGTGAACATAATTGTTTATGTAAGAAAACCTTTGAATTTTTTCCAGTCCCAAATATATTAACACATTTTCGTAGTGGAAGTATTTTTTTTCATAAAAGGTATTGACTTTTCTCTCTACACAAAAAATCTCATCTTTCGAAGCCTTATTAACAAATATTTATTTTAATTCAATTTTATTAGAAACTCTGAAACGCTATTCAAAGGCAAAAAGATCCCTCCTGCCGTGGTCGATTTGGAGCCATGGAGGTAATTAATCGCAAAAAAAAAAATCCTCGCCTTTTTCACAAAATTAAAAAAAAAAATCAAATTGATTATAACATTCTACTATTTAAATATGATTTTTTATTGATTTTTACTGTTAACAACATAGATAAATGAAAGCATTGCAAAACTATGTTTAGTTTCATTTTGAGCCAAATTAGACTACATTTGTTTTTTCATCCAAGTTAATGTTTATGAAGCTCAATAACCTCTATGCATTTTTATTTTTTTTGTGACTGAGTATCTGAGTCATTCTCATTTAATAATAAAATAATAATAACAATAAAACTAAATTCCCTGAATGACTTTAAATTCGAAACTATAAGGCACACTTTTAAAAAAGAAGAAGAAGAAGGGAGGATGGAATTATATATATTATTCTACATTTGACAAAAAATGAGATAAATTAAAATAAAAGTTTAAAAAACTCTTTTGTACTTGGGAAAAGAAGAGTTTACTTTTTCATATAATATTAGTTTATAGAGTAATTAGAATATCAACATTTTGACCTGATTTATATACATACACATATTTATTTATGGGTTAATTTTTGCTAATGGAGCAGGGAGCGTACATAAAGAGTCAATCGCCATGTTGTAACAAAAAGTATATTACATACATTTATCAAATATGTATTTTAATGTTCACTACACCCATTTTTAATGAGATAGGTTTTGCATTACTCCCATTTGGGGTCAAATATAAACTGTATGTACATATTTAGGCGATATTTTATGAGGTAAATACCGATCATTTATTATTATAGGGTTATTGGTAGTTATTTCGAGGCAATTCATAAATGACGTGTTGTTAAACATAGAAGGTTATGTTAGTTTTTAACAAATTTATAATGGAAATATTGCTGTTATAATTTTTTATATTCATAATAAAAAAACAATCATATTCGGATAAGAGTTGTTTCAAAGTAAATAGTATCTGAATAGTAGATCTAAAACTTGATTTAGGAAAAAAATTATCTCCATTTTTTTATTTAGTTCATTATTCAATGCATTGGTCACGCTACTTGAAAAAATAATAAATTATTACTCCTTACTTGTTAATTAGCCAAAAAAGTAACGTTGTAGCTTAAAAGCAAAAGTAATTAGTCACTTTTAAAAGTGATGGGTACATTGTTATTAAAAATGTTGTCGTATTTTTTAACTCGATACTACCTAGACAATGTATGTAAAACAGAAATATGATTTTGTAGATAGACTTTTCTAATTTAGGATGCGTCAAATTAAAATTGTTTGTATTCATAGAGCAAATTATGGTAATTAACTTATGATAATCAGAAATGGTATTATTAAAATCTAATTGGATAAGGGTCATTTTTTTTTTGTATAATGTCGTTACTAAAGAAGAGAAAGTAATCAAATAACTTACCCCATTACACAAAAAGTAACATTGGTATTCCCATCTATAGAAGATATATTCAGTCACTTTTACAAATAAAGTTTAATAAGAAAATGCTTCGTTCCATCACACCCAATGGTGAATGTATTGGGCTTCAAGTTTTTAAGAGATTTAAATCTGCCTCTAACACAAAATAAATCTCGTTTTATATAAAGCCATTTGCTAATTCCAAGATCTTTTATTAAACCTTCAAAAGTAAAGCATGTAATTTTTTTTTTTTTGATAAAGCGGTTTGACCTCAATAAAAAAAATACATGAAAGATAATTTGGCCCTCTCACTCCAAAAAGATTGTTGGCTCCTACTGTGTGGTTATTATGAGTTGTGGAAGAGAGGAATTTATGGTCGAAATATGTTCCCAGCAAAAGTTAGCTTCGAGCCACATAATTTCAAATTTGACTCTTTCTATTCCATTATTTAAGACATTTATTGGAAATCTTATTCAAAATAATTATTACTATTTTGATTTTGTATACATATATGTTAATTTGTTGAATAGGAAAGTAAAAAGATGATCTTATTCGGAAAAGTGATATTAAAGTCGTTATTCCTATGTTGATGGAGTACGAAATTTGTATTTGGTTAAAAGTGTGTTAATTGGGAGTTCTGGTTCATCTAGGAATACAGGATTTGAAGGAATACTTCTACTGTATATCATCCTCTTTTGATCAAATGATTTATGTGCAAATTCTTTTTTGGGATCCATTGGCAATTTTTGTAGCTGTTTAGATTGACGCAAAAGATAATTAAGCGTGTTTTATGGTACCTCACTGCACAATACCTTCTGTCTCATAAATAACAATTCAAACAAACAGACATACGTATGTGTGTGTCTGTATGATTATTATTGTTATTATTATTATTACATATAGGGCACATTAATCTTAATTCACTTTTATTTTTTTAAATGAACCAACTGTTCATAGTAAGGTACGAGACACATCTCTTTCTCTCTGTTACTATGAATTCATACTTACTATTCAAGAGTGTATTGTCCCAAAATTTATTTACATATAAGTCGGATAGATTCATAAGTATGATGATGATACATATATGCATGTCTCTTTCGCCCTCCTCCCTTCCCCCCTCCCATTTTCTTCTTCCTCCTCTTCAATATGCATTTCAATTCCAAATCAGCAATCCTATTTTTTCATTCCTCTCAAAATTGAATTTTCTAATCAATTAATGTCACATCATCAATTCGTGAATGAGCAAAAAAACAACAACCATGACGTAAAAATTATATATATATAGTTATAAATATGTATTAATAATATTAAGGAGAGATACATCAAAAAATAAAAGAAGCAACTTGTTTTAACAGCTTTTTATTTCATTTTTCAAAAGTGTGAAATAACTCCTTTGGTACGTTATAATATGCACTTATATGATGATGATGATGATGATAGGTTCTACTTACGACTACCTACCTATAAAATATGCATGTGTAAGTAAGTAAGTAAGCCTTTAATTAGAGTATGACAACGTACCAAACAATCAATTTAGTTTGAAGTTCATTTTGTATGTAGTATGAGTATGAAGGAGTAAAGTTTGAAGGATTTTATTTATTTATTTTTATGTATATATATTTAAAAAGTAATATAATTTAAACTCCTTGACAGTTTCGAAATGCCTATGCACAAAATATAAGGCCGTGTGTGAACCAATTATTGTGATTTACATTTTATGTATGTATTTATATACATATATGTATAGTACTTAATACTTATAGATTAAAATTAGAAAGTTGAAATACATCCGTTTATGTCAAGAAGTTCCTTCAAAAATAATAATAATAATAAGACCTCCATTAAAGCATGTAATAAGCTACTTTTTTTTTTTGCAAAATTGATTCATGTAAGGAATTAATGTTTGTGCATCATAGAGTCTGATTTATAAAAAAAATACCATTTACATATTTACTAAGGTACATTGAGTACAAAGAAGGTGAATACAGTGGCGTAGCTAAGGGGTTGATTCGTCCCTAGTGATACTTTTATAGGAGCTGCAATTGTTATGTTGTTTCAAAATTTTACAGAAAAAATCAAATAACTACTCATTTCAAAACTTTGACTAGACAACTATGTACAAGGCAGATGTTTAAAAATGAATTAGAACGGATTGAGGTCTCTGGTTTTTTTCTTCTCTCAAACAAGGGGAAAGGATGGACTCTCAAGAAGAAATAGGAAATTTGAAATGCAACCGGCATATGTATTTGTAAGTCGTACCTTAGGAACAAAAAAAATACTGCCTCTCATGATACCTCAGTATGCTATAAATTACCTCATTTTTGAACTAAATAATGGTTTATAACACTGAGCAAGAATAAATGTACGATAGTTTTATTTTTTAAAAAGACAGACCTAAATTTGAACTTACTCAAGTTTGTTAATAACGGAAAACGATCAACATAATTAATACATTACTAAAGACTCCAAAAATTGATAATTATACAGATTTTCCTCATTATTGATACTCGTGTCACAATCTGATGATACTTTTAAAGACAAGCATAAACTAGTTAATGTCTTATAGCTGTAATATTTTGGCAATTTTTTTATAGTGGGTCAAATTTGAACATGCTCAATTCAACAAGCAAAAATTGTCCATTTTGAAATTCACTTTTTTATATAAGAATGTTAATTTTTTATTTTTGATATAATGGTAAGAGTTGACACCTTTTCAAATAGTCGGATACAAAATTTTAAGGGTCTATATTAAATAATTTTGAAATTATTTATATTATATAACTGCTGTCAGTAAAAGTACATTACGAATCGTGGAAATTTGGGACAGAGGAGAGCTTCAAAAAAGTGCCCATATCTCATTTTAGTAACCTAAAATTTGGCAAACGCTCTTTTCTCATGCATAAAATCTTTTGCTTAAAAAATAATCAAATTATGTTTTGGTCGGGTGACTTCAATTTGTTGAGTTGACATGAAGTTACCAACATAAAGTTTAATTTCATGATGAAACCTAAGAATTTGCTCAGAATTTTTATAAAAATAAACTTTATTACAATTTTATTCTTCAGAAATATATAAGATAAATTTATATTTTTTCCCCGTTTATTTATTCTTATACTACTTTTATTTATTCCAGTCTTGCTTTGTGGTCCTGATATCGTTTAATATTTTTCAACCGTTGTAATTATTGACACACTAATGTGCCGTAAGAATTCATTTTTATGTTATAAGTATATGTTTAAAAATTAACATTTTCAGTCAATGGGGTATCCGCAAGAATTTAATAAAACATGTGGAATGAAAACAGTTGAAAAAATCTGGTGAAGGCATTAAAAAGTGATGAATTAACGTAAAATATTTTTTCTACTTATATACTAACTTCCCTTTACTATCAATCACATAAGTGCTTACATAAAGATAGTAAAATAAGTTGTGATGTATAAATAAGTTTATAGTTTAATATTAAATAATGAAGTAGTAAAAATTCATATACATATGTAAATTAATTATAAAATTTGATTAATGTAAGTGGGTTAAAAGATATTAAAACACCATTGAGTTAATTGATCTCATTATATGATCATGAACAAAGTAAATTTAAAATTGTAAGGCTAAAATTTAGAAATCTTAAAATGTTAAAAAATTTATAATGAACTCTTGAATTGTTAAAAAATAGTAACAATGAAATTTCAAATTATAAATCAGTATATATGTTCCTTATATATATAACTTTAACATTTAACAATTATTCATGCTCTCATATGAAATTTTTCTGAGATTTAATGTCTCATTCAATAATTTTGTATTACCATTATGCTATATTACAATTGTTTTTATATGCACACTCAATATTATGTAAAAAATACCCCATTACACTTAGTCAAATAGCATATGTATATATAACTGATGCAAATCCCTTTGAATCAAAAGATCTCATGAATTAACATTTTTTACTCACAATTTTTTTTGCACCCAAGCAAAACCATCTGTCTACTTAAGTGTGTTATTTTTTATATGTAAATATTTTTTTTGTTAGAGTACTGATAATATAACATTAGAAACTCTATTCGAATCCTTCTGTCCAATTGTGATGTCGTAATATGAGATTAAGAGAGGGGAAAAAATCCATTTTTACAGATGATTTTAAATTTAATCTTTTTATTTTCATTTTTTTTTTGCAATATGCACAATAAAATATGAGTCATTGTAGAATGTGACAATGTTGATAAAAAATGTATTACTGTGTGCTAAAATAAAAAGTGTGTTGAGTCAAGGGATTTCTGTTTCTTTTTGAAAGGTTATGTGGATCTCTTTACCAACACTGTCGTGATTAGTGGCCCAATGGGAAAAAAGAATATACAACCTTACTCTAAGGACTATTGACCAGTGCTATTCAAATTGTAGGACACACACTATAAGCGAATGTGAAGAAACTCCTGGTAGGAAAGATTCTAAATTTGTATATTTATTTTGTAGAAAATGAAAGAGGGCTCATATCTAGATTTCGTTTTAAAATGATTTTATGTGACAAACATATAAGCATTTATCGCATATGAAATGTGAAAAAAGAGACATTTACGGTAAGTGTAGAAACCTTCCCTGTGATGACATAAGAATTATGATAACACCTTGAGACATCATGTTTGATATGTAATCGAGTTTTAAATAAAAGAGGAAGTGACAAAGTTGCTATAATTTTGGTGTTTTAAGCCAGCTTTTACTAGCTTTTATTTAGTCTATTTTTGAGCAGATCGATATGAAAACGAAGAAAGAAAGAAACTGTATTTTACGGCATCTTTATATTGCAAAGGGAGGAATTTAGACATTTTTAATAGATGTGTCCTCTATGAGAATTAAGAAAGAATAGTTTTAGAAACAACTTTATAACACCAAAGAACCAATCCCAACTGACACTATATTGAAGCAATCAAAGCTTGCCAAAACAGGCTCCTTTTAACGATAGTTAATCATTCATGTTACTTTACAATATATATTTGCAATTAATCTGGACTTGTCACATTTATCTCAAAAGTTTGCAGAATCGTTCAATTGAGATTAACAAAGTCTCCAATTTTTTGAGTAAAAACAGCAGTTCTACTCTATAAGAAGAGTTTCTTCATTCATTCTAGAAGAAATAAAATCAATGCTTTCTAAGTTTGCATTAAATTTAAAATACTTTAATATCACTCAGGGTCAAAAATATGACATCCCTTCATTGCCTTCCGTAAATCATTGAAAGGTGAAACTTTTTTTTACTTAGATAATATATATAACTCAAACATGTTTTCACTTTTTCGTACTTTCTAAGGATATTGGATTATATCGTATTCTTAAGGTAAATTTTTTTTAAAAGCTATTTTCTACTTTTTATGTTTGTCATCATTTTCTACGGAATGACTGTGATTTGAGTTCTTAAAATAAAACAGTAACTCAATTGTATCACCACAATATATTCGTAAAATTTCTCCTAAAAGTAACGGATCTGTTACATTTATACTTTTTTTATCTTAATTTTTAGTCAAAAAAACTTAGTAAACAAAAAAATAAATTTGAATCTGGATATTTTGACTATAATTAAAGAAACACTAAATTAAAAGTTTTTCCATTCAGCAAAAAAAAAAGTGAATTAGTTATAATATGCAAAATAACCAAAAATGGTTTATATTGATTTTTTTAGCAACGGAGTAACGGCCATTTTTTGAGTAATTAATTTATAACGGAAAGGAACAGCAATCAAATAAGTTTAAAAGTTAAAAAGTAGCACTGATATTCTCATCCCTGATTTCAGTCAGGTATTGAACTTCTTTTGTAATGAACTTAATATATTTGTAAAGACTCTTATTTGATAATTATATTTGGATCTGAATTCAAAACAGACTACGTCAATGCATATATATACATTCCAGACACTCCCTTACTTCATTGGGTATTAGACTAGGCGATAATAATACATCCTTTCTAATACATTAATATCTCAGCTTATGTAAATATATGTTTGTCATAACTACACTCATACTAATGACGCAACAACATGAATGAATTATTTCAAGATAAGATAATTAAAAAGATAAATAAGTCAAAAAATTAACGTTGTCAAAAGGAAAAACGTTACCATTAAGAAATAATTAATTTCACTATATGTATATTATATTATGTTTATGTTTTATGCATGTTATTTAAATCACGTTATACAATTTCCTCTTTGTATTTAAAACTTACATAGTAATTAGGACTTTGTATGAATTATGAACTATTCTAAAAATAATTTTAATGAATGTATTTCTTTGAAATGGTGAATTTCAATTTAATGATACTAATATTTATTAATTATGGGAATTCGTGTTGAAAATAGAACAAAGAAATTGAACTTCAAGCCACGAAATCGACTCATATTTGCAAAATAATAATAATAGTAATAATATTTGCATTAATGAACTATTGTTTGTAATTAAAGATACACAATTGAATAAACTTTTTCAATTATAAAAACTCAATTTTTTATAATAATATTATTCCTTTTGGGGTGCTCATTTTGATTTTCTCTTTTCACACTCATTACTATTAAAGAAAAATATATGTGCACATAATAGGGATTTGAAGACAAATTTCTTCTATTTCATTACACTCCATCTTCTGGGATTTATGATCCAGAAACCGTCTGAAAAGAAGGGGCTCAATAAGTTTTTACATTTATTGGTAATCGAGCCATCAACGGATGATGTTTTTTTTTTTTTTCATCGTATGCTCATACAATTACTATTTATGTAACAACTCCATATTTTCATTCTGCATCATAAAATCCCTTGTCTAACAGCACATCAACTTCCAAGAGTTCATGCATATTTGGGGCCATAGTAATAAAAAATATATATATTCAAGGAACGGTATACATGGGTCAATAAGGTTTTTTTTTAGCAAAGAAACAAAAATAAAGGCTGAGCCCTTTGCAAATTTACTTTGTATTAATCTTTTATTCTTCTTCCACCTGCACAAAATAATTAAAGAAAAAGTATGTAGAATGAGTAAAAACCATAAGAAATAGAATTTATAATGTATACACATAGAGAGCGTTTTATCGACGTGTCATCATAATGGAAGTCGGTCATATTGAAGGTATGAATTATCAAATTTTATACTTGTATAGAACCTTATTTCTTATTGATTATTGTGGATTATCGGTGTGAATTTGGATGGGATAGGTAATAAGACATATAAACATACATAAAGACCTAAATTCATTCATTTACCAGAAATATATTTCTCTTTATTATATTCCAAACACTAATATGTTTAGAAATAATACAATAATGTATTATCAAAGATTTATATCTTGGGTGACTTTGGGTGGTACTATTGCTTTGCAATATTTTTCGGCACTTCCATCCCTCTAACATTGAGTTTGATGAAATATTTCCATATCTTCACACACTGACAATCAATAAAAACGTGGATGGCTGAATTAAAAAGTAGCCCACAGTCCTTGCAGTAAAATTTAATCAAGTCAGCCGATATCTGAAGCTGCGACCTGAATTTATTGCCGTCTGAAATTTTGTTCATGGAGCCCAAAATTCTATTTTTCCGATTCTCAGGTAAATTGAGACGTTCCATGTACTTTTGGCAAATATTGGAACTCTCCTCAATGCCCGACTGAGAAGGACTGGACATTTTTAGATACCAGGGCTTTAACAAACAAAAATTCCCTGCTTCTTTTTTCAGAGGAAGTCGGAATCTTCCGTTATGAAATGGGGTTTGACTATTCATGTCATGGAGGTTGAAAAGTCTATTTTTTAGAGCAATCTCTTCAAGTTCTACTGGTTTTTTTAAATTATTGAAGAAAAACTTTTTGACATTCTGTCTTATAATATCCACTGTAGAATCACACTAGAAAAATAGAGCCATCCAAAAAATATTTTTTTCTGAAAATGTATCCATTTTGTTTAACATAACTTGATCAATACTCAAGTCTCTAACATGGTGCTGTTTCTAGTTTAGTATGCAATCTGTGATATCAGTTAAACTGCCCCATTATTTTACTTTTGTACTGAGATATCTTGTGCCAAAAAGGAGAGAGGGATGAGAATGGAGAACACCAATTTTTCTTCTATGGACATCTTTGACACAATGCCCATGCAAAAACATGACTTTGTAAAATAAAGATTTTCATTTTTTAGTCTTTGTGTCAAACTACTTTTATTATTATTATTACTGCGTCGTCAAAATGCATAAAAGATCATAGATAAGACTAAAATTCATTAATTTTCGTACCCACTGTCTCTCCCATGCTCAGGAATCTTCATCCTTAAGATCATCATGGATCTTAAATACATCGTGCAATGAAGAAAAAAAAGTTTTGTATTAGAACATGTATGTACATATACTCACACTCACATATTTCTTTTGTATTCATAATTTTAGGACTGGGAATGATCAACATTTGTTCGAACATAGAGGGGGTTTATGGGTCCCTAGGGAGATTGACGATCACAGATGTTGTTGTTTGAAACCTATTTTTGTTATGAGTATTACTTTTTCTTCTATTGTGAGAAGTTTCATTATATTTTATAAAAATGACTTTATTTTTTTGAGCAATATTTTTAGTGATAAATCATGAAGGTTTTTTTTTTTGTTTCTTTGTTTCATTTCTTGTATAAGACAAGCAAATGGATTTTCCGATCCAACTTCATTCATTTCAATTTGAACTCTTATTTCATAAGCCTCACTCAATATAAAAATATCTAAATAGACAACAAGGAATTGCTACAGTATGATTTTCAGGCTTTTATACTGTCATTAATGAAGCTGAATATAGGGATGAAGACATCGAAAAAGAAAGATTAGAAAGAACATTCATACATAATATGTCTGTATTTTGAGAAATGATTTCGAAATTTGAACAGTCTCAGGGATACTGACATACGTATTTATAGGAATGAGTACAACTGTTATGAATTGTTAGAATATCTAAAAAGACTCTGTGATATCTTCATATGCTAACCAAAAAAAAAAAAAAAAGATGTAAGATCACTACTGATTTTATGATAAAGAACCTTTTTTTATGTGATTGATTCCCAAGTATTACCATCATATGTATGTCAAATTATGAGTTCGTGCAAAGTCTATAAAACACATAAAAGCATTTTAACCACGTAGACCATGGCAGTCATTTTTACCATTTATACGAGGGTAAATATAGAAATAAATTAACATTTTTAAACCTTGGAAATGAATTTGAACGTATGGACTGTTTTTTTTTTCTTCCTTTCCTCATCGAGTCTGAATTTCAATCTGCATGAACAGAGAGTCAAAAACAATTTAAACAATGAAATGTGAAATAATAATCATAAAAAAAAAAATTATTTCTGCAAAATAAAATAAACTTAAATGATATTTGCCATTGACTCAACTTGCAATGAAATAAATGAAGAAAAAAAACCCTTTCAGAAACGTGCATGAAACATTACTATAGACATATGAATGATAAGAGCTTTAAGGCATGATGGGTCTTTGGTTAAATGTTCCCCAAATCGAAGAGCCATTAATCAAACGAGGAGGTATATGCAAATATAAATTTCTATGTATGTATGTATGAACTTAAAATCTTTGGCAACAGTTGGCAAATAAGCGCATCAGGAGGAGCAAGATTAGATCTTCATCTTGGTAGAAATTCTATTGAAAATAACTATATTTTACCTATTCTTACTTATAAAGTAAATTCAAACATGTGTAGGTATGTATATAATTAAAGGTATAGTAAATCCTCTTTTCCATTTATTCTTTTTGAAATGAAATATGTTTTTTGTTAAATTGTTTGACATTAGAATATATATTCGATATTACGTGCTTAAATAGTGGAAGAATAATGAGGTACTTTTATAAAAAACAAAAAAAAACCGGAGTTTCATTGTGATGGCGAGTCAATGATAGAAGGCTCCATTATGTCAAGATAGAACTAAGATATATCTAGTTGTGTATTTAAGCCTATTTTTAATTCTATAAGTGTCTATTTAAGTGGATGCTAAATGTTTTTTGTTTTTGAAAGGTTATAATTTTTGAGGTTCAATGCTAAAATCATGATCATTTGATAGAAATGAATGAAAATGATATTTAAAAATGGTAAAAAGTGTGTATAATTAAATATGGAATTATTATCCATTATTATATCAACATGGATTAGTTTATGATAAAAAAATAGCAATTCGATCAACATTTTATCTAAGTTCAGTCCTGTAACATATTATAACAGTATTATAAAAGTCACTTTGTCCCTTTGTTTGATTCATTATCAAATAAAAATATTAAAAATTAAGATTTATTTTTTAGCATACATAGGATCATTCCATATCAAATTCCACAGCTGCATTTCCCCCCCCCCCTTCCAAAAAAAAACAAAAGAAACACCAACAATTTTTCACTTGAGCTCTTATCGTACACTTTCAACAAATTACTTCTTTTTTTGGTTTTACAATGTTTTACATGAAACTTATTTTTATTCTTTTGTCGTAGTCAAATTGAATTCATTTTTTCGAATTCTGAATTTTACCTACAACATATCTACGTAAATATAAAATTCCATGCTAAAAAAAATTCAATTGGATTAAGATAAATTTTGATTCACGAAGTCATTTTTAAGACCATGTTCGGAATGTAAGGTCATGACCCTAAAACGATCTAGTATAGAAACAAGTTTCAAATAAAATCTTT
Source organism: Lepeophtheirus nordmannii (assembly GCA_963680855.1). Classification (NCBI taxonomy): domain Eukaryota; kingdom Metazoa; phylum Arthropoda; class Copepoda; order Siphonostomatoida; family Caligidae; genus Lepeophtheirus; species Lepeophtheirus nordmannii. The sequence goes on from OY804522.1 coordinate 20,335,763, forward strand.
TTTTTTTTTACTTATTTATGCATTTCAAAAAAATATTTTTATTTTGAAATTAAACCCTTGGTTCAAAAGACATGACTAACAGTAAAAGTTGGTGTGTAGCACAGATTTTTTAAACTGTAAAAGTGAAGGACTCTATATTTGAGTAACCAATTATTTGATTATTTTATATTTGATTACTTGAATGAAAAAAAAACCCTTTTGAGATTTCATGATCACAAATCACGTCATTGCAATATTTTTTTTTTTTTTTGATATTTTGTGGTCTTTCTTTAAATTTTTGAATTTAAAGTAAATAAAAAAATTTATATTAAAAAAATTGATGAAAAGGAATTTACGACAAAAAAAATCACAGATCAAGACATCATGAAATGAATTCCAATTCACTTAAACACTAATTTCATTCTAAATGTTATTGCTAGTGACTTTTTAATCTATTTATGTATATGTTACTACGAGCCATCCAATTTTTATTGCATACCTATTTATGTAAGTCCCCATCAATTGAATATTTATTTATTTTATAAATAAAAGCAATGGTGGCTACCCCTTTATGAAACCTATTGGGGTATAATTTGTGCTTATTGGAGTGTAAATAAGCAAATGACCACACAAGGAATTGCAAGAAAGAAAAACTGCCATTTAAATCACTCTGCTTAATGGATATTACTCTGTTTTTTTATGGATTTACACACGTACATTTATGCATGTTCATACATATATATTTATGCAGTTTTTATGCCCACATACATTTACCTAGACTGTATCTTTATTTTCTTTATATGTGTCGATGTAACTTGTTTGTTTTTGTTTTATATATATATATATGAGCTATTCATTGACTAAGATAAAAAAAATCAATTCCAATCACGATGAAGTTGTGATAAGGCTATGTTTGAAAGTGTAATGTTCTTTTATACATATTAGATATACCATATACCTATATATGTATAGGCAACAAATGTCGCTAGGAGTATTTTTAAACCAATCTAAATGTCTTTTTTTATTTTTTTTCTGTCATCTGGTAACAATATTCAGTTCATTGTTCCTGATGTTTCATACAGCAACGCATTTTTGCTTGTTCTTAAAAATGTCGAATTTCGTGCCTTCCAACTTAGTTGATTTTAGGTTATCAATTGAAGAAAAACGCTTCTGAAGCACATTCAATGCTTATAGAAGTTAATGGTAGACATGTTCTAAGCAGGTCACAGTATTTCAGTAGGGTCCACATGGTCAGAACCCAAAAACATAGACAAAACTAGATAGCTTCGGCCGCAAGGCAATGCTGTGTGTTTTCTGGGATCAGCGTGGTATGATTTGGTACAAATTGTTAAAAACCGGTGAAACAGTTGACGATCCACGTTACCAACGACAATTGGCTGATTTGAATAGTGCTATGCGCCAAAAAACCCCAGAATATTCCGATCGGTGTCACCAATAACTTTTTTTCATGACAATGCACCGCCAACTCGAACAAGAGCGACCTGGAAATTGATGGAGACGAAATATTGGGAACCGTTGGTGCATGCCGCTTACTTACCAGACTTGGCGCTATCAGATTATCACTTGTTTGCATTGATGGGTTACTCTTTAAAAGAACAGCGTTTCAAATCTTACGCAGAAGTCAAAACATGGCTCCATGATTGGTTTGTGGCCAAAGACGGTCAATTTTTTTTTAGCGGGGCATCCACAAATTGCCTGAAAGATGGGAAAATGTGTAGCTAGTTATGGCCATTATTATGAAGATTAAATTTCTAACCATTTTTTTACAATAAAAATTAGAAATTGGAAAATAAAGTTTCATTTCTTAGGTATAGACCTAATACATAGATAAACTTTTTTTTAAATTCGTTTAATGTTCATTGAATTGAACGATCGTAAAAATAACAATATTAATATTTATTTAGGGAGAATGAGGCCAGTTGATTCAGTTTTATTATTTTTAACTCAGTTTTTTTGCAAAGTTCAAATCAATATCGGCAATTTTTTATATCAACTTGTCTCATTGTCAGGGATGTTGATATAAAAATAGAAAATATTAATGTTTATCGATATAATTGAATCAAAGATTAATTTAACTGAGAATATGCAATTCAGATTTGTGATCCTCTTATAATTTTGATCCCTTTGGTAACCATTAAGGTTCAGCTACTATTCTCTACTTACAAGAAATTAGAAAGAAAAAAAATATTACTTTTTACTTTTTTACTTTTTTTACTTTTTTTTTACAATTTGCAACATTTAACTCTTTAACTAATCACAAATAATTATATTTTTATAAAATCAAAATGATTTAAGACTTAAAGCCAATACTTGAGTTTTGTTGAAAACTAATGAATATGACAAAAAATACTGCAATGGTAATAAATTCAAATAAAGGTCTTACAGCTCAGGAGTGAATCTAATAATAATCATAACCCCTAGTTAATTCAACACTACAAGGTAATTGTTCCAGAATGTGTTAATATACAATTTGGTGAAAGTATATCAACTTGCCCCACTGTTATATATTTCATATGATAAAATATCGTGATATCAAAATTTGACGTTAAGTTTTAAGACAAAATTCTACATTGTTTTAGGTCCTAACTTGTACAAACAATCCCAAGCAAAAATTAAATAGACCGTTTTAAATTTAAAAAAAAATTAAACTTTGTGATGATGATGATGATAGATCAAATATCAACTTTTCATCAAGTACTGTCCATAAGTTAATATAGTAATGTTTGACTTTATTTTTAACAATGGTTAATTTATAAGCAACTTGTTACACTTTAGAAAATTTAAGAGGTCACTATCAGTTATATCACATATACTTAACATATACAAGTTACAACTTCTACCAAAATTTCAATTTGTACAAGTAATTCATAAATTTTTCAAATATAACATTTTTTTCTACCTTTAATAAAAAAAAAAAATACTTTCTCTTAATACCATACCGTATCGTGACCCCTATACGATACGGGTAGAATTAGAACCAAAATTTATTTATTGAAAAGTTATTGGTTATCTGAAAATAATGAATATATTTGTTAATTGTATCAAAATGCTAGAGTTTAATGCTTTACCTTAGAGACTCAAATACCGTCAGAAAACTGGATCAATTGATGTTGCAGACCATAGTTTGGCTATTTATCCTAGGGACTCTAAGATTTTGTAAGACGTTAATTTGAGACACTTTTAGAGATGAGGCTCATGGAATGATTAAAGTTATAGGTTTTTCTATAACGGCATTATAACGTAAGAAACGGTAATCAAATAAGTTGTTAAAAAAGTAGCTCTATTGTTCCTATTCTTGATTACTAGTACATAATTTATTAAAGTTATATCTCTCTCATTGTCTTCTTGTGGGAGTTTTGCCGCTTCAAAACCAATTAAGAATTTAATATATAGGTATATACTAATAACTATAGTCGTATTGGAATAAAAACAATATATAATGCCATTAGCAGGAGTGAATCGATGTTATCTTTATTATTTTTACTTAAAGCAATTTGTAGCAGGATTTATATAAATAAAAATATTTTGCGTTGCTTTGTCTAACAATAAAGATTATTTTATTGATAGAAAATAGCATGAAAATATATATATATATATATATGTATAAATATGTATAAAAGGTATTCAGCTCATGCCCAGAGAGAAAAAGAGGGGAGGGAGACTAAAAAAACTGCTTTTATTTTCTATCTATGAACATACATATATTTGTATTGGTGGACCACCCAAGGGAGTCCACTGCTGTAGGTTACTCCAGGATTTGTACATCAAAATATGTACAAGTTTTATTCCTCAATTATTTTTTTTATTATTTTGTGGCATTGCGTGCTGTTTTTGAGCTCGGTCATTGCGAATGTATTTTGTTATTATTCCAGGTATGACATTACATCTACAAAATGAACTTCATAAACAAAATGGTTTAATTTATTTTGTACACTAATGTCTTCATGAAGCAAAGACTTTAATATGATGAATACTTAAAACCTTTGTAGGAAAATAAATGACTTATCATTTATATATTTTTGACGGTTTTGTTTTGTTTTGTTTTGTTGGATCATTGAATCAGAGGCAGAAGAATCTCTCAATGATATAAATATTATTTTGAAATTCCCATATCACAAATTGTGAGTTGCACTTTTTTCCACATACATATATTTGCAAAATAATTAAAATCTCATTCTTATGAGACTCCAATTTCCCACCTTGACGAAATAATTCATCAACCTCAAATCAAACTTTATTCTCTTTCAATTCAGCATTATCAAAAAATGTTTTCCACAAAAAAATGAATATTTTAAAATAATGACATCGTCTTTTCTGTAGTTCATACAAAAAAAATCAGGTATAAACATATATAGTAAACATGTATTTCCATTTGAGCATTATATTTGGTCCATCACTGAAATGACAGTTGACCTCTCTGCCATTTTTGTAAGTAGTACATGTTATGCTGAATATGGATTTTTAACCATACCGACATATAGTTCCAAGGTCAAAACCATATATATATATATATATATTTATAAGTACAAACCTATTTTGATATAAAATATTCAAAAATAAAAGAAGGAGTCAATAAAGAAATATTATTATTTTTAATACAAGATCAAGATTTTTATTTTATTTCATTTTTCGAAATGTAAAAAAGAGAAGAAAAAAATGGTATTTCATGGGAAATGACTGAAAGTTTTTTTTTTTTCCTCTCAGATCAGATTCTTTTAATACTATATTTATTTAATATTGTTAACAGATGAAAAAAATTCCATTTGCATATCTATAAAATTTCCTATCCATATTTTAGGAAATAATATTGATAGAGATACATGGGTACTTTAGGAACAAAAGTCATATCAATACTCTGAAGAATACACTTTTATATTTAAGAAAATTATTTCCATTTACTTTCTACCAAATTTGATTTTCTTATTTTTTATTTATTACATATTAAATTAGTACCTAATAGAGAGGTAGACTCAAATCATTCTCCATATTGAATTAAGATTATACTCAAATTATGATTGTATCAATATTCCATGCGTCGTAGACAAGTAATTGCAAAATAAAACAAAAAATCAACTTACAATACCATTGCTTGCAAATTTATAGACTGTGCAATTTTGGACAATTACTCTATGTATTTGACATGGGGGTCCCCAAAAGGTCGGCTCATTCACCTTTTAAAGGTTTTTCTATACTTTGAAGAACAAATAACTACATACATAATTCAATATCATTGTATGTGATTTGCAAAATGGGTTTATACACATGATGAGTGCTTTCAGATGCAAAAATCAAATTTGGGGTTTGATTTATTATTTTTCAGATGCAATTAAAAAAAAAACAGCAGATCTCTTTGTCTTATTTTAATTTCTTTAAATATCATTGAGTCTGATCATCATTGGTTATTCTCAAAATATTTTTTGCAATACAAATTTGGAGCTTCTCGTAGCATTTAATGTCCTAATTATGGTTTTGGTTTTTTAATTCACATTAAGGGCTTTGTCCACACCATTAAAATAATGGGTATAGATGTATCTGTTTGAGCACACATATGTAAGTTTCTTTTTGAGAAGGGAGTAACTACACAATAATAAATATACATAAAAATTACCCTTAATTTAATGAGAATTTCAAATATTATGTTTAAAATACATATGTAGACATAATCAACTAATTTCTGAGTTGATAAGCAATTAAAGGTAAAAAGTTACGATTACTCTTATAGATATAAATATATATTTGAGCCCGACTTATATTGATTATTTGGGTGAACAAAACTCAATTACCAACACATGTTTGTTTTCTTTTAGTTAAGTCCCTGTCAAACAGTTTTTTAGATTTATTTGCAACAAGTAACTTGTCCTTATTTACACTAATATCAACTATTGCTGTAACTTTGAACGATATCTCAAAAGCAAAGTATAAAAAGTTGAAATATCATTTTAATAGCTCGATAAAAGCCATTTCTCATGTGGTTTTTGTTTTGTTTTAATTTTTATAAATTGCTTCAACGCATTAGTTTAAATATGTTCGATTATATGTGAATTTCTTTATTCATTGCTTCTTACAAATTTATGCATTTTGCACACATTTTGTTCAAATTAAATTTATATGTTCTATAGTTTGATTTATTTTAAATTAAAGAAAATATGTTCTTGATGAAGATTTGTTCTGATCTTAAATGTAACATATAGTATATTGCATAATATTATATTTAAAATAAACTTTATAAAAATCATACAATCTAATTGAAAATCATTTCAATAGACTTGTTTGTGCATGAGCTATTAGACTAACAAATAACACTTCTAAGAAGTAAAAAAAAAAAAAACTTCAGTTTTTGCATTAAATATCTTCAGAAATATTGAAAATGTTGCAAAACTTAGAATTCAATGCCACAATTGAAGTTGCCAATTATGAGTGATTGCATTTTTGGCACAGTAAAAAACTATCAATGAGCTCTAAAAGCTTTTGGAGCTAAGACCTAAGGCTGAAAAAGTGAGTTAAAAGAAACATTATAGGCTACAAAAGACTCTCAAATTTTAGTTCTGTGCCATGAATACCATACCATAGCAAACTTGCCAGAAATGTCTAATTTTCGTTCGATGTATGTTAAAATGATCAAAGTAAAGCCCCTGCAATAAGTTTTAGAAGTCAGTTTTGTATCAAAAATCACTCAAAAATGATGGGAGCGCTATCAAGAAAGGTAAATTGATGGCAGTGGAGAAGATCTTTGTTCTGAGTTTCAAAACTGCAAATAGACAAACAGAGAAAAAAGTTGGTTTCCAAAGATTTCTATTTTTAACTGGTCAATTGATAGCCACACCCCATTTGAGAGATATATTTTTTTTACATATTGCTTTCTTGCAACCTGGTATGAAATACAAAGTTGACATTGTCTTTAGATAAGAATGTCAATGAAACAGTTATTATTAATTTAATCTAATGGTTTCCTTCTCAAAAGGTATAAACAATTACACAAGAGGGCTTATTGTTTATTTGATTGCTTATAATGTTGCAATACAAAGTTAATAATCACATTTATGTATTTGTATCCCATCGAGAAGAGTTTCTTATATTTTTTTTGAAACAAAACCCGGGAACTCAAACCATTTCATTTATGTCACAGAATCCCCTTTTAGAAAAACTGCCATTTAAAAAAAATATTTTTGTGTCTATCTTTAGAATAAATTTATTGATAAGTTTTGATACTTAATAATAACCGACCTACTCAACTGATTGCCGAATAGGTAAATTTGTTAGACTGTCATATATAATGAAGAGGAATGAATAAAATCTCTTTCAATTTCCCTCAATCAGAGTATGCATCAAACCTGGAGCGAAACAATCACAACAACTAAATGAAGAATCGGATAAAGGGTCTTTACTTTATATAGAAGTTAAAATATATTTCGGAACGAAGGAGTTGTATTCAACTCAAACATCCGCAGTAGTCATGGAATATAAATAATTTGTTTGAGACAAAAGTGGAGGGTCTAGGAATACATATACAACATATTATATAACTAAAAAATTGAGGACCATCAGTGATGTCCATCATATCAGGAATTTATATCGATCTCATTTCCTGTTAAAGGTGCAACTGTTTCTTTTATCCATCATTATTCATTGTTTTTATATTATATCTGGATAGTTACGTATATATCGTGCATGGACTTCTGGAATCAGTACTTGTACTACGGAGCATAAAAATACAATTAAAGAGTAAGTCATTATATTGGTTGTATCCCTTTCAATTAACTTATTTAGTATATTGTCAGCTCTGGTATGTAGATACGTAATAGACGAATTTAATGAAGGAATAATTAAACCTCTTAATTATAATAATAAAAATTGATCGCAAGTACCTATTTTAGAGAAAATATAGACTTATAATCAGTATGAATGATACGAATTTCCAAGTAAATATTGATTGATATTGCAGTATTATGGCAAGTAGGGTTATTATCTATGTACATTGTACATAGATGGCTTAAAAATCATAATTATTATACATATTACATACTAATATGAGCAAAATGCCGGGAAATTTGCATTTAATTTTTTGGAATTTCGATAAGAATATGTGTTTTTTATTTTTCAAGTTACATCCTTGCAAAATTTCACGTCAAAATATTTATTCGTTTTTGAGATACGCGTCCTTTCGTAAAGAGCAAAAATCGAATTTAATGTTTTTTTTTAAATGTCTCAAAGATGATGACTAAAATTCAATTTAGAGAAATGTTCTTGAAACTAAAAAAGTTTAAATGAATATTCCAAACTGAGTTCTTTTGAAATTTTGAGAATCCATGGTTTATGCCTCGAGATACATAACTTATGACTCAAGAAACCGACCATTTGATTTTCAATTTTAATAGCGTATCTATATTTAGCAGTTATTGTTCTGTAATTATTCACTTGTAACTGCTTTTGAAAATTTGAAAAAAACATAGGTACACTTGCATTAAATCGGGGGGGGGGGGATTTTGATAATTAAATAAAGATTCTTTGATTCCCAATATTTTTTGCTTATTTTAGTATGTAAATATATATTTTTATAGGTGGCTCAATAGAGTTTGAATGTATTCTTTGGCATTTTAATGTAGCTTTTTAATTAAACAAATATTTACACGTAAATAGAGCAAAGGGTTAGTACAACATGCTTGAGTAAGAAAGACCTTGGATTTGTATTAAAAGAACAAAGATATCAAATAAAAAAGAATGTAAATCCATTTTTCGTGGAAATGAAAAATCTTTTTACGGAATGGCGTTGATAACTTTATATTTATTCATATGTATGTACATAAGTGAGTAATTTATTATACCACTTGATTTTTTTTTTCTTGATTGAAAACATCTAAGATGCTAAATAAATGTATAGATATATGCACATATATGTATACCACTTCTATATATTCTGTTAAAGTTTATCTAACTATAAATTCCTAGTATAGATTCTTTGAGCTATCAAAGTATGTCTTTCATCTTTAAATATGAACACATTCAGGAAATAAACTATTTATATATGTAGGGTGCTATTTTCAAATGTATGTAAGCAATAGAATTGAGGGACGGATGGCTTGTGTAGTAGATTCATACATACATATGTATATGGAAATTATTTATCCATAAATGTATTTGTGACAACTCATTATAAATTTAATGCTATAAGTAGGAATATTCAATTAAATCCTTGTTGTTATTGTTTTGTTTTTTCACTTTTAATGAACATACGTTTGACTGAACTTCGTTAATTTATGTATAGCGAGAATATTTATACATTATATGTACACTTATTAAGTATGTATATGTTTTAATTGGGATTCTAAGCAGGTTTGTAGACACTCAGTGAGTGTAATGTAGAACTGGCCAAGGGATGTGATTACATATTTGGGGCTTTGTATTTAGAAAAAACTTGTCCATAGAACTTATTAAATTGCTAAAGGTATTTGCGGGCAGAAATATACCTTCAAATCAAATTGTATGAGATGTTGATCGTCACATTCTCAATCTCCAGATGGTAAATAAATCCTGGTGAGTATTGAATCTGAACTGTGCATTTTAAATTCAATTCAAAAAGGATTCATTTTAATTAGGGAAGCCATGAATCCATGCATTAAGTATAATTATCTACATCAGTCCTGTAATCAGACATTTATCCAGGAAGCACAATTCTTAAGGACAATGATTCCCAACCTTTTGACACCCGTGACCCCTTTCCTAAATGTTTGAAACCCAAGGGATCCCTCCTTTCTCACTAATTACTTATTATAAGCATCTTCATTTATCTTTGATTTTTTTTTATGAATGAGAAGAAAGAAACATCTTAAAAACCCTCTAATCACTTGCTACACAACTCAACGTTCTGATTTGGAATATGGATTGAATTATTATAATACAATAAAAATTATTCAGTTTTATGTGTACTATTTGAGTAGGAACACTGTCCTTCCCCAAATGTCAACGATAGTTATAGCACTGTCTTCCAAAATATAAAAGTAGGGTAGGGTGGGGTCAAATGAATGCACGTTAGTGTTCAGTCCATATCTCTTCAATTTCATAAAAAACATTTATGAGCTATCAAACTGTCTAAGTTTCAATTAATTTATTAAAGGGATTAAATGTTTTTTTTTAGCAATGTATACTTTAAAATATTAATGGAAAAAATTACTCAAATTAAAGTTCCTGAAACTGAAAGAAAAAAAGGAGGTAAATCTTTTTATATAGACTCATTTAATATAGTAAATAATGTAGTTTAAGGAGTTATAAGGATTTTTCTTTCTATCTAAACTAGGTTACCAAAAAAAAAAAAAATCACATTTTCGAACGTTTGACCCCCAAACTGGGCTGATGTGTGTAAAATGAAATTAATTTTTAATCATGTCAACTCTATCTCTCTCTAACATACACACACTGGAAAGATTTACATGTTTCTTAGAATAAATATATTGTTTTTTCTCTGATATATATATCTTATGAGAACAATTTAGAACAAATAAGTCAACTTGTTCAGTAACATGTCTCAAAGTAGAGTGAGAAAAACTCTGACGAATTATGACAGAATGAAAATATCTGATTATGTTGAAGAAGTGAATAGTGAAAAATATGTGTATAGTGTGGCGAAAACCAATAATATTCCTACTGAAATTTCTATGCAGATGGAGTATAAATCATCCAACAAAGTACATACATAAGATCAGGTGGTCTGAAAAATATTATTAATTGATCAAGAAAAAAATCATTGCAACGGCGCTTCAGTTTTTTCGCAAAATGTGGCTTCCTTCAAGACTGTGATTACTGCAAAGATATGGTTGAGTCTCTCCATACCTCAATTGGTCTTTACAGACAATCTTTTTAGTAAGAACTAGGCATAAACAATAAACAAAGTTGTCTTTCAAAGTGTTCTTAGGAAGTTATGGCAAGAATTAAGACTTGTACATTCACTGGATTGTATCCAATGAATAAAAAAACTATGAAACATCGATGAATATCATTTTCATTTGCAATCATCGACTCATACAAGAGAATCAGTGCCATTTCACCAGAAATTTGCCAAAAGTCTGAAATTGTACAAATTAATGCAAAAAGGAAAAAAATGTACAAAAGGGTTAATTGAAGAAAATGAAATAAAGGGATTGAAACTCGAAGAAGAAAATTCAAAAGCTCATATTAATAACAAATAGTTGAATGTTGATAGAAAGCTTATCGAATATGACAACATTAGTTTTGTTTCTGATCCCAAGTCATCATATAAAGAGATAGAAGATGTCTGTAAAAAAGGAATGGACACCTGCAGACATGACCCCAAATGAGACTCATGTTTCAGTCTCATAAAAAAGAGAAGTTTATTCTGGATATGCGTTGAATATGTGGAGAAAAGTTTCAAGACTAGCTGCATTATAAGTTATGAAACTCATCACTGAAAATGGCTCTAAAAGAAGATTTATTTAATAACAGTATAATAGATGTTATTGTATTAATCAAAAAACATCAACTAATTGGATTTAGAGGAAAGTATATTCATAATGGGTCAACCATGAGTGCTGTCTCCATTTATTTTTTAAATTATATTAATCTGTGTAAAAAGAAGTTATACCAAGGGATACATATTATAAATAAAAAAGATTTATAATAAAACAATTGTTACAATTACTAAAATGATTTTTAAAAAAAACCCGATAGATTTTCAGATTAAAAAATTGACAATTTAAAAAAAAAAATTGATTTCTACGCAAAAGAGTAAGTTTAAAAATATTAATCTTGGTATCAAAATGAAGGTAAGACTCTAAATATGAAGATAAGCTAAGAGTTTTTAAGGACCATTGTCAATTAGCATATTACATACCATTTGAATTAGGACTTGGTAAACTACATACACAAGGAAAGTTCAATAATTATATTCAACTGATATCAGAGGCATCGGAATCAATTCATATATAGGGTGTAGATTGGAAGCAGTTTTACAAAAATGACGTCACTTATTAAAGATACAATAATTCTGCGAGCTTTTATTGTAACTGTTCTTCAAAAAGTAGGGGCTCTTGATACCATTGTTCCAGAGTCCATGATTGCAATATACACAATAAATATATGTATTTAAACCCTCTTCCAAATCAAAATGCAAAAAACTTCTTCAAATCTTCTAATCTGTATATTTCTACTAATTGAAATTAAAAGTTTGTCTTCCTCTCGTGAAGAAACTCCTCCGTATTCAAAACTACATACATATATTGTTCAATTCTATATATACATAGATAGACTTTGAACCATGGATTTCACGCTAATATTCTCCGTGAAAAGTAAACTCTTAGAGACTTTATGAAAATTTTTGTATTTCCTATTTGTTTGTAGATAGGCTATAGACGTACCCATGCATGTGTATGTATTGTATACGATTGTATAGCTTAGAATATTTATGGCCCCTAGATTTTAATCAAAACGCGTAAGTGCTTATTAATTTTTTGTACTAATACATAATACTGATCAGATTGTATTTTTTCTTTCTTTGTATGTGTATTCATATTAAAAAAATAAAAAAAAATGGACTACAAAAAACGTGAGCATCAAATAATAAATAATACCCTTTCTTCTTGTTCTTCTTTCCTCATCTTCCATCTCAAAGTCATTTTTGAATATTGTTAAATAAAGTAAAAAAAAAAAATTAAAAAAAATTAGTAGAAATAATTGAGTAAGGGCCATCTGTTTACGAGTAAATCAAATATGATTGCAGAACCCATCAACAAAGTCATTAGTCAGCTCTGTCATGATGGATTGCTTGACTCTTTGCATCGTTTAGTTTATATATATATATATATATGACTTTCAATAATAAGCAAATCTCTGCACGGATGGATGAAGCGTGCATTAGAATGCTCAGAGCACATTATGTTTTATTAACCCTTTGGAATTTCATTAAAAAAAATTACAGAAAATATTGTTGTAGTCTGTAGTTCTGTTATTAATTATAGTATTATACTAAATCTGCAACAATATTAATCACATTATATTTGACAAAAAAAAATATATTTTTGAGAACTATGGATCAAATCCACCACATGAAACCTGCTGAATATGCTAAATGTTGGGTATGATCCCAAATAATTCAGATAGTATTAAGTGTACAGTAAATTGTCGGATATTTTAATAACTAAAAGTTAAATTCGATACGAGAGTTTTGAAGAATTTGGGGAATATTTTTGTAATACCCGTTGACTAGAGATAAAGTTAATAAAAAGTTTATAATAAATTGTGTTATTCAATATTATTTTAAATTGTAAACACATTGACTCAGTTTTAGAGACCAAACTATTATGGATTCTGGTTTTGAATTTACTATAAAATATAAATCAATAAATTTGTATATGAAGGAAATGGTCTTCATATATATACATATAAAGAAAAAGAAAATTAGTAATTAATTGTATTATGCATCTTTTTTTCCATCTTCATAATCATTGTATACGTGGTTATGAAATTATATCAAATCTTAATATTAATCCAGAATGAACAGATTTGACATTTAGCTAAATCTGGATTCGAACAACTTTTTCTCATAACTTTTTATAACAGAAGCAACTTCATATAAAAGAAATATTTAGTTATATTGTAGATTCTTTAGATACTTATGTAAAAGCAACTTTGAATATTCAGTAAATAACAACAAATCATTATAAAACAAACTATGTATTTTCAAAACATGCCTACATTAAATAACAATCTCCATTGTGTCTTTATTTCAACGTTTTCACTGACATCACAGACCTCATCATAAATCATAGAAACGTTCATACATAGTTAATAAATTTGTGGAACATAATTGACAAGTTTCCAAAGAACCTTAAAGAAATTTCATCAAATGGCTTTAAAAACGGGAAAAAAATAAATAGTATGCAGCTGATTTGAATACAACTTGATATCAATTTAAAGGAGTGATATTTGAATAAAATCAATTAATAGTTCATACGAGGTAAAAATTCCTATAAAAGGGCTGGATCTTTACAATTAATTTAATCCATTAGGGACCAGAAAAGTATGATATATCACTCTTTCAAATGTAATAACTAATTTATATTAAGATTCAATGTATAATAATAGGTTTTTAATGCATAATAATAGGGTATAAAATATAATAAAGAGAAAACAAGAGAGATTTTAATTAAAGGAAAGAGTTTTCAGTTCCTATATTCTTACATTCAAATACAGAGAAGTAATTCCCAATTTTCACAAATTTTAAAGAAAACTGGGTTTGTAGTCTTATCAAATTTGATTATTCATGTCTCTAACAAGAGGAATGACTTCCACAATGATGACGTCACAATTAAACACTCTATTTAACCAATGGGTGTTACCTAGCTAATTATGCCACTCTTTCCAACTGTTGAATATTTATTTATTTTATTGTAGGAATATTTAGAGTCTAAATAGTACTAATTAAGTTCAGTAGATCAAGAAACACCAATATGAGGCGAGAGTAGATGATAAATCTAGAGGAACTGTTGATGTTCTGAAGATATTATTCTAATCAACATTTTGTATTTTTGTATTTTTTTCCCGTAAATTCCAAGAAATAGTTTGGCTTCAAAATTTTGAATCAGTTCCTACATTTCCTCCAGGAAGATCGTTTTATGCAACTATCACTTTTTCATGCTTGAGATGCTTGATTAAACGAACATGAGGACTCACTCTATATATATATCTGAAATGTAATTTTATTTGTCAGTCCCTAGTCACTTTTAAGATCCGAAGGATTGAGAGAGAGAGAGAGAGAGAAGTGAGTCATTTGATAACTACCACGATATAGAAACCATTAGTATTCAATGAATCCATAGAATATCCAAGAACAAGAGAGTTCAAACTATTTTCTTATGCCCTATTTACAAGATGAAGAAGTGATCATCTATTATTTTTTTAATTTTATTTTTTGGAAGTTACATAATGTAGTTTCGTGTTATCACCCTAAGATGTTGCAATAAGTCAAGCTATAGTTACGTTTATTCAATGCATATTTGAGATTTACTTGGAAATTTCATATACCTACCTAGGTAGACAATGGATACGAAATAATGAATTCACAAGAAAAGAGAATGAATTATTTTCGCCATTGTATAGCATTTATGGAAATACCAGACATATGCTAGTTGTATTTAATGATGTGACAAAAGCCAACTAGCTAGCCATTCAGCCAATTATCGAATCAGAGACACCCTTTTTTATCTCACGATAAATAAAAAAGATGCATGCACAGCTACTTTGACATTACCTTTTAACTCTTTCCTTTTAAGTACTTAAAAGTTATTTTTTTTTTGCTTTGTTTTGTTTTTGCTTTTGGGCCTAAACCATTAAGACCCCTTATTCATTAACCCAATTTTAAAGACTCACATTAAAACTCCATAATGAAAGCTTCTCTTCCTCACAAAGGGGAAAAAAATCATTAGTAGAATCTAATGACACAAATAAATGATTTATTTTTATTTTATTTCTTCAATTCAACATCGTGTGACAAAATAAATTATATATTTTATATGTACATAAATTTATTAGAGGCATTTATACATATGTAAATCAAAAGTAAAACTGCAGCAGGTAAAAAAAAAATCTGCGGACTCATTGTTCTAATAACTTATTAATTATTAAAAAAAATCATTAAAAAAAGACATTACCCATTATATATTTTTTTTCAAATTTAGAAAATCATATATAACGATGTCATTTGAATAGAATAGGAGTTTTATACGCCTTGTGCCAAAGTCCTTGAGCTTGTCTTTAAGAACACATTGGCTTCGCTAAGGGAGTTTGAATTGTTTTTTTTGTTTCTTTGCATATTTTTGGTTTTTTTTTAAAACCATACAATCAAACTGTTTTCAGAACAATAGAACAAGGCTCATATATTTTAATATTTTACACAATATGACATTTTTATTTCTTTAAATCATATAGAAACGCAGTCTTAATGGTATTAGTAACAATGGTATGGTTAAGCATAGGTACACAACCATTTATATGAATGTATTTTTATAGAAGAGCAACCTCCCCCCCCCCCCCAAACTCACACTCAGATGACACATAATACATATTTGCATAAATCTCTCGTCTCCATTCATTAAAATATATATTATGTAGCTTCATTATTTCTTTTTCTTTTTTTGGCATTGGGACGCGGTATAATCACCATCTGCATTTTTCATTAGTTATGGTTATTGATTGAATGTCAATATTTCATAATCAATTGTGTATAGGGAGAGAATCACTCATGATATGGAGGTAATTAGAGTACAGTTTAATACAAAAATAATAAAACTATTTTTTTTTATATTGCGTTGAAAGTAATGTATTAGTAGTGATGTATCGAATACTCTCATTTGCATCCATGAATACTTAACTGCAGCTTGTAACTTCTCGCAAGTTGTATCAAATCTGCAATATTTGAAATAAGTATATTTACTTTCACATTTACAGCTACATTTTTCGATATTCGATACATCACTAATGAGTTGTGTGAAATAATAATTATAGTGCGTGCCTAGTTAGATATGCTGTAATATTATTTACTATGTATGAGTGTGTGGGAAGAGGATATACCACTTCATCAAGGATAGTTACACTATTTGACTCCATATTTGGAAAGTCTTGATGAGAGTTATTTCTGCCTGACATGACATATATTCTTCTTCTATTTTCACTAGGTCAAAAATCATAAAATGTTAAAACAGTAGTCACATCTTTCCAAGGCTGTCTGCGAAAAAAAACTAATTAGAGGGGGGGGGGGGGAGGCAAACTATGTACTATTTTTCTATGTAATATATAATAACATAAAAAAGCTTTGGAAGAGTTAATGGTAGAAATTAAACTCCTTGACGATAGCAAAGGCACAAAGTTACATAGTCCTGTGTTAAAAGTTATCAATACATATGTTAATTTATCAATTCAACTTTATCGAGAGCTGAAACATTGGATGAAGGACTATGAACGTATCTTGAATAATTAATTTGGATAAATAGCAACTAATTGATGAATTAATTATTATGTAGAAAAATGTTTTTTTTTTAAATTTCGAACCCGCCTCAACCAAAAAAACATCCCAGAGGATAAGAATCCAAATGGAATAGTTCCATTTTTGTAAAAATCCCTTAGCAAAAAAAGATAATTTAGCTTATATTATATTTCATGGCGTCATCCTAGGAGTTGTTTTTACATTCACTGGACATGACTTTTTTTTGTACATATCTTGAGTGAGTCATTATTCACTTTCCTTCTTTTCAGGGTAATAATATTTTTCTGATAGCAATATTTTATGTTGATCATAACTATTCATGGACATAAGTACTCTAACCAGCATAAACATAAAATGTATATCATAATAGTGAAAAAAATAACTTTTTTATTTACTAATAGTATGTGCAAATCTAAGGAGTCTTTTTTTTTTTTACTCTATACTGGGTTTTAGTGGAAATTACATTAAATCAGTTTTGAGTCGACTCAAAAAATTATCGACTCGGCTTAAATAATGAATCAATTTTCATGTTAAAAAAAAGGACGAGTCGATTTCATATTTAATTAAGTTGTCTTGGTTTTTATCTCTTAACCTGCACAAATGCTTTGACTTTCATGTTCCTTGCCGAAATAATTTTCTAATCAATCAGGAATTACATAATGGCTAGAGGTGTTCATTGAAGACGCCAAACAAAGGCTATAAAAAAGTAATGTTTCACCCCTGCTGGGTCTCCCCTTTTTCTTTTTGAAAAAAAAAAATTAATATGTTTCTCTTTTTCGTGCCACTAAGTTATTGGGAAAGTTGTTCTAATTTCCAACTTAAACGATAAATAGTCTTTTAGCTATTTGATATTTTTTATTTTTTATTAGCTAAAGGAGGAAACATAGTCCAGAATGTACACGAGGATGAATCTTCTGCGGTATCTGAGGCACATTATCCTCATATACATCAGTAGTATTCTCAAGAATATATATTAATTCTTTTTCAGTTTGATCAGAAATTAGAAATCCGTACTTCTTAACACATCTTTTGGTGCCTTGATGCTACCTTGCAACTAATGTATCGATCCTCAAAGACTAACGTCTACACAACACTACATTAAACAATTTTTTTAAAGTCGTATAGTTTTTGTGTTATTGTTAATAATGATTGTTTTTTAATTATTCATTTTTATATCTTTGATTTAAATAAATTTCATTCATGGCTTCATACAAGAATATTAATTAACCTTAAATATAAAGATTTAAAGGGAAGAAACACGATTGGAAACCATTAAGGACAAACTTTCAAAGTATTAGAGATATTCACTGACCCAATTACATGGGTATTAGGAACAACGAGTTGTCTTCAACTACAGCTGAATGTATCTCAACTCTACGTGATAGTGTATTGAATTTGAAAATGTATCCCATTTTAATTTTTGCATAGGAACGATCTCAACTAATAAGGATTTGATCATCAGATTTAGACCTATATTCAAAAATATTTCTAGTGAGGTTGTGAATAAAAATCAATCTAACAAGATTACTAGACATACCCAGGGCCTTACTACAAAGACATTCTCATGCAGAAGACAGCCTATTTAAATGGAGCCTAATGACTTCAAGCCATAAAAAGGTTACAACATTTTACCTCACTTTGTTTGACTTCATTTATTTATTTATTTAATTTATTAGAGTCATTTTCATGGAATGTATTCTCTCAAATGGAATATATTTTAAAATATTCTTTTAAACTTCTTTTTTTCTTTTGCATTTCTGATTAGCAACTAAGTTTTCATGTCAATGGAGTTTGCATCTTGTTTTGAAAGTATACATTGAACGTACATGTTATATATGAATATATATATACTTTTTTCTTTACGAAAAGGAATAAGGAACTGAGAAGGAGAGCAAACATAATTATATTAAGAGGGGGGGGGGGGAGGACCATTTTGACATGAGATAATGGTGCTTAAAACTAAGAGAATAAAAATGTATGAGGAAGCCCTCAATTAAAAAATACAAAATGTTCATGTCGAGTATATTTATATGTTCTTCGTCAATGTAATGAAAAAAATTGCAAAATATCCATGATTCACAAGATATTTACATATTATAAGGAATGCAATCAAAACATATGCCTATGAGTAAGTTTTTTTTGTTCCTTTTCAAACTATTTCTTTCTTGTCTGTTCCTTTGCTGTTTTTGACATTTTATGTAATTGAATACTCTGTATCTGAATCTATGTATGTCATTCCATAGCTTAATTGATTTGACTGAATCGACCTTGATAATAGTTGCTCAAAGAAGACACATGGAGTTTACAAAGCTTTAAAAAAACCATTCAGAACATATTTTCATGCACAATTAAAGACTTAAAGAATTCTAATTCATATTTCTTTGATTTGTATCTACTTTTATGTAAATAGCAAGAGAGTCAAATAGTTCAATACAGGTAAATTTGTTTATTTAGTTACAGGTGTACATTCGTACAAAATGATAACCATTGACATATATTAAAAATGGGTTGTTTATTTGTTCAAAAAAGAATTTGAGTGAGTAAAATCCAGGTTTTTTGTGTGTGTCCTCAATCATTGATTTTTTTAAAAGGAAAGAAAACCCTCCCTTCTCCTTCGTAAATATAATACAAATGTAGCAACAACTCAGCTCTATAGATGAAATGTATTATTCATATTTGAAATGATAAAGAAATAATAAATACAAAAGTGTAGATAATTTTTTGTTTTAAATATGATTTTGAAACATTTTAAAATCTATAAAAATAATGATTAACAGCAACGTTCAGATTCGGTCCAAGACTTTTTTCCCTTCTAAATCGAGAGATATTTGAGTTGAGAATCAGTGTATGTAGATTAAAATTCAATGGCTCTTAAACTGTTGAGCGCTATTCAATCGGTTACAGAATCTAAACACACCATTTTATTGCTTCAACATTTAAGAGAATCCCTGTAATCAATGCAATGCTTGATCATTTGAAATGTTGACGTCATCAACAGTTACGTAATATATGAGTTCTGACCAATATAATATAAATATGAGACCCATCCATTTCATTTTTTGAACTGTTGTATGTATGTAGATATATCTTACCCAGGAACCGTAATAAATCATTCAAATAATTATAGGGGTACTGAACAGTTGCATAATTGCTGTACCAAATGGTAAGGACTAGTTAAATGTATGTATAATGACTTGCCTGTTATTTATTTTGATGAGTTTTTAATATAAAAGGCAATTTCAATTCAATAGCCAATTATTTGCCGTGAAAAATATGTATACTGCGGCACACTTAAAATAATCTCATGTGCTGTGTAAAATGTTTAAAAATTAATAGTTTATTGTATAAGAGTAGATATTTTATACAATAATTATGCTTAAATGCTCAAGTTTGTTGCAAAAGCATGTCAAGATTCGGCATTAATTTGAATAGGATACAAGCAACTTAACAAAGGAATTGTATATATATAATTTAATAGATTTCTCTAAGGACAACCTCATTTTATGCCGTTTTAAAAAAAAATAATAAGCAATGTAATATCTTTCTTGCTATTTATTTATGTACCTATTCAAAGTAGAGACAAAAAGTTTCATAGATAAAATAAATATAAATTAAAGTTTTTTATGTAAAATTTACATATACTTTTTTCCATGCATTAAATTTCTATTTTTTGTTTCTTTTAGTTCCACAAAGAGAAAAAAAAATGTTTGTTAGAATGCTTATAGTATGTGCTCTGAGTACACAAAAACATAGTATCTAGATGATGATATCTGGACTGACTGCAAGACAACACCTGCTTCATCTGTCTTGCAGACTAATAACAAATTGGTCAGCCCCACCTTAAGTCGTGATTTTTTTTCATGATAACAACAGCAAAATACATAACTTTTTTTAACGAGAAAATCATTCATTTTCTGATTATTATTTTTGATTATGTTTATGATCTATGTATTTACAATGTATGTACACACTATGTTCTGCCCCCTATAGAGATATACTGCTTTTGTTTTTTCTACAGTGCATTCAGTCACAAAGGGTGGTCAGATATAAGAGTTAAAATGAGTTGATGCCAGATGGGACTGATCATTGAGTACTCGACATTGCTGGAAATCATTGAAATTCATTATTAGATACTCAGTAAAGGATCACTTCCCATTAGGGTGGCTCGGTGTAGGGGAATCTTTACAAAAAAAATGATAATGAATATTGACCGGTTATGAAAACTTGTCGTGTTATAGAATATGACTACAAAAAATTTCAGATCATTCGAACCAAATTTTGAAACATCTACAATTATAAAATGGCTATTTTTATAATATCTTTTAGATATATGGTCCTACTTAATGTATGGTTATACTTAATAGTATATATCCTTCTAACACATTTTAGCTAAATTGAACAATTTTAAGAGGTTCTACGAAAAAATATTTTTAGTTCATTCTTAATTTCTTTTCACCCACAAAAATCAACTCAGAACACAATAAAACTTGCTAACGATGCATTTAATAGATACTCAAAAAGCTGGTTTCAATATATAATTAGTTTTTGGATACATAAATTATAGTAAAACTAGAAATTTTATACTAAAAAAATCAAATTATTGGAGAAATTGCGAAGATTCATGATTTCAATTACTTTGTGAAAAATACTCTAAATCTTTTTCTAGCGAATTGAAACTTTACAAAGCCTATTTTTATATCTAAGAACAATTTTTAATAAGTAATTAATCACAAAGTTCAAAAAAAATAAAAAAAATTGAGCAATTCGACAACCCATCGATGGATAAATTTATATAAATTTTGAAGTTTTTCTAAAATTTATTTACTTTTAGTAAATTATACTTCCGTTTCCTCCTTTAAATGTCTTTTTTGATATAATGGAAAGATCTTTATACATCAATATATATTTCAGCATCAAAAATTGTGAAACTGAATTTACATACCTAGATCATAAGTTATTTTAACCCCTTTTATCACCTGTTGAATAGTTATGACCCCAGATGCAACAGTCTAGTACTATTTCTATATCATTATTGTACATTATCAATGAACAATGTGTGAGTACATTTCATGTATGTATGAGTTCCTAAAAATGACTTCTGTTCTTTATAAGTTTTGCATCCATAAATCACGGATCAAATGCGTTTATTTCGCAGATAAAAAAAGCCCGATGAAATATTTTTAAAAATATGCATTTTAAACTTAACTTTCATATTTCTATTGATTATGAGATATCAAATGTAATTTAATATAATTACATCCATATTTGTATTATTAAAAAAATTATTTCAAAAATTGTGGAGTGATTGGCCAAGGGGTTATAATATATATATATATATATATATACCTATGATTCTATATAATCAAATGTTGCACAAAATGGTTTATATAAAAATATTGTTTGTAAAGTTAAACAAATCTTATGGCCATGTTGCATAAATTTGTTAGTCTTTGAGTATTGTCATAATTGTATTGCTAATTAATGGTTCAACACAGCCATAAATTAACTTACTACTCCAAATTTAACCTTATATATCTATCCATTCTATTGGCTGACAACTCAATCAGTCAGATATGGGTTGCATTTTGTGAAGATATTTTTTTTGTTAACATCGGAAGGGATCTTATTTAGTGTTCAAAGTTCGATCTTGGTCAACCAGACTTTTTTTCATAGGATAAACAATCAAATAAGTTATATTATTGGGACGATAAATCCCTCAGTGAAGTAATATATGAACTAACTTTCCAAACACAATGAGTTAGACTGAGTTACTGATAATAATAAATTTCATGTTCTATGTTTCCCAAACGATAAATTAATTAGCAAACAAAATTTCAAGCGTAAATTTCTGGTGAAATGACCCGCATGTCTATGATTAATGCAGAATATCTTGAAGTTATACAAAGAAACCATCTACAATTAACGATTTAAATAAATATAAATGGAGTTCTTTGAGGGTTTTTCGACATTATCTGTATATTGTCTTATTTATTTTCGTTTCTTTTATTAATGATCTGCTGAGAGCAAAAGTTTCCGGGGTTTCAATAATTGCATAGTAACATATATTAATATGGAAAAAGAAATATTTTTGAAATAAAGTTGAAAATGATCAGTCTCAATAAAATGGATAAAGTTATAAAATTTATAAAATCTAGGTAGGGCAGTTAAATTAAGAGAGTTAAGATGGACAGAAAATATAGACAAGCAATTCTTTAGGATTGAGTTTAAAGTGGAAAAATAAATGTCACAAAAATTGAGGATTGTCTTGTAAAAAAAGTAATACTTACCTTGAAGACCCCTAGATTTCTTTGGTGTTAGTTTGTTTCATTTCGAAGTAGCCAAGTTTGAAAAAATTGTAGTTTCGAAAAATAGATATTTAATCCGAAATTATCTTGCATGTTTAATTTTGCAATTTAATTTTCTATCGGAAAGGATTGACACTCCATGTATATATTTCATTTTGGGACATTTTGTAAAGAGTGACTAAATTCGTAAGATTTCTTCTTCTTTCGGAACTACACCTATTAAACGGGTTCAGGTGTTGTAACTGGCTGATTAATAAAAAAATCATATTGGAAAATAAGGCAGACACATTATTTTTAGTTTAAATGTTTTCAAAAACTTTTGATAATACCTACAAAAGATGCAAGCAGAAACAACATCATTTTATATATGAAAAGAAAAAGGGCTCAAAATTATATGTAAATAACTTTTTCAAGCAAAAATAACAATTCCAAAAACAAATCAATTTGGATAAACACTTATTTCATATCATTAAACTCAATACAGTCACTTTATAATTTTAAATTATTCGAGGAGTAATAAGTTATGTATCTTTATAGGTACATAATTTATCAAGTTTCTGTATTTATTTGACAAATAGCTTTTAATAATATTTTTTTCCATAAATGGGGTTCCTATACAGATCTTTTTTCTTTTTTTTTTTTAATTAAGGAGATAAATTGTTATTTGCAATTGAAGATTCTCAAAGACAACATTTGGCGAAGAAAAGTATGGGTTGCACTTCAGGCCAATTTAATTATAAAAAATACTTGTAGATAAATATGTTTTTTTGTTTTTTTTTTCAGTTCCTTGCTTCATTTTTCTATAAAAAAAAATCACAATCAAAAAGGTAATAAATTAATTTAGTAAGAGATTAGATTTTGTTTTG
Source organism: Lepeophtheirus nordmannii (assembly GCA_963680855.1). Lineage (NCBI taxonomy): Eukaryota > Metazoa > Arthropoda > Copepoda > Siphonostomatoida > Caligidae > Lepeophtheirus > Lepeophtheirus nordmannii. The sequence goes on from OY804522.1 coordinate 20,359,921, forward strand.
CTTTGTTTATACTCTATAGTAACTTGAATATGGGGCTCCTATATTTCACATAACGAAAAACGTCTAATTACGATTTTATTAGATAAAAACACATTTTAAAAATATTGTTTTACATTAAGTATGTACATGCCTAAATATATAATCAATACATCCATCCTCTACTTAAAAGAGAAAATGAAATAGATAACCAATCATAATTAGTGATGCACTTTCTTAGTTTTTTTTTAAAAAAAAATATGTATATATATATATATTAATAAATGCTTAAAAGAAATGTTTTCACTTTAAAAAGAAAAACATGGTTCTCGTAGTAAAATCCTTTTAATAAGTTAAAAAAAGATGGAAAAAAAATTGAAAGAAAAGCTTTTTGTGGCTAATTTATAGCTATGTAAACTCCGGGGTTATTTTTATTCTACAAATTTTTATTTTTAATTTATTTTTGATATATTTTTCCATATAGCTATGGTTCCAGAAGGATTCATTTTGGTTGAAGGGTTTTGTGGGTGTGTTTCTTTTAATGTACGTACATATAATTTTTATAAGGAAAAGCCACAGTTAAAAAAGAAAATAAAAAAATTGAGAGTGTTAACACATTAGGAATGCACAAATAGTAATAATAATAATATTGAAGCCGAATATTGATCCAAATACCTTGGTTAACGAACATGATCTGTTGTCCGTCTACATTCCTAGGACAAAACGTGTATATATATATATATGAAATATCATGGTTCTAGTGCAATTTGACAACCGTGATTTTGCAAATAACACTCCACCAAAGGCCATTTCGCCGAAAAATTAATAAATACAATTGATTATGATTCATAGAGTATTACTATGTATCTAAATATGACTCACATACATGTTGGTCCTTTTTTTTTTTGAGGGGTCAAATGTTCAATTACATATTTGACACGAATTTAAATTATTGAGTCGCATTCTTAATAATTTAATTCCTCATCACGAATAAATACAAACTTAATTGATTTGTACTCTGTGTGTCAGTGCTCTCTTTCCATTCAGCAAAGTCTAAATTTATATTTTATGATAGTGTCATAGAATACACCGTTTTAGAAGCTTATCGTTAATTTATACTTCAGTTTCCAAATGATTTGATCTCAAGAAATATCAATTATGTGGTGCTTAATTTAAGAATAATGTAGGTTCATCTTCGTATTGTAGTTTATGGCTGAGTCTGACTGAAAGTTATTCTTCATGAACCATTATCAAAATATTTTAGTATCTTTACACAAACTTACTATGGACAAATTGTCAAAAGTACGTCAATACACACTGTTTTAAGGAGTAAGCCAAAAAAAAATCATATATGGTTCGTTCATTAAATGATAGCTTATAGGACAGGATGTTTGTTAACGAAGGTTCTACTGTATACATATACATACATTTGAAATTGTTTAAGATGACATTTATATGAGGAAAAAAGATTATATAAGGATCAGACACACGTGATCTTAAGCGTTTTGCCATCTAGTTATATCCGAGCATAAGCCATTTATATTAATCTAAATCCTGTTGTTTTTTGTTTTTTTTAATTCAACTCTACCAATTACAAAAAGATATTTACTCCATAGACTTTTGTTTAGCTACAAATTTAGGAAAAAAAAATTTCCCCCCAAAAAAAATCATATAATAAAAAAAAATGATTTCCCGTAAAAGTTAACGTATTTTTGACATACTTCACAATGATAAATAAATACAATTCAACATATATAATATATTTTTTGTTGACTCAAAGTAGGAAATTCTTTAGAGGTCTTATACCTATGTACGTACTATACATAAGTACCTACATCTGATTCTCATCGGATCATTATCTATTTCTTTGCAACATCTCTCTACAACAAACAGAGATTGATGATTACTGTAAAAGACGAATAAAATAAAGTTGAAGGTCCATTAAGTTCCTATAAGAGTTCACAACAACAATAAACAGAACGTAGGCATCTAGTTTTTTTATTATTTTTTTTGGAAAAAAATGAAATCTTTTGACTCTAAATAGATAAATATAGAATGTTTGATAACAGTAATAATTGTGAAGGGAAAGAAGAACAAAAAAAAATGATATTTAATAATAAATATTCATGTTTTTATCAAACTCAGAAAAACTATTAGACAATCAAGGATTATACATATACAATCATACATATATAATATTCTATTTTCTCTGATTAAAAGTTGAAATAACAAAAAAAAAAATCTTTTGGAATGAGGAACGAAAGTTTGATGGCAAAATAAAATAAAAAAAAGTTTTATGGATGTTTGGTTGTGCTTTTACTTATTACTTCTCATAATATAAATCCATGTATGTACGATGTGTGTATGCGTATTTATATGGTTTTTTTAACAATGTATGTATACCCTGAGTAATGTTGTCTTAGAGTCTATTTTTAGGTTATGTTCTTCATAAGCCTATTGATTCATATTTGATACTTAATCCACAAGTAAAGAAACGTTATTTTTATTTATTTTTATATTACAAAAATAGAAATGGTGTAAATATTTGCCATTAAATTTGCCTAAAGTAGCCCAAAAGTATTGAATGGAACTTGAATTTTTTGCTCAAACCCAAAATATCGCCCAAAAATATCATTTTTTATGTTAACAAATCAAAAAAAATAGTAAAAATTTAACTTTAATAAAAAAGTTATTGCTTTTTGTATAAAAACGATCAATTTGTTAAATTTTTAAACATTTTTTTTTCAAAAATAATGTATTTTTATCAATACCAACGAACAAAAATCTTTAGAGCTCTATAGATCCAGATTTGAAGCCGGTGATAAAAAAATCCCAAAGTAATACTGTCTACGTTTTTAAGACGTTAGAAAAAACACAAAATATTCACAAAAGAAAAGATAAACAGGGTCATTGAAACGTGGTGTTTGATAATAGGGGGAAGGGCATATGGTTTGAGATACATAAGAGAACTCACCATGGTTGGATTCGACGTTTTCAAAAGAAGTATGCAATTTTAATTCCTAGATTGGCTATAATGACATTTTCCTCTCAGTATGTAGAAGTAACATTTCATTTCCTATTAAATTAATACTATATTTGCATAAAATTTGTCTTCATGAGATAAATAAAATTAACAATATATATATATATGTGTATTAAAAAAAGTTGGCATTATTGAAGAATTAGATGACAACTTTTGCGGGTCACATCTCGGCGGCAGGTTGTGAATTGCTGATCTTCAATTTAGAGACTTAAAATTCAACAAAAAACTAAATGAACTTACCATATGAGCTTAAAATTTTTATTCATTGCATTCCTGTTAAATGCAGTCTCGTTCATATAGCCTTAGAAATATTACTTACGTAAATAGTCATACTGTACTGCTATTGGCTTTGAATAAATTTTTGAGAAATGAACAATCTATTTAAAATTCCATTTGGAGCTCTTACATAAAAAATTTCACAATCCTTAGAGTAGATGGGTATTTTTGGGGATTTCCTATCCTATGCTCCCCCCCCCCTCCTCTCTCTCTCTCTCTCTTTCTTATTTTCTCTTAAAGTTAGGAACACACATATTTTATTGGGTTAAATGTATATATAAATATATTTAATTATTTATTTGTATTTAACGCTAGAAAATATAAGAGCATATGTTGTATTTCCTGTACATATATACATAAATGAATTTAGATCCATGTCTGAATCACTCATAAGGCCGAGATGTAATTTTTACTTTATGGGAATTCTCACTCCACTCCACATTGAGACATTTAGAACCTATTCCATTCAAGATAAAGCTTTCAATTTGATGGTGAAGGTGATGGTGACTCCAAAAGAAGACAATCCCCCCCCCCCCTCCTCTCTCCCATGTTAGGAATGCACGTCATTGAAATCAGATGAATAAATTTTGAATTTTTTGTCCCGTCATGTCTCTTTTTTTTTTTCTTTTTTTTTGCAAGAATCATACAAGTGTCTGTCAATTTATCACTACAACAAGTTAATAGTTTCATTCATACAGAGGGATCAGTACAACTCAATATCACTCTCATATATGTAAATATGAGTGCCACTGTATTATTTTTGGATAAATATCAAAGGTGTTATGTATACGATAAAAAAAGGAAGTACATTTGTTGTGTGGACTTTAAAAATTGGAAAATACTCTGGTAGGAGGAAGCTCCACATTCATTAATTGTCTTTATATTATGGAAATAAGATAATTTCATCATGAATGTGTCGTAAATTGTTTAACCAACGGTTAATAGAAGACCACAAACCTTAAACAAATAAAGAAAAAAAATGATGCAACCTTCAGAGTATAATGAAATTATTTCTTTGAAATTTCATTTCGATTCACATCTCATTGAAATTGATAAAACGTTCATAACTTCAGGGTTCTTATAGATACATACATAATTCCAGCAATGATTATTCCTTATATATACGTTGTGTATAAGTTTTAAACACCAAATTAGGGGCTTTCTTGTGTTAAGAGATAATGCAATGACATAATAAAGTGTAAATTTCTATTTATTTTGATGAAAATGACGCATTGTTAAAGCGTATTCCGTAGTATATTATAAAATACAATTGTCAGATATAAAATTCCAGATTTTGAATCACATGTAAATAAGCAATCAATGAAGCATATTAATATATCAAAATAAAATGATAATAGAATGAATGTAAAGTTGTTAATTAAAAGAGATTTTCTTCACAAATAAATAAAATATTTATGCACCAATTAGTTCACAAAATTTTGTTTTAATTATTGAATGTTGTTCCTCTTCTTTTTTGTTTTTATTTTCATCATTATTATTGCTATGTTATCACAAGTTTTTCTTTATAGAAGGAAAATGATATAAAAAATGGAAAAATTCTTCTTTTTTTTTTTTATGAGTCTCTATATCAAACTTTTTTTATTATTTTTTTAAAAAAATGTTAGAAAAAGGAGAGGAAACTTAATTATATATAAATTAAAAACTTATCATGTCTATTAATTCAAAATATTCTACTTTATACACGAATTGTTCTGATCTCTTTTTTTTATTTATTTCATCCTTCTTTCTCCATCATCTTAGGGACTCTAAGAATAAGGGTAAAATGGGGAAGGAGTGTAGGAGGGAGGGGGGGGGGAATCCAAAGGCTTTCCATTAATACATATACTATAATAAAAAAACTGTTTTAAAATGCTAAGGATACTGTAATAGATGCTGTTAGAGGAGATTCCACCGGTATTTGAGGGCGCTCAAGGGATTTTTAGATTCTTCTTCTTCCTTTTTACGACGCTTTATTCGCTTGCCTCTTTCTATCATCATTAGCTCGAGCGCTCCTTTTTTTTTTTTTTTTTTTACTTTTTTGAAGTAGAGGGTTTTATTTTGTGGAAAAAATTTCCTTTTTTTTCTATTTATGATAGCTCAGTAGTATTTGTCTCGTTTCATTGGGAGTTTGATCCGTGATTGTGTGAGAGTGAGTGCTTGTGGAAAGAGTGTGAGAGAGAGAGAGTGCAGCTCATCAAGGGTGGTGATTCAAAAGTGACAATCTTACTTTCCTTAAGAGACTCTTTATGACATCATCAAAATAGTGGGATTACATTTTGTTTTGTTTTTTTAATTCAACATTTATTTATTTGACAAAATATATTTAGAAATAAATGTTAAAAAGAAATTATTGGGTAAGTTTGACTGACAGAAAAAATATTCAATATTTTTTTTTTTTAATCAATGAAATGGTATTTATTTTTTTAAAAAAGGGCAAGGGACATTATAGAATTGGTTTTTTTTTTTGTTTTTAAGGGGAAGGGAGGAATGACATACAAATGTAAATGAGGCATTGCAAAAATGAATTTTATGAATGGGTCATTTTATGATGAAAATAAAAGTGGTATTTATAACTTTAATCTAATGAGTATGATCCTATAAAAAGGCTTTCTTTCAAAAATTAATGCAATAAAAAGGACAATAGAGCGTTCATTCAACCGTATATGTAGTACTAAAATTGATAAATATGTTAGAGCCCTTCTGCATGTTGAAAAAATGTCCAAAATGATCCAAAATCCAGGAATAAAATTAATTATGTATATGCTTAAAATCTAGCTCATAACAAATCACTCCACTTAAACAAAGGCCATCAAAATATCCCTATTTTTTGTTAGGTACAGCTCTCCTATAATTATTTAAAATATAGCACTTTAATGGATCCAATAACTTGTTAGAACAAATAATTGCAGCTGCATTAGAGTTGTAGATGAAGCCTCATAGCAGGTGGTCAAAGTATAAATGATATATCCTCAGATATGTACACGAATAAGTTAAAGTCACTCTCATATATGTATGTATGTATATGAACGTTCAAACATCGTTAGACATGTTTATTTATAAATAATGATAAACACGCGTGTAAAAGGATACTTTGAAGTTGGTTTTTTCTTCTTCTTCTTTTTTTTTTTTTTTCATTTATCTGAATGAATTACTTTGATGGGTTTAACGATCAGAGATAAGGATCGATGAAAATAAATGACTTAATCAAGTCGTTTTGATTCACCTTTTGATTATTACAAGCATATGTATGTACATAGCTCGTGTATGTACATTCAACCAACAGGATTTACCATTAAGTTATAACCATAATCATCAAACCAATTTAAATATAGAGTCTTCAAAAATAAAATTTTTATAAATATATGTACATACACATATTTAAAGAAAAGGTTTGAAGAAGATAAACGACCATTGTGGTATTGAGTATTGCATACCTTTTTTTAACTCATATTATGTATGTATATATATATATATATGAAAAATTACACTTTAATTTAAATGGAAACTTCGGTAAAGGGGATCGAAGGAATTGAAATTTGATTTATTAACCATGGTAGAGTAAAGAGGTGACCAGAGTAGTAACCCACTGGGAATGCCCATATCATTTTTCATACTGACATTTATTACATACTTATTTATTATATATATATATATATATATATATATAGCACAATATCTTCATTTAAAAAATTGATGAATAACTGGACATACATAGTCAAATATTATTTGAACCTTTCTTTAACTTCTCTACCTATGTATAGAGAAATATATTATGTATGTATATGTAAGTTGTTTTATTTGTAGTTTAGAAACAAAATGGTTTATTTATTTATATACATACATGTAATGAAGAAAAATAATAATAATATTCCTCACAAATGTATCCATTTGTCAATGACCAAATTCTTGGAACAATACTTTTTTGTATATATATGTATATGTGTAATGAGGAGGGTCGAAAAGTAACACCCATATTTTTCACCTTTATTTTTCTTACAAAATTTTTTTTTCTTTCTCTTTAGAATATTTATTTATACATACATTTATTTCCTTCATGACAAAAACACACACATTCTTTATATATATATATATATACAAAAATATGGAATATTCTAATTACTTACTCAGTGAACATCCTTCAAAATTGCAAAGATAAAACAATTAACGTAATAGTAGTATTTTTAAACATAAATGAGAGTTGCATTACCTCTATAGATGAATAGATAGGAATTCCACTACTTCATTCCTTCATCATTTTAATACTACCAATATATCAAATTATATACTTAATGTTGATGAGGAAATGTCTCAGATTGCAAAAATCTTTGTTTGCAAGTGATGGCCCTCTTTGAGAATAAGTTAAAATACCTTCTTTCCTGCATAGTTTCCATGTTTAATCCATAAAAATTTAAAAGGTTGGATTTTTATTAGGAAAACCAACGCTGGAAAAGAGAGTTGGAAAGTTTAAATATTCGCATAGATCTGGAAAACTGTGCAGAGAATAAGTACTTGAGTTTTTGAACAGCATTTAATTTCGAATACGTTACTTAAAAAATCAATTATTTTGAGTATTTACCCATGTACTACTAAAGTAATATAAGTTAGATTGTACTCAAGCTAATAGAGATAGGACTATACTTTTCTTGATGCATGCATGGATACTAGAAATAATCGATGTAGAAGCAAAGTGCTCAAAATTCAAATATATATCCTCTATGTATGTTGAAATAAAGGAATTTTAACCAACAGTTTTCTAAACAAACTCTAATGTCCACGATTAGTAAATAGTTCCCTTGCTTTAAACTCGTAGTTCCCAACCTTTTGGCACCTGCAACCCATTTCCTTAAAGTTTGAAACCCAAGGGACAAAAGATTTTATTATTATTAGCAATTTCCTATTCCTTTTATTCTCTGCTAAGGAGAGGGAAAGAAACATCTAATTAATTATTTACTACGTCGCCCACAAATCAAGTACTTCCTTTGCCTTCGTGACCCATTGGTTGGGAATCTCTAATTTAGATACTCCAAAAAGGACATTTTACCTCATAGGCGATAGTCATTCCTATTTTTGTTCTTAGACATGCTGTTAACGACTACCATGCCTCAAATAGTACATTTATTTTTTAGAAGCAAGCTTTTATCATTAATTTTTGTTTGAGAGACCCCTTTTGCTCGTACATCTAAACTATTACTGTACCTAGACATACATAATTACCAATCAAAGACTTCTTATGCTTGTAAATGTCCTTGATATTTTTATTTATTTATTTTATTATCATTTCCAATCAAAATATATTTATATCGAATTGATATTTCTATAGAGGAAAAGTGATTCACATGTAACTGGTCCCTGAGGATGTATGAGTGTGTGTACATCTGTATACATATATATATATACACAAATAAAAACATATTTAGTAACGACCTCTAATCAGTATAATTCTATGTTTTAACGCATGACATAACATCTTCAAATGAGTTGTATTGATGTATTTTTATATCGTATGTATGTACAACAGGGAGTTGTTAGATAATGAATTATGACAGTTAATTAATAAATATATTGACTACTTATGTAAATAACATAAGTAGCATTAACTTTGTCAGTACAAAAATATTTATAGAAAAGTACATATATACGTATACAAATATAAAAAAAGTGATTGCCGGAACATAGACAGTGAATTGGCTCTTAAATGATGAATAATGAGCAAGTTGTTAAACTGATTTCAAATGTCCCTTTTTGATGTTCATTTGTACATGTACTAATAGGTATTTACTGTATGTTTATACATTCAAACATTACAACAGGTGTGTAAAGTTTCATGGACTGCCCTACTTTCTCCCTCTTCTTCCCAATATAAATACTTTTTAAGTTCCCTTACAATTTTCTCAATAGGCTTTTTAAAGTGATATTTTTTTCTTCTTTTTCTTTTGGTGAATGTACATACAATGTTCTCTGAACATTGTATGTACATAAATTATTTCTTCTCTCTACCCTACATCAATAATATAGATATGATGATGAATCCTTTTCATGCTCAATTGTTTCTTGAAGGTTTAGCTATAATAATATATATTTATTCTTGGATTTTATTTGTTATTTTTTTTGTCTAAAAAGTTTTTTCTTTTTTTTTACCCTTGTTTGTTCTGGACAAAAATATTTAAAATGTATTTCAAGATCAACCATGAAAGGAAATTTAGGGATTCTTAGTATGTAGAATCTGACCGGTATGGATTTTCTTGCCCGATTTTGACTCTTAAATTAACCGTTTACCTATTTATATAGAGAGAGGGTAGTGTTGCATTATAATTTGTACATTAGGTATTATAAAGTTAGGTTACTATATCATTGTGATATGCTTCTTGAGATCAGTCTCAGTCTCGACTTCTCAAAGGATTGGTAATGCCATGGTCTCAGTGTCAAGATCAAGATCATAGTAACATAATTAAAAAAAGGAGAAAAAGCAGCTACATTTACTCCTCTCTTGGTATCGTCTTGATCTCGATATTTCTAAGTCTTGACCTTGTCTAGGTCTTGAGGGATTATTTTATTTTCGACATCTTTTTATTTATTATTATTATCTGGTTCTACGAATCGTATCAAGATACAATTACAAAAACATTCAATTGTTATTTGAGTCAGTGCTTTGATTAAGTTTTAGCAAATGAAAATTAAATACAAATTTTTACAGAATATGCATAGACAATAGATTAATTTATTTGTAATAAAGCAGTGTTGCAACACCAATCATTGTGTATTTTGATGAACAATAATATTTAATGACCTAGATTTGCGAAATGTAAAACATCAAATAATATATGTACTCTTTTGATAGAAAAAATACCCTAAAGGCTGTTTTGTTTTTGATGTTGAAAAATGTCTATTTTGATCTTAAAAGATAATTGCATAAGTGATAAGATCATATATATATATATATATATTGATTTTATTTGTTTATTAATGTAGAGTAGGGTTTTTTTTCTTTTTAAAGAGGTTTTGGCACATCAAACTCACACCTATAATTTTTTTCAAATTTTCGTTATATAAAAAAGAACCAGCAGAATTTAACGTTGTGATTTTTTGAGTTAATAACTTTAAAGATAAACATATATGTACATTCATTTAGCCATTTCGTCACTCTTTTAGTATAATCACTCAATTATATTTACACTTTTGAGGAAAATAAACAAAGCTGGCTTTGAGCTCTGCTCAAGACAAGTTCAGTAAAAAAAACCACCCGATTTTTAGTCTTATTGATTTAAGAGACCGATTGAGTGCTTCTACACTCATCTAGGAATTTTTTTAAAATAGCAAAAAGTATTTCATATTAAATTAGAGTTATTAGATTAATCTAACAATTCTCCATAAACATGTTTTTAACCATTTTTGACCACAATTGGAAGTCAAATTTTTTAAAAATAGCTGTTAGCATTTTCCAGATTTGTACTGACTTGACCTATGGTTTAAGAGTCTATGGAGAATATACAACCTAACACATACATTGATTTTAATATATTACCAATGTGAATACATGTATATATATATATATATATATATATATTCATTATTATAAAACAAAGGACAATAAAAAATAGGTAATAATTGACAATTTTTTAAATTGTCTACATCAGGGATATCAAACCGGCTCGCAAGGGAGTTCAATCAGGCTCGCATGATAATTTAAAAGTGGAAAAATACATATAATACATGGATTAAATTTTGTAATTTAATTTTATTTTAATTTTTTAAGTCTCATGTAATCTCATGTACAGTTCATTAATATAATTATGAATACCAGTTACATAAAGTTTGTGCAATTTTGTGAAATGTTTTGTAAAAGTGTTATTCAATAAATTTTTAGTTAAATTTAACAATGTCCTTGTTCTTCTTTAAATCAAAACAAAGGGAAGAAAGGGATATTTTGATTATTTATGGTGGTATAATTTTAATGGTCCGGCCCTCAACATCTACCTAGGGGTCGTATCTGGCTCGTGATGTGAAATGTGAGTTTGACACCCCTGGTCTACATACACTTAATTGCAGGGGTTTAATCGGTTTATCAGTTAGACCTTACTTATCAAGTATCAAGAAGAATAAAAAATAAATTCAATTTATTGTGCACCTTATCCAGACCATGTTGAACTTTTTGAAGTAAAAACTATGGGAAAGTGTTTCTCCTATCAGAGGAAGTTTCAACTTCAATTACTTGATAGAATATGTGTAAGATATGTACAAAGTATATGTATATCCATATAACTTTTCCTATTTTCGTATGAAATTTCATCTCCTTATCTTGTTAGATGGACGTTTCCATATGCATATATGTGCAAACATATATATACTTATATATACATAAAATCTCTTCTAATAATGTTTTCTCAACCATAATGTGCATATAACAATATTATTATTGTTATTATTATAATAATATAAGGTGTAACCCTAGAGGTCATTTATACATAGATATGTATACATATCAAAACATAAATACTTATTTACGATAAAAAGTAACTTGTCAAAAAAAATCCAATTTCATTTTGCATTAGACTAAAGAGCAAATGTCATGTTATATATATATATATTTAATATGCGAATTATTATTATTATTATTATTGAAACCATTTTCTCAAATATTTGACCTCAAATCCTTCTTTTCTCTCTCTCTCTCTCCCCTCCCAATAATAAAAAATGTTTTGTATAAATGGAATCCAGAAATGTATAATATATATATATATATATTTATATTTGGTCGTATGTAACTATGCACAAACCATAAATGAAAATCATTTTGCATTGCACCAAACCCTCAAAATCGACTACTCTTATAATCACAGTAATCACAGGCTTGAATACTTTCTGCAAAAATTAGTTGTTTAATTCTTAATGAAACTCAACAAATTTGAATGGATTTTGTGGTTCTGAGGTGTTGATATTTGTTATATTTTTTTCCATTTCTAATTTCTAAACTTTCCTTCAGAAGCATAGAGACGAGTCGTCTCTATGCTTCGTCTCAGACGACCATGACTATGTATGTATGTAGATTGTGAAGTACATAAAAGTGACATCATTTATCGGAAATGCTTACGTTCTCTGCCAAATAATCATGTTATACATACCTACATATATCTGGTATGTTATGATGATGATCAGGTCTTTTTATAACAGTCTAGTAGATTTTTTCTTGTAGTAAATGGTTTAAAGTCTTTTTGGGTTTTTTTTTTTTTTTTTGGCAGGGTTTTTAATTTCTTATCTATTCCCATGTTTTATTCCTTTGCTGTAAGTTGAGTCTGACTTGCATAGATGATATGTAATTACCTTTAGCCCTTTTAAGCATTATACATACATATGTTGCTTATTTTTTGTAACAATTAAATTTATCTTTTGTTTACGATAGTTCATAGTAGCACACTGATTGTTTCATTCATAGTTGTGAATTTTTTAGTCCAAAGACATGACTTTCTTGTTTATATATATATATATATGTTTAATTTCACATAGTTATGTTAAAAAGCCATTAACTTTCATTTATAAAAAATGTACATACTCCTAAGGTCATTTTTAAAGCAATGTGGCATGTGAAACTGCATACCTTTAAATGCATAACTACATGAAATTTTTTGTGTCAGATATGAAAATATGAAAAGTTATTGCAGATTAGAATTGTTATTTACTTTTAACATAACAATACATTTACAAAAACTTGGATGGATGAATGGATGTATATATATTAAGACTTGGTCTGACTATGTCTGACTTACTTGCAAGGCTCTTTGCAAACTTTTCAAGAGTTTTATTTATTTATTTATTTATTTGAAGTCTATGAAAAAGAAATAAATTGCCATGAATGCTCCTGCCACAAACATCCTTTCCTTTAAGGAAAAGTTAAGGGAAATGAAAGAAAATAAATTATAAACAATAGTATTTGTGCAAACAAGGAATGCAAATTTCTATAAAAAAACATGAAGAAAAAAGTTTTATTAGTTTTATCCAACCTATTTATTATTTCAAACTAATTAATTTACAAACTACGACATTGGATATTCATGACGAATGATCCTCTCTTGCACATAAAAAAATGACCCATTTTGTCTGGTATATGTAGTCTGTAATATAAAAAAATCTTAATAATCCGAATGCATATTTTATAATCCAGTCTTTTTTTTCTTCATATTTTGCATATCTAATGATTTGTATCAACAAAAAAAATACATATTGACTCCTAAATTGATATCATACATAAGTAAGTAAGGCCAAGTATAACACAAATGGATGTCAGATCTTATCACCTTTAGAGGGGATTGTCGTGATGGTCTTGACGTATCTCTCTTGCATTTATTAGTATGTAGATGCAAAGAGACTCATAAAAATTATAGGAAGATCAAAAATGGACCATGAGACAATTACGCCTACGTATATTTAAAAACGTATAGTCAAAAAAATGATGATACTCTTTGAAATTTTCTTGTATCTCTACAAATAATACATTGAGTGTCCTTCCATTTTACATGAATTTGGTAAATGTATATGTATTGGATTGTTTTTCAAAAAGTAATTATCAAAATAATGAATTTGAATATGTTAATTAAGGAGGTGGAAAAAAGATAGTACGTCATGAAGAAAAATAATCTTACTCACATATTTCTATGATTTAAAAAAACTGATAACCAATAGGGCTGAATATATTTTTTTTTTGCCAATTAATATTTGAAAATTCAGTAAAAATGATCACTCCAAAACACAAATATGGCTAATTTGGTGCAGTAATTTTCATAGAGATTTCAAAGATTAATTTGGAGGAAAAAAATATACTCTTGATGGCTTGTGAAGCATGGGATAGGATTTTATTCCTTAATTTTTCTCAATATTAATTAAGAGCGAAATGATTTTCAGAAAGTGCTATTGCCCTTCTAGTCACATTTGGTTTTTCAATGGTTGAGTAATTAAAAAATTAAGGATTCTATTATTTATTTTGAAAAAAAAGTTGGACTTTGTTTCTTGGGTTAATAAAATATTTATAGTATTGGCGGACCCAACCTATATAGAGACCCGGACTGGATATTTTATATATGTATATATAGGTAAATATGTTTATCGAATCTTCATCAATGAATGCTAAGCCCTCTTTTACCTAATAATTATAATCAAAAAAAAAAAGAAGTAAAACAAAGTAAAAGTAAAAAGATTTTAATATTAAAAAACATTTTTTTTTTCCATGCATATTAAGTATACATATATGTACCTAGATAAAAATCATATAAATTATATTAACCTTTTGAAAACAAAAAAAAAAACTACATAATATGATTGTATGTACATAATTCTTTATGGTTTCCAGAAATGCAATCCATTTTAACATATATATATATATACTTTACCCCTCCTTTCGACCCGTTCACTTTTTTTTGTTTTTCCTTTAAGAATGGCCATTTTGTTATTATAATACATACTTGGTCCTACAACAGAACATATATGTACAAGCATATACATATTTACTACTATATATATAGATCATAGATTTTCCGGTTTCCTAAGGATTTAACACTTCCTCAGATCATAAATTTTAATATTTTTTTAAAGACGTGTCATTCGTTCCTCTTTCATTTCATTTTTATCATCCACTATATATATATATATATATATATATATATATATATGTAACATGTGGGTCACATTGTTCCTTGACAAAAATTGGATCCTAACATCCTAAACGTGATCACTTTTATATTGTTTGAGCATATTATATAAAAGGGAATGAATAATAACAATACATTTTCAAAATACGTAGAAATGTAGCTCATTTTATAGTACATACATAGTTATAAATGAATGGAGTGGGGGGGGGGGGAAGAGAAAAAATATCTGTATCTATTATGAGTAAGTGAATGATTCTCTGTTACATTTACCCTTTTACTCTTAATTATATATATATATATATATATATATTTTATGATCAACCTCGTTTATTTATTTTGATTAAATCCCTGTTGATTCAATTTATTTATTACCTGGGAGCTATGATTTTTTGAAAAAAAAAAAAGAGGTCATAATGACTGTTGATGTGAGATGGATGAGTCAGAAAATAAAGTTAAATTAGTATTTTGTTTATGGAGATAAATGAGAATCATGTATAATTTATAAATACATTTATCTTTTTTGCAATTATATAAGTGATGATTCATCTCAAATCAGTCTACTACGTTCTCCATCCCTTTCCCTTTCATCCAACAACGAATAGATTTAATTCTCTGCGTTGTCAGTACTTGGTTTTTAGGACACTCACATTTTACTAATCATGATCAACGATCAAATAAATGACTGTACATTAACTACACGTGTCGGCCAATAATGTCTTGAGGTACAATTAGGCCTTACTTAGTAGAATTTGAGCCCCAGTTTCCATATATGGCCAAAGTTTTTCTCGATCTTACAACAAATGATAGTATTTTTCGGTATTTAAGATTACAAGTTGTTGTTTTTTTCACAGCTTAGTGCTATTGATAAGGCTAAACGATATTAATATGTTTCAAAATGTAGTGCTTAAGGATTATAAAGCCGTCTATAATTTCTGTATCATGCTTCTAATTCGAGTCAGATAAAGGAAATTGATGGGTTTTTTCTTCTTGAATGTAGCTTATATGTAGCTCAAAAGAAGAATATATAAAGAAAGTGTTTAAATATTTGAAATTTGATGACCTTTGCCTGAAGAATATGAATCGAATGGATATGAACTTTGGAATTTGGGCTTTAATTTCTACTTCTCAAGTTCAATCTATTTTGGTCTGTCTGATTTTATTGACCAGTTGCTAGTTTTATTTGCTAGTAATTTGAATCCCAAATTGCATTTAAAACAGTACTACACTAAATTGGTATTGATAGCAGTGTTGGTACTGTAACCAGTAGGACAACACTAATTCATAAACTCGTCAAGGATGTATTTTGTATCTTACAGGACCAACATGTTTGTAGTTGACTCAAATGTAATCTTCGATTCTATATATGGATTGACACAACAGTAGAATTTACATGTATTTTGTTTTTATTTTTCATGGAAAGGGTACATGGAATAAACAGACGATGAGGTAAAGGAATTCATCATGGTCTTTATGGGCCAAGAAATAAAGGGAATTTGAATTAACTTTACATATTACATGTACATACATATGTACATGTAATTGGAAAAGATTTTCAAGTTGTGATTGACCTATTTACAAAATATATACTTCTTTTTTTTCCCTAGACCTCCTGTTGTCCTAAGAAGTAGAAAAAAGTCAAAAAGTTTCTTCCAACACAACCCATCACTTGTTCATTCCATGCCAAATCATAACATTCCATGAATAATAATAATAATAATAACAATAGGATAGGTAGACACGCACATCTCTATTATCTATTTGAATCTAAATTGAAAATAAATCAATGTTCCAAGTAAAATAAAAATAAAAATATATGTACATACATAGGTATACAAAAAGGCATGCGGCGTTTTATCCTTGTTTCGTCTATTAAAAAACAAAAAAAGTAGAGAAATCTATCCAGCAGAGTTTGCAATGCACAAAATAAATATATGTATGTATATGAGTTTTGACATCGCAATACAGTCATAACACTTCATTTTTTACAAAAAAATAAATAAATAGTATGTACTCTTGTATTTAGGCTGAGGTACTATCTATTAGCCGTGTACTTCTCTGGTCGAATGGTATTTTTTTACCCTATGACCAACTTACACCAAAGCTACTTTAAAATATGTAGCTTTGTTTTCAACAAGTCACTTTTTAGCATGACTTCAAGATAACTAACAAATGGAATTACTCTGCAATTGACACAACAGTCACACTATGTCAATTCATTCTTCTGACTTGAGAACTTTTCAGCCCTTATTTTACAAAAATGACTAGTTTATGGTCTAAAGAGATGTTCCATGGTTTTGGAAAAATTTGCCGTAGGAAAACTCACAGAAAGCATATGAAAATAAACACCTACATGTATATAAAAGACATTTATACTGAGCAATTTAGGATGGTGAGACTTTTTTTTGATTAAAATATCTTGGTATGCTAATATTTGGGATCTGATGGAATGATTTTCTAATAGGAAAACACTAGTAAACAAATTTTTACACCCTGTTTGTTTTACAATACCTTTGAAACAAGGAATGACCTACAAAATAATAGTTTCAATAGGCTACAGGTTTCCAACTTCTGGGTTAGAAAATAGATACTGGCATGATCACATAACCATTTCTGTTCCTTTGGGGAAAATGTGTTACTACTGTTTTCCTAGTGGGAAATAATTTCCTCTGATCCCAAATATTGGTATATCTAGATATTTTAATCAAGGAGAAGAAACATGATATACATAGAAACGTTCAATAATAAGGCTCTTAAAATGGTACATGTATTTATTATTAAAACCTTGCTACGAATTTTCCAAACAGGGTGTTAAATTATTCTTTTAAAATTGTAAGACTATTTTTTTCTACTAAGCGAAACCAAAGAAACCAAAAAAAAATATTAATGGGATAAATGCTATTACCGTGAATATAAAAGAAATTTTATTACATCAAATTTATACTTTTGACATAATATGTAATATTTTTTTACAAAAAATTGTTGAGTCACGTCAGAAGAACCTAAATAATTTTTAATATTAGTCAATTATCAGTTCTTTTAGCAAATAAAAGCAATAGACATAATATATGCGATTCAAAATACTTCATAAATATGTACATACGTATATATGTGTATACTAGCCTTAAAACGATAGCCTACAGTAAAATATCAATCAAAACAGCATTCAGGGACCTCAAATGACATTGTTTAGGCCATTTGATGTCACTCAAAATCCCTAAATTTACCATTTTCTGAAATGTTGCCTTTATTGGTAACCTCAAATTTAGCATTCAAATTGCATTTTGGCCTGAAAATCATCCTCCACCGACCTCAAAAACTTCACATATGAATGGAACGTTGCCTCTGTTCTTTCCTTTCCCCCTTGATCCTCCTAACTGACCATGATGTTCGGTCAAAAAAACGAACGAACAAAGAGACTTGAGATATATATATATATATATATATATATATAATATAGCAAGATGCAGTGTCCTTCATGGTCAAAACTCCATTATTTTTATAGCTTTGTCAATTCTCAATTTTTTATGATATTTCTTTGGTAGTTAAATGTGATATGATTTTATTCATATTTAATATACATATTATATGTACATACATATATAAAAATAGAGCAGGATATATAAAATAATATCAAATGCTTATGGCTAGAAAATCATAAACAACTATGTTTATGTATAAAGTATACATCTATACTACAGAGAGTCATAATCATAAAAAAAATAGTTTAGTTTTTAGAAATATGGTTATTTTCATGTAAATAGAAACGCTCCTTAAGGCAGAATCTTTGAAGAAAAAAAAAGATTCAAAAGAAAATAAATATATTTTTATTTATTAAAGTTTTATTATTCGATGTAATTTTTTTTTTTAAATAAATTTCTGCATAAATGTATATAGTTTGTCTTTGCAAAAAATTGTCATTTAAGTTTTTCAACATAGTCATTACGATTAGCATTGTATATATATATATATATATATATATATATATATATATATATATATATATATGCATACATACATACATACATATATACAAAAGCAATTACTTAAAGCCAATTATGGCTTTATTTTTCCCCTCTATCAAGTTGTAGAAATGCTTTATAAAAAGAAACTTCTTCGTATTATAATAAAAAAAATGAACTTTATTTTATACAAGTCATCATCCTATAATTCGTCGGGGAATTAGAAGAGCGATTTTGTCAATCTATGCATGTGGTTTATAGAATCAACCATTTTAAAATAAAATAAGGCAATTATAGGATTAAATTAATTACGACTTCTTAGTACATGCCTTGAAATTAATGAAATAATGAGATTAGTTTTAAACGTATATTTAAACTAATTATCTACATATATATATATACTAATAAAAATACAAAAAAAGATTTAATTTATAAAGATTTGAATGGGTGAGGTCTGCAGGGATAATCTACGTATCAGGGAAACGTCTATCAAATAGAATATAAAAGTTGTTTTGTGGATGATGGCTGCAATTTACAAGAAACATCATTGTCTTGAAACAGAGGTAGATAAAAAAAAGTATCAAAAATCAGTCAGTTCACCTTTTAAAAAGTGTATAAAATATCCTCCCAGTGTAAGATATGATTAAACACGACAGCCTAATTATCCTGTTTATCTATTTAAATGTGTAATTGATGAACAAAGCATACTATAAACTTAACTTATGTAAGTAATATTAACTTTTGTACAAAGGTACAATTTCTTTGAAATTAGGATAAGTTATTTATTGGAGAAAAATCATGGCAATTTAAGGGAACACTCTAGCAAACAGCAGCGTTTATATTGAGAAACACTTATCTCTAAAATACATATGTATCAACTAAACTTCTTCTATAGTCCAGAAAGTGTTGCAAGAAAGAGTACGAGGATGGCTTGAAAAGTTTCTATTCTGAACAAGAAAAGAGCAGTACTTTTTGAATGAGGCACTGTAAGTCATTGTGATTTTTTTCCTGTTTTTTTTAATTTGGAGAAAGATTCTTAGATGCAGTAGCTTTAACGTGAACGGATAAAAAGGAATAAAACTTGTAAACTATACTCTAGCTAGAGCAACCTACGCATTCAAAACGGTCGGATTTGTTGTCCAAACACCTATCAACGAACGATCAAGTAAACGTGTTCTACAATTTTTATTGAAAAATAGTGTTGTCATCTTTGGATTTATGTCAAATTACTCTTGAACGCATGGCTAACTTATAGCTCACTCGCTCCAAATACCAAAATTCAAATGAGATCACTACTGTATGAATGTACATATATGAACAAGGAACGCCTAGAGCTGAACCATATTTACCCTCATTGCATAATACTTTTTTATTTATCCAAACGGTTAAATAATAATAAAAGTGATATTTACCTTCATTAGTAAAGAGTCTAATTACACCCTCTCTCTCTCACTCTCCTAAGTTAGTAACAGATATTTATATATAGTCTAATACTAGAGCTACTACTATTATTATTATTATTATTATTATCCAATATTTTGCAATGAGTTATGTAAAATAAAATACCACTTATTGTATAAGAGCAAAGATACATTCATACAAATGAACATACCTGCAACTAATAAGTTGATTATTATGATATCATGAATGTGTGCTAGGTTTTACCTTATATGTAGGGTGATGGGCAAAGGATGGGTTCTTCCACCAAGGCACAGGCAGAAATAAAAATAATCATCATACAAAATCAAATAACAATATTTGCAAAAGACTCGATGATATCTCTCACCAAAAAACAAACAAATAAAAAACTTTTATGAATATATGAATGTACATATATGATGTATACACCTCATGCCAAATAAAAAATAAAAAATACTTGGAGGGTTATTTCTCATCATGTCTTATTTACAAAAAATTTCTCTTCTTTTTCCCCTTTTTTTGCGAATTCCATTGTTTGTTTGTTTGTTTTATAAATGAAAGCCACTTTGGATTCAATTTTTCTTTTTTTACTTTGAAAATATTCCTTTTTGCAGACATCTAACGGGTTTTTTTTCATCAAAGTTTTTACTGCCTTAAGGAGGTTAAACAAGAATACTCACTCATTGCAAAATTTGCTTTATACTATTTCTACATGTAAATTTAAAAAATTGTCATAAGTAACAAAATATTATGCCTTAAATGGCAAAAATAAAAGACAACACCTTTTTATAACGTCAATGACTTAAATAAGGAAGAGCGAAAAGTATTTTTTAAAACTTTAGAGCAGAGCTCCCTAACAAAAAAATGTATACATGTAAAAAGTTTAGAAAGTAAATTTTGAGTAAGTAAGTGGTCCACAGGCGCCATTTTTTATTTATTTTTGGCACATTATGATATTATCTTATTTTCCAGGCCTTTTTACAAAGTGTCAACCTGCCATATTAGAAATATATGTAGAATGATTTAGTAGTTCTTTAATAAACCAATCAAATAGACCTCTAGGGAGAACGGGATTCATAATTTAGAGCTAAAACGTTTAAATACATTTTTTAGCCCCTCTAATGAAGGAAATGTATCAATGGACGGCCTTCCTTGTTCTATACATTTGCTTCTATTCCTCCTGTGTATCAATAGAAATGCTATGTTTGAAATACATAAGTACATACATAAAATGTAATATACTTTGAAAGAGTTTTTCAAAGTGTAGCATGTATGTTATATAGGTACATTGTACATACAGATATCCAAGACTTGTTTAAAGAAATCTACAAAAAACAACATTTAAATGTACATTCATAGTTATTTAATATTGGAGCCTTTATTCTTTATTTTTTCATGGCCTTGAAGCTAAAAAAAGAAGAGAAAAAAAAAATAAGGGTAGAAAGTGGTGACAAATGACCAGTTCAAAAGGAAATTTATGGTCTCCAAAGGACTAACAAATATATGTATGTATGTACATATGTTGGTTAAAAAAATAACAATAACAAAACTTGGTTTGCTTCTTTTTTTTTCCAATATACTACATGGAGGAGCAGCATTCATGTGCCTTTGTATGTAGGTGTGTGCTTATTTTGAGGACTTTTTTTGTATTTGTGCCCATGGAAAAGCTATCTGTATACATATAACATTACATTAATTAACAATGATTAGAAGACATCTGACGGAGTGTTTCTTCTTTCTTACAATAAGGATTTGAGTGTATCAATCAATTCATTGATAGTTGTGTATATACTATAAATATATATATATTTATATTTGCATATGACGTATCAAATATCATATCAAATATATTTATATCGATGTAGGTATATTATTTTCTTAATGACTATAACCACGAAATCCCCTTTCAGAAATTGATTGATGGATGGAGCACTCTTTAATTAAAAATCATGCTACATTATTGGAGAAACAGATGTGTCTATGTATTTTTTTTTTTTTTTGGTTTTTTTTTTTTTTTTAATATAAAAGTAGTTTGGAAGGTAGGTCCCCAAGTAGTAGCATTCAAAATTAGCCTTTGGCTCACTAAAGTAATATATATGAAATATGAGGAATCTCTTTTTTGTGCTAAGAGGCATTGAATTATAATAGATGATATGAAATGTAATCGGATTTGCAAAGTGTGTCTACGTACAGTAAGTTGTACATGCAAAAAATAAAAAGTATGTAGCCGTACAATATATGCTATCTACATAGTAATTATTTAGGAAAGGATACTTAGCATTGCTGTTACATTACATGTGTTTTTGCTTTAATAGAAAATGCCTTAATATGAATTTGCTATATCTCTCGGAAGTATGTAGATTCACTCAAAGACAGTCTACATATATATAATATATAGGTATGAAAGATATACATATAGTCTATGTGAAATGAATAGTATATTCAATATTCACTCTTATATACACTCACTAATATTCATAGTCCTTTGTTGAATATGACATGGGTAGAGCGTATTAGTAGTTTAATTTGTTATTCAATTCCCTACAATTTATAGTTTTCTATAGGTACATCACCTAAGATTAAGATCCTTTGGAAAAAACGGGTATTTTCTTTAGTAATGCTCATTGTTGTTGACCATATTATATGCATTTAAGCCAAGAGCATTTGACACTGCATTATGCCTATTTTTTCTTCATCATCCTATATATATTATTTTGTTATGCGTTTCATGTTGTTTAGAAACAAATATTCAGAAAACAAATGATGTATTGATCAGTGGTTATATTGCAATTAGGAACTAGCAAATTGATTGCATGTCTTTACGTCATCATATCATAATGATTAATATTATAATTATGATTACTTAACTAGGAACCATCAATAGATGGACCGCATTGTATGTATATACATATGTAAAATATAATTGGAATAAAGTCATGCAAGCTGTCAGCAGAGGGAAGGGGTGATATGTTCATACATAAATATGTAATGTCTTAATGAAAATCTTATAAACAAATACCTATGTCAAATATATCTTTAAAAGGACGTCAAGGTCAATTGTAATTAATGCATAGCAAATATATATATTATGTAAGACCCCTCAATACATGGAATGCCTACTCTGAGGAAAAAAAAAGTCTTATGTATACAACATACATACATGTTTATGTATACGATGTCAAAATATGATGCTACACGTTCATTCCCCCAGAGTCTTATTCTGAGTGTCATATTCAGAAGAATTTATGTTCCTTTATAAATATATAAGTACATTGTACAATTGTACGTTTTTATGTATGTACATAAGTAGAAGAAAGCAAATTGAATTTCAATGTTCCCATTGGTGAGAGCAAAATGCTGTCAGACATCCATTTGTATATTCATGAGCTTATAGCCCTACACACATAAACATATAGAAACATAATATGAAGACAGAATTTACATTCCTTTACTTTTATTATTATTATTATTTTCAGACACCTTGGATTCAGGATGAAGAGGTCCATAAGTGATTTTTGGATTTTTGTTTTGAGGCCTTTATAGAAGGTCACAGATATATGCAGTATTTCCATCATCAAAATACAGTCATACAAACATTGCTACATTCCTCAGGGACACAATTTGACTCTACCTATATTTAATATTTGTTTCTTAGTAGTGTGTAACTACCTTATACTCCTTCATCAACGACTTTGAAGGTAGTGTCATGATTCTTCAACGGACTTTTCTTCTACTACTTCTGTGTATGGGTCTCAAACTTCTAAAACTCGTTGAAGGTAAGCTGTTGTAACTTATTTATATAAGGATATACATATATATATTAATTCTCTTCTTGTAACAAACATTTATTCTTTATTTATTTTTAATTATTATTAAAGTAGAATAGTAAAACTGTTATTTCAAAACAGAAACTATAATCAAAGTCCAATTAAAAGTTTGAAAGACCATTCATCAACTCTCTGTCCAATATTTTCACTTTTATGATTAAAAAGAAAAAAATGCCTTCATATGATATTTAATAAAAATTAATTAAATAAATATATATATATACATATATCAAAATTAATCATTGACCCTCACTGCAAAGTAAAGTATCATTTCTTTATTACTTATTTGCACTTTAATTTTGCATATTTAGATATATGCCATCTAAGGGAGATATGTATATCGAGAGTATACAATATCTTAATTACACGCATAGATTTGCAAGAATGATACTAATAATTATTTTCCATGTATAATGAATGAGGTCAATACGTTATGCTGCTTCCTCATAAATGCTTTAGGTTATATCTACCTTCATATAGCTCAAGCTCATTAATAAGTATAGAAAAAATATATAACACTTATATATATATATGTATGTACATAAATATATATGTTTAACGGTTTGAAAGTCACGCAACTTTTCCTTTCCTCTTATCAAAAATAATTTACATACACGTATGTCTCAGTTTATCAAACTTTTTTTTTGTTGAAACTTGTATTTGAATACGAGTAGCTCCAGAATCTAATATTTTTTTTATAAAGTCCTCATAAAATATGTAAATGTTTCTGTAAAACTGTTTTTTGTGGTCATACCCTACTCTTTAAGGAAATTCTGGGTTTTGAAAAGCCCCTTCCTTTGAGAACCACCCCTCTACATATACCAATCAATTATTTTCAAAAAAATATAATTATTTTTATTTATCTTTTTCTAATGTGTGTCTGATTCAAACTTTATTAATATCAATTTATTTTAATTTAAAATATATACATAAACGTGTCAAAGGTCAATCATACTTTTTTAGAAATACATTTATGCAGACAAAAAGCTTTTCTTTCTTAAATCTTTTTTTTAACAAATAAAAAGTAATAAAATATATGCTACAATAATAAAAATTTAGTAACATATTAAAACTATAATGTTTTTTATTTTCAATAATTAATTATATTTGTAATTTTTGAGCGTAGATATTTATTTATTTGTTAACTATGATTGGAAGAGCTCATTTCTCAATGAATAAAGGTAGATATATATATATATTATAATAGAGTTATCCATATTATTTGATGATATAAAAACAATTATAGTCATAGAAACCCATTAAACCATTTCAGGTGTATATGAGTGCCTCTTATAATTTAACCAGGAGGAGGGAACGTAAAATAAATAGAAGAACAAAACAAAAAAATATTATCTCATAATGAAATGAGATAGAAATTATAGGCTTATGAACCTACCTATTGTTATTGAGTTCATACCCTGAATTAGAAAATAGTTATACAAATATGTACATATTTTATGGCTATTGATAAATATAAAAGCTATAGTTTATGTGACTCAAATTTATTATTTTTTATGTACTTACGTATATAACTGTTGGTACATAAATACATATTTCGGCATCTCTCCCAAGATCCCTATTTTTCTCTGGGTGTCTGTGAGTTGTACATTCATGACCGAAACAAACTTCCTGGAAAATCTCACATTTAACTATGAATTTCCTAATGTAAACTTCCTTTATACAACTTGATAAGTGAAAAGAGAAAAAATATCTATTGATGATTCATTTTAGGTAATGTTTATAATGATTTATGCTCCGCAAATGATGTCCTGTGTGTAATCTGCATCAATAAAAAAATAATTGCTAACGAAGAACAACATGTCTGTACAAATTTCAGTACAACATTTTTTTAATTAACAAAAGAGAACTTTACCTATTTTGGACTTCATTTATGTTTCTGGAGCAGTGTAAGATGTCTCATATTTTCATACCAAAGGGTTTTCTTGATGATTTATGTTCAGATTTTATAGTAGAAAGTATTCCTTTTGGGCATAAGTATGTGCCCAAAATAGTAGGAGAATCAATGTGTGAATGTTCTGTATTATTATATATATATATATGTATTTATTTAGGTTAAAATATTTGACGGGTTTTCTTATTAGTTAGATACTTTACAAATTTAGTTAACCAATATACTTATACTAGGTAATTCTTAGTAGAAATATGTTTCCAATAAAGTGAATATGTACATACAGGAAGAGAAAACCTGTTTGAAATCAATGTCTTCTGCTTTAAATATAATATATTAAACTACATAAATTTCAATCTAGATATTATTTACTATCTCATCCTGATATTTCCTTGTACCTCACTAATGGACAGTTTCCAGGGATAGGAAAAATCCTAATAGGTATGTACATATATGCTAAATGAGAAATCTACCCCCCCCCCCCTCCCCCCTTCCTCACCAATAATTCATAATAATGTGTGTAAGGATGGTTTTTAAGGGCTTAGTAATCTGTGCAAAGACATGGGTAAATTGAGTAAAAGTCATTAAAATTCAGTTACAAAAAAATGTATTATCTTTAATTAGGTACATACTTCGTAATCTTATTATTATAAATAATACAATTATATATTTATTTATTTTTTTTTTTTTTTGGAGGGGGGGGGGGGTACAAAAGAAAAGAAGGCATGTCCATAATATATGCATCGAATTGGCCATAATTGACCATGGAATGGAATTAAATATATACGTCATATACCTACTTACATATAACATAGATATTTATATGCCTACATATATGTATAATATAAAAACAGAAATGCATTTGGTCTTGTGGGAAAGAAAGAGTAGTACATATAGCAGTACCTATAAACTCAGCAAGCACTCAAAATAATTAGCTTTTACTTAGGTAGGTTGAACTTATATAGATGTATTCATGCATGGATACACCTATGTACATAAGTGTATTTATATCTCTCTATCAAGTAGATACAACATCCGTCCATGCATTTGATATAGGCACTTATGTAGATGTTAGTCGATATATGTATAATATATCGATGCATCTATTCATTTGTGCCTTGTCAAGTCATCCATCATATAGTTGAGGATCACAAAACGATGTGTTTGCTCTTTCTCTCTCTCTCTCTCTTGAAAAACAACAACAACAATCACAGAAGAAATGGTTTAATAAGTTATATACAAACGTATCTAACTAATAATGAAAAAAATATCGTATCAATAATATGTATGTAAAACTCATCATGTTTTGGTATTTAAAAACCCAAAAAAAGAAAAAAAAATTCCCATATGGTCTTTTTTGTGATACGGTGAAGTGTATTGATGTAACTTATTGTGATGGAAAATATAGAAATGAAAAACTTAAATTGTCACACACTGGTCCAGCAGCTCTCAAGAATCTGTCAATATGTTTTTTGTTTTTGTTTTTCGTACATACTTTTTTTAAATGTTATTATTATACCAAAGAAGAAGGCATAGTTTGGAGAATTGAACACATTGTCAAAATAGGAAGACGCAGCATCTGCTTCAACCTTTTTCTTCATTAAATTTCATACATATATATAATTCTGCATATATGTATTTTACTGTTACTTTCCATAAATACTGCATTAATTAGTTACATATTTATGAATTAGAGAATAGTAAAATGTGCATATTGTTCTGCCTGCAGTACCTCATTATCTGACCATTCTTATTGGCACGTTTAATTAGTATAATTTAGTATTACGTTTTGAAGAGTAAAATGTAATTTAATTCCCTATTTGTACGCACATTATTTACATACATATACGGAGAAGAATTAAATAATTTGTACCAAAAAGTTTGATTAATTCTACTTAATTTAATTGCATATATATCTATGTATGTATGTATGTATGTATGTACTATTACGTCAAGGGTAGACTGAAGTCAGTTTCGACAGTTGTAATTACACGTTATTATTAATAATAATATTATTAGCTTTTTTGTATAATTGGAAAAATCATTGTATCATTTTATAAACATACATCTTGATATATATTATATGTAAAGCCGTATAAAAGTTTGATGAAATCTCTCAGTTTGTAAATTTGTAGTACTTATACACATGCAAGTATGTAGTCAAAGCTCTGATGGATTCCATGTTTGTCTTTCTCTCTCTCTCCCTCTTTCTCATTGTTTATTTAAGACTCGTAAAAATAATAATAATATGGGTAATAAATATAACTTATAAATCACTCAATAAGTGTTGTGTTTTTTTCCATTTTAAATATCATATTTTCTATATGTATACATATATATATATATATGTTTGTATTTAGCTTCTTTTCTTGGTTCGTGTTTATGTTTGTATTTAGAGTTAGATAATACATTTTATTTATCGCTTTGGTGCTGCTATCGTTTCAAAAAATATGTATACATATTTAAAAAATACATATAGTTTTTTTTACTATATGTATGTAGATTAAATGTCTTTTTAATCTAATAAAATATTCAAAAAAATATCTAATTCCAAATGATTCCATTTACCGCTATCTATATTACATATGTGTATACGTTACTTCGAATCCTCCATTTATTATTTTTATTATTACTATTAAAGGGAAATCATTTGATTTTTATGGTTCAAACATGCTCTTTGGACTGATTGCGTTATTTCAAGACATCATGTGGCTAAAGGAATGTTTATTTCACTTTTTCTTTTTTTTTTCTTTATTGAAAGGTATTTGTCACTGACCATACATATAATAGAGTTTTATATTATGTACATAGGTATAAAATTCTTAATCTCTTCATTAGAAGGTTGTAAATACCAAAGCGTATCAAAGAACCAAGACAAAAAAAACACCTCTTAGTAAGAGTTTTTTATAAGTGTCAAATATTGCTTAGGGTTTTTTTGATTTAATAAAAAAAATACCTTTGGTATAAGAATATTTATATGCAGTGCCATAAGTATGAGGGCACTGGGGGACCCTGTCCCCCTAACTCAAGGAGATATATGTTAAAAATGTATTCAATAGTTGCAGTGTTCTAATAACACTGGTCAACAGTCAAAAATCCTAAGGGGTATTATAAGTATAATAACTTCGGCTGGTTTCTTAATCCTTCTGCCTGCTGCTACTTAAGTAGGTCTACCGTGAGTTTTTGAATTTTAGCGAATTTTTGCTGTAAATTAAATGAAAATTTACACATTTAAAAATTTACACGATTTCTTCTTAGTTAAGGATTATTATCGAGTGCTTGATATCTCGTTTGAAATATGAAATGAGTTATTTATGTACAAAGGACTTGGCCGAATTTTGGGCCTACTCCAACCGCCTATGTCCCAAGGAGTCCCTTTTGGTCAAAACAAAGACTGAAATTGGAGTTTGCATTAAATACACTGACAAATCATTATTTTTTAATGCGCAAAATGAGTATCCTTCTAAAGTTGAAAGGCTTAAATTGAAGTTGCAAAATGGGCCAAAGAAGCTAAAAAAGTAGGGTCCGATTTCTCGAAAACTGTCAGACTCTCGAGAACAAAAAGTATTATAGAGTTGAAATCAGCGTACAAAATTAAAGAACTTTTATTCTACTTGTACCCTGCAGGATTTTTGAAAGTTCAAATTTGTTAACCTCTGTTATTATTCAGACCCATTATTAGATTAGTTATTATTCTACATTATCATTTATTTTTTAATAATTGTGCCCCTCTCCTACATAGAGTAGAATTTGGAGTGATCCTACTCGGATATACATATGTAGATCTCATTACGGGACTTCTTCTCTCTCTCTCTCTCCTCCTATTATTTGGTTTCATTAAAAAACCATGTCACAAAGGTGTTGGGTATTCCAACACTTTAAGCCAAAAGGCATAAAAACGTTACTTAAGTACCTATAAATAGACACACCAATGTATGTAGGTATATAATCCCAAAACATAGTGCATGGAATTACATAGAAATGGGTCTTATTAATTCCTCTTTTGCTGCCAAAAGAGTCTCTATTTCAATCCTAGATAGATGGTGGCCAGAGAACATACATACACACAAAATGAAAATAAAACTCTTAATTTAATTACCTACATAGAAACTTGGGCTGTTGTTGTTTTTCACTTTGTCTAATTTTATGGATGCTATGGAGAGGTCGTTGAAGTGAGTGCCAAATGTGTAATTTTGTACCTACATACATATGAATGTATGAATGTATGAAGCTCCTTTGACCCATCCCATTTCTTTTTTTTTTTATGTGTATACTTTTATTAAGGCATTATATGTTCAATGGATCATATGCAATAGACTGTCTAAGCCTTTCAACACAAAAAAGAAATCACTCTTCTGCATAACTCTACGTATACATAGAAATAAATATTTTAATTAATTTTTTTTCTTTTTTTCTTCACCCTTTTCCTGATGATTTATAATGATTTGATACGTGCAAAATGATTCGTTCAATCCCTGATTGATAATTAATTTACATAGGTAGGTTTATAGAAATGCATATGTATATAGCTATATGCACAGGTAAGGTGTAGACTCTTGAACTAAAGTGGAATGGATTTGTTTTTTTCTACATATGTATGTACATATACCTATAGAAATATTGTACAAGTATGACCGGTAGTTGATCACATATATTACTATATACGCCATGTATGTATATGATTGTAGGGAAATTCAAATGATTCTAAGTACAATCATTGAAATATCTTTATACATACATACATAGTGTATGTACAGATACTCCTGAGGGGTGACAAGTGATAAATTATCCATATCTATTCATTATTTATATATATATATACTTTTTTTTTCTTTTGCAATATTGAACTTTGCGAATTATTATTATTATTATCATTCTATTTACAATCCGTTTGACTATCATTTTTACCATCTACATAATATATATGTACATATTATGTATAAATGGAAAATAAGAAGAGAGAAAATTGAATTGTATGTATTTTTCCACAGTACTCAATCACTCACAAGTCAAGATATGGCTCGATTTTTATTATTATTATTATTATTATGTGTACATGGGTGCACACAAACACATGCCCTTTGATAGTTGTATTTACATATACAAGAGTTATTATCAAAGACCATACTTGATTTGATCTTCTCTCTTCTTTCTTTCTTTCTTTCTTTTTTTTTCTCCTTGTTCCAAAAGCCTCATATACCCATTGATAGTTTCAATCAGGCCTAGAAATAAATAATAAATGAATATATTTAATACATCAGACAGAGGAATACTTTTTTGTTTAAGGATTCCTTATCTTAGATATTATTTCATGAATTTATTGTTGTCTGTTATGTCTCAACCTTTCCTCTGAAAGGAAAAGGGTGAAAGCCCTAAAATTAACTGCCAGTTTGAACCATTTGATTCTTGGAAAATTTGTCATTAGAAAATTTGTCACAACGATTTTTTTTTCTCTTTTAAATCCATTTATATTAAGGACCTTATTATGGAGCATTTCTGCATAGATCATATTACTGCTTTGATTTGACTATCTTGATATGCTTAAATTCGGGATCTGATGAAATGATTTTCTAATAGGATAACACTAGTGAACAAAATTTTTACATCCGTGTGGTTTTGAAATACTTTTGAAACAATGAACGATCTACAAAATAAAAGTTTCAATAAGCTACGGGTTTCCAACTTTTGGGTTAGAAGATAGATACTAGCATGATCACAAGGCCATTTCTGTTCTTTGGTTAAAATATGTCACTACTACTGTTACCCCAAAGGAAAATAATTCTCTCATATCCCGAATATTGGCACATCAAGATAGTCAAATCAAAGAAAAATATTATGAGCTAGAAAAACTCAATAATCAATTTTTTTAAATCATCGAATACCCTAGATAAACTAAAAAAGTCTTTGGGACCATAGAATCTTGAGAGGTAACTTGAGATTCAATTTAAAACAGATATGATTCTTATTTTTCTACAAAGCACTTACCTATAAAAAGAAGGATTAAAGTAAACGAGACATTAAGTGACATGAGGGATATTACTATTATGACGTAGAGACACTGCCATTTTCGTTTACTTCCCTCCTGTTTCTTATTGTTTTTGTTTTTTTTAAGTAAAAAGTTAGCTTATTTTTATTGTTATTTGTGTAAAAGTTATGAAAAGATGGATCAGCCTTTGTTTGTGAAGTTCTATGTTGTATGTATTCATTTTTCTTCCTTTCTATCTTTTCTTTTCATCCCTTCAAAGTTTAGGTAGAGTATTTATATGTTGTCTTGCATCATCCATGGGGAAAATATACATATATATGTATACCTTTCCTAAGGTAGAAAGAGAGTGGAGGAAAAAAAAAAGTTTTGTTGTAGAATTTCACAAATAGAAGTTTGCTCACAACAACTAATAACAAAGGCTACCCCTTTTCTTTCTTTTTTTTTTTTCTTCTTCCTTGTCCCCATTTCAAAGTTGGGGAAAAAAGGAGAACGTTTCTGAAATATGAACAACTCTTTATCTCCCCTTGAATATTTCTTGGTAGAAATCGTTTCAGAGAGTCGTCAGGGAGATATGTACCCCCCAATACATACCGAAAAATAAAAATAAAATTACCTTCAATGACTTTATTTACATGCCTTTGTGCAATAAATATATTTATGAAAAGTTCAAGTTTCCTTTTGTTTTTGTTTGTATGTCAAGGTAGATGTAAATATCTTTTGGGATGGACAAAGTCATTACTTTTATACTAATAATAATAAAAAATTATTGGCTTTTTTATCTTTATACATATGTACATAGATACATATATTAAAGTTGAATGCACAGCTATAAATTTGTCAAATTCTGTTTTCTTTCTTCAAGGACACAGTGCAAAAACCTTTAGATACTGTAATTTCTAAATGGCAAAAAGGTCATCATCATTCTTGAAATATTTATTATCATGATGAGTTATTTCTATGGATATTTGAGGTCGTAAGAGTCATCTTTAGCGTCATCAAATTTGAATTTAATTATATGACTCCATTAAAAACTAAAAAAAAAAATGGTTCCACATGACGTTCAAATGAAGAAACTCAATGAATAAGCTGTTCAAAGCGGTGCAAATATTTTGATAATAATAATAATGCAGTTTTGACCTTGCAGTCCCTGGTCATTGTTAAGAGTTTTATTGACTTGAGCACAAAGAAATCTGATATCCATGGCTTTATTAGTGAATAACTAAATGATCATTGTGCTAAGAAAGACAAAAGAAGACATAATCGTTTATTTCAATGAATCAAATCAAGGTACATTTCTTCTGAATGGAAATGCAAGATTCATTTCTTTTTGAATTATATGTTACACACATTTCTATTTAAATTTACTATTACTGTGTCAAGTCAACAAGATAGCAAGTTTGTTTTCAAATATTGAAAGGGAGAAAATCCACTTTACAGTTTTTTTACTTCATAAATATAATGGCTAACCATTTAGGAGTCATTTTAAGACCTATTGCGCACGGTTTTTGCTAAAATATCACTTTTAATCAAGGAAGTAAGGATTGTTGTCTATCCAATAGAGCAATCCGATAAATTTTACAATTGCTCAAGGAGCCGATATGGTCCCTGAAAGCCCCAGAGATTTATATAGTTGAAGTTGGTTAAAACCATCTGTTCATCTGTTGTAGAACTATTAAGAATCCCTTACGTCATAGTAACTACATACTCAGAAATATCAAATGTTTATTACTCTTGATTGTGGCCGGTATTTTTTCCCCATAATACAGTTGCAATTATTGGAGTCATTATTTAACTAATTGAAATATACTATTAACACAAACGAAAGAGAATGTCTACAAGAATATGAGTGCAGTTCACACTCATTTTTTAAATATTTCAGATAAACTTGGTTTCTTGTTGATTTGAACCATATATGTTATAAAGAGTCTGAAATGTACCTATGTACTATATAAAAAATGACATTTCTAAAGGAGCAACAAAAGTACACAGTTAAAGATACATTTTAAAACAATACGTTTATATGTAACTACATAGGTTTGTAGAAACATTTTAATTCAAGACTTCACCTATGTATGTATGTACATATACTTATGTATATGTAACTTTTAATATTGAACTCTTTTAATATTTTTATTATTCTTTTTGCACTTTCATCTCATCGTGACTCATATAAAAAAAACAGCCCCTCAAAGAGAAATTCGAATAAAACGACCGAAGGCGGATGCATTTTTTATTGTTTTCTACAGCCATATACATACATATATGTAGTTATATAAGCATATGCGTATACATATATATTATAATATACTTATAAAAATGTTCATTTTACATAACTAAATTTGCGGAAAAGAGTGAAAGACTATTTTATGCAGTTAATTTAAAAGTTCATATTATGTATACATAGGTTTATACATAACTATGTAAATATTCCAGAGAATGAAATAATCTTTATGAATTGAATTTCCCCGTTTCTGCATTCATACAAAGGAAGTACGTAATAAATTTTTGAATTATTAATTTAATTTACGTTTCAATGAACACTTACAAATACAGAGAACAAAGTTATATAAAAAAGAAAATAATAATTTTATGGGATGATCTGTAAAAAAAAAAAATCTCTTATAATGTACATATATGTTTTTTGGGGTTTTTTTTCTTTCAAACATTAGAAAAATTTTGAACACTTAATACGATGATGTTGGATGTCTAATACGATACTAAGTGATCTTGTAACAAACACTTTTGCCAAAAAACATTTCAGGTTAATAATTTCACTTCAAAACAATCTATCCAAAAGGTCATTTCACTACGAAATTTTATTTGTAAATAGGACATTTTCTAGGTACTACGAATTTGATACATAGTTTTTCTGCATTTGATTATCTGAACAAGGAATTTTTTTATTTATAAATTGAATCATATTGTTTTTTTCTAAGGGAGTTTTGTCCCATAATTTCAATACTGTTAAAAAATATTGCTCACAACGGTTTTAGAGGCTTCTTTGTCCCTAAAAAATACATTTTTTTTTTTCAACCATTTACGTTTTTTCTTCAGAGTTGAGATTCACTAAGCACATCTGTTATTGTATCAATTTTACCTTCTTTTTAGTGGCTGAGAATTTAATGACTTTAATTAGTATTGAAATTATGAGGCAATGTTTCCATTACAAAAAAAAACCAATTTCTTATAACTTAAATAAAAAGTCAATTAAAATACTTCATAACCAATTATAAGTCATATTTGTAAATGACCGTAAGGCAAAACTGTTTGCAAGGGTACTGCCGGACACGGTCTACTATGTATCAGTTTCTTTTTTCTTTTTTTTTAAATGTGTAGCACCTACAGAAAACTTTTTTCCTTAGTTACTCTCCCCGGTTTAGTTTTCGCAAATGACCAAGATACGAGTCGCATGCCCATTCATAAATTGAATCAAGATGACTCCAAATGACCAACTAAAAATAATTCACTTTATAGTGAATTTATAAGAATTTGACTTTCATTCAAATTCATATGCTTTTTTGAAGTTTTAATATCCAGTATGATTAAAATATTACAAGGTGCATAAGGGGGCGTCAAATTTTGATAGATATGCATCCATCCATCCACTTAATTACCCTTCTCATCAGGGCCAAATGATGCACTCCCCAAAATGATTTCTTTAATCTCTTCTCTCTTCTCCTTCCAACATCACACATCATAAATTATGTATGTACATTAAGGTATTTTCCAAAAAAAAAAAAAAAAATCTACGTGTGTAATTTCTTTGCACTTGTCATTATTTTTGCATTTATGGAATATAATAATAACAACAATAATATATGCGAAAAAAGAGTAGACTGTTGGCACTTTTTGATTAATTGGAGGTTGAATTATTTTTCTTCTTCTTATTATTATTATTGTTATCGTCTTAGGTATTTTTGCAAAAATGAGAGAAAAAGAAAAGAAAATCTAAGTAACTACTTGTTTGAATGGAAATGACAATAGAGAGTCTGTGAATCGTGGTTTATGAAACTCTTAAAGACCTTTGATGATGAATGTTGCAGAGAAGAAAAAATATATATTTAAAATAAAATTAATGGTTTTTGGCAAAATATTATTATTATTATTATTATTACTTATGAATAAGTTATTGCAAATATGTATGTTGGTATGTGGGGAAGGAGGGTGTATGTTTGTATTTATAAATGGCATGCGTGCGTCTTTATGACTCCTCAGGTTTTTGAGTGAAATTTTAATATTAATTTTATTCAATTTATGGGGATTCTAATAAAAATAAATTGCTTGTTTAATTTTAAAGGTTATATTAAATATTCAGCAAAATATGAGTGCAAAAAAAAAGCTACTCATGATTAATGATGGAGTTGATGATTGTATTTATTCTTATTTTTTGAAAAAAAAAAAAAAAAAAAAAATAGGGAAAAAAGAGTAAACGAATACAAATCATACATCTATTTTGGAAGCAGATGTCTTTTTGACTTTAAATGAATTTTTTTGAACTTTGGTTGTATAGCAATCAATAAAACTTGTGGTTAATTGATATAGGTATATATATATATATATAATTACTTTGTGTTTTGCTTATAAATATATTTATAATTTATTATGCAGATGTTTCTTTATAAAATACATTTTATTTTTTCAGGTAAGAACAAATCAATTTATTATATGTGAATCAATTAATCCATGACTTTTAAAAAAATAAGTCACGTTTCTATGAAACTATATACTTAAGTATGTACAACATAGAGGTACGTATATTGTGTACAAAACAAAAAGTAACTCTAATGAAATTACACCATATATTATTATTTTAATATTTTGATACAGTCGTGTATCGATCCTTATTTGATAGATAGATAGATATATACATTTTATATCAACAATGAATTTATTTATGGCCATGTCTCATTGCAAAATTCAATTGTAAATATGTAATGTGTCTACCTACAGGTCATGACCCACTTCTCAGGCCTAAAGGATAATATTTTCTTAATAACATATTTGTATATTATTTGATTTTACAAAGAAATGAAAAAATAACACATGTGAAGGAATAAAACATACTATGTATGTAAACTAGGGTTCTTTTGATATTTGGCCAGTGAGTCATTGAGTGCTCATTACGTAGTACTCGTTTGCAATTGACAAAGATAGAATTCAAATATATGCCAATTTATCATTCATGAGTCATACAATATACATAAACATACTTAGACATCGGTATGGATGGATTAAACAGTTAGCGATTGACATATTGATTATTTTTTATTTTTTTTACTATTGACATTAATTTGTACTCTTGCTGCATTGTTTTTTACTTCAAGGCACATAGAGGATAAACTACTACCGATAAAAAAAATAAGGGCCGATATTGTATTTACATAAAAGGAAAGGATTGAACTGATTAAAAATAACCATTTTTGAACGAAAAAAAAAGAAAAAAGATTAGATTATATAACTTGATATCTAGTATCATTACACAATTGCCTTGTATAATGAACAAAGCCTCCTGTTTCGCTTATTTCATTGCAATGGGACTAAAAATATAGTTAATATGCATACATAAGGGCAAATTCAATCATTGATTTTATGGATCAGTTTAGTGGCTACGTGAATTGACTGTTAATCGGGTAATATGCAAATGTTGGGACTAGTACCATGGATTGGAATTTTAAATTGAGAGGAAGGAAAGGGAATCTATAAATATATATAAATGGTAGCTAAAACTGGGTTTTAGCTTTGATTTGA
Organism: Lepeophtheirus nordmannii; assembly: GCA_963680855.1. NCBI lineage: Eukaryota > Metazoa > Arthropoda > Copepoda > Siphonostomatoida > Caligidae > Lepeophtheirus > Lepeophtheirus nordmannii. The sequence continues at coordinate 20,397,700 of OY804522.1, forward strand.
GATATTATCAAACTATTGAATCCAGTTTGATACATACATATGAACCTATTTAGAGTATTCTTTCTACTGGAGGGTATTAAAAAAACGCTATCTGCCAATCCCTCAGGTTATTTTTAGTATGATACTGGCACATTAAAGATGGAAAAAGGTCTACTTTAAGGGTCAATTCGTCATATTCAGACGTCAAGTACAGTTTCAACTTTAAGGTTATGGGCCAAACATTGTGGTTTTGTCGTTGCACAAGTATCTGTCTACTATAAAATGCTATAGTGCACTCCATTTTCAGAAAATTTAAAGTATCTGAGTGAATTATATGCAAACTATAAATGGATCAAATAAAAAAACAACTTACTAAATTGTTAAAAATGCAAAATTTATTTTTTTGGAGTTTTTAGTCTGATGACCACAGTGCAATATAGAAAAAAAATTACCCCAAAAAAATGGGACACTCTAACGTATGCACATACTTTTGTAAATAAAATAAATCTGAAGAAGACAACTGGTTATTTAACCGGTCTCACATCAAAATGAGTCATAGTAAAGCTTTGTTTGACGTCATCAAAGTGAGGATGGTTTATTTGAAATCAAAGAAGAACGATTCAAATCGAATTGTATTATCCAACCGATCCAAAGACCTTAATAAATCAGTCCAAAATAGATTATAATGATTTTGGATGGGTCCAAAATTGCAGAACCAAATTGAAACACTCGTAACTATTTTACATGAAATAAGAAAAAACATTCAAAAAGTGATGATGAAACAAATTGCATAGTCTTTTATGTGTTTTTTATGTAGCTCTTCTATTTTTAAGAATTGCTATTAGGAGTTGTTGATTAAACGCTAAAAAGTCCATTCTTTTTTTGCCTGATCTTATTCACACATGATGATAATTTCATTAGGTAGGTAGAAGTAAACCCAACTGTAACTAATAAAAGGGTTGTATTTTTCTACAAACTCTTTATTATTACTTTTACACTCTGTCGTAAAAAAAAAAAAAGTAGGGGGGGGGGAACCATTCTGAGTCCTTGGTGTATGATACTTATGTACATATGTATGTATTTATGTATATACATACATAGTACATATATAGGCACACACCAAAGTATAAAAATAAACTTAAAAGTATCCACATCTGCTCGCCTAAAAATATAAAAGTTGAGAGGATAGGTGTCAACAAAAAGACGGAAAATGAGGGAGTTTCTTGTAAATACATTCAATGAGTTTTTCCACACTTTATTAAGCTTCTTTTTTTATGTTTTTTTTTTTTGTTTTTTTTTTGAAGATGTCATTAAATACTCTTTAGAACTCGCAAAACTTTTCCAACCTTTTACCTTGGTACAATAGCCTATTTAAAAAAAATAAAACTCTTTTAAATTTAAAATTCTTTTTTTTTTTTAGAAAGAAAAGAGTGAAAGAAAGTCCCAAAGCTTTTTTTATAAAATGCTACACATCTTTCTATTTAATTTATACAAAACAAAAAACAAAAAAAATCCATTGGATATACAATGAATGGGTGGGCTGACCAATCCAAGGAAAACTTTGTCAAATATCATAAATATAGATAGTGACGGAGGATGTGCTCAATTTATTCCGATAATGAAACCTTCTTTATCCTTCTAAATACGACATTTTTCATTTGTATATATCGTGAAAAGTGTGTTTAGAGCCTATCTAAAAAACAGTAATACTGGGTTTATTCTTCTTTCTTTTGTTTCATTTGATGGATCCAATGAGAATGAGTCAGATTGTGATCTTACTATGATTAAAAATATAAATAATCTGAGAATAAATCCTTTTAAACAGGTCGCAGGATATATCTTACAGACTGAGCATACTTATTTTTGCAGTCAACTTTAGTAGAACAAAACCAGTAGGAGTAGTATAAATATAAAATGTTAAGTACTTAATGAGGTCCATATTATTACCACGTGCAGAAGATTAAATCATTTAATACCAAAAACTGTATTTTTTTACTACAAGATATCCAAAGGATGATGATCTATTATGGAACCCTCAAATCCCCTTTTTCTGATAAAAAAACGGTATAATATAGAAAATGATTTTTCCACAGTTTAAAAGTGGAATAAATCCTACTAGATCAGTGATTCCCAACCTATTGATACCCATGACTCATTTCTTAAAGTTTGAAACCTGATGTAGCCCCAAATATATATTTATGAACAAGAGTTTCATTTTTCTTTTATTTTTTGTGAAGGAGAGGGCATAGAAACAATTTGAAAGTCCTGTTATTATTTGCTACGCAGTCAACAAATTGGGTACTTGATTCCCTTTTGTACTAGATAGTAGCCTGCATTGTTCCTGGTAGGGAAAGGGAACGACCGTAGGGATGAGCATTTCTAGAGTGTAATGAGAAGGCGGAAGTAATACTCATTGTACTATTGATTAAGAAACCTTTGTTAATATCAGCTGCGTGTTTTGTTAAGATGTAGGAGGGTAGAAAAATGAATTATTTATCTGTACATTTAAAATGACCATTTTGTTGTGATACTTGATTACTAAAAATAGTTTATTCCCAACTTGATGGTCTTAGAAAGAATTAAACTACCAACTTATCTCCCCTTTTTTTATTATAAAATTCATAATTTTCTCTAGAAAAAAAAGCCTATCCCTAGGAATGGTGTACTTTTAAACGATGAAATATCTACATAAATGCTTTGAAATTATTCATGAGTATTTATTTTGCGTAGTTAATTACACATTTATAGCTATAGTACTTAATTATTTTTATGGATTATAATAATAATTAATTATCATACATTTGTGGGCTCATATAAATTATCAAAATTTTGAATATGATTATTTCCCTATAACATTTAAAATAAGAACATGCTTTTGATTTGCCAATTCAATAACTTTGTTGGTTTATCCATTAATTTGATAAACCTATGTTAAGTCAATTAAACACCGTGATGTGTACACATAAATGTTTAGGAATCAAACGCTATAGATGGAATATATTTTCAATTATATGCTAGTTTAATTAAGATATTTGACAAAGTTATGCTAGAAATTGGAAAACATCTATAAAATATTATATTTATTTAACAAAAATAAACTATTGATTTCATGGAATAGCGTTGTTCTTCTGACAAGGAATTTACAAAGTATGACTCCGTTGATTGATAAAATTTGTCCTATAGAACTATTGGGATATTGACGCATTAAAAGCGGTACTTGGTACACAATTACGCCATTAAAATATATATAAATAAAAATTGCCTTTTATAAATAAAAAGTGTATGGCCCAAAAATACCAAATAAACAAAACAAAAAAACTGCGAGTGCCTTAGTCAGTGCATTTGAATTGTCCTTAATAACAACAATTTTGTTGTTGTATACTTTTAATCATAAAAGTACCGAAAACTGATGGCAATTTTAGTACTCGAACCGGCACAAAAATAATGGGTATTGTGACAACACTACTTTGTAATGTATAGTACCGCCATACAGAGAAGAGAGTGCTACTCTTTTGTCTTCTCCTTAATTTGACTTCAAACCTCTTTCCAAAGCTTTATTTTCAAATCCTCCAAAAAACATCATTAATTTAGTTGTTACGAGAAAACAAAAATGTTATGTGTACATATATATATATATATGTAAGTCCATGAATTGGCATCTGCAATATTTTGTTTTTGTTTTTTTGAACAACATCTGTCTGTGTTGCTTGCATGCCTGACATACATTTATGTTATTATTAATTGCTCAGGAGAATTGTACATCACTAATAATTAGTTCGTTTTACTTCATTACATATATTATATATGTATATAACCTTATTAAAATATATATAAAAGACATAAATATAATGGAAATATATGTTTTAATCATAAACGATTTGTGTGTTGTTTTGGGTTTTTTTTTTTAGAAAAATTACTTTTTTTGAAGCCTGTTTATTAGTATGTTTCTTGAGCTAATTACTTTCAGCTGCTACTTACTCCATAAGGTTATTTTTGGATATTTATACAGAGTGTATATTATTTTTAACACATGAAAAACATATAAAGAAACGATTTATGTGTTTGTTGTTTTTCAAATAATAGATTTCGGATCAGAGCCATTTACGGAAGAGGCTTAAAAAGGCTATTAACAACCAAAAGAAAGAAAGGAAAAAAAAACACCTTGTTATTTACTCAAATCTATGGACATTTTATGTATTAATGTATGTACATTACAGTGTTTTTTTTTTTGGAGATAAATTTTCTGTCGACTGGACTATGGACTTTTCTGCTAGAAGGTATCAAGAAAACGCTTTGAGCAAAATTTTAGTATTTAAGCACTTTAAGCATGAAAAAAAAAATTGGACCAAAATTGCCCAAGTAAAGAGGTCTTGTACAATTCCAATTTTAAAACTATGACCCAAATATTTTAATTTTATGTGTTGCATAGGTTTAAGTATGCCAAAAAAAAAATCCAACTATAGTTCAACTTAATTTCAAAAAACTAAGATGTTTGAGGTGGGTTAAAATAATATTTAACGTCAAATATGATATTTTCGGCCGTTTTCAGATCAAATAAAAATTTGTATTGTATCCGTTAATGTACTTTAAATTCTTAGAGACAAAATTTATAGGTAGATTAAAATATGAACAACAATAAAATTACAATTTTTGGACCATAGTTCTAAAATTGGGATGTTAAATACGACTAAAATTGGGCAATTTTGACATCATACCAAAAATGGCAAGAGAAACCTTAAATTTTAAAGATAACGTAGGAAAAAATACATTACTGCAGTTCAAAGAAGAGTTAGCTTCAAAAGCAGGGCACTCTGATGCATATATGTACTTGGTGTGATATTTAGCCTTATGAGTAGTTTACCTCATTCTTTGAGCTGCACTTTAAAGCACTTAAGACTCTTGGGAAAAGTCAGTATATTAAAGTAAACTGTACTTATAAATATATGTATAATGAATATGCAAATTTATTGATATGTTTTACAAATCTGTATTGTTGTTGTTTTTTCATTTTTATTTTAGATCAAATAGTATGAGAGGTGTTTATTTTACGCTCAAAAGTGCATGAATGATCATTAGTGTACGTATGTAATAGATAAATAGATAGATATTCCCTTTCTTACAAACTTTGATATTATGCTCTTTTTTTTTCTTTTTTCTTTTCTTTTTGTTATTCAAAAATGAATTGACTGTAAACGACCGACTATTGAGTAGGTGTATAATGTTCATACATACACATATAAATACATTGTACGTTTCTTGATGCTAATGAGCCAAGAAACGCACTTATCCTGACTCAGAGTGCTAAGTAAGTATGCACCCCCCCCCCCTCCTCCCTGATCACCCATGTATGTACATTTTGTAGAGAGGTAGAGATTCAAGTGTGAATAAACAAGTACAAAAGAGTGATTGTACTTCTTCAAATTCATCACTGAATCAATTTCTTCCTTATATCTACAATATATGTACTTTAAAAAATGTGAAAATATACATACATGCACATATTATGTTGTATATTGGAGAGTTGAGCGAGGCAGATTCAAAGAGGAAAACTGTTTACATAATAATAATAAGAGTATATTCTCAAATTAATAATAACTTTCTTCTTCTTCTTCATTTTGTTCAAGTAGATGAAATGAGGTCAGTTTTCAGGATGCTTGAGTACCTGAAGTGAAATAATGATAATAAAAATAATATCTAATAGTAAGGGAAACGACCTTCATTTATGTATGTATGTATGTAGACCCTGTTTTCTTTCTTCCTGTAGATATATGTATGTAATATGTACATCAGTTTCCTTGGAAATAACAACTCTGTTTATATATAAAATATACAGAATATACATACATACATACTCAAAAGGTGAAAAATAAAGTACATATATATAAATATATCTAAATAATATAAGGAGTTTATTGTAACACAGAGTCCAATGTATGTAATTGCTTTATGTACAACAAAGGTGTCCAGTAGTTACTATTTTTCTAGATTCAGAGCAAATAAACAATATACACGTAGTTAATAGTCCCTAAAACTTACCACACCTTATATATATATATATATATATATTTACTATATAGAGAGCTTTTTCCTTAGAAGATCAAATGAAATTAACAAATTGTGAAACGAATGACACGAAGGGCTGTTTTTAAATTTACCCTTACTTTACTTTAAAAAGGTAATCCTTTCTTTAGAAAATATATATGGAATGTGTAAAAAATTTAGGGGGTTCATTCTCCTGTGTACTTACAAAGGTGTGAGCAAATGAAATAATAGAGCTCCTGGATCCCTTTGACATGCCTAATATGTAATGATGAAAATAATAATAATTAATACATGTATTAGAAGGGATTAAGGGAGATGGTTAATCTGGAATAATCTTTCCTTCAATATATAAGTGTCAAACGTGAAATATATTCCATTTGGAATTTACCTAATCCATGTCTAAATGATTAAAAGTAAATGGTTCTATACATATATATATATACATAATTGCAACCATGTATGTAGACATATATATATAGAGAGAGAGATCTGCCAACCCTTTGACAAAAAAATATCCAAAATTTCCCAATAAAGCCAATGTGTTTGATGGCATCATCGTATTTTGATGTCCAACCTTTGAAGTAAATGAAATCTAATTACAAAAAGTGTACATTTACTGAAAAGCTCTATTTATCTAATAAGGAAAATGATGACTGAAATAGCAAATACATATAAATGCATTATTAATTAATATCTTTTTATATTTGAAGCATTTCTAAGAAGTGAAATAGGTTTTTGTATGGTACTATGAGTATTAAAGTATCCTTATAGGTAACTATGTAAGGCTTGAATGTATGTCGAGTAAAGCTGTTGCTATTGATTATTAAAATATAAATCCCCGACATTAGAAAACAATGAATTTGGCATTTTTATTATGCCTTATTATGAAGGGTTTTTTTAACTGATAAAAATGCCAAAATGATGTTCTTGCAAAAAAAAAAAAAAAAAAAAATATTCTAATAAAAAAGAGCAATTTCACGTTTCACAAAAAAAATTTCCATATAATGTTCCAATCCTTTTGTACATGAGAATCTTTTTTGAGTCTCTCAACCTTTTCTCCAATGTATCGAAAGAACTAGATCTAAAAATGATATACATACATATATGGCAGTAAGCTAATTTTTCTTCCCACTTGTGGAACAATTCTTCATGCTTAAATCTACAGAATGTTTCACTGCTTCACAACAACCAATTTGTGTACAATCAATCATTCTACAGAAACCTACTAGTATGAGGCAAGAAAAGTAGAAAATTGACACCTGACACATAATAAAATAATGAGTTGTTCATGTTTTGAGGGATACCATTCTACTGGTTCTTAGAGGATTTTTCAATCCTTAACTATATTTTGTCAAATACATTAATTTAAGTTGTACATTTGTGCCCAAAATGTCAATCTATAACGTTTGTTATCAAAATGTCAATGTAGTCAATTATTTATCGGCTTTCTTTATATGAATTAATTAATCAAATTCCTGTTTTAATTTATATCATAAGTAAATAATATAATTCAAGTTTTTTGACTAGTCATTCATTAAACTTTTTATTGTATGAGTAACATTTTAACCAAATATCGTTTCATTGGGCTTCAAACCGACAAACAATGGATATACGTAAAACGTATATTGATTTAACTCTCCTAATTTAATTGAAACATACATATGTTGATGGGATTTCTCACAATATCAAACTCTTCATAGGAATAAACATATACATATATGTATATGCATTTATTTATTTAAAATCATATAAAAAATAAAGGAACATAATACATATAGTAAGTACATAAAACTCAGAAGGCATTGACTGCTCTCTCTCTCTCTCTCTCTCTAAGGACCACCCTACCCGTCTATAATTAAAAAAGCACACATCAAAATGTATGTTTTAAAAGTGAAACAATATAAATAAATGCTTCGAGGGTGGTCCATTTGCATTTATTCATTTTTTGAATATGCTCCTTTCCCTTCTTCTTCTTCTTCTTCTTACCCTCACATCCTTTTGGGTTAAATTAAAAGACCCTAAAGATATTTAAAGTATATGTATGTACATAGAAGGAAACGTTTTGATCTTAAATTTATTGTATGTACATATGTATATATAATAAAAAGTATATTATTGTTTTTATAAGGCTTTTGTGATAGTCTGTTAATGATGATACTTCACCTCTCTTGTCGTCTCTAGGGCTCCTTCCCTCGATAAGAAACGCCTTTACATACTAACTTACTTACTTACTTCTTTTAATCATATTTGAAAAAAAAGAAAAAATAAAGAATAAAAAAAGATGAGCAAAGAAGGGAATTCTTAAGAAAAACCATTAGTTTTATCTTCATCTTTAACTTCTTGAATGAAATGAACAATGGGAGGGTGACAATTTTTAGAATGAAAAAACAAAAACAAAAAATTGATTAAGAAAATTAATGACTTATTATCAAAGTTATTATTATTATTATTATTGAGGCTCCTTTTTCTTTAAAAAAATGCCTGATAAGCAAGTCTAATCTTTTTTTTTATTAAGAATACTACTCAAAGAATAATATAATCGACTACGTATAGTAAATTGGCGGATTTTTTTTTTATTTTTTTTTTTTTACATTTATAAAAAGTTTTAAAAAGAAACTTATTGAGTAATATTAACAAAAGAATCACGTCACCTTTTCTTTTCAAAGCCATGAGTAATTTTTAATTATATCATCAATACCATTGTGTGTATGTGAGAGTCAGTCCAAAATATATGTAATGCTTTAGGTCATATAAATTAATGGATATTTCTGTCTGACAATATATGGTATATATATATATATAATTTTTTTTTTTTTGTTTCTTTCCCTACATTTTGATCTCTCCATTATTATTTATTATTTATTATTATTAATAATTAAAATTAAACGATGTAATTAAAGTTCCGTTATAGATAGACCTATATAGTATATAAAAAAAGTTTTCTCTATAAATATCAATGTCTATTTATGGAGGAAATAAATGTTTAAGGCAAAGTGAAGAGGTTTAAGGTGAATTTATAAGAAAAAAAAATTACTTTTAATTTTTTTTAATTGATATTGATTTAATGATATGTCTTCTGCATAATGTTATATATCTACACATAATATGCACGTCTGTGGAGAGAACAGACAGAGAGAGATATGATCTAAGTATACTGATTGTAATGCTGGAGATTTATAATCGTATAAAAATGAACATATATTTTTCAAAAGGACTCTTCAAGTCATATCATGACTTGCAATAATAGCAATTGTAATGTTTCTTTTCTTTAGATCATGGAGCAGTATGTTACCTTGTGTTTTCTTCAGTTAGCTATTACGTAGTTATAATTATAATGGCCCATATACATAGTTATATAGAAAAAAAATAACTATTTCTTCAATAAAATTAATTAATTGCTCTCTTAGATCCTCTATAAACAAATAAAGCATGGAGCTGAAAATATATGGACTTATAATTGGATTTCTCTGTTTTTAGATAGGCATATTTATGCACTTATGAATGAAATTTCTTCTCAGGTGTAATGCTCACCTATGTACCAACATATTTAGTACTATCTCAATTATTTTGTGTTAAAATATTTTCATGGTCAAAATTGCAACATCAAATGTATTTAGTAAGAATGACTTTTCATCATTGCATTAATAGGATCCACTAAATGGATTGAAACTGTTGTGTACAAACAGAGATTATGTAATCTATAAGTCCCAAATATATCGGTAGATAATAAGTATTATGTACAAAAACCAATTATATCATTATATTCATTGGTTCATGCTCTAATACATGCATATGTATGTAGCCAACTCCATTTAGTCAAATAAATGTAAATACATACACCCATATATATATACATACATAGTACATACATACATGATATCAAAATGCAATCTCTGATCATAAAAATACATAGAACAACATGGATAAACATGGACTTAAATTATCTTTCCATATACATATATGTATACATACATACATAAATGTGATGGTAAATTTAAAATATATCAACTAATTATATGCTGTATGGATGGATGGATGGAGAGATAGGTAAAAAAAGTATTTTGATAGAGATATTAATCAAACGATATATGCATGATGATAGAATGAGATATAACTTGTTCATGCATATTTATGTACATAGAGAAAACGATTTTGTGCTTTTGTTTACAAGTACTTATTTTTTACTTTGTTTTGAATTATTTGATCTTAATTATGTAGGTTTACTCCTTATGAAGTATGAAGGTATTATGATACTCAGTGTACCACAAATATTATAAAGTGGTGTATTAATTTTATTTATTTCTTTTTGAGGAGGTAAACTGTGTTTTTTTTTGTTTTTGTTTTTTGAGAGAGAGACAGGAAAAAAGGATCCCCCTATCTTATAAAAGGCATTGTCATCACTTGATTCATGATAAAATACAATAATGTATATGTAAAAAAATATTATTCATTGAAGGAGAGGGTTTCTATGTTTTTTTTCCTTATTAGAGTCTCTTTCATGAATAAGGAGTGCATTTTACTTTACCTAAAGCATTTTGTTGTTCTCTACTTGTGTTATTATTATGTATATTGTATGTATATACTCCTTCAGCTATAAAATTAATTTTATCTATATGTATAGTCGTGAAAATATTTAATTTTTTAAATGTTCCGGAAGATTATTCATCTACACAACCTCTCTTTATTTTCCACTTTTTTTTAATCAGTGCAAAAGAACAAACAAAAAACCCCACCATATATAATTAAATAACCCTAAGGGATAAGACTAATTGGAGTCAATTTCAATTTATTATAATCTAACCCCTCAAAAAGTTAGATCATAAATTTATTTTCTTAAAAAACCCACTAAAAAAACAGCATCAAAAATTATTTTTTATACATGAATAAATTGTATATGTATACGTAGAAGCAGGAAGTTTTCTTATTCTAGGGACGGCGCCAATATTTACACAAATATGCCCGCACATCCAAGGAAGTCGCACTACACCACTACTGCATAGGAAAAGGTTTGAAAAGGACTGTTATATAATTGGCCCTGTTGTCTTTTAGTTAAGCCTGGAATCATGTCAAGCTTTTTTGTGCACTCACAACCTCGATTCCCAAAGAGGAAAGAGAAAATTAAAAAAAAACAAAAACATATCGTAGCCGCCCTTCTGTATTTTTCTTGTCGTCAACTTTTTTAATTTTGGACAGAGTTTGATAATAGTAATAACTACTATTATTATTAAATTAATATATGTACATATATGGTCCTTGACTCTTTCATTAAGATCATCATGGTCTGAAATAAGAATGATGTTATGCATGCTTTGATGCGGTTGCAGGGAGGACTGCTTTCAATCTATTTTCATGCAAGGAGAGCAGCAACCAGTCTAGGTATGTTACATATATGCTTAATTCACCTCCTAGGTAATAAATGAAATTAATTTCATGAAGGTATGTTGGCACAATAAATGTACTGTACTGCAGTATACCATATTCATATATTATGTGGAAGGGAAATCCCTCTCTTATCGCGTGACGATCCACACTTTGTCCCTTTCGTTTTGTTGGTAGGCTATAAAAGGGGAAAGAAGCTTTTATGACCTCCAAACAGGGAGGTGTATCAACATCACCAGGATCTTTATGAGGGTTGATAATAATATTCATAATAATTTGGATATAGCTACTCTCCGTACATAAAGGCATACATATCTAAATATGAAGAACAAACAAACTTTTAATCATGCTACATAAATAAAAGTATGTAGAACTTGCAAAAGAATTTGAAACCACATTTTATACCACGAACCAATGTGGTTAGATTTTCTTTAGTTAGTTACATTTGTATATATTTGTGTGTGTTTGCATGCACGCTTTTGTAGATTGTATATTTTAATGTTATTTTCATAGTCACTCTCTATGTACATACATATTTATAGTAAAATTATTGCATCGTATTAAAATATCCATAATAGAGTAGTACATATACTGATACAAATATCAACAGCATTTCCTATGAGCAGACATACATAGGTCATAGAGCGTATTCGAGTGCTCCTGAGACATTGGGCGTTTGAACAGGTATTTAAAAAACAAATACATAAAAGATGCATGATTATCGTATAATTAATATGTGATGTCATTTTACCATAACTGCTCCCCCACGGTTCAATGGTCTCTGGCGCCCCAGTCAGACACTGCGTTTCGCTCTTCATGTACAAACGATATTTTTTAATCATATAGTAAGTATTGTGTAACATTATACAGAGATGATAATATATAAATAGACACGTGGAAAGAAAATCTTCTTGTACAGACTGACTAATAAAATCTTCTGAACCCCTCTTGATCCGATAAACAATCAATGATGCTATCAGACCCTCATATAATTATATTATTATCTGACTCAAATACATACGTATATACATAGAATAGAAAACAGTGTTGTTGCGACATATATGTATATGTATGTATTCGAATACATCCACTGTCATATAAAAAGAGAGATCGAAGAATAAACGCTTTGAAGTTGGCACATACACGTGTGTGAGAGAGACTATTTTGATGAATGGTGAGGAAGATGGGCCAGGAAATGAGTAGGATGATCATAATAATAATTAAACTTCTCACAACATACAAATCTTATATACACATATATAATATGGGGCAGACTACAACGATATAGGATAAACAAGTCCATTTTAAAAAAGGTCCAAAACAAGTCAGGGATTTTCTGAGGGCCCTCAAACGAATAAGAAATTTCATATTTTACGAAAGAATAAGTGGTATCAAGTCTAATAACTCCCAGGTCTCTTCTCCATACTTATCTTTTTAAAAAGACTATATAATATTATACGAATGAATTTCATTCTAAAGAGACTCAACTATGAAATTTTATTGATTGTCTATGTACATTTATGTATTAAAAAAGGTTACTTTTTGTTATTCCAAAATGTGGATCACTCACTCTATTTTATAAATAGAACATCTGTTGGATTGAGGTATTTATTATTTTTATATAAGATATATATATGTGTGTATTGTACCAAGTCTGTTGTTGGTGACAATTCCTGTCTCTAACTATGTACGTACAATATAGGTAGAAGATATGTATGTGTTAAATTGAATTGAAAAGATGTTGAGAATTTAATGGTTTATAACATGCAATTCCCTTCGTCTTTGTAGTATGAACCTTCAGTTACAAAAAAAAAAACCATTAAGAAAAAAAAAAGAAAGAAAAATAGAAATAAGAGAAGCGACCACTTCGTCGTCGAATAAGCTGGGTTACAAATACGGAATGTGAATGAGTCATTGGAGAAGTAGGGGGATAGAGTATGTACAAACATGTAAGGGGGTATGTGGTAGTAAAGAGGTGGATTCAGTCTCTTTCTCCCTATATATCGATCAATATTAATGGTGACAAAGTTGGATGGTAAAAAGTTGTTCCTATTTACCATTACAATCATGTGTACGTACATTTATAAATGTCGAGTCAACCCAACTCAATTCTCAATATCTACATATAGAAATGTATAAGGTTAAAAATGGAGAAAAAATACGAATATTTTCATTGTTTATTTATTGACCAAGGATTAAAACTCAAAAACTTTAGTTCAAGCTGAATAATTGTTATTTTATAGAAGAACTTGACCGGACAAGTATTTCTACAGTTACAATGCCCATTCAAATCAATTGTAAGGATACTATCCCCTACATAAATTTTTAAAAAGTGACAAAAGCCTTTGAAGGAGATCAAAAAGTTCAACCATGATTGTTTTCACTCCAGGATGGTGTCTGGTAATAATTACACAGGTCAAAAGTCAAAAATCCTATGGGGTATAAGAATAATTAAAGTTATTCAGTTTTTGTATGCAGATTTCAAATCTGTATTATTATTTTTTTTTGAGAGAGAGAGTCCGAGGGTTTTTGAGAAATCAGACCCTACTTTTTTAGCTTTTTTGGTCCATTTTTCAACATCATCTTCAATTTAAGCCTAGGAGGATACTCATTTTTGAATTAAAAAATATTGATCCACTAGTGTATTTAATGCAGATTCCATTTTCTGTCTTTGTTTTGACCTAAAGGGACTTTTAGGGGCGTAGGGGGCAGGATTAGGTCCAAAAGTCGGCCAAAATGTTTGTACTTAAATAATTCCTTGAAATGGATTAATGCATTAAAGAGAGTACGGGCCTGAAGGGATCCAAAAGACTGTGATATGAAATTCCAAGCCAAGAGATAACTATTGTAAGTCATAAATGACATTCGGACCCAATTAAGAGTGGACTAATGCATAAATAAAAGGAAAATATACCTAGTTATAGAATTAACTTGAAGAGTTGATATGAATTTTAAATCCTTTGAAGGATGTTCCGCCTCGAACTAAATTAAACACAATATCTTGAACTTTCGTCAAATGAATAAGAACTGAATTGCATAGGAATTTTAGCTGTCTGATCAAGTTATTTTATAGAATAACTCTAATTTAGTTACAATTAATGTTTTAACTTATTTTTTTATTTTAATAATCGGTCAAGAAATAAAGAACATAATATGAATAGATTTGTATATGTCTCCAGACAATTCTCATCTGTTGTACATCTATTATTTGCAATTCAGCTGACAATTATCTCTCTCTCTCTTTTTCGCACACAATAATTAAAAGAGGATCTTTAAAAAAACTTCCTTTCCATGAGCAGCAGAATGGAATGATGACATTTAGGAATTTATAACTCTCTGACCATTAAAAGAAAAGTAAGCTCACTGACAGGTAGCCATTTATTTATCTTTTCCTTGTGCTGAAAGGTACTTACGTACGACATTTATTGAATAAATTCGCATTCCCCTCTGATATGGGGAGATGATTTTGGAAGGGACAATAGAAAGAGATGGTGTCAAATAAAGCAAAAGACTTGAATGAATGCATGAAGCCTTTGGCATTTTTTTTTTAAACAAATCAAACCACAATGAATTATGTAAAAATATACAGTTTCTAAAAATGTGTTAAGAAGTTTATTAGAATGCAAGTTCATATTGTGTATAAATAAACTTTGTTTCATCAACAGTGTGTTTGAAGGGGGGTGAAGGCTTCTTAATACTTGAGCAAATACTTTATTTCTCTAGTTTTATTCATAAACCATACTTTTATTTGGGGAAAATGGAACTATAAATAATAAAAATAGTGAAACTTTGAAAGACAGTTAGAGTAAATAACCATCACTATTTAATGACATGTTTAGTTCCTTTAATTATTTATTATTATCTTTTGATTAAAGAGAAAGAATGTCAAAGAATGAGTGAGTGAGTGATATAGAAAGAGAATATAGCTGAGTCACGTTCCATTTAAATCCCTTTAGTATGAAGAAAAGTAGCAGTAAAAGTAATTCAGCGAAGAAAATTGTAATAATAGTACAATGAAGGAGGGGACGGAACCCTTCCGCCCCCCCCCCCTGTCCTGCCCTTGTCTCAAAGAGTCATCTATGAATCTTTAATCATATCTCCTCTCTAAACGTATGTATGTATGCACATACGTGTAGAAAATTATGATAATTTAGTCCACAAGTTGACTATTATTTGAAAGTCAGACTTTTGGACGGAATATCAAATATGTAGGTGTTTGAAGGATATAGACGAGGGAATATATGTACAGCCCTTGAATATGCTTAAATGAATAATTTTCTCATATAATGAGGCTATATTTGGAATGACTATTATAAGTAACAAAGAGCCGAAACTCGTCTATTAAGATGTAGAGATTTTATTTCCAAAGAGATAATTTTTTCCTTCTGCAAGATGTCACTTTTGAAATTCATAAGTTTACATAGTATATACATATATATATGTATATTTGTCTTTCCTTCGCAGAATTCATTTTGTTATAATTAAAGTTATAATATTGTAAATTCATGGAAGTTGTGTAGTTAGTAATAAAACAATTTATGTCAAGCTAAACGTCCCCTAGCGAACAAAAAAAAATTATATACTAGCCAAGTAAATTCGGTTCAAAAATGATCACGTGGTTGTCCTTTTGCCACTTTATTTCATAGCTTTGAGTAGTAAGTGCCTATCTATGTAGACAATGAAATCCCTTTTCCCAACGGCTGAACTATTTTTTACCTACTCAATAGTTCATGGTCTGAATAGATTTAACTCGAGTTCAACAAGAGGAGACGATAATAACACACTATGAAATAGAATATATATATATATATAGGGATTGTATTTAGATAATGTTGAATGTTGAAATACCCTTGTGAGTTATAGCCAGGGGGGCATCTTGAAAGACATGATGCATTGTTGATCCCCTCTACATATTATGTAGTTGTTATACTTATATCAAGATCCTCTTCATAATAAATCAGCTTCTTTCGTTCAGCTCTTTATCAAACTTATGTTCTTAATTATATCTATTTCTGTAGTTGTTGTTGTTGTTGTAATTTGATATCTTGTACATTCATTTTAAATCTGATATCTATGTACATAGGTAATATAAAATATGTACATACAAGGGACCAGTAGATGATCATCATGATCAGATATTGTTATGTATACATACATAAACACACACACACGAGGGCACTCATCTGTAAGTAACATCAATCTCTCTTATATGAAACAATGTGTGTACCTATGGCTATAACCCATATCTTGTTGTTTTTTTAAAGATATAATTAATTATGTTTCCCCCGTTTCATTTGGTGTTCATCTTTCTATGTATGCTCTGAGTTTTTTTGTTTTTTTGTGCATGATGAATTGGCTTGCTCTTGTCTTAAACGTGTTTAAAACATTTAAATAGTTGACTTCCATATTCTACATCAGGGGTGTCAAACTCATTTCACATTGCAGGCCACATACAACCCCAAGGCCGGACCATTAAAATTATAGCATATTCAGTTATAAATAACCAAAATATCGTGTCTTCCCTTTGTTTTGATTTAAAGAAGAACAAGGACATTGTTAGATTAACTCAAAATGTATTGTACAACACTTTTACAAAACATTTCACGAAACTGCACAAACTTAAAGTAACTGGTATCGAAAATTATGATAATGAACTTTACATGATATTTATAAAGAAAGATTAACATGCGCCCCTAGCGGATAATCCATGAACTACATTTAATTAAAAAACTTAATCCATGTCTTTTATGTATTTTTTCCACTTTCAAATTATACTTTGGGTTTGATTGAACCTCCTTGTGGGCCAGTAGGTTTGACACCCCTGCTCTACATATATACTACATGCTACATAGCATTGGGGGTAGGGATCATTTCATTCTTTGCAATGGTTATAAAGCAGTGCTTCTCAAACGGTATTTTTCTCCCATAATAAAACTAAAGGGTGCTGATTTGATCTGCATATGAAACCCTCGAATTTGCATACTTTTTCAAAAAATGTTGTAATATGGAGAAGGTTTTTTCTTCTGTGTCAATAGGGTTTTATAAATCCTACAAGATAGTAACCTCATGTGTGTCGGGCAGGGTTACATCCCAAAGAAGAAGAAGAAAAAAATGTTTTCTTTAATTTTTTTTTTTTTTGGATAAATAGGTAATTTTAAAAATCTACTTTAAACTGTTAAAAGTGTTCGATCATTAAGGAATGGATGTGTGTATCTCGGAAGTTAAGGCTTCAACGTCCATTAATTGACTTCGACAGAGGTAAAAACATGAGTACCCAAATATAATTATCTTAATAAAATTTCATCAAAAAGTATTCAAGAAGAAATGGAAATATGATATATGTATATGTTATATTGCATTGAATTACCCCCTCAGAGCCTCTCCTTAAAAACCTCTTGAGAAACTATGTATTTAAAGCATATTTTTTTGTGATTGTCAATTTTCAATAAATCAAATATTTATTTACGAAATCCAATAAATTACATTCATATGTAGAAGAAAAAGTGGGGGATGGAGAGAGAGAGAAAGAAAGAAAGAAAGAAAGAAAGAAAGAAGGAGAAAAACCACACAATATTGTTTGTACATTGAAAAAAAAAAAAAAACACATAAAAAAACACGAAAGATGTATATTATATTGTATGTATATATGTATATTCTTAAGATGAGCTGTCAAATAAGAGAAAGAGAGGGAAAAACTTTCATATTATTAATTTTAATCCGGGATAAGTGGCTATATTTTCTTGACGGAATGAAACTTATACATGTATGTTTGTGTATAAATATCTATTTTCTATTTTTATACTCAAGTAGGCTTCAAACTTAGCATAATATATGTACAATATACGCATAATACAAATATGCATAGTATGTATACCATGGATACATCGACTGTTTTGAGAAGAAAAACAAGATACAGAAGAATTGACAAAAAAAAAAAGAGCTAATGGAAGAAGGTGTATATTCATTTATGTACTTTCTAAGCTTGCATTAAGTCCTTTTGCCTCTACCAAGGTGAATATTATATATACATACATAGATGGATATTGATCTTAATTTTGAGCTGTTTTTTTTTAGAACAAAATCAGTTTGAGTTGATTCTCTACAAAAAGTATTCCTTGATCGGCCTTCTCATCTACTTAAAACTTCATTTTGAGCTAATATTTTAATGAACATTTGGTGAAACGTCAATTGTTATTTCAATTGAGCAAATATTTACTCCCATGACGTCATAACTCACATTTCCATGCGAGACTATTTAAATAACGCTCAATGATTTGTGTGAATTATTAAAATTCGCTTTAAATCAGTCTACACTGAACAGTGGCTCCCAATCTCTTTCCTTAACCTTTGATATCCAAGACTTCATTTTCCTTTTACATATTTAATGGGAATGAGACATTTACAAAATCTTTGCTATTATTTGCTACAGAGCCCAGAAACCATGAAGTACTCAAAATCTCTAAGGTAGGCAAACTCTAGTCGGGAAGGAGTCATTGAAGACCAAAGGGATTCTCAACACTAGTGCCTACATATGCTCACATGTATGCATCTATATAGAATGACGCATCACGTGTCTCTTCTTCTATGATCTGCAAAATTCCTTTACGGAATATGATCAGTAATGTATTATTCTTATTTATTTTTATTCTTATCATTAGTAGTAGCATTACTATTTATTTGGTTATAGATGTATAGTAGTAAATTATTCCCTTTGCCAAATTCTCAATTTGATTTATATCGTTTTGAAAGACATTATTATTTCCCCCCCCCCCCCTCCTTCTTTTTAAAGATTAAAATAGGAGAAGTAATGGAGAATTATATAAAATATGTATTATAGTATGATCACAAAAAGATAGTTAACAGACATTCCTATGGTGGGATAACGTATCAAAATAAATACCTACCTAGAATAATAAGTCTGTAGGTATTTTTAGGGAATACTATTTATGTATGTAGTCAAATAATAATAATAATTATTGATTTGACAAATTTATTATTTATTTACCTACGTATAAAGAATAAAAAAACCATTAGGAGAAAATCATTTTCTTATTTTTATTGAGATACTGATATATACCTTTCTTCTCTCTTAATGAAGCAAATTTGACTCATTTTCTAACTGTAAAGACCACCTCATTCTGTATTCCATACTCTTTTTATAGAGTTAATGTAGTAACTCATTTTGTTTTTTGGGTACTATATATATATATATATATATATATATGTATATATTTCTTTACTTCAATTACTTCCTCTCTTTATAATCTAATTATTGTTTTCTCGTACATAAAAGTATATATCCTGTTTATTACGTATGTATTATGTATGTACGTAGAGGAGATGTCTGGTTGAATTAGGTTTCAATGCGAGCGACCGTCTAGTAGACGTATGTCTCTTGCGTGATATACACGTATAAATTAGAGTAGTAGGTAGTTATTTGTTTCTATTTATGGTTTCATTAAGGAAAGTCTGGTCATCAAAAAAAAAAAAAAAAAAATAGAGGGTATCAGAGTTCCATGTACCTATATACACAATGAATCAAAGAGTAAAATGAAAAATAAATAATAACTTCCTTTTAAAAGAGGTTCTTTTTTAAATGAGGGAATGGCTTTCGTGTCTAATAATTAATTATTATCAAACAAACAGCTAATACACGTCTAGATAGGAAAATCCTTGGATTTTAAACAACAATTAAAGGGCATTTAATTTCAAACGCTTTCCTTCAAAATCGATTATATCCAGCATCTATATACTTATATTATTTAGGGAGCATCGGAGACCCTAGGACCTGCACTTTAACGTTAAACAATTCATTATTTTTTGTAGTTTATATATTAAAAATACAAAAACCTTGTATTTTTGTCAGGCACCGCACATGGTAAAACTAATCCTGCCAAAGGACGAGGAAAGAACTATGCTCAATTGCTTGATTAGAATTTCATTGAGTCTAATACTTTGTTGTTGCGTTGTATGCAAGTAAATACTGGACATAATTGATTTTGAACTGAAGTGTTTGTGATGAAACGCCCATTGAAATTCAAGTATTTGATCTACATACTTTGCTGGATTCCATACCCAAACAGACCTTGTATTTATATCTGTATAACTCCTAAACATTATACCCAGGGAATGCGTTATAATAATAATAATAATTAAATTAATTGTTGTACTAGATGTTAGTTAACTCTACATACATACATTTAACCATATTTTAAATGTATTACATTCCCTGTTCCTTGAAAACTTTTACTTATTTCCATTAACTTTTGTCATTAACAAATTTTTAATTTGATTTCCTTACTCGAAAAAAAAAAACGTTGTATTTTTTTTATTTTTTAAATTCATTAATTTCCATTCATGTTACATTATAAAAAAAAGAAAAGAAAGGAAAAAGTTTTAAAGCTATTTGTTTTTAGCCTTTTTTATTGCGTACATACATAGAAAAACATTTTTTCGCCATAATCATAAGTCTTGGTCATGTATAGGTTAGTTTGTACTAGGGATGTCTGCCTATTTGGAATCGAATTGCAATTGAGATTTAGAACTGTGAAGTCATTAGATAATGACAATCATCACAATTTATTGAGGGCTCATTTGTATATTATATCCATGAAAGAACAGTTCATTAAAAATAGAAAAAATACTAATATATTTATTTATTTTTGAAAAAAAAACAGATGCTTTAGAGTTGTGATTTAACTGAATGAGCACCTCGTGAAATTGCACCCATCTCACCCAACTTTATATAAATTTGAAGATCCCTGAAAATAAAATACATTTTTCATTTAATGAGAAACTTGAAGCGTACGACAATTGCATTTATGTGATTCGTGAACCACATAGATCCCTAGTTTATATAGATATTGCAGAAGTACATAACTGCATTTGTTTGTTTATAGAGTAAAACAAACAGCTTTAGCTGAAGGTGTGTGAGGGTGGGGGGATTAGTGTATGAAAATCAGATTTGCTCCCTCTACATAAAATGAAGAGACAAATACGATCCTTACTACGTTATCAACAAATAACTAATGGAAAAATTGATTGGATTACCATAGATAACGGGAGAGGAAACAGAGAGAGAGAGAGATAACTCCCCTGGGGTGGAGCCATTGCTGCTGCTGCTGCTGGAGGGGTGGAAGACAAATAGGATCATGTTGTATAATTTGATCAAATATTGGCTTCTAAATAATAAATACATATATCCTATTATCCTTGGGTACATTTATAAATATATGGACACATCAGTGTTGTAGGTAGCCACACAAACGAACAGTAGTGCAACCATGAATATAAATATAGACATACCTAGATGATAATATAATATTAGCTCATTATGAACATAATGAGTCTTATCTATCGTATCTTTTGTTTGCTGGATACATAAAAGCTATGTTTGTACTAGAGGATTCATTGTTCATTCCTCGGGGTATTTGTTTTTCTTCATTATTTATTTCTAAAACCATGACCCCCCTATGTTGAAGCTTCAATATTACAAGACGTATTGTAAAATATTGCATCTAATTATCTACACTAATATCTGAAGCCACTACTCTTGACCCATCTCCCTGTATATACTTTTAAATGTGAATTGCATCTGTTATGAACAAGGAATAATGTTTGTCTAATCCCAGGAATCAATTCATAGGTGGGAGGAGGCGGCAGATTTATAAAAAAATAATGCAACGGTTTAATGTCAGGATAATCATCACACAACTCACCTTTGTTATTGTTTTTCAAAAATTGGTGATCCAATTACTTTCTGTCCTCCTCTCTGTTCCAACGGTCCATGCCCAAACCATGTCTAATTTGACTTTATGCCAAAATAATTTTTTTTTTTTACGTTTTAGAATCAGGGATTTTTATATTGTTGATTCATATTTACTTTCAATTGGATATACAGATATGAACTCCATACCAAAAAGTAGAGATGCGTCGGGAGTAAAACTTGTATGAAATTATCAAAAAAACTAAAAAAAAACTCATAGTAACTCAAAAATATTTGAAAAGTAAAAACTTGTCTTGCAATCCTTTTTTGCATAGAACAGGATGTATTTTCTTGGAAGCTCTTTTTTTTAAATAGTCTTTTTTACAATAGTAATTCCCCAGTAATGCAACAAAATAAGGTAGATAGGTAATAAATAACAATATCTTATAACCAATGGACCTTATTTTCCCTTTATAGAGGTGCAAAAATGCAATAATAATTTGATTACGTTCTTTTGTTCATATATCTAAATAGTTGTAAAAAATATACTCTCTCATTATATAAATTTAAAAGCAAAGAGTTATACAGATGTATACAAGCCTCAAATCCCCAAGTATTTTATTTTAAAGGAAAACATTTTGAAATAGAAATAAATATTAAATAAATGAATTAATGATGTATCACCAGTGCTATACAAATTGCTTCTTTAAATGGTTTTTTATTATATTTTGAATAAAAGATAAAATATGAAAAATTATTCTAGTCGACTTTTTTTTTCTTCTTCTTCCTTTATTAATGAAGATTAAAAAATCTGGGTCAATGAAAGAATAAGAAAAAAAAATCAAAATGTAATATAACATTTTATCTCTTAAATGAAGGGAAAAGAAAAGAGTTTGCAAAATGAGGCCCATTTAATTGATGTAGCAATATTTATACACACAAAAAAAAGAAAAAAAAATCCTGGTCATTTATAAAATACATACACAGCTTTTTTTTTTTTTTTTTGCAATGTTTTGCAAACTGAATCTATTTCGCTTCAAGCCTTCATAAAAGTAGGTATATATCCATATTCCAAGCTCAATACAATTCAAACAGCTTTCATTCAATGAAAATCTGAACAATTTTTTTTATACGAATTCAATTCCTTAGGCCTTGTTCCGAATACATGAATGCTATGAATAGTTCGTTTGCTTGAAATACATACATGAATTTATCATCCAATTTATTTGATTCTTGGTAATGATCATTTTGACTTGATTTTCTTGGTAGTTGGGTCCCTACTTTAATTTTTGGGCAGTTGAGTCAATCATGCAAAATACATTAATTGAGTATTTTGACTGTCGTCAACGATACCCGAAACCAGCATTGTCATTTATATAGTAAGTGGCCTATCTATGTTTCCAACCCTCCCCCCTCTCCAAGTTTGTAAATATTAACCATCTATTCATATCCTATGAATGCCACTTTTCTACTTTTTTGTAGAGGCATTGTTATTTCAAACTCCCAGTGTCAAGAAGTTCTTTCAACCCATATAAAACATGTATTAATTTTTGCAAAAAGATAACATTGGGGTTCAAGGCCATGTTTTTTCGTGGTAGTGACTTTAAAGGTACATACATTTATATATATATATATATATAAATGCATTTGTATGAAGGAAAAAAAATTTTTTTTTCACTTGGACACTTTGTCACGCTTTTGGTATAATAACTCAATCATTTTATATGCTTTTGTATAAAATAAACACAATTGGCTTTGACATTAAGCTCTTTTCATGACAGTTTTGCTGAAGAAAAAAAAAGTCTTTATAAAATTTGAATTTGTACGTATGGATTTAATTAAGAGTAATACAGTTTAGTATTAATCAAATCCTTGTAATAATGCTATATTTCATAAATATAAATATACTTATATTCGAATTGTTCTTAACTCTGAAGGCATATAATGATTTTATGTACCATATCCTCGTAGATAAAACTCTGAGAGGAATGTATCTCCCATTTTCACTACTTTCCCCACACCCTTGAATAAAGTTAGTAAACAAAATGGTCAAATTTGCAAAAAAAAAAAAACAAATCTTATCGCATCTTCATCAAATGACTTTATAAATGAAGAAAAGAACCAACTTAGTTGTCATATGTACATATAGAAGCAAATATTTTTATTCTGATATAGAATGTGATGTTTATGTCTCCAACAATATGGTAAACTTCTAGAATTATAATGTTAAAACACTCTGTATAGTTTGGTCTATGACAAGCCAAATCATAATTGAGTACAATATGTACGCGTACTTCATCCCCAAGGAAAGGAGAAAAAGCTTTAGATAGGTATAATATCTATGTATAAGGATTTAGAGTGATTTATTTACAATTGAAACATTTTACAATATCTATGTATAATTTATGTATACAGTCCGGATAATTGGTTGAGTAGATAGACTCGACTGTTTAACTCCGGAATGTTTGACTATCAATGCTATAAATTAGTATTTTATTCTTTTTTGCATAAAAAAGATTTTAATATATAAAAAAACTAACACAGACTGATCAAATCTGGACAAAAGGGGGTTATTGCCAATCATAATATTTTTTACTATAAACATATGATGTCATTTTGTTTTTTTGTTTTTTTGGTAAGTCAGAGAAAGTTATAATAATTAGCATTTGCGTAGGTACATACAAGATGTACAACATAAATATAGAAATAGATGGATGTAATGTAATTGAATAAAAAAAAAAATCTGATGTTATCCGATGAGTGATTTTTGTTTGTTTGTTTTTTATGTTTCCATATCATTCCACTTCTTTTCTTTCATGTCGATGAACAACAAAGAAATCACGTTTACATACATATTATGAACATAAATATTTCATAAGATTCAAACCTTTTCTTTGTCGTTTTTGTTCTTTTTGTTGTTGTTTTTTTCAACTGCCAACACTCCTCCTTCTCCTCCTGCTACTTAGACACACATCATATCAAATTATTTTTATTAACCACACACATATACCAATAGTTTTTTTTTTTTTAGTTTTTTTCTTTACTTTTTTTGTTCTTATTCCCTTACTCATTGTGTAGTATACATATAATAATTTCATGCGTAAAGATGCTACCTTAATTGTTTCTTTACCTTATTTGGTTGGAGTCCTACCTTGTTTTCTTCATCTATTATTTTTTTCATTACTTATGTGGTGTTGAGGATCAGTTAGAAGAAATTAAAGTAATTGTTTTTCTTGCTCTTGTTTTCTTTTATTATTCATATCATGTCTTCAGTAGTTTGAAATCATATTTTTTAAGTACTTAGGTACCTAAAAGAGAAATTGAGTTTTAAAACCACTCACTCTGTCAGCCATTAAATCATCCCTTCCATACTTTAATATAGTTATAAAATTATTATAAGATCATTTCTATTATGAAATAGCCCGTTTCATTTGTACTTAAATCCCTTTTTAAATTGGGTTCTTCGATGACGAGCAAAACTTTGTTCAATTTCTTAAATAAAAACTACCTTAAGATAAATAGTGTTTTGGCTTAAAGAGTTCCTATACCCTTCTAGTCTAGATTTCAATCAGCTGGATAACAGCAACTTGCCACAAAGCTGTGTAAAACATGCTATGAAAATGTCAAATCATGCGTCATCACCAAGGACTATGTCCCTTTGATAAGTCTACCTCTTCTTATTTCCGTAAGGGTCTTGAGCATGTTATTTTAGTAAATGGTTGCATTATTGAATAGTGTTTATATCTGTATTTATTCAATATGTCTATCAATTTTTATTTCTTTGCCATAATTGGTTCATGATCTTTGTTAAAGTCAGTCAAATATATAATTGAAGCAAAGCTTTGATCACACCCAGTGTACTTGAGTGAAAATCTTTTTGGTTGAATGCATTTGTTTATAATTATACTATTAATGTAATCAACTCCATTTTGGAGTTGCTTTATTGAATGAACTAATAAAAATCATTGAAAATAAAAAAAAATAGCTAACTAAGTATTTCAAAAGATAAATCAAATTCATGTTCTCACTTACTTCATAAATAAATAATAAAATTCAATTTCATGATATTTTTATATCGACTCAAGAATGGATAATATTTATAGGAATAATATTAATGTCTTGGAAAACCTTATTACGGATTAATATAAACCCTAATTTATCCTCCCTAGTCCTTTTATTGCAAAAATAATTATTTCCCCATTAATATTAATATTAACTTGAAGAGTGTAGTTTCAACTTTTGACATCATTGACAAAATAAAAATTACTTATTTGACAGGATAAATTAGTTTTGGCAAATGTTGAAAAATAGTTTCTCATAAATGCAAATTTATATCAATTTACATAGTATTTGACAAAGTTTTGCTATTGATGAAAATCCTCAACCAAAAATGTACATATAATTGTGTAACTGCTTATAAAATTTATTTTAATACATATGTATGTAGATAAATTTGATTGTTAAATGTAATTATTCCTTTTTAATTCGTCTGCAAACCCTTAAAATCTATAATTCAATCATTCAAACTATTACAAAAATTAAATTAGTATATACTTGTTTACATAAATAGCAAAATCTTTTTGGACCGATTATTCAAATTAACCTTTGAAGTCTTAATAAAAATATCATCACATAAGTCCAAATATGGACACCACCACAAAATTATTTTCATTACCACTGCAAAACAAATCATCAGTCAAGAGTTTGATAAATTTCAATATAGAATTTCTCTTTTGATAATTTTTAAACAGTGGATTTAATCTAATTAATTGATAGGTACACATTAGATTTTATGCAAGCTTTATTTAATAGTAAATGGTAGTTAGCAGTGATGTAACATACTTTAAATTACATAAACTAATTAAAAAGGTCAAAAGTATTAATTAAGGGGGAAAGAACATTAAGAACATAATAGGTCATGTTACGACTTTCAGTGGTTAAGTATTTAAAGAATAATATTTTATTTATTTATTTTTTTTTTGGCAAAAAAACAAATTAATAAATGCTGATTTCGTTTTTTATTTTTAGAAAATTAAGACAAGCATTTTTAATAGTTATAATTGGCAGTTTTAGACGAGTACCGATTAATCTAAAACTCTCTGAAATCAGTCGATTCAAGAAACTCACCGATATATCGGTCAAATTCTAGAACTATGAACATACAAGTTAAATACCTTCCTCAGATCTCTAAAGCACATTTAGTCATAATACAAGCATACATAGATATATGTACAAATTATACGTATTACTCTTCATAATTTGTAATGTATCAAGAATATTAATATTTCTTCACGTAAGAAATTAATTTAAAATACATACATATATTTAAGGTAAATTAAAACAGAGAAAGAAAGAAGGGAAACAAAGGATACTAATAAAAATGCATTTTTTGTGATACTTGGAATGAAAAAAAGAAGTTTTTTTTTAATGAATCCGTTTATAAACGAATTCATATATAATATATAAAATAAATTAACAAGGAGCGTAAATCCTTGTAAATTCGTACTTTGAGTATTAATATTATTACCATTATCATTACAAAGATATATTTGTACTCTTGGGGCAATTGATAAGTATCTACCCTTCGTAACAAGATGTTTGTCATGTTAACAAATAATAAATATAATTAACGTATTCAGCTAATTAAAGCATTGCAGTAGTTTATTTTTATAATTTAATCAGGATCATTTTAGGATTTCCTTTCCTTTTTTTTTTTTTTTTTTTTTTTTTGCAAAAGGTTTATTTTAATTTTATTATCATTAACAACAATTACCTAAATACCTTCCTAACTAATGCCTTTTTTTTTCTTTCTCTTTCAGGTAAGAGTTGAATGAACGGAGTAGTCATTTAATTCCATTAATGTGGTTTTTAAATACATTTATAATAAACATACATTTTGGAGGTGCAAAAAGGAATCTGTTCAAAGGAGAGAAATTTTTTATTACTTTAATTAATTATATGATTTCATGGAGTACCTAGGGTTTCCTTCTATTTCAAATGCATACTCTAAACCAAAACAAAACAAAAAATAAAAATAAAATAGGTGTTTATGAAGGTGCAGTGCAGAAAGTGGATTTATCAATAAATGGGATGTTTATGCATATGAGAAATCAATTATTCAATATATACATATAATATCTTTACATTTATACTCAATCGGTATACCCAAAGTATACTTCTATTGTCAATGAATGAGGATGCAAGTCAATGGGTACTCATGTCAATGACTCTCCTCTTGATTTAAGAAAATGATTGATTATACATCATAGTTACACGTGTACATTAATCCCTCGGAATAAAGGAATATTTAGAGACAGGTGGGATGGACTTTCTTCTTTAGGAGAGAGGGGTTTTTTATGACTTTACGAATATATCTGATAAGTTTCACTTAATGACTTGATTAAACAACTTTTTACAGATGTCTACAAATTAACATATTTTTAGAGTCATTGATTAAAAACTCGGATCTACATAGTTAGGTATACACAAAATATGTACTCATAGTGTACCTACTACTCTCTCTCTCTCTCTGACAATGAGAAGAAAGGTTTACCCTAGCATGAAAGAATATCTTACTTTCTTTGTACGCTATGAAAGAGTAGGATGGTATCAGAGCTGGAAAAAGAGCCTTCCTTACTTCCCCATATCCTCACAGAGAAGGCACAATCATTTTGATTTATTTTTATAAAAATAATAAAAATAAGATCGGAAATGATCTTCTTCGTCATTCAACTTTAAAGATCTTGTTTTGACCTAGACCCCTATAAATCCCCTCTTGATTTCGTATCGTCTTGGTATTGAATACGGGGTTCTGGACCACAACACTTAAATTTTATGTTGTGTGTGTCAGTCTCAAAAGTTATAGTCAATTTTTATAAAAAATAATGAGTTTTGAGGACTGACATTTTTTTATTATCTATGACTAAATCTTGTTGAATCAATTTTGATTGACTTTTTGGTAAGTATAATTTCCTAGCAATTTGGAATTGTTCTCATGCAGAAGTACATTGTCATTTATTGCATTCTAATTAATTCACATGAAGGTTTAATCTTGATATTTAATGACTTCCAAAAGTAAATAAAACACCTCCATTGACTAAAAAATCTAATTCAGGGTATTTTGTTTTTACATAAGTACATAGAATTCAAGTATTCTTTGTTCTTTTTGTTTTTAAATTGATCAAGGAGCAACAGAGATATAATTTATTTTTTGCTTATGTCATGAGTATTTTTTCTTTAAAAAACAGAAGCAAATATCGGATTTAAGAAATTTAAAAATTGCAATTTAAGTACTAGTATGTAGATTGATAAATAAAACCAATATACAATAAACAAAAGTTTAGTATATTATATATAATAATTGAGAGTTGGGGGGAGGGGGAACTAAGCATTCTTAGTTTTGAAACTGATAAAACATTAAGTACCTATATTTCGGCATGAACAAAAGGAGGGAATGTGCATTTTGTTGAGGTGAGTGAGTGTATCATCAATTACTATCTTGTACCCGTGTATTTTATCGACTGATTTTTATATTTTGACAATATTAAATAATACTTCATAACTGATAGAAACAGACTGAAGACTGAAGGGAATCATAAATCTAGGAAATGGGGCACACTTTCTGTGCCATTATTTCTTAATTATCAGAATTCGTACTGCTTATAATTGTAGCAAGTTCTTACCTCAACAATAGAGAGACGAGTGAGTTCAAATTGATTTCCAAGGTAGTCGTACCAACTGTTATTTTTCTATTCCTTCTTGTACTCAACACTACTTCAAACATTTTCCTGATGTCTAAGTATGCCCCTTCTCCTGGATTTATGACAATTCAAAATTATACTTCCATTCTCTCACTCTTTATCAGTTATTAAGTATTATTTTATATTTATATGTTATCAGCTAAGAAAATGAAATAGAGGGCTACAAGATAGTAATTGCAAGCACACTCATTCACCACCACAAAGTTCCTGGCGCTATGATATGTTCCTCCTCATGTCCTCTCAATTTATCTTTTAATTTTTTTTTTTTTTCAATTGACCGAATGTACATATATTTCTTACACAAATATCTATTTATTTATTATTTTTGTTACAAAATCTATTATAAGCAAATATTATACATACATGTAAGTACAGTATGTTTATATCGCATTTTTTATGTCAAAAAGAAAAAAAATCTCCACCCTTTT